>CM066032.1:709036800-710467681 GCA_033557465.1 Ichthyophis bannanicus | reverse complement strand
ACGGAACCTTTAGCTCAGTGAATAAGAGAACAAAGGGGTGTTTGTGAGGTGGTAATAGGGTCCTCAGAGTATAAAATATCAGTGTTTGCTGATGACATACTTTTCACCATTATAGACCTGCTGGGGTCCCTACCTGCTCTGAGATTTGGGGGTAATCTCTGGCTTTAGAGTTAATATGGCCAAATCAGAAATACTAAGTATTAATTTGTGAATAGGGAGACTCAATCTGTTTGAAGCCAGTTCCCCCTTTGATTGGTTAGAGGAACACATTAGATACTTAGGGGTCCAGCCAAACCCTGGGAAGGATCAGTTGCATCATCTTAATTTTGCTTCTTCAGTGGAGGGTTCAATGAAGGATCTAGAACTCTGACTGAAATTACAGATATCATGGTTGGGGAATCTGGCAGTAGGGCCAGCCCATGGGTATCTGATGTCTTATGTGAACCATCAGCCCTTTTCCTCCCTTCATAGGCTATCATCTCCCCTTCCCTTACTTACTACTCCCTCACAGTCCAGCTTCTTTCCTTCCTTTCCCTTTCCTAGCCCCACCCCCATCTAAGGTGTCCAGCATCTCATCTCCCCTTGCCTTACTCCCTATAGTTAAGCATCTCCTTTTCCCAATTCCTCACCCGGTGTCCAGCATTTTCCTTTCCCTTCCCACCCCAATGCCTAGCATCTACCCTTCCCTTCCCTACTCCACAATGCCCAGCTTCTGATCTCCCCTCCCCTTCCTTATACCACAGTGTCCAGCATCTCCCCTTTCCTATCCCCACCCCATGTCCAGCATCTCCCCTTTCCTCTCCCCCATGATCAGTGTTGCCCCTATCCCCTCCCAGATGGCCAGAATCTCTCCTTCACTCCCCATGTCCAGCATTCCCCCCCCCTCTTTCCTTCTCCTGTGTTCCTGCTGCTGCTACCACCTTAAAAAAAAAAGCAGGGTAAAGATTCACACCATGGATTGGATTGTAAAGTATATATTTATTGGTAAGTCCAGAAGTCCCACCCTACACGGGCCGTGTTTCGGCTTGCCTTCATCAGGGGTAGGTAGGACTCAGAAGGGTTACCTGGATCAATACCACCAGAAGGTGCCGTAAGGACTGTGGTGTATACAATTGGCACCGCTCATGGCTTCTGTGTGTTCTCGCTTGCTCCGAAGTCATGAGCACTGCCAACTGTATACACCACAGTCCTTACAGCATCTTATGGTGGTATTGGTCAAGGTAGCCCTTCTGAGTCCTATTTACCCCTGATAAAGGCATCTACAAGCCGAAACACAGTCCATGTAGGTTGGGACTTCTGGACTTACCAATAAATATTTACATTACGATCCAATCCATAGTGTGAATCTTTGCCCTGCTTCTTGTATTTTTTTGTTGTCTGCTGCAGGTGTGGTTGCTTCTTCTTTCTTTTGGGCTGCTGCCTCCCCACCTCTATTCAAGTATGAGCAACAACAAAACAAAAGTCAGTGCGGTGTGGGGTCTTTTGCACAGGTTTGTGCTCAAGTGCCGCCACATTCTGCCTCCTCTGACATAAAGACCTATTCTCAAAGACCTACACTGGCTCCCAATCAGCTCACGCATTAAATACAAAACAATAATAAACATATTCAAAATCAAACAACACATTTCAGCCAACAGCCTGCACACCCTCATTCATCCAGACACCAGCACCCGCCCGAGAAGACAAGGAACCTCCAACAGAGTCAACACACACCGAGGGACTTCAGAAAAACACGAAAGGACACCACAGAAAGAGCCCTCTCCCTGGCAGCCCCAACCATTTGGAACTCCCTCCCAGACGAGCTGAGAGCAACAACGGACCTCAAGGACTTCCGCAAACAACTGAAGACAGCTCTGTTCATAGAACATTATGGACACGTCACTTAATCAACAAGGTCTTATCTTCAAAGACCCCCCACCCTGACGAGAGATTGTATATCGGCACAGGATTTATCTCATGACCTATCTGGACAGTACCTAGTATTATAGAACATGCTGTATCATAGCGCACTCTGTACATAGCCCCCGAATCTAGAAACTCCCCCCCACACGCACACCACCCCCCCTGCATTCCCTGCATGAACTCCCCCCCTCACTTTACTCCCCCAACACTGCATGAACCCCCCCACATCCTCTGATTGTTTTGCTGTGACACCGCCTTGATTTTTATGATAAGACGGTTTAGAAATACTGTTAAATAAATAAACTTACTTGATGGAATGCTGCAGGGTTTCAGCGCAGACCTATGCTGAAGGCCCCACCCCTGCTGACTGCAGCATTAATGTGCTGCAGCATTGCACTGGAGCCGTGCCAGAGCTGCACCATCACTCGCCCAAATTCCGCCACCCTAGCAGCTTTTAAGATGATGATACTTCCCAAATTTAACTATCTGTATCAATCTCTGTGCATTGCTATCCCAGATAGGGCCTTTATGATGCTGCATAGGAAATTATACCAAGGGTTTTGACTGTGGAAACTATGAGAAACTCTGGGCCACATTAAGAAGCATGGGTATACCAGAATACCTGATCGTACTCTTGCACAATCTGTACATTGATCAAGAAGCAACAGTTCGAATGGAACAAGGAGAAACAGAATGGTTTAAAATAAGCAAAGGTGTAAGACAAGGCTGCATACTTTCCCCCTACCTGTTTAATTTATATGCAGAACAAATCATCAGAGAAGCAGGATTGTATGAAGACAACAGAGGTGTGAAGATTGGTGGAAGACTCATCAACAACCTTCGCTATGCTGATGATACCACATTACTGGCTGAAAGTGAAGATGATCTGAAACATTTGCTTCTCACATTCAAAGAACATAGTCTCAAAATGGGCCTGCACCTTAATGTAAAGAAGACAAAGATCATGATAACTGGCATAATCAACAGGAGAATGGCTATGAAAGACCTAAATAAGATTCTCAAGAGCAGAGATGTCTCTCTCCATACAAAGATTCGACTTGTTCAAGCCATGGTATTTTCAATAACATCATATGGATGTGAAAGCTGGACAGTGAAAAAGATAGACAGGAAGAAAATTGATGCCTTTGAATTATGGTGCTGGCGACAAATTCTGTGTTTACCATAGACTGCCCGAAGAACAAACCAGTCGGTACTAGAGGAGATCAAACCTACGCTTTCTTTAGAAGCTCAGATGACAAGACTTCGACTTTCATACTTTGGACACATCATGCGAAGAGAGAGATCATTAGAGAAAGACATCATGCTTGGCAAGATAGAAGGTCAATGCAAAAGAGGAAGGCCAGCAATGAGATGGATCGATACAATAACAGCAGCTACAGGTACCAGTCTGTCAACAATGAGCTGCCTGACTCAAGACCGAACACAATTTAGGATAGCTATCCAGAGGGTCGCCATGAGTCGACTCCAACTCGACGGCACTTAACAACAACAACAGGAAATTATTTAACTACATCTGGCAGTGATGGCCATCTGGCGATGGTTATGGTTTATTAAGTTTGATATATCACTATTCTGCAAGCAATCAAAGTGGTTTACGATAAAAAAGTTAAAAATAAGATAACACAAACAGACAATTAGGCAGGAATGTCATTTTGCATAGGAAAGAAATGAAAAGACGCACATAAAACAACTACCTGGCGTAAGATATTTTTTTCAGCATAAAAAATGAAAGGGGTTTGGCAATGCCAGAATTCAAACTTTTTGTCAGATCATAATAAACTATGACCTTAAAGCTATAGGGGGGCATTTTGAAAGCATTTTAGCTGGTTAGCAGATCTGTTAGAGGCTAAAATGTGCTCACTGTGATATTCAACAACACTAAGCAATTAGTGCTGCTTAATATCCCCACAGATTACCAAACAAATGCCTGGTTAAAATTAGGGCAGTCTGTGGGAGGTGACAGCCGCTCTCTGATTAGCAAGTTAATAGGAAATGGCTGTTTAGCTTCTCAAATAGTACTAGAACTAGAGGACACTCCATAAAACTAACTGGCAGCAGATTTAAAGCTAAGTTAAGAATGCATTTTTCAGTCAAGGCATACTTAAGCTGTGGAACCTTTTACTGAAAGGTATGGTGAAGGCTCAAGGCTTAATTTGTAGACAAAAAGGAAGTGCAGATGTGGACCATGGGGCGTATACTAAGGCCGGATGTGAAACGTCACTCCAGAATAATCTCACACTCACTCTGTTACTCAAAAATACACAAGCATGCTCCTCACACTCCCTCCTTATCTTCATGAAGGACAGGCAGGCAGAGGATGAGCGAGAGTTGAGGATGGTGTGGGCTGAGGATTGCTGGGATGAGGAAGAGGAAAAGGGGAGACAGAATGGGGCCTTTTCTCTCTGCATCTTGTCCTCTATCCCGAGCCTTCAAGTCTCATTCCCCAGTTTCTGTTACTCCTAGAACCCCCATGATGCTCATTAATTCCGCCTACCTGGAAAGCCTCCCCCTCCAGCAGCTCTTCTTTCAGTCCTTGGTCAGTAAGGCACAGATCTTCCCTTCAAGTTGGTTTTGCCTCTGCCTTGGGGGATGGGAGCAGGCTGGCTTTATTGTCCGCTTTTCTGAACCTCCTTAAGAAGAGTGTGTGTGTGGGAGAAGGGACCTGGAATTCAAAATCATGGCCTTCCCTTCAACTTCTCGGAGTGGGGGTGGGGGTGGGGGGTGGGAAGAGGTAAAGGGAGCATGATCTCGCTCAGCTCTCCTTTCTCTACCCTTTCCTTTTTTCCTCCAGTAGCCTCACTCACAGTCCTCCTGTCCTCTCATTCTGACCCAACAGCCCCTTTGATTCCCTCACTCACAGTCTTGCCCCTTCCCTCACCCTTACTCTTCTTTTCTTTTCTCCTTCACTCATTCTCCCCTCTATTGCTGTGGTCAGCGAGGACAGCGGCAGAGAAGCCCAAGAAGCCAGTACAGAAAGCAGTAGTGGGGCCAGGAAGCTGATACAGCAAGAGAAGGAAGATGTAGTGGATCTGACGGGTATTTACTCCTTATCCCTTCATCCTTTCCTGGTCTCCCTCTCAGCCTCCTCAACTGTGTGGGCAAATTGTGCTAGAATCAAGGCCATGTGGCTGCTTCTGTCTAATGGTATACAGTTCCGGCTCTGCTCTGCTTCCTCTGAGAGCTAGGGAATCAGAAACTATCCCCATCCACCTTTGCTCTATTTCCATGGAAGGAGCCAAAACTGATTTCCACCACCAGCTCTGCTCTACTTGCCTGAGGCCTGCCAGATTATTAATATGAATAAAATACAACCTCTAAAATGCCTGCATGCATATGCTAGAGGTCTAAAAAATAAGATGGGAGAGTTTAGAATATATAGCACTAAATGAGAGGTTAGATATGATTGGCATCTCAGAGACCTGGTAGAAGGAAGAGAACCAATGGGACATTGTGATATCTGGGTACAAACTATATCAAAATGAAAGGGTAGATCAAATTTGGGGAGGGGTTGCGCTCTATGTTAGAGAGGAAATTGAGTAAAACAGGATTAAAGTTTTGCAGGAAGAAAAACACACTGTAGAATCTCTATGGATAGAAATCCCATGTGAAAAGGGGAAGGCAATAGCAATGAAGGTGTACTACTGACTGCCTGGCCAGAATGAACAGGTGGATGATGAAATGCTAAAAGAAATCAGGGAAGTTAACAAAAGTTACAACACAGTAATAATGGGAGATTTCAATTACCCGGGTATTGACTGGGTCAATGTCACAGCAGGGCATGCTAGGGAGATAAAGTTTCTAGATGAAATAAATGACTGCTTCATGGAGCAGCTGGTTCATGAACCGACAAGAGGGGGAGCTATTTTGAACCTAGTCCTTAGTGGAACACAGGATCTGGTCCAAGAAATAACAATATTAGGGCCACTTGGCAAAAGTGCTCATACCATGATCACATTTGATTTAATAAATGGAGGGAGGAAGGCAAGGAAATCCACAATGGTACCTTTTAACTTTCAAAAAGGAGACTATGATAAAATGAGGAAAATAGTTAACAAAAAACTAAAAGGAGCAGCTGCAAAGGTTAAAGGTTTACATCAAGCATGGGTATTGCTTAAAAATACTTTCTTAGAAGCCCAGACCACGTGTATTCCACGCTTTAAGAAAGGTGGAAGGAAGGCCAAAAAAACTGCCAAAATGGTTTAAAGGTGAGGTCAGAGAGGCTGTTGTAGCCAAAAAAGCATCTTTCAGGAAAGGGAGAAAGGAGCCAAATGACGTAAACAGGAAATAACATAAGCACTGGCAAGTTAGATACAAGGCATTGATAAGTCAGGCAAAGAGGGAATTTGAAGTCCATATTTTCCAACCATTTTGCCTTCTTTTGTTGCCAACTTTTGCGTTCCAGTCACCCATGACTATCAGGATATTCTGTTTGCATGTTCTGTCAATTTCAGCTTGTACTTATTCATAGAACGCATCAATTTCATCCTCTTCTGAAGCTGTTGTTGGGGCATATACTTGAATTATAGTTGTGTTGATAGGCATTCCTCATAGACGAATAGAGATTAAGCGTTCACTGACTGCATTGTATTTCATTACAGTTCTTGCAAGTTTCTTCTTTATTATAAATGCAACATCGTTTCTTTTTTGTCTTTCATTTCCAGCATAGTAGACCATGTGATCATCTGATGCAAAGTGCCTGTCCATTTCAGTTCGCTGACACCCAACAGATCAAGTTGTTCACATTCCATTTCATTCTTGACCACATCCAACTTCCCTTGGTTCATGCTTTGTATGTTCCATGTCCTAAGGCACTCAACAAGCTACTGGGGAGAAGCTAAAGACTTTTCAGAGTAAAACCAGTATTTATGATGTGATTGATCAAAGTCCTCGGGACATCTGACTGCTGATGTAGCTGCGCATGAAATGAGTCAGCAGCTATAAAGATGTCTTACATATGTCCCAATATGTAAGACATCTTTACAGCTTCTGACTTTCATTTCATGTGCAGCTATATCAGCAGTCAGACGACCCGAGGGCTTTGATCCAACCACATCATAAATGCTGGCTTTACTCTGAAAAGTCTTTAGCTCCTCCCCAGTAGCTAGTTGAGTGCCTTCCGACCTGGGGTGTCTCATCTTCCAGCACTATAGTGCAATTTGTTTTGTTGTGACTATCCATTGGGTTTTCATGGCAATATACAGAAGTAGATTGCCGGGCCTTTCCTCCACGCAGTTTAAGTTTAGTGTTGTTGCTGTTGTCACAGAAATGTGATCCTCCGCCGCCAACACTGTCCTATTCTGCTGCTGCCCAGATGGGTGGTTTGTCTTGGTCTGGTACCTCAGCTGAGACCTGTCCATCTTGGGAGACCCTGCCAGTAGTTAAACTACCGATAGCTTAGCCCTTAGCATCACTGATGCACACAAGTCCTCACAGCACGACAAGTTGCAAACCAAGTGAGGGATATAAGATAGTTTTTTGCTAATATTTTCCTTAGTTCTGTGAGTGTTTGCTTTGGTTTGTAGTTCTGGATTTGCATGTGGTAGCAGCTGCAGGAGGGGAAAAACACAGATATAAGGTTAGAATGTACCTTCCAACAGAAGAGCACACAGATACGTACAGGTGATAGATCGGCCCATACCAAGCAGAGTGCTCCCCTTTTACATGTGTTAATAGGGATGGGGTACAGCTTTTCATAGAGCTCCTACAGATACATGAGGACCAGATTTGGCAATAGTAGTTTCAGCACAATAACTATCCATGTGCAGGTATTCTGAGATAGACCTAGGAGTAATTTGCAGAAATATTTCTTTACAGAAAGAGTGCTAGATGCGTGGAATAATCTCCCAGTGGAGGTAGTAGAGACAGAGACTGAATATGAATTTAAGAAAGCATGGGACAAACACAGAGATGTCTAAACGTAAAAAAGGGACTGTAGAGCTTAGTAATTGGTATGGAAGAGCACACTGGATCGATCATGACTGATACCTCTCATACACACCAAATCAAGAATGTAGATATGTTATACCCCCACCCTGGTGATGGTATACTCCTTTCCCTCCTGTAAATACAATTTTTTTTTTTAGTGCCATTGAGTCAGTGTTGACTCATAGTGACCCAGCTACCTCTGGGTTTTCTTGGCAATGTATCACTGGAAGTAGATTGCCAGCCTTTTCTTCTGAGGCAATGGAGGGTAAAGTGACTTGCCCAAAGTCACAAGGAGACTGCCAGTGAGAATTGAACCCTTGATCTTCTGGGTACTAGCTCTAACTACTAGGCTACTCCTCCACTCCATAAATACAAATAGCCCTGTTCATTGTATCCCACCCATTGTTTATTGTAAACCGCTCTGACCTGGTGAAAAGCGGTAAATAAGCACGGCTAAATAAATCAATAAATCAATCATATGAGGCCCAATTTTCAATTAGGCAGGCTATGCACCTCGGCGGCGCATAGCCTGCCCACCAGCCCCCTTAACCCGGATTTCCAGGTTTGTCTGGATGTGCCTTTCGAAAATCACGGATAAGGCATTTACATGGGTAACTAGGGAAGTTACCCATGTAAATGCCTTCGAAAATCGGGCCCCTGGTCTTTATCTGCCATGTTTCTATGTTTAGGTAATAGAAACAGAGAAAAAGACGACAGAAAAAGACCACATGGCATGTGTCTTACTGCCATGCTGAGATGTGATCTCACCTCATAGGACCTGTAATTCTGCAGTGATATGACATCTGCTCTATCAGGGTCCTCCCCATGTAGCACTGTGTTTACAGAGTACCCATTCGGTGTGATGCTCCCCAGAGTTCATGATTTTCCCTATACTGCACTCTACAACCATTAAGGGTGCAGGATCTTAGGTGCCATGGGGCTTAGTGGCACTCTCAAGGCCTGTTACTAGGGGGGTTTGAAAGTGCTATGCACCTCTACCACAAGCATAGATCTCCCTCTTTTCCAACAGCACTTTCCACACTTGAGTGTCCTTGTGCCTCATTAGCCCCGATTTGTGAGCAACACACATATCTCACTAGCCCTGAACTGCATATGGTGACATGCATGATCATTATTTTGATGTGGGTAGGACACGTCCTCACCTTCCAGTTTGGCCCAACCCACAACAAATTTTCTCAAGTCTGCACTTGTACTGGGGACATGAAGCACATGAGATAGCAGTGTGTTCTGCTCCTTCCCAGAGTAGGTCTTACTATATCCTTGTAGTTATCATTTGTATTGCGTTCATATGCAATATGCAGTACTGTAAAACATCAGTTATCCCACCTCCAGAAATGTACTTTCAAACAAAAGTGTTTTTAGGACCATCATACCATAAGCATTCATAGGTGATGTACCAAGGTTCAACAAAACCTACAGTGACAGCCAGCCTGCCATAAACTCATCATAGGTCCCATTATATTTCATTAATTTTTAAAGACCTTTTTAAAAGAATCATAAAAAGTAGTCATTCAATCACAATAGTAGTTCAAAAATTAATACAAAAGTCTCCATCAGTTCATGTACAAAAGTTCATATATCAAAGTACAAGCAAGTACAAAAATTCATTCAAATGTTCCCCGACATAACACCATAGGAGACATGGACAGCAGTGAGAACGCCGTCCTGTGCAAATCTTTGCTAGAATGAATATACATTCTTTTAGTCACTACGAGAAAAGGTGTGCCTTACACACAGTGAGGGAGTGCATTTGATTTCCTACCTACAGCCGAGGCCATGGGCCATTGTCCAGATGAGAGTGGCAGTGCTAAGGCCAGAAGCCAAATTGTCAGAGAAGGAGACTCAGACAGCCAGGGCAGAGGGCAACATAAGAACATAAGAAATGCCGTACTGGGTCAGACCAAGGTCCATCAAGCCCAGTATCCTGTTTCCAACAGTGGCCAATCTAGGTCATAAGTATGTAGCAGTTTCCCAAAAAGACTCAGGTTCCACAATGCTCGTACTGGGGTAAGCAGTGGATTTCTCAGGTCCTCTTTAATAATGGGTTATGGACCTTTCCTCCAGGAACTTGTCCAAACCTTTTTTAAACCCAGCTACACTAACAGCTTTTACTACATCCTCCAGTAATGAATTCCACAGTTTGATTACATGTTGAGTGAAAAAATATTTTCTCTTATTAGTCTTAAACGGGTTACACTGTAGATTCATTGCTCCTAGACTTTCTACTTTTTGATGGTGTAAATAATCGATCTATGTTTACCTGTTCCATTCCATTCATTAATTTATAGACCTTATCATATCTCCCCTCAGTTGTCTCTTTTCCAGGTTGAAGAGCCCTAACCTTTTTAGCATAGGTATATCCTTCCATCCTCATTATCACTTTGGTGGCTCTTCTCTGTACCTTTTCTAATTCTGCTATATCCTTTTTAAGATATGGCGATCAGAATTGCACACAATATTCAAGGTGCAGTCGCACCATGGAACGATACAGAGGCATTATAATATCCTTTGTTTTATTCTCCATTCCTTACCTTATGATTCTTAGCATTCTATTTGCCTTCTTGGCTGCCGCTGCACACTGGACGGAGGATTTTATTGTGTTATGATGCCTAAATCTTTTTCCTGGGTGGTGGTTCCTAATGTGGAACCTTGCACTGTATAACCATAGCTTGGGTTGTTCTTTGCTAGGTGTATAGCTTTGCACGTGTTCAAATTACATTTCATCAGCCATTTGAACATCTATTCTTCCAATTTATCAAGGTCCTTTTGCAATTTTTCACAATCCTGTTGGGTTTTAAATAATTTCGAATAATTTGTGTCATCTGCAAATTTGATTACCTCACTCATTATTCCCATTTCCAGGTCATTTACAAATATGTTAAAAAGCAGCGAACCCAGCACGGATCTCTGGGGTACTCCACTAATCACTTTTCTCCATTGGGAAAATTGTCCATTTAGCCCTACCCTTTGCTGTCTATCTTTTAACCAGGTCCTGATCCACAATAGTACACTTCCTCCTATCCCAAGACTCTTTAATTATGCCAAGAGTCTCTCATGAGGCACCTTGTCAAAGGCTTTCTGAAAATCCAGATACACTATATTGACTGGCTCACCTATGTCTACCTTTTTATTCACACCTTCAAAAAAATATAAGACAATAGTAAGACAAGACCTTCCTTGGCTAAAGCCATGATGGCTTTCTCCCGTTAAACCATGACTATCTACATGTTCAGTAATTTTATTCTTTATAATGGTTGTTTATACTATTTTGCCCGGTATTGATATCAGGATCACCAGTTTGTAGTTTCCCGGATCAGCCCAGGATCCCTTTTTAAAAATTGGCGTTACATTGGCCATTCGCCAATCTTCAGGAATTACAGATAATTTTAATGATAGTTCACAAATTACTAATAGTACAGTAGGTCTGCAGTCTCATATTTCAGTTATTTCAACATCCTCAGATTATACCATCTGGTCCAGGTAATTTGCTACTCTTCAGTTTATCAAATATATCTTCCAGTTTGGCCCAACCCACAATACTGAGATGGAGGACCAGGTGGCCAGTCAAGAGATGTCCCAGAATGAGGAGTAGTGGAGGCATGGTGGTATTCTGTTTGAGGCCAAGGATGAGGGAGAGATGGCAGACCTATATCTTCCTGTACCATCTCCCTTCCATGATGAGCAAGAGCCTGTAGAAGGAGCCCCAGAAGCAGTGGAAGGCAAGGAACCTCATGCCAATCAGAGAGGCTGGCAAATTGTTGAGGTGCAGAGGGTGGCTGCTGCAGCAGAATCAACAGTCCTGACTCAGCATGTGAGGAAAATAGAGCTGCAAGAAAAATTACTTGACATCAGTGAGCACCCACTGAGAATGACAGAGAAGCAGCTAGCAGTGACTGACAGACAGCTAGAGGTCTCTGAAGCACTGCTAGATGAAGTGCATACCCTGTGCAAGTATCTGTGCGACTGTCGACAACAATATGCCATGGGTCTTCTGGCTGTGCTGATACCTGTCCAGCACCATTTGCACCACGACCTCCCAGCCCCCAAGAGCCATATTCATTCCTCCAACTTCATGGCTTCCCGAATCTTCCAACAGCCTGATATCTTGGTTACACTGTCCCCTTTGGGGCCTGTGCCCTGTGAAAAGGGGGAGCATCTCAAATTCCCCTCATTCCATGGTGCTAGCTAATGCACAGGTAGGATGATGTATCAGAAAGCTCTTCTGACAGAAGCGACACATCATCCAGCATGCCATTACGATCACTCATATAGAGTTATGATCTGGAGGAAGGTGGGAAAGGGCAGAGAGGCAGGGGATGGGGAGAAGATGAGGAAAAAAATAAACATCCCTTCCTACTTTGTTCACCCCAAGAGGTGGGGAAGGGCTATGGTCTGATGATGGGGGTGGGTGGGTTGGGGATGTGGATTGTGAGGGGAAGATGGGGCTGAGGTGAGCATGGGAAATGGGGGTGGGGTTGGGGATGGGCAGCAGGGATGAGGCGGGGTGGGGATGGGCAGGGGGAATGAGGTGGAGGTGGTGGTTCTGGTGGTTGAGAACCTTAAACATTGTTTCTGTTTTTTAAAACCGTCACTAAAAATACCTATGTATCAGTTCATTTCTTGCAGTAATACTGAACTGGTGGGTATGGACTATGTCCTGCCTTGGGGCTTCTGCATCATCCTCTATGGGGGTCATTCTGTCCTGCAAATAGCGGCGATGGATGTCCCATTGGGATGTCCATACCCGCTATTCATCCACCTGCCATCCCGTTCACTAACCTCCCCATATGAATGGCGGGTTTGTACGGGGAGGCACAGACAGGGCAGGAGGGGGTGTTCTGGAGGTGGAGCGAGGACATGATTTGGGCGACCCTTGACCCTGGATGTACAGGGCCGATTCCGAGATCACCCCTGTATGTCCAGGGCCTTCAGGCTAGATGGGGGACTTATTCCACCTCAAAGGTGGAATATGTGCCCCTGGACGGCGGGGGACTATGGCGCAGGACACAGGCAGGCATGTGAGAGGGCTCAGGGGGTTCCCTGCACCCTAACCCAGGCCTTCAAAGGCAAGATTGGGGGTTGGGCCGCAGGGAACGGGTGTCACTCTGGGGTGGCCGGCAATTGCATTGATGCCATGGCGATGGGATGCCATGGCACTGTGGATCCATTCATGAGCCCAGCTGAGTTAGCTGGATAGTCGCTGGGACATACAACTGGGCAGAATCATGTCCCAGCCTGCACGTCCAGGTGCTAGACCCAATTCTGACTCTGCGGGGGCAACGGGATCAGAATTGGGTCTAACTTTGCACGGCCCAATTCTGCCCAGCCGTACAGGGGGCTGGATGTCCTATTGTGAATAGGCCTCCACGTCTGTATCTGCCATCTCCATTCCTCTTGCTGAGGCTGTCACCGCCTTATTGTGCCACATGAAGCAGGCCATGAATATTTGGCAGAGCTTGGAAGGGCTGTAGAATAGTGCTCCCATTGATCGGTCCAGGTACTGGAAGTGGCTCTTTAGCAGGCCAAAGATCCTCTCTACGATGGACCAGGTGTGTCTGTGTGCCCTGTTATATCACTCCATTGCATCTGTCTGGGATGCAACGATGGGGGTCAGGATGCACTTTCTTAAGTGTTAGCCTCTATCACTTGTGTAGAGGAGAGAGAACAACAGCAGATTACAGAAAAAAGGGTTTTAGCTGTGGTGGGTAGGCACTACAGCAATCTGCTCTGTTTGTTGGTTGTTGCAGCCAGGGACCTCTGAGACTTCCTAGCATGTGAATTTGTAAATGGCAGAGTAGTGCAGGGCTTACCTAGCAACCATCCACTGATGATTTGTCTGTTCTCAAATCTCTTGTAGATGCCAGGGTGGGTCAGGGTGTAGGAGTTATGGCAGGAACCTGGGAACCTTGAAAATGTGCAAGTTATTCCCCTCTGTGCATTGCAGACTACCTGCATGTTGAGTAAGTGGAAAGCTTTTCTGTTGCAGAATGTAGCCTCCCTTCCTTATTGGAGCCTGATGGTCACATGGGTGCAATCAGTGACCCCAATACAGATGGGAATCTATCTATATCAAAGAACTGGGTCATAGCTAGCTGCCTCTGCTGCACAGTGGATTGGACTGGATTAAGCGCCGCCGGAGGGAAGGCTGCATATTCAGAGGCATGGGTGAAAAGTGCCCTCAGAAACTGAGAGATGCATAGTGAAATGGCAGACTGGCTATGTCTCGCTGTCATGGCCAGCATGGAATAGAAATTGACAGTGGCGAAGAAGGAAAGGGTGATCTTGAGGTGGACGGGCCCAGGTTGCCTCCTGTGCTTGTGGTAGATATCTGCATTGTCAAAGCAGCACCTGGTGAGGCACTGTGATCATCAGCGTCGTCGTGACTAGATTGTAAGCTCGGACGAGCAGGACTCAGACGAGCAGGGACTGTCTCTTGTATGTATTTATGTATGTACAGCGCTGTGTGTGGTGCTATATAAGTGCTAAATGGTAGTAGTAAGGTCTAGAAATTGTGTTCTAGACCTAAATGCACTATGTAAATCGCAGCCTTTCCAAAATTAGGTTTTCCATGTGGATGCCGCTTGCACATCCACGTTTTAAATGCGCATGTTGTTGCATGCCATCTAGTCAATATCATCTCCTGGTGACCTTGTGGATGGATGTCAATGTTGTGACTATCCCCTCAGTTTTCTTGGCAAAGTGTGACCTGAAGTAGATTGCCAGGCTCACACAGTAAACCTATTGCACCTGGTATTTCAAGGTGATCTCCCATCCAAGCACTAACCAAACTCAATCCTGTTTAGTGTTCAAGATGACGAGATTAGGCTTACTCAGTGTGACATGGCTGTAGTCTAAAATGTGTATAGGACTTCTAAAATAATCCCTGTAACAACCAGATGCAAAGTTCAAAGTTCAGTCACTAGGTGCCACTATACATAAGAAAGTTATAGGTTTCAGTCACTAGGCTTCACAATAGAATTTACAACAAAGAAAATGAATCGCTAAAGCAGCCCAGCAGGCATAGGGATGTGGGGGCGCCTGGAGACCAGGGTGTGCATGGTGGGGAAATCATATGGAGTGTGGCTTATGTAATTATTACCAAACCATCTCAGTGGGTTTTGTATGCATGTGCTTATCTTCTTGTGTTTTGACTGTCTGTGAGAGTAGAGGAAAAAGGGCGAGGCAGTTTGAAAGGAGCCATTTCTGAACTATTATGTTCATTGTACTGAATTTCTATCTGCAGAAATTGGAGCTGCTTCTCCCATAGAAATGCATTAGGCTATTTTTTGGGGAGCTTATTTTTCTAGAACCCCCAGTCTAGTCTGAACCATTTTGGTTGATTTTTATTATTAAACATTTCTTATATACCACCTTTCATGATAGCATTGAACAAACTGAAATTACATTGAACAGGGCATTATAACTTGGAGATAACTATTTTATAGGGAACATGGGCAATGGAGGGTTAAGTGGCTTGCCCAAGACCACAGGGAGCACCTGTGGGACTAGAAACCCCAGTCCTTCCGGCCCAAGGTTACTGTCTTCTAGTGGGATTTAGAACCCCTGACCTTCCAGCCTGAGGTACCTTGCCCCAAGCACTAGGCCACTCCTCCAGAGTTATTTTTCCCTTGACATTCTGGACCCCTTAAGTATAATTTTTTTTTCCAGTATTTGTTGGGTTGAAATGAAAAGAAAAAAACAGAGCAAGGGGTGGGTCAGAATAGGCTAGGAAAGCAACTTAGAAAGAGTACACTTCTAAAAGTACTGCGCTTAACTCTAATGTAAAGTTCAGTAAGCTCATTTCCGCACAGAAAACACCTAACAATATACTGTTAGAAATTAGAGAAAAAAGTGAAATAAGGAGGTAAACTTAATCTATCATCTTTGGCAAATCCAAGGAGGTTATGCAGAGAGAAATAGGACTAACCACTTCTGGTTTACTCTCAATATTCTAAAAACCAAACCATAAACTAATTGGCAAATATTCAGAGCCAATTATGCATTTGCTGGTAGCTGGCGAGTGCATAATTGGCTTATATGTAGATTTTTAGAAATTATATGGGCAATATTGGGCTGCCTAAATCACTAAAACAGCCAGACATTTTTTGTATAGCTTTGTGCCCAGTTAGAAGCGGGCAAAGGTGGGCCAAAAAAAAGATGCATATGGCAATGATATTCAGCCACCGCCTGGACAAGTTAGACATTAAATAAGTGAGCATACCATCCTTATATCCAACACAGCTAACCCGTACAGATAGCAGTGATAAATATACATATACCGGTGCCAGTCACTGCGCTGAATATTGAGCCTCAAGCATTTAACACCTGTGATATGTATCTTTGGTCCCAGATCATTTTATAAATGAAATAATTAATGACAAAAGCATGAGATTCAGAAGGGTCTATCTGGTTAGCAGGATAAAGCCCACCGAGCCCAATATTCAGCAGCGCTATCTGGATAGGGCCATGGGTGTGGCGAGGGCGGTACAAATTGTTTATCTAGTTAGCAGCAATTTTCAGTTCACTAATCGGATAAGCAATAGCATAATATTAGGCTAAAAATAAAAACAGGCAGTGACTTTCCGTAATATGGCTGTATGGATAGCTGCTGGATATCTCCGGTATCTGGATAGCCTGCTGAAACCGGATATTCAGAGGAAACCACAGTCTGCTGGATATCTAGTTTCACTTTTGTCTGCAGCAGCCAGTATTTAAAAAACACTGACCGCTGCAGGCTGAATATCTTCCTGAAATTGTGCATGAAAAGATTTTGACTAGTCCAAGGAATAACCAGTCTGTTTATGTTTAGTTGTCTTGATATTGTGTATCAAGAAGGTATCTACACAGTTTACAAAAATTAAAATGAGGGAATAAAACAGGGAATAGCTTTTGCCAAGTTTGGCTGAAGGGAACGGAAGAAAATGTGGCTAAATGTCTCCCCCCACCTTCTATGGCAACAACAGCAAAGTCATCATCATAGGGGCACAGTGAGAACCAGAACCGTATCAAGCCCTGTGCGAGCGGTGCGGCCGCACAGGGCGCAAAAACTTAAAGGGCGCATTTCGGCTCTCTGCTGTTGCCTGCCGCTGCCACTTTTTCGGTGGCAGGTAGCAGCAGAGAGACGAAATGCACCCCTTAAGTCTTTGTGCTGGCACACCAAGCAGGTCTGGTCTCTCCGGGAGGGATCAGACCTGCATAGCGTGCCGGCAACTTGCAGATCGGGCACGCACCCCCCCCTCCTGCACCCCCATAAAGCGTCTAAATGGAGGTGCGGGAGAGGGGCGCGCGCCTGATGTGCAAGTCGCACAGGGCGCATTTCAGTCCTGGTACGGCTGTGGTGAGAACACACTCCTGTTCTTCACAGCTGCTCGTCCTCCACCCCCAATGCAATCAAAATACTGTTGGGAGGGCCGGTGCCCCTGAGAGAAAGCAAATCCCTGGTGGCCCAGTGGTGCCAACCCCCCCCCCCCTCTGCCCAACTAAAGATAATCCCTGGCTGTCTAGCAGCCCCAAACACCCCATCCGCCCAACTAAAAATAATGCTGGTGGCTCACCAGCCCCGAACCCCTCATCCTCATCCCAGTACTTTTCCACATGAACGGGAGCACTGCCCATGTGCTCCCACTCTTGCGCCACCATCTTGAAAAATGGTGACATCTGGCCCGTGTGGTGCATTCTGGGATGCAGTGGGTGGGGTCAGACTGCCATATAAGGTAGAAAATGCCTTATTTGGGAGTCTGACCCCACCCGGTGCATCCCAGGATGCACTGCACAGGGCCAGGTGCCACCATTTTTCAAGATGGTGGCACAGGAGCGGGAGAACATGGGCAAGTCACCCCCCCCCCCTATGCCCTTGCTTAGGGTTGTACCCGCCACTTCGTGCAGGTCACCCCTCTTTATTTGTTGAAGCATAAAAAATAGTTACGTTTATTTTGAGTTTATCCTCTTGCTATAAAGGGATCCACTGTGTCTGTCCCATGTCATTTTGAATTCTGTTACTGTATTTGCCCCACCACCTCCATTGGGATGGCATTCCAAGCATCCACCACCCTTTCAGTGGAAAAGTATTTCCTGATGTTGCTTTTAAGTTTATCTCCTTGCAGGTTCATTTTATGCCCTCTAGTTTTGAAGCTTCCACTTCTTTGAAAAAGGTTTGTTTGTTCATAAATATATAATATTTAAACGTCTGTATCATATCTCCCCTGTCTTTCCTCTCCTCTAGAGTGTACATATTTAGGTCTTCAAGTCTCTTCTCATACATCTTCTGATGCAGGCTCCAAATCATTTTGGTTGCCTACCTCTGAACTTTTTCCAGTCTTTTTATATCCTTTGCGAGATATGGTCTCCAAAACTGAACACAATATTCCAAGTAAGGCCTCACTAGCGATTTGTACAGGGGCCTTAATACCTCCTCCTTTGTGCTTGTAATTCCTCTCTGTAGGCAGCGCAGCATCCTTCTGGCTTTGACCCCGTCTTGTCACACTTTTTTGCCACCTTGAGATCCTCAGACACTATCACTCTGAGGTCCCTCTCTGAGTCCGTGCAACCCATCCTCTTGCCCCTATTGCATACAGTTCCTTTGGATTACAGACCTGCTAGCTAGCTAAAAATGCACTCACTGCGATATTCAGCAGATTAAGCGATTAGTGCCACTCAGTATCCTCACAGACTGCCATCTTAAACCGGGGTGGTCTGTGGATGGGGCGGAGGTCGTGGCAGCTGCTATCCAGTTAGCTGTGATATTCAGTCATTAACTGGCTACCTTCAGCGGTTAAATTAGGACAGGTGAATGGCTGTTCTAACATTAACAACTCAGCACGACCCCCTTAATGGCTGAATATTGCCAGCTTTTAGACCATGTTGAGAAATTGAATTTTCTGTCTCCAAGATGTGCTATAGACCTGGTCACAGCACTGAAACTGTTTTAACATCGTTATTTAGTGAGGCTTACCGTGCTTTGGATCATGGTAAAATTGTATTAGCCGTATCTTTGGATTTTGATATAGTTGATCACCAGATACTTTTCTCTAGATTAGAGGCGCTTAGGTATCACTGATACGGTGCATTCCTGGTTTATGTCCTTTCTTTTAGAATTGTTCTTTTTTAATACAGATAGGTTCTTGTGTATCTACGTCTTATGTGATTATATGTGAGGCACCGCAAGGTTCACTTTTATCACAACTTTTGTTTAACATATTTCTGGCTCCTTTGACTCATCTAATTCAAAATATGGGAATTAGTGCGTATTATTGTGCACATAACAATTTGTTACTGACCTATACAGATATGGTGTCTCTTGATCTGTCAGAATTGAACTGTTGTTTAGAAAAGATTGCTTTTTGGCTGGATTCAAACATTTAAAATTTAAGGCTGCCAAGTCAGCAGCGGTGTGGCCTACGGGAGGGTCTATGACCTCTTAGTTTAGCATCTATATTGCTTAACGCACCAATACAGTTGTAGCCTTATTTAGATGGGGATCTTGCTTTTGAGAAGCAAATTAATGGTGTCTATAAGAGTTCCTCTTTTGCCCTTCTTTGAGCTTTACGCTCCTTTCTTGATGCTGCCGTGCTAGAGCTGATTGCTCTTAGTTACTATATATTCTAGCAAGATTAGACTACTGTAATGTAGTCTGTGCAGGACTTCCAGTTGCAGCTCTTAGCGATTACAGACTGTGCAGCATGCAGCAGTTTGGATTTTGAGCCATGCCTCTAAGTTCGATCACGTAATGCCATGGCTTTATCAGTGAATCAATCCGTGTCAGGTCTTATGTCTTTAGAGTGGAAGATTAATGACAAAATCTATGAACGTGCTTCTCACTCAATTGCAATCTTACTGTTATGATTGTAGTTTACTCAATATCCTTAGTTTCAATATCTTGCTACCAATACTTTATACTTTATACATCTATATATGGATGGTTTCAGACTTATTCGGCATGAAACTTTAGTCTGTGAACATGTGCCTCTTTTGCATCAAGGACCATTTTCCATATCCAAAAACCAGCTTAAAGTACAACTTGAACAAGATGGAAATAGAACTTATCTGTCTCTCTTTCACTGCCCCAATGCCTTCACTCGGCGCCCTATGCGTTTCACTAATTGTAACTTCTTCAGGGGTATAAAAAGTTTTATGACCTCTTACGAATATTTAGAAAAACATTTTCTTAATTTTGAGTATCGCTGATGCTGCATGCGTCCACAGCCTTCTGTTCCCCACTTACTGTGGCTCAACTGCTCTGCGCGGCGCTTTTTTGACAGAGCAGTTGAGCCACAGTAAGTGGGGAACAGAAGATTGTGGACGCATGCAGCATCAGCGATACTCAAAATTAAGAAAATGTTTTTCTAAATATGCATAAGAGATCAAGTGAGGTCATAAAACTTTTTATACCCGTGAAGAAGCTACAATTAGCGAAACGCATAGGGCGCCGAGTGAAGGCGTTGGGGCAGTGAAAGAGAGACAGATAAGTTCTATTTCCGTCTTGTTCAAGTTGTACTTTAAGCTGGTTTTTGGATATGGAAAATGGTCCTTGATGCAAAAGAGGCACATGTTCACAGACTAAAGTTTCATGCCGAATAAGTCTGAAACCATCCATATATAGATGTATAAAGTATAAAGTATTGGTAGCAAGATATTGAAACTAAGGATATTGAGTAAACTACAATCATAACAGTAAGATTGCAATTGAGTGAGAAGCACGTTCATGGCTTTATCAGTGGCAATGGCTGCCTGTAATATACCACATTCAGTACAAGGTTTAGTATTGACTCACAGGGTTCTTTATCTTGGTTCTCTTGCTTCTCAGATAACAGTTCATATTCCAACTAGGACGCTTGGGTCCATTCATGATAATAAATTACACATTCCCTCTGCATGTCAGAAGATGGGAACGTACATGTTGATCCAACTTTTTCTTTCTTTCACCAAATCTATGGAATGCATTATCTCTGCAGCTGCGGATCGAGGCTTCATATAAGACATTTAAGGCTCATTTGGAAACTAATTTATCTAGTACGGCTTTCAGTTTACAATGGTGACGCTCATCCAGTCTCTGGAGCTTTCATGACTGAGCCTAGCCTTAAGGGTAAGCCGGCTTTTTATGGTTAGCTATGTATACTTTTTATTCTTTTAGATTTGTGCTATCTTTTTTGTCTATTATTGTAGTTCTTTTCCTTTTTAAAATTTTGATTGCACATGCCTTGAAGTACTTACTAAAGGCAGTATATTAAATATGATAAACCATAACCGTAACCACTAACCGGGTAGCAAGTTCAGTGGTCACGCAGTCTGGATATTCAGCGGTGGAAGCTGGGCATGTTCCACCACTGAATATCCAATTTAAATTAAAGTGGCAGTGGCTAGGCACTTTTTAAGCTTATCTACCATCACTGAATAGGCCCCCCAGTGTTTGAATGCGAGGAAATACTGGGTTAAGTGACTTGTTGAACATTAGCCATGGGGGGGGGGGGGGGGGGAGTAGCAGCACCGGAAGGATGGAGAGGGGAAAGGGGTAAGAAGAAAATCTGAGGAGTTGGACATGTGTCATGAGGGGGAGCATTGATAAAGGAAAAAAGTTGGATGGTCAGAGAGGACACAGGGAGAAAGGAAGCCTTGAGGCACAGAAGAAAAAGGGAAGGGCAGAACAGAAAAAAGTGGAGGGGGAGATGGTGATGGAGGTGAGACAAGAGAGAATGAATTATCATTCGGGATATAGGCGGAGCACTAGAAACTGACAGAGAGAGAAGTGGGGTCAGAGAAATTTGAAGGCCAGCAAAAGGGGAGACACATTTCCTGATTTTGACATGGTTTCTGAGTGCTATGAGAAATTTTGGCTTTACATTTCATGCCACGCAATACACTTGAAGTATGGGCTGAACAATGTACGTTATCAGCTATTCTGACTCGCTTACAAGTGTTACTATTTGTACTCTCCCATATCCTTTGGAATTTCGTTACCTATAGCAAATTGCTGCATTGCATATATTCAATCACCACAGTAATGAACAAGTTAGATATTTACAGGGATTTAAAAATTAACTGAGATATTTTTACTTTACAGATATGGCTGAGGAGCAGTTGGCTGACGGCAGTGGAGCTGACAATGCTGAAAACTACAGTGACAAAGACACGGACCAAAGGAACTCCCCCGATGTGACTAAGGCCAAGACCTGCTTCACCCCTGACAGTCCTGACATAGTTTCTGTGGATGAGGGGGGCTTTGCGGTACAGAAGAACGGCAGCAGCAGTACAGAGAGCAGAGCTGATAGCCCCAAGTACCAGCTGGATCAGAATCACCTCCTGATTGAAGGTTCGTCAGGAGCAGTGTCACTACCCTTCAGTTTGAAAGCCAACAGACCTCCACTAGAAGTACTGAAAAAAATCTTTCCCAACCAAAAGCCAACAGTTCTTGAATTAATCTTGAAAGGCTGTGGGGGTGACCTTGTTGGTGCTGTTGAGGTCCTTTTGTCCAGCCGATCTTCAGTAACTGGTGAAAGAACTTCCACAGAGCCAGATGGTCTGGTTTTGCCTTCCAATGGGCACATTTTTGAACATACTTTGAGTTCCTATCCCATTTCGTCCTCTAAGTGGTCTGTGGGTTCAGCCTTTAGGGTTCCAGACACACTGCGGTTCTCTGCTGACTCTGGTAATGTTCTGCCAAACCCTCTGACTGTCCCTTTACAGCATCCTTTCCCACAACCGCCACGGTACCCACTGATGCTGAGGAACACGTTAGCCAGAAACCAGTCTAGCCCATTTCTGCCTAACGATGTTACCCTGTGGAACACCATGACACTGCAGCAACAGTACCAGCTGAGATCCCAATATGTCAGCCCTTTCTCTAGCAACTCTAGCAGTGTCTTCAGAAATTCACCTGTCCTCCCTGCTCGCTCATCAGATGATCCTAGGATATCCCTACCTGAGGAAGGATGCCCCATTGTATCAAAGCAACCTATTTACACAGAAGATGATTACGATGAACGATCAGATTCCTCTGACTCTAGGATACTCAATACATCCTCTTAGACTGACATTGGATAGCTATTTCAAGAGGGAGCTAAGGAAAAAGTGTACAAAACTCTTTTAATTATGTAAAAAAGGAACTGTTTGACACTGTACTTTAGCAATAATGCATAACTTATTCACTTTCTTGCACTTCACTGGAAAATGCCAAATAGCCAGGCCTTATGGCTTTAGTGCCAATTATTCATGAAAGGACGAGTTCAATGCTTACGGTATCTGTTGGAAAGGATAAGCCAGGAAAGGGCTTGCAGCAGATCTATCTCTGAAAGTCTGCCTAGTACGCCTTAAACCAGACAGTGTGAAATGTTGCAATAGAATATTTTAAGGGAGTTTTACAACAGTGGATTCATAAGGACTATTGTGCCCTAAGAAAGTCACTTGATAGCAAATGAGCTAACCAGGGCTATTCCCTTCATATGCTGAGAACCCCTGTGGCATAAGGAAGACTTCACTGCATCGAGACTGGAACCGATAGGATATCCGAACTGCTTATGTGTTTAAGCTTGGACACTTTTTTGAGAGAAATAATGCTAAGATTTCTTCCTTTCCCATGGTTAGATCTAAATCTGTGTTATTTCAAATGTAAACTAATTAGAGCTGTGGCTTGCATGAAACATATTGTGAAACAACCTCACGATTAAATATTGTTGGGTTAATGTAGCATGCTAAGGACCCTAGAAGAAATAAAAGAAAAGGATGATGTGGGTCGATGTCATTTCTGTTGGGAAAGCAGGAACTTGAAGCTATTTAACAGGGGCAGAGTAGGTTGCTATCCACTGAGATGAAGAACCGTTCGGCATCATAGATACCGCACGATCAGGGCTGAGGTTTTATTCCCCAGAGGCTGTCTAGGTAAACTAGTCTGTTCTCATCTGATTGTGCCTGTTTCTGTCATATGATACTAGCAGATGGGAGAGACCATGTGTGTTTTCTCCTCCCTGGTCCTTCATTCATATATTTCCAGTGCTGTAGTGTATCATTATGACTGAGAGCAAACACTGGCAAACTTGTGATCTGAAGTTTTTCTCCTGATGTACATGGAGATTAATGCTCCCGCCAAGCTGCCTAAGAGACCTCCACCCACACCGCTGCCAGTAGGTGGAGGTGCTGTCATATCACACTGCCTGCTCCTCGTGACTAAACATGTGATATCGTGGCCAGTGGCATTGTCAGGATTGAGTTTCTGGTGAGAACCATGGTTGACATGGGTGGGCACTAGACAGTGTGGATATTGACACTGCCCCCAATTCTCCTCTCATTCGCCTGTGCTGCTGCCGCTGACTGGCTGGGTCTGACTCAAAATGAAGGGGCCGTGGGCCACCCATGGCTAAACCCCTGATCTCCCTACTAGCAGAAGCATGGACAGAGGACTCAAGCAGCTTGACGGGAATGTTGATTGAGATTCATATACTCCAAACTCTGTCCTTCCAGCCTATGCTTGTGTCCAGTGCCGTTGGGAGATGGTGCCCCAGATGGCATGCTGCAGTCCTGGTTTTATCCCATGGCATGCCTGGGATTGGCGCACCTTACCAGCTTATTTAAGAAAGAAAACCAATTTATTATGTGCTGTAGAAAAGTACATTTTTGATTGATTATATGATTGGATTGACTGTAAGTAATGGAGCGGCTGTTTTGCTCTTTTCTATTTCAATCTATCTTTTAATCTCCCATCTCTCAAACTCTGTTTTATTTTGACATGCAAACAATTTCAAAATGACTTAGGTCACAAAGATGGTATATAAGAACATTTTAAATGAATAAACTCTAGTTCTGATCTGCCTAAAAAAAGAACAACTACATTTCCATGCATGCAGGGAGGACAAACCAGGACTGGATCAGCCTTACTGGGATGGCAACACTACCCAGAAAATCATTTTTTTATTGTAGTGCCGAAGGGGACGAACATACTGGTTATTCTGATAGCTAGTTTATCTCCTCTAACCTTCTGGGCCTAACTAGTGTTTGGAGAAGGCACACTTGTGTGGATCTAGGTTTACAATAGTACATGGGGCAAAACAACTAGATGGATGTGCAAATGAAAACAGAATTCCTTGTGATGATGTTCAGTGGTACATTAATGCAAATGCCCATTGATATGATCCTGGCAGCATGTGGCATGGTGCCTGTACCTCACGCCTGATGATAATGATGCAACACACCTCTATCCCCCTCTTCCTGTGAGTGGCCGAGATGTTGCATTAGTCAAATATCGGGCACATGTCCGCGCTACCACTGCCCTAGAAAGAAGAGAAGGAGGAAATGCGAGCTGCAAGGGAAAAATGGGAGAGAAAATTATTTTCTAGAGTGTGTTCCCACAGTCATGGAACGGAAAGATCATCTTTGGAAGTGCAGCCAGGGGATTTTTGCAGGAGGATTCAGAATGGGAAATGGACTTTTAGAACACCTGTTGGAAATAAGTTCATGCTACTTGCTACATGTATATAGCCCAGATTCACAGAACCAGGCATTAAATGTTTTGCCATAGCCATTTGGGTCTGATGCACTAAAATACATTTTCCATTTTGGGGGTAATTTTGTAAGCAGCTTCTTTGTGTTTCTGGAAATCAGGCTCTATGTGCTAGATTTAATTAAAGGTGGTAGCGCATTTCTGTGAGCTAACACACATTAAGAAGGCATTGTTTATTGCAGATTCCATTTTATGCAATGGGCCTTGTTTACTAATAACATGCACTAACTGTATAATCACATGCTAACACATTTTAGTAAACCTAGCCTTATAATTCTTGACCAATGGAATATTTCTCTAACTCATAATACTGGTCAAGAATGAACTTGATTTAAATTTATCTCACACATATTCATTATGGTTGGGTGTGTCCCAAGCACTGGGTTGAAGAACCCCCTACTGCAGAGGCACAGTCCCAGAGGAGAGGGGGGAGTTTTAACCCTTACTCCTTGGTGAAAAGAGCCTGAAGAGAACCATTGTGCATGGGTCCCAGCTAAGGATCATCACTGCCAGAGTAGGTGGAGAAAGGGTTAAAAAGAGGGATACAAATCCTGGATAGCTGTGCATGAAGGCTCATGGTGCCAAAACAAGTTTCAACTTTAATTAACATACTGCTTGTCGGTTCAATATCTAATTGGTTTCAAAACAATCAAATCTAATATAAAATGGGAGAAACAACAGGCAATGAAAACAGAAAACAAACATGAGTGTGAAAGAGGAGGGCGGACAATCAACTCTTTAATCTCTATGTCCCTCAGGTTCCCCAAGCCCAGTAAGGCCCGCAGGCCAGTTCTGATTGAGCTGGAAGCTCCAAGGGGCAAGAGGAAGCTATATAACTAAAACAGGCAAAAACTACAGTACTGCAATAAAAAGATCCTGTCTGCTTACCCCAGGATTTGGTGTGGCCTCCACTGAGAAGTTCTTCCATACATCCATTACACTTTCTGTCAAGAAATGCATTCTGATGTTACTCCTTAGTCTACCTCGTGAAGCTTCAAGGGATTCCAGTTTCCAAAGGGATTGGCCTGGATGACAAAGTAATTACCCAGCCAGCTAAATTCTCATGGCTGAAAACTCCAGACACCCTCTAACCACTGATACATAAGGACACAGGGCACAGAATAAAAAGATCTAATAACAAAAACTTGCTGGTCATCCCAAACACAAAGACAGAATCCAAGTAGACAACATGTAATAGGGCATTCTCTGCATACGCACTGTCCCTTTGGAATCTCCTCCCTGAAAACATAAGATCCATCAAAGACCTCCAAGACTTCAGAAAGACATTAAAAATATTCCTCTTCATAGAACATTATGGATCCAGCATACAGGGCCGGTCCTAGAGTTGGTCCAAAGTGTGGAAGCCCAAAGCAAACCTCAAGCTTTACACCCTCTCTGGCTGTCAAAATCTATTACTTAGCTTTGAATGGCCTGCTTGTGCTGTCCTCCAGAGGTTGCTGCCCTAGGCAACTGCCGGCATATGACACACCACGATCATGCCAAATTCCCACCCAAACCTAAGGTGTCAACCTTTTATACCTGTACATATGTTTAATCCAAGTTCTACAGCTGTATATCATCCAAGTTCAATGGAAGTCTCTCAGTTAATGTTACAATGTAAACCGCTTTGAATATATGTTAAAAGATATATGGTTAAAAGATAGAAAGCAGAGGGTAGAGCTAAAAGGCCAATTTTCCCAATGGAGAAAGGTGAATAGTGGAGTACCCCAGGGATTTGTGCTGCTTTTTAATATATTCATAAATGACCTGGAAATAGGAATAACGAGCGAGGTAATCAACTTTGCAGATGACACAAAATTATTAAAAGTTGTTAAAAACCATGAGGATTGTGAAAAATTGCAAGAGGACCTTGATAAATTGGAAGACTGGGCATCCAAATGGCAGATGAAATTTAATGTAGACAAGTGCAAAGTTATGCACCTAGGAAAGAACAATCCAAACTATGGTTACACGATGCAAGGTTCCACATTAGGAACAACCACCCAGGAAAAAAATTTAGGTGTCATCGAGGATGTTACTAAAACACCCCCCCCCCCTGCCCAGTGTGCAGCGGTGTCCAAGAGAGCAAACAGAATGTTAGGTATCATAAGGAAAGGAATGGAGAATAAAACAAAGGATATTATAATGCCTCTGTATCGTTCCATGGTGCGACCGCACCTTGAATATTGTATGCAATTCTGGTCGCTGTATCTTAAAAAGGATATAATGTTATTTAAAAAAGTACAGAGAAGAGCCACCAAAATGGTAAAGGGGATGGAAGGATATCCCTATGAAGAGAGGCTAAAAAGGTTAGAGCTCTTCAACTTGGAAAAGAGACGGCTGAGGGGAGATATGATAGAGGTCTATAAATTAATGAATGGAGTGGAACGGGTAAACGTAGATCGATTATTTATGCCATCAAAATATAGAAAGACTAGGGGACATGCAATGAAGCTACAGGGTAAACTATTTAAGACTAATAAGAGAAAATATTTTTTCACTCAACGTGTAATCAAACTGTGGAATTCATTACCGGAGGATGTAGTAAAATCTGTTAGTGTAGCTGGGTTTAAAAAAGGTTTGGACAAGTTCCTGGAGGAAAGGTCCATAAACCATTATTAAAGGGGACCTGGAATATCTACTGCTTGCCCCAATACAAGCATTGTGGAACCTGTGTCTTTTGGGGAAACTGCTAGGTACGTATGACCTAGATTGGCCACTGTTGGAAACAGGATACTGGGCTTGATGGACCTTGGTCTGTCCCAGTATGGCATATCTTATGTTCTTAAGGCAGTATTAAAAAAACATGTTAAATAAATAACTGTCCCCTTCTATTTGGCTAAAAGTATGTGCAAAGTTTCACAATGCAAATGCTTTTAGGCAGATGTGAAAGGCATTTCTGGGGTGTGTTTAGCTGAATGGAGTAAACATGCAGAACTGGATTTTCAAATGTTTGTTTATGCTTTGCCCACATTCCTCTACCACAGGAACAGGGGATATAAATGTTGGCAGACTTCCTTCTTGACATAAAAAAAACTCTATATGGCCATATTCCAGCGATATCATGCCTTTCTCAGGGGTCACAATATGCAATTTCACTGTAAATGCAAAAACATAAATATATTTTAAAAATCAGTATTAAACATTGCATAAAGTATCCACTTATATATTTAACGCAATTATGATATTTTTTACCTGAGAACTTCCCACTGAGATACAATTCCAACATGGCGAAGTCACAGTACAAGTTCAAAACAAAGATAATTTTATATTACAATGTGTTGTCTAATCATATATTATTCTATATGTATAACAAAAATTGAGTAATTCGAGGACATATTTCTTTACAGAAAGAGGGGTAGATGTATGGAATAGTCTCTCAGTGGAGGTGGGTAGAGACGAGGACTGCATCTGAATTGAAGAAAGCATAGGACAAACACAGAGGATCTCTAAGAGAAAAGAAGGCACCGTAAAGCTTGGCAGTTGGCATGGAAGGGCAGACTAGATAGGCCGTATGGCCTTTATCTGCAGTCATTATTCTGTTTCTAGAGCAGCTTTAAATGTTGGCATATATCTTTCACCTGTATTCAGGGCTGGCCCAAGGGTTTCTGCTGCCTCAGGCAGAAGCCCTGGCCGTGCCACCCCCCTCCCGCACAGAGCCATGCTGTTGCTACCTATTGCTGCTGATTCTGTCAGTGGAATGGCTCAGCTTAGCACGGTAGTGGCAGTGTTCCATGGTAGGCCATGTGCTTTGGCAAATATGGCCTCCCCCCCCATCCCTAGAGATCTGCCATCCTAGGCGGCTGCCTAATCCGCCTAGTGGACCGGCCTTGCCTGTATTCTATAAAGTACATATGAGTGTTTGCTCTGCTCATTCTCTACCCAAGATCTGCCCATGTGCACACCTAAAGTGATGGGCCCCAGATGAGTACTTACAGAATTGCAACAATGTCAATGACATAGTTAAGTGCTCACTTACGTGACTAAACTGCTGCGATTTATGCATGTAAATTTATGCATTTATATTTATGCATGTATATTTCCACAGCTCCTACAGCATTACCCTCATGGAAGTTAACTTTGTAAAGTCCTGTGAAGTTAATGTGTGTTAGTACTTGGGGCTTATTTTATAAAGTGAAGTACAAGTGCACTTTATTTTATAAAATAGGGACATAAGTGGTGTAAAAATCTAGGTACCTATGCCTGTTCTAAGGCAGGCATGAATGCCCATGCCTGCATTTTTCAGAAATACGCATAATTTGTAGTATCTTGTAACTTACGTGCATAAATTTATGCTCTGCCTAAACTCCACCCAGTGCAAGCCCACACTAAAAGTACATGCAAAAGGACTTATATGTGCGCTTACAGAATAGCAAGTGCCTAACGCACACGTGTACAAAGTCCTTGGTAATAGCTGACTTTTATGCGTAAATGGTGCATATGTTTACACGGCTCCTTATAAAATCAGGCCCAAAGTGTCTTACATAAAAATAAGAGAAGAAATCCACACATGGCATTCCAAACTGCTGCTTCAACCAACCTGTAGACTTCATCACCCTATATGCAATCAACAGATGAGAGAGATCTTTCAAGCCCTTCTCTTCCACTCCCTAAATGCTTTCAACTGGAATCCCAGTAGGAAATCCCTAATCTCCAGGAACAAGCAGGAATAAGTCCTCACATATGGGTACGTCGGTACCGATGGAGCCCGAGCGGGAAAGCTCCCCAGCTTCCCAGAAGGAAAGCTTTTGGGGCCTCCCACTGCGCATGCGCGCTGCCTTCCCGCCTTCCTGACCAACTCTCCTCAGTTCTTCTTTTTCCGCGGAGCCAGCAGGTCGTGTTCCTGTCACCGCTGAAGAAGTTGTTATTTTAATTTATTTCTTTGGCCGCGTGTCTGCCTTCCCCGATTCCAGACCGGTACCGCCGTTTTTTTTTTCCTTTATTTAAAAAAAAAAAAAAATCGTCTTTTTTTATTTTTCCTCACTTGGTGTGTAAGTTCTGTGAGGCCTTTAGGTCTTCACTAATTCTCCCTCATGGAGAAACAAGCCTCTGGGTTTAAAAAATGCACCAAGTGCAGCGGTACTATTTCAGTCACAGACACCCATGAATGGTGTCTTAAATGTTTGGTTCCTGACCATTCCATTCCGGATTGCCCATCCTGTTCTTTGATGTCTAAATGTGGCTTACAGAACCGGGCAGCCAAGTTTCACATGCTGTTTTCTACAGATACTCCAGCATCGACATCTTCCAGGTCTTCCTCTCCTGATGGATCTCAGGTAACCAAACATTCCTTTGGCAGGTCCTCAAAGGGCAAATCTCCCTCTAAGTATCGAGATACCCCTGGGCTTGACCCTGAGGACCCTGCCCCAGCCAAACAACCCCGGCGGGAAGCTCCGGCTTCCAAAGCTCCTCCTATGGGCTTACAGGTTGACATCGATGGCACGGCCTCGACCAATCACCTGTTAGACTGTTCTGGGGTACCGGCTCAATCATCCGGTACCGACATCCAGACAGTCGTGGCGTCCATGGATCATACAGTTCAATCCATGCAGCAGGCCATTCTGGCTTTTATTAAGGCTGCGACGCCCTCGGTACCGCACCCTGCGGTACCGACTCCGGTTCCGGTACCACAACCGATACTGGTACCCATGCCTTCCACATCGACCAGGATACCGATTCCGGTTCCTGGTTCTGGGGTTTTTCCCGATACCGATCCGGTTCCGGGTACCCCTGATGTCGATACGCTTATCGATCCCTGGAAGCAAACAGACGATACTTTGAGTCTTCTGATGATCCTGATTCATCAGATGACTCTGCTGAAGTATCCCTTACTCTACCTGAGGAGCCCTCTTCTCCAAAGAGGAGAATGTCTCCTCCAGAGGATTTATCCTTTCAAGACTTCATCATTGAAGTAGCTAAAGGTCTTTCTATTTCTGTATCCTCTGAAAAAGAACCTAGAGCAAAAAAGTTAGACATTTTAGGATACTCTAACGTTCCCAAAGAGGCAGTCACCCTGCCCATCCATGAAATTCTTCAAGATCACATGATGGACTTATGGGAGACTCCTCTCACCCTATCTCCACATTCTCGTCGTCTGGACACCATGTATCGTGTCCCCCCTTCTCATGGGTTTCAAAAAACTCAGCTCCCGCACCACTCCATTGTGGTGCAGTCAGCTATGAAAAGGATCAAGAGTACTAAAAGACACTCTTCTACTCCCCCAGGAAGAGAATGTAGGACTCTGGATGCTTTTGGAAGAAAAGTCTTCCAAGCAAGTATGCTTATTGCCAGAATCAACTCATACAGCCTCTATATGGGCATGTTTCTGAAGGAAATTGCATTAAAAATACGCCATTTTCTCCCCTTTATCCCAGAGGATAGAAAGGAGGAGTTCCTTCTTCTGCTTAAGCATACTCAAGATATTTCAAAGTTCTCCAACAGAGTAGCCTTTGACTCCTTTGAAGGTGCTAGCAGAGCCTCAGGTATTGCCATAGCGGCTCGCAGAATTGCTTGGCTCCAGGCCTCTAACTGTGAACCCTGGGTCCAGGATGGGTTGGGAAATTTGCCCTGTACGGGTGAGAATCTGTTTGGTAAGGAGTGGCAAATCAAAGCCACTCAAATGGATGCAGAAAATGCTGCTTTAGATAGACTTTCTAAGTCTACCTCTACCCCTGTCAAGAAGAAATCTTTCAAAAAGCCTTTCTACAAGAAGGCCAGATTTGCCACAAATACTGGCCAACAATCTTCTGCAGCTCGCTTTGCTCCTAAGCGTCAGCAGCCTAAACAGGCCAGGGCAAAACCTGCAGGGGCTGCTACAGCCCAACAGTCCCAACCCCCTCAGGGTTTTTGACTTAAAACTAGAGAACTTAACCTTTCTGGCTCTAAAACATCCAGAACCTCTCACCATTCCAGGAAGGTTATCTCATTTTGCTCCCAGATGGGAGCAAATCACATCAGAGCAATGGACCCTCTCTATCATCAGAGAGGGCTACAAACTACATTTCTCCAACCTTCCTCCCCATACCATGGTGAGAAGTTTCAATTCTCCCCCATCTCTCCTAGACCTGTTGGGTCAGGAGGTGACCACTCTTCTCGCCCAAAAAGCAATAGAAGAGGTTCCTCTTCCTCAACAAGGGTCAGGTTTTTACTCCCCTTATTTTCTCATTCCCAAGAAAACAGGGGGGTACAGACCCATTTTGGATCTCAGAGAATTGAACAAATTTCTATACAGGGAGAAATTCAAGATGCTTTCTCTAGGCACTCTCCTTCCATACCTACAGAGTCAGGACTGGCTTTGTTCTCTAGATCTCAAGGATGCATACACACATATACTCATCCATCCATCCCACAGAAAATTCCTACGGTTTCTGTTCCAGGGAAAACACTTCCAATACAGAGTACTTCCCTGCGGTCTAGCCTCTGCTCCAAGGGTATTTACCAAATGCATGGCAATAGTAGCTGCATTCCTACGCACCCTGGGAATTTTTGTCTTCCCATACCTGGACGACTGGCTCATCCGAGCTCCGTCTCAGTCCGAGGCTCAGACTTCCCTGGATTGCACCAGGCGAATTCTACAGTATCTGGGACTTGTGATCAATCTGCCAAAGTCCCAACTCACCCCTACTCAATCCCTAGAATTCATAGGAGCCTGGTTGGATACCACCACCGCAAGGGCCTATCTACCTCAGGCCCGTTGCCAACGTCTAGTGCACTTAGCCTCTCAGACTCAGTCCAGAAGCCACTTGACTGCCAGAGAGATGCTACAACTATTAGGCCACATGGCCTCCACAGTGCATGTGGTGCCTTATGCTCGCCTACATATGAGAGCAGCTCAATGGACTTTATCCACCCAGTGGACTCAAGCATCAGGAGCTCTCTCAGACAAAATAGCAAACTCCAATCGTCTCTTTTGGTCTCTCCAATGGTGGATATCCACTCAAAATCTGTTGTTGGGGGCCCCCTTTCAACCATTGTTGCCCCAAGCAACCCTCACAACAGATGCCTCCCAAACAGGTTGGGGGGCTCATCTCCAAGATCTCTCCACTCAGGGCACTTGGTCTCCACAGGAGACCACCCTTCATATCAACCACTTGGAACTTCGAGCAATCTTTCTAGCTCTCAAAGTTTTTCATACCCTCCTCAGCAACATGACAGTCCTTATTCACACGGACAATCAAGTAGCCATGTTTTACATAAACAAACGAGGGACTGGCTCTCTGTCGCTTTGCAACGAAGCTCTAAGATTATGGGCCTTCGCCAGAGAGCATCAAATCCATCTCCTGGCAGTATATCTTCCAGGAATCCAAAACTCTTGGGCAGACAGACTCAGTCGAGTTCTGCTTCCACACGAATGGTCCCTGCACATGGATCAGGTACTCAGAATCTTCCAGAAATGGGGAACCCCGGATATAGACCTCTTTGCAAGTCCGTGGAATGCCAAACTTCCCCGGTTCTGTTCCAGAATTCCGTGTCAGGGAGTTCAGACCAAGGATGCCTTCCTCCTGCATTGGGGTCAGGGTTTCCTGTATGCCTTTCCACCCATTCCTTTGATTCCCAAGACTCTGTTCAAACTTCAAAGGGATCAAGGGTCCATGATCCTCATAGCTCCACGCTGGCCACGCCAAGTGTGGTACCCTCTACTTCTGCATCTCTCCCAAGCCCCCTCCCTGGACTTGGGAGCGGCTCCAGACCTTCTGTCTCAAGAGGAGGGGACTTTGTGGCACCCAAACCCCAAGTCCCTTCACCTCAGAGCTTGGTTACTGAAGGCCTAGACCTTCAACACTTCAATCTTTCGCAGCAAGTAAAGGATATTCTACATGCCTCTAGGAAACCTTCCACTAGGCGTTCTTACGCTTTTAAATGGAAAAGATTTTCCATTTGGTGTGCTCAAAAGGGTCTTAACCCTCTGGCACTCCCATTAAATTCTCTTTTGGAATATCTCCTGCATCTCTCCAATGCAGGACTCAAAACGAATTCAGTAAGAGTCCATTTGAGTGCTATTGCGGCATCACTTAAGCCCATCAATGGACAACCTGTTTCCTCTCATCCTCTTATTGCAAGATTCATGAGAGGCTTAACTTTAACTAAACCTCCCATTTGACCTCCTCCGGTGGCATGGGACTTAAACTTGGTTCTTGGTCAGCTTATGAAGCCACCTTTTGAACCCTTAGCCACTACCTCCTTGAAATTTCTTTCCTGGAAGGTTATTTTCCTCATTGCAGTCACTTCAGCTCGCCGCATCAGTGAACTGCAGGCCTTAGTGGCTAATCCGCCTTATACAAGGTTCCATCATGATAAGGTAGTCCTTAGGTCAAATCCTCACTTTATGCCTAAAGTGGTCTCACCTTTTCATCTTAATCAAGAGGTTTATTTACCTGTCTTTTTTCCAGCTCCTCATGCATCCAATGCAGAGAGGAACCTTCATACTCTGGACTGTAAAAGAGCTCTTGCCTTTTACCTCCACAGGACACAGCAACATCGAAAGTCTTCTCAGCTTTTTGTTGCTTTTGATCCTTCTCATTTAGGACTTCTAGTCTCCAAAAGAACACTCTCCAATTGGATTGCTCAGTGTATCTCTTTTGCTTACCAGAGTAAGAACCTTTCTCTGGAGGGCCATGTCACCGCTCACAATGTGAGGGCCATGGCCACCTCTATGGCTCATCTAAACTCTGTGTCCATTGACCAGATCTGTCGAGCAGCCACCTGGGCCTCGGTTCATACCTTTACAGCCCATTACTGTTTGGACAAGGACTCCCGCCGGGATGCCTTGTTTGGTCAGGCTGTCCTCAGACACCTGTTCCATTCTTGAACAACTCCAGCCCACCTTCCCTGAATGGATGCCTGAGATCCATAGGAAGATGAAGAACCTTTCAGGGTCTCATACCCTTTAGGGGATCTCCCGGGCATCTTAGCTAGGGAGTCCCCATATGTGAGGACTTATTCCTGCTTGTTCCTGGAGATAGCACAGTTACTTACCTGTAACAGGTGATCTCTGGGAACAGCAGGAATTAGTCCTCACAACCCACTCACCTCCCCTAGGAGTTGTATCTCTCTCTCTCTTCCTTTCCTCTCTCTATTGTCTCAGCTATAAACTCGAACTGAGGAGAGTTGGTCAGGAAGGCGGGAAGGCAGCACGCATGCGCAGTGGGAGGCCCCAAAAGCTTTCCTTCTGGGAAGCTGGGGAGCTTTCCCGCTCGGGCTCCGTCGGTACTGACGTACCCATATGTGAGGACTAATTCCTGCTGTTCCCAGAGATCACCTGTTACAGGTAAGTAACTGTGCTTTCCCCTGAATGCATAAGGGGGAGGCTCCCAGTTCTCAACCAAGGTGTTGACACAGGAACTGCCATGCAACTCTTATTGGGTTGACTACTACAGTTCTTTTCAAGTGTGTTGGCATCTTTCCCACTGGTGCATGCAATATATACTGCAAACTCAAGAGAGAAACAAAATTATTTCCTATCTCTGTCAGGGTATAGCCTTGTGTATCATACATCCAGTCTTTCTAGTGTGTAAACAGATAGGCAAGATTGTACTATTGAAGTCAAGGAGCCCAAGGTCTCCATGTGACCACCCTTCTTGCAATTTCATCAATGTAATTCTTCCTGTCTTCCACCACAGCAAAATTGCCCTATTGATCTATTTATTTTCACAAGATCTTTCTTCAACAATGACAACAGCATTTGCAAAGCATATAACCAGCTAGGAAACACCATCATTTTAATCAAACAAATTTTTCTGCTTAGCGAGGGGTAAGGAACCTCTAACTCGGCAGCATTCAAAGTAGCTTCTCTAGGAGAGGTATCACATCTCCTTTATACAGCTTACATGGATTAGCAGAAAGGTTAATCCCAAGATACTTAAAGAAGTCCACTACCCATTTGAGAGAGAAGGAACCTTCCCAAATGGCCTTGACTACCTCTTGAGTCAATAGTGTCTCCAGTTTACTCAAATGAGCCAAACCATGTAAACTCCTCCATTAATCGGTTCAAAGAACCTTGCAGGTTTGCAATATGGATCAGTATGTCATAAGTGAAGGCTGCCACTTTAAATGTTTGATTTATCAACCTAATATCCCAAATATTCTGGTTCAGACCAATACCCCTAATCAATGGCTCCAATATTAAAATAAACAACAATGGAGAGAGGGGGCAGCCTTGCCTAGTGCCTCACTGAACAGCAAAATTCTCAGAGAGATGGCCATTTGCTAATACTGCTGCTTGAGGCTTACTGTAAAAAATCTCCATTACATCCATGAAAAGGCCCCTAAATCCAAATTAGTCTAAAATGCATAACAAGAAGTCCCAATTAATCCAGTCAAAAGCCTTTTCTGTGTCAAAGCTCACTAATAGCAGGGGTTTTTCCACCATGAGCAGATGTGAGAGTTAGATGCTCTGCTTGGTTGCCCACCTGATCTTGACTTGCAGTAGTTTCAAGTTCTAATAACGGAGAATCGAAGAGATTGCCACACTGAAAGCCCAGAAACATGAAGTGGTGAAAATGATCAAAGAAATGTATGTGAATAAGGCAACAGCAGGCCAGAAGATGCAATCCAATCAGAGTCAGCGGAAAGCAGTGATTAGGGGGACTCAATGGTCATTGTGGAAGAGGGCATACAGATTCTCCTGTGGGCTATAAATTACTCCAGGACCAAAAATGTGTCGACTTTGCTTGGTAAGCTGGACGAGAAGCTAGAATCAGTGCTATTGTGGAGGCGGAGGGAAGAATTGGCAAACTGGAAGACTGGCAGGCTATGGCGCACAAGGAGACCTCTCTTGCATAAGGAAATAGTCTACCTGAAAGTGAAAGCAGAGGATTAGGAGAACTACGACTGCTGGTCAAACATGCAGATCTTCTGTGTACTGGAGAGTATGGAATCAGGTAATACTCTGTAGTTTATCTGACATTTGCTGGAGTCCTGTTTCTTCAGAAATGTTGAGGGTGGGGGTTATGAACTGGAGCAAGCCCATCAGGAACTGAGACCTGCGCCCTCTGAAGGGACCCTCCTCCATGCCTTTATAGTATGTCTTTTGAGATTTCAGGACAGAGAATACATCATTTGTGAAGCAAGGAAATGGGGCAAGCGTCTTTCAGAAACTGCAGTGTGCTGGTATACCCGGATCTGATTATGGAAATGGCATAAAAAGGAGAGACTCGGTAAAACTCAAGAAGTAGCTAGTGGAGAACAGTGCCTCAGCCACATTGTGGTATCCGGCCAAACTGGTGGTCTTTGAAAATGGCCACAGACAGGTTTTTTTTTTAATATAGCTGCAGCGGACAAATTTGTGGCGTCAGTGATGAAGAGACAGCAGAGAGAGACATGAAGGAGCCTGACTGGAAGTATGGTGGATTGGGTGGGAGAGGCCCCGCAGAGGCTGGAGATGGTGGATCAAGGGAATGCTTCACTCAACACAGCATCCTTACAGTGCTCTGAACTGAGTCAGCAGGACATGGGTCAAGTGGCCCGGATGCTAATCGAATGGAGGTAGTAGCAGGCAAACATGTTGAAACCCTCCGCCCAGTTGATGGTGTGCACAGGCAGTCATCAGAGTAGAAGGAGTGGCAAGAGCAGGAGTGAGTATCCACGCAAGAGTGACAGCAGGGAAACAAAACCTTGTTCATCCCTCTGATCACCGAAGACTTACTTCTTGACTGCTGGAGAACTGGACTTTATGGCTTATGCTGCAATGAAATATAGGGGGGGGGGATATAAATAAACATGTTTTACCATTTTTTCTTCTTATGTTGGTGTGTGCAATAGTATGTGTGGGGACTGGATATGGTGATTGTATTGGGTCTTGCAGTTTATGGGGATGATAACTTTTTCTGATTGGAGGGAGCTACCCAAAAGGAAGCTTTCATGGAAGAGCTGCTGACATATGGGAGGGCTGCAGTATGGGGACTGACTAAGTGGGCGAATGGGATGATTTGGTTTGGGTTGTATTGTGAAGCGGAGTTAGCAATTGGAAGAGTAAAGAAATCCTGAAAAGTGTTTATAAAGAAAGGAGCACAGAATGGGGGTTGGTTGGTTTGTTGTTAGGTTGCTATTATGATTTGGCTGGCTGGATGCTGTGAGAAGATGGATGGTTATGAGGTGGGAGGGCAGAGGGTAGGAGGAGATAAGTGGGGGGATATTTAGTGGGACTATACTTAATTACTTGGAATGCAGTGGCATTCATGGCCTGGTGAAGAGGAAGAGAATGATATAATGCTGCTCCAGGAGACTCACTTGACTACTGAGGAATATTAAAAGTTGTGGTTGGGGGGACAATGGGGTTAGGTATTTTTTCAGCATATAACTCTAAAAATTGGGGGGGGGGGCAATTTTGATCCAAAAGACCCTGTGTATCGTACTCTGAGATTATTTATTCATTTATAAAAGTTTATACCCCATTTCTGACCATAGTCAATCAAAAGATACCCAGGGTAGAATGGTAGAGTCGCGCTCACAGAGCTTTACATTCTGAATTTGTATGCTCCCAATGGCGCAAAGGGGAACTTTTTTCTCTACCCATGCTTTGGATTTGAGACGATTGCTAAGGAGTTGCAAATTGCTGGAGGGAATATGACCTATTCACTGGATAAGGGGAACCAATTGGTAGTAAATGGAGGTAGAAGGGGGGAGGGTAAGGAATTGCGGAGAGCCCTTTGGAGGTGCAAATTGGTGGACATCTGGAGGAAAAGGTCAGAGAAAACTCAAGGCCTATATTTGTTTTTCCCCAAGTATGGCTCCTACTCACGCTTGGATCTATATTTAATCAAATCATCTCATGCGCAGTGGGTTAAGCAGGCTAATATTGGCCCAGCTGTCCTCTGGAACCCTACCATGGTAACCCTAGAGGTGGTATGGGGGGGGGGGGCATGGAGTGAGATCCTGGAGAGCCAATGTAACAGCAAGGATAATATTAAGAGGGAAATTCTCAAGCTGTGAGATGAATTTATGAGATGAAATGATACCGGTGAAGTATCCCAAGGGGCATATTTGAGAGGTATGTTCATACAAGTTGCTGCTAGAGCTAAGAAAGAAAGGGAACAGAGGCATTTGGCATTACTTTTAAATACTGAGGTGCTCCCGAAGTGCCATAAAACACAGCGTTCTCCAAAGGGTCTTAAGAAATTTTTGAAAGTAAGAGGGGACCTGGATGCCTTTAAGATTGAAAAGGTGAAACATCAATTACAGCTTACCAAGCGAGATGTCTTAGAACAGGGTAATAGAACAGGCAAGCTCCTTGCTTGGCAGCTTAAGAAGCAATGGAGTGATCGATTGTCTATGACGTGTAACATAGTAACGGTGCCAAATGCCTTAGTAACAGGGATATTTGTGTGGCTTTTAAGGAGTTTTATGAAAGGCTTTATTCCTCATAGACTGTGGCTAGTGATTTGGATGTGAAAAGTTATGAGGAGACACCTGGTGTGTCCTACATGTCATAGGGGGAGAAGAGTGACCTGCTTGATCAGGCCTCTAAAGATTGCAAGGGCTATATGGCTATTATCCAATGGGTAAGGCGCTGGAAATGATGGATTCCCTGTGGAGTTCTATAAAGTGGTTCAGGATAGGTGTTCAACTCTGTTGGCAAAGGTGCTCAATAGTGTGATGATAACTGGGAAACTCCCTGGGAGCCTGTATGATGGCAGTATGATGCTCATTCATCTAGCTCCTGAAATGTGCAGTAGTTATCACACCATTGCACTGCTTGACACGGATATGAAGATATTTGCTAAAGTACTAGCATTAGGTTGGAGAAAGTGGTGCTGAAGATCATACATCCTGACCAAATGGGCTTCCTCCAGGGGAGATATCTCCCAGATAATATGCACCTGGTAGTTAATATTATTTGGGATTTAAAGACGTGTAGGGAAAGAGTTCTGTGGGTGGCCCTACATGCCGGAAAGGCATTTGATAGGGTGGAGTGGAGGCATTTATTTTGTCTGCTTGAGTATTTGAGCTTGGGTGAAGGAATGGTTCAGGCGGCCGCAGCACTTCACCACTGGCACAGTGCTTCAATTTTGGTTAATGGGTGTCACTCTGAGCGGTTCAGATTAGCAAAAGATACTTGGCAAGGTTGCCTTCTTTCAGCAGTTTTCTTTGTGCTGAGCATAGAGCTTTGGCTTGTTACATCTGGTAGTTTTAGGAGAGAGGGAACAAAAAAATCTATTTGATATGTTGATATACCTCAGCAATCCGGAGGACTCAGTCCCTCATCTCTTGCAGGAAACTAATAAATTCTCAGGGGTATTGGGATTCAAAGTGAATCTCAATAAGATGGAAGTGTTACCTCTAGGATTTATCCTTGTGCACTATAAGGACCCCTTCCCTTTAGATGGGTCTCTACACGTTTTTGTTACTTGCGGGGTACATTTATCAGCTGATATAGCCTTGTTGTTTGATTTAAATTACAAGCCTGTTGGAAGAACTACACTGTATGTTAAAGCAATTAGAGGACTGGAAGAGATTATCTCTAAATTGGTGAGGTAGATTGTCTGTGCTAAAGATGATGACAGTATCCCAATTTATCTTGCTTTCTTTTCTACTCTCTGCCCATTAAATTGCTCTTGGGTTTCTTTTCTGGGCTTGAAGAAAAAATGGTCAGATTTGTCCGGGAGGAGGGGGGATAAAAGAGCAAGGATAGGTTGGTCTTGACTTGCTCTTGCTCAGGATAGGGGAGGACTGGGGGCTCTAGTTAGCAGCTATACTACAAAGCAGCTGTGTTCCAGGCCCTTAGAACTTTTTATATGAAGCCAGTGGTAGCAGGGTGGGTAAGACTGAAAGGTTTATTTAGGCAGTCACACTCTATTTTTGAGGTCTTGGATAAGATTGGGGGAGAGAATGTTGATCATTCATTTAGTAGTTCTCTGATTCAGGGGTGGAGGAAAATAAAGTGGAAGGTTGACTTGTCAGATTCATTGGGCTCCTGAGGCAATCTAGAGGGCTTTCTGCCCCTTTCAACAGCTGAATATAAAATTCTTTTGGAGAGATGGATTGCAGGGGATCTGGTCAAATTTAGTGATGTGATGAAGAATAGCAGTTGCCTTTTCATGCGGGAGATGGAGGAGAAATTGGGTGAGGTGGGCCCACTTTTATCAATACTTTCAACTGAGGCATTTTATCATGCACTTTGTGCGGCTCTTGGTAGAGAGTCTCTTCAATTTCAAGTCCAACTGTTTAAGCACCCTAAGCATTGGGGGCTTTTGTCCTGACTTTATAGATATCTGCTGGAGGATGTCAATGGGACACCTCTGATTCATGAACGAGCCTGGGAGAGCTGGTTAGGATATCCACTGGGTTAGAAAGGATGGGCCCAATTGTTTCAGCATCGTCATAAATGTTTCTTTGAGGTAGCTTGTTGATAAACTCTGTACCACTTAGTAACTTGCATCTACTTAGCGCCGGCTCGACTGTTTAAGTTGAGGGCACCGAGTTCTCCCCTCTGCTGGAGACACCATCGGGCTGAGGGGTCTTTCTTTCATATGTGGTGGGAGTGTGGGATAGTTCAATGGTTATGGAAGGGATTGCATGCTCGGTTGATTCGGTATGAGATGGGAAGAGATTTTGACTCTGGTTTGTGTTTGCTAGGGAGCCCTGCATCAAACAATGGTGCGCAGGGGATTGCTAGATTTGTGGAACAGGGTCTCTTGGTCATGTATTTGATTGTGGCCAGGATGTGGAAATCAGAAGGGGGCTCTAGCCTGAGAGAGTGGGAAATTAAGATGAGGGAAATCAGAGGTTGGGACAAATTTACCTGTATGTTGAGGGGGCAGATGGATGTCCATCTTCAAACTTGGTCTGCTCTGAGCTCTGCGTAACTATCTGTTGGGTCTGTCCCTCTTGCACCTCTCTCCCTCCTTTCTACGTCTCTTTCTGTTGCTTTTGTATAAATATACTCTCTAGCATGAATGTTCTTTGGTGGTCCGTGCAGAGGAGTACACCTTGGATGTATCTTAAGTACAGCAAGGTGGGAGGATGGTAACTTGTAGGGGTAGGTACTTAAGTGCGAAGGTATTGGGTTAGTTCTCTCCCCTTGTCTTAGGGGGCAGATAATGGATGATAAGAGAAGTAGTATCTGTACTGTATACATAGTATGGAGCTTGGACTTATATGCTGATTTGTTAAAGTTGTTCTGCTCAATAAACAGAAAGTTAAAAAAAAGCTCACCAATAGCGAGGGAGCATTTTTAAATAGGCACTGCTCTATCGAGACTATGGGGCTTGTTTACTAAGCCGCATTAGGCCTTTGCAGCTAACGCACAGCGTGTTGGTGCAAATAATGCCGCAGTAGCTGCAACAGCCACATGCTATCTGCTGGGGGCATGCACAGCATTTACCCAGCAGATAATGCATGGAAAACGCAGAGGAGGCAGCAAGGCGGCATCGCGGATGCAGCTAACGCAACCCATTGAGGTGGTGTTAGCTTCACCTGTGATGTCTGAAAAGCGTGCAGTTACCGCGTGCTGCTGATGCTTAGGTTCTTGACTGGGTATCTTTGCTTCACAAATTCCATCTGATGGTCCTGCACTAATTTTGCCACTATTGCAGTCAATCTGCCATTAATTAAGCCACCACTTTAAAATAAAAATTGGTCAATGACATGGGGTGGCTTCAGGAGCAGGGTGTTATGGGCAGTATTCATTTCCGGGGGGAGGGGGACCTTGCTTTATTATGGCATTATGTACCCAAACCATAGGACCAACAACCTCAGCATTTAAGATTTTACAGAATTTCCCCCTCCCCCAGTCCATCAGGGCTGAGTGCCTTTGCCAGAGCAACTGACTGTCAGACCAAGCCCACTACCTCCTCAAAAATTGGGACATTTAACAACTCCAGCTGACACTTACTCATGTGAGGGCATACCAGTTTCTGTAGATACTGCTTCTGAGTCAGGATATCCCTCCTCTCCTTTGCACACCGGGTGCTAAACGTTTTTTGAAAAACGAAACAAATTTCCATTGCCTTATTGACCAGTTCTCCCTTTTTATTCTCAGTGACTACTGCCCTACACAGTCTCTTCCACTTCCTTTTCAAAGAGGCCAATTTTCCAGGCTTACTAACAAAAAGAAAGAATTTGTATTGGTAGTAAAACAACGATTTCTTGGCCCTCTGATGTGTAAACAAGTGACAACAGAGCTACTTGCAGGGCAGGCTGCTTTGAAATTCCGCAGCATATGTTTTCCTATCCTTCCTTGGAAGTTTCTCTAAATCGAGCAACCTTCTATTTAACTCTATTCTTTTACAAACAAAAGCAATAGTCCTGCCCATAAATAAAATGGGATCATTTATATGTTCTGGTTAAAGCCCTGTGTCAGGGGTTCTGAGCTGATCTGTAGTTGAGACACAAGTTTTGCACAGTCATGATCCTGCCCCTAGAGCCTTTGAGTAGAGGCAGAGGAAGAAGGCTCCTCCTCCCCCCCCCCCCCCAGAGAAAGCCCATTGGACCAGCAAGGAGTGTGTCCACTGCTCATATAAGGAAGTCAGCCCAACACATCCGCCTTGCTGGTCTAAGTCATCAGCTGGGCCTGTCCTGTGTCCGGCTTGTAACGGCTATGATTTTCTCTATTGCTATCAGTTTCATTACCTGCTGTACAATCTGCCTTCTGTTCCTGGTTCCTGCTTTACACCTGACTTCTGCTCCACCTGGTTCCTGCTTCATGCCTGGCTACTGTGCCAAGTACCATTATTCCACCATGTCCTAGACCTAGCATCTCTACCTCACTCCGGCTCAGGCCCTGGCATCCTGACATTCATCCCACTTCTTTCAGATGCACTTCCTAAAGCCCTCGTCCCCATACAGATGTAATGGATATCTCTAGCTCCCCTCCCTTTAGTCTCATACCTCAGTATTAAATCTACCCAGATCATAGCATGGTCAGATATCACTAGCTGTCCAATTGCAGCCCCTGAAATCCTAGACAACAGGAGTTACCAGTAACTAATCGATCCTAGATTGTGTTGAATGTGCTCTAGATAAATGCGTGTAGTCCCTTTCTTGCGGACAAAGAATTTGCCATGTGCCCAACAAATCTAGCTGCTCACATAGCAGAAGTGTAGTAGCAGATAAGCATGCAATAAATAAATCCAGGAGTCTTTTCAAGGATCCAAGCCAGTTTAATGTGCACATGGCTCAAGCAATAAGCAATTTCAAAATGGCTGAGCAATGGCTTCTAGTAAAACAACAACTTTTATAGCTTTCTTGTCCATTCTAAGCATAGGCAAACTTTTCATTGGTCCCAGTACCCCTCTCACCCATCTATTGGTCCCGGTACTGATATGGCTACCCAATCGGGACTCTGGTCTGGGCTCAGCACCTGGTTGCCCCCCTTCTAGTCCCAATTACAATGGTCAGTGTCTCTAACTTGTTACATCTCTCCTCCAAGGTTGCTTAGCTTGTTAAAACATATGGGAAGCAGGGCACTGTAACCTTGCTTTTTGCAGAGTTAATTAATTCCATAGAAGCATAGCACACCTTATCAGTACCAATTAAACTTGTTTTTCTATATTTTCTAAGTTTCGTTTCTGCTTAGCTATGTTCAGTTAAACTGAGTTAAGTTTCAATTCTATGGTGTCATCATTCAGGGGGGTTTTCATTCCTCTGGGCCTAACTACAGGCTTCAGTTACAGGTCAAGCTGCTCAGGCCTGTCTGCTTAGTTCAATTAGCATGGATCATAGGCCGTCGCCTACCACATTCCCCCCTTTGATTATTCTCACCCGCATGTTAATAAGGTGTGAGAATCAAATCACATAATACTAGGTAAAGGTATCACTCTGTGGTATAGGGTAGTAAGTTCACATAGCTAGCATCTTTGTAGCTGTCTTACGCTCTACAGTGTTATTAATAACTGAAGTTATCATTTGCAAGCAAAATGGCAAGAAACAAGGGAGCAACAGGCAGATAGTCAAAGTCCATAGTTTGGCAAGAGTGGGAAAAAGAACTAAAGGATTAGAAGGTTCAGTTGCATCTTTTGTTGTGCTGTCGTAAAGCTTCTGATTTAGACAGACCAGCTGTCCATCCTTCGTAGTAGATTGTGGTCCAGTCCGAACAAAACACAAACTGTCAACAATGGGGTGGGCCAATACCCACTCACTAGTAGTATTATGTAAATCAGTCTGATTGTATAGGATAGAATAGTTCAGTTCTTGCGTCTCCCAGGGCCACTGATCTCCCATCTTAGTTCCTCCACAATAGAAACAGTCAGAAGTGTGGAGACTAGATGCTATTGCTCCAGTAAGTTCAAGAAACAAGTTCTGGTGGTGGTATGAGGAATTGCAACGGTGGCTTGCATAGCCTTGTAGAAAGTCAAGATCTAGAACAACTTTTGGATTGGAGAGTATACCAATGCAAGTATAGGAAGAATGATAAAACAAGGTCTGAGTGACCTTCGGTCCAGTTCATGTTGTACTTATACAGGCTGCCCAGGGAGATAAGGCAAAAGTCATTTCAAAGCACTCCAAGGCTGCTGCCAAAATAAAGCAATAATAATAATTCATAATGGGCATAGTCTCTGGAAAATTGGTGGAACTGTCGACTTCCACAACAGATAACAGATGTAGGGTTGATTGTAGATCCTCAAGCTTCTGCCGTACGTAGACCTACCAGCTTTTTGGCAGGAGTAGGGCTGTAGATTCCAAAGTATCACTGTCCTCTGGGATGTCTCAATTTCTTAAAATATCATAGCATAGTCTCTTAGGCTATTATTGCTTCCTTAGAGCAGTTCACTCTTTAGGAGATCAAAACAGTCTTTTCAGAGTATTTAAACACAGTCTCTTAGAAGATTCAATTTCTTAACACAACACAGTCTCTTTCTGATGATTGCAGTTTTTTTTTTTTTTTCCAGATGTGAGGCTTACCTTCAGATAAACAAACAGTCTTGAAACAGTGCAGTTTCTGAGGGACCAATAAGTCTTAGGTCCGTGGTTGTTGTCGTAGGGTGAGGTGCAATGGAGTCTCAGGATGCTGTACAGTAGTCCAGTGATCAGGTTCAAGAGCAGCTGCTGGCTTCACTTGATTATGATGGGTCCAAGGTTCAAATTCTGCGACTTTTACTGCAGTTGGAGTTGACAGGATGACGACATAGGGTCCTCTCCAATGCAGGGCTAACAGTATCTTTCTCCACTCTTTGATCCACACCGAGACTCCAGGCTTGAAAGGATGCAGGGGTTCAGGCAAATTGATGAGTAATCGATTTTGTACTCAGGTATGAAGACTCCTGCAAAACAGAACTTAAAACCAATAGTTCATATCTAATAATTTCAGATCCTATCTGTCTCATATCTCCTTTTATTTCCTATACAATAGGCAGGGGTTGCCCATACAGAATCTCAAAAAAGGGAAACTCCTAAAGACTTAGCAGGGGCTAAGTATATCCTAAGAAGGGCTATGGGAAGAACCTGGGGCCACTTCAGGTAAACCTCTTGGCAAAGTTTGGACAACTGAGATTTCAGGGTTCTATTCATACATTCTACTTTTCCTAAATTCTGAGATCTATAGGCAGTATGTATCTATTAATATCAATATCTTGGGGCTATACTTAATGGACTTGCTTCCTAAGGTTATCCACCCTCATTCTTTGTACAGGGCCCCATAGGCATGCAAGGTTGTAAGGGCATACTTGAAATCTGGGTACATATTTAGACAGGGCTCTTTTCCTATTGTTAGTGCTCTAGTGAGGGCTATCAGTTCAGCTTTCTGTGGTGAAGTTTCTGGGGCCAGGGCTGAGGACTCAACTACCAAATCAGGGGTCACCACTGCATATCTAGCACAACAATGTCCATTGATGATGAAACTGCCTTCAGCCACAAAGAAAGTCTGTTCAGGGTTCTCCATAGGGACATCAGTCAAATCCAGGTGGCTTGAGAATACAGTGTCCATAATTTCTAAACAGTCATGATCAGGGGATCAAGACCAACTGATAACAACATAGCAGGATTGAAAGCTTGACTGACCCTTCAGTTGTATCTGGGGTTTTCACACAACATACTCTAATACTTCAACATTCATAGATTTGTTAGCTAGTAATTTCCTTTGTATTTCATATTGGTTAGAACAGAGTGTGGTACAGTAACTTGAAGATTCTGTCTCAAAGGGATTTTTCTTTTAGTTTTTGCTTACTAGGAAGGCTGTAGCTGTAACAGCTTCTCAAATAAGGTCCAAGAGATTGAGTCAACACTCCCAGAACATTTCCTTGCGACTCATGAACATAGAGACTGCAAGGTTTTCTGGACATCGGGTAGACCCAGAACTGGTGATAACATCAGAGCGGTTTTCAAAGATCAAAAGACTGCATTCCTATTCAAGTCCCCATTCCAATGGAGACTTTTTCATTCCTTTGGTAGCTTGATACAATGTGATACAATGGTTTTGCTAGCAGCGCAAAATTGGGGATCCATATACAACAGTACCCTGTGGCACCCAAGAAGGCTCTCACTTGCCTCCTGGTGGTTGGAGTAGGAATACTGCATACAGCTGCTTTGCGTTCTGGTAAGGGTTCCAGGCGTCGAATTCCGCTGGACAACTGGAATCCTAGGTATTTAACTTGTTTGACATAATTATGCTTTGGCTCTTGAGACTTTGTATCCAGCCTCATTAAAAAGGTGCAAGAGTTCACTGGTGGCTGGTGGACATTCACTTTCTGAGTTGGTGGTTATGAGCAAGTTGTCCACATATTGAAGTAGAATTTTTTTCTTTTTTTTTTTTCTTGAGTTTCTGGATAACTTGTCAAATCTTTTGCTGAGTGAGGCGAGTTCTTGAATTCTTGAGGTAATCTTGTCCAGATGAGTTGGCCCCGCCTCCTTGTAGTGGGGTCTTGGGCTAAGCGTATGCAGAAAAAAACATCTTTTTAAGTCCAGAATGATGAAATGTATAGCTTCAGCAGAGATCAGTTCCAAGAGAATATAAGGATTTTGGTACCACTGGTTGTATAGTTTCAGCTGCATCATTCATTCTTCTTAGATCCTGCACTGGGCGGTAATCACCTGTCCCAGGCTTCTTGACTGGCTTGAGGGTGACAATGGCAGGAGCTATGTTCTTCGCTAGGCCAAATGGGTTATCTTCTGCCCATACTTTAGGTGGGGCTATGAGGTTGGTAAGTGTACAGCTTGTTGCTTTGGATGCAGGTGAATAGAACCGCCATTCTTCTTCTTGGGGACAGTTAACACCATCAGGCCAGCAGATTTTGAGTTTCATTTTTCCCCCTTCAACAAAGGATATCTGTGCTTGAAGCTTTGCAAGCAGGTCTCGGCCCAAAAGTGGAATAGGGCATTCAGGCATATACAGGAACTGGTACATTATTATTATTATTTTTTTTCTAGTTCACACATGTGGTTCTGCAGAAAAGGCTTTGCGAGAAAAACACAGGGGCTACTGGCTTTAGTATTCTGCTCCTGTATCCCCCATAAAAGTCCATATATTGGTCCCCTATTTTTCAGACTGACTCCTGGGGACCCAGGGAAACTGGAGAGTCCGGTCTGGCCTAGTCTTCATCCATGCTGTAGCCCTCTTCGGCTGCCACTCACGCTATAGCTGCTTCACTCTCGTGCTGAAACACTGTGCTTGGTTTATTGTTTTATGACTTTGCAATCAAGTACTCCCTCGGGAGTCAAGATACGGGCATTCACTTCTCTAATGTCCTTCTTTTTCTATAATGGGCGCACTCACACCCAGTTTTCACATCCGCTGCTCCTTCGATTAGGAAAACCTCCACATCATCCAACTAAAATATCTGTTCTCTTTTTTCTATCTTACAATTTTTACATTCTCTGTCCTTCTTCAACAATCCACATACTTTCTGATAAACTTTCATTTAACCATTATGCCCGCAAATTCATCCAGTTCTCTGCAATTTCCGTTCATTAGTTCAATCAAGTCCTAAAACTTCTCAGTGCAGTTTTTTTTTTCAGTTCTAAACAAGTCTGGTCAGCTGACTTTCACTTCTAGTCCGGAGGGGGTGGACATTCCCCTGTTGCAGAGGTGGCTAGCAAACTACTTGGGAATCTGTAGTCCCCCCCCCCCTCTCCTGGATTCTGTTTCTCCTAGCAATGCTCTATCCAGGAGGTTGATTTTTTTTTTTTTAAGGATCCACTTCTCTGCTGTGGGCACATTAGTTCACGCCCACCGGGGGGGGGGGGGGGGGTTGACATCATCGGTGGACTGGGCTCCATCCCCCCCTTAAGCACTCTGAACAGAACTACTTACAGAGAGAGAGAGAGAGACGAGACAGGATATCTAGAAATTCTGGGGCAAAATCCTGATTGGGACAGAGACATTTCATAATCTTCAGTAAATCCCTTACTAAAATTCTTGATCATACTTGAAAAGACACTTATTATTTCTGTAAACATAGGGCAGGCAGGAAACACTTAGATTGAGCACATACATCCATTATGCTTCTTATAGAGAGAACTATAGCTATCTGTCAGCATGTCTCTGCAAAAGAAATTATTTTTTTAGTTCAGGAAGCAAATATTTAAAAGCCATTCCGGATATTTTTCATAAAATACAGTACACCTTTCCTTTTTTTTTTTTTTTAAATACAGAAAAACAAATTAATTTATCTTAAAAGCCAATATTGTAAAGGTCAGTGTAGCTAACTGATTTGTTCATTAGTAACCAGCACAGAGGGGAAGCATGCATTCAAATGACTTATACTCATTCATAAAAAGATAAACTTTGTTTTTAAAACTTTTGGTTAAACAGAGCTAGTGAAACCAGAGAAAAAAACTAATTATAAATTCATCACGCTTCGATTAAATGAAGAGACTTTTCAAATCGGGAGTCCCTTTTCATTCCTAGGAGAAATCTCCTGCAGTCTCCAGCAGTCTCTTCAGAACTTTTTTTTTTTTTTTCTGCAGGCTATGTGGAAGCCACACCCCTCTGCTCGCGGGGAAACAATTGAACTGTGCTCATAAAAAGAGACTTCTCATTCACATGGACAGAGAGATGCCAGAAAAAAACAATTTAAATCAATGTTAAGTCATGATCTAATTACTTTGTAGATCAAAGGAAAAACAAAAACAGTTCTTTATCATTTCCTATTTAAACTGTTTCAGTGCTTACTGAAAATTTGAACATACAGCCGACAGAAATTCCTCTCACTTGGTCCGCAACCCATAAGGGATTAATACAAACTTAATCCTTTTCAGGCTAAACCCAAAAACTATCGGGACCCACAATCCTGACTAAACATTCTTATTAAATGATAAATAAATGATATATATTACATAACCACAGCAGAAGGAACAAAAACATATTAAATAAAACAGGTACAATTTGCCTGAAATAAGCACAAACTACCAGCATTGAGATTTAAGCCTGCACAGGATTAGAAAGACGACACTATACATTCTTTCCTTCAGACACGCCCCCTGTCAGTTTTTCACACTGCAGTAGAAAAACGAACTGGGTCAGACCAGCTTTTTGATTTCTAAAAATGACTGTAGGTGTTTTGGGTCTTCATTCTGCTCTATTAATACAATTTCTTAATCAGTGAACTGTCACAAATTACTCAACAGAATAATCTCACATTTATAACAGAAGGGAAACTCGCAGTTTCAACAGATAGCAAAATCAAATACACAGGACGGACAATACACCAAACGCTTCATCCGTTTTGCGACCTAGACGCAGTCACCCGACTAGGAACTGCGCTAGTCCAGAGTCCACTCTCGCTTGGTCCGTGCTGCCAGACCTCTCATTCACACTTCATTCACACAATCATGCTAGCAACGTATCTCAGAATGCATTCCTTTCTATCTATTCTGACTAGTCTTTTTCCCAATTACAAAAAGGATGAGGGTTTCACCCGGCGAATTCCCATGCGGGGTTACTCGGCCCTTCCTTGAGAGGTGATCATGCTCTCTTACCAATTCCCAATATCTCGAGATTACAAATTCCAAGTTCCAATGGCAGTACTGCTCTTTCTATTTCTGTCTAGACATACCAAAAACCCAGTCCTGTCTGCTCTGACTAGGCTGAATCATGATTCTCTATAACAGCTGTACCTTGCGAATACTCATGCAAGGATTTTCAAACAAAGACTTAAGTCTTACCAATTTCCAATTTTCTCGAGATTACAAGTTACAAGATTCAAATTCTTACCAAAGTTTTCAAACTGCAGTTCTAACTCATCTGTCTAGACAGGTTTTCAAAACTATACTTACCAGATCTGGTTCCCAAGCTTCTGAGTTGGATCCTGGACTCCCCCGGGTCGGAGGTGTTGGCCAGCCGGAACCAGTGCCTGCCGAGGCCAGGCAGAACTCCCTCCGATACAAGAGGATCAGTGGGCCCAGGGAATTCCCCTGCATCGGATTGGCATGGTTCCAACTGGACCAAACCTCAAGGCGAATTACGTGGATTTATTCACTTGAACACTATCCACCACTCGCACTTCCCGGCCAACGCACCAAGAATGTAGCAGCAGATAAGCATGCAATAAATAAATCCAGGAGTCTTTTCAAGGATCCAAGCCAGTTTAATGTGCACATGGCTCAAGCAATAAGCAATTTCAAAATGGCTGAGCAATGGCTTCTAGTAAAACAACAACTTTTATAGCTTTCTTGTCCATTCTAAGCATAGGCAAACTTTTCATTGGTCCCAGTACCCCTCTCACCCATCTATTGGTCCCGGTACTGATATGGCTACCCAATCGGGACTCTGGTCTGGGCTCAGCACCTGGTTGCCCCCCTTCTAGTCCCAATTACAATGGTCAGTGTCTCTAACTTGTTACATCTCTCCTCCAAGGTCGCTTAGCTTGTTAAAACATATGGGAAGCAGGGCACTGTAACCTTGCTTTTTGCAGAGTTAATTAATTCCATAGAAGCATAGCACACCTTATCAGTACCAATTAAACTTGTTTTTCTATATTTTCTAAGTTTCGTTTCTGCTTAGCTATGTTCAGTTAAACTGAGTTAAGTTTCAATTCTATGGTGTCATCATTCAGGGGGGTTTTCATTCCTCTGGGCCTAACTACAGGCTTCAGTTACAGGTCAAGCTGCTCAGGCCTGTCTGCTTAGTTCAATTAGCATGGATCATAGGCCGTCGCCTACCACAGAAGGACATCTTTTCTCCTATTAATATCTCCTCTATTCAGATTGTAGGACTTGTCCATCTGAGGATCATACCCCTCATTAAAATCTCCCTTCATCAGAATCTCAAACTGTCAGAGTTTGTGTACACTTCTCAAAGAAACTTGTTAGGTGCACACAGATTTACTAACTCCATCTTCTGTCCCTCCAAACAACATATCTCCCTCCTAGATCTGTAATCACCTTGTCTAAGATTTATGAAACAATAAAGCTATCCTTTTTTTTGAGCCTGAGGACACCCATATTACCTTACCCATCATTTTTTAAGCTTGGCATGGCCCACATTATTTGGTTGGGTCTATTGCAGCCTAACTACTGCTTATTGCTGCTTATTGAAGGCCTACAAAACTTTTAGTCTCTTTACTGGGAAGGCAATGAAATGCAATGTGTGCCTTCGAGTCAATGCTGACTACTGGCGACCCAGAGCTCCTGGGTTTTCTTGGCAGTGTGAACCCCCCCACCAAAAAAACACAAATAAGGGACACCCCAGCCTATAACGCTCTCCTCCACCCACCTATATTCTGTCCCATCCCAAATTCTTCCTAATACCCATCTGTTAGTCTTCACCACTCATTCACTTTTCTTCCCCCCTCAGAGATCTGCTGAACTCTCATCTTATCACGCATCCATCTAGCAATTCACTCTCTCACACACACTCAGCTTTACCATTAGTTCAACAAATATAAACACCATCATTTTGGCTACATACTTTTGCCCCCTAGCACAACTCTCCCAGTGGTCCAGTGAAAGATGCAACAGAGGGGAGAGAAACTCTCAGCACAAAAGCCCTCCTAGGTGATACCGAGACCATCTCAACCAGTCCATCACTATTAGCTGGGAAGGCTGCCTGTTCAAGGATGCCCCCACACATAGATGCAAGGGCACCTAATAACCTCAGTGTCTCGCTGCATTATAATTAGATCACTGGGATCATATTCCATGGGAGACTGATACAAAGTCTTACACCACTTAAAGAGGGCTCTGATCCTCACAGAAAACTCCACCCTTTTCCACATTAAGCTGATAAGAGCTGGCAAACTTGTGGAAAGAGAAATTAAAGTCTGTTGAACATCAGCGCAATGTCCACAAGTCCAAACACAAAGGTCTTTGCATCCACACAGCCCAAATTCTCCTTCAGCATGTTTCACTGTCCACCCCATTCATAGGGAGTGTATTCACAAATCACGTTGCTTCTTTGGAAGAGTTAAAGAGCAAGGTCTCCCTTCTGTGTGAGACTCTTGAATGCACTGAGAAGCACAAACTGAATCTTGGCCGCATGAAGCAGAAAATTCTCTGTAGAGCACTGCTACCTTACTCTGTTAAACATCAGTCAGACAAGGTTACAGTGAATCATAAAAGTGAATTTTCTATCAACAAGTCAGGCAAACAAGTGGGTAACATCATCCGATGGCATCAGAATGGAACTGCTCTCCCAAAGTTCAAACTTAGTGTAAAGTTCTGAACAAGCATTGCCCTTCCCACACACAGCACTCTCAGCTCCTCAATTTTGTTTTTTTCTGCTTTGCCGAATGGATGCGAAACTAAGCTGTCTTCCTAGGCTGCAGTGCAATCCACTCTGACTACTGAATCTCATCCAGCAAACAACCTGGCCAAGCAATTTTTCAATATGAGTCTACCATCCTTCAGACATAACCACACTGCACCAGTCCAGTAGCATGAGGACCCTTTTCAAAGGCAATGCTATACTGACTGGAATCCTGCCCGTGAATTCCTGTAGCTCGAGGAGCAGCCTAATGGTTAGAGTAACAGGCTGAAGAACCAGGAAAGCCAGAAGTCAAATCTCACTGCTGCTCCTTGTGATTGTGGACGAATCACTTACCCCCCCCCCCGCCCCCTCTATTGCCTCAGGTCTAACAATGGATTGTAAGCTCTCTGGGGATAGGTAAATGGCCACTGCATCTGTAGCTCACCTTGAGCTACTTCAGGAAAAAGGTAGAAGCTAAATCCAAATTCCTTCCCTTCCATGATTGAGCTATTGGGCATGGCAATGACATGCCTCTGTAGCAGTTGTAATATCAGCCATCTCCAAGTCCACTGCAAAGCAAGACTCCAGACATTAAGGGCCCGATTCTGTCCCAACAGGACGTCCATCCCCGCTATTTGTGCCCTCCCTGCCAGCGTCTAACTTCCCTGCCAGTCGTACGGGGAAGTTAGACAGGGGTGGGGAAGGGGCAGATTGGGGGCAAAGTTAGGGCGGGCTGGTGGCGGTTACCGGCCCTGGACGTATAGGGCCGATTGTAATGTTGGGGACTTGTGCGGGGAAGTTATTCCACCTCCAAGGTGGACTAACTTCCCTGGATGGTTTTTTTCGGCGGTCCCGGGGCAAGATGGGGCAGGGGAACAGCCCGACCCTGGCCTTAGGAAGCCGGATCGGGGGTTGGGCTGCAGGGAAAGCCTCTGTTAAGCCGGCGGCCGGGATCGTGGCTTTACAATGGAGCTGTGGTGCCATGGCAACCGGACGCCATGGCACCGTGGTTCCATTGTAAAGCCCTGAGTTAGTTGAGCTTTTCCTGTACATGCAGGCCGGGCTGAATAGTGATTCTGGTCCCACAGGGCTAGATGTGCCCCGCAGGATCAGAATCGTGACCCCCTCTGTACGTCCAGTTCAAACCGGATGTACAGAGGGGCTGTATATCTGGGACGGAATGAGCCTTAAGCATTTACAAATGGAAAATGATTGGATCTGTTTTTATAATATCAAATGCCATACTGTGTCAGACCTGAAGTCCACAGGTCTCAAGTAGCTGGTAACATCCCCAAGAAGATCCAATCTTTCCTGCTCATCTCAAGGATAACCAGTGGCTTTTCCAGGTCTCCGTGCCTGGTAAGCAACATTCACATATGCTGAAACTGCAACTAGTGGAACTCTTGTTTCAAGGAAGGGTAAATTGTCACTTCAACTGGTAGGTTGTTCTTATAAGCAGAGGAAAGGAAATTCAAAGTGATTAAAGCAATTAGCAGACATGCTAACCACGTAAATCGTGATCACTGGGATATTCAGTAGCACTATTGTTGTTAGTGCCGCTGAATATCTGCAGTTGCCGCTGCTGCACGCCCCGATGCTAGCTGGTTAGCACTGGGGCGTCCTGGGGGCGAAGCGGGGGCGACACGTGGTGATAATTAGGCAGCAGTGATATTGAGCCACTGCCCGGTTATCACTATGCAGCAAAAGATAGCCATCTGAAAGAGTGGCCAAACTTTCACCGTCAAAGCTAACCAGGTGGTGGCTGAATATTGCAGTTGCCCGGTTAGCTTCATCCAGATATTCAATGCCGGTGGCTGGATATAGCCTTGGCATGGAATATCCAGGTCTAAGGTTCAGTGGAGATGGCTAGTCTCTCTATAAAGGCTAGCCACTGTTGCTGAATATTGGACCCAAAACCTTTAACTGCAGGTCAGCTAGAATACCTCTAATATTCTTCCTCAGAATCACTTCTACCAGCAATTACAATGTCTTCCGTTTGATGCAAACCATGTAAATGCCTTTGAATACTGGGCCCACCATTTTTTGAATAGGTAACATCTTGGAGATGGTTCAAGCAAAGATCTCCCAACCACAGGATAGAATGCAGGCCTGCATTTTGCATGCTCAAGCCATGCAAACAGCACTGAAGATCACAGCCAAGCCAACTAGTAGTGTTGGGTCACATGTTTTCAGCTATACATATAATCCCTCATCTTAAATGAAGCGGCCTAAATTGGACCTCATGATTCAATGAAATCAATGCTCCCAGTCTCTCGACAATCTTTCATCCACTAACTCAGCTTAAATCTATGCTACAGTGGTGGACTTCCAAACCCAATCTTGAAAAAGATACTGTCTTTGCCCTGTGGACCAATGTGGGATGGAAAACTCATTTTGATAGTAATCATTTGCAGGGGATGTGATAGACGTCAGAGAGACTTCACCTCAAACACTCGGAGCTGCAGGCACTTTATCATACCCTTCTGGTTTTTCTTCATCTACTCCAGGGTTTGTCAGTCTTAATTCAAACAGATAATCAAGTGACAATGTCTTATGGCTGCAGTCAAGGAGGGATGGTATCTGTCTCTATGGAATAGCAGCAAAGATTTGGGACGTTGCCATAAATCACATCCAAATACAAGCTGCCTATATCCCTGAAATTCAGATAAGTTCAGCAAAGTTCTTTAACCTCACGAGTAGTCACTCTATACAGCCCTCCTACAGACTATCTTCCAGGAGTAGAGGACCCTTCAAATTGACATTTTCACCAGACGCAGAAGTGCAAAGCTTCCTCTCTTACTATCACATCCGTCATTCCCCTGAGTATCTAGCTCTGGATGCCCTGGCAATCCCTTGGTCCCTTCTGTGTACATACTCTCCCCCCATTCTGCTCATAACTAGAGCCATGAGCAAATTTGACAGCCCTCAAGTATCATGATTCTCATATCACCATACTGGCCTCGGCAGAACCAATTTCCACTTCTAAAATGCCTGGAAGTGCTCTCTTCATTCAAGCTCCAGGGATTTCCAACATTAATCACTCAACACAAGGGCCATTTTCTTCATCCAGACTTAAAGACATAAGCCCTCACACTGTGGATACTGGGTAATGTCTACTTTCTGTTCTAGGGTTGCTGAAGCCTATCCAGGACTTTCCTAAAACTGCGAGAAAGACATAGACACATTAGGCATACATGTGCTTTCAAATTGCAGAGACTTTCCATCTAGTGCTTTGCAAATGGCCACAAACCTATAACATGGCTGCTTGCGCCTATTACCTTATTACAGTATCTATGTCACTTATACCATCTGGGACTCTTAGATGTCCTCCATTAGAGGGCACTTTAGTACTCTTTTTCTGCTTATTATGTTCCAGATCACAGCCTTCCAACATCTGAATGTCCTGTTAACTCATGTTTCATGAATTTCTCCATGCAAGGCTGCTGCAATGGAGCAAACCTTCAGCCTTATGTCCTCCTTCCCCAAGATTTTGATAGTTAAATTCAAGTATCACGATTATCACAACACCAACCTCCCTCAACAATTCTTCTTTTTTCACTTTCTTCTTATTAGTTTTAATATCACAATAACATCTATTGAGCACAGCTTTTTCTCTTGTAGGAAAGATAAAATACAGCTTCAATTTTAGTCTTGTCTCCACTGAATTCAATAATGTGAATTTGAAAATTTCTGAAAGATATGATGAGAGTTAGAACATAAGAACATAAGAAATGCCATACTGGGTCAGACCAAGGTCCATCAAGCCCAGTATCCTGTTTCCAAAAGTGGCCAATCCAGGTCACAAATACCTAGCAGTTTCCCAAAAAGACACACAGGTTCCACAATGGGGGCAAGCAGTGGATTTCCCAGGTCCTCTTTAATAATGGGTTATGGACCTTTCCTCCAGGAACTTGTCCAAACCTATTCTAAACCCAGCTACACTAACAGCTTTTACTACATCCTCCAGTAATGAATTCCAGAGTATGATTACGCGATGAGTGAAAAAGTATTTTCTCTTATTAGTCTTAAATGGGTTACATTGTAGCTTCATTGCGTATCCCCTGGTGTAATCAACCAGGCTACATGTATCCATTCCACTACATTCATTAATTTATAGACCTATATCATATCTCCTCTCAGCCATCTTTTTTCCAAGTTAAAGAGCCCTAACCTTTTAAGCCTTTCCTTATAGGGGTATACTTTCAACACCTTTCAATTTTGGTGGCTCTTCTCTATACATTTTCTAATTCTGCTATATCCTATTTAAGATATAGCGACCAGAATTGCACACAATATTCAACATGTGGTCATACCATGGAACAGGTATTATGATATCCTTGGTTTTATTCTCCATTCCTTTCCTTATGATTCCTAGCATTCTATTTGCCGTCTTGTCCACCACTGCACACTGGGCAGAGGTTTTCAATGTATTATCCATGAAGACACCTAAATCTTTTTCCTGGGTGGTGGTTCCTAATGTAGAACCTTGCATCGTGTAACCATAGTTTGAGTTGTTCTTTCCTAGGTGCATAACTTTGCACTTGTCCACATTAAATTTCATATGCTACTTGAATGTCCAGTCCTCCAATTTATTAAGGTAATCTTGCAATTTTTCACAATCCTCTTGTATTTTAACAACTTTGAATAATTTTGTCTAAGTGGTGCGTGAGGTCGCTACCTTCACACCAGGCAGACATGTTACCAAGTGATTCTCACGTCCACCAGTCACCCAACTATCTACATGCCTAATGATCAAATGGCCAACTATAACAGTTGTCCTAACCTTTCCCTCATAGGCACAAGACCCTGGAAAAACCGCCTTGGTGTGAGAGGGTTTTATATCACCTGGAGGGCAGGTCTTAGCTACAGGATCTCATCCTGTCACACCAAGGTGATGCTCTTCTTTCATGTGACCTCTTTTCTCCATGGCAACAGAGAGGCTGCCAGACTGGAGGTGGAACTTCAGTACTATGTCCCTTTAGGTCTTGTCTATATACTTCTCTGCCTTCCTTAGGTCTTTCTACTGTGGTATTCTAGCCTCCAGAGATCAGAATCATTCCCTGATGGCAAAGAATTCCTTCCACCTAGTGTACATGTAAGACCCTTCATACATGTAAAACTGAATGCAAAAGATTGGATAGCCCCCATCTCGCTGCTGCACTACTGTCTGCATCTTAGTTTTAAGGTTCTCTTTAGCTATTTACTTACTTAACATTGCTAGGGATACTTGTACTGATACAACTATACCTAATAAGTTTAAGGGACTTTGTTCACTTCAAGATTAATTAATTTCAGGTCCTTACTTAATGTATTCCTGATGAGGACAACCAGCTGAATGTGAATTTGACCAGCTGTTCACCTTTAATAGATTTAAGAGCCTATAAAGCTAAGAAGATGCCTGGGGTGGGTTGGAGTCAGGGTGGATGGGAGGGAAAACCATTTAGGGGTATGTTTACTAAACCGTCTTAATGTTACCGGCGCTAGTTGCAGCGCTAACATGAAGAATCCCATATAAGGAAGTGGGTGTTCTGGCGTTAAGCCGTGTATCACGCGATAGAGGGCACCTTGCCATTTTCATGCGATAGTGTGTAACGCTGCACTACAATAATAGCTACAGAGGTGTAGTACACTAGTTAATACAATGCTTGCCGAGACAGCGGTCATGAGTTCGATTCCTCCTGGTGCATACAATATGGCAGTCTGAGACAATTCCTTTTAATGAGTGGAACGGACATATCTGAACAGTGTGTGCTGCCAATCGAAAAACCCATGCTGCAGTACAGTAACCAGATGCGCATATTAGGACGCCCACCCCAAGGTGCCCTATGATGCACCATAGTTTGCCACCCCCCAAGGCACCATATAAGGTGCCCCATGAGCTGGTGCAAATGAAGGTGCATCGAAAGATGCCCAAAGGAGGGCAAGGTGATGCCTGAAAAGGTGGCCAGTGGCAGTAAGGAGCCCCAAGTTGAATAGCACAAAATGTATGGCCCAAACACAGATGTAACCCTACCACTGCACAGAGTACCAAGGAAAACCAAACAACAACGTCTGGAGTGTACCACATGGCGGAGCTGCTGGACCTGTCAAATCTGCGTGCAGCTCATGTGGCAGCTGGAAAAGTGCAAAAACATATTGGAGGCAGCTGGACCGATGCATAGGGTGATGCTGATGTAAAGTGCCAACATAAGAGTGTGTGGCAGGGGATGCGAAAACATGTCCACCAGAGCAGGTAGAGGTGGCAGCATAACAGGAGGACAGAGGAGTAGCAGTGCCATGCCGAGCATATACACGCGAGACAATCATGAAGAGTTGCAATGCAGAAAAGGGTCACAGTGCAGGACATGGGGCAGTAGTCCGCACATTAGGGCATGATGCCACACAGCTGGCAGAGACAGATAGACGGAAAGAAGGATGCTTGGCAAGTGTAATGAGGCTATAATGTGCCGCCACACACATCTGCACAGACATGACTGTCAGAGGAAGGAAAAATAGTTGTGTGGGACAGGCAGAAAACCTGAAAACACACAGGAATCAAACCCATGACCACTGGCTGCAAAGTCAGTGTACTAACCACTGTGCTATGCCTCTATTGTGGCCATCATAGCAATGGCTGGCCACACAACAACTGTAGGTCACTGCACCAACAATCTGCTGTGCATACTGGAGCAGGGTAAAAGCATAGGCAAGGTACTGTATAGGGCACCATAGGTCACACAAATGAGGTGAAGGCGGTCTCCGATATATGTCTGCCTGACACAGCCACAAAAGGGAGCTGGGCTGCACATTCTGACTAAAGGAGGCCCTCTGTGGGAATGAACCCATGACCACTAGCACATATGTTAATGCAAAATCCAGTATGCCTACCCCACCAATGTGAGTCAAACACCAAAAGCTGCATACAACACTGCATGGCCCCACACCAAAAGCCTGCTGTGTGTCAGGAAAAGGCAACCCCAACAGCAACCATGATGTAATGCACATGTAGAAGAGCTGTGTACCGTGCATATCATAGTCTGCAATTGGGACGACAGCCACATATACACAAATGCACACACACAATAAAGTGTTAGGCAGTCCAAACAGCATGCAAAAGAGAAAGGAAAAGGAACCCAAAGGGCGGCAGGGGATGCTGTATATAGCAGGGCAAAATGGGGAATAGTACTGAAAAGGAGCATGTGAGAATTCAACCGGCAAACAGAAGCTCAGACAGATTAGCTCAACAACAGCAATAACAGTCACCCAAGCATACCAGCCACATGGACAGTACAAAGAACAGCCATATGTAATAGTGGATATGTGGCACATAGGCTGAAGAAAGGGCACATTGTGCTGTACAAAGAAGCGATGGAAGGGTGTAAAGGAGAGCTGATGAAGCTGCAGCCAGCTCAAGGTCAGGTTAGCACAGCACAAGTTAAAAGGAAAAGCATGTGGGAATCAAGCCTGCAACCTATGGTGCTCCAATGCATGTCTGTAACCACTATCCCAAACCACCACTACAGGGACCATGCAAATATGTTCCATAAAGGGAATGTCTGTATGGGAACCCATAACACCCTGACATGTCAGACAGCTGCCACTGTACAAGGATGTGAGCACAGGTGAGCCATGCATATCACCAGTGAAACAAAAAATACGTGAGTCAGTGTGTTGAATCAGCAGCAGAGACAAATGTGCATTAAAGACATATATTTTATTTTGGAAAGTTACTGGACATATCGTATATACTGTGTGTCATGATATGAAGCTAATTGTGTTACAGTGAACAAACTGAAACCACATTGAGTAGGCCAGCTACCCACATGTTGCGTACAAGTCACTTGCCACCTCACAGATGAGCAGTACAGATAATATGCATTAGGTGCATGGTATGTACTATGCAGTATCCCCACACCACCCACATGCTGCTGCATTGGCCAAATGCCTTTTTTCACATATGTGTGCATGTAGACAGTAGGCAGGGCATGATGACAGCCCAATGCACACCAGTCATGAAGGTATAACCAAAACATATCTGTCCTCAAAAAACACGTGGCACAAACCTGACAAAGGATATGTCTCAAAATCTGTGAAACTGCACACACACATACATATATACACGTCACAGATGTTGGATAATGCGTAATATAGCAAATAAAGTGCCACATAGTCCAAAACAACACTGTGCAAATGCCAAAGCTGGATATGGTAACAGGTGCAACAGGAACATGATGCCAGATAATACAGAAAATGCAAACTATCAAACATACAGAAATAACACAATGCAGGTCTGATGAAATGGGTATTGTGAAGACAGTATACGTATACATATGACACGGCACATGGAATTCACACATGAAGGACGAACACGCACATCCACACTGACACACTGCCAAATCACTGGTGCAATGTGAGTCCCAGAATGTCATGAGATAAAGAAGACTGTGCAGACATGCATTGCTATGTCTGTAAATCAATGTAGAGCGGCATCCGTACACTAACCAAACACAGTAATCTGTACATAGAGGTTGAAAGAAAGGTCAAACAAGGCCCAGTAACTGGCACAGAAGCCACACTGCCACATGCCCTGATGTACCAACATATTCAGTCACATGCACCTGGAATGTGTACGGTAAACAATGACACAGTGATGTCCCACATGCACAGTAGCACACGTGGTGATGCCAAATAATGACCAAAGATGTTGGCGCACATCAAAGTGGTGTGGTGCTAACTACCGTGTCATGTTCAACTGCAGGGTAGCCCCACAAATACCAGAGGACCTATACAATGCCACACACATGGCTGTATGCTCTTGGTGAACTAAACAGATGAGGATATCCTGTGGTGCAGGTCACACACATAGGCAACATACAGTAACACAATGTCAGATGGATGTTCAACATGCAGCAAGTATGTCAGTCCCTGATGCACACGTAGGGGCCTATACACAGTGTCCATACCGCAAATAGTCTCTGCAAACCAACATGTCCCGTGAAGACTGTCCATGAATCCCTGGTCCTGCATACGCAAGTGGCACATCCCAATCTGCCACAGCACAGAAAAGGTCATGTATGTCCCCTGCGATGAACCCCACACCCAGCCAGAGCACGGCATCAACGTTGTGTAGGACAGGCCGCCGATGCCCAATGTAGCAGTCCAACATCAATGTCCATCATAGGCATGTGGGCCACATGCAGAGGTCAGCTATCCTATGCCACCATATCCCAGGGATAGCTGCATGGTCCTGTTGTGGCTTACAGACACTTGGGTGATGGTGCCTGCAGATGCAGTGCAGTCGATGTGCAGTGTGTGTGCTCTGCCCAAATCAGAAGAAGGAGAAACACTGTCATGATATGTTGCACAGAACACCAGGGAACATTGCAGGTAGGCAGACAGCAATATGTATAGAATGCAACGCCAGACATACAAACATGAAATCAGCACAACACATAACACAGTGCATATTCTGGAAATGTGGCCATTGAACCATACACGAGGGTGTCCTATGGATATGGTCATGTCCATGCACATGTCACAGAGGCGTCTCACTGCTCCACCCCATGTCCATCAGCGTTGGTGCACAGTGGCCCACAGGATAACTCCCTGAAAAACATAACAAAACGCAAGCATAGAAATGGATGATGTCATTTCCAAAAGATCCGAGATGCAACCTGTCTGCAGAAGGTGTCTGCTAGGGACTGTCTGAGGCAGGAAAAAGCAAAACCACGTCACAGTGAATACAGAAGATGCCAGAGGAATGTGTAGAATCACCATCTCCCCTTCTCCAGCTGACGTTGGTGGATGTCCAAATTAGGGCGTCATCTGTGATACTGAAATGCTGATGGACAGTGTTCTGAGGGAACACAAGAGATAGGTCAGGTCACAACATCAAACAGATACGCACAATGTATACATGGTCAACAGCAGTAGGTTACAGATAGCAGAGTCCTCAACCCTCCACAGGTGTCAAAACACCGCCCACCACATGATAATACCAACTGTATGCAAACTGTACTCTTACACACCCATGCTAGAAAAACACACACACACACTATGTTAAGGTGAGCATGCCACCAGTAGCAAACGGCCTGTTTGTGGACAACCGGAGATCACTGGAGATATCTCTTGGCCAAAGCAATGCTACACAGCATTTGGTTGACGTTACAATGTCACGGAGGGGTGTACGTGCGGCCCACCACCAGAACACCTAGGACGTTTGGACACACGCAGCTCTCTGGGATGTGTTCCAGAAATAGTGCTGAAGCAGATGAGCTGGGCAGGAACATATGTGCCTGTGTGTGACAACAATAATATATGGGGTTTGGGGGTGCAGCCCAAAGAGGTGAACCACAACATATGTGCATTGGACAGATGACCCCAGACATGATCTGTGGCTGACTGTCCCCACACATCATGTACCTGTATGTCCATCTACCCCATTCTCCTGCACGTTGAGTGGGGTACAGACAGCTGCCAGTGAACCACATCACCAGGGAGGTCACACAACATATTCTGTCATGGGATAAACACACCAGATACATACTGTCACCAGCAGGAGGCTGGACTGTGGCATAAGCTAACAGCCAGACTGCTGGGCCTGACCTTTCTTATTGAAAGTTGTAGTTGTGAGTCAAGTGGTCAGGTTTTTCAAAAGGATTTTTATTCCCCTCCCGGGGTTGGATTTTCAAAAAGGTTATAATACAAAAACTCAGGATACAACCATACTTCTGGTAAACTGAAGAAAACTTAAACATAGCATCTTGCTTCAACAGAACTCATAAATCACAGTATAACGTTCATCCGATATGCTAGCTTTCTCTTCTTAGCTTTCTCAGCACTCACAAGGCACTCTTATCCTGAATTCAGCATAAAGAAGAGGTCATATTGGATAACAATAGCGTACAATCCATGGCTTCATCACATGGGCTTTCAATACCAGCCTCAGTAATCATAGGCTCACACTTTGCTTTATCATTCACAATATTTTCATTAGAACAGAAAGTTTGCACCTTTCTTAGTCCCGTATCTCTATCCGTGCACTCTGAACAGCCTTCTTCACAGCAGGGCAAATAGCTATCATATATCTTGTAATAGCAGGAAGGAGAGACACCTTTCTCTGGATAGGCTTTATCCTTAAAACCTTTAAACTTCCTGCCTTTTACATTTGGCTGCAAATAATAACACTGTTCTCTTCTATTATGTGAGGATTTCTCTCTAAGAAATCTGTTGCAGGGTTTCACTGGCACACGCTCTTCAGGTTCAGACATACACACATCTTCAATAGCATTTCTTTCCCTCTCTAGGGTTTGTAACTGCTTTAAGCTGCCATGCTTTTCAGATACATACGGTTTGCCTTTCACTGCCTCCCATTCATTCAGCACAGCCCGGTGCTTAGGAAATTCAAGCTGCGTCACAGGTAAGTGCTTCTTACAGCTGACCTCTCTGTGTGAAACTCTCCGTGTTTCTTTCTGTGAATTTCTTTGTGGCTTCCTGCCAGAAGTTCCAGGCAGTTCTGACTCTGTGTCTGTATTTCCTGAATATTCTGAGCTTTCTTCTGAGTCCTGCAAGTCTCTCGTGTCTTGCCAGTCTTGCAAGTCTCTCGTGTCTTGCCAGTCTTGCAAGTCTAACTCTGACTGCACTGAGCATTTTTTATACAGCTTCTTGGGCGTTCCCTTGCACAGGTGAAAGCCGTTTTCATCAACAGCTGGGGAATGCTTACTAGCTAGGCGTGACTGCAGACCTCGTGTCTGAGTTTGTTTACGTTGCCTATGGTAACTGGGAATCTTGTGACTTGCCTGCCTGTCAGAATCTAAACTGCACACAGCAGATTTCTGTGCTTCTGAGGCAGAGGGCAGATCTTCCGTGTTACAATTGTCCCCCGCAGCCCCCTCTGGTGGCGGCGTAGTGGTACCACCGGGGCTGGGGAGCGCATAAGAAATAGGGGTTTTAGGGTTGACCTGTTGTGAGGGTCAATGAGGTAGCAGCCCTCTGTATCAGCCTCATGGTCAACTTCCCAAAAAGCAACTCTTAGCCAAGTGTAGGGTAAAGAAAAGGCATTTATTTCACCTTTGCGCAAAAAGAAGTTCAAAATAGGCGGTTATGAGTAACAGAGCGATAACTTTCCTTGTATCAAAATGTAAATCAACAAAACATTCAAAGTAACATTGTTAACCTTCACAAACTTAAAGCATAAGGTCTCCTGTATTCTTTTCATACATTGGGTTTGCTTCCCTTAACTTAAACACGTCTCATTGTGCAATAATTACAGTCCATCGGTTCAATGGCTTCCATAACCTCAGATTCCCCTGGCAGCCATTCCATTTCTGAGGGGTCCGAATCTGATGTCTCAGGGATGTTAAAATCTGACTTTCTAAAAGCATGTCATACTGTATCCCAGTGTTGGCTTGACAGTTTGGGGCGTCGGCTTTTAGGTATGTTGTAACACCCTGGATTTTCTGCTGTTACAGGATTAAAAGTTTGCTTGTTCCAGTCTTTGGCAGCACTAACCTTTTTCCTATAAAGATTATCTGGTATATCTGGTTTAAAACTGTCCTTATCATCCAGATAAAAGTTAGTCCTTTGTTTCTCTCTTGGCCTAGGCCTTGGTAGACAATTACAGGCACCAACTGTTTCCCCTTTAAACTTCCTGCAATCCCTTTTGTGTAAGGCTTGAGGCCTAGTCTGAATGTCCTCCGCTTCAGGCAGTTTCCAGTGATCCCAGGATATCTTTCTTGCTTTAGAATAGGGTATAACTCTTTTGAGGCAGGGCTGCTGCTGAGGCGCCTGTCTTCCACCTCCACCCCTATGGCAGTTGGCTACTGGCCGCGCCCTCTCAGCTATGTCCTCTTCCCCATGCCTCTGAATCTTTCTTTCATCTTTCAGGTCACTTTTATAAAAACTTTTAAAAGTACCTTTTCCTCCTTGAAGGTTCCTTTCCAGTGGATATATCTTCCTCTGCTTGTATCCCCGTCCTTCTCCTTGGACAAGGCTTCCTCTCCAGCTGGAAGGGTAAGCACCTCCTTCCTTGGCTGCACTCTGTAATACTGCCCCTTGCAGTTGTATATGGCCTTCCTCTAGGCCTGCTCTTGGGCCTTCACCTCGGCCTGCTCTCCCAGTAGCTTTCACTCCTTGAGTTATTCTGGGTCTGTCAGTGACTTCACCCCGGTCCCTGACTCCGGCTTCTGGAGCTGCTCTTGGCACTGCTTCCTGTAATGCTCTCTGTGAAGCTCTCTGCCAAGCTCCTTGCCTCCCCTCTTGTAATGCTCTGTCCCTGCTTAAATCGAGACCAGCTGCTTCTGGGTCCTGCCCATAGAGGCGTGGTTCCTCTGCTTCCAGGCTTGCTCTCCTGCTCCCTTTATGTGTACCTTCATGTAATTGCGGGTAAATCTTGTTTTTTTCAAGATTTAAAACTTTTTTTCTTTGTGTCAGAGGGCCTGCAGTATCACATATCCCCCTTCTCAAAATATTACGGGCTGGGGGAAGCTCTTCACCGCAGCACGTAATCCATGACTTGCGGCCCGCTTTTCTCTGCTGCTCACGCCCATAGGTGACTTGCCTGCCGATTACCGGCATCTTGTTGAGGTGATCTCCACGCTCGGTATACGTCCAAAGTGCGTCCCGTTCCTTCCAAGGGCGAAGGAGATTAGCATGGTAGACCTGTTCTCGTCCTTTTGAGTTTTTCACCACATAGGAGGTGGTGCCCACTGGGTGTACTACAGTATGGGGACCCTTCCACTGGTACTCAAATTTAGGGGTGGCCCCAGGAACCAGAACCACTACCTTCTCCCCGACCTTCAAGTGTCTTGGCTTCGCCCGTCTATCATAGTAGTGCTTCTGTTTCTTTTGGCTTTCTTTAAGCCTCTCCGTAGCAAATTGGGCAGTTCGTTCGAGGCGTGTCCTTAAATTCCGCAGGAACAGGGGTACACCTATTTCATCTTCCACGGGTTCAATCCACTGCTCTTTCAAAACGTCCAGTATGCCTCTAGGTGAGCGTCCATACATGAGCTCGTATGGCGATGTGCCCAATGAACTTTGCCTTCTTTCGCGGCAGGCATATAGTATGAAGGGTAGCATGGTGTCCCACTCCTTCATCTCTCCGTTCAAAGCCCGTCTCAGCATCTGCTTCAGACTTTGATTTAGACGCTCTACCAATCCATTGCATTGGGGATGGTAGGCCGCCGTCTTTACATGTTGGATCCCGAATGCTTCCCAGACCTGGGCGAGGTATTTCGATAGAAAGTTGCTTCCTCTGTCCGTTAAGACTTCCTGCGGGAATCCGACCTCACAGAACAATTTGACCAACTCCGCTGCAATCGCCTTAGCGGAGATATTCCTTAGGGGCACTGCCCAAGGGAATCGCGTGGCCTGGTCAATTATTACCAGGATGTATTGAAAACCGCGCGGGGTCTTGATAAGGGGTCCGACGATGTCCATGGCCAGTCTTCTAATGGGCTCCGCTATTACAGGCATCGGGACTAGCGGTACTCCCGCTGGTCGGTGCGTTGTAACCCTCTGGCAGGAGGCACAAGACTCGCAAAAACGGGTGGTCTCCCGGAAAACACCTGGCCAATAAATCTTTCTAAAATTTGGTCCAGGGTACCTTGGGGACCTTTATGGCCTCCTGTAGGATGGTCATGGGCTAGTCGCAGGACAGATAGCTTAAACTTGTTTGGGACGACCAATTGCTTACGGATCAGTCCCGTCCTCAGATCTCTACTTTCTCTGTACAAGATTTCTTCGTCCATTATAAATCTGGGGTACGTCTCACAGTCTTCCTGAGCTTGTTCGATCGCTCGGACCAAAGCGGGGTCCGCCCTTTGCTCCATTTTAAAGGAGGGAAATTTCTCTACCACGTCTGCGGGTATCCAAGGCATGCTTTTTCCTGCCTCCAACTCCGCTCTCCCCCGGGATCGGCTTCTCCTCTCTTTCCTTCGCACGGTTTTAGGCTTTCGTCCCCTTCGTGCTGGGTCCCCTATCAGCTCGTCATGTGAAGGGAGATCTTCCAGGGTCGTCTCTCTTGAACAAGAAGTTTTCTCACCATCTTGAGAATGGGCTCTCGTAGAGACTAGAGCGTTAGTTTCCCTGGTATCCCTCTTTATACTATTCAACTGAGGTGTGTGAGCTTCCGCGCGATCAGGGTTAGAGGTGCATCTAGAGTTTTTAATAAGGTCAGGTGGCATGCCAGTGGAACCTGGTTTAACTTGAGGCAAAAACTCTTCCTTCAAAGTTTTTCTAAATTGGGGCCAATCTCGGCCCAGGACTAGGTCCTGCGGTAACCTTGACACCACTGCCATTGGCATCTCTTTCACAATACCCATCCCCTTTATCCACAACTTATAAATGGGGTAGCGTGTGGCTGCTCCATGCACGCACTTAATTTTCACATACCCCTCGGGTGATTCTGGAACCGAGAGTCCATGATCCTGGATGGTCGACCATAACTTCTTAGAGAGCATGGTCTGGTCGGCTCCAGAATCCAACAATGCTTGTACACTTATTCCGTGTATTTTTACATTGACCAAAAACCCATCATGCAATAGTCTTGGTGACTCCCCCACCAAGGCAGTTCGTGCATGACATTCGTACTGTACATGTCCCTTCTTACCACAAGCAAAACATTTTTTTGTATTCACTTTATCTAGGGGTTTATAACTCTGCCACCTACCACTTGGAGGACGTGAGGGACTTCCCCTCCCTTGTGCCTCCAATCCCATGGCACCTCGTGGGCTTGTACTAGGCTGTGTCACTTTTTCAGCCTCTTTCTGTGAGTACTATAGCTTCAGTGGTATTGCCACAATTTTGGAGCATCAGAAAGTTTTGCACCCTACTAGGTAGTGCATTCATATACTGCTCTAAAATTATCGCATCCATGAGCGTACTTATACTTCTCTTTTCGGGTTGTAGCCACTTATAAGCAAGACTACGTAACCTGTGGCCTAATGCCTTAGGTGTCTCATTTACCTTAAGCATAGCAGCTCTAAACATTTTATTGTACGCCACTGGCGTAAGACCAACACGATCTCTAATTGCTGTCACTACATCATGATATGAATTTGCTAGTTCTGGGGGCATTGACCTATAGGCCGCCAGCGCTTCACCCGTGAGTGATGCCGCTAGGCGTATTGCCCACTGCTCCTCAGGCCACTTAGCCGAATTCGCAATCCTAGCAAAAGTGTCTAGAAAGTCATCAATATCGTCACTCGGACTGAGTTTCCCTATCATCAAGTCCGAACAAGACCAGTGTCCGTGTTCAGGGTTTACCCGTCCGGTGAGTGATGTTCCTTCCTCCTTGCTCCGAGCCAGCTCCTCTCGCTGTTGCGCAAGCCATGCGCTCATAGTTTCTATGACAGGTGTTTGCAGCTCTTTCATCGCCTTCAGCGCCTGCTCCTGGCTCTGTTGTGCCAGCTCAGCCTGTTTGCTGAACTGGTGTGCCATCCAGGCACACAGTTCCTTGGGCTCCATCACACCTGTTGATAAAACAAACAGAGAGAAAAACCCAAGTGCGGCTCTTTCACAAATATATATATATATATTTTTTTTTTTTCCCAGACCCTCTACTTTTTTTTCAACTTCCCCAGGTGTCCAACACTAGGTAGGGTTATATACGCCTTACCTTGCTCTAGTGTTGCATCAGCTTTTGGGGAATATATGGGCGGACGTCCAGGGGTTGCTCCACCGATTCTGGATTCTCCAGAGGATCTCCCACCTTCAGGATTTTCTTTTTTCTTCTTCCAGGTCCGGTCTGAATTTCAGGACTCCTTGTTTTTAACTCCGGTTCACTTTCTTGTAACCGCTCCGGTCTCCGGGTTTTTCCTTCCGATCCAGGTTTTTAATGCAGGACGGTCCGGGTTTTACTTGCAGTTTTTTTTTTTTTTCAAAAAGGAAAGAGCTTCTATTTCTCTTTTGTGTAGTTGCCAACGTCGCTCTGTACACTCAAGAGTACTTGCCAAAAATCCGTAAAACTACGCCACTTATGTCCCCCGCAGCCCCCTCTGGTGGTGGCGTAGTGGTACCACCGGGGCTGGGGAGCGCATAAGAAATAGGGGTTTTAGGGTTGACCTGTTGTGAGGGTCAATGAGGTAGCAGCCCTCTGTATCAGCCTCATGGTCAACTTCCCAAAAAGCAACTCTTAGCCAAGTGTAGGGTAAAGAAAAGGCATTTATTTCACCTTTGCGCAAAAAGAAGTTCAAAATAGGCGGTTATGAGTAACAGAGCGATAACTTTCCTTGTATCAAAATGTAAATCAACAAAACATTCAAAGTAACATTGTTAACCTTCACAAACTTAAAGCATAAGGTCTCCTGTATTCTTTTCATACAATGGGTTTGCTTCCCTTAACTTAAACACGTCTCATTGTGCAATAATTACAGTCCATCGGTTCAATGGCTTCCATAACCTCAGATTCCCCTGGCAGCCATTCCATTTCTGAGGGGTCCGAATCTGATGTCTCAGGGATGTTAAAATCTGACTTTCTAAAAGCATGCCATACTGTATCCCAGTGTTGGCTTGACAGTTTGGGGCGTCGGCTTTTAGGTATGTTGTAACACCCTGGATTTTCTGCTGTTACAGGATTAAAAGTTTGCTTGTTCCAGTCTTTGGCAGCACTAACCTTTTTCCTATAAAGATTATCTGGTATATCTGGTTTAAAACTGTCCTTATCATCCAGATAAAAGTTAGTCCTTTGTTTCTCTCTTGGCCTAGGCCTTGGTAGACAATTACAGGCACCAACTGTTTCCCCTTTAAACTTCCTGCAATCCCTTTTGTGTAAGGCTTGAGGCCTAGTCTGAATGTCCTCCGCTTCAGGCAGTTTCCAGTGATCCCAGGATATCTTTCTTGCTTTAGAATAGGGTATAACTCTTTTGAGGCAGGGCTGCTGCTGAGGCGCCTGTCTTCCACCTCCACCCCTGTGGCAGTTGGCTACTGGCCGCGCCCTCTCAGCTATGTCCTCTTCCCCATGCCTCTGAATCTTTCTTTCATCTTTCAGGTCACTTTTATAAAAACTTTTAAAAGTACCTTTTCCTCCTTGAAGGTTCCTTTCCAGTGGATATATCTTCCTCTGCTTGTATCCCCGTCCTTCTCCTTGGACAAGGCTTCCTCTCCAGCTGGAAGGGTAAGCACCTCCTTCCTTGGCTGCACTCTGTAATACTGCCCCTTGCAGTTGTGTATGGCCTTCCTCTAGGCCTGCTCTTGGGCCTTCACCTCGGCCTGCTCTCCCAGTAGCTTTCACTCCTTGAGTTATTCTGGGTCTGTCAGTGACTTCACCCCGGTCTCTGACTCCGGCTTCTGGAGCTGCTCTTGGCACTGCTTCCTGTAATGCTCTCTGTGAAGCTCTCTGCCAAGCTCCTTGCCTCCCCTCTTGTAATGCTCTGTCCCTGCTTAAATCGAGACCAGCTGCTTCTGGGTCCTGCCCATAGAGGCGTGGTTCCTCTGCTTCCAGGCTTGCTCTCCTGCTCCCTCTATGTGTACCTTCATGTAATTGCGGGTAAATCTTGTTTTTTTCAAGATTTAAAACTTTTTTTCTTTGTGTCAGAGGGCCTGCAGTATCACACAATACATATGTCATGTTTGAGCTGTGTAACACACACAGCACCATCATGTCATCACCCCTCCTGCCATCCAAAGCCATCTCAGTCTGGCATTTGTCCGTTACACTGTACAGAATTGCCCCTGCCAAATTCCCCAATGATGTGTTAATGCTAAAAATAAAGGATCTGTAGCCCATACGCCCCATTTCATCACCTCTGCTTCCCCAGACACTGCTGACCACACCCGTCACCCTGATATACTGTCTGTGCATGTCCACACTGGCTCTGTAACAACCCCCTGCACCCTATATCTCACCCGTCACACCTTCAGTGTGCATTGTGATGGTCCCACCTCCCCTGCGTGCCTGCACCCATATGCTGGAACATAGGGATATGTCCTGTGTCAGAATGTTCCAGAGCTCCATACCAAATGCCGTGTTGGGGCTACCTGATCCCCTGCCGCTCAGTGCCAACTGTTGCTGATGATTGCCAGATACATCCCAACATCCCTGAACAGCCCCTGCCAATCCAGACCCAGAGCTATGTTTGCATGTCTGACAATGCTGGCCTGATGTATCCACGCTGCCTGAAATGGAACCTGGCCACGACCCAACATCTAAGCTCCCACCGTAAACCCTGCCCCCATATTAGGTATCTGTGTACAGCTTGAAACACATTGCCGCACATTGACACGCAATGTCTGTGACCCCTCCCTCTCCTCCCCCACACATACGCATCATGTAGCTAACACATGCAGTGTCACTCCAGGTAACATGAGCTAAATCCCCCGCATCCTCTCTTAACACACAACTAAATCGTGAATGCACCCCTCAGTAACCCCCCGATCTGCTAACTGTATCCCACACCTTGCTGTTATCCCCTTGAATCTTATCCCCTTGAATCAGCTGTGTCTGCCCCAAACCAACCAACACACCGCTGCATGGCTCATCATCTGCCGGCTGCGCCATGACCATAATACTGCTTCTGTCAAATCACCTCACTGGCTCACAATTTGTATATGCATCCAGGTGTAGGTTACTCCTCTGAGCAAATGATGCAGTACCTGTGTGTGTATGCTGTACCTCCCCTCCAGAATATTAACTCCTGCCAATACTACCACCACTGAGCATGTACATACTGTTTCCAGTCGTACACAGCGCTGTATACAAGCATGTAGCGCACAGTCTGTGCCAGTGTATGTCATGTGACCAATGCGCCAATATCCCCCATCGTGGCATCCACACGTCTAGGCAAATAGTGCCACCTACGTCCCGCGTTCCTACTGCTGACCACACACCACACTCTGTTTACCATGCTGCATCCACAGCTGAAACCAACAACCTGCGTGGGATGGCCAACCACCGTCCCCATTCCCCGACCACGTCCCTGTGTATGGTAGCGTACCCACCTAGGACAGGTAATCCAGTCTCAGCTGACCGCCGTGCATCCTCAGTTATCCCCTAAACACCCCGCCTGTGTTCCCCCTGGGCTACCCTGAATGCTCTGATGGGCAGGGAATGTCCCCCAGATGTCTGTGTAGTGTTGCGTATGACTGGTATGGCTATACAAATGTTCAACAGTAGTAGTAGTACATATGCCTAGATACCAATGTAAGATCCAACATATGAAGTACATACATGAGAAGACAGCCGCAATCAGCTGGCGCCTGGCTGCCATGCCCTCATGTGTGTGCCCGCGGCCACGTACAGGACGGCACATAGGATCATCTTCCAGATCCTCATTAATTTGGACTGGGAGATCATGCCTGAGAGCAATGTTGTGCAGTATGCAACAGGCCAGAATAATCTTTGCCACAGTCATGGGTTTGTATTGTAAGGCCCCGCCGGTCCTATCCAGACACCTGAAGTGACTTTTCAAAACACCAATGACTGAGCGGCTGGAGGCATGGGCCTCATTGTACCTCCTCTCTGCACATGTCCGCGGCAGATGCACAGGGGTCAGCAACCAGGGACAACACCCATATCCTGCATCACCTTTAGAGAAATAGTAGAAAGCTAAAGCAGAGGCCGAGCCACACATACATGCACACAAGCATGTGCATGCAAACCAACAGCACAGACAGGTCTCCCATGAACATGTTACAGCACATGCTGACACACAACATGTATGTGGCAGCGTCTGGAGGTGTGAGACAGGGACCACGGGGTGGGGGTAAGGTTTCGCAAAACACCTCAGCTTTAAACCACAATAACACATGCCTAAACACCCGTAGCGGAAAGTTAGTAGTGCCGGCTGCAAAATCATCAGCCACACACATGGCAATGCACCCTTGACAAGGTTAGTGATGCACACATTTGCAAGCGTGTAATAGCCATGAGACTGCCCACACACATGGTTTGGAACGGGAAAAGGTCCCTGAGCTGCCCCGAGAGGATGCCCAACACAATATACTGTTGAACATATGTGGTACATACATGTGTCCTGTAATATGCCCACACAAAGCACACAATGTGAAATGGCCAGATATCTCATAGGTGAAGGTGCCACCAACACAAAACACTGTACCAAAGACGAGCGTGAAGGGAAGTGCCCCCCCCCCAGACACACACACAAATGACACACAAACACAACTGGGGTCACCGTGCAAACACAGACATGTGTGCCTACGGGTACCCAGAGGAACACCATGTGCACGTCTGAGCAGAGAAATACGTTCGACTCAGTAAGCGTTCGACTCAGTAAGCCATCAAATACTTATCGATCGCCTTAAGGAAAAAGGAATTCTTGGAGCCGCACTTGACTGGTGTATATCCTACCTAACTAACCGTTGGCAACAAATAAGAATTGAGGAAAGAACATCAGAACCATTTCTGCAAGATCAAGGGGTACCACAAGGATCCTCTCTTTCAGCACTAATGTTTAACATATACATGCAACCTATCTGTGACCTCATCCGTTCCTTTAATGTTACCTGCCTAGCATTTGCAGACGACATTCTCCTATACATGCCATTCTCCATCAACCATCCTGATTTTACACCATTGATAAAATGCTTCGAATCAGTAGAAGACTGGCTCCTCTCACAGAACCTAAGAATCAACCACAGCAAGACCGATGTTATGTTTATCACAAAGGACCAAAACTTCACACCTCCCACTACCTTAAAGATAAAGGACAAGGAATTGACAGTAAAACCTACAATACGATACCTAGGTATCACCCTTGACCAGCGTCTCAATATGAAAACCCACATAAAAAACATAACAAAACTAATATATCACAAGATACGCACACTACGCCACTTACGACCTTTACTGGAACCCACAGACTTCAGAACCGTCTACCAAGCCTTGGTGATGCCTCATCTCGACTTCGCAAATGCAATTCTACATGGTCTCCCGCAATCAACTTTAAATCCTCTCCAACTGGCGATGAACACCGCTGCCAGAGTACTCGAAGGAATATCAAAGACAGACCACATAACTCCAATTTTAAAAAGACTCCACTGGTTACCAACCAATGCAAGAATCCACTACAAGATACTAATCACTACTTTCAAAGCCTTAAACAATCAAGCACCCTCAACGGTCGCCAACCTTTTACACACACAGACCCTCAATAGATCCAGAAGATCAGCTGCTATAAATACATTAACAATCCCAAGACAATCAGTCAGATACACTAAGGAAACATCTAAAAGAGCCTTCAGCATTCACGCCCCAATAGCTTGGAATGCCCTCCCACCAGAACTGAGAGCCATAACCAGCCTAACACAATTCAGAAAAAGTCTCAAACACCACCTCTTCTTAAGCTATTTTCCAATTTAATCTTTCACAAGAGAAATATTACATCCATACTCAGGCCAAGACAATTTCAACTGGACTAATGTGTATAGATTATTGTATATAGTTATATAGTTGACATAGTTTCCCTTTATTACCAAGTTCTAAATTTCCTGTTACTTGTAAAATGCACTACAGTTTTTCTGTATGTATATGTTTGGTTTCATGTAAACCGCGCTGATGACAATAGTGCGGTATATAAGAGACGTTAAATAAATAAATAAAATAAAATACCCACCCAGCAGTCCTCATATTGCCCTGCCTCAAACTGTCCGAATAGTGCTGAGTGATGCAGGATAAACGAGTCATGGGTGGACCCTGCAAACCTAGGGACCACATTCAGAATACACATATTTGCATCACATACAACCTGAACATTCAGGGAATGGTAGTGTTTGTGGTTGCGGAACACTGCCTCCCTGTCTCCAGGCGGGACCAGGGCAACATGTGTGCAATCAATAGCTCCCATCACGTGTGGTATCCCCGCAACCTCTTCAAAGGCCTGGTTCAGGGTCCCCCACTGTTGCCTAGTGTTGAGAATTGCAATGTAATTCCCCACCTGGCTGACCATGGCCCTCAGTACCTGGTGGAGACAGTGTGAGAAGGTGGGGCGGCTCATGCCACCCACTGCGGCCATAGATGACTGGAAACAGCCAGAGGCAAAGAAATGTAGGGCAGCCAGGAGCTTGACCAAACCCGGTATGGCATGTGACCAACTGGTCAGGGGCTCAAGGTCAGGTCTGAGATCCTCAAAGAGCTCCCTAAGAGCTACTGTGTCCAGACGGTACAGGGAGATCACCTGATCATCACGCATGTCCTGGAGCTGGGCCCTGGGCCTGTAGAGGCGAGCCTGGTGAGGGCGCAGCTCGGCACGCCTCCTGCACTGTGCCGGCTCAGCCCTAGCTTGCATGGCCCCCATAGCTGCAGGTCAGAGTTGCAGCGGGTCTGCACCCATGCCCTGTGCCGCAGCATCATGGACAACATCACTTGTGTCAGGCAAACATGGATCCTGAGCACCCCCCAATGCACCTGCAGCCACCACAAAGGCAGCCATCAGCAAAACAGAGGTACCACAGACAGAGGGTTTCTCGCCTCACCCACGACCCACCAACACCGCCCTCTACCTGTCCTTCACCTCACCCCCTGTACCCTACGCCTGCTCACCACCTCACCTGCTCCCCCACCACCCCAACACCACCTCCCACCTGCTGGTCATCTCACCCCCCCCGCACCTCACCACACCACACCTCACCCCACTGCACCGCACCTCACCACACCCCACCTCACCTCACCGCACCACACTGCACCTCACCCCACCACACCCCATGCACCTCACCTCAACATGCCTCACCTCACCACACCGCACCTCACCCCACCGCACCTCACCTCACCACACCCCACCTCACCTCACCCCACTGCACCTCACCTCACCATACTGCACCTCACCACACCTCACCCCACCTCACTGCACCTCACTGTACCTCACCTCACCTGCTGTACACCTGACAAATACCTCACCTCACCTGCTCTACACCTCGCCTACACAAATCCCTCAGCATGTACCACGTATGCATCACAGGTTAAGGACCTTTCATCTGATGTGCGTCTGTGCGCGCATTGTGCATGCATCGCACCACGAATGCGGTGTCTGCACGCATTGCGCATGTGCGTAAGGGCTGACTGTGACCTGTGTACATGTGTTGCATGGGGCTCCGCACACGCATACATCGTACGCGGCATCTATGCATGGGGCCATGCGCATGCGACCTTTGGTGTTGCCATCCGCTGCATGGGCAGCTAATCACAGGCGTCATGCGCTGAACCCCCTCATTCAGCGGCCCCTAGCATGGCACATGCGTAATGTATGCATCACACGTGCTGCTGTGCATGCGTGAGTGGCACGCGTGTCACCGCACATGCGCAAATAGCACACACGCGCCACCGTGCATACGCACATAGTGCACACGCTCCGCAGTGCATGCTCAAAGTGCTTAACCCCGCGCCCCCAAGTAAAATGCATAAAAAGGCCTCCACACGTGATAAACGTCGAGGGTTTTGTGTAGGCGAGGTGAAGAGCAGGCGTGGAGAGCAATCAGTCAGGGTGATAGCAGGTGCGGAGAGGAGAGGAAAGTTAAGGAGAGCAGCAGGTGTGAGGGAGAGGTGTGTTGAGGAGCAGGCGTGAGGGTGAGGCAGTGAGGGGAGGTGCAGTGGAGAGGGAGAGGAGGAGAGGAGCAGAGGAGAGGGAGAGGAGGAGAGGAGAAGAGTAGGGGAGTGGGAGAGGAGGTGAGGAGGGGAACAGGGGAGAGTGAGCGAAGGGCAGGCGAGCAGCAGGGGAGGGAATAGTAGGCAAGGGCTGGGAGAGGTGGGAATGTGTGACAGGGAGGAAGATGTGACAGGGAGCAGGGGGATGGAGCGACAGGCCATGGCAGGAGGGGACGAGGGGGAAACCCCTGAACAGTGATCCACAGGGGCGGCAGGGGTGGGTGGGCCTGAGGTGGAGGCTGCAGGGACATCGGGTGTGTCACAGCCCACACAGGGGCAGCCTGAGAGACCACCCAGTGCCAAACGGAGGCGTGTCCCAGTGCCAGCGGAGGAACGGAGGAGAGCAGTTAGATTCAGTCAGCAGGAGAATCACATCCTGCTGGCCAGTGTGCTGGAGCGCTATGAGGTGCTCTATGGGCGGCTGAGCTCTAGCACCACAGTGGGGACACGCATACATGTGTGGAAGGAGGTACAGGAAGCCGTAGCGCAGGCTGGGGGCCCACCCAGGGACCTGGACAGCCTCAGAAAAAAGATTCAATGACATCAAGTGTGGTGTCCGTGTGCACATGATGGCGGCGAGACGACATGCCATGGGCACTGGTGAGGGTTCCCCCTTTGTCCTAACCTTGTCACCCCTGGAGCAGCAGCTGGCAGACAGGCTTGGTCCCATCTACCTGCATGGACTTCCTGAAATGCTGGACACCGCCCATCCACAGGCAGGTGGGTCTGAGATATGCAGCACACGTACAGCTCACGGCCCAGCACATGCTGGCCATGGACGGGATGGTGGGGGGGGGCTATGTCCCGTGAACACGTGTGTCCCAACACAGGCAAATGGGGGCCCCCACCACCAGCAAAGCCTGGCAAGGTCTCTACAGGGTGGTTGTAACAAGTACCTGTGGCTGTGTCCACGACAGTCACAGTCCTGGACATGGTAGCGCACTGAACAGTTGAGCAGTATCATTGGAGGGTGGGGGGCAGTCCGGCACCCAGGTGGATAGCCCCCCCTCCACTGTGCAAGAGAGGAAAGGAGCACCATACATACGGGGGGCCCAACACCCTCCCCCCTATTATCCCAGCACATGCAGCAGCTGATTGTACCTGGCATATAGGTCACACGGAAACATCATACATCTGCAGCCAGTCACGCAGCACAATATGACAGGGGGGAGCATACAGGACGGACATACATCTAGCCCAACACACATTGACCTGGGGGGCCCCGCACCCTCCAACTATAGCAGCCATGACATGTGTCTGGCATTACCTGTCCATAGACATATCCCAGAACAGTGACAGAGAACGGCCACCCACACTGGGAATATGAGGTGGATGCAAACCAACGCCAACCACCACATTACACACATATACACATACTACCCTGTCAGTGGCCAACATACAGTAGGGATCCCCCATCCACCATCCCAAGACACTGGGGTGCACCTCCCCAAACCTTCCACAACTGCACCTATCCCAACCCCCACACCACCTGGGGCCAGCTCCTATACAGGTAACGCAGTGCCACAGACATATTCCCATGACCCCCAACCACGGTGCAACCCCATGCACAGCAGCGCTCCACCCATCCCCCAAAACAATCCACCACCCCCACAGAGTACTGGATAGCTGTCCACCCACACTGCACAGTGGCCACCACAGCGGCAGTCCCCACACACATCTGCCTGACCCAGACACATGCTGCATCACGTGCCGTGCATACCACACAGGCGAATGCATAGATATCACTCATACACACTATGACAGTCCACACTCACAGTCAGGGCTCACACATGCACCCTGGCCACATGTCACACTGTGCCCACATCACAGGTCACCCACATAGCGCATACCTAGTGCTGCACAGAGTGGGCACGGCACCTGCCACCCCATCCCCCCAAAACATAACATCGAATGTGGCACAGCTCCAACAGCACAAGAGGCTGCCCCTCCCCCCACGGCCAGGTGCAGCACATTGAACGCACATGTGTTCTCCCCAGTGTAGGTGCAGGGACAGCAGTTACAGGTGGACAACACATTGCTGCTGGTGGGGATGTAATACACTAACAAATTGCGCAAATTTAGATTTCCTAATAGAAAAAGATGACAATAAATTCACTACTACGTTATACCAAAAACCCACAGATCGAAATCAGTTATTACATTACCGTAGTTTCCATAACCCAGCATTGAAAAACAATTTCCCAGTAGGACAGTTCCTGAGAACAAGAAGAATTTGTACCAGTGAACAAGAATTCGAGAGACAGGCTACAATCATGAAAGACAGATTTGGAGCACGAGATTCACAAACATATCAATAATGCATATAAAAGAGCGAAAGAATTGTCTCGTAAAGAATTGTTAATACCTAAGGATAAGAAAACAGAGATAGGTATGGTATGCCCACTTATATACTCTTCTGCATCACAGAATATAATAAGCATCCTTAAAAAGGAATGGCATCTTATTCAATCTATACCTGGGTTTGAGCAGCTATCCCTCACAATAGCACATAAACATAATATTAATTTGCGCAATTTGTTAGTGCTGTCTGCTCTTACTGAACGAAGATATTTGTCAAAGCACAAAGGCCAATATCAATGTGGACACTGTTCCGTCTGTGTGCATGCAATGCCAGTAATTGTTATATTCATCCCGTCACCAGACACAAATTTATCATAGATGATTATGCTAATTGTGAAACGTTATTTATGTAATTCAGTGTCCATGTAATAAATTATATGTGGGCAAAACTAGTCATAGTATATGCATTAGAATTGTAGAGCACAGAAGTTGTATCAAGAGAGGCTTAGTAGAGAAGCTGTTGGTTGCACACTGGCAAGAAGCATTACACAAAATAACAGATCTTAAGTTCTTTGTAATAAAGAAAGTTAAGCTCAATTGGAGAGGAGGAGATTTAAATAAAACAATATTGCGGCTAGAACAGAAGTACATTTTTCTGTTGAACACTCTAAGTCCTGATGGACTCAATATGGAAAGAGACCTTTTGGTATTTCTGTAGCATTGGACAATAAACATGTGTCAAGGTACAAAGTATGCTTGTCAGATAGAGCAAAATCAGAAAGATTAAGTAATGTCAGCATCAACATAGCAGAGTGGGCTGGAGTTTTACATAAAGATTAAGTAATTTAATCAATAGCACAGATGAGTGGGTTTCATTTTTTTTAATTTATTTTATTTTAATATAAGGCATTTTCACAAAAATACTTATAGTTGTCTATTAGAACATAATTTAGTGGTTCCATTAATAATACTCTCTATAGGTTTAAGTGTCCTTTAATTGCAATATAACATAAAGCACAGTTACTTACCTGTAACAGGTGATCTCTGGGAACAGCAGGAATAAGTCTTCACATATGGGTATGTCGGTACTGACTGAGTCTGCGCGGGAACGCTTCCCAGCGTTCAATCAAAGAGCTTTTGGAAGCATCCCACCACACCTGTGTGCTGCCTTCCCGCCTTTCCCAACTGCCTCTCCTCATTAAGTTTTAAAGCTGAGACAAAGAGAGAGAGAGAGGAAAGGAAAGATAGATAGAGATACAACTCCTGGGGAGGTGGGTGGGTTGTGAAGACTTATTCCTGCTGTTCCCAGAGATCACCTGTTACAGGTAAGTAACTGTGCTATCTCCAGGAACAAGCAGGAATGAGTCTTCACATTTGGGGACTCCCAAGCTGAGATGCCTGGAGTCCCAGCATGTTATAGGTTGGAACATGCTATCCTGCACAACACCAGGCATCCTGAGGATGGAGGGTAGGAGCTGAAGAAAGAAAGGTGCTGTGGAACAGCTAACCTAGCATAGGACTGCAGGAAAGGAGTCCATGTTTGGATGATAATTGTCATCAATGATATTGCAAAGAAATAAATTGTAATAGGGACCTCCCCTAACAGGACTTTAGAGAAGTATGGAGGTTCATGGGATCTACTGGGGAACCCAGTAGAGGAACCTCAAGAAGGACCTCACTATAGTGGAGGTAGGAAACCTGTAGGAAAAATAATGGAGGTCAGAATCCTGAAAGGGAACAGGGAACCCCAGTAGGAAAACCTGGGGTAGTACAAAAATGGTGGGCCTTCAGCGGAAGGCTTTATGATAAAAACCCAACTCTTTTGGCAAAAGAGTGACTCACTCTTAGGAACAAAAGAGAAAAGCTAACCGATTTGGACAAACAGGCTCAGTCCTTGTGGGGAGAAGGGGTAGGGGAACCTCTTGTATCCCAAAAGAAAGGACAACGCCGGGGGTGTTAGCCTGTGAGTAACTGAAGATCCGCAATATCTCTCCTAACTGAAGTCAGCTGGGAGAGATATTGGACATGGAGAGCTTCAGGGGTACCTAAACCTTAGGGTTATGGTAGGTGTTAACTATCACCAAGTGGTTGTGAGTGTAGGATCCCAAAACCTGCTGGATAGCATAGTATGGGTAAAACCCCTTCTGTCAGAATCATATGGCTATATGAGCCTGGACAGTCAGGTAGATAAAGCAGAATACATATCTACCGATAGTAGAATATCTCGACATATACATATAGATATGGATATATATAGACATACATATATATATATATATATCTATAAACATATAACATATGTAACATATATATAAACATATAACATATGAGAATATATCTATAGTGAGATATGAAGGGCATAAATACTCACACATGATAGACATTGACATCTGTAAGATGTGTGCTATAGGTATGGAAGTCTGCAAGAAGCAGACAGAAATATGTCCACAAGGCATTCACATAGGAAAAAAGTGGAGAGGAAAGATTCATCTAAGAACAAGAAGGTGGAACCTACTTGAGAAGACATATAGAGAATCAATTCCCACTGGTTATGGCTACAGGGATGCTAGGTAGTAGAATAACCAGGATGGTTACATGAAAAGCAGAGGGTGATATTAGTCAGCAGCCTGCAAGTCCTGAGTATTTTAGAACTCTAGCATGGTAAGTGAACAGAAGACGCATAGGAATGAGATACCATGGTGACCTGCTTAAGGGCAAAAAGGTATCATGCGTTCTTACCATGAGGACGAGCTGGAAGGAGGAAACATATTCCCTATTGGAAATACTATGGACCAAGAAGGGAATTAGCAACTCCTTAAGCTTTTACGTAAGAGTAGGCCTATGTGCATTACAGTAAAAAAGGAGAACTTTTCTAATCATGGAAGATATGACTGAAAAAAGCCTTTTTCAACCATCTAGTATAGTTGTTGGAGAAAAAAACCCCATGCTCTCTAGCAAGAGCCCATAGTGGAGAGCTTCTCCGTAAAATTGCAGAGAGCATTAGGCAGGAGAATGAGGAGATAGAACTGGTCGCAGAAAAGCCAGTAGCTATGTCAACTATGCTGCCAAACCCATGGGAATGGAGATGGTAGAAAGAGAAGACAATCCAACAAGTTTGTAGTGAAAAATTTTCCAAGACAGATGACAGCACTGACTTGGAGTCACTACTAAGACTAGAGAGAATGTTATTGGAGGACAAATCTGGTTACTGGTGGACAAGAACCAGTGGTCGAAACATAAAGGCTCCTGCATTGGTAGCTGCTTGCCAGACAGCAGAAGAATGGTACTGTTGAAAAACAGAAAGAACAGACAAAACCAGAGTAGAAACTCTGGAGGTGTCTGATGAACTGCTGCAAAGCAAGATTGAAAAAGAGGAGTGACTCAGAAAAGAGAACTCTGCACTAGAAAAGAAAGAAAATTTGGAGAGGCTGAAGAAAAGCCCTCCAGTGAGCAATACCACTCTTACAGAGGAAAACCCTGCTAAGAGGGTAAAGAAAATGGAGCTGAAGAAAACTTACAATAGTAAGTTAATAGAAGGAAAGGAGACATGCTGGCACAGGAAACTATCATTTGATAGTGGATGGACCTCTTTCCCTAGAAGGAAAAGAGGAGAACCCTGTGACCGAGAAGCATGAACATCCTGACAGCTCATAGAGAAAAGATGGATGTCTTTCGGGAAGAGATCCATGTTTAGGATTTAGAATGACAGTAGTGGATTGTCTCTATTGAGAAGAAACAACTGCAGACTGTAATTCCCAGAGTCACAAGCATCTGATGGGTTGATTAGAAACCCTGTGGTTGCTGGGTTTGATAAGCCTGGTGAGAGGTTGAACCTTGCAGTCCAGGACGATGCTTCCCCTGTTTGGGCACATCTGTAGGATGGGCAGATGATGCATAAAACCTTCTTCTCCTATGGGAAGAAGGTTTGGCAGGACATTTCCTATCTACTGGGACAGAAGAAGGTGCAGAAGAGCCCCTAGGAACAGGTAAGTCAGTGGAAAGCTGAGTAACCTGACGTAAAGACTCCTTGTTGAAAAGATTATCTCCAGTGCAAGGAGTATGTCCCAGTCTGTGTTGTGCCCATTTGTCCAAGCCTGAAGCTTGGAGCCAGGCTCTATATCGTGCCCCTATAGTTATAGTAGAAGTCCTGCTAACAGACTCAAAAGAGTCTAGGGAAGCACGAGTAAGAAACCAAGAGATATTCTGGAGATGCTTGAGCAGTGAAGAGTAGTCTGCACTCCTGGACTCTGGAAGGGAAGGAGTCAAAAGATGTAATTGCTTTGTGACCTCCTCAAGAGATAGACTCATATAGAAAATATATGAGAGAATTCTTGCAGAAAGCATAGATGTCTGGAAGGTTTGACGTCCAAAGTCATCAAGCATCCTAGATTCACGACCTGGCGGATAAGAAGAGTGCTTTTTCTTGCTCTTTACCCACCTCAATGCTGATTCCACAACTATGGAATGATGAGGAAGTTGAGTCTTTTGAAACCCTGGAGAGGGGGGCACCTGATATAAGAGATCAGTTGCTCTGGAAGGTGGGGGTACCCTTAAAGGTGTTTCCCACATTCCTAGAAGGAGATCCTGCAAGGAATGATGCAAAGGAAGCATTATGTTCTCCTTTGCTTTGGTAGAAAGAGAGGCCTGTGCAGGATCATGTCCTGGGATAGGAATGGCAAGAGATCTTGCTATATCCCGGAGGAAACTCTGAAAAGAGGGTTCCCCAATAGGAATTTCCCTTGGACAGGTTAGATCCGAAGAACTAGCCTGAGCACCAACAGAGCTATCCAGATATATAGGAATAGAAGATCCTGCACAGTGCAATGTGGAATGCTTAAAGGATGGTCGCTGGTACTGACTGTCAGAAGCAGCAACCGACATTACCACGTTGTCCATGCCAGGTATCGACTCCAAGCTTGGCATAGAGAAGGGAGCGATCCTGTTGAAAAAAGCATGGCAGGAGTTGACCACGATGGTACTGTGGATACCGGTACCGATGTCAATACCGGTACCGATGTCAGAGTCAAGCCCGACAAAGACATCGAAGCAGTCATCGGAGACCGTTCAATCGGTACCGAGGCAACCGAAAACGTCCGGGTGCTATCCTCGGTACCGAGCCACCGGTATTGGTCGGTGTCGGTACCAAATGATATTGGTACCGAGTCTTCCAGACTAGAGAGCGATTCTAAACTGGGCATCGAAGACACCGACAGTAAGGGTAATGAGGACATCAGCACTGACTTTGGTACCGTGCCTGATACCAGTGAATGAAGGTCAACCAGTGGCAACTCAGTGGGCCTCGAGGGAACCGAGAGTTGCGGATCTGAATCATCGGAACCGAGCCTTCGGTACCACCCGGAGCCGGTACCAAGGCAAGTCGGTACCCAGTCCTCCAGACTGGAGATTGATTCCAGACTCGGCATCGAAGGAAGCGAGGCTATCGATGCATGTCTGGAGGGTACCGACGTCGGTGGTAGTATCGGTGTTGGTACCGATAATGGAAGGTCAGTCTGGAGAGTATCGACCGGTCCCGAAGGCACCGAGGATGCCAGATGACCATCCCTGGTGAGGAGTGTTTCATCCAACACCAGTGCTGATGTTGGGGTATCGCTACTGCTCGAAGCGGATGCCACCACCAGACACGGCTTAGGTATGTTCTGTGAGGGGTGAACCCCAGGAACAACCTGAAACCCCTCAAATGTTTTGGAGACCGAAGACTCCCGCTGGGGTTTTGAAGCAGTGGGCCCTCGAGGGCAAGGCCTGAGCCGTCTACATGCTGTGCATGAGACCTACCACTCGAGGGCTGGCTAGTCTTAACAGACTGTTTGTGGGTTACCTGATGCTGTGTAGAAGAAGAAAGGGACGGTGTCCTGAAGCTGGAGGGAAACCGTGTATCGCGGGGACCCCGATATTGAAAACGTTTTCTCACCAAACTGTTGTCAAGACCCAAGCAGGTTAGACACCGATTTCGAGGGTCTAAAAATAAAGTTGTACCGCCACAGTGTGAACATTTCTTGGAGAAAGTGGTTGGCGGTTCCATGAAGGAAAAAGAAGAGGCCTAAAAGGCCTAAGATACCGTGAGACACTATGAAGAAATATATTCCTTGAAGAAGGAAGATTTTACAAGAAAAGAAAAGAAAACACCGGCGGTACCGGTGGCGTCGGGAAGACAGCCGTGACCACAAGAAAAATAAAGAAATAAAACAAGAATTTTCTGCAGTGACAGGAGGACGTCCTGCCGGCTCCACGGAAAAACGAAAACTGAGGAGAGGCAGTTGGGAAAGGTGGGAAGGCAGCACGCAGGCGTGGTGGGATGCTTCCAAAAGCTCTTTGATTGGATGCTGGGAAGCGTTCCCACGCAGACTCCGTCGGTACCGACGTACCCATATGTGAAGACTCATTCCTGCTTGTTCCTCGAGATCAATGCTTAGGTATAGATATGGTATGAAAGACGTGATATAGGAATGATTTTTTATCTACATCCGAATGATCTCGCAGGGTTGCAACAAGTGTTTCAACAATTTTTTGACAAGTAAAGGAGTTTACAATGTTATATTAAAAAAACAGTATAGAAACATTGTTTCATCACTGCTATAGTAAGCAAGTCCCGTTTTTACTTTTAATAGTTTTCTAAAAACAATTTCAATACAAAGTCATTTCTTAGGCTTTAAATTGTATAAATTTTACAGTAATACTATTCAGCTCATTGATCATTATAAACTAGTGGTTTTTACAAAAAGATCAATAAGGGTAGCAGTGGCCTGCCAATGTTACTGTGGTTTATTTTGAATAATACTTAGGCGTCCCATTGATACACGGCCTGCCTAGCAACCAATGACGCTAGCTTTCCTGCGGTTAGAAGGATAAAAGAGGGTGCATGAGCCGGCATCCAAAAGCAATGCCAATTTTACAAGTAACGTACACTTGTTATAGAGGCAGCGTGAGAAGACGTTAGAAGAGCGGTAACGGTAACAATTATGTTTTATATAATATCCCAAACGAAGTATATTTCACAAGTTAAAATTTAAAATTTTTTACAGCAGCCTAAATAGTTGTAACACTTCAATTAAAATTATAAATTATAAATACGAGAGCTGGGTGGGTTTACTGTGGTATGAGTACAATCGCTATTAGGCTGTATCGATTTGGATGACAGTTCATACGGTAACATATTTTATCAAATTCGGGGCGATAATAGTTACACTGGTAGGTACTAAAGTTGCATTAAATAGCACATAATTATATACTATCCGGTAATAAGATATGTCACAATCTCGGTACGTGCAGTTCAATAGCCAATGAGCACATACAGATATGAAGTTCAGCCCCTTCTTGTTGTTTTTACCATTTTAACATTTTTTAGAGTTGGTATTTATTTACTTTTCATTAAGAGGTTCATTATGCAGGATAGTATATGGTTTATTGTATAAACATATCATTATTTATGAAATGTATGCCTAAGAGCAATGGTAATTACATTTTACATACAGTACTTAATATTCAACATTTTAGTATGGTTATTCATTCCTGTTGTTATCCCTATTGGTTCACTCCTGTTTCTTCCTTTTATCAATTATGTTTTATCGTTTTTATCTTATATTTATAAGGAATTATCATTCATATCCTTTTTGTTTTTATATTTCTCAAGTATGGCTGTGTCATTGAATTTATGAATTTACGATTTTCATGTTTTAGTGTATATGGGTGTGCACAATCGGCACAACCATCTAGAGAAATATCACCAGACTATTCAAGTAATAGATCATACAAGACAGCCAAAATAGGTAAATGTATGTTTCACAGCATCAGTGATGTCTCATTGTTTCATTTATGTGTTCAATCAGTTTTTAAAGATATTTATTTATTTATTTTCTTAGTATGAATGTATTTATTATATTTTTTAATATGAATGTATAATAATATTATACTAAGTTCCCTTCCTTTTTTATATATGGTTTTTATATATTTTTATATAATCAATATGTCTGTTGTATGTTGTGGTGAACAGCGCCCTCCTGAGGCTATGGAGACGGATGAAAATCTTGAGGTTCAGCAGGATTTATGCCTATTTGATAAAGCTGGAAAGAAAGAGAGACTCTATTCCATGGAGCTGAGCATGGAGACCAGCCCAGGGGAGGAGTCCTGCAGTCCTGATTGGGCACACCCTGTCCTTGGAAGGGGCGTGTCCAGGAGAGAATGTGGTTTTAAACCAGAGTATGGCTCTGCTAGTCAGAAGAGGGAGAAGTATAAGCTGCAGAGGAAGTTGAATAAGTTGGAGCATGAGAAGGAGAGACGGATAGAGAAGAAGAATGAGAATGATTGGAAGTCCAGAAGACAGTATGGTGATACTTGGGAACCTGGCACTAAAAGGAGACCTGCAAAGATCTATTCAGAGGCAGTGAGTAGAAGTCCCAAGGAAAGAGGACCTAGCCCTGGAATAGACAACCGCTGGAAGGCACAGCCCCGGGAGAGGAAGCCTTCAAGGCAGGCACGAGAGAGAAAACAATCATTCTGGGAATTACCGTTTGGGCCAGAGAGCCACGGACATTCTCACAGCTGGAGAACATCGGAGCCATCTGAAGTAAGAGAGGCTTGGCAACAAATAAGTGATTTGCCACAGAGTTTCCAGACTGAAGGTAAAGCTAACTCTCCTGTATTTGAAACATTAGCAAAAGAGCCTAAGAGTTACTCTGACATTCTTAACCTGAGAGAGCAGAAGAGAAACAGCCTTAAGCCAGAGGGGAGTTTAGTAACTGATAGCAATTCCCTATCTCACAGACAACAGGCTGAATTGCTCCTACAGGGGTTTTAAAGAGTTTTTAGAGCTACAAGCTAAAAGACAGCCAGTGTTACAAGAAGCCAATAATTCCATACAGCTTGAAGAACTAGCACAAGATAGTTCTGACTTACCTGATTGTGAGAGCATGGACTGTACGGTCTGTTGTGTGGAGATGCCAAGCTGAAGGAAACTGGTTTTACCGTATATGAATTGAATACTACGGAGCTGTTGTGCTGCCTGGCTAGGAAAGCTCTAATTACATGCATCTGTAATCCCCAGCACTGTGAACGTAACAGTGGCTGAAAGAGGCTGCAGTTAAAGTGACTGACCTCTTGGGGCAAAGTTGAGTAACTTGCTTAGAAGTGAAAAGCAGCAGTTATACTTTAAGTTGACTTTATCCTGAGTTTATTCTGTTTGCATTTAAAGCACCTAATTTGTTCACATTTATTTGTCATGCGATGGAAAAATATTCTTTACTATAATAAATATACTTGCTATTAAGAAACCCCGCAACTACAACTCTTTATTTCGGAGCGAGAGGAGCAGGAACTACAATACCCAGCATTCCAGGGATACAGGTTACTCTCCTTCCTCACGAAGCATCAGACCGCCGCTCCTGTCTTTAGCCCCAAGGCCGGGCAGGAGCGCCGCAAGTGGCTACGTTGGCAGGATATTCCACGCATGCGCAAGGTGCCGCGCAGAAGAAAACTACAGAAAAGCAACTGCCAAGAAAGACCCCGATTGCAGACCATCCTGAAGGGAAGGAAAGAGTCCCAGCATCGGAGTGCTAGCTGCAACGTGATTGTGAAAGCGTGAGGCAACACCTGAGCCAGGTAATAAGTGTCCACCTGGGAAAGGATAAGGATACAGGGCTAAGGGTGATTGCTAGCTAGTTGAAAAAACAAAAAAAAGAAGGAAAGGTTTTTTTTTTAAAAAGTGTGAGGTACCGCACTTGGGTTTTTTTTCTGTCTGTTTGTATTCACAGGAACTGAAGATGTCTCTGGATCCAGCAGAGGTGTTTAAATGGATGGCCACTCAACTGGAGAGACAGAGAGACTTAAGTTTGGAGTTCCAGGAAAAGAATGCTGCTACCCTGCAGGCTCAGCAACCCCTACTGGACATGCTGCAAGCGTGGGTAGCTGAGCAGAAGACGCCACCGGAGAAACCATCCGCTCCCCCAGGTTTTTCTACTACAGCTGCGCTTAGTCTAAACGCAGGGACAATGTTTAATTTTGGCCAGTTAAAGGACAATGAGGATGTTGATAATTTCATTGAGTGTTTTGAAAGAGTGGCACAGTTAAGTGCATGGCCAAAAGAATGTTGGGCCATTAGGTTTGCAGCTTCCCTTACGGGAGAAGCAATGGCTGCGTATAGGAGCATGCCACCAGACCTTGCCGGAAATTATGAGGAGGTGAAAAGAGCGGTCCGGGAAAGGCTAGGCCTTACACCGCTAGCCTACCATAATCTCCTGTGAGCGGTAAGATTAAAACAGGGTGAGACACCGAAAGCCCTAGCATACAGAATACGCATGTTGTTAAATAAGTGGCTTAATCCAGAGAATAGATCCAAAGAAGCTATATTGGATAGTCTGGTTGTAGAGCAATATATGAATGCTGTACCTACTGAAATAAAAACCTTCCTGATTCTGCAAAGCTGCAAGACCCCACAGGAGGCAGTAGACCTCACAGAACGCTTCTTAGAGGCCAAAGTAATGGCTCATGAAAGCTGTAGTGATTTAAAGGGGGCAGCAACTCCCGAATCAGAAAGGAAGTGGAAATTTGAGAATGAAGCAAGCAAAATGTGTATGCCAACTGTGAAGGCTAGGTTTCCGCCTAGGAAATGTTTTAAATGTGGGCGAGAAGGGCATATGCAGAAGAATTGTTTTAAGACTGCCTTAGTAGCAGAAAGTGCACAAAAACCCCGAGAAGGATTTCTCATTGAGGTAGAGGTGCAGGGAATTGCCACCACCGCGTTACTTGATTCTGGCACGGAGCAGACAATGCTCTCCAAGGCGCTGTGGCAGCAAGTCCAAGCATCGGGGGTAGCAATTCAGCCTGTCCGCAATGTGAAGATCCGCTGTGTTCACGGAGGTACATCTCTATACCCTGTATACAACCTTCAAGTGAAAGCGCTGGGTATGGTTAAGAAAATTCCCATCGCAGTGGTCCCCAAGCTACCTCATAATATAGTTTTGGGTAAGGACTGGCCACACTTCCATAAAGGGGTGGAACAAGGCTTATTCCTAAAAGAGCAAGAAGCTGCCAGAGAATCCCCGGTAAAAGCTCTAACCCAAACCACTGCGAAAAGTGTAGTTCCTAGTCCCTTGTTTGCCCACCTGAAAAAGCAAAAAGGAAAAACACAGGCTCCAAAAGAGGAAATAGTGAAGAAACCAGTGTTTGTGCTAAGATTCTGCAAGATGAACCCTAATGCTCAAGCCCCTAAGAGAGCTTCAAGTAACTCAGCCGGTTATGACCTCTGTAGTGCTGAGGAGGTCGTAGTTCCTAAGCAAGGGAAAGCACTGATAGATACCGCTCTACAGATGGAAATGCCACTAGGCTGTTACGGCCGGATAGCCCCACGATCGGGTCTCGCTGTAAAGCATTTTCTAAGTATAGGAGCCGGAGTGATAGACCCGGATTATAGAGGTTCTATTAAAATTCTTATGTTTAACTTTGGCAAGGAGGACTTTAAAGTCAAGGTTGGAGATCGAGTAGCCCAACTAATCTGCGAGCGTGTAGGTCTGCCTCCGCTGGAAGAAGTATCCAGCCTATCAACAACGGCTCGTGGAGCAGGTGGATTCGGGTCAACAGGGGGTACCAGTTTCCAAGCTCTAGCCGCCGTAGTAGAAGAAAAGGAAGAGGAAGACCTGGGGCCACAAATCGCAGTATGTAAAAGTAACCCGGAGCCTAGAATAGATGAAGGCTTGTCCTGGGCGCAAAAGCAGGAGTTGGTTCAGCTACTAACCAGATACCAGGATGTCCTCACACTGATGCCAGGCAAGACGGACCTGATCGCCCATGGGATCATAACGCCGCCTGGCGAAATAGTACGCCAACGTCCATATAGGTTGCCGGAGGCCAAGAAGGAGGAGGTCGTGCGGCAGGTACAAGAAATGTTACAGATGGGCGTTATAGAAGAGTCGCGGAGCCCGTGGAACAGCCCAATTGTTCTTGTTCCCAAGCCCGACGGGTCCATAAGGTTCTGTATCGACTTTTGGAAAGTTAATTTAATATCTCGTTTCGATACATATCCGATGCCCAGAATAGAAGAACTCCTTGATCGCCTAGGCCGTGCTAAATACCTCACCACATTGGACATGTCGAAAGGATACTGGCAGGTCCCACTGACCAGGGATGCCAGACAGAAGACTGCGTTCAGCACCCCGGTAGGCCTGTACCAGTTTAAAAGAATGCGTTTCGGCCTACACGGAGCTGCTGCTACGTGTCAGCGCTTAATGGATTTGGTTTTGCGACTGCATCAAACATACGCTGTGGCTTATATGGATGATGTGGTCATTCACAGTGACAATTGGACACAACATCTCCCACGAGTTGAAGCCGTTCTTAGAGCACTTAGGGATGCTGGCCTTACATTAAACCCGGCTAAATGTTTATTTGGAGGCCGGGAAGTTAAATATTTGGGTCACCTGGTGGGTAATGGGGTAGTGAAGCCCCTTACTGATAAGATAGCCGCTGTTCAAGCATTCCCCAAACCACTTAACAAGAAGCAGTTAAGGAGCTTCCTGGGGTTAGTGGGGTATTACAGACGGTTTGTTCCAGGATTTGCAGAGAAGAGTGCCCCTCTAACTGAGATGTTGAAGAAGAACGCGCCTAATCAACTGAGATGGCGGGAAGAGGCAGAAGAAGCGTTCCACCTGCTAAAGAATAAGTTGTGTGCAGCACCGGTTCTCAGAGGTGTGGATTTTTCCCAACCATTTTTGGTACAGACCGACGCGTCGGAGACGGGCCTCGGCGCAGTGCTGTCCCAACGCCATGATGGTACGGAACACCCCGTGTTATACCTCAGCAGGAAGCTGGCCCCAGCGGAACAGCGCTATTCAACAATTGAACGTGAGTGTCTGGCTATTAAGTGGGCTATAGACGTGCTACGCTTTTATCTCACGGGCAGGGGCGGCCCAAGGGGGGTGCGGGGCCATGTGCGGAGACTCGGTGCGGGGCCTCATTTGCATAAGTGGCCTTATTTGCATAAATATTTGCATAATGTTACCATACACTAACTTTTAGTAAACATGTCTCTTAATGAGTGTATGGATAAAGAAAGACTAAAAGATTTCTACATTACTATAATCCAGTGCCAACCGCCAGGCACATTAGGAACTACTACAAACGCTGCCCATTTAGAACCCATAGCAAACCCGCTGTATCCTGACAGCATTACCAGGACTCACAAAGCACCAGACCCTACCTATCAAAAGGAAACACTGCAAATATTAAACCAGTACATTTCAGAGAATACTGGGGAAAGAGAACAAGTGGCAATGTCAAATAGGAATTACATAAACAGAATACCTCAGCTCAGTTACACATGCAGAACATAGACCATCACCAAACAAGGAATCGCAATTTAGAAACAGGAAGGCAATAATTAAACTGGGAACCCCAAAAGCCAAACTTGGAATGTACAACAACACTGTAGAAATAAAACTATAAATCAATTTCCTCTTGTACCAAACAAAGCGCAGACGTTAATGATGCACATTTCCCAGAGCTTTCATATTCCAGTTAATAAATTCAAAATAAAGAGATATTTCTACCTTTTGTGCATTTTTTTTCAGTTGCAATTGCTCCAGCCACTTTCTTCTGGTTTCTTCATGTTTTCTGCTAACTCTCCATCGTCTGCTGTCCATTTGTCCTTTCTTCTCTCTTCTAGTTTTCTTTCCATCCTCTCTCTCTACATCTGCTTTAACATACTAATCTTTATCCTTTTGCTCTTTCCTCATTCTTATTTCATCCACACAAATTTTACCCCTCCATCCTCAATCCCCACTTACTCTCCCAATACCCGGCCAATTGTAGATTTTTCATCCCTCCCACACAAAATATTTTTCCCCTCTCCATTTTACTCTCCCAGCCCCATCCCATTCTAATCCTCCCCCAACATCAGCTCCCTTCTAGTTCCAGTCTCACCCAGCATCCATTCCCTTCTAGTCCCTGCATCAGCCCATTTCCAGTCCTAGCCCCCCATCAACCCATTTCCAGTCCTAGCTCCCCCATCCATTTTCAGTCTGAGTCCCTTCATCAGCTCATTTCCAATCCTAGCCCCCCATCAGCCCATTTCTAGTCATTTCCTAGCCCCACCATCAGCCCATGTCAAATCCTAGCTCCCCTCCACTCAGCCCAATTCCAGTCCAAGCCCCCCCATGAGCCTACTTCCAGTTCTAGCCCCTCCATGAGTCCATTTCAATTCAAGCCCCCACCACAGCCCATTTCCAATCTTAGCTCCCCCCAACAGCCCATTTCCAGTCCTATCCTAGCTGCTCCATCAGCCCATTTTCAGTTCTAGCTCCCTTCCCTCACAGCCCATTTCCATTCCAAGCTCCCTCCCCATCAGCTATTTGCAGTTCAAGCCTCCCCGTCCACTCAGTCCATTTCCAGTCATAGCAATCCCCCAACCCATTACCAGTCCTAGCCCCCCATCAACCCATTTTCAGTTTAAGCCCCCCCTATAACCCATTACCAGTCCTAACCCCCCATCAGCCCACTTCCAGTCTTAACCCCATCAGCCCATTTCCAGTCAGCCCCCCATAGCCCATTGCCAGTCCTAACCCCCCCCATCAGCCCACAGCCCATTACTAGTCCTAACCACATCAGCCCACCTCAAGTCCTAACCCCTCCCCATCAGCCCTTTTCCTGTCCTAGCGCCCCCATAGCCCATTAGCAGTCCTAACCCCCCCCCATAGCCCATTAGCAATCCTAACCCCCATCACCCTATTTCCAGACAGCCCCCATCAGCCCACAGCCCATTACCAGTCTTAACCCCCCCAGCCCATTTCCAGTCCTAACCCCCCATCACCCCATTTCCAGTCAGCCTCCATCAACCCCCAGCCCATTACCAGTCTTAACCCCCCCAGCCCATTTCCAGTCCTAACCCCCCCATCACCCCATTTCCAGACAGCCTCCATCAGCCCCCAGCCCATTACCAGTCGTAACCCCCCCCGCCCATTTCCAGTCCTAACCCCCCCACTGCCCATTTCCATTCAGCGTTTATCAGGGGCTGCGCATTTGCAGTCTTTTCCACTCCTAGCCCATTTCCATTCCTAAACCCCCCCAGCCCATTTCCAGTCCTAACCCCCCTCACCCATTTCCAGTCAGCCTCCATCAGCCCCAGCCCATTAGCAGTCAGAACACCCCCCAGCCCCTTGCCAGTCCTAACCCCCCAGCCCATTTCCAGTCAGCCTCCATCAGCCCCAGCCCATTAGCAGTCTTAACCCCCCCTAGCCCATTTCCAGTCCTAACCCCCCCTCCAGCCCATTTCCAGTCCTAACCCCCCCCCTGCACATTTCCAGTCCTAACCCCCCCCTTGCACATTTCCAGTCCTAACCTCCCCCTTGCACATTTCCAGTCCTAACCCCCCATCACCCCATTTCCAGACAGCCTCCATCAGCCCCCCCCCTTCCCTTCCCTTCCCTTCCCTTCCGGCAAATTAAAAAAAAAAACAAAACCTGGCTCTAGCTGCTGCCGCTGCCGCGCGTCCGTCGCAGCAGCGGCAGAATGGCGTGTCCCGCGGGGCCCCCTCTCCTCGTCGAGCCCTCTGCAAGGGCTTTCAGATTCGCGAAGGGAGAGTGCTCCCTCGCGTCTCTGTAAAGCCCGCAGGGGCTAATGGGAAATTTCCCATCAGCCCCTCGCGTCTAAAGGGGCAGATGGGAAATTTCCCATAAGCCCCTGCGGGCTTTACAGAGACGCGAGGGAGCACTCTCCCTTCGCGAATCTGAAAGCCCTTGCAGAGGGCTCGACGAGGAGAAGGGGCCCCGCGGGACACGCCATTCTGCCGCTGCTGCGACGGACGCGGCAGCAGCCAGAGACAGGTTTTTTTTAAAAATGTAATTTAAAAAAAAAGCAGAATGTTCTTTGCGCGGGGCCCCCTGAAACGCGGGGCCCTGTGCAAAAAACATTCTTGCTCAATGGACGGGCCGGCCCTGCTCACGGGGAGACGTTTCACCTTGATTACCGACCACGCACCACTCAAGTGGCTAAACCAGATGTATAACCATAATGCGAGGTTAACTCGTTGGTTTATGGCCCGCCAAGCGTTCGACTTTCAAGTGGAACATAGAGCCGGACGGCTCCACCAGAACGCAGATGCCCTGAGTAGAATCACGTGCTGTGCCTCTGGTCAGAAGCCAGCCCGTGATATCTTAAGGGGGGGGGGATCTGTGGTGAACAGCGCCCTCCTGAGGCTATGGAGACGGATGAAAATCCTGAGGTTCAGCAGGATTTATGCCTATTTGATAAAGCTGGAAAGAAAGAGAGACTCTATTCCACGGAGCTGAGCATGGAGACCAGCCCAGGGGAGGAGTCCTGCAGTCCTGATTGGGCACACCCTGTCCTTGGAAGGGGCGTGTCCAGGAGAGAACGTGGTTTTAAACCAGAGTATGGCTCTGCTAGTCAGAAGAGGGAGAAGTATAAGCTGCAGAGGAAGTTGAATAAGTTGGAGCATGAGAAGGAGAGACGGATAGAGAAGAAGAATGAGAATGATTGGAAGTCCAGAAGACAGTATGGTGATACTTGGGAACCTGGCACTAAAAGGAGACCTGCAAAGATCTATTCAGAGGCAGTGAGTAGAAGTCCCAAGGAAAGAGGACCTAGCCCTGGAATAGACAACCGCTGGAAGGCACAGCCCTGGGAGAGGAAGCCTTCAAGGCAGGCACGAGAGAGAAAACAATCATTCTGGGAATTACCGTTTGGGCCAGAGAGCCACGGACATTCTCACAGCTGGAGAACATTGGAGCCATCTGAAGTAAGAGAGGCTTGGCAACAAATAAGTGATTTGCCACAGAGTTTCCAGACTGAAGGTAAAGCTAACTCTCCTGTATTTGAAACATTAGCAAAAGAGCCTAAGAGTTACTCTGACATTCTTAACCTGAAAGAGCAGAAGAGAAACAGCCTTAAGCCAGAGGGGAGTTTAGTAACTGATAGCAATTCCCTATCTCACAGACAACAGGCTGAATTGCTCCTACAGGGGTTTAAAGAGTTTTTAGAACTACAAGCTAAAAGACAGCCAGTGTTACAAGAAGCCAATAATTCCATACAGCTTGAAGAACTAGCACAAGATAGTTCTGACTTACCTGATTGTGAGAGCATGGACTGTACGGTCTGTTGTGTGGAGATGCCAAGCTGAAGGAAACTGGTTTTACCGTATATGAATTGAATACTACGGAGCTGTTGTGCTGCCTGGCTAGGAAAGCTCTAATTACATGCACCTGTAATCCCCAGCACTGTGAACGTAACAGTGGCTGAAAGAGGCTGCAGTTAAAGTGACTGACCTCTTGGGGCAAAGTTGAGTAACTTGCTTAGAAGTGAAAAGCAGCAGTTATACTTTAAGTTGACTTTATCCCGAGTTTATTCTGTTTGCATTTAAAGCACCTAATTTGTTCACATTTATTTGTCATGCGATGGAAAAATATCCTTTACTTTAATAAATATACTTGCTATTAAGAAACCCCGCAACTACAACTCTTTATTTCGGAGCGAGAGGAGCAGGAACTACAATACCCAGCATTCCAGGGATACAGGTTACTCTCCTTCCTCACGAAGCATCAGACCGCCGCTCCTGTCTTTAGCCCCAAGGCCGGGCAGGAGCGCCGCAATGTTCATACATGTGTTTTATGGTTTATTCATAAATGTTTTAATTATGTTTGTTTTATGATTGTAGTAAGCCAATACCCCTGACGAAGTATTGACGAAACACGGCCTGTGTACAAGACAGCCAAAATAGTATGCCAATACCCCTGACGAAGTATTGACGAAACACGGCCTGTGTAGGTTCTTTGGCACGCAATTACGGGCAGAAATAACATATAATTTTAAGCTATTCCTTCCTGGTGCTATGTTTTTGGATTTGAGCCACCCACATGTGTGGCCATTCCCTCTGACACCAGGGCCTATGTGGCTGTTGAGCCGCAGATACTTGAGGAAGACACAGGCAGAAAAAGGTAACTGGCTACAGTCAGTTGTTCACTCTCCCCCTGCACCTGTAGTGAGCCACTGCTCCTCCTCCAGACCAACATCCACCTGTCTTGGCCTCCCAAGCTATCCCCCTGGGCAGCTCCTGGGTACAGCAGTCTGTCTTATCCTTCCTGCCACATGCCTACTGCTAGCCTTTCCCTTAACCCTCCTACGAGTATGATGCATCAGATTTGCAGCCTACACATCACAGGCAGCATGCATGTGACCGTAGCTGCTGGAACACACAGCAGAGTGGTACATCACAGGGGCACCAGGGGACACAGACGCCTACACACATGGCCAGCCCCCACACCTGAGTGTGGAGACGGTCCATGTATGTTACCTAGGTCTACCACACATACACATAGGGATCTACACACATGTCCCATGCTCACTTCACCAGTCTGTCTGTAAGGGAGACACTTGACCATTGGGATGTATTAACCACACTGTATTTAAAAACAACATTGGATAAGGTACAGTCATCTGTTGGAGGAGTAGCCTAGTGTTTAGAGCAACTGCCTAGTACCCAGATGATCAAGGGTTAGAGTCCCACTGGCACTCCTTGTGGCTTTGGGCAGGTAGCTATACCCTCCATTGCCCTGGAAGAAAAGGCTGGCATTCTACTTCCGGTACCACATTGCCCAGAAAACCCAAAGGTAGCTGGGTCACTATGAGTCAACACTGACTTGCTGGCACTAAAATGACACTAAAATGACACTCCAACCCACCCTCCCCTGTTAACCCCCCGATTGACCTTGATTCTACACATCCCAGTGACCTGTAAATACTTTGCATAGATATATTGAGAAGTTATGTATATAGTTTTACTTGTTCACCAAGTTTAAATGCCTTGTTCTACTGTAAGTCCAATGTAGACCCCCCACACTGGACATTTGTGTTATTTGGGAACCGCGCTGATGTTGAATAGTGCGGTATAGAAAAATGCTAAATAAATAAAATAAATAAATAAAATGTCACCTGCAACCCACATATTGGGTTCCGGGAAACAGGACAGCACAGGGCATGTGTGTGGGCACCACAGGGACCATCACACGCTCCTGGGACACCCATCAGGGGATGGCTGCCGAGATGCACCGCCCATACCAGCCGCATGCTGCATGTGCATCTCGGCAGCCATCCACTGAATGGCACCTGGCAGTCACCGGATGGTACGGTCCTGGGCCCGCTGACGTTGCAGCACCCCATCTATTGCTACATACAGGTCCCGGATGCAACTGCCACCACATACACACAAGGTGCCCGGTGTCTGTGTGGTGACATGTGCGTGGATCCTGTCTGTGGCAATGGGTGGCATAGCTACACCTAGATGGGCACCATCGCCGCACACATGCGGCAGCTGGCAGGGACCACAGTGCCCTGTGCTGTCCTGTGTTCCCTCCCACCCTCCACATCCCCCTCCTCCCCTTCTGGCACCTCCCACCCACCCTCACCCCCCTCCCCACTCTCCTCCTCCTCCTCCTCTTCCTCCTCGCCCCCAAAACGTCAAACGCACCTTCACCCTCCCCTCCCTCCCGCCCCACCCCACCCTCAACCGCCTCCATGTCCCCGTCATCCTCTTCCGTCTCTGCCGCCTCCTCCTCCTTCACTGCCTCCTCCTCCTCCACCGGCTGAACTGCAGCTGTGGGGCGTGTCCCCTCACCAGCAGCAGCATCCTCTGTGGGGGAAGAGTCATTAGCACACCATCATGCAATTACAACGCCACATAAACAAGGTGTGGCCTCCCATAGGCCGTTGGGCCACTCTGACATGCTGTAGTAAGCTGGAGGGACTGCAACACTCACCGCCACGTTGCTGCAGCACCCTCCTTTGTAGCCGGTTGAGGACATCCGGGCAGTGCAGCCGCAACTCCCGTCCCTTTTTCCGTAGGTCCTCCACCTGAAGGGGAATGGAATGGGTGGGAACATTAAGGGCCAGATATCTCTGGTGAATGCACAACGCATATCACACATCACTGTGAGCAGAAGGGTGCTGCTGCTGCTCATGCCAGTGGGTCCTCTACTATCTGTTGCCAACGCCGCCTGCATGTGTGGCTGTGGGTCTGGGCATGTGTGGGGTGCCACCTACGTGTCCTTTGGGCAACCCCCCGGACCACCCTTACCCACTTCCTACGCTCTCCTTGAATTACATGGCGGCACCATGCCATGTGTGGGGTAGTATGCTGGTCTACAGGGGAGGTGTTTCTTGACCACCTGTGTGGTCCTATCATTAGTGTTACTCTGTACTATATCTTTAAAGCATATATTGTATCGTACTCGAACTCATGGCTAGAGAGGTCTCAGAAACTATAGGCTGCCATTGTTTTAAGTTTTTATCAATGGACTGATGCCTAAATGTACATCAACGACCTCATTCTTGAACATATAGCCAATGGTTATTTTTTATGAAAATTTTTTTTTATCAACTTCAATACGTTATCTTCTTTAGCAAGCTTTTATATGGATAGAATGAACCAGTGAACCAGTGCTTATCTGTGTAGTAGAATCCCGACGCTTATTCAAGCGCTGTATCACGCGTTTCACCACTTCGGTTTCATCAGGGGAGTGTTATATATCGGCACTGTGAGAAAAGAAAGTTCTTTTAAGATACATGCTTCATTATGTTTCAAATTTTAAAGAGAAATCCGGAACCCTCCTACCTCTGGTATCACTGCAATGGTTCTCATGAGCGCTGTCTGTTGCTTGCTGCTGAACTAACTAAAACGCCGCGCATGCGAGGTATATAAACGCTAGGGCGGGAAATGTCACACCTGAAGTGCTGATTAACAATAAGGTGAGCAGAAGAAAAGAACTCTGATGTATCCCTTATAAACATACTTCCCACTCTATACGGGAGTTCAATCCCTGTGGTATAATGGAATCCAATCTATATATCCATCGTTGCTCCCTATAAAGCAGAGTGTGATCCAACGTCCTACCTCTGGATGGAATTAGGACTTGTTCAATAGCAAAGCACCATAAAGTAGTAAAGTCATGTTGAAACTGTAGACAGTGGTCAACTATCGGAGCTTCTGGTCTGCGGCATTTAAGTTTACTTTTGTGTTCATTGATCCGTGTCTGAAGAGTTCGTATAGTTTTCCCCACATATTAAATCGCAGGGATACCGGATCCCATAAATAACATGCGTGGACTGGCAATTGGTGTTTGTACGTAATTGATAGTGAATACCATGATAGTTGAATTCTGTTAGTTCTAAAGTGACTTGACATATGTTGCAGTTCCCGCAGCACCGATGGCCTCCCCTATCCGGAGGTGACGGGGCAGAAGAGAGTCGCAGAACTGCCGGACTCAGCAGTTCTTTAAGATTCTTTTGCGTCTGCCAAACACAGCGAATCGTGTATCCCTCTAATTCCGGTAAACACCGCAAGATGTTTTCATGTCGCTTAATGCTACGTTGTAAACATGCGCTATATGGTGAAAATGGAGTCACTAGATTAACTTGCTTCTGAGGAATACTTGTCTGGGTAGTAGGTGGATGTAACAGATAATCTCTATTCAAAAACCGTGCCCGTTTATAGGCCTGCTGGACGATCCCTGTTGGATATCCACGTTGTATAAAATGTTTTTTTAATTTATCTGACTGATGTTTAAACTCTTGTAAGTCAGAGCAGTTCCGCCGGTAGCGAATGAATTGCGATATATGTCAAGTCACTTTAGAACTAACAGAATTCAACTATCATGGTATTCACTATCAATTACGTACAAACACCAATTGCCAGTCCACGCATGTTATTTATGGGATCCGGTGTCCCTGCGATTTAATATATGTGGGGAAAACTATACGAACTCTTCAGACACGGATCAATGAACACAAAAGTAAACTTAAATGCCGCAGACCAGAAGCTCCGATAGTTGACCACTGTCTACAGTTTCAACATGACTTTACTACTTTACGGTGCTTTGCTATTGAACAAGTCCTAATTCCATCCAGAGGTAGGACGTTGGATCACACTCTGCTTTATAGGGAGCAACGATGGATATATAGATTGGATTCCATTATACCACAGGGATTGAACTCCCGTATAGAGTGGGAAGTATGTTTATAAGGGATACATCAGAGTTCTTTTCTTCTGCTCACCTTATTGTTAATCAGCACTTCAGGTGTGACATTTCCCGCCCTAGCGTTTATATACCTCGCATGCGCGGCGTTTTAGTTAGTTCAGCAGCAAGCAACAGACAGCGCTCATGAGAACCATTGCAGTGATACCAGAGGTAGGAGGGTTCCGGATTTCTCTTTAAAATTTGAAACATAATGAAGCATGTATCTTAAAAGAACTTTCTTTTCTCACAGTGCCGATATATAACACTCCCCTGATGAAACCGAAGTGGTGAAACGTGTGATACAGCGCTTGAATAAGCGTCGGGATTCTACTACACAGATAAGCACTGGTTCACTGGTTCATTCTATCCATATAAAAGCTTGCTAAAGAAGATAACGTATTGAAGTTGATAAAAAAAATTTTTCATAAAAAATAACCATTGGCTATATGTTCAAGAATGAGGTCGTTGATGTACATTTAGGCATCAGTCCATTGATAAAAACTTAAAACAATGGCAGCCTATAGTTTCTGAGACCTCTCTAGCCATGAGTTCGAGTACGATACAATATATGCTTTAAAGATATAGTACAGAGTAACACTAATGATAGCATCTCCACTCTGAGAAAAGTGACCATTCCTATATTTGTTATCTACACCTGTGTGGTCCGGCACACACCTGTGTGTTTGCCAAACCTACACACATCCGCAGACAAACACGACATGCCACCATGATATCTGTAATGGAACATATGTGATGTGTTCTTGCATTGCATGGGGATTGGGTGGCCCTGAACACATCACCAGGAGCCACTACCATAACACCAGGATGTCTACTCTACCTATGTGGTCACAACTAGGGCCTCCTGTGAATAGGGCATTTGTGGCCAAATTCAATAGACGCATGCACCAACACACACAGCTGGGATATAGACCACTGTGATTAGGTTCTGGGCCTCCTGGGGTTAGGGCAGAGCTGTGAAACCACAACTGATGCAGGCAGGGCCGGATTTAGCTAGAGTGAGGCCCTACGCCAAGAAAAATTGTGGGCCCCCCCCCCATGTCCCCGTGCAGTCCTGGGCCCCCCCTGTGCAGTCCTGGGCCCCCCCGTGTCCCCCCCCGTGCCTCCGTGCAGTCCTGGGCCCGCCCCCGTGCAGTCCTGGGCCCCCCCGTGCAGTCCTGGGCCCCCCCCCGTGCCCCCGTGCAGTCCTGGCCCGCCCCGTGCAGTCCTGGGCCCCCCCATGCAGTCCTGGCCCCCCGGAGAGCATCGCGGCTGTCTGAGGGGCTTCAGAGGGAGCCGGGGAAGCCCGCGCGAGGCCCCGGCTCCCTCTGTACAGCCGCCAGCGTGAAGAGCCTTTTCCTTCACGCTGGCGGCTGTTTCTGTGAAGCCGGGAATGCTGGGAAAGGTTAAAGGGCAACCTTTAACCTTTCCCAGCATTCGCGGCTTCACAGAAACAGCCGCCAGCGTGAAGGAAAAGGCTCTTCACGCTGGCGGCTGTACAGAGGGAGCCGGGGCCTCGCGTGGGCTTCCCCGGCTCCCTCTAAAGCCCTCCGGTGGGCCCAGGGGCAGCCCAAGGGGGGTGCGGGCCATGTGCGGAGACTCGGTGCGGGGCCTCATTTGCATAAGGTGTCTCATTTGCATAAATATTTGCATAATGTTACCATACACCAGAGCTACTCAATTCCAGTCCTGGTGGTCCACAATCCTGCAGGTTTTCGGGATATCCCTAATAAATATGCATGAGATATATATGCATTGGAGGTATCCTGCCAACCTGACTGGTTTGTGGCCCTCCAGGGCTGGATTTGGAGACCCCTGCTTTACATCTCTGTCATTTAAGATTGTGAGTGAACAAGGTACAGATATCCTAGACATCAAAAGGGTAGATAGAATGTGTCACATTCCTCCTCGATTCTCACCACCACCAAAAAGTTGTCTAATAGATAATATTTTGGTGGTGGTGAGAAGCAAGGAGGAATGTGACAAATGCTATCTAACTTTTTTGATGTCTTGGACATCTGCACCTTGCCCACTCACAATCGTAAATGACAGAGATGTAAGGCAGGGGTCTCCAAATCCAGCCCTGGAGGGCCACAAACCAGTCAGGTTGGCAGGATATCTCCAATGCATATATATCTCATGCATATTTATTAGGGATATCCTGAAAACCTGCAGGATTGTGGACCACCAGGACTGGAATTGAGTAGCTCTGCCATACACTAACTTTTAGTAAACATGCCTCTTAATGAGTATATGGATAAAGAAAGACTAAAAGGTTTCTACATTACTATAATCCAGTACCAACCGCCAGGCACATTAGGAACTACTACAAACACTGCCCATTTAGAACCCATAGCAAACCCGCCATATCCTAACAGCACTACCAGGACTCACAAAGCACCATACCCTAACTATCAAAAGGCAACACTGCAAATATTAAACCAATACATTTCAGAGAACAACAATACATGACCTACTGGGGAAAGAACAAGTGGCAATGTCAAATAGGAATTATATAAACAGAATACCTCAGCTCAGTTACACATGCACAACATAGACCATCACCAAACAAGGAATCACAATTTAGAAACAGGAAGACAATAATTAAACTGGGAACCCCAAAAGCCAAACTTGGAATATACAACAACACTGTAGAAATAAAACTATAAATTAATTTCCTCTTGTACTAAACAAAGCGCAAAAATTAATGATGCACATTTCCCAGAGCTGACATATTCCAGTTAATAAATTCAAAATAAAGAGATATTTTTCTACCTTTTGTGCATTTTTTTTCAGTTGCAATTGTTCCAGCCACTTTCTTCTGGTTTCTTCGTGTCTTCTGCTAACTCTCCATCTGCTGTCCATTTGTCCTTTCTTCTGTCTTCTTGGGTTTTTTTTTTCCATTCTCTCTCTACATCTGCTTTAACATACTAATCTTTCTCCTTTTGCTCTTTCCCTCATTCCTATTTCATCTACTCAAAATTTACCCCTCCATCCTCAATCCCCACTTACTCTCCCAATACCCGGCCAATTGTAGATTTTTTATCCCTCCCACACAAAATATTTTTCCCCTCTCCATTTTACTCTCCCAGCACCATCCCATTCTAATCCTCCACCAACACACGCTCCCGTCTAGTTCCAGCCTCACCCAGCATCCATTCCCTTCTAGTCCCTGCATCAGCCCATTTCCAGTCCTAGCCCCCCATTAGCCCATTTCCAGTCCTAGCCCCTCCCATCAACCCAATACCAGTCCTAGCCCCCCATCAACCCACTTCCAGTCCTAACCCCCCATCACCCCATTTTCAGTTTAAGCCCCCCCTATAACCCATTACCAGTCCTAACCCCCCATCAGCCCACTTCCAGTCCTAACCCCCCATCAGCCCACTTCCAGTCCTAACCCCCATCAACCCATTTCCAGTCAGCCCCCCATAGCCCATTGCCAGTCCTAACCCCCCCCATCAGCCCACAGTCCATTACCAGTCCTAACCCCATCCGCCCACCTGAAGTCCTAACCCCTCCCCATCATCCCATTTCCTGTCCTAGCCCCCCCCATAGTCCATGATCAGTCCTAACCCCCCATAGCCCATTATCAGTCAGCCCCCATCAGCCAACAGCCCATTTCCAGTCTTAAACCCCCCCATAGCCCATTGCCAGTCCTAACCCCCCCATCAGCCCACAGTCCATTACCAGTCCTAACCCCATCAGCCCACCTCAAGTCCTAACCCCTTCCCATCAGCCCATTTCCTGTCCTAGCCCCCCATAGCCCATTACCAGTCCTAACCCCCCCCAACAGCCCACAGCCCATTACCAGTCCTAACTCCATCCTCCCACCTTCAGTCTTAATCCCCCATCCCATTTCCATTCCTAGCCCCCCATAGCCCACTCCCAGTCCTAATCCCACCAGCCCATTTCCAGTCCTAATCCCCATCACCCAATTTTTAGTTTAAGCCCCCCCCATAGCCCATTACCAGTCCTAAGCCCCCATCAACCCACTTCCAGTCCTAATCCCATCAGCCAATATAGACTTAGCTCCCCCATAGCCCATAGCCCCCCCATAGACCATCACCACTCCTAACCCCCCCATAGCCCATTACCAGTCCTAACCCCCCCAACAGCCCACAGCCATTACCACTCCTAACCCCCCCAGCCCATCACCAGTCCTATCCCCCCCAACAGCCCACAGCCATTACCACTCCTAACCCCCCCAGCCCATCACCAGTCCTAACCCCCCAGCAGCCCACAGCCATTACCACTCCTAACCCCCCAGCCCATCAACACTGATAACCCCCCCACAAGCCCACACAGAAGAGCTCTCATACCACCACCAGCCCATCACCAGTCCTAACCCCCCCAACAGCCCACAGCCATTACCACTCCTAACCCCCCCAGCCCATCACCAGTCCTAACCCCCCCAGCCCACCCCAGCCCAGCGAATTTTTTTTACAAAAAAAGCTGTCGCTGCCTCTGCCGGGGCCGGGGCCGCCGCGGCAGAATCGAGTGTGCCGCGGGGCCCCCCCTGCCCAGCAGAGCCTGCCCTCCCCGGTATCACCTCTCTCAGCTGCCTCCCTCCAGTCACACGCGCCGGCTTTCAGAGCGCGAGGGAAGAGTTTTTCCCTCGCTGCTCTGTTTAAGCCCGCGGGGGCTGATGGGACTTCCCATCAGCCCCCGCGGGCTTAACAGAGCAGCGAGGGAGAAACTCACCTCGCGCTCTGAAAGCCGGCGCGTGTGACTGGAGGGAGGCAGCTGAGACTCGAGAGGTGATACCGGGGAGGGCAGGCCAGGCTCTGCTGGGCAGGGGGGGCCCCGCGGCACACTCGATTCTGCCGCGGCGGCCCCGGCCCCGGCAGAGGCAGCGACAGCTTTTTTTTTTTTTTTTTAATTTTAATGATGGATCAGAATGTTTTTTGCGCGGGGCCCCCTGAAACGCGGGGCCCTGTGCAAAAAACATTCCCGGTGGGCCCTTGCCAGCTGTGGGCCCTACGCCACGGCGTACGTGGCGTATAGGCAAATCCGGCCCTGGATGCAGGTACCCTGACACCAGGGTCTATAATAGACCTCTGTAATCAGGTCCAGGCACTCCTGGAGTTAGGGCAGAGCTATGAGAATGAAATAGATGCAGGTACCCTGACACCGGGATCTCTAATAGACCTCTATCATCAGGTCCAGGGCCTTCTGGGGTTAGGGCAGAGCTGTGAAACCCCAAATGATGCAGGTACCCTGACACCAGGATCTATAAGAGACCTCTGTCATCAGGTCCAGGGCCTCCTGGGATAAGGGCAGAGCTGTGAAACCCCAACTGATTCACTTAACCTAACACCAGGATCTCTGATAGACCTCTGTCATCAGGTCGAGGGCCTCCTGGGGTTAGGGCAGAGCTGTGAGAATGAAACGGTACCCTGACACCAGGATCTCTAATGGACCTCTGTAATCAGGTCCAGGGCCTCCTGGGGTTAGGGCAGAGCTGTGGGAATGAAACAGATGCAGGTACACTGACACCAGGATCTCTAATGGACCCCCGTCATCAGGTCCAGGGCCTCCTGGGGTTAGGGCAGAGCTGTGAGAATGAAACAGATGCAGGTACCCTGACACCAGGATCTCTAATGGACCTCTGTAATTAGCTCCAGGCACTCCTGGAGTTAGGGCAGAGCTGTGAAACCCCAACTGATGTATTTAACCTAACACGAGGATCTATAATAGACCTCTGTCATCAGGTCCAGGGCCTCCTGGGGTTAAGGCAGAGCTGTGAAACCCCAACTGATGCATTTAACCTAACACGAGGATCTCTAATAGACCTCTGTCATCAGGTCCAGGGACTCCTGGGGTTAGGGCAGAGCTGTGAGCATGAAACAGATGCAAGTACCCTGATACCAGGATCTCTAGTGGACCTCTGTCATTAGGTCGAGGGCCTCCTGGGGTTAGGGCAGAGCTGTGAGAATGAAACAGATGCAGGTACCCTGACACCAGAATCTATAGCAAGTTGTTCCATATACTATTGTACCACTGTTGTATATAGTTAACCAGGATATCCTTTATCAGATAACCCTGCACTGTATTTAGTTTCCCCTATTTCGCCAAGTTATACTTCCTGTTAAATGTAACGACCAGACACGTGTAAACTGTCGGATGTTTTCTGTTCAATGTAAACCGCGCTGATGTCTAATAGTGCGGTATATAAGAATTGTTAATAAATAAAATAAAATAAATAAATCTATAATAGCCCTCTGTCATCAGATCCAGGATCTCCTGGGGTTAGGGCAGGGCTATGAGAATTAAAGAGATGCAGGTACCCTGACACCAGGATCTATAATGGATCTCTGTAATCAGGTCCTGGGCATCCTGGGGTCCGGGCACAGCTGTGGGAATGAAACAGATGCAGGTACCCTGACACCAGGATCTCTAATGGACCTCTGTAATCAGGTCCAGGGCCTCCTGTGGTTAGGGCAGAGCTGTGGGAAGAAAACAGATGCAGGTACCCTGACATCAGGATCTCTAATGGACCTCTGTAAACAGGTCCAGGCACTCCTGGAGTTAGGCCAGAGCTGTGAAACCTCAACTGTTGCACTTAACCTAACACCAGAATCTATCATAGACCTCTGTCATCAGGTCCAGGGCCTCCTGGGGTTAGGGCAGGGCTATGAGAATTAAACAAATGTAGGTACCCTGACACCAGGATCTCTAATGGACCTCTGTAATCAGGTCCAGGTCCTCCTGGAGTTAGGGCAGAGCTGTGAAACCCAACTGATGCACTTAACCTAACACCAGGATCTATAATAGAGTTTTTTTGTAAATAGTTACTTAGTCTATATAGTTTACCTTTAATCCCAAGTTCAAAAACCCCTGTTATTTGTAAAATGCATTACAGTTCTCTGTATGTATATATTTGTTCCATGTAAACCGCGCTGATGACAATAGTGCGGTATATAAGAGATGTTAAATAAATAAATAAATAAATAAAATAAATAATAGACCTCTGTCATCAGGTCCATGGCCTCCTGGGGTTAGGGCAGAGCTGTGAAACCCCTACTGATGCACTTATCCTAACACCAGGAGCTCTAATAGACTTCTGTCATCAGGTCCAGGGCCTCCTGGGGTTAGGGCAGAGCTGTGAAACCCCTACTGATGCACTTATCCTAACACCAGGAGCTCTAATAGACTTCTGTCATCAGGTCCATGGTCTCCTGGGGTTAGGGCAGAGCTGGGAGAATTTATTTATTTTATTTAATTTAGTATACATTTGTATACCGCTACTTCCAGCGATCAGCAGCGGTTTGATTACAGATTGGAAATTGTCAAATCATGACAGGAACTTTTTGAGGTATAAACACATTGATTAGACAGGAAAGCACAGTACACAGAGAACTATTTTACAGGGAACATGGGCTATGGAGGGTTAAGTGGCTTGCCCAAGACCACAAGGAGCACCTGTGGGACTAGAAACCCCAGTCCTTCCGGCTCAAGGTTGCTGTCCTCTAGTGGGATTTGAACCCCCGACCTTCCGGCCCGAAGTACCTTGCCCCAACCACTAGGCCACTCCTCCACTCCATGAAACAGATGCAGGTACCCTGACACCAGGATCTCAAATGGACCTCTGTAATCAGGTCCATGCACTCCTGGGGTTAGGGCAGAGCTGTGAAACCCCAACTGATGCACTTTACCTAACACCAGAATCTCAGACTACTGTCATCAGGTCCAGGGCCTCCTGGCGTTAGGGGAGAGCTCTGAGAATTAAACAGATGCAGGTACCCTGACAACAGGATCTCTAATAGACCTCTGTCATCCAGTCCAGGGCTTCCTGGGGTTAGGGCAGAGATGTGAAACCTGAACTGATGCACTTAACCTAACACCAGGATCTATAATAGACCTCTGTCATCAGGTCCAGGGCCTCCTGGGGTTAGGGCAGAGCTATGAGAATTAAACAGATGCAGGTACCCTGACACCAGGATCTCTAATGGACCTCTGTACTCAGGTCCAGGGCCTCTTGGGGTTAGGGCAGAGCTGTGAGAATAAAACAGATGCAGGTACCCTGACACCAGGATCTCAAATGGACCTCTGTCATCAGGTCCAGGGCCTCCTGGGGTAGGGGAGATCTGTGAGAATTAAACAGATGCAGGTACACCGACAACAGGATCTCTAATGGACTTCTGTACTCATGTCCAGGGCCTCCTGGTGTTAGGGCAGAGCTGTGAGAATGAAACAGATGCAGGTACCCTGACACCAGGATGTCTAATGGACCTCTGTCATCAGGTCCAGGGCCTCCTGGGGTTAGGGCAGAGCTGTGAAACCCCAACTGATGCAGCTTTTAGTTTTAATTTAATAGTCACTCAGGGCCTAGTATCAGCAAAGTACTTTTAGTTTAAATTTAAAACACAGAAGAGAGCTTTCTCGTTAAATTTGGAACCCAGCAGAGAGCTGTAGTTTAAATTTCATAGTCACTCAGGGCCTAGCATCAGCAAAGTACTTTTAGTTTAATTTTAAAACACAGAAGAGAGCTTTCTGGTTAAATTTAGAACCCAGCAGAGAGCTTGTAGTTTAAATTTCATAATAAGTTAGAGCCTAGCAGCAGCAAAGAGCTATAATTTAAATCAAATAAGAATATAGCTTACCTCAGCAGGACAGGACAGGGTACTGTGTAGCAGCCCTCTTTTAATAAGTGATATTTCCCTCCCTCCTTCCCCACACCCACCCACCCCTGGGATAATCGCAGCTTTATAGGTACTTACACATCTTAAAAGACAGGAAGTGCTCTCAGGTGAAGCTCGTTACCCAAATCAGTCATACACTAAGGACCTGAGATTAATTAAGCTTCAGGTAAACAAGGTATATTAAACATATTAGGTACAGTTTTATTGGTATAAATAGCCATAGCAACCCTTAGTAAGTAAAAGATCTAAACACAAACTTAAAACTAAGATGCAGACAGCAGTCCAGCAGCGAGATGGGGGCTTTCCAGTCTTTTGCATTGAGTGTCACATGTATGATTTTCTCCCAGTTGGTGAGAGGTCTTACGTGTGCACTAGGTGCAAGGAGCTCTTTGCTCTCAGGGAACGAGTCCGTTCTCTAGAAGCTAGAGTAGCAGACTTGGAAAACATAAGAAAGACAGAGAGGTACATAGACGAGACCTACAGGGATACAGTCCTGAAGTCCCACCTCCAGTCTGGCAGCAACCCTGTGGCCATGGAGGGGAGAGGTCACATGACAGGAGAGCATCACCCTGGTGTGGCAGGAAGTGATCCTGTAACTAGGACCTGTCCTCCAGGTGATGTAAAACCCTCTCGCACCAAGGAAGTTTCTCCAGGGCCATGTGCCCATGAGGAAAGGGTTAGGACAGCCGTTATAGTTTGTGATTCGATCATTATGTATGTAGATAGCTGGGTGGCTGGTGGACGTGAGGATCGCCTGGTAACATGCCTGCCTGGTGCGAAGCTAGCGGATCTCACTCGCCACCTAGATAAGGTCTTAGATAGTGCTGGGGAGGAGTCTGCTGTCTTGGTACATGTCGGTACCAATGACATAGGAAAATGTGGTATGGAGGTTCTGAAGGCTAAATATAGGCTTTTAGGAAGGAAATTGAAATCCAGAACTTCCAGGGTAGCATTCTCCGAAATGCTTCCCGTTCCACGTGCAGGACCCAAAAGGCAGGCAGAGCTCCGGAGTCTCAATGCGTGGATGAGACAATGGTGCAGAGAAGAAGGTTTTGGATTTGTTAGGAACTGGGGAACATTCTGGGGAAATGAAGGGCTCTTCCGAAGGGATGGGCTTCACCTTAACCGAGATGGAACCAGGCTGCTGGCATTAACCTTTAAAAAGGAGATAGAGCAGCTTTTAAACTAGATAATAGGGGAAAGCCGACAGTCGCCCAAGAGTGGATGGTTCGGAAGAATGTATCCTTGAAGGATACTACCAAAAGCAGAGAGGTTCCAAAAAAGAGTAAAGTAGCCCAAATGCCCTTGAGTATGGAGCAGACAGAGCTTAAAGATCCCAAATTACCCATGTCTACCAACAGCCAAATTAATATGAATAAAATACAGTCTCTAAAATGCCTGTATGCAAATGCTAGAAGTCTAAAAAATAAGATGGGAGAATTAGAATATATAGCACTAAATGAGAGGTTAGATATGATTGGAATATCAGAGACATGGTGGAAGGAGGACAACCAGTGGGACACTGTGATACCTGGGTGCAAACTATATCGTAATGATAGAGCTGATCAAATTGGTGGAGGGGTTGCGCTCTATGTTAGAGAGGGCATTGAATCAGAAAGGATTAAAGTTTTGCAGGAAACAAAATTTGCTGTAGAATCTCTATGGATTGAAATTCCATGTAAAAAGGGGAAGGCAATTGCAGTCAGGGTGTAGTATCGACTGCCTGGCCAGAATGAACACATGGATGATGAAATGCTCCAAGAAATCAAGGAAGCTAACAAAAGTTACAGCGCAGTAATAATAATGGGTGTTTTCAATTACCCCGGTATCGACTGGGTCAGTGTCACGGCAGGACATGCTAGGGGGAGGAGGGCTAGTAAGGAAATCCACAGTACTACCTTTTAACTTTCGAAAGGGAGACTATGATAAAATGAGGAAAATAGTTAAGAAAAAACTAAAAGGAGCAGTTGCAAAGGTTAAAGACTTACATCAAGCTTGGGTGTTGTTGAAAAATACTATCTTGGAAGCCCAGACCAGCTGCATTCCACGCTTTAAGAAAAGTGGAAGGAAGTCCAAAAAACTGCCAGCATGGTTTAAAGGTGAGGTCAGAGAGGCTGTTGTTGCCAAAAAAGCATCTTTCAGGAAATGGAAAAAAGAGCCAAACGATGAAACCTGGAAACAGCACAGGCACTGGCAAGTCAAATGCAAGGCATTGATAAAGCAGGCAAAGGGAGAATTTGAGAAGAAGCTTGCTGCGGAAGCAAAAACGTGAAATAAAGATTTTTTAAATTACATTCGTAGCAAAAAAACTGTGAGAGAGTCAGTTGGTCCATTAGATGATAGAGGAGTTAAAGGGGCACTAAGAGGCGACAAGGTGATAGCGGAGAGACTGAATGAATTCTTTGCTTCGGTCTTTACTGAGGAAGATGTAGGGATGTTACCCATGACTGAAGTGGTATTTAAAGGTGCGGAAGAATTGAAGGAAATATCGATACATCGGGAAGATGTATTACAACTATTAGATAAACTGAAGAGTAGCAAATCACCTGGGCCAGATGGGATACATCCAAAGGTGTTGAAAGAACTGAAATATGAGATTGCAGACCTGCTATTAGTAATCTGTGAACTATCATTAAAATCATCTCTAATACCTGAAGATTGGAGGATTGCCAATGTAACACCAATTTTTAAAAAGGGTTCCAGGGGTGATCCGGGAAACTACAGACCGGTGAGCCTCACGTCAGTACCGGGAAAAATGGTAGAAACCATCATAAAGAATAAAATTACTCAGCATGTAGATAGTCATGGCCTAATGGGAGACAGCCAACATGGCTTTAGACAAGGAAGATCTTGTCTTATTAATCTGTTATGTTTTTTTGAAAGTGTGAATAAACAGGTGGACAAAGGTGAATCGGTTGATATAGTGTATCTGGACTTTCAGAAAGCCTTTGGCAAGGTCCCTCATCAGAGACTTTTGGCAAAACTAAAGAGTCATGGGATAGGAGGCAGTGTACTACTGTGGATCAAGAACTGGTTAAAAGATAGAAAGCAGAGAGTTGGGCTAAATGGCCAATTTTCCCAATGGAGAAAGGTGAACAGTGGTGTACCCCAGGGATCTGTGCTGGGTCCGCTGCTATTTGACATATTCATAAATGACCTGGAAAGTGGAATAACGAGTGAGGTTATCAAATTTGCAGATGACACAAAACTATTTAAAGTTGTTAGACCCCAAGAGGATTGTGGAAAATTGCAAGAGGATCTTGATAAATTGGAAGACTGGGCATCAAAATGGCAGATGAAATTTAATGTGGACAAGTGCAAAGTTATGCACCTAGGGAAGAACAACCCAAACTATGGTTACACGATGCAAGGTTCCACATTAGGAACCACCACCCAGGAAAAAGATTTAGGCGTCATTGTGGATAACATGTTAAAACCCTCGGCCCAGTGCGCAGCGTCGGCCAAGAGAGCATATAGAATGCTAGGTATCATAAGGAAAGGAATGGAAAATAAAACAAAAGCTATTATAATGCCTCTATATCGTTCCATTGTGAGACCGCACCTTGAATATTGTGTGCAATTCTGGTCGCCGTATCTTAAAAAGGATATAGCGTTATTAGAAAAGGTTCAGAGAAGAGCCTCCAAAATGGTGAAGGGGATGGAAGGATACTCCTATGAAGGAAGGCTAAAAAGGTTAGGGCTCTTTAACCTGGAAAAGAGACGGCTGAGGGGAGATATGATAGAAGTCTATAAATTAGTGAACGGAGTGGAACGGGTAAACGTAGATCGATTGTTTACGTTATCAGAATATAGAAAGACTAGGGGACATGCAATGGAGCTACAGGGTAAACTATTTAAGACTAATAAAAGAAAATATTTTTTCACTCAACGTGTAATCAAACTCTGGAATTTGTTACCGGAGGATGTAGTAAAGGCTGTTAGTGTAGCTGGGTTTAAAAAAGGTTTGGACAAGTTCCTGGAGGAAAGGTCCATAAACCTTTATTAAGAAGGGACCCAGGATATCAATGCTTGACCCAGTACAAGCATTGCGGAACCTGTGTCTTTTGGGGAAACTGCTAGGTACGTATGACCTAGACTGGCCACCGTTGGAAACAGGATACTGCGCTTGATGGACCTTGGTCTGACCCAGTATGGCATATCTTATGTGCTTATGTACCCTGACATCAGGATCTATAATAGACCTCTGTCATCAGATCCAGGGCCTCCTGGGGTTAGGGCAGAGCTGTGAGAATGAAAAAGATGCAGGTACCCTGACATCAAGATCTCTACTGGACATCGGTAATCAGGTCCAGGCACTCCTGGAGTTAGGGCAGAGCTGTGAAACCCCAACTGATGCACTTAACCTAACACCAGGATCTCTGATAGACCTCTGTCATCAGGTCCAGGGCATCCTGGGGTTAGGGCAGAGCTGTGAGCATGAAACAGATACAGGTACCCTGACACCAGGATCTCTAATGGACCTCTGTAATCAGGTCTATGGCCTCCTGAGGTTAGGGCACAGTTGTGAGAATAAAACAGATGCCGGTACCCTGACACCAGGATCTATAATAGACCTCTGTCATCAGGTCCAGGGCCTCATGGGGTTACGGCAGAGCTGTGAAACCCCAACTGATGCACTTAACCTAAAACCAGGATCTCTACTGGACCTCTGTAATCAGGTCCAGGTACACCTGGAGTTAGGGCAGAGCTGTGAAACCCCAACTGATGCACTTAGCCTAATACCAGGATCTCTAATAGAACTCTGTCATCAGGTCCAGGGCCTCCTGGGGTTATGGCAGAGCTGTAAGAATGAAACAGATGCAGGTACCCTGACACCAGGATCTCTAATGGACCTCTGTCATCAGGTCCAGGGCCTCCTGGGGTTAGGGCAGAGCTGGGAGAATGAAACAGATGCAGGTACCCTGACACCAGGATCTCTAATGGACCTCTGTCATCAGGTACAGGGCCTCCTGGGGTTAGGGCAGAGCTGTGAGAATGAAACAGATGCAGGTACCCTGACACCAGGATCTCTAATGGACCTTTGTAATCAGGTCCAGGCACTCCTGGAGTTAGGGCAGAGCTGTGAAACCCCAACTGATACACTTAACCTAACACCAGGATCTATAATAGACCTCTGTCATCAGGTCCAGGGCCTCCTGGGGTTAGGGCAGAGCTGCGAGAATGAAACAGATGCACTTAACCTAAAACCAGGATCTCTAATGGACCTCTGTCATCAGGTACAGGGCTTCCTGGGGTTAGGTCAGAGCTGTGAGAATGAAACAGATGCAGGTACCCTGACACCAAGAGCTCTACTGGACCTCTGTAATCAGGTCCAGGCACTCCTGTAGATAGGGCAGAGCTGTGAAACCCCAACTGATGTACTTACCCTAACACCAAGATCTATAACAGACCTCGGTCATCAGGTCCAGGGCCTCCTGGGGTTAGGGCAGAGCTGTGAAACCCCAACTGATGCAGGTACGCTGACACCAGGATCTATAATAGTCCTCTGTCATCAGTCCAGGGTCTCCTGGGGTTAGGGCAGAGCTGTGAAACCCAAACTGATGCAGGTACTCTGACACCAGGTTCTATAATAGACCTCTGTAACCATGTGTGATGCTGCCTGGGGATAGAGCAGACATTTGAGACCACATCACACGCAGGTAACATAACACCAGGATGTGTAATAGATCCGTGTTATCAGGTCTGGGGGCCTTCTGGGGTTAGGGCAGGATTGCAATCCACACCATACGCATCTACAGTGGCAACAGCTTGGCCCACAGACTGGTATTTCCACCATGTTCTGCATGTATGATATGTGATGCTTGCTGTATATTGTGTTGCACAACCGCCATTGTGTGACCTGTTCCCATACACTTACTTCATGTGGGTAGTCGGCAGATCGATTGTATTGCTTGGTGAGGCGCTCCTATGCACTCCTCACCCGTGCAAGGTCCTGCCTTTTTGATGCGCTTGGGAACAGACGGCTCTGTCTGATGCAGATTAATTCGCATGGGATCCTGAGCTCACTCTGGGTAAATTCGGGCTTCCGTGAACGGCTGTCCATTTTTTCTCTCTAGAGATAGCACGTGTACGTACGCAACGCGACGCATGCACTATGGCTCAATGACGCATATGGCGCATGCACCGTGTCACACATGTACATGCGCTATCTCGCGGTACTACACGCTACCTGGTGCAATTACATCGCACAGCACATGTGGGATTTTGACACCCAGAACACGTCATAGCATTCTTCTCAGAACAGTGAAATGCGCCGCTAATGGTACGGCCGCTTCTCCAGTCCCCATACACCTGATCTTGCCACCATTTGTTAATTTAATTCATGAATTGCTATTTACGTTACGGCGGTGAGTCTCCCTGGCGTGGGCTAGCGGGCGCATCATAGGGCACCTTAGCTTGCAGCGCCCTGTGACACGCCCTGTATGGCCCATGCTCAGTGCCACTGTAGTCTACAGGACTAGGATGCGTGGGTATGTTGGCGTTACCCGCACACTACAGAGATGTGTCTAACTGTTACAGCCATGCAAAAAGGTGGCACCTCAGACATTCTTCCTGATGTTGTTGCACTGGGGATTTGAACCCATGAGAGTTGGCTGCATAGTCATTGTACTAACCAGTGTGCTATGCCTATTGTCATAGCTAGGGCTGGCTACACAACACCTGCACGTCAACGCACATACATTCTGCTGTGCTTACTGGGATAGGGGAGACCCACAGCTAAGGCAGTTTCCAGGCCACGTTACCGTTGGCAAATGAGTTAAGGGTGTTGTTTTCATTTACACATTAAAAGAATATTCCCATGAAAAGATGTTTAACACCATATGTGTGTCTGTTACAGACCTACAAGGGAGTTGCCTCTGACAATCTTACTAAGGGCAGACCACTGGGGGATTGGACCCATGACATCTGACCCTAACTTGATCGACTTCACCATTATGCTACAACAACATGTGTTTATCCCATGAATGGCTGGCTGCAGAGGAAGTGCAGGTCATCCCACAAACCTTATCAGGTGCTGCACAGGGTAGGGGAGACCCAAACATACAGGGAGCCCACTGTGGGATTGCAACCATGACGTATGCCACTGAGGACATTCTATTAAACATTGTACTACATCACTATGGGGTTTTTCATACCAATGGCTGGCCACAAACAGGATGCAGGTCACTGGACATACTGTCTGCTGTGGTAACCAGGATACGATAGAGACAACAGTACCCATAATGCAATTCACATGCAGAACAGCAGTCTACATCTGCTCCCTAGATGGGGTACACACCTCTACAGCACGTCAGCTTGGTAGGGGGGACTGACCATGCATGTTACTGCCATTGACTACCTACAGTCCCTGCCATTGAGCATGTACTGTGATCACCTTGAAGGTGAGGTGGGGTGGCCAGCACCAGGTCCGGAGTACCCAAGTTACCTGTGCTGGCTTTGCTGAAGGTCTCCATCAGTGCTAGTGTGTGAGAGGTCTTTGCAGAGATGCCTGCGAATGCCCTGTTTCTGTTTGTATTTGACAGTCATGTCTGCCCCTTGTAGACCGTGATGCAACTAAACTGGTGCATAGCCAGTGTGCTTGCCATCTCACTTGTTCTCGGAGCAGGGGTGTGTGTGGACTCATATGATGATGATGTACATATCAAACCGGCCTCTCTGGGTCAGGGTAGGGGACATGATCAGGCCCCAATATACCCACCTTCTGAACATTCTCAGAAGGGGCAGTACTGCAACATGATGACAGGCTGTGGGACCAGCAAACACCTTCCTTTGGGGAACTTGACAGTTGATGCAGGTTGGTACCTGTACCAGGGCCATAACCATACAGGTGATAGGCACAATCAGCTCAGCTGCCCCCCGCCACAATCTGCCATTCACCAGCTGAGGCCACAGTCAGCATGCACCTGCTGCACCCTGCAAGGTGTTACAGCCAGACACATGCTGACTGCACACAGTGTGCTAGCCCATACTTAGTGCATGTTCCCAGAGAAACAATGTGCACCCAGATGTGGAATATTCACACCAACACCAAGCAGGTATGTCAGTGACTGGGCTTCAGGAACGGGAACTCACATATATCACTGTTGAACATACTGTATGGCTATATGTGGGAAGGTTGAGATGCCATGGTCACTGCTCCATCAGAGTGAGAGTGCCCTCCCAGCATGACCTGCTGTGGCCACCCTGTCCATGCAGATGGCGCTTGCCCACTACAATATCCCAGTCACTGCCCTATGCCCATGCATCCTGGATACATGGCCCTGTAGGGGGCCATACCCACAATACCTTGCTCATCATTATGCACATTGGAGGTGGGACAATGTAAACAGTGCAAACATTGGGGGCTCAGTGGGGTGTGGGCGGCCACAAAACAATGGACACACATATACAGAATACCACACCTATTTGAGCATTATGCACAGATAGTAGTGGTTGGCAGCCCTGTGCGCAACACCAGTCATGGGCTTCGTGCAGGCATTGGTAGGGTAATCAATACTGTTAGGGATACTCTCCAGGGTGGTACACACTATCAGATATGAATGAGGGGGCACATACCACATACATCAGTGAGGTTGCTATGATGGATCTCTGTTAGAGGGTTGTGTTTAAGTTACGATTTGTTATCTGATATTGGTCATGGTTACCTTTTGATGTATATGGGATGTGTTTCCATGTTTATGACGGCATTGCTAAGGTATGCAAGTGCTAGTAGTGGGGGCTGGTGCTATGCGCAGGACACAACAGCCTGCCTTTTCATTGTACTTTAGATGGTGGAGCTTGTGGGGGGGTGTGTTTGTGCCCCTGTTGGGCGATTCTCTGGGGCAGAGGTTCACAAGTCCAGTCCTGGTGGTTCGGACAGGATTCAGGTTGTCAGTCTGTCCCTACTGAATATGCATGAGGTACATTTGCATACAATGGGGCAGTTCCCTCAAATGCATCTCATGCATATTTTTAGTTTGGACAGCCTGAAAACCTGAATGGTGTTTGCCCTCCAGAACTGGGGTTGCCACCATCTGCTCTGCGAAGTGCACATTATTATTGTGTATGTTCTCTGTAGGGTAAAATATTGGGACATGGTCTGCAGGAGCCACAGCTGGGGCTTGAACTTGTAACCTTCTGCCCCTGTACACACTGACTGCGTGTACTGCATCAAACTGTTGCCACAGAGGTAGTTCCTTCCCAGGGGGTACCATTACTGTTTGTCTGACAGACCTTGTCTGTTGGACTGCACGCCACCCACCTGGACAGGGCTTGGCCTTGGTCTGCTGTGGGTAGATACCACTGCCCCTTCCACTGCCAGCACCCCTATGCCACCATGCTGTTCTGCCGGTTGTGCTGGTGGTGCGCAGTCACAGCTCATCTAGTGTGCCATTAGGCAGCTGCCTATGGTGTGGTTTCTTGGGTGGGAGTGCCTACATGGATATGCACGCTTCCCCACCGCACTGCCTGCCAATGTTCTATGGCCTTTGTGGTACCTGCTGGTTGATGTCCATTGGGGCAATGTATGACACACACTCGTGGGCATGTTTGCCCTTGGTCAGTTGATGTCTTGCTGTTTTTCTGTTTCTGTGTTCCTATGTGCCACTTGGGCATCTGCCTGGTCCACCCTGTGCCCCAGCTGCCCCACTGCATGTCCCGTCTTCAGCCCCCTGTGCCCCATTTGCAGCCTCACCGTCGTGCCCTGTCGTACTTCGCCACTATGCTGCTGCTGCACATGCATCACTACTATCACTTTTCTTGGTTTCCGTGCCTTTGCTGTACATTGCTAACTGTAATGGTTTCTCCCTCGTGCAAATGTGCCTCTAGCGCGAGGTTTTCACTGGCGCTAATTTTCAGACTTTCATTTCACGGCGTTAGTGTGCATGGGGCCTCTCCCTGCCCACTCTCCGCCGATTGACCCCTTATCTCCGCCCCTGGGGAGCCGTACTCCGTCCTCTGGGAAGCCTTCCTCCAACCTCTGCGCACCTTAACGCCACCGGACACATTATCGCGCGATACGTGACGTTCTCTCAAGGTAATACGCCATTATCGCACGCTAACGTCAGGTATCACACGATAACATCGCAGCTGCAACATTAGTGCCATTTAGTAAACATACCCCTTAGTAAAAGCTGGCTTGCTACATACTGCCCTGACTTGTGCTTCTAAGGTAATCTTTTAACAATTTTTTGGATGATTCACACAGCCCTTGGTTTGATAAAAGTAGCCTTTCAAATTGCCCCTTTGATCTGTCTCTTGGTTTAACACCTATTTAAAACTATTTCACAGTTCTTTTGCCTCCCAACTGGAAGACCTCTGTAAAGGTCTCTAGAAACAATTTCTTTCTTTCTACTTAAAGAATATTTACCCTATTCTTCTTTCTATGCTAAGCTATGCTCTGATTTGATTTAAATTGAAAGCTCTCTAGTGGTACTAAGCCCTGACTAAGTTTAAAGTTAAATTAAAAGCTCTCTGCTGATATTAGGCCCTGAATGACATAACAAATACACTGGCTTCTAAAACCCAGATTTATCAGCTTTAACCCAAAGAATTCCCTTTTCCCCAAGATTTATAGAATTTCCCAGAATGTAAATACTTTCAAGTGCAGATTTCTTTCCAGCAGTAGCAGTCCCTTTTGATAAAGCTATGAAACGTTGTTTTTCTAAAGAGGAAAATAAAATTATGGTGTGTGTGTGTGAATGAGAGTATTTTTATTTCAGTTAGGGTAAAGCAATTGTTGTTGTTGTTAAGTGCCGTCGAGTCGGACTCGACTCATGGCGACCCTCTGGATAGCTATTCTAAATTGTGTTCGGTCTTCAGTCAGGCGGCTCATTGTTGACAGACTGGTACCCGTAGCTGCTGTTATTGTATCGATCCATCTCATTGCTGGCCTTCCTCTTTTGCGTTGACCTTCTATCTTGCCAAGCATAATGTCTTTCTCTAATGATCTCTCTCTTCGCATGATGTGTCCAAAGTATGAAAGTCGAAGTCTTGTCATCTGAGCTTCTAAAGAAAGCTCAGGTTTGATCTCCTCTAGTACCGACTGGTTTGTTCTTCGGGCAGTCCATGGTATACACAGTATTCGCTGCCAGCACCATAATTCAAAGGCATCAATTTTCTTCCTGTCTATCTTTTTCACTGTCCAGCTTTCACATCCATATGATGTTATTGAAAATACCATGGCTTGAACAAGTCGAATCTTTGTATGGAGAGAGACATCTCTGCTCTTGAGAATCTTATCTAGGTCTTTCATAGCCATTCTGCAAAGAGCAATGCGTCGTCTGATTTCTTGACTGCTTGTTGCTTCTTTATTGATAGTTGATCCAAGTAGGTTAAAGTTGTTCACAATTTCAATTTCTTCTCCTTCAACGATGAACCTGTTGATTATGCCAGTTGTCATGATCTTTGTCTTCTTTACATTAAGGTGCAGGCCCATTTTGAGACTATGTTCTTTGATTGTGAGAAGCAAATGTTTCAGATCATCTTCACTTTCAGCCAGTAATGTGGTATCATCAGCATAGCGAAGGTTGTTGATGAGTCTTCCACCAATCTTCACACCTCTGTTGTCTTCATACAACCCTGCTTCTCTGATGATTTGTTCTGCATATAAATAAAACAGGTAGGGGGAAAGTATGCAGCCTTGTCTTACACCTTTGCTTATTTTAAACCATTCTGTTTCTCCTTGTTCCGTTCGAACTCTTGCTTCTTGATCAATGTACAGATTGCGCAAGAGAACGATCAGGTGTTCTGGTATACCCATGCTTCTTAATGTGCCATTGTCACAAAAATGTGATCCTCCGCCGTCAACACTGTCCCATCCTGCTGCTGCCCAGATGGGTGGTTTGTCTTGGTCTGGCACCTCAGCTGAGACCTGACCATCTTGGGAGACCCTGCCAGTAGTTAAACTACCGATAGTTTAGCTCTCAGCATCACTGATGCACGCAAGCCCTCACAGCACGACAAGCTGCAAACCAAGTGAGAGGTAAAACAATTACCCATTTTTTATATCTTTAGCTAGAGCTAAAAAAAACCCCACAGGATTTCTTTTGCACCAGTTGAAGTGGTCTCCAATACAGAAAGGGTTTTAGGTTCTTTTATGAGTTTGTATAGACAGGATAGTAGATGTGCCTGTTCCTGAAGATCTGTGAATTGGTGAGCCAGTGGACCTGACCAAACCTGAGGACCAGAAGAACCGAGAAGCTTCTGCATGACTGTACTGGGCCCCAATGCAAGAAAGATGTAAGGGGCCTACCGGGCCACAAGGGCCTCTATAAGGATCCTGTACAATAAAGATTTTGTTGAGAAAGAGGCACTTGTGGCCCAGTAGGCCCCCTACAAAGAGCAAGGGAGAACAAGGAGTTACGTAAACAAACAGAATTGTTTTTCTTAAGTACTGTTGAGTCAGTGTCGACTCATGGCAACCCTCTGGATAGTTGTCCTAAACTGTGTTTGGTCTTCAGTCAGGTGGCTCATTGTTGATAGAGTGGCACCCCTAGCTACTGTTATTGTATCGATCCATCTCATTACTGACCTTCCTCTTTTGCATTGACCTTCTACCTTGCCAAACATGATGTCTTTCTCTAATGATCTTTCTCTTCGCATGATGTGTCCAAAGTATGAAAGTCAAAGTCTTGTCATCTGAGCTTCTAAAGAAAGCTTAGATTTGATCTCCTCTAGTACTGACTGGTTTGTTCTTCGGACAGTCCATGGTATACACAGTATTCATTGCCAGCACCATAATTCAAAGGCATCAATTTTCTTCCTGTCTATCTTTTTTACTGTCCAACATTTGCACCCATATAATGTTATTGAAAATGCCATGGCTTGAACAAGTCAAATCTTTGTAGGGAGAGAGACATCTCTGCTCTTGAGAATCTTGTCTAGGTCCTTCATAGCCATTCTGCCAAGAGCAATGCATCATCGGATTTATTGACTGCTTGTTACTTCTTTATTGATAGATGATCCAAATAGATTAAAGTTGTCCACTATTACAATTTCTTCTCCATCAACAATGAACTTATTGATTTTGCCAATTGTCATGATCTCTGTCTTCTTTACATTAAGGTGCAGGCCCATTTTAAGACTATGTTCCTTGATCTTGAGAAGCAAATGTTTCAGATAGTCTTCACTTTCAGCCACTAATGTGGTATCATCAGCATAGCAGAGGATATTGATGAGTCTTCCACCAATCTTCGTACCTCAGGTGTCCTCATACAGTCCTGCTTCTCTGATGATTTGTTCTGCATACACATTAAACAGTTAGGGGGAAAGTATGCAGCCTTGTTGTACACCTTTGCTGATTTTAAACAATTCTGTTTTTCCTTATTCCATTCAAATTGTTGCTTCTTGATCAATGTAAAGATTGCACAAGAGAACTATCAGGTGTTCTGGTGTACCCATGCTTCTTAATGTGGACCAGAGTTTCTTATGGTTTACACAGTCAAAAGCCTTGCTGTAATGAATAAAACCCATATAGATATCTTTTTGGTATTCTTTTGTCTTTTCACGGATTCATCTCACATCCACAATTATGTCTCTCGTTCCTCGCCTTTTTCTGAACTCTGCTTGCACTTCAAGCAGTTCTCGTTACAGGTATGGTTGTTGTGTCTGGCTGAAGAATCTTCAGTAGAATCTTACTGGCATGTGGGATCAGAGCAATTGTGCAATAATTTCCACAATCAGTTGGATCACCTTTCTTTAATATTAGTATAAACACAGATCTTTTCTAGTCAGCTAGTCATGATGTCGTCTTCCAAATTTTCTGGCAGAGCCTTGTAAGTATGGCAACAGCTTCATTTGATTGCTGTAATGCTTCAGTGGGAATGCCATCAATGCCTGGTGCTTTGTTCTTTGATAAGGCTTTCAATGCTGTTGGTCCACTTCATCTTTATGGTACAATGATTCTGTATATTCTTTCCACCTTTTCTTGATCTTTTCAGCATCATTCAACATAGATCCTTGAGCATCTTGTAGTATTCCAATTCGAGGCTGGAATTTTTTTTTTAACTCACCTAGCTTTAGGAAACCTGATCTTGTTCTTTCTTTAATAGTTTCTGATTCTATTCCCTACATGTGTCATTGTAGTACTTCTCTTTGTCTTGACTTGCTGCACGTTTGAAATCTCTGTTGAGTTCTGCAATTGCCTCGCTTTCTCCTTTGGCTTTGGCTTCTCTGTGTTTCTGAGCAATTTTCAGAGTTTCTTCAGTCGTCCATTTTGGCCGTTTTTGCTTTTTCACTTTTTGTAGAGACTTCTCACTTTCTTCCAATACAACCTTCTTGATGTCATCCCATAACTCTTCTAAAGCTCTGTCATTTGTATCTGAAGCAGCAAATCGATTTTGCAGGCAGTCTTTAAATTCTGGTGTTATATTCTCAAGGTCATATTTTGCTACATTCATGAGTGGCTTGCTCTTTTTCAATTTTAGCTCGAGTTTGCATACTAGTAGTTGGTGATCTGTACCACAGTCTGCTCCCAGTTTTGTTTCTGTTGATGTTATAGAACGTTTCCATCGTTGACTTCCCCAGATATAGTCAATTTGGTTTTTTTGCAACCCAATGGGAGAAGTCCATGTGTATAGTCGCCACTTGTGTTGCTGGAAGAAGGTGTTTGAAATGAATAGATTGTTGGCCTTGCAGAATTCTACCAGTCTTTCTCCAGCTTTATTTCTGTTTCCAAGTCCATATTTTCCAAGCATTTTGCCTTCTTCTTTGTTGCCAATATTTGTGCTCCAGTCACCCATGACTATCAGGATATCCTGTTTGCATGTTCTGTCAACTTCAGCTTGTACTTGTTCATACAACACATCAAGTTCATCCCCTCTGCAGCTGTTGTTGGGTCATATACCTGAATTACAGTTGTGTTGATGGGTATTTCTCATAGACAAACAGAAATTGCATTGTATTTCATTACAGTTCTTGCAAGTTTCTTCTTGATTATAAGTGCACACCATTTCTTCTTTTTCATTTCCAGCATAGTAGACCATCTGATCATCAGATGCAAAGTGCCCGATGCCAGTCCACTTTAGTTCGCTGACACCCAACAGATTGAGCTGTAAATGTTCCATTTCATTCTTGACTACCTCCATCTTTCCTTGGTTTATACTTTGTATGTTCCATGTCCCAATATGTAAGACATCTTTGCAGCCTAACCCTCATTTCATGCGCAGCTACATCAGCAGTCAGACGTCCCGAGGACTTTGCTCCAACCACATCATAAATGCTGGCTTTACTTTGAAAAGTCTTCAGCTCCTCCCTAGTGGCCAGATGGGTGCCTTCTGACCTAGGGGTTTCATCTTTCAGCACTATAGTTCAATTTGTTTTGTTGTGACTATCCATTGGGTTTTCGTGGCAAGATATGGAAGTAGATAGCCAGGCCTTTCTTCCACGCAGGTAATTCTAGTGTTGTTGCCATTGTCACAGAAATGTGATCCTCTGCTGCCAACACTGTCCCATTCTGTTGCTGCCCAGATGAGTGGTTTGTCTTGTTCTGGCACCTCAGCTGAGACCTGTCCATCTTGGGAGACCCTGCCAGTAGTTAAGCTACCGATAGCTTAGCTCTCGGCATCACTAATGCACACAAGCACTCAGAGCACGACAAGCTGCAAACCAAGTGAGGGACACCAAAACAGGAAATTTTCATTGCTGTGTGGAATGTGCAAACACGGCACCACGTCGGACACAAGGAAATCATTGCCATGGAATTGATGAAGTGCAAAATTTCAACCGCTGCAGTATCTGAACTATGTCTCCTTGGATCTGGAACACTGACCATCCAACTGCCAACAATCGATAAAACACTGATGCTATTCTACTCCGGTGGCAGAAAATGAGAAGCTGGCATTGGCTTTATGGTGGACAGATGGGTTGCCAGAAATGTAATTGCCTTCTAACCAATATTGGATCGTCTTGCAGTTCTTACATTGATGGTGCAGTTAAGACCCATATTCACTGTGTCAATTAACCTGGTAGTGGGAAACAGTCACTTTCAGCACCCTCGCAAACACCAGCTTACATGGCGCAACCCATCTGATGATTCCAATCATCGCTCAAAGATGTACATTCATTGAGGGGGCTCGACTGTGGATCCGAACACTACCTTGTCCATGTCAAGGTACAGCTGTGATTACAATGGGCAAAGTGCAAGGCATCTCTACCAGCCAAACTGAACTGGACTTGTCTGAGGGATCCGGCACTCAGACAAGAATTCCAAATCACCCTATCTAACAAATTTGTAGACTCGAACCATCGGATGATGTCGATGCAGAAGAAAAGCAGATATTGGAGTCCATCCTGGAATGCGCCGCCCCTCTGTGCCCACCCATCTGTCATCGGACACAGCCATGGATTTCGGATGAATGCCTGGATATGGTGGATAAACTGAAACGAATCAAACATGTTGACTTTGAGCAGTATCGGTGACTGAACAAAGAGTCAGACAGAAGATGAAGGTGGAATTTATTTATTTATTTAGCTGTATTTATATCCCGCTTTTCACTGGGTCAAAGCAGTCAATTGGGGGATACATTTAACACAAGGGGATATGAGACACATACACTGATACTTACAGGGAACATGGGCAATGGAGGGTTAAGTGGCTTGCCCAAGACCACAAGGAGTGCTTATAGGACTAGAAATCCCAGTCCCTCCGGCCTGAGATTGCTGTCCCCTGGTGGGACTTGAACCCCTGGCCCTCCGGCCTGAGGTACATTATCCTAACCACTAGACCACTCCTCCCTCCTCCCTCCTACTGGAATGGTGTCACAGCCAAACTGGAATAAGCAGCATCCAGGTATGAGTACTGATCTCTGTATCAGACCCTTAGGAGACTGAGTGGCAAAACCAAGTCGACCAATGACAACATCAAGAAAGCGGATGGCACCTTCGTAGACTCCCTGGTGAATGCCTGCAATGGTGGAAAGAATTCTTCCAACAGCTATACATCCATGATCCACCCCAGGGACCACACCAGAGCCACTACCCATCGACCTGCTGGAGAATTCATTCCTTGATGGTGAGCCAACAGTCGATGAAGTGAAGTGTACAATAGTATCATTGAAGAACGGAAAAACGCCCAGAGCGGACCACGTCACTGCCAAAATGATCAAAGCTGGGGGAGATATCCTGCTACCATTGTTTCACATCCTTCTAACACTCATCTGGCGCATGGAACAAGTTAATTTTATTTAGTTATTTATTTGATTTTATATACCGCATTATTTTGAAATCAGCACAGTTTACAAGGAACAAGAATCACTCATTACATAGAACAGGTTTTCATAAAATAAGTACACAGAACATTCAACAGGTATTGCAGTTAACAATAATCTTTATATTACAACAGGGGGTGTCAACCTGGGTAGTAACTGGGCAAACTATTTACAAGATGGTTAGTAGGCCATGATGTGTAGGTGGATCTGGCCTATTGGAAGGAGCTTGGACCAAAGCAGGTTTAGGTTATTTGTTCATAAAATAGTTGGAAAAGATGTATCTTTAATGCTTTCCTGAAGGTAAACAGTTTGGAGATGGTGCAGATTGGGTAGGAGAGAGCGTTCCAGAGAGGTGGTGTGTATAGTCTGAAGGCTCGGTTCCTAGCAGCTTGGGAGTTTTTTCTTATTATAGATGGGATGGTGAGTGTGTTTGCCATGATTGACCTTCTAATTCTGTTGTCTGGTGTCCAATGTATGAGTTCCTCCAGGGAGATTGCAGAGAGGTTGTGTAGGATCTTAAATATCATTAGGAGGGCTTTATACTTAAGGCAGCTAGATTTAGGGAGCCAATGAAGTTTCTTTTGGATAGGTGTCACATGTTCATATCTGGTGGCTCCGTACAGGGTTCAAGCTGCAGTGTTCATGGCCATTTGTAGGGGATGAAGTATGCAGTCTGGTAGGCTGTGTAGAATGATGTTCGCACAGTCAAAGTGGGGGATGATAAGTGCCTGGAATACAGTGCGGCAGTCAGCAGTTTCCATCAAGGGTCGTAGGTGATGAAGGGTCCGTATTTTGAGGTATACTGCCTTAGTGATGTTGTTTATGTGTGATTCCATACACAGGTGCTGGACTAAGGTGACACCTAGATACCACACCTCTTGTTTAGTCTTCAGCTTTGAATCTTTTACCTTCCATCAGCATGGAAGAAAGCCATCATTGTGCCAATCCTGAAGAAAGGCGATAGTTGGGAATGTAAGAACTACTAAGAACATAAGAACATAAGATATGCCATACTGGGTCAGACCAAGGTCCATCAAGCCCAGTATCCTGTTTCCAACAGTGGCCAATCTAGGTCATACATATCTAGCAGTTTCTCCAAAAGACACAGGTTCCGCAATGCTTGTACTGGGTCAAGCATTGATATCCTGGGTCCCTTCTTAATAATGGTTTATGGACCTTTCCTCCAGGAACTTCTCCAAACCTTTTTTAAACCCAGCTACACTAACAGCCTTTACTACATCCTCCGGTAACAAATTCCAGAGTTTGATTACACGTTGAGTGAAAAAATATGTTCTTTTATTAGTCTTAAATAGTTTACCCTGTAGCTTCATTGCATGTCCCCTAGTCTTTCTATATTCTGATAACATAAACAATTGATCTACGTTTACCCATTCCACTCTATTCATTAATTTATAGACTTCTATCATATCTCCCCTCAGCCGTCTTTTTTCCAGGTTAAAGAGCCCTAACCTTTTTAGCCTTTCTTCATAGGAGTATCCTTCCATCCCCTTTACCATTTTGGAGGCTCTTCTCTGAACCTTTTCTAATAACTCTATATCCTTTTTAAGATACGGCGACCAGAATTGCACACAATATTCAAGGTGCGGTCTCACCATGGAACGATATAGAGGCATTATAATATCTTTTGTTTTATTTTCCATTCCTTTCCTTATGATACCTAGCATTCTATTTGCTCTCTTGGCTGCCGCTGCACACTGGGCCGAGGGTTTTAATATGTTATCCACAATGACACCTAAATCTTTTTCCTGGGTGGTGGTTCCTAATGTGGAACCTTGCATTGTGTAACCATAGTTTGGGTTGTTCTTCCCTAGGTGCATAACTTTGCACTTGTCCACATTAAATTTCATCTGCCATTTTGATGCCCAGTCTTCTAATTTATCAAGATCCTCTTGCAATTTTCCACAATCCTCTTGGGTTTTAACAACTTTAAATAGTTTTGTGTCATCTGCAAATTTGATAACCTCACTCCTTATTCCAATTTCCAGGTCATTTATGAATATGTCAAAAAGCAGCGGACCCAGCACAGATCCCTGGGGTACACCACTATTCACCTTTCTCCATTGGGAAAATTGGCCATTTAGCCCAACCCTCTGCTTTCTATCTCTTAACCAGTTCTTGATCCACAGTAGTACACTGCCTCCTATCCCATGACTCTTTAGTTTTGCCAAAAGTCTCTGATGAGGGACCTTGTCAAAGGCTTTCTGAAAGTCCAGATACACTATATCAACCGACTCACCTTTGTCCACCTGTTTATTCTCACTTTCAAAAATACATAACAGATTAGTAAGACAAGATCTTCCTTGTCTAAAGCCATGTTGGCTGTCTCCCATTAAGCCATGACTATCTACATGCTGAGTAATTTTATTCTTTATGATGGTTTCTACCATTTTTCCCGGTACTGACGTGAGGTTCACCGGTCTGTAGTTTCCCGGATCACCCCTGGAATCCTTTTTAAAAATTGGTGTTACATTGGCGATCCTCCAATCTTCAGGTATTAGAGATGATTTTAATGATAGTTCACAGATTACTAATAGCAGGTCTGCAATCTCATATTTCAGTTCTTTCAACACCCTTGGATGTATCCCATCTGGCCCAGCTGATTTGCTACTCTTCCGTTTATCTAATAGTTGTAATACATCTTCCCGACGTATCGATATTTCCTTTAATTCTTCCGCACCTACTTCAATTCTTCCGCACCTGCAGCATCAGCAGCCTCCTTTCGATCATTGGCAAGGTGTTCATGAAGATCATACAATCAAGGCTACAAGAATATCGTGAACAGACCAGCCGAGAAGAGCAAGCAGGATTTAGGCCATATCGGGGCTGCACCAATCAAATATTCACCATTTGTCAACTGGTGGAGGAAAGGATCAGATGTGGAAAGCGAACTATTATCGTCTTCATTGACTTCAAATCCACATTTGACTGTGTTCATTGAACTGCCCTCTGGAGGGCACGAGAACAAATATGTGCCACTGAAGATCATCCAACTTCTCCGAGCATCATATAATGGCTAAACCAGCAGCGTGCAGATCCGAAATGAGCTATCCAAGGAATTTCCTATCCAAATTGGAGTCCGCCAGGGAGATGATGTCACCTCACTCCTGCTTTTCAATATCATGATTGACGCAATAATGAGGAAAACATTCAAGGACAGGTGCAGGGTCCAGTATGTTGTGAACAACTTCCTGATCGACTTGATGTTCACAGACGACAGTGCTAAAATTTGCTGACATGGATGCAGAGGCCACCAACATCTTTTTCCATATCACCCATATCGTCCAATCTTATGGCCTAAGAATCAGTGTGGACAAGACCACAGATGGATTACAGGCCATCGCTCACCTTGATGGAATTCAAATTAAGTAGGTCCAAGAACTCAAATACCTGGAATCACTGGTTCAGGAGATGAAGGTGGCATCCAAACCTGACTTGAGCAAACGTGAAGTCTTTCAAATGCAATGCCTGAGACAGATTTTGAGTGTCTCTCTTCATGATTGCCATTGAAACGAGACAATTCGTACAAGGTGTGACCATCAATCCTCAAAGAACAAATCCAAAAACGCAGACTGCGATGGTTTGGCCACGTTTGCAGAATGAACACCAGTCGACTGCCATACACATTCCTCTGGTGAGAGTGCCCTGTCCACTGGAGGGTTCAATGAGCAGCACCAAATAAAATGTGGCTCAAACACATTGAGGAAGACCTAAGAAACCATCAATGAGACCAGAAATGTTGCCACTGAACACTAAGGTTGGAAGCGTATTGTGAGCAACACACAGAATCCAGCGGCACCTACAGCAGCAAATTGCTGAGAGGACGACCTGTTCCCCAAATGCCAGGTAAGGATTAAAGAAGAAGAAGTGAGGGAACAAACTGAATATACAACAGAAAAAAATATAGATGCTATTTAGACTTGAATAAGTGAACATTTTTATTGGAAGAGCGGGAAATTTAAAGTTAAACAAAGCTATACTTATCTGAGTTATCTGAGAGAAATTCTTAGAATTCTAAAAGAGGAAAATAAAACAAGCATGCATATTATAGGTTGATGAGAAGATTTGTACATTCACATGGAATAATGCTGTGCTAAATTATACTCACCTAAAGCAGACAGAGTTTCCTAATACTTATAAGTCATACTAAATAGTCCCTTATGAAGTGACACTTGCCCGATTTCCTCTGAATTATAGAGTGACATGAGCGTCACCTGGAAAGAAAATTTATATCAGAAAAAAGATATATGCACACTTTATCTAAATGGGAAATTTATGTTTTCTACTTGTTTTAGATTGCTTTTGCTCTTTTCTGCCCCTCAGAAGCTGCTGTCTAGGCGACCATCTAGTTTTGCCTGATGGTTAAGCCTGCCCTGTCTCCATGCCAAACCATTGTTGCAAAAGCCCCCTATGCCTTGAGGTCTTAATCTGGAGCTATCTTCCCCACTGGAGTCCACTTCCCTTAACTTCCTTACTTGGAAGAGAAAGTGGGCTCCAGGCACTAGTAACCCATGAGTCATACATAGAATTTCCTATGAATAGACCCAACATTTCTACCTAAGGTTGGATAGTTTTCCACATCAAAATCCACTCAGAAATGCCCTCCACATACTGAACTGTAAACGGGTTCTTGTGTACTACCTTAAAAGAACTGAATTACTTAGAAACTCTACTCAGCTTTCGTCTCCTTGAGCATACCAGTCACAAAAGAACTCTAGCAAATTATTGACATCCTGTCAACGTTCTGTTATGAATAAACGGGTGCTCCTCTCATCTCTAAAATCTCATCAGAATAGAGGCACTACAGAGTATGTGGCTCTCCTAAAATCTGCCTCGCTTAAAAGAACATAAGAAGGTATGCAGGTTTACATGACGTGAGGGTAGGTATCTTCAGGGGAAGTCAAAAAGTAGCTCACACTTCACCCGCAAACGTGTATGTTGCCGAGCTGGTATAAATGTTCAGCCACAATTTCTGAAGCTTTTGTGATGCTTTTTTTATATAGATACATAGGGGCCTACGTGTCTTTATAAAATAACCTCAAACTAGTCACCTACTTCCCTTCCAATCTAGATGACATTTAAAACACTGACCCTACACAAGTCCAGATAATTCCTCTGTAAGTGTGCCGGTGCCAAATAAGGCTGGTCTGTCAGGCTCTCCAGGTTTGGGGATCTCAGGTAGCATGTAGAGGTTGCAACATACAGTAGACAGGGCTTGGTATGAGGTTTTTAATGTGTGGCTATACTTGTTTTGGAGATGCATTGATAAACATTTTCAGTTGTACATTGTATTTTACTGTGAGTTCCTCAGTATATACCAGCACTTCCCAAACTGTGGCTTGCCACCCCAAGTGAGGCCATAGAATCCACATTTGGGATCAGGACCAACCAGAGTTAAAATAAAAACATCACAGGCCCACGCCTCCTGTTAAGCCTGCATTATTAGTAGGCCTCTGCAGGTTCCAGAGGAGGCAGGGGAGTATGGCAGCAGTCTGGCTGACACTACAGGACGGCCAGGCAGCAAGGTACAGTAGGGCTGGGTGGTGTGTGTTTCTCTGTGGCTGTTAAGATGGGGTCTTGGCCACAGACGGGCTGATGCTAGACCCGCACTGGATCAATTTTTCAACATTCCTGACAACACACACATTTTAACGTGCGATGCAGTAAGGTTAGGGTATGCAACTGATCACCACGGTAACCATGCACATGCAAATGATCACCACGGTAACCATGCACATGCAAATGAGCCACTGCAACGAGAGCAAGCCAAACACATGCACACAAGAAGTCTGCGCTCGTTTGACAAGCTCTCCAGGCACCGCGGGGCTAATTTGCATTTCACCTTTACTTTGGGGTGGGGGGTTCAAGGACCACCAGGTAAATTTTACTTTATTTTTCTTTTCTTGGGAGGTGATTTCACTTTTACTTTGGGTTGGGGGTGCGGGGTTCAAGGGCCATTAGACCACCAGGTGATTACTTGCTGCCAGGCCGTCAGGGCATGGCCTGACAGCATTTTGATGGCATCGAGGGCTTTTCCCGATGCTGCGATCGTCTCCAATGCCATCAAAATACTGTGTGTGGGGGGATGGGGCATCAAGGAATTCTTTTTTGTCAGGCATAGCCCCCGCCAGTATTTTGATGGCATCGGGGGCTTTACCTGATGCCCTATCATCTAGATCTAGGCATCGGGAAAAGCACCAGTGCCATCAAAAGACTGGCAGGGGCACACGTTAGAGGTTTACTTTTACTCAGAACCCTGCAGTAAAATTTTTGGCGCTATGGCTGGTTGTGAAATCCTCTACGCCTGTCTCTGCATCGGGTGTAGCCATGATTTGCATACCAGCCCAGCTGATTAAAATACATTTAAATAATTAGGATTCATTTAAATAGTTTTAAATACACATGGCGTTAATTGGGTGCTAGTTTTTCCATTGGCGTTTACACCTACCCTACTAGATAAACATGATGGTATTGATATACTCAGAATTGAAAATAACAATATAGCCATCTGCCTTATCTACAGACCCCCCACACCTGACATACATAATCTAGACATAATACTTGAGGTAGCATGTAACTCTTCACTGAGAAAACCCTCTGTTATTTTAGGAGATCTTAACCTTGCCTCATTACCAGATAGCCATGCACTATCTTTCATTGAAGCAATGGAGGAAATGGGTTTTAAACAAATAATGACCCACCCCACTCATTGCAAAGGTAATACCCTTGATCTAATATTCATTCCATCTCACCTCACACTCTCATCTTTTTCTACTTCGCCCACCACAACTCAAGTACCATGGTCAGATCACTTCCTGATACATTTCTCTCTTCCATTCCAACCCACCAACTCTACTCACAATAACGCCAAATGCACAAAACAAAGTTTTCGCCAGTTCAACAAAGAAAGTTTTTTAGAATCTATTTCTCCAAAATTAGACAATACGTCAAATAATCTTAACGAATTTGTTTCTACCTGGAACTCTATTATTGAATCAGAAGCTAAATATTCAACCTCTAATAAAAGAAAATCTAGATCTAGCTTGTCCGAGAAATGGTACACCTCTGAACTTGCTACTCTAAAGAAAAACCTTCGGAAATTAGAGACTAAATGGAGAGAGAAAAAAACATCTGAACTCAGGGTTCAATATTTCTCAAGCCTTAAAACATACAAGGAAGCCATTAACAACACAAAAAGGCTATTCTACACCAAAACATTATCTAAGTCCATCAATAGACCTAGGGAACTTTTTGAGATTATTAAATCTCTAACTAAGGTTCCCGATAACACTCCTAATAAAACACCAATAGATCCACAACTCCTTGCAAACCATTTTGCCAATAAGCTCAAACTAAGCGCCCGTCCAAGCATTATCCTAACCTCTCCCACACCAAATTCCATCACTGAGTGGAGCTCATTCCATACAATCTCCAACAAACAACTGCTTGAGATTATATCAAACCTCAATACTACCACTTCACTACTGGACCCATGCCCGGTATCTTGGGTTAAAGCTACAAAATCCGAACTAGCTCCATACATCTTGAAACTGGTAAATCAATCCCTACTTCAAGGTTACATGCCAGATGATCTGAAATACTCGGCGATTCGCCCTTTACTAAAAAATAAAACCCTTAACAGTTCAGACCCATCCTCATACCGCCCCATTGCCAGCATACCTTTTTTAGCCAAAATCATTGAAAAGGTAGCCCAGATACAACTCCAAGATCATATTGATACCAACTTCCCTTTGGATGAGTACCAGTATGGTTTCCGCTCTTATCACGGAGTAGAAACCTTACTCATATCCCTTCTTGATTCACTTATCCGAGGTATTGATAACACAAAGCAGACCTTCTTACTCATATTCCTCGACATTTCCTCAGCTTTTGACAGTGTTGACCATAATACCCTCTTATCTAGGCTATCACAACTAGGTTTGAAAGATACCACTTTGAACTGGTTTAAGTCCTACATTTCTAATCGCTTCCAATATGTCCATTTAGACCATTCCCCCTCACTACCATTCCCACAAGAACGTGGTATACCACAAGGATCCTCACTCTCTGCATTACTTTTTAACCTCTATATACAACCTATTTGTGCAATCTTCCAACGTCACAATCTAAGATATTTTATCTATGCGGACGACATCATGCTGTTCGCTCCTTTAGACATAACTAACCTTAATTTCCTCAATATCGCCTCCTGCCTCTCTGAAGCTGAAAAATGGCTCCACTCTATCCATATGGATATTAATTACAAAAAGACTGAAGCACTCTTCGTAACAAGAAATACCACCTTCACCCCCCCAACTTCCATCAACATTCTGAACATTACTCTACCAGTCAAATCTGAAATTAAATACCTTGGAGTGACACTAGACAAAACCCTAAGCATGACTAACCACATAAAGCAGACTGCCAAAACTATATTTTTCAAACTGAGAACCATACAGCAACTCCGACCCCTCATTGACATCAACGATTTCAGAACAGTTGTCCAGGCTCTCATTATGCCACACTTAGACTTCTGCAATGGCATCCTCCAAGGAACATCCAAAAAGAATTTACACATCCTTCAAAGAGCCCAAAATGTCACTGCTCGAATCATTGTTAAAGCTAAAATATTCGATCATATTTCTCCTATCCTACACTCTCTTCACTGGCTACCCATTTATAGTAGGATTCAATATAAAACACTTGTCACAACTTTTAAACTCATTAATGACCTAGCCCCATCACAGTTGGCAACTCTACTCCAAACCCCACAAGAAAACAGAACTAGAAGAAAAACTAACCTCAACATGCTACTAATTCCCATTGCCGTGACAAAATCAAAACAAATAACCTCCAACACTGCCTTTTCATTTTATGCTCCCAGCCAATGGAATAAACTGCCCCTAAACCTAAGAGAGATTAAGGATCTCACATCTTTCAGGAAGGAACTAAAAACCTACCTCTTTACTCAACACTATAGCAACCTACAACCTGAAATCAAATTTACTACACAAGAACATACAACTAACCAAACACAAGTTTACCCCACCTAAATCCAGACTCCATTTGAATATCCCCTCAAGTCAGCATCCTCCCAATATTGTACTTATGACTGCAAATAACTCTTGCTAACCATGTAAATAACTTGCCATTTTTGGTTCCTTGTAACATAGTTATGTTCCTTTTATTAATAGCTTACACACTGTTTTCTATGTATCATAGTTCTTATGTAATACTTAATGTTTAATGTAATGCAATATTGCACTGTTCTGCTGTATTGTTGTTTTGAGTTCCTTGTAAACCGCCCTTGATCTCTGGAAGGGGCGGTATAGAAAAGCACATAAAATAAATAAAAATAAATAAATAAATCTATTTCCTGGATTTAAAGAATCATAAAATGTGCCTAAACGTTGCGTTATGGGCTCACAAAGCTCGTGCTAGCTTTCTGCATCGGCCTGAGAGTTTGCTAAACACAGGTATATATAGTTTGACCGCTATCTGTGCCCTTCTTCTAGACATGTAAAATATGCAGGGCATGAGTTCATACTCTCCCTAGAGATTTTCATAATTAAACAATAAAACATTTGCAGTCAGCAGCTTAGCACCTCCCCTCCTCCCAACAAGAACACATCATTGACTGCCACAGGTTTAAATGATCAACTTTAAAATGATCTTTGTGCCAGGTTATTTATTTATTTATTTATTTAACATCTCTTATATACCGCACTATTATCATCAGCGCGGTTTATATGGAACCAAACATATACATACAGAAAAACTGTAGTGCATTTTACAAGTAACAGGAATTTGAACTTGGTAATAAAGGGAAACTATGTACATTATGTAACTATATACAGTAGTCTATACACATTAGTCACAGTTGAAGTTGTCTTGACCTGAGTATGGATGTAGTATGAGCTGCACTTTTTATAGATGTTTTTAGCAGTGCATATGATGTTTTAATCTGTATTCATTCTTATGATATTTTCCCACTTTTTCAGTTTGCGTTTTTGTATTTGTTTTACGTATGTTATTATTTCTATTATAATTTGACTTGTTTTGCTATGTTTTATTCTAGAAGCTCCTACCCCTGATGAAGGCATAGCCGAAACACGGCCATGCTGGATCTTCTTGTTTGCTTTTAGTGTTCACCCTAATAAATTCATTGCTTGCGCCAGACTTTTCCTACACAATCTGTGATTAGGGCTGGCCCCAGAGTTGGTTCAAGGTGTTACACCCCCCCAGTCTGTCAAAATCTGTTGTCTAGCTTTGAATGCCCTGCTCTTTGCCCTCCCTCAGAAGCTACTGCCATAGGCCACCACCAAACTTGCCTAGTGGTTGGGTGAGCCCTGCATGGGAAGGGCAAACCATTTGTGGGGGTGTCATAGCCTTCTCTCTAACAGTTTCTCACCAAGCTCCGCAGATGGCTCTACTGCAACATTTTGTATCCTTGTAGTAAATCAGTGGCATCTTTAGAAAGAAAGGCCTTCTATGTCGCAAAGAAATTCCATGCCAGTTTCAACTTGGGGTGTACAGACCAAAGATGTTGTTTTGTTTAGCTTCCCATGTCATTTATGGGATTAGAACAGAAGATATGGCATACCGGGTAGCCCAAGGGAACACCAAGCCCAGCATTAGTAGCATCACTTCTGTTTTATTCAGGTTTAACAATTTTTTTTTGTTTAGGGCGCACAATCAATGATACAGGAAAACACCCAGAAATTCACTTTTTTTCCCTGCCATTTTGGGTTTAACACAACACGGTAAATCCCTATTTCAATTAGCCTGTAAGAAACCACCATTAAGATTTGATAGCATCATTCATTTCCTTCTTCTATATAGGATTGAAGTGTGGAGTCTATATAGGATGGGACAGAATCGTATAAGCCAAAGCATCTCAAGTTCTGTAAACATACTCTATGTTCACAGCAACGTCTACAGCAATGGGTGCAAAGCAGAGCAGGACATTTCCCCATACTACTCACCACACTAAACTAATCATAAAATTCTAGTGTTATCAAGCAACAGCATCATAAACTCCATCCACTACCGTGAGCATTGTGAGGTAACACAAACCCTGCAAAAGATGCATTCTGAGGAAACCTGTAACTGCCAGTAACACCCTACCTATGAACAAGGGAGCACTGCAAATATTACAACAGGCCTTAGAACAGCAATGCTGTACTGGAAAAGCAAAAACATGCCAGCTTTGAGTGGATTTCTACAGATGCTCTACATACTAACAGAATAGATTCCCCTCTCAGACTCTCACCAAACACGGAAGAAGGGATTACAAGTTTGGAAATTAGAAAGATACAGACAAAAATTGAAATGGAAATCCTGAGAAGTCTGACTCTGCGTGCAATGCAGCTCCAGAGAAAGAAAAAGAGACAGGCATTTCCTATTGCACTGGAAAGAACTACAAAGATAGCAGAAATGTACATCTCAAATGCTGACATGGAGCAATCACTGAAATGAAAATAAAACACTACCGTTGCTCTCAGTCTCTTTTCCTCTGTCTTCTTCAATTCCTCTCTTACATTTGCCTCCGATTCCTCTCATCTTTTCCTAATTTCTTTTGCTTCTCTACCTGTTCATAGTATTCCTTGTTGCATCCTTTCACATTCTTAAGTCCTCATTTCATCTCTTACCTACCTACAAACTTTCCATCTTCCACTCTCATCCCCTTCCCAGTCCGCCATGCTCTAGCCCCTCACAGCCGTCCCATCTCTCACTCCCATCTCACTTTGTTACAGATAAAACACTTACACTGATGCCATCTAGTGGCTTACTGTTACATCTCACTATTTTCTTACTAACTTGCTACTGTCACCTTCAACCCTCTGATGTAATATATTTCTGCGTTTCAGCTATGTTTAGAGCAGCACTTAACAAACCTTTATCCCAAATGACCCCATTTTATCAACTGAAAATTCATGTGATCCCAGATGATGATGAAATCCAACTAGCAGGCCTCCAGTCCTCTAAAGCAGAAAGATGCAGCAGTCAGCACAGGGTCCCGTGTGTCAGTGTGTAGCGTGCTTACAGACCCCAATATTCAGTATGGGTTTCCAATCTAACAGGAAGCTTAAGCAGGAGGGGCAAGGGCCAATGAATGTTCACAGACTCACAGGCCACATGCTGACTGGTGATTGCCACTACTTGGCACAGGTCCCAGTGAAAGTCTAGAGAGGAATAAAAGCTTGGTTTTAAAACTCCTTGAATGAGTTCCAGAGCTTCCTCAGCCTTATTCCAGTCACCACGGAAAAGGTTCTCCTGTTTACATTAAAGTCTCTTCTTCAGTTTTCATTCAAGCTTCTTGCACACTTCTTCTCTAATAAATTCTCAATTTCTCATCATTCTGACACCAAACAAACCTGTTCACAGCTCTTCCACACAGACTTTCACTCTGGCATATCTTACCCCATCAAAGTCTTCTTCCCAACCATTACTGAAGTTCCTGCACCAGTATTATATCTTCACTGTAAAAGTGTTCTTCCACCTAGCTCCATTTATTTATTTAATTTTATTTATATACCGCCTTATCCTTCAATCAAAGCGGTCACAACACAAGTGGGGGACACATTTAACATGTGGGGATTTTGAGACACATACACTAATACTTACAAGGAACATGGGCAATGGAGGGTTAAGTGGCTTGCCCAAGACCACAAGGAGCATCTGTGGGACTAGAAACCCCAGTCCTTCCGGCCCAAGGTTGCTGTCCTCTAGTGGGATTTGAACTGCCGACCTTCTGGCCTGAAGTACCTTGTCCCAACCACTAGGCTACTCCTCCCTTTTGAAAATAGTCCACTTTTAGAAGCTCCATTTCAACTCACACAGCACTCTTTCAGTGTTTTAAAGCCCCTAACAGACCTTTACACACATTAAAAGACATTTTCTTTAAAGTTTGCTTAGTATCAGTATTATTTATTTAAGCTATGCCATGCTTTTAGTCTCCTGTGAACTCTTCCCCTGCTCTCCAGTCTCAGCTGTTTCTTGCATCAGCTCTCTGCACGTGGATACACTTTATAAACACTCTCACATTTGCCCACACACCAATATCTATTAAGGTTTACTTTCATTTATGTTTATTTCCTTTATTCGAAGCTTTTCTGGCACTTTTCATTTATTTTTCATGTTGTTACTGCTTAGTTTTAATTTACTTTCATTTTAATCATTTTTTTTCTGTTAAAACTGCCCCTGAGGGTCAAACTCGCCCTTCAAGGCTTAAACTTACTCCGTTGACCCGATTCAGGTCAAAACAAGCCTTTTCCATGCCTTTTTTATATTTATGTTTTTTCTTTTTCTGGGCTTCCTTGCTACTGCTGGGCCCCCTCCCCTACCAGGATCCTATTTATGCACATGCGCAATCATGCATGTGCGGTCAGTTCAGGGTTCGGGCTGGACAAAAATCTTGAAATTTCAGATTGCAGAAGCTTTAGGATACCACAGGAAGCCTCAGGCTCACCTCCCTGTGGCCCTGGAGTAATTTCTGGCCTCCTGGATGGCATCAGCGAGATTGCAGTGGCCACGCTCCCACAGCAATTCCTTCCTGTCATGGCAGCTTCGGGGGAGCTGGGAAACCTGCTCCCCTGCCTTCCTGCAGCACCGACATGGCCCAGACCTGCCAAAATTCAAAGCAGTCAGGTATTTTTAAATGTTATTTTCGCTGCCATGACATTTCTGTGACCCCATCCACTGATGATGTGACCCCATTTGGGGTCTGGACTCCAAGTTTGGGAACCACTGTTTTAGTATGTCTTTATTTGTAACTTTGCCAGAAGATTCTGAACCTGCATTGTTTTCCTGCCTATGATGAATAGAGTTTCTAAAATGTGGAAGGTTGCAGAACTAGGAATGTACAACAAAGTTTGCAGTGTTATTGATAATCCTAAGATTGCACAGAAGCACAAAAGCATTACAGCATCATGGCAGCTGCTAATAGGGCATGAATGGCATGAAGGATAGTGGTGACTTATGTGGCAACTGGGAAAACTTTGAAGCACAGTTTGAAACAGGACTGGCCCAATCACTAGGCAAACTAGGTAGGTGCCTATGGAAGCAGATGGGGGGAGAGGCGGAATCAAATAGCAGCTACAGTCAGAACAAAGCAATGGATCCTGGCAACCATACAAACTCTAAGAGTCATCAGGGTGTACTTTTACCTGCAGCAAAAATGTGCAATATGCAAATAGTTAATTTACCTTTGTAAGTGGCTTTTTGAAATTTCCCTCATTATGTATATATTTACAAAACAAAGCTTAATATTTAAAAGTATGATGTCCAAATATGCATTTTTATGGGATTGTTCTGGGATGGATGGTGTTGAGATGATTACAGTTGAGTTTAATAATAAAAATCTTGGGGGGGGGGGAGCACTATGGGTCTAAAAGCTAATTGCAAGGGGGTACGAGACTAAAACTTCACCTAGGGTGTCCAATACACCCGCTCTAGTTAAAAGATTGCAGTTTAGCAACAGAAACATAGAAACATGATGGCAGAAAAAAAAACACATGGCCTATCTAGTCTGCCCTTCCATATCAACCTCTACAACAGACCCCTTTTTTCCTATAGAGAACCTCTGTGTTTGTCCCATGCTTTTTTGAATTCAGATACTGTCCTCATCTCTACCACCTCCACTGGGAGACTATTCCATACATCTACCACTCTTTCCGTAAAGAAATATTTCCACATATTACTCCTGAGTCTATTCCCTTTCACCCTCATTATATGTCTTTCAAGAGAAGCCAGCTGAAGTGCAGACAGCTATACTGAGAAGGGTGATGAGTGCTGAATGACGCATTATTTGTAAGCACAATTTGAACTTCACAGAGGAGCAGGGGAAAGATACCAAATTCATCCTGGATGCATTAGAAGCCTATTTCCAACACTTTAAAAATGCAATATATGAATAATTCATATTTGGCAGTTGTAAACAAAAGGGAGGTGAAACTACTTTGTTAAGCATTTGAGAGAGAGACAGAACAAAGACATGTGAGTACGGCCCATTAAAAGATGAACTTATTCAGGAAAAATAGTCCTTGGCATTGAGACACATTCTATAGATCACGTCCAGGCCTCTGTGTATCCAATTGGAATGGGACACAGAGGCAGACCTGATTCTGATCCTGCCGGAGCTAGATGTGCCCTGTGGGATCAGAATCGGGTCTAGGGTCTGTATGTACAGGCCGCAAACCAATTCCGATCGACCTGCACATACAAACCCCTGCCCGGCTAACTCAGTCAGGCTCCTGCATGGAGCCGCAGTGCCATGGTGTCCCTTTGCCATGGCACCGTGACTCAATTCAGGAGCCGTGATCCCTGGCTGCCGACCACACTCTTCTTTCCCTGAAGCCCAACACCCGATCTGGCTTTCCATGGCCAAGGTCGGGTTGTGGGGAATCCACTGAAACCGCTCACCTTTTTGATGCCGCCAGGGCCTGCCATCCCCCAATGTTGAGGTGGAATAAATCCCCCATCCAGTTTGCTGACCCCGGACGTACAGGGCCGACCTCAGAATTGGCCCTGTACGTGCAGGATTGCAGGCCGCCCACTGCCTGACCTTACTCCGCCTCCGTAACACCCCCTCCCACCCCAACTAAGTCTCCCTGTACAAACTCCTTGTTAGCATGGGGAGGCTTCTGCTGGAAATGAAGGGGGCGAATAGCAGGGATGGACGTCCCAACAGGGCATCTATCCCTGCTATTTGCGGGACAGAACAGACCGCATAGCCAATAAATGAACAAACTACTATCTCTAAAGAGAATGTGTCCTAACTTTGAATACAGCCATTGAAATGTACTGCAGAATTCAGACTTGCAACTGAGAACTACAGAACAGAACTGGCATGCTGACAGCATTAATGCAATAGGCAAGCAACTACTGCAACAGGGCAATGCACATAAGTGAGTTAAAGAACCTTGTCCAGCATATGGGAAAACATTTTGGCTATGTGGTGGCCCAAATCGTTTTGCAAGGATGTGCCTATCAGGCAGGAAAGGGAACACGAGTAAGCTGCATAAGCTGGAACAGATATCAGAGTGCAGCTTGCTCAGTACCGATGCATTTTTGTTAAAAGAGTGTTCTGGTGCTATGTAAACAAAAAATGGTTTGTGAATCTCAGACTGAATAACATGGTATAGCTTTGTCAACTGGACTCTAGGGCAATATGTAATATCCTGTTTCTGAAAGGTAAAATGAGGTTGGCACCAACGGCATCCCTGCAGCTGAGTGGCACAAAACTGAACCTGTATTCAGGGGAGCTCATGCCATCCTTGGGACTTTTTCACACGCAGTGCAGCATATGGGGACATACTCAGAAGCTTGACTTTGAGATAGTGAAAGCAAATCAGAAATCATTGCTGCCGGCTCAACATGCAAGTGCCTCAGAGCATATTGCTAACATTGTAACACTACGACCTCAACGTTGTTTACCATGTGGACCTGTGAGATGCTTATTAGTGACACACTCAGCAGGGCCACTGCAGATGACCATCAGCAGTCCAGGGCTGGTACTGAACATCTCAAGGATGCAACAAGAACAAACTGCACAAATCAACGAGGCAGATTATTTGAATGTCACAGACTGGAGGTTGCAACAGATCACACAGCACACTGCAAGAGTTCATTCCATGCAAGTACTGAAGTTTAGTTCTAACTGGCTGGCCAGACTCGAAGGAAGAAATACCAGTCCCTAACAATACCCAGTCCGTCTCTGATTGTCTGCTTTTCCAATGCATCCCCGAATCTCCTTTTTCTTCCTAGTTATCAACCTCTATTACCCTCCCCCCAACATGAGAGACCCTCTCTGGGAGTTTTCTCTCTAAGTCTTCACTTTCCCCTCCATCCAGTCTGGACATTCCCACTTCCTCTCTGAGTCCCAAAATCTCTCCTCCTCCTACCCCGCCCATCTATTCATCCAGACACCAAATCTTGGAGTTCCCTATCTCCAAGTCTCCACTATCCCTCTCCCCCTAATTTGGAGTCCCCTGTCTACTTTCCCTTCACCCATCCACCCACCCACCAAATCTTAGCATCCCTCTCTGTCAGACCATGTTCTCCTGAACCAGGCAATATTAATCCTTTGGTGGGCTGCAGGCAGGGCTGGCCCAACCATTAGGCAAACTAAGCAATTGCCTAGAGTATCGGCTTCTGAGGGGCAGTGAAGAGCAGCAGCAGTCAAAGCAAAACAATAGATCCCGACGGCCACACAGGCTCAAGGACCCAGCAGCACATTCTATTACCTGCAGGAAGGGCAGGCACATCAGTGCATACAAAGCAAAGTTTAATAGCTAAAAGTGTGATGTCCAATTATGCGTTTTTACAGGACAGTGGTGGAAGAGGTGGTGTGGCGATGATCTCTGCAATGTAAGGTTGAAGGTTTGCCCGGGGTGTCCAATAGCCTTGCACCGGCCCCGGCCACAGGCAGACAAGTGCATTGGGCCTCCCATTGTAAGACAAATACATGTTAAAACGCCCACAAATGGAGCCAGTGCAGAGGAAAACTGGCAACTACGAAACTCTGCTTGCTGACTCCTCCTGTCAAGTGGAGGGTAGGGTTACCATATATTTTTCAGGCAAAACTGGGGCACTTATCCGAAGTGGGGGTGGAGGGTGGAGGGAGAGGAGGAAGGGACACCTTAGTTTTAGGTTTGAGCAACAAGGTGTGGAAGAGGGAAGATGAGTCATTATTCTGTCCCCCCTCCTTCAATTCATGACAAGGATGTCACGTCCACGCAGAAACATGTACAGAGAAAGCGAAACAGTGATGCATTTCCCTCATACTGTGCAAAATATAAAGATAATGTGTGTAAATTCTAAAACCTGACATTCAAAATATTAAATTGAAAATACATTTTTTTCGACCCCCCCTGTCCCCATTGCTGGAATTGGGTACAGAAAGCTGCCAACGAGATGGGAGTCAGGGACACAGCTCTAAAATTGGGGACAATCCCTAAAAATCAGGAGCATCTGGTAACCTTAGTGCATAGGTGTCAAACTCTGGCCCGCTGGCCAAATTTGGCCCGTAGTGTAATTATATTTGGCCCGCGAGGCTATACCAAATGACTACTAGAGCTAGCCCGCCGGTATTATACAGCGCATTCATTCATCGCTAATACTACAAATCCCATAATGCCTTGCTGTTGTTTTGGCGCGTCAATCAGGACAGGTCCCAGAAACGCCCTCTCCTGTGTGACAGAAGTCATAGCGATCTCAAGCTACAACTGTCACTGTGGAACCCCTTCCCAAAAATGGCAAAAAGAAAGGCAGACAACAGGAACTTTCTGGACAGGTGGGAGACAGAATATTTGTTTACATATGTAAAAGACAGACCTGTTTGTCTGATTTGTGGAGTCAACGTGGCTATAACTAAGGAGTATAACATTCGACGACACTATGAAACAAAACACCATGACAAGTACAAGGACCTGGACATGACTCAAAGGAGCCAGAAAGTGGAGGAGATGAAAAGAAGTTTGGTTTCACAACAGAATATGTTCAAAAAAGCCACATCACAAAGTGAGGCTGCTGTAAAGGCTAGTTATATTGTGGCAGCAGAGATCGCAAAATCAGCCCGGCCCTTTAATGAGGGAGAGTTTGTGAAAAAGTGCATGTTGAAAGTTTGTGACATCGTGTGCCCAGAGAAAAAGCAAGCCTTTTCAAACGTGAGCCTGAGCAGAAACACAGTAGCTGATCGCACATGTGATCTTGCCACCAATCTGTATGACCAGCTTTTGGAAAAGGGAAAAGATTTCGTTGCATTCTCCCTTGCTGTGGATGAGAGCAGCGACGCATCTGATACTGCTCAGCTGTCAGTCTTCATCCGTGGAGTGGACTCAAATATGTGTGTTACAGAGGAGCTATTGGGATTCAAATCAATGCATGGCACAACCACAGGAAAGGAAATTTTTGAGGAGGTTTCCAAATGCGTAACTGAAATAAAGCTGCCGTGGGATAAACTCGTGGGATTAACGACAGATGGTGCGCCAGCGATGTGCGGTTAAAACAAGTGGACTGGTGGGCAGGGTCCGGGAGAAGATGCAGGAAGAGAACTGTGCAGGTGAACTAACTGTTTATCACTGCATCATACATCAGGAATCATTGTGTGGCAAAGCCCTAAAGATGGAACATGTTATGACCACAGTAACACAAGTAGTTAACTTTATAAGAGCCAAAGGTCTGAATCACCGCCAGTTTAAGTCTTTTCTGGAGGAGTGTGGTTCGGAATACGCAGACGTGCCGTATCACACAGAGGTGAGATGGTTAAGCCGAGGAAAAGTACTGAATAGATGTTTTGAGCTGCATGAGGAAATATGTCAGTTTCTGGAAAGCAAAGGGAAGGACACAGCAGAGCTTCGGGAGAAAAAGTTTCTGTGTGAGCTGGTCTTTCTGTGTGACATCTCGAGCCATCTCGATGCGCTGAACCTGCAGCTTCAGGGGCGGGGGCGCATCATCACAGACATGTACGCTGCAGTGAGGGCTTTTAAAACTAAACTGTGCCTGTGGGAGAATCAGATGCTGCAAGGAAACCTTGGCCATTTTCCCTGCTGCCAAACCATGAAAACGCAGTTCTTTACCAACTTGTTCCCATGCGCACAGTTTGCTGAAAAACTCAGTGTACTCGGCGCTGAGTTTAGCCGGCGATTTGCCGACTTTGATGTCCAGAAATGTAGGTTTGAACTGCTCAGTAATCCCTTTGCAGTTAATGTGGAAAACGCACCAACCAACCTCCAAATGGAGCTAATTGAACTCCAGTGTAATGACACGCTGAAGTCAAAGTATGATGCTGTGGGCGCCGCCCAGTTTCCACAGTTCATCCCTGACACAATGCCTCAGCTCCGCACCCAAGCTGCTCAGATGCTCTCCATGTTCGGCAGCACTTATCTATGTGAGCAACTTTTCTCCTCGATGAAGATGACCAAAACATCTCACAGGAGACGTCTGACTGATGAACACCTTCGCTCGATACTGAGGATTTCCTCAGCTCAAAGCCTGAGCCCAGACATTGATGAACTATCATCCAAGAAGAGATGCCAGGATCTGGCTTGGGCACATCAGATTAGATCAGTGTGCAGCAAACTGAGCAATAATTAACGTTTTCTTTATGCACTTTTTCTTGCTACTCCAAGACATGGGCTTGAATGGTTGATTAATTTTATTATTGTTATTTTATTTTAAAAATTATTATTTATTATTATTTAAATCTTATTTAATAAATGAATGTCATTGATGTTTTTTTTTATTTGAAATTGGTTTTTGCATATCTGAACTATTAAGTTATAAATTGTATAGTAATAAGTGTTGCTTCATATTCAATGTTAAAGCAAATCTTGTTTGGGTCCATATTAAAAGGTTCATTTGTTCAATGCTGGCCCGCGACTTTGTTCAAGTTTTACATTTTGGCCCACTGTGTATTTGAGTTTGACACCCCTGCCTTAGTGGATGGTAATGCACAGGTTTGTGTGTGTGCGGTGGGGGGCATCTTATGAAGAACAGACAAACCTTCCTGCATAGTGATGGTTCTGGTTCCCCCCTCCCCCCTCTTTTTTCTGTCAACAGCTAATTTACCGGGACAACAATCTGCCTTGGGATCCTTTAAATTAGAACGTCTGAGAGGACCCCTCTGAAACATTTCGGCTCTAGGCATGCGCCTAGTTTGCTGCTTTAACCTTGCCCTGCTCCTGAGTCTCTCTCCTCCCATTAATGTGAGCTGTTAATGCAGCTTAACCTCCCCTGTTTTTTAATCCTCCTTTCCTTCGTGCCCATCTGGCATTTTTGACCGCTGTGTCTCCTTCTGCTGTGCAGTCCGGGTCCGTCGCGCACACAGTAGAACTACAAGCAGTGAGTGAGCCACGTGGCGCTGTGTCTAGTGTCACATGACTCAACTTGTCCTGGAGCCACATAGAGCAAAGGAAGCAAAAGCGCTAGAACCACACGGAAGAGAAGAGGCTGGTGACAAGCAGCAAGGAGGAGGGAGGAGAGGGGATAAAAAAACAACAGGGGAGGTTCATCCGCATGTGGCGGGTAATTTTATAACCAGATGCTTACAAATGGAGAAGGCGCCTATAAACCTTCATAAGAATCTTGCAGAAATTGCACTTAGATTGGAGGCGTGGACATGTTAGGGAGTACTTAATAAAATATGCGCATATATAGCGATTCTGCTCATTTTCCACCCTAACTCCTGAGCACATCTACTGTCCAAGTACATGCCTTTTTACTTTTAGGCATGACCTAATTTTATTAAGAGTCTTTTACACGTGGAAATCAGCGTTTTGGGCATGTGAAAGGTTTAGAAATGCAAAAGCTTAAAGTTACAGGAGGAAGGAGACTCGGGACACCCACAAAGACCTAGGGCATGACCCCGTGTTCTCATCGTTAACAACGCCCTTGCCTTTTTCAGTATTTTGGGAGTCCATAATCACCACACAGCTTTCTTTATCCTTCAGCCTTGATAGTAACATCTACTTTATTTTGTAGGTTTTTATAGCAGTTTTATGGAAAAAGGATGTACAGAAGTTTCTAGGAAGTGCTTTAGTTCTGCTCCTTGTTATAGTGCACTGCCCAGACTTTCGGCAAGATTTCTTTCTTATCGAATAGCAATCTGGGTGGGCTTGCTTAGGCAGAATGTCTTGCTGGTGAAATTTTTGAGAGAAAAGGATAGTTCATAGGCTGTGTTTATTCCTCTTGGGACTTTAGCATCAACAAACGATTTAATCCATTTATACTAGAGTGAAGATGCAATCTAGTATGGTTTTACTATTAGTTATCCTTTAGGCAATACCACCATCTAGTGGTAAGGCATGGTATAACACTGACTTTGGTTTAAACACTGGTTGGCTTTCAGTACTGAAGTAATTAGGACAGGGTTTTCGAAAAATAATTTTTGGTTCAGCCAGTGTCACAGCACAGTATAGCAGTGCATGCTATTTAGGAATTTTGACTGTAATTCTCATGCCCAGCTTCTGTTGTTCAGGCTGTTTGGGGCAATGCTCACAGTCCCAAGGAGAGATGTGTGTGTGCAGAGGGAGGCGGGGGGAGGGGGGAAGAGAAGGAGAGAATCCATGTTAGCACCTAGTGGCCAGATGCAGGCTTCATGCATGCCAGGTTCTGGAACAAGCCAAATTCTGTGATCCTAGTGCAAGAACTGTTGCTGCAGGTAGCGGAGGCAGGGAACTGCTGACTAAAATGAAACTAATTGTGAATGAAAGTTCAGGTTACTGTAGCCCCTGCAGAGGCTGTTTTGCATTGAGCCGTTGGCCCAAACAAGCAGGAAGAAACTGACAGCCTAAATATCAATATTTTGCAACAGTTGTAGAAAGAAATTTATATTTTTGCTTAACTGATTAAACACAAGAAAAATAACTCATATTTTATAGCAGAACTTGACAAATACCTAAATGTCAACTAAATCTAACTGAAATTTATTTAGACTTGAAACTCAGCAAATATATTTAGTAGATGTAACAGAGAAAAATATACCTGGGCAAATTTTGAGCTGGATGTCTGGGGGAATAATTGGACACATATAGTGAGCATGCACCTCTGAAGATAGGTGCGGAGGTATCTGCAAAAGCCTGCACATTCTTTGCATGCATTGATGCCTAATATCAGCACATGGGTGTCAGTATTCAGTGCCTATACATCTATTGTATGCGTTTGACTTGGACGGCCCAAATTATATCTGGATTTTCCACATCTGAGCCAAATATGTAAATTATGAGGGGTCATTTTGGAAGTCCTATTTGTGCTTTGGTAATCCAAAAATGAGCATAGAGAAGTCCAAAGCACAGAGATATCTCCAGAGCCATTTTAGAAGCCGGCTCTGGAAACATCCCCAGCATGAGGACGTCCAAGTCTAAACGGGGGCAAGGTAGAGGTGTGGCCAGGTTGTTCCCAAGAACTTGGACATCCCCGCCCAATCTCAGAAACATCATGGACATCAGGTATCCCATCTAAATTTAGACCTACTCCAGGCACTAGGGTATAGAGAAGAAAGCACTCCATCACCCAGAACTTTGTCAGCAATAGCAGCAGTGGGATTTAAATCCTGGCTGTCTTGTTCCTAGTCCACTACTCTAACCATTAGGTTATTCCTAGATGTCCAGGTTCTGAAATACTATTCTGGGGATGTCTCTGTAGACACCCCTACAGATGTCCATATTGGGCACATCCACATTTTGAAATCGTGTCTGCACCTAGGATGTGCCTGCTCTATTTTCAGATGTCCTAACTTAGATGTCCCTTCTAAAATTTGCTTCCACATGCTTAATTTGCACGCGTTGTCTGCCCCACCCTCAGAATACCCAAACGTGCTTTCCCCACTCTACACATACTGTAGCATTATACACCTTATAGGTACAATGCCCCTGGATATTTAAATAAAAGCATGCAGACACTTGGATGGTGCCAAACATCTAAGTGCTTTTTAAATATTGACATGATTATCTCTCAGATTGCTCTTAGTTTTTTAGAGAATGTCACATGCTTGCTAGAGGGAGTGCCAGAAAGCACGAGGTCCAATCTGCTTTTTGCTGTGTTACTGTGAATTGTAGAATTGTGACTTGGAGTGTTCTTTCTGCAAATCTGGAAAGAAGTAAAAAAATTGTGGATGTCTTCCAAGATGCGTTACTTAAACAAATGGTGATGGAACCAACCAGGGAAAGCTCGATGCTGGATTTAGTGCTCACCAACGGAGATAGCGTGTCAAATATCCAGGTGGGTGCCCATGTGAGCAGCAGCAACCATTACACGGAGTGGTTTGAGATAAAAACCAAGGTAGAATCCAATCACGGCAAGGACTCAAAAGTGCTGGGATTGGATTCATGGAAAGTGACATTGAAAAAGCGAAAATGCTGAACAAATACTTCTGCTCTGTTTTCACCAGAGAAAATCTTGGAAAAGGACCACCTATGATTGACAAATATACAAATGGGAATGGAGTAGATATCACACAATTCACAAAAGATGATGTGTTAGAACGGCTGCAAAACTGAAAGTGGACAAGTCTATGGGACCAGATGGGCTACGCCACAGGATACTGAAAGAGCTCAGAGAGGTTCTTGCAGGCCCCTTAAAGGATGTTTTTAATAAATCCTTGGAGACAGAAGAAGTTCCACAGGACTGGAGAAGGGCTGATGTGGCATCTCTTCACAAAAATGGTAATAGGGAAGAAGTGTCAAACTACAGGCAAGAAACCTTACCTCAGTGGTGAGAAAAGTAATGGAAGAGCTCCTGAAAGAACGAATAGTGAACTTCCTCGAAACCAACAAGTTGCATGATCTGAGGCAACATGATTTTACCAAAGAACAATCTTGCCAAACAAATCTGATTTAGTTCTTTGACTGGATGACCAGAGAACTAGAGCAAGGGCATTTGATGGATGTGATCTACCTATATTTCAGGAAAGCCTTTGATAGTGTTCCTCATAGGAGGCTTATCAATAAACTCAGCAGCTGGGGGATGTGTCCCAAGATGGTGAACTGGATCAGAAATTGGTTGACTGACAGACGACAGAAGATGACGGTAAACAGAACTCACTCAGATGAAAGGAAGGTGATTAGTGGTGTGCCCCGGGGTTTGGTCCTGGGACCAGTACAGTTCAATATATTCGTGAGTGATATTGCCAAAGGGCTGAATGGAAAAGTCTGTCTTTTTGCAGATGACACCAAAATTTGCAACAAAGTGGACTCCTCTGAGGGACTGGAGAACATGAGGAAAGATCTACAAAAGCTGGAAGAATGGTCTAATGCTTGGCAGTTAAGATTAATGTGAAGAAGTACAGTGTCATGCACTTGGGAAGCAGAAATCCAAGGGAATTGTATGTGATAGGGGCGAGAGATTGATGTGCATGGACCAGGAGAAAGACCTCAGTGTGATTATTTCTGGTGGTGAAACAATGTGATAAGACGGTGGCAAAACCCAGAAGGATGCTGGGTTGCACACAGAGAGGAATTCCCAGCAGAAAGGAAGAGGTACTAATGCCACTGTACAAGTCGCTGGTGAGGCCTCACTTGGAATATTGTGTTCAGTTTTGGAGGCCGTATCTCACAAAGGATATAAAAAGGCTGGAAGCGGTTCAGAGGAAAGTGACCAAAATGATTTGGAGCCTGCGTCAGAAGACTTATGAGAAGAGACTCGAAGACCTAAATATGTGCACTCTGGAGGAGAGGAGGGACAGGGGAGATATGATTCAGACCTTTAAATACAAACCTCTTCCAAAGACGGGGAAGCTATAAAACTAGAGGGCATAACATGAAGCTGAAAGGGGGTAAACTGAAAGGCAATGTCAGGAAATACTTTTTCACTAAAAGGGTGGTGGATGCTTGGAATGCCCTCCCGATGGAAGTGGTGGGGGCAAATACAGTGACAGAATTCAAAATGGCATGGGATAGACACAGTGGATCCCTTTATAGCAACAGGATAAAATCAAAATAAGCATAACTATCTCTTATATCTGAACAAATAGGGGTGACCTATACGGAGCAGTGGGTACACCCCTAAACAAAGGCATGGGGAGGGGTGACTTGCATTGAGAGGCAAGCGCACATACTCTTGCCGTATTGCTGGGCAGACTAGATGGACCATACTGGTCTTTATCTGCCATCATGTGCTTGTTACTATGTGTAGGAGTAGCTTAGTGGCCAGAGCACTGGCTTGGTATTCAATAAACCAGGGTTTGATTCCTACTAATGCTCCTTGTGGCCTTGGGCAAGTCGCTTAACCTTCCATTGCCATGGAAGAAAGGTCTGCCAATCTATTTCAGATCACACTGCCAAGAAAACACAGAAGCTGCTGGTTCACCAGGAGTCAGCATTGACTCAAAGGCACACATTGCATGGACTTTTAATATGTTTATTGGTATCCATGAACCACAGGGAGTGTTTGTTGGATATGGTGGTAAGTAAGCTGAAGTAAATCAAATAAACCATCAAAGCCTCCATAAGGGGCGTGTATACTAAAGGATAGTGTGTGTTAATGAAAGTTAGTGCATGCTGTGTGCTGCCACGACCTTGTTATTTCTGTGGACTACAGCAGCACTTAATGTGTTTTCAATTTTCTTAACCTGCGCTAGCACCTGGACATCTAGCAGGAAGTGACTAATGAAAACCTGAGTTAGAACAGGACAGTGTCCATCATCCTGCTTTTCTCTACCATCTCTTGCAACTGATGACATAAAGGAATCCCCATGAATAATGGTGAAATTAAATTGGCGATGAAAATCTATTTGAACTGACAAAATGGATGACGGAAGAAACTCTGAAAATTGCCCAGAAATGCAGAGAATCAGGGATCCAGAAACCCGGTATTGCTTAATAAATTTACAGCAAAAATCCAATTTTTTTGTCGGAGAGGCCAACCAAGCAGAAGGAAGCACACCTTGTGCCGTTGTGCCCGTCCTTTTATTAATTAAAACAGCTTGTGTTATCAAAATTAGGCAATAGAATGCAGTACTTAGCTGAGTTGGTGAAAAAGGCTGTACATCAAAGCAGCGGAAGGATGGCGTGACACGTTTCGGGGAATCAAAAAACTTATTTCCCCTGCTTCAGGTCAAAACCGCCGTGGAAAGTAACATCAGCCCTGTAAGGTACCTTATCGCCTGTTAAAGCACCATTATCGCGCGGTAAGGTACCTTACCGCGCGCTAACGGGACATGGCGCAAATAGCGTTCTTTAGAAAACATGCCCCTTAGGCATCATCGTGGATAACATGTTAAAACCCTCCAACCAGTATGCAGCGGCGGCTAAGAGAGCAAATAGAATGCTATGTATCATAAGGAAAGGAATGGAAAATAAAACAAAGGATATTATAATGCCTCTGTCGTTCCATGGTGCGACCGCACCTTGAATATTGTGTGCAATTCTGGTCACCGTATCTTAAAAAGGATATAGCATTATTAGAAAAGGTACAGAGAAGAGCCACCAAAATGGTAAAGGGGATGGAAGGATACCCCTATGAAGAGAGGCTAAAAAGGTTAGGGCTCTTTAACCTGGAAAAGAGACGACTGAGGGGAGATATAGAGGTCTATAAATTAATGAATGGAGTGGATGGGTAGATGTCGATCAATTGTTTATGCCATCAAAATGTAGAAAGACTAGGGGACACGCAATGAAGCTACAGTGTAACCTATATAAGACTAATAAAATAAAATATTTTTTCACTCAATGCGTAATCAAACCCTAGAATTAGTTACTGGAGGATGTAGTAAAAGCTGTTAGTGTAGTTGGGTTTAAAAAAGGTTTGGACAAGTTCCTGGAAGAAAGGTCCATAAACCATTATTAAAGGGGACCCGATAAATCCACTGCTCAGCTTCCACTAGCCCAGAAGCCGGAAGGCCAGCAACACATCTATGCAGTGAAACCACAATTATTTTTTACTTTCAGGATTATATAATTACACTTTAATACAGAAGCCAGATATCAGGAAAACAGCCTTTCTGTTAATCTGTGATATTATTGATGGCATAAATCAGTGGCAGTTTTCTAGAAGAAAGGCTACCAGGCCAAGACTAGCGGCAGCCTCCACTTTCATTTTTCTTTATTTCATTTAATATGTGTCTATTCTGTACAATCGAATCAGATATTAATGGATTGCAAAAAAGAACTATATCATACAATCCACAGAACAGACAGACAAAACAATGTAGAAATCTGCGCAATAAACATTCCTTTCATCTAGCTGCAATGGGCAAAAGTGAGTGAGTCTGGAAAAGTGTGAGGTTGGTGACCTGGAGAAAGTCATTGGTGATGTAATTCCTGCTCCGTACCTTCATGGTGCAATAGCAGTGACTTGCTTCACTTCTGCTTACCGCATCTGCAGTATAGTCCCAAGTAGGGCTCAGTTCACTCTCCAGAGATCTGCACCACCATTTGGCAGCTAATTTATCTATTTATTTATTTAACTAGTCTTTTATACCGCTTTATCATTTCAGTCAAAGCAGTTTACATTGTAACTTAAACTTGGTAATGTACATTAAACAGAGACATTGATAACTTGGAATTTTCAGAGGCAATGGAGGGTTAAGTGACTTCTCAAGGCCATAAGGAGTGCTAGAGGAAACTGAACTCTGGTTTCTTGGTTCCCAAGCCAGGGCTCTAACCACTCCTCCACTAAGGGTTAATTATCAGAGATTTTCTAGCAATAGGATGTTCTTGTTGTTTCAAAACACTCTAAATACTGTATATTGCAAAGGGCCCCCATCCAAAAAAGACTTGGAGCACACAAGATGTTAAATCAACTTCTTCCCTCCATGACTATTCATTGGATTAAGCACCAAACAAAACAGAAGTGGAGAAAGGGAATCTCCCTGAAATATTCCTTGCTGGATCTTAATGTTAGGAATGATGTACTAACCATCTACATACTTCAGAAAGAGTGGGGTTTGCCACATTGTCATGGTCAAACCAGGATTTATTTTATACATTTCAAGGCAATTTATTATCCAAGAGTGTGGGATGCTGTCAAAAGCTTTCTTCTAATTAATCCTTGCTATATTGAGATTTCTGCTTTTGTTAGCACCGGCCATGATGGCCTTGTTTAACATTAACTGGTCTTTGGTTCCATATGCTCCCCTCTTGCTCTACTACCATGATGTTATCGGACTCGAAATGAGCATATGTTTTGTCTGCATCTATTGCAGTGAACATCTTATAGATCATAGGTAAACAAGTTATTGGCCTGTAACTTTTGGTAATGTTACTTGGGTCCCCCTTTGGAAGGAGAAATGTTCTTCCTGTTGTAAGCCATTGAGGTGTTAAGTTAGGCTGCCTGATCAATTGGTTTTTGCAGTTTACCAGGTCTTGCTCTAGTGACGTTAACTCTTTGAGCCAAACGTTGGTCACTCCATCTGGGCCATTGCTCTTCAAGTTTGGGGCTCATTTTAAGCTGCTTTCCAGTTCTTTCATTGCTGCTGCAGGCCATTCTGTAGGTGTGATGTTAAGTTTTTTCTAAATGCTTCCGTATGCAGGGTAACCATTCTGCTTTTTCATTGTGCTCTATAGGGTCCTCATATAGTTTTCTCCAGAAGATTTCTGTTTCGGCTTTGGTTGGTGGTGCTTTAACCTTATTACTGCCCTTCCCCAGTTCGCGGTAGAATTGTTTTGTGTTCTCTCTAAATAATTTTGATAACTTTTTTTCCTGTTTTCTTCATATCTTTGCAGTTTTTTTTCTTTTGCTGCTACTTTTAATTTACTGTTGGAACAGATATATTTAGGGCCTGATATTGAATTGGGCAGGCTATGCGCCTCCACGGCACATAGCCCTGCCTGCCAACCTTTAACCCCGGACACTGAATATTCAGGGTCGCTGCACATGCCCCGGAGCTGCCAAAACGAACCGGGTAACGGCAATATTGCACTGCTATCCGGTTAGCTTCCATGGGTAAAACTAGGCCAGCTTTTGCTACGCCTAGTTTTATCCATCGATTGCTAACTGGGTAGTGGTACAATATTGCCACTACCCGGTTAGCAACAGTCTCCACCTCCGCTCCGCCCCAGAATGCCCCCAACACGCCCTGATGCTGTTGTTGTTAAGTGCCGTCGAGTCGGAGTCGACTCATGGCGACCCTCTGGATAGCTATCCTAAATTGTGTTCGGTCTTCAGTCAGGCGGCTCATTGTTGACAGACTGGTACCCGTAGCTGCTGTTATTGTATTGATCCATCTCATTGCTGGCCTTCCTCTTTTGCGTTGACCTTCTATCTTGCCAAGCATAATGTCTTTCTCTAATGATCTCTCTCTTTGCATGATGTGTCCAAAGTATGAAAGTCGAAGTCTTGTCATCTGAGCTTCTAAAGAAAGCTTAGGTTTGATCTCCTCTAGTACCGACTGGTTTGTTCTTCGGGCAGTCCATGGTATACACAGTATTCGCCGCCAGCACCATAATTCAAAGGCATCAATTTGCTTCCTGTCTATCTTTTTCACTGTCCATCACATCCATATGATGTTATTGAAAATACCATGGCTTGAACAAGTCGAATCTTTGTATGGAGAGAGACATCTCTGCTCTTGAGAATCTTATCTAGGTCTTTCATAGCCATTCTGCCCAAAGCAATGCGTCATCTGATTTCTTGACTGCTTGTTGCTTCTTTATTGATAGTTGATCCAAGTAGGTTAAAGTTGTTCACAATTTCAATTTCTTCTCCTTCAACGATGAACCTGTTGATTATGCCAGTTGTCATGATCTTTGTCTTCTTTACATTAAGGTGCAGGCCCATTTTGAGACTATGTTCTTTGATTGTGAGAAGCAAATGTTTCAGATCATCTTCACTTTCAGCCAGTAATGTGGTATCATCAGCATAGCGAAGGTTGTTGATGAGTCTTCCACCAATCTTCACACCTCTGTTGTCTTCATACAATCCTGCTTCTCTGATGATTTGTTCTGCATATAAATTAAACAGGTAGGGGGAAAGTATGCAGCCTTGTCTTACACCTTTGCTTATTTTAAACCATTCTGTTTCTCCTTGTTCCGTTCGAACTGTTGCTTCTTGATCAATGTACAGATTGTGCAAGAGAACGATCAGGTGTTCTGGTATACCCATGCTTCTTAATGTGGCCCAGAGTTTCTCATGGTTTACACAGTCAAAAGCCTTGCTATAGTCGATAAAGCACAAATAGATATCCTTTTGGTATTCTTTAGTCTTTTCAAGGATCCATCTCACATCCGCAATGATGTCTCTCGTTCCTCGCCCTTTCCTGAACCATGCTTGAACTTCAGGTAGTTCTTGTTCTAGGTATGGTTGTAGTCTCTTTTGAATAATCTTCAGTAGAATCTTGCTGGCATGTGGGATCAGAGCGATTGTGCGATAATTTCCACAGTCAGTTGGATCACCTTTCTTTAGTATTGGTATAAACACAGATCTTTTCCAGTCAGTTGGCCATGATGTTGTCTTCCATATTTCTTGGCAGAGCCTTGTGAGTACGGTAACAGCTGCATCAGATTGCTGCAATACGTCTATGGGAATGCTATCAATGCCTGGTGCTTTGTTCTTTGATAAGGCTTTCAATGCTGCTTCAACTTCTTCTTTCATCACCAATGGTTCCCGATCATAGGGTACAGGTTGAAACGGCTGTTGGTCCACTTGATCTTTATCATATAAAATCTCTGTATATTCCTTCCACCTTTTCTTGATCTTCTCAGCATCATTCAACATAGAACCTTGAGCATCTTGTAACATTCCAATTTGAGGCTGGAACTTTTTCTTCAACTCTCGTAGCTTTAGGAAAGCCGATCTTGTTCTTCCTCTAATAGTTTCTGCTTCTATTTCCTTGCAAGTGTCATTGTAGTACTTTTCCTTGTCCTGTCTTGCTGCACATTGGAAATCTCTGTTGAGTTCTGCGATTGTCTTTCTTTCTCCTCTGGCTTTAGCTTCTCTGCATTTCTGGGCAATTTTCAGAGTTTCTTCCGTCATCCATTTTGGCCGTTTTTGCTTTTTCACCTTTTGTAGAGACTTCTCGCTTTCTTCCAACACAACCTTCTTGATGTCATTCCATAACTCTTCCGGAGCTCTGTCATTTGTATCTAAAGCAGCAAATCGATTTTGCAGGCAGTCTTTAAATTCTAGTGGTATATTCTCAAGGTCATATTTTGCTGCATTCATGAGTGGTTTGCTCTTTTTCAACTTTAGCTTGAGTTTGCATACTAGTAGTTGATGATCTGTACCACAGTCAGCTCCAGGTTTTGTCTTTGTTGATGTTACAGAGCTTTTCCATCGTTGACTTCCACATATGTAGTCAATTTGATTTTTATATAATCCATTCGGTGAAGTCCATGTGTACAGTCGCCGCTTGTGTTGCTGGAAAAAGGTGTTTGAGATGAATAGATCATTGGTCTTGCAGAATTCTATCAGTCTTTCTCCAGCTTCATTTCTGTTGCCAAGTCCATATTTTCCAACTACTTTGCCTTCTTCTTTGTTGCCAACTTTTGCGTTCCAGTCACCCATGACTATCAGGATATCCTGTTTGCATGTTCTGTCAATTTCAGCTTGTACTTGTTCATAGAACTCTTCAATTTCATTCTCTTCTGCAGCTGTTGTTGGGGCATATACTTGAATTATAGTTGTGTTGATAGGCAATCCTCGTAGACAAATAGAGATTAAGCGTTCGCTGACTGCATTGTATTTCATTACAGTTCTTGCAAGTTTCTTCTTTATTATAAATGCAACACCATTTCTTCTTTGTCTTTCATTTCCAGCATAGTAGACCATGTGATCATCTGATGCAAAGTGCCCCATGCCAGTCCATTTCAGTTCGCTGACACCCAACAGATCAAGTTGTACACGTTCCATTTCATTCTTGACCACCTCCAACTTCCCTTGGTTCATGCTTCGTACGTTCCATGTTCCAATGTGTAAGACATCTTTACAGCTTCTGACTCTCATTTCATGCGCAGCTACATCAGCAGTCAGACTTCCCGAGGGCTTTGATCCAACCACATCATAAATGCTGGCTTTACTCTGAAAAGTCTTCAGCTCTTCCCCAGTAGCTAGTTGAGTGTCTTCTGACCTGGGGGTCTCATCTTCCAGCACCATAGCACAATTTGTTTTGTTGTAACTATCCATTGGGTTTTCATGGCAAGATACAGAAGTAGATTGCCGGGCCTTTCTTCCACGCAGTTTAAGTTTGGTGTTGTTGCCGTTGTCACAAAAATGTGATCCTCCGCCGTCAACACTGTCCCATTCTGCTGCTGCCCAGATGGGTGGTTTGTCTTGGTCTGGCACCTCAGCTGAGACCTGTCCATCTTGGGAGACCCTGCCAGTAGTTAAACTACCGATAGTTTAGCTCTCAGCATCACTGATGCATGCAAGCCCTCACAGCACGACAAGCTGCTAACCGCATAGTATTGAGGCATGTAGTGGGGTTAGAAGGGGATATTTAATGGCACTAACCATGTAGGTATCGTTGAATATCCCGATTTAAGGCATTTACATGGCTTACTGGGCTGTAAACCATGTAAATGCCTTTTGAATATCAGGCCCTTAAGGTCTTCTTCTGTTACTGCAGCATGCTTCATCTTGATGTCTTGAATCTTCCTCAATATCTTTGATGATCTGAATCCTTTTAGATTTCCGTCTGTCAGGGATACCTCCGCATGCAGTGATTTTTATTTTTTCTTCAATGAGCTTTTTCCAAGGAGGAATTGTTGTTCTCTTTTTCTTTTGACCCTGCATCTTAGTTGGTAGTATTCTTTCAATAATAATTTTAGCTGCACAATATTGTGTTTGATTTATTTCTGTGATGTTAGTAAATGGTCCTTTTATACAGCTTATGGTCTTTTTCATCTTATTTATCATACTTTTAACCTTAGATGTTAAATTTAACTTGGGTAATCTTTCCCTTGCCTAGAAATAAACATATTCATCTTTTTCCATGTGGACTAGACGTTCAATCATGAATTCCTCAACCTCTTGGTTTTCCCCCTCCCTTTCTACTTCCTCTTCAGCTGATTTCTTGACTTGTCCTTTATTGATCTCACTGTTCTGTAGTTCCAGATTTCTAAGCTCCGTCTCCACCTCAACTGCTCTTTTTTTTCTGTGCATTCCTTCCCACCAAGGTCTCCTCCTCCTCAGTGCATTTTTTGTTCTACTGAAGTTCTTACTTGATTCAAAATGCTATCAGTCTGAGCCAGACGTACAGAGGGATCACGATTCTAATCCCGTGGGGCACGTCTAGTCCTGCGGGATCAGAATCACGATCAGGCCTGTACTGCGATTCAGTCTTGGCCTGCATGTACAGGCACTGCCCGGATAGCTCAGGCAGGCTTTTAAATGGAGACACGGCGCTATGGCATCATGTCATCCAGGGTGGGCGACTGCCCACTGTCGCCCACTCTCCGCCCCCGGGCCACCTCTTCCCCAGCCCCAACTAACTCCCCCACACAACCGGCGGGGAAGTTAGTTGGGGGCTGCCACCAGCACGAATAGCAGGATGGACGTCCCTTTGGGACGTCAATACCCGCTATTCGCGTCTCAGAATATTTATTTATTTATTTAGCTGCATTTATTTAGCTGCATTTATATCCCGCTTTTCACCGGGTCAAAGCGGTTTGACAGAAGGGGGTTACAATAATCAGCTTGACAGAGAAAAGGGGGGGGGGGGGCGACACCAGGGCAGGGCCAACATTGATGATCTGAACAGAAAGTAACGGTACTAGACATTTGACTCAAGTTTCTCAGTTGGTAGCAGAGGTGTTAGATCAGATTGAGTCTGGATGTTGCAGTCAGTGAGAGATGTCCATCTCAGATCCAAGATATTTATGAAACAGATGGGATTTTAACTGTTTCCTGAATGTGGAGAGGTCCAGGGCCGGATTTACGTATACGCCATGTACGCCATGGCGTAGGGCCCACAACCGGCAGGGGCCCACAAAAAATAGAACCAGGTTTTTTTTTTTTCAACTCGATTAAAAAAAAAACCTGGTGGCTGCCGCCGCGGGGCCCCCTCTGCTGCCGCGGGGGCCCCGTCTACAAGATGGTCGGGTCCGGTCCGGTCTGGTCGGGTCGGGTCGGGTCGGGTCGGGTCTCGTCTCGTCTCCCTCCCTCCCTCCCGGCTGCGAGAGACGCGAAGAGAGAGCGTCTCCTCGCGTCTGTGTTAAGCCCGCATGTTATCTAGCTAATAGATTATATACTCCATGTAAATAGTTACCCCATGTTATCCAAGTTTGATACTCCTGTTATATGTAATACCAAACAGCCTGTTGTTCTGGTTTCTTTCTGTTGTTTGTAAACCGCGCTGATGTCAAAGAGTGCGGTATATAAGAAGTTGAAATAAATAAATAAATAAATAAATAAATAAATAACAGCTACAACCACCTATAAAAGAACGCCTTTCCCATCTGAGGTACATTCTCACAAAACTGCTACACGAAGCCCCCTGCAGCTACGGCAAACAACAGACTACTCGACTTCATAAGCACACTAAGGAATCTTTCTGAGTTCACCTTCGAAAAAAGCTGCCACCAGTGGGCAGAGAGCTCTCTGCGTGCAGCCCTGCACCTACACGCTGCTAGCTCTCCCTTGGAGGGATCGAACCAACAGGAACGCTACCACAAAGTGCTCTACCCTATCGGGGCTAGTCCACCTTTTTAAAAAGCAGCTACCAGCAGGCGTACCTGCGCCTGAGGCCTTTCAGCACGGCCCTAAGGAAAAGGCACCACAAGATCCTCGATCGCCTATCAAATCTGGGAAGGAAATCAACGCAGAGTCTAACATCGTCCTTCGGTACCACTGAGCTCCCTTAGATTTGAGATCGTGTACCGCACTAAATTGTCATCCTACCAAATCGCAGCAAGTATACCTGACGATAAGCTTCGTTAATAGACCTATCCTTTTCAGTTGAACTTATAATTAGTTAATAGCATCTATATTGTATTCTGGTATACTAAGATCTCTGTTGTAATTTACTCATTCCATAAAACTGCAATACTAGCGTTAGTAATAATACATATCGCCATTACAAATTTATCTGTCAGAATTTATTACTGTTGTCAGTAGTATATACTCACAAATAGAGTACAAATTATATTTATCAGAATTTAATACTGTTGCCAGTAATATAAACTCTTCAATAGAGTACAACTAGAACGATTCAATTACTGTTGTCAGTAAGAGATTTCACACATAGGGTATAACCAGAATGACTTAATTACTGTTGAAAGTATAATATATCACAGAAATGCTATACAGCTGCTAGTTCGAATTGCATGTTTAAAGTTGGTAATACACCAGGAACCATTCTACCCTAGATTCTTGCTTTCTAAGCAATTGATAATCCCACATTGTTACAGAGTATCTATTCCAGTTCACAGAGTATTCAATGTTACAGAGTAACCATACTTTTTACTATTATCACATTAAATTATAACAGAAACAGTATACACCATTATCTTGCTACAATTCTGAACTATTTAAGAATAGCATATACCTATCACTTCAGACATTTTTTCCCATAGTGTAAATAAAACACTACAATTCTCAAAATGAAACTGATACACCTAACCTTACACTTTCTATATGCCTTAGGGATATATATTTGTCTAACACTCTCTTTTAACTACTGTCTCCAAATACCATGCCCACACTTGGACCATACTGGTTTAGCTCACATACAAGTCATACCATACCACTACAAACAGAAACACAATAATAATTTTAACACAAACCCTTATCCAAGAAACACAAATCCCCAAGCTAAGAGGTTAATCCACATAAAACTAAAACCTCAACCTATAATTAAAATTCTAAATACACCAAATCAAACATTAAAAATCATTCTGATCAATTCAAGATCAATTAGAAATAAAATACCTATCATTACAGATATTATCACAGATGAGAAACCTGACTTTCTCTGCGTAACAGAGACTTGGCTGTCCAACTCAGACACAATTTTGCTAAACCAAATACAAATGACCGGATATTCAATCTTTCACTGTAACCGTAATCATAAGAAAGGAGGTGGTATACTCATTCTAGCTAAATCTAGCTTAAACTGTTCCTCAACGATTTGTGAATCTAAAGAAAATATTGATATCTTAAAATTAGAGAATAAAAAATTAGCCATCTGCCTTTTTTACAGACCTCCATCTTCAGATGCAGAGAACTTAACAACCATCCTAGAAACAATCTGTAAGACCACAATGAACAAACCACATGTTGTCTTGGGTGATTTCAATTTAACAACCATTAACAACACTTTACACTCAACCTTCCTAGAATCAATGGAAGACATGGGTTTTAAACAAATAGTCAAACACCCCACACACATTAAAGGCAACACTCTTGACCTTGTTTTTCTTCCTGAACATATGCTGGAGGCACATCACTACAACCCTCCCACTGTAACCCAAGTACCATGGTCTGATCATTTTATGATCCAATTCTCAATCCACACTTCACACACATCCTCTCATCAACAAACTGCAACACATCATGGACCGCGATTCTGTCCATTTATATCAGAAGAATTTCTAGAAACAATAATACCTCAACTAGATATAAATTCATACAACATTGACGAAGTAATTACTAACTGGAACTCGGTATTAAGAGAAGCCTCTAAACCATTAACACCAAAACCTAAAAAGCCTCATAAAGGAACTTCAGAAAAATGGTATACTCATGAACTGGATACTATCAAAAAAAACCTAAGAAAAATAGAAAGAAAATGGCGTGTAAAGAAAACACCTGAACTTAGGGTTCTCTACTTTACAACACTTAACACATACAGAGCAGCAACTAATAATGCAAAGAAATTATATCATACTTCTATATTAACTAAGGCTATTAATCGTCCGAGGGAACTATTTGAAATAGTAAATTCCCTATCTAAAGCTTCTAATAACAACTCCCAGCTCATCCCTATAAACTTATCTGATTTAGCAAACTATTTTGCTAGTAAACTAAAACTATCATTGATACCAATACCAGATCCTATAATATCACTGAACAATAACAATAGATGGAATTCCTTCCAACCCATTGATAAAAAACAAATACTAAACATAATATCAAATATCAATACCACCACATCTATCCTTGATCCATGCCCAGTCACCTGGATTAAGTCAACAAAAGATGAACTTGCCCCATTTATTCTCAAAATAGTTAACAGCTCCATCCAGCAGGGGGTACTACCAAAAGAACTAAAGAATTCTGCAATTCGACCAATTTTAAAGAATAAATCTCTAAATGAGAATGACCCAACCTCATATCGCCCAATTGCCAGTATCCCCTTTATAACAAAAATTATAGAAAAAGTTGTACAATTACAACTACAGGACTATATAGACACATTTGCCCCCCTTGATGATCATCAATATGGATTCCGACCATATCATTGTGTAGAGACCCTTCTGCTTGCTCTCCTCGATACCCTAAACAAAGGACTAGACAACACAAAACAAGCTTTTATTATGGTATTTCTAGATATATCTGCGGCCTTTGATAGTGTAAATCACAACATACTTATATCAAGGCTCGAACAAATTGGATTAAGGAAAATTACACTAGAATGGTTTAAATCCTATATCTGACCGTACACAATTTGTAAAAGTTAACCAGAACTCCTCACCTACTTTTCCTCAAGAACAGGGAATACCCCAGGGCTCTGCCTTATCTGCCCTTCTGTTCAACCTCTATCTCCAACCAATCTGTACCATTTTTCAAAACCACAAGATGAAATACCAGATATATGCGGATGACATTATGCTATACTCTGCATTTGACATAGAAGATCCAAACTATGACAATATAGCAAACTGCCTTATAGATGCTGAAAAATGGCTAAGTGAAAACAATTTGAAAATCAACTTCAAAAAAACAGAGATACGTATCACCTCAAGAAACACAAATTATACACCACCAACTGACATCAAAATCCTTAACTTTAACATACCTATAAAGGAAAATATTAAATACTTAGGGGTCACTATAGACAAGGCTCTTAATTTCACAAGCCATATCAAGAAAACAACCAAAACAATATACTACAAGCTACGCTCAATTCAACAACTGAGACCGCTATTAGAATTCAATGACTTTAGAACCATCACACAGGCTCTGATAACACCCCATTTTGATTACTGCAATGGGATATTAACAGGTGTATCTAAAAAGAGCTTAAAAATACTACAGATGGCTCAAAATGTTACAGCTAGAATAATCTTCAAAGCCAAACTGACTGATCACATCACCCCGATACTTTATTCATTACATTGGCTACCTATACAAAGTAGAATTCAATATAAAATAATATTGACCACCTTCAAACTGATAAACCAGATTGCCCCATCATACCTCTCTACACTAATTCATAGACCTACAGAAAATAGAGTAAGACGTAGAAAGAACCTGCATACTATTGCAGTCCCTGACTCAATAAGAAAAACTAAACACATAACAAGTACAGGTGCCTTCTCATATGTAGCACCTTCTCTATGGAATAATCTCCCGGATCAACTAAGGGAAATAAAAGACCTGAAACAATTCAGAAAAGATCTAAAAACCTACTTGTTCACGCAATATTATTCCAACACAGATAAAGAACTGGCTAAGACCTCTCATCCTCCTTAGATCTATGAACGTTCCCTATAACTATTGCAATGCTATCCTAGATCTCCATAATATGCTCGCCCTAATACTTGCAAAACTACTTCCAATAGAAACCCATTGATAAAACCTCAATATATATATGTAAATAGTTTCAAATATTAATCAAATCTATCTATATATAGTACTGATTTCTGTTCTTAGTACTTGATATTAACTACCTGTATATAGTTTTGAACACTGTTCAATATACCTGTATATAGTTTAAACACTGTTCGATGTAACTGCTTACCATAGCAATGTTTTATGTATTCTGTTGTTTAATGTAAACCGCCACTGATCTTGGGAAGTGGCGGTATATAAGAGATTTGCAAATAAATAAATAAATAAATAACTAGCAACTAAAATCGACTCAGACTCTCATGCTTTTGAACTTTTCCAGTCCTGCATGGATGAAGCTGAAGGTTGCATGTCAGCACTGGAGGATGAGACATGCGGACACGAGGAGAGCCTGGTGTCACTGAAAGCACAGCAATTGGAAATGTTAGATGACCTGGAAAACCGGGGGGGGGGGGGGGACCAAGAAAGAATATCCACCAAGTGGAGCTTCCTGAGAGTCTCAAGGATGTGGAGCTTGTGGGGTTCCTGGAAACTTGGTTCCCCACTGCCCTAGCATTGCCGTCCCATCTGGGCCCTATGAGAGTGGAGAGGGTCCACTGCATGGGCCCAAACAGGGAGGGTGATTCCAGACCCCACACGGTGTTGGTCTGCTTTATGTCCTATGTACAAAAAGAGGCCATCCTCCGAGTTGCATGATAGGGAAATGTGTTGAAGTACAAGGGTTGCAGGGTTTTGGCCTTCCAGGACTACTCAGCATGGCTAGCAATGCAGCAGAAGAAATTGTCCAGGACTTGTTCTCGTTTAGTGGCATTACAGATCTGCTTTGTCCTTCAGTACTGCAACACCTCCTACCTGGGCCCAAGGGCTTACAGGCAGGAGTGGCCTTTGGAATGTCCTTTTTGGAATAAAGCTGTGTTAGTTGTCCCCAGGAATTCTGGGACCTGTAGTTTGCTTGTCTCCCTTAAGGACTGAGCTGTAGTTATGACTCGAGTAGGAAAGGCTGCAAGAATATTTATTTGTGGGGATTTTCTCCAGCGCATCAAAGTTCAGTACAACAAATGCAAAAAGGATGCAACTCCAACATAAAGGTTGAAACAGAAACACAGGAAATGCAACAGAAATTAACTCAGCACTATTTGGCTGTTTCACAATTCCTCTGACTTTCACTAGGCACTGCCTCGTGTGGTCACTCAAGGAAAAACACATGACCTGAAACAGCTGCTTTTCTGTACAGCACGGCTTCTTACTTTCAACAGGTGATTAAGCTTGTTAAACAACTTGCAAAGCTTTCCAAGGCAGCAGCAGGTATGGCAAATTTACTCTGTATTCCTTCATACAGTTTTCAATGCTCTGTAACACTGCTCCTTTCTATAAGACAAGTTGAACAGTCCATAGCAGAAGGTTCATATTCTATTGTAGGCAAACACTCATCCACCTGCATACTTTCTTCAGAGCTAGAATTAAAGGTATCTTTGTCAGGTTTATTATCTTTCCCTGACTTCCTTTCCAGAAACTCCCAAAATTGGCTTAAAAGCAATTCAGCTTTTTTATGCACATTTTCCTTAGGATAAACATCTTCCTTTTCTGATAAAAGCCTGCTTATGGTTCCTGCCCCAGAGGGTTCAGCTGTCCTGCTTTTATCAGAGGGATAGCTTCCAGCAAGGGTAAATCCCTTCCCCCACTTGCTATCAGCTAACTGTGCTCGGTTAGTCTTTTGAACATTAGCATAGGTAAAAGGCTTCTCAAGCAAAGAGTTAAAATTGGAAATATCAGCTTTACCTTTGCCAGGGACTTTTAGATAAGCGCTGGTACCTTTTCTCCTGCTATCTCCCAGGGTCTGGAACTCAGCTTTCTTATTGCTATTTCCACTGGCCTTCTGGTAATTGCTCGGCTGATAGTTTTCCTCTTGGCTTTCTCTGTTGCTGTTATAGCCTTGGCTGCTATAGGTCCAACTACCGTTTCTCCACGTGTTTGCTCTGCTAACTTTCTTGTTCCCAGGCTCTACCTTGCAGTAACGTTTCTTCCATGGATGTTCCTGTCTCCAATGTTCACTGCTCCCAGGTTCTGCCCTGCTCCAAGGTTCTAGCTTGTTCATCCTTCTGGCAGTTCCTCCTGAACTCCTTCCTGGACTGCTTCCCGTCTCTCTCCTCTCTCTTCCCTCTCTCCCCTCTCTCTGCATTGCTTGAGGATTTAGAAAGGGTTCACTTCCCTGCACTCCCTGACCTTCCCCTGGGCGTGACCAATCAGTGAACACATCTGTCTCCTCCTCTGAGCTGAGGTGTGGCCTGAGCTCAGCAGAGAGCTGTGTTTTTTTCATCTCTGGCTTGAAAAGCCTGTGTGTCAGTGCAGTGTTATTTACTCCAACAGGATTTTCCCCTATTTCCATCTCTTCTTGAGGGCATTCCTCACTACAGTACCCACATGCCTGCAGATTTTCCACAGTGGCATCTCCCATGTTTTTGACTCTGCTAACTATGCCACGGATTTTGTTGCCTCACATCTCGAGCCTGAACGTGGGTGGGCCTAACCTGGTTCTACATTTCTGCTCTAGCCAGACTAAGCTTTTCTTTTCGGATGGCTTGCTTTTGGGCTGGTGACTCCTTGGACTGTTGATGATTGGAACTGCAGGCAATTGTGGACCTGCAGCTGAGGATTCTGAGTTCCTGCCAGCTGCAGCAGAGCTCCCTTTGATTGTCTTCTGAGTGGGCCTCAGGGGTTGGCACCATAATCACAGCCCAGACCCTCGCTCCAACTTGGACTGAGCCTTATGCCTGGAACTCTTGTTGCACTCCCCTTGTGCTGTTGTTTAGTTGGGGGTAAGACTTTGGGGCTCTATATGGATATTAAGGTGATTCTGTGTGCCCCAGTAGGGGCATTGCTGTCTTCTTTGGGCCCTCAGTGTTTTTTTTTATTTTTCTTCTTCTCTCTCTCCCCACTGTTGTTGTTTCTTGTTGTGTCTTGGCTTGGCAGGTCAAGTGGGGATGGGTGGGAGGTGTTGGTGTGGTTGGAGTGATGGGGGAGGTTTGGAGGAGCCCCGATGTGTGGATGGATGTAAGTGGGTATGTGTCTGTCAGGTTGGATGTTATACAGGGTGGGGGTCAGGTCGGGTGGGGATCCCGAGGGATGTTTTATCCTTGTGATGGGGAAGCTCTTTGGAACCCCAGTGTTATTGGGCAGTGTCTACAGTCCTAACTCATTTTCACAGCAGTTCTTTGATGGTCTAGTGAAGGGCCTTATTTCGGTGCGTGATAACAGGATTTTACTGGGGGTGATTATAACAGTGTTCTCAATGTCAATGGATCGTTCCTAGGGCCAGGGGGACCATGAGACAAAGCAGTGCTGTAGGCTGTTGGGCATTTGTGAGAGCTGGGACTTACTAGATGCCTGGTGGGTTCTTCATCCTCTAGAGCATGACTATACTCACTTGTCCCGTGCTCATGATACGTAGTCTCATCTTGATTATTTTCTTGTTTCTGGAGACTTCATGGAATGTATGTTGGATGCTCAAATCGCAAACATACTGGTTTCTGACCATGCTCCGGTGAGTCTAGATCTAGACTGTTGGGGAGTCTCCGAGACTAAAGTATTGGAAGTTTCCACTACATCTTTATAAAGAGACAGGTTTTCAATCCTTCTTGTGACAGCAATAGGATTTCTTTGGGGAAATCAACCGAGAGCATATGGACAACCCAGTCTTGTTTTGGGAAACCGCTAAGGTGTACTTACAAGGGATGATCATTGGGTACTCTAGTAGGTGCAGATGGACACTTGGCAAGCAGATAATGGACCTGGGGTGGCAGTTGTGGGAGGCACAGCAGAAGCTAGCTTGGCAGTTCACAGCTGAGGCCCAATCTGACTATCTTGCGCTACAGTTGGAGCTCAACACTGCTGCATTTGCAAACTAAACAGTCTTTGTTATTATTATCGCTGTGCTCTGTACTGCCATGGGAGTAAATCGGGATGTCTATTGTTATCCCTGATTAAGGAGGGATGGGGGCTCCGGTATGTGGGCCTCTTCGGGATGCGGCAGGAGTCTTGAGCTCTGAACAGACACATGTTGTCCAGGCCTTCTGGGATTACTACCAACAATTGTGCTTGGCGGAGGAGGGCAATGGCGCCACTGCCAGGTTTCCTGCAGAAGTGTAGTCTATCGAAGTTGACAGAGGATCAGTTGGTATCCCTGAACCATCCTATCTCTGTGGCTGAGATGCAGAAGGTGATTAAAGGTCTTCAGGTGGTGAAGACCCCGGGACCCAACGGGTATAGTGCTGAATTTTTCAAATTGTTACAGGATAGGGTCAATGTACCACTGGCGGTTATGTACCAGCAGCTTCTGGATCGGGAATCCTACCCCTATGGTGGTAGAGAAGCTTTAATAACTGTTATCTCCAAACCTGTATAGGATCTCCTGAACCCGGGCTGTTATCATCTGATTTTGCTGATCAAATTAGACCAGAAGATTATTTTGAAAATACTGGCGGATCGGCTGGTTTCTATCATGCCCTCCTTGATTCATCCATCTCAGGTGGGTTTGTTAGGGGATGACATGCCATAGTTAACGTACTCTAGATTTTGGCAACTATGCAATACTGTCAGACAAAGGAGATCCCTTCACTCTTTATTAGTTTCTACGCGGAGAAGGTGTTTGATTGCATTAGCTTGGAGTATATGTTTCTAGCCTTGGAACGATATGGTTTTCAGGGGTCCTTTGTGCAAATGATATACCTGCTGCATTCCATGCCACATGCCTGTCTCCTAATTAATGGCTTGCATAATGAAAGTTTTCATCTTTAGTGTGGAACACGACAGGTTTGCTCTCTGTCCCCCTTATTTTTTTTTGATGCTGGAACCGCTTCTGCACACTGTTTGTGTACTCTGCACCTCCCCTCACCGGCAACAGCACCTGGGTTCTTGGGTAACGGATTTCCACACCCGGAGCAATGAGAAGGAAGCAAATACAGTTAATAATACAAAATACAACAGACACTTGTATTATAAAAACCACCAAAGCTTTGGGAGAGAAAACAAAGTCAGCACCTTGTTTACTCTGCCATCACAGCCTTCAGCTATTTTATTTATAGGTCAAAATTCCATTACACAGCATAATTTCCACCTTATTTTTCCACGTCAAGCATCACGTATATTCATAACGTGCATCTCTATGTCTCTATGTCATAGGTCATTTCTTATTAGCATAGGTCATCATGAGGAGACATACATGTATTCCCAGACATAACTTCTTAAACAATAATTCCAACACTAGCAGTTTTGATATCTCTAATTCGAGAATGAAGAGACAGCTTCTCCCTGCACTATCTGTTTCATAACAAACTTAGTGTCTTTGTTATTGGAAAGTTCAGCCTAGTTATTTCAGTAGAGTCTGTCAAGGTTTTTGCTGAGTAATAAGCCCTGGAATTTCTGAGTTACTGAATCTGTGGTGTTAACTTTTTCTGAGGGCGTTCAGTAATATAATGTTATTAAGTACCCTCACTGTGTACTGTCGTGACCCTCGCCTGGGCCAAAGGCTTACAGGCATAGGGCTGCCAATATTTGTCCTTAACTAAAGAGTTACTATCCTTGTCTCCAGCAGGGAACTCTGGGACTTCTAGTTGATTCTTTTACTCAAAGACAAAGTAGTGTGAGACCGTTGGTTTTAAGGCAAAACAATAATTTTATTTAGGTTCCCATAAGCACTAAGGTTCAACGCAGACATAAGGATTATTCTCCAAGCAAATAATAACAGGAAACATATGCAACTGGAACTGAAGAAACTGAAAGAACCTTTAAACATGTGCAGCTGTTTTCAGCAAAACCATTTCAGCTAGTAAATCACAGCTTCCTTTGTTCGTCCAGCACAGCTAAATTTCTTCATTTATCCTGTGCTGTTTCAGTTATCAAACTCTAGGTTAAGCAAGGGTTCTTTACCTTAGAAGAAGTTCCTGGCATTCACATGGCTGGGTAAAACCCTGCTTCTCAAAAGCTTCTCCTGTTAACACTTTTTATCACCAACTTTCAAACTTCCTTCTTACACAAAGAACAGTCCATAGGAGACTCCTCAGTAACAGAATCCTGCCCAAAAGAGTCAATTTGCATTTCTTCCTGTGCTAAGAAATGCTTGTCTGTCTCTGGGTTTTCATTAACTCCTTCAAGCTTACTGTTCTGTAGGAACTTCTGGATTTTCTTCCACAGCTGCTCTCCCTGATATGGAATATTTGTACCTTGAGAGTGGGGCTTCTTTCCTTGGATCAATTGCCTCAATGCTTCAATCGTGTTCAACTCTGATTCTCTGCCCTCGGCTGGGTTCTGGTCACTTCCAGTTGTAACCGTATTCACCCACCTTCTGGCAGCTTGAATTCTCTGAGATGGCTCACGAACACTCTGCACTGCAATCTGTTCCTCGTTGTCAGCAACTCTCCCAGCCACCCATCTGCTGGTTTCTGAATTAAGAGTACCTCTCTTACAAGGACTGCTTCCTTTCTTGCTGGAGCCGTTCTCCAACTCAAAGTCAAACTTCCCACTTCTCCCTTTCCTCTCCTCTGAACAGGGCTTATAATGCTGTTTCTTAACTAACACTCCCCTGTCTCTGCACAGGTGATTATCATTACCCTCCGAGCCTGCACTTATGTTAGGGCTTGGGTGTGGCTTGGCTTCAGCCACTACGTGCTTCTTTCCTTTGCCTGCAGTCTGAACCCTGTGAATACCTAGCCTGTCTCTCACTTTAAAGGCATATTCACTGTTTTCTTCTGTTTCCATCGGCTCAGCACAGCTCTCATCATCACACATCCCCCCCTTAAGATATTATGGGCTGGCGCATTATTATCCGCACAGCTCTTAATTCTTGCTGAGATGTTGGTGTTTCTCTGCCACTTCGCTGCCCTATGGTCTACTGTGGCTAGATGAGCTAGCACTATCCTTTCATACCAGGGCCTCAATACGTTTACGTGGTAAACCTGTTGGCGGCCCCTCCTGTTTTCCACTAAGTATGACACTGGACCTACCTGTTTGACCACTTTATAGGGCCCTTTCCATTGGCTCTCAAACTTTGGAGTGGCCCCGGCCACCATTATGATTATTTTCTCGCCTAGAACCAGCTGGCGAGGCTTTGCACCTTGATCATAGTAACTTTTCTGTCGTAGCTGAATGGCCTTTAAATTTTCCTCGGCCACTTGGGAGGTTCGGTGCAACCGGCCCCTTCGATTCCTCAAAAACTGGGGTACCCATACTTCTTCCACCCCGGGCTCAACCCACTGCTCCCGCAGTATATCTAAAATACCTCATGGGGGCCGCCCATAATTAGTTCGTAAGGGGAAGTCCCTAAAGATGCTTGCTTTTGCTCTCTACAGGCATATAAGACGAAGGGAAGCATGGTGTCCCATTCCAACATGTTACCTTCTAAACCTAAAAGAGTGCAGCTTATCCTGGTCTCGGCATCTGATGTTGTTGTGCAGTCAGTACATGTGTGTGAAGAGTGCTATTTATCCTGGTCTCAGAATCTGCTGCTGTTGTGCAGTCAGTGCATGTGTGTGAAGAGTGCAGCATATCCTGGTCTTGGTATCTGCTGCTGTTGTGCAGTCAGTGCATGTGTGTGAAGAGTGCAGCTTATCCTGATCTCGGCATCTGCTGCTGTTGCACAGTCAGTACATGTGTGTGAAGAGTGCAGTTTATCCTGGTCTCAGCATCTGCTGCTGCTGCACAGTCAGTACATGTGTGTGAAGAGTGCAGCTTATCCTGGCCTCAAAATCTGCTGCTATTGTGCTGTCAGTGCATGTGTGTGAAGAGTGCAGCTTATCCTGGTCTCGGTATCTGCTGCTGTTGTGCAGTCAGTGCATGTGTGTGAAGAGTGCAGCTTATCCTGGTCTCGGCATCTGCTGCTGTTGTGCAGTCAGTGCATGTGTGTGAAGAGTGCAGCTTATCCTGGTCTCCATATCTGCTGCTGTTGCGCAGTCAGTGGATGTGTTTGTAGAGTGCAGCTTATCCTAGTCTGAGCATCTGCTGCTGTTGTGCAATCAGTACATGGGTGTGAAGAGTGCAGCTTATCCTGGTCTCAGCATCTGCTGCTGTTGTGCAATCAGTACATGTGTGTGAAGAGTGCAGCTTATCCTGGTATCGGCATCTGCTGGTGTTGTGCAGTCAGTACATGTGTGTGAAGAGTGCAGTTTATCCTGATCTCAGCATCTGCTGCTGATGCACGTCAGTACATGTGTGTGAAGAGTGCGGCTTATCCTGATCTGGGCATCCGCTGCTGTTGTGCAGTCAGTACATGTGTGTGAAGAGTGCTGTTTATCCTGGTCTCGGCATCTGCTGCTTTTGTGCAGTCAGTACATGTGTGTGAAGAATACAGCTTATCCTGGTCTCAGCATCTGCTGCTGTTGTGCTGTGAGTGCATGTGTGTGAAGATTGCTGCTTATCCTGGTCTCGGCATCCACTGCTGTTGTGCAGTCAGTACATGTGTGTGAAGAGTGCAGCTTATCCTGGTCTTGGCATCTACTGCTGTTGTGCAAACAGTGCATGTGTGTGAAGAGTGCAGGTTATCCTGGTCTCGGCAACTGCTGCTGGTGTGCAGTCAGTACATGTGTGTGAAGAGTAAAGCTTATCCTGGTCTCAGCATCTGCTGCTGTTGCACAGTCAGTACATGTGTGTGAAGAGTGCAGCTTATCCTGATCTCGGCATACACTGCTGTTGTGCAGTCAGTATATGTATATGATGAGTGCAGCTTATTCTGATCTCGGCATCTGCTGCTGTTGTGTAGTCAGTACATGTGTGTGAAGATTGCAGCTTCTCCTGGTCTCGGCATCCACTGCTGTTGCACAGTCAGTGCATGTGTGTGAAGAGTGCAGCTTATCCTGGTCTCAGTATTTGCTGCTGTTGTGCAGTCAGTGCATGTGTGTGAAGAGTGCAGCATATCCTGGTCTCGGTATCTGCTGCTGTTGTGCAGTCAGTGCATGTGTGTGAAGAGTGCAGCTTATCCTGATCTCGGCATCTGCTGCTGTTGCACAGTCAGTACATGTGTGTGAAGAGTGCAGTTTATCCTGGTCTCAGCATCTGCTGCTGCTGCACAGTCAGTACATGTGTGTGAAGAGTGCAGCTTATCCTGGCCTCAAAATCTGCTGCTATTGTGCTGTCAGTGCATGTGTGTGAAGAGTGCAGCTTATCCTGGTCTCGGCATCTGCTGCTGTTGTGCAGTCAGTGCATGTGTGTGAAGAGTGCAGCTTATCCTGGTCTCGGCATCTGCTGCTGTTGTGCAGTCAGTGCATGTGTGTGAAGAGTGCAGCTTATCCTGGTCTCCATATCTGCTGCTGTTGCGCAGTCAGTGGATGTGTTTGTAGAGTGCAGCTTATCCTAGTCTGAGCATCTGCTGCTGTTGTGCAATCAGTACATGGGTGTGAAGAGTGCAGCTTATCCTGGTCTCAGCATCTGCTGCTGTTGTGCAGTCAGTACATGTGTGTGAAGAGTGCAGCTTATCCTGGTATCGGCATCTGCTGGTGTTGTGCAGTCAGTACATGTGTGTGAAGAGTGCAGTTTATCCTGATCTCAGCATCTGCTGCTGGTGCACGTCAGTACATGTGTGTGAAGAGTGCGGCTTATCCTGATCTGGGCATCCGCTGCTGTTGTGCAGTCAGTACATGTGTGTGAAGAGTGCTGTTTATCCTGGTCTCGGCATCTGCTGCTTTTGTGCAGTCAGTACATGTGTGTGAAGAATACAGCTTATCCTGGTCTCAGCATCTGCTGCTGTTGTGCTGTGAGTGCATGTGTGTGAAGATTGCTGCTTATCCTGGTCTCGGCATCCACTGCTGTTGTGCAGTCAGTACATGTGTGTGAAGAGTGCAGCTTATCCTGGTCTTGGCATCTACTGCTGTTGTGCAAACAGTGCATGTGTGTGAAGAGTGCAGGTTATCCTGGTCTCGGCAACTGCTGCTGGAGTGCAGTCAGTACATGTGTGTGAAGAGTAAAGCTTATCCTGGTCTCAGCATCTGCTGCTGTTGCACAGTCAGTACATGTGTGTGAAGAGTGCAGCTTATCCTGATCTCGGCATACACTGCTGTTGTGCAGTCAGTATAAGTATATGATGAGTGCAGCTTATTCTGATCTCGGCATCTGCTGCTGTTGTGTAGTCAGTACATGTGTGTGAAGATTGCAGCTTCTCCTAGTCTCGGCATCCACTGCTGTTGCACAGTCAGTGCATGTGTGTGAAGAGTGCAGCTTATCCTGGTCTCGGCATCTGCTGCTATTGTGCAGTCAGTGCATGTGTGTGAAGAGTGCAGCTTATCCTGGTCTCCACATCTGCTGCTGTTGCGCAGTCAGTGGATGTGTTTGTAGAGTGCAGCTTATCCTAGTCTGAGCATCTGCTGCTGTTGTGCAGTCAGTACATGTGTGTGAAGAGTGCAGCTTATCCTGGTATCGGCATCTGCTGCTGTTGTGCAGTCAGTACATGTGTGTGAAGAGTGCAGCTTATCCTGGTCTCCACATCTGCTGCTATTGTGCTGTCAGTGCATGTGTGTGAAGAGTGCAGCTTATCCTGGTCTCGGTATCTGCTGCTGTTGTGCAGTCAGTGCATGTGTGTGAAGAGTGCAGCTTATCCTGATCTCGGCATCTGCTGCTGTTGCACAGTCAGTACATGTGTGTGAAGAGTGCAGCTTATCCTGGCCTCAAAATCTGCTGCTATTGTGCTGTCAGTGCATGTGTGTGAAGAGTGCAGCTTATCCTGGTCTCTGTATCTGCTGCTATTGTGCAGTCAGTGCATGTGTGTGAAGAGTGCAGCTTATCCTGGTCTCAGCATCTGCTGCTGTTGTGCAGTCAGTGCATGTGTGTGAAGAGTGCAGCTTATCCTGGTCTCCATATCTGCTGCTGTTGCGCAGTCAGTGGATGTGTTTGTAGAGTTCAGCTTATCCTAGTCTGAGCATCTGCTGCTGTTGTGCAATCAGTACATGGGTGTGAAGAGTGCAGCTTATCCTGGTCTCAGCATCTGCTGCTGTTGTGCAGTCAGTACATGTGTGTGAAGAGTGCAGCTTATCCTGGTATTGGCATCTGCTGGTGTTGTGCAGTCAGTACATGTGTGTGAAGAGTGCAGTTTATCCTGATCTCAGCATCTGCTGCTGGTGCACAGTCAGTACATGTGTGTGAAGAGTGCAGTTTATCCTGATCTCGGCATCTGTTGCTGTTGCACAGTCAGTACATGTGTGTGAAGAGTGCGGCTTATCCTGATCTCAGCATCCGCTGCTGTTGTGCAGTCAGTACATGTGTGTGAAGAGTGCAGCTTATCCTGATCTCGGCATCCGCTGCTGTTGTGCAGTCAGTACATGTATGTGAAGAGTGCAGCTTATCGTGGTCTCAGCCTCTGCTGCTTTTGTGCAGTGTCATGAGGCACAAGGATCAGAGCCCAGGGAGACAGAGAATGTACTTCAGAATGAATCCACTTTTGACAGGTCAAAGGAAAACATGGAGGAAGGTTGGCATAGAAACCCCAAACAAACTATGTCACACAGTACTAGGGAACGCCCAAGCCAGGAGCTAACCCATGACTCATTAGGAGAGGGGAGGCAGCTGATGAGGGGCGGAGCCCAAGCAAATGGGAAAGGCAACACATTTAAAAATCCCCTAGCAGGGAGTAGTGAGGAGAGAGGGAGGAGAAGAATTAACCAAGGACCCAGCCAAAGGAGAACTGTCTTGGGAACAGAGTGGAAGGACGAGAGAAGGGAAGGGAGTCCCAATCTCACCCAGGAAAGCTCCTCTGAAGAAGGGAGCCATGGGAGGCACGCTGACCCAAAGAGACAGACAGTTCCACGCTGTAGGAAGCAGTGCACGGCTGGTCAGTGCACTGAGGAACTCTATTCCCCAGAAAGCAAGGAACATTGCTTTTAAACCCAGGTAAGGCAGTCTCAGCCTTATAATGCTAAGTACTCTGAAGGAAAAGTTTATTTCCCTGAAGCTGAGCTTCTGCCTGTGAGAAAACACAGGGAAAGCAGAAAGGAAAAGTTTTATCTTGAGCCGTGTTGCAGCCAAGGGAGGTTCCTGGAAAGGAGTTTGCTGGAAGGTAGGAAAATACCACCTAATAGCAGAGCAGAGGAATCTAACCCAGTTCCTTGTACATACCAGGAGCTGTGTGAAAGAGCCAACAGTAATTATGGTAAACACCCAGGCTCCTCTAGGCTGTTGGGTGAAGGGAACCCTTTACCCTTTGCAGAGGAAGTGATTAAGCAGGGAAAAGAGTTCACCCCACGGGAAGCTGAGGAGGACGTTGATGGTATGCAATGTGATTTTTACCAAGCTCCAGACACGAAGATGTTGATGGACTGTACATACACGCTGTCAGACAGCATACAATCTCTATGCTAGTATTGCTACATTATTATAAGAAGGAAAACAGTCCAAAGAGTGTTTGGAAGTTAAACTGTTTTCTATGCCTTTTTGTGTTACCTTAAGAAGCTGAAGACAAGCACTGCCTAAGTTTGGTTATCCTTTTGTTTCATTGTACCAGAAGTATGGACTTTATGTTGCTGTATTTTCAAGGTTAAAATCCAACCCTGGGAAGGGAATAAATCCTATTTTTACCTTACTATCTCGTGCACAACTATTTACTTCATAAGCTACTGAACTACAGTACCCAGAAGGCTTTACCAAGCCTCAAAATAGTGGTTCACAGCCTCAAGAAGAACACTTCCCCGCTCACCTTACTCACACTAAGGCCTCTGGGAGGGTGAGTGGGCGACAGCAGTCAGTACATGTGTGTGAAGAGTGCTGTTTATCCTGGTCTCGGCATCTGCTGCTTTTGTGCAGTCAGTACATGTGTGTGAAGAATACAGCTTATCCTGGTCTCAGCATCTGCTGCTGTTGTGCTGTGAGTGCATGTGTGTGAAGATTGCTGCTTATCCTGGTCTTGGCATCTACTGCTGTTGTGCAATCAGTGCATGTGTGTGAAGAGTGCAGGTTATCCTGGTCTCAGCATCTGCTGCTGTTGCACAGTCAGTACATGTGTGTGAAGAGTGCAGCTTATCCTGATCTCGGCATACACTGCTGCTGTGCAGTCAGTATATGTATATGATGAGTGCAGCTTATCCTGATCTCGGCATCTGCTGCTGTTGTGTAGTGTCACAAGGTAAACCCAGGGGACCCAGAGGAAATGGAGATTAACGGAGAAAATCAGGCAGAACCTGATGAGGTAAACAAAAACATGTCAAATAGTTGCTATGAGCGACCACCGCACACGTGGGAAAAGGGTAAAAAGACACACCCAGCCAGCATGAGAATGGAGGTTGATTTACCTGATAGGGATCAGCTGAGAAGGGGTGGAACCCGGGGACAGATACATAAGGCACACTCACAAGCAGTGAGGGAGAGTGAGCACGGACAGAGGTGGAAGCAACAACCTCAGTCGTGGGAACGGAGGGAAAGAGAAAGAAACACTATAAGCCAATCTCATCTCCAGGACCAAAGTTGGTGGAAGGAAGGAAATGAGAGAGAGTGTCAGCAACATATACCAGAGGACAGCTTGAATGAGTCTCAGGACTATGTGAGTACGTGTGGAGATCAGCTGTTGAACACAGAGTGTGTGTGTGAAAGCCAGAAGAGAAGAGGGAGGAATCCTGTTGCAGGAAGCAAGGCATTCAAAGTGGAACAGGACTGTTTTACACCCGAATGGGCTAAGTCCAGGATTGATAGAAGAAGCCAGCCTAGAGCAGAGATAAAGGGAAAAGGAAACAACTTCTTTCCTTGTACGGGCAGTTACAAGAGAAAGGAAGGTCTCTTACCTTATAATTCTGCTAGCAACTTTAAATGCTCAGACTTCTCTCGAGTGCCGTTGTCAGCACTGAAAACTCCCACAGCTGTATCAGAGGATTTAGCCTTTAACCCATTCAAGGCAGGACACAAGCTGTTTGATTCTAATACCAGTGTTTATGGGCAGTTACCTCATAGCTTTACACAGGAGGAGTGCTCTTACAAGCCATTATCCAGAGTATACGGTAATACCCAGCAGTGTTTTAGCCTAAAGCCAGGAAGCAGTCACGTAGCTGACGTGATTAACCAGAGTGAGCTCGGCAGGACAGCTGCTACAGAAAACGTAGGTACAAATGGTTATCCTTTAATGCCACATGATATTTCTAATGTACCAGATAACACTGAACCCATGGAATGCTCGTTAGTGACAACTGAAGAGGAAGAGTTTTCATTGAGATAAGAAAATATATGTACAAGGAAGGTTTAAACAGCAACACAGTAACTGGCAGAAGTTGCTTGGTTTAAAGTGAATCCTGATTGATTTATATCAGCAAAAGAAAAGGATTAAGTGCTCATGAAGAGAACTGTTTTTCTTTTGTTAAAAAGTTAAAGCTGAGGAAAGCACTTTTTGTTCAATGTTTGCTTCTGTTATTTGCCAGAGTGGCTTTTGATTATTTTGTTCTTCAAGAAAAAGAATACCTCATTGGACGGGGAATAAAGCCCTTGATTTAAAGTGTGAACTGTGTGTTTGAGTGATTACAAGAAGACGGTACAACTACCACCCACAGAGGGCCAGGCAGGGCTATCTATAGCATATAGAAAGCCAAGAAAAGGTATTAAGCCATAATACCAGTCTCCACCGGAGGGGCCCGATGAGGGTGTGACATAAAAATGGCGTAGGAGTGAGGATATTTTTTTTTTGGGGGGGCAAAATATTTTTGGAACAGAAGAAACAAAAAGACATTGCCTAAAGGAAGGAGAATATTGGCATCACAAGACAAGTGCAGTGGAATATTCGCTGGCAGGTCGGCCAGAGGACTGGAAAAGACCCTTTTCTCACATGCTTGAGTCTGCCAGGAGACTAAGGTAATAGTAGCCTGTGTAGACTGGGATAGGATATCCTGTGAGGAAAGAGGGGGCGCTCTAGTTTAGAGTAAAGTCCTGTATAAAAGATACCGCACTTGGTGGGCCTTTCTCTTTTCTTTTTCTTACAGGAACAGCGTCTGGAGAAGAGGGAACCACAGGACGTGATGTCGTGGATAGCTGAACAGTGGGACAAGCAAGCCCGAATGGTGCAGCATTTACAGGAGCAATACATAGCTTCTGCGAGGGAGCAGCAAAGGCCGCTATTAGAAGCTGTGGACGCTCTGCTGAAAAAAAACTGGTGAAGAAGTAGCACGTACTACATCAATACCGCAAGTAGAGATGAACACTAACTTTGCTTTGTCTTTGGGACAGTTAAAACCGGAGGACAATCCGGATGATTTTATAGAAGCTTTTGAGAGGATTGCTAGTAATCTTCAATGGCCATCTGAGCAATGGGCAATGCGGTTTGCAATGACCCTAAGCGGTGAAGCTTTGTCTGCATTTAAAGCTATGCCGGCCAGCCTGGCTAATAATTATGTAGAAATTAAAAGGGCTGTAAAAGACAGACTAGGCCTTTCACCTAGGCATTATAGGCGATTGTTTAGAGAGGCACACATGCATATAACTGAAACCCCGAAAGCATTATATCAAAGGCTTAGGAATCTTGCCTATAAATGGTTAGATCCAGAGGGAAAACCACTAGAATCAATTCTAGATGAAATTATTCTAGAACAGTTCTTGTTGGCAGTAACCCCAGAGATGAAAACGTTTCTTACGTTACAGAATTGCTCCAATATGGAGGAAGCAACTAGGATGGCTGAAGTATTCAGGGAAGCTAAGAGAACTGATACATCCAGGGTAAACCTTTTAAAAGTAGCAGGTATGGATGAATCAGATGAATGGAAGAGGTATGAAAGAATTAAGGCACCTAGTGGTAATATGGCCAAAGAGGTTTTCTCCACAAACATTAAGAAATGTTACAAATGTGGAAAGCCTGGACACATTCGGAGGGAATGTAAAGTTAGGATGGTCTTTGTAACAGGGGTGGAAAAACAAACACCAGAGGGTATTTTTCTACAAGTTCAAATAGAGGGGATAAATACTATGGCTTTTCTTGATTCAGGGGCTGAACAAAGTTTGGTTTCACGGAAACTTTGGGAAACCATAAAACAGTCTAACCCTGATATATTGAATCAGGAAAAAGAACAGGTACAGGTACAATGTATACACGGGGCACAGTTTCCATATCCCCTATATCAGGTGCATGTCAAAGGAATGGGCATCGAGAAAAAATTACAGGTAGCAGTAGTCTCTGAACTACCGCAGAATTTAATTATAGGACGTGATTGGCCGTTTTTCCAAAAGGGGTTAAAACAAGGGATGGGTTTGAAGATGGGTTTAGTCTCTACCCGATCTCAAACTAGTAAAGTAGAAACTAGGGAGTCCCCGGTAGGGAAAAAAACTGAACCGGAAGAGAAGGTTGATGTGGAAGTTCCCGGAGAAGAAGGGACAGATACACTTCCTCATCACGATGACTTGGTCCAGAGTCCGAGTGAGGGCGGGAAAAAGGCTAAGGCCAAAAAGCGCCATGAAAGGAGTCAAAGAACTCAGGGAAGAAGGGAATTGGAAACGGGGGAGGGATTACCGTGGGTGCCTGCCGCACTGGTACAAAAATTCCCATCCTTCCCAAAAGAACAAAGAGAGGATTTGGCACTCAAAAGAGCTTTTGAGTGGGCCCAAAAAGAAAGGACAGTGTTACCCCGGTTCTTTCTAGATGGGGAAATCTTGTATAGAGAGAGTCTCGATCCATATACAGATGCGATACGTAAACAGCTGGTGGTACCTGTAAATTTCAAGTCGGTAGTGTTGCGTTTAGCGCATGACCACCCAGTAGGTAGCCACAAAGGCGTTCAAGGAACGCTTGACCAAATTTTGGCACGTTTCTATTGGCCAGGGGTATACCAAGAAACAAAACGGTATTGTGATTCGTGCCCTACCTGCCAAAGGGTTTCTGTAGTAAGACCCAAGGCCGTACCCTTGATACCGTTGCCGACCATCACGGCACCGATACGCCGAATGGGAGTAGACATTGTGGGCCCATTAATAAGAACACCCCGAGGTTATCAATACCTCCTAGTCATTGTGGACTATGCAACACGGTTCCCGTGGGCCATTCCACTCAGGAACATTTCGGCCAAAATAATATCACAAGAACTGATAAAATTGTTTTGTGAGGTGGGATTTCCTCAGGAAATACTTACAGATCAGGGCAGTAATTTTGTTTCCAAATACCTTGCCAAGGTCTGGGAGGCGTTCGGAATACGCCATATAAAAACAGCGGCGTATCACCCTCAGACCAATGGGTTAGTGGAGAGGACTAACCAGTCGATTAAACACCTACTGAGAAGAGGATTAAGGAGGGGGGAGATGGCGGAATGGGATACGCTCCTTCCGTTTGTATTATACGCTTGTCGGGAACGGGTCCAAACCTCCTTGGGAGTGTCACCGTTTGAGCTTTTATTTGGGAGGACACCTAGGGGGATACTAGACATTCTGCGTGAAGAATGGGTAGAACCCAAGATACCTGAAATCGGCATCCCGCAGTTCTTAAAAGAACTAAGGACTCGCCTGGAAAAGACTTCCCAAGCCTCAAGGGAGAATTTGAATCAGAGTAAGAAAAGACAAAAATTTTACTATGATAAAGGTACGAAGGCTAGAGAACTGGCAGCAGGGGATAAGGTTTTAATTCAAGTGGCAGACCCTGGTCCCAAGTTTGAGACTCACTGGAAGGGGCCTGGCACAGTGATAAAAAAGGTAGGATTTGTATCCTATCTCATTGAAAACGATAAAGGTCGTAGACAGGTATACCATATAAATGTATTGAAACCCTGGAGAGAAAGGTCAGCCACAGCACATTTTGCCTTTTGTGAACAGCAATGTAGAATTAGGAATGGAATTACATGCTGGCCACCTAAAAAGGCGGCAGCAAGTAATGTTTTAAGGGGGGGAATGTGTCACAAGGTAAACCCAGGGGACCCAGAGGAAATGGAGATTAACGGAGAAAATCAGGCAGAACCTGATGAGGTAAACAAAAACATGTCAAATAGTTGCTATGAGCGACCACCGCACACGTGGGAAAAGGGTAAAAAGACACACCCAGCCAGCATGAGAATGGAGGTTGATTTACCTGATAGGGATCAGCTGAGAAGGGGTGGAACCCGGGGACAGATACATAAGGCACACTCACAAGCAGTGAGGGAGAGTGAGCACGGACAGAGGTGGAAGCAACAACCTCAGTCGTGGGAACGGAGGGAAAGAGAAAGAAACACTATAAGCCAATCTCATCTCCAGGACCAAAGTTGGTGGAAGGAAGGAAATGAGAGAGAGTGTCAGCAACATATACCAGAGGACAGCTTGAATGAGTCTCAGGACTATGTGAGTACGTGTGGAGATCAGCTGTTGAACACAGAGTGTGTGTGTGAAAGCCAGAAGAGAAGAGGGAGGAATCCTGTTGCAGGAAGCAAGGCATTCAAAGTGGAACAGGACTGTTTTACACCCGAATGGGCTAAGTCCAGGATTGATAGAAGAAGCCAGCCTAGAGCAGAGATAAAGGGAAAAGGAAACAACTTCTTTCCTTGTACGGGCAGTTACAAGAGAAAGGAAGGTCTCTTACCTTATAATTCTGCTAGCAACTTTAAATGCTCAGACTTCTCTCGAGTGCCGTTGTCAGCACTGAAAACTCCCACAGCTGTATCAGAGGATTTAGCCTTTAACCCATTCAAGGCAGGACACAAGCTGTTTGATTCTAATACCAGTGTTTATAGGCAGTTACCTCATAGCTTTACACAGGAGGAGTGCTCTTACAAGCCATTATCCAGAGTATACGGTAATACCCAGCAGTGTTTTAGCCTAAAGCCAGGAAGCAGTCACGTAGCTGACGTGATTAACCAGAGTGAGCTCGGCAGGACAGCTGCTACAGAAAACGTAGGTACAAATGGTTATCCTTTAATGCCACATGATATTTCTAATGTACCAGATAACACTGAACCCATGGAATGCTCGTTAGTGACAACTGAAGAGGAAGAGTTTTCATTGAGATAAGAAAATATATGTACAAGGAAGGTTTAAACAGCAACACAGTAACTGGCAGAAGTTGCTTGGTTTAAAGTGAATCCTGATTGATTTATATCAGCAAAAGAAAAGGATTAAGTGCTCATGAAGAGAACTGTTTTTCTTTTGTTAAAAAGTTAAAGCTGAGGAAAGCACTTTTTGTTCAATGTTTGCTTCTGTTATTTGCCAGAGTGGCTTTTGATTATTTTGTTCTTCAAGAAAAAGAATACCTCATTGGACGGGGAATAAAGCCCTTGATTTAAAGTGTGAACTGTGTGTTTGAGTGATTACAAGAAGACGGTACAACTACCACCCACAGAGGGCCAGGCAGGGCTATCTATAGCAGGGGTCTCAAACACGCGGCCCGCGGGCCACATGCGGCCCGCGAGAGACCTTTGTGCGGCCCGCGATGCAGAGGAAACAAAAAAACCCCCGGCTTCTGCTGCTGCTGCCGCCGCACAAAGGTCTCTCGCGGGCCGCATACAAGAAAATATTAAATATATTTCCCAAAGAAAAGAGCCATAAAGTTCCCCTGTAAGGAGGTTCACTGATCCCCCGATTGCAGGAAAGAGAGAGGAGAGGAGTCGGAGAATGGCGATGAGGAAAAAAAGCTGCAGACATCCGCGATTATGCATGTGCCGGCCCGAACACAGTAGCAGGAGACAGGAGGATGGCGCCGACGGAAGGCTCGCAGGTTGACCACGTGGAGAAAGCCGGAAAAGTATGCGGAGGCTCGTCGGAGGAGAGAAATGCTGTAGTGAGCACCGCGGTGACCCGAGAGGAGCTTTGAGAGTGGTTTGAGGAGCTGAAGGCTGAGGTACAAATGGCAAAAAATGAACTGGGGGAGATGCTTGCTGGCATGAAGGAGGGGGTCGAGGAGCTGACTTACAGAAGCCCAGGGTTTGTTTTGTTTTTCATTTTTAAATTTACTTGGGCTGATGGGGGGGGGGGGGGTTAGGACTAGTAAGGGGGGGGTAGGACTGAAAATGGGGTGATGGGGGGATAGTACTGAAAATGGGGTGATGGGGGTTAGGACTGGTAATGGACAGATGGGGGTTAGGACTGGAGGTGGTCTGATTGGGGGGGCTAAGACTGAAAATAGGGTTATGGGGGGGCTAAGAATGAAGATGGGGTGATGGAAGGGTTAGGACTGGAAGTGGGCTATGGGGGGGGGGGGTTAGAACTGGTAATGGACTGGGGGGGGGTGCTAGGACTGGAAATGGGCCGAGTAGAAGGGGGAGCTTGAACTGCAAATAGCTGATGGGGACAGGGTCTTGGAATGGAAATGGGCTGAGTGGAAGGGGGCTTGGAATGGAAATGGGCTGATGGGGAGGGGGGCTTGGAAAGGAAATGGGCTGATGAGGGGGGGCTACGACTGGAAATGGGCCGAGTAGAAGGGGGAGCTTGAACTGCAAATAGCTGATGGGGACAGGGTTTTGGAATGGAAATGGGCTGAGTGGAAGGGGGCTTGGAATGGAAATGGGCTGTGAGGGGAGGGAGCTAGGACTGGAAATGGGCTGATGATGCGGGGACTAGAAGGGAGCGGATGCTGGGTGGGGCAGGAGCTAGAAGGGAGTTGATGTTGGGGGACGATTAGAATGGGATGGGGCTGGGAGAGTGAAATGGAGAGGGGAAATATATTTTGTGTGGGAGGGAAGAAAAATCTACAATTGCCCGGGTATTGGGAGAGTAAGTGGGGATTGAGGATGGAGGGGTAAAATTTGAGTGGATGAAATAGGAATGAGGAAAGAGCAAAAGGAGAATGATTAGTATGTTAAAGCAGATGTAGAGAGAATGGAAAAAAACTAGGAAAGAAGAAAGGACAAATGGACAGCAGACAATGGAGCGTTAGCAGAAGACACGAAGAAACCAGAAGAAAGTGGCTGGAACAATTGCAACTGAAAAAAAATGCACAAAAGGTAGAAAAATATCTCTTTATTTCGAATTTATTAACTGGAATATGTCAGCTCTTGGAAATGTGCATCTTTAACGTCTGCACTTTATTTAATACAAGAGGAAATCAATTTATAGTTTTATTTCTACAGTGTTGTACATTCTAAGTTTGGCTTTTGGGGTTCCCAGTTTAATTGTCTTCCTGTTTCTAAATTGTGATTCCTTGTTTGGTGATGGTGTATGTTCTGCATGTGTAACTGAGCTGAGGTATTCTGTTTATGTAATTCCTATTTGACATTGCCACTTGTTCTCTTTCCCGAGTAGGTCATGTATTGTTATTCTCTGAAATGTGTTGATTTAATATTTGCAGTGTTGCCTTTTGATAGTTAGGGTATGGTGCTTTGTGAGTCCTGGTAGTGCTGTTAGGACATGGCAGGTTTGCTATGGGTTCTAAATGGGCAGTGTTTCTAGTAGTTCCTAATGTGCCTGGCGGTTGGCACTGGTTTATAGTAATGTAGAAATCTTTTAGTCTTTCTTTATCCATACACTCATTAAGAGGCATGTTTACTAAAAGTTAGTGTATGGTAACATTATGCAAATATTTATGCAAATGATGCCCTTATGCAAATGATGCCCTTATGCAAATGAGGCCTGCGTCTTGTGCGGCCCCCGGGTTACTCTACAAGTCCTCATTTGGCCCTCAAAGCAATTTGAGTTTGAGACCCCTGATCTATAGCATATAGAAAGCCAAGAAAAGGTATTAAGCCATAATACCAGTCTCCACCGGAGGGGCCCGATGAGGGTGTGACAGTAGTCAGTACATGTGTGTGAAGATTGCAGCTTCTCCTGGTCTCGGCATCCACTGCTGTTGCACAGTCAGTGCATGTGTGTGAAGAGCGCAGCTTATCCTGGTCTCGGTATCTGCTGCTGATGTGCAGTCAGTGCATGTGTGTGAAGAGTGCAGCTTATCCTGGTCTTGGCATCTGCTGCTGCTGCACAGTCAGTACATGTGTGTGAATAGTGCTGTTTATCCTGGTTTCAGAATCTGCTGCTATTGTGCTGTCGGTGCATGTGTGTGAAGAGTGCAGCTTATCCTGGTCTCGGCATCTGCTGCTGTTGTGCAGTCAGTGCATGTTTGTAAAGAGTGCAGCATATCATGGTCTTGGCATCTGCTGCTGTTGCGCAGTAGGTACATGTGTGTGAAGAGTGCAGCTTATCCTGGTCTCCGCATCCATTGCTGTTGTCCAGTCAGTGGATGTGTTTGAAGACTGCAGCTTATCGTGGTCTGAGCATTTGCTGCTGTTGTGCAGTCAGTACATGTGTGTGAAGAGTGCAGCTTATCCTGATCTCGGCATCCGCTGCTGTTGTGCAGTCAGTACATGTGTGTGAAGAGTGCAGCTTATCCTGGTGTCAGCCTCTGCTGCTGTTGTGCAGTCAGTACATGTGTTTGAAGAATGCAGCTTATCATGGACTCGGCATCCGCTGCTGTTGTGCAGTCAGTACTGTGATGTAGAAGCCCATGCAGAGCCTATGGAAATAGAAGGAAAGAAGGATTTTACCTTTAAAGATACTGATAGTCAGCCAGCACACACGTCTCAGTATTTGCAAGAGAGAGGCAAGCAGAGGGAGACAGAAGCTGAGCTGACACACCCAAGCTCTGACGTAGCAGCAAGCTTGGATCTTGATTATTCACACCTGGGGAAGAAGGCAGAGCCAAGCCTCAGGGAACAGAAATTTAAACCCCAGCTAGAAGCTTGGGAGAGGAGCAGGGGAAGATGCAGAGCTTCCGAAGGGAGGAAGAGAGAAAAAGCTTCTGAGAAAAGGCCATGTGCTCTAGATTGGAGGAGATGTGGTTGGAGAGGCTTAGAAACTTCCCAGAGTTGGAGACCTTGTAAGGAACCTATCTGCAGGTCTGAAATTGAAGCCAGCAGAACAGAAGGAGAGAAGGTACAGCCTGTTATCAGGAACCTGCTGAGGGAGGAAGAGCAGAGAACCCTTCAGTCCTCAGGGCTGGATGAAAGGCTTCAGAGTTTGCCTAGGTGGGAACCCAGCTCTAAAGCAAGAAGTTTGAAAAACTTACCCAGGAGCAGAGGGCTAGGGCAGTGCTCTCGACAGGCAGTGCAAACAGAAGAGCAAAAGTAATTCCTTACAGCTGGAGGGAGCTAGCTGAGAGCCAGAGAGGAATCTCCACAGCCCAAGGTATTTCTAAACCTTACTGCGCAGAATTGTGTCCAAGGGAAATTTATTTATTTATTTATTTACATTCTCTTATATACCGCGCTATTCTGCATCAGTGCGGTTTACATTGAACAAACTGAAATTACATTGAACAGGGCATTATAACTTGGAGATAACTATTTTACAGGGAACATGGGCTATGGAGGGTTAAGTGGCTTGCCCAAGACCACAAGGAGCACCTGTGGGACTAGAAACCCCAGTCCTTCCGGCCCAAGGTTGCTGTCCTCTAGTGGGATTTGAACCCCCGACCTTCCGGCCTGAAGTACCTTGCCCCAACCACTAGGCTACTCCTCCACTACCAGAGTTAGCAGAGGGAGGTTACCAGAAACCCTGCTGTAACAATTTAAAGCCAAACTCAGTAAGCCCTGAGTTTGAAGAAATGCAATGGGACAGTAATGATATTGACCTAGGGGAAGTTCCCATGGATTGCACGTTTTGTGTGGCAGATGATATTGAGTCCCTGCACTAAAAGCCCGAGCTGAGTGAAAGCAAAGGAAAAGAGGTATTTTTCTTTGGAAGCAGAAGCTGTTATTGTTAAGCTGTTTTGATTACATGGGATATGCACTGCACATGTGTGGAGCAGAGACTGTGAGAAATGCAGTTGCTTTAATTTTCTGTAAATAACTCTGAGCAAACACCTGAAGATTGTCCTATTTTGTTCTACACTGAATTCTTTTGTGTTGGGAATAAATTTCTTGTCATTTTTGCCTTACTACTCGACTCACAACTACTCTTTATCAGACAACATAATGGCAGCGCCAACCCTCTTAGCCCTAGGCGGAGGGCTGGTGTCATGACAGTACACGTGTGTAAAGAGTGCAGCTTATCCTGATCTCGGCATCCGCTGCTTTTGTGCAGTCAGTACATTTGTGTGAAGAGTGCAGCTTATCCTGGTCTTGGCATCTGCTGCTGTTGCACAGTCAGTACATGTGTCTGAAGAGTGCAGCTTATCCTGGTCTCGGCATCTGCTGCTGTTGTGCAGTCAGTGCATGTGTGTGAAGAGTGCTGCTTATCCTGGTCTCGGCATCTGCTGCTGTTGTGCAGTCAGTGCATGTGTGTGAAGAGTGCAGCTTATCATGGTCTCAGCATCTGCTGATGTTGCGCAGTCAGTGCATGTGTGTGAAGATTGCAGCTTATCCTGGTCTTGGTATCTGCTGCTGTTGTGCAGTCAGTGCATGTGTGTGAAGAGTGCAGTTTATCCTGGTCTCAGCACCTGCTGCTGTTGCACAGTCAGTACATGTGTGTGAATAGTGCAGCTTATCCTGGTCTCAGCATCTGCTGATGTTGCGCAGTCAGTGCATGTGTGTGAAGAGTGCAGCTTATCCTGGTCTCAGCATCTGCTGCTGTTGTGCAGTCAGTACATGTGTGGCCACCTACTGGATGATCATGGGCAAGTCTTAAAACCAACCCCTTAAAAGTCGTGGGTACCACCAACTGTTTTCTGATCGTCCCTGTTCGGGGATCCTGACTTTCCCTATACAGTATCTCGTTGTCTAGAAGGAATCTGGGAAGGACCTCTCGTACAACTCGGGCATACTCAAATGCTTGAGTGAGAGCTGGATCTGCTTGCTGTTCTTGGGGAAAAGTTGGGAATTTTTCAACTAATTCCGCTGGCACCTAGGGTAAACCTTGGCTAACCTCCATCTTAGCCCTTCACTGTGCCCTCCACCGCCTCTCACGACACTTTTGCGCTTTCCCCTTCTTAATTTTAGCAGATGGGGAAGCCACTAAATCATTGTGTGAAGGTAAAACTTCTAGTGAATCTTCCAGGGTCTCGTCCCTTTGGCTTTTGGCAGTGGACTGGGATCGGGTGGATATAAGGCCACTCTTCTGCCCTAAGCCTTCCTCTAATCCCCGCTTAAATTTTGGGCCAGTCCCTTCCCAATACTAAGTCATACAGGAGTTTGGGAACTACTGCCACTTGGATCTCTCTCTGCACCCCTAATCCTTTGATCATTAGTTTGTATGTGGGGTAAAAAGAAGCAGCACCGTGAATGCATCTAATTCGAACGCTACCTTCTGGCTTCCACTGCTCGGACTTATTCTGGGCCTCTATTGCTCGCCAAAGCCTTTGTGACAACATGCTTTGGTCCGCATCAGAGTCCAAGAGAGCGTTAGTAGTAATCCCTTGTATGCTAACCGATAAGAGAAAACCTTCCCCAAGTTGTTTCATAGATGTTCCCATTAAGTTAGTGGGGGCTTTGCAACCCTTTTGCAAGTGTCCCCATTTCCCACAGCGGAAACATTTTTTCCCAGCCCACTTCCCAAAGCGGAAACATTTTTTCCCAGCCCACTTCCCATCTTGAGTAGGCAGACAAACGTTTCCACACTCAACAGTATTCTCCTTCATCTTTTCTGATGCAGCAAAACTGACCTCAGCACCTATCTTTGGAGCGCTTCCCTTTTGCTGATGAGCTAACTCAGCCTCCATAAAACGTTCAGACAAAAGGGTTGCCTCTCCCATGCTTTGGCAATTCTGCTGGATAAGAAAGGACTGTATGTCTTTTGGCACTGCTGCCATAAATTGTTCTAACATTATCATGTCAATGACCATTTCTAAAGTTTTTCCCTCTGGCGCTAGCCATTTCAGTGCTAAACCACGAATCCGCTGGCTTAAAGCCTTTGGTGTCTCGCCAGCTCTCAGGACTGTGGCTCTAAACATGCGGCGATATACTGTGGCTGTTAACCCTAAACGATCCTTAATGGCACTCTTTACGGCCTTATAATCCATAGCTTGGGCTGCCGGCATGGCTCTATAAGCGGCCAGTGCCTCTCCAGTTAAGGATGTAGCCAGACGCACTGCCCACTGGGTCTCTGGCCATCCTATAGCCTGAGCCACTCTTTCAAAGGACTCAAGAAAGTCATCTATATTGTCCTCTGGGGTAAGCTTCCCAAAACTAAATGCTCCAGTATTATGAAAGTCTATCGGACTGTCCACATGAGGTGTAGCTGGTCCTACTGGTCTTGGTACTCCTCCGCCTCCTTGGCTCCGGAGCATGATCAAAGCTTCCACCAGGTCTAGGACTGGCTTTTGCTGTTCCCTCATTGCAGCAATTGCACTGTCCTGCGCCAGCTGCGCTAACTCCTGCTGACGTGTGAACTGGGTCGCCATCCAATTCACCAGCTCTTTAGGATCCATACCTTCGGTGACCTGCAAGAAAAAAAGAGAGAGAAAACACCAAGGGCGACACCCCACAACAGCTTTTTTTAATTTTTTATATGTGCCCCCTTTAATGCACAAGCATTCACTTTCCCTCAATCCAGTACAAGTCACGCTTAGGTATCTTTTACCTTGTTCAGGCGTCGACTCTCACTTATACAGGTGTCTTTTTTCTTGGCACTGCAACCGTACCAGTCACTCTGCTCACCACACCGTCAGGAAAAATCCTGCTGCCACGTTCTTCAGCTTGGAAATCCTTGCAGCTGTATCCTGAAGTGACCTCCTGGTATATCCTTGAGTGTAAAAATCCTAAAAACTATGCCACTGTCACGCCCTTGCCCCTTATTTCCAGTATGGAGGGGCATGTGTGTGAAGAGTGCAGCTTGTCCTGGCCTCGGCATCCGCTGCTGTTTTGCAGTCAGTGCATGTGTGTGAAGAGTGCAGCTTATCCTGGCCTCAGCATCCACTGCTGTTTTGCAGTCAGTGCATGTGTGTGAAGAGTGCAGCTTATCCTGGTCTCGGCATCTGCTGCTGTTGGGCAGTCAGTGCATGTGTGTGAAGAGTGCAGCTTATCCTGGTCTTGGCATCTGCTGCTGTTGCGCAGTCAGTGCATGTGTGTGAAGAGTGCAGCTTATCCTGGTCTTGGCATCTGCTGCTGTTGCACAGTCAGTGCATGTGTGTGAAGAGTGCAGCTTATCCTGGTCTTGGCATCTGCTGCTGTTGGGCAGTCAGTGCATGTGTGTGAAGAGTGCAGTTTATCCTGGTCTTGGCATCTGCTGCTGTTGCGCAGTCAGTGCATGTGTGTGAAGAGTGCAGCTTATCCTGGTCTTGGCATCTGCTGCTGTTGCGCAGTCAGTGCATGTGTGTGAAGAGTGCAGCTTATCCTGGTCTTGGCATCTGCTGCTGTTGCGCAGTCAGTGCATGTGTGTGAAGAGTGCAGCTTATCCTGGTCTTGGCATCTGCTGCTGTTGCGCAGTCAGTGCATGTGTGTGAAGAGTGCAGCTTTTCCTGGTCTCGGCATCCGCTGCTGTTGTGCAGTCAGTACATGTGTGTGAAGAGTGCAGCTTATCCTGGTCTCCACATCTGCTGCTGTTGCGCAGTCAGTGCATGTGAGTGAAGAGTGCAGCTTATCACAAATCTTTCCCTGACACATGACATTAGTTGTTTACATGCAGAGATGGTTGGAAATTTTTTGTCAGTTCACCTAATATTTCTTTTAGGGCCTCGTTCAGAAGCTTCAATTCAGAGTCCCTTAATCTAACTTACGTATATTTTACTAACCAAGCACCTATTATCCAGCTAAACTCTATCATAATAGTTTGTTTTGAGTGGAGTTATTATTGTTGTTAAGTAAATGCTGCTCTTTTTAGTTGGGGTGGGGGGGGGTGAGGAATTTCATAACAGGCACCTAAGAGAATTAAAAAAAAAAGTACCCATTTTATGCTTATTTTATTAAGGCAACTCTAAGCGCTTTTGTGCCTTTACAAGATAAGTTCGTAAAAGGACCCTCAGAAATGCGCAAATTTACACTTGCTCCAAAGACGGGGTAAATGTGTGTCTGCTACTACCATCACTACTATTAATCATTTATATAGCGCTAAAGGGCGTATGCAGTGCTATAGAGATACATATAAAAGACGGCCCCTGCTCATCAGAGCTCACAATCTAATTAAGACAGACAGCACAATAGCTGAGAACAAGGGTACAATAGGGAAAGTTCGGGAAACTTAAGGAAAACAAGGGATCAGGATGCAAAAGCAGCCACAAAGAGTAGAGCTTTCGCATGGATTTGAAATGGGGCAGAGATGAAGCCTTACGTACAGACTTGGGTGGTTTGTTCCAGGCGTAAGGAGCAGCAAGGTGAAAGGACTGAAGTCTGGAATTGGCAGTGGAAGAAAAGGGCAAAGAGAGATGCATGCTAGTGGAACAGCTGAGTTCACAAGGAGAGGTGTATTATTGTTTGCCTCTGTGCTTATGCTGTCCTTCTGCCTGCTGTTATTATGTGCATGTCTGTGCTTGTATTGTAGAACCAGCTCTCTCTCATTGCTCCAGTTGCCTTCCGGTTCCTGCCTGGCCCCTCCCCCTGCAGCCCCGCGGCCACATGAGCGTGTCCGCGTCAAGAAAGAACCAGCTCTCTCTCATTGCTCCAGTTGCCTTCCGGTTCCTGCCCGGCCCCTCCCCCTGCAGCCCCGCGGCCGCGTGAGCGTGTCCGCGTCAAGAAAGAACCAGCTCTCTCTCATTGCTCCAGTTGCCTTCCGGTTGCTGCCCGGCCCCTCCCCCTGCAGCCCCGCGGCCGCATGAGCGTGTCCGCATCAAGAAAGAACCAGCTCTCTCTCATTGCTCCAGTTGCCTTCCTGTTCCTGCCCGGCCCCTCCCCCTGCAGCCCCGCGGCCGTGTGAGCGTGTCCGCGTCAAGAAAGAACCAGCTCTCTCTCATTGCTCCAGTTGCCTTCCGGTTCCTGCCCGGCCCCTCCCCCTGCAGCCCCGCGGCCGCGTGAGCGTGTCCGCGTCAAGAAAGAACCAGCTCTCTCTCATTGCTCCAGTTGCATTCCGGTTCCTGCCCGGCCCCTCCCCCTGCAGCCCCGCGGCCGCGTGAGCATGTCCGCATCAAGAAAGGTATCCTGCACGCCTCCCATAAATTAACAGCGCCTGCGGCGCCTAGCTGCTTGTATTATTGTTTGCCTCTGTGCTTATGCTGTCCTTCTGCCTGCCGTTATTATGTGCATGTCTGTGCTTGTATTGTAGAACCAGCTCTCTCTCATTGCTCCAGTTGCCTTCCGGTTCCTGCCCGGCCCCTCCCCCTGCAGCCCGCGGCCGCGTGAGCGTGTCTGCGTCAAGAAAGGTATCCTGCATGCCTCCCATAAATTAACAGCGCCTGCGGCGCCTTGCTGCTTGTATTATTGTTTGCCTCTGTGCTTATGCTGTCCTTCTGCCTGCCGTTATTATGTGCATGTCTGTGCTTGTATTGTAGAACCAGCTCTCTCTCATTGCTCCAGTTGCCTTCCGGTTGCTGCCCGGCCCCTCCCCCTGCAGCCCCACGGCCGTGTGAGCGTTTCCGTGTCAAGAAAGGTATCCTGCACGCCTCCCATAAATTAACAGCGCCTGCGGCGCTTGTCGCCGCGGCGCGCGACTTGGGCGCGCGCCAAAGGAGCGCACCTAAGGAGCACGACGTGCTCCTTAGGTGCGCTCCTTGGGACCGCTCCGACCGCGTAGGCCTTGCCTTTGCATGGTTTCCTTTGCTGTGTTTCTTTATGATCCCTTCTTGGCACTTCATTCACTCACCGTCTCCTACGGCTTGCTTATATCCATGACCCGTTGAGACATCGTTCTCCTTGCCATCACTGGGCACTTTTTCCCCTTCTACCCCTCTAATTCCCTTAGTTTCCCCCTCTCTTCCCTTTTCGATGGCCCCCATACCTGTTATCTGGGGACGTCGCCCAGCCTTCTCTGTACCACAGCACTCTCGTTGTCTGAGTCACCTCGTTCCTTGCCATACCACCACCATTACCCCTCAGGCCTCTCCCCTTTCTCATCCCTCATCCCCTCTTCTGATGGGGCTTCTTAACTGTAGATCACTTAGGACTAAAACTCTCCTTGTCCAGGACCTTATTGTCCAAAACTCTCTGGATCTCCTTCTTCTCACGGAATCTTGGCTAAAAGAAGGGGAAGCTGCTCTCTTTGCCCGCTCTCTTCCTTCTGGTTATTCAGCAGTCTCTGTTCCACATTCCGGCCGCTCTGGTGGCGGGGTGGCCGCTATTCTACACCCTTTTCTCTCCTTTACACAAGTCTCCTCCTCTTTACTCCACTACCCCGAGGCTTTACTCCTCCACCTCCATTCTCCTTTCTCACTACATATTCTCCTTGTGTATTCTCTGCCCACATTGCGGTCCGATCTCTGGGATTCTTTAATTCTCACTATTTCTGACCTGACTCTTGCTTTCCCCCAGCTCCTTATCGCCGGTGATTTTAATCTCCATCTTGACTCTCCTGCATCCTCTAGGGATCATGCCTTCCTTTCTCTCATAGATGACCTTTCTCTCTTCCAACATGTCTCCTTCCCTATCCACACTGCTGGACATACCCTTGATCTCCTCCTTACCCTTCCTTCCTCATCCCTTCGTCTCTCCTCGTTGTCTTCTCTTACCCTCCCTTGGACGGATCACTATTGCTTGCTTTTCACTTGCTCCCTTTTTGGTTCTCCTTCTCAGCCATCTACACCGGCACCCTCCCCCTCCCAGCGTCTCTCTCGCCGCATCACCCCCTCTACCATACAACAATTTCCCCCTGCGTCCCTCCTTTTCCCCTCTGATTTCCCTTCCCTCTCCCCTGACTCCCAAGCTTCTCTCTGGTTTTCTACTCTCTTGGATGCACTCGATGCTGTGGCCCCCCTCCATCCCCGTCTTCCAAAGCATCGCCCTTCACAGCCCTGGTACCATCCTGGCCTCAGACTGCTCCGCTCTCAGCTCCGGAGAGCCGAGCGGCTCTGGCGGAATGCTCCTTCTCCATCCACTCTCTCATCATTTAAGGCCCATCATTCCAATTACCGTTCTCAGATACACGCAGCTAAAAGAGACTATTTCTCCAATGCCATCTCAAATGCTCCCAATCAGACCCGACATCTTTACAATACACTTCACTCCCTTACCTCCCTCCTCCCCTCTGCTTCTACCCCCTCCCCCCGCCCCTCTCCCCCGCCTTCTCTTCTTGCCACATTCTTTAATGATAAGATCCTCAACCTCAGGGCCACCCTTCCGTCTTGTCCCTCCCCTATCTCCTCCCCCCCTCCTATCACGTCCCCTCCCTCATCCTCTACTTTCTCTCACACCTGGTCCTCTTTCTCTTTAATAACTTCTGCTGAACTTCACCAACTCATCTCTTCTTCCAATAAGACTTTCTGCTCCCTTGATCCCATCCCCTCAACCTGGCTTTTAGATCCATCTCTGGCACTTCTTCCTTCCCTTCTTTCTATGCTCAACTCCAGCCTTTCCTTGGGCATCTTCCCCCACTCCTGGAAGCATGCATTGATTCGCCCTATTCTAGAAAAGCCCTCCCTTGATCCCATGATTCCCTCCCACTATCGCCCAGTCTCTAACCTTCCATTCATCTCTAAACTTTTAGAAAAATTTGTATTCGCTCAGCTTTCTCACCACTTAGATGACATCAATTTCCTTCACCCACGTCAATCTGGTTTTCGTCAGGGTCACAGTGTAGAAACTATTCTTCTTGCTTTCACTAATACCCTTCACGTAGCTCACGATCGCGGTGATATCTCGGTGGCGGTTGCTCTTGATCTATCCGCTGCCTTTGATCTTGTTGACCACTCTCTTCTTCTCCTCCATCTCCAAGAGGCAGGTCTTTGCCACACGGTTCTTCATTGGTTTCACTCTTTTCTATCCTCACGGTCCTGTTCTGTCCTCTCCTCCTCCCCTTCTATTTCTGCTTCTGACCCTTTTCCTTTGCTTTGTGGTGTTCCTCAAGGCTCTGTCCTTGCCCCTCTTCTCTTTAACCTCTTCCTAGCCCCCCTCACCCTTCAGATTCAGCAAACTGGGATCAGCGCCTTCTATTATGCCAATGACATTGTTCTCCTTCACCACACCTCTCCTTCTCACCCTGATCTCTCCTTACTTAATTCTTGTCTCTCCATGGTCGCTAACTGGTTATCACAAAACTGTCTTCACCTTAATCTCACGAAAACCACTGCTATCTGGTTCTCCCGTGGTGGTTCTCCTCCCTCCCTTGCTCCTTCCTTCTTAGGTTCTCCTATTTCATTGGTCTCCTCTTTTCGCTACCTTGGCGTTATTTTCGACTCACACTTGTCTTTTCATGATCACATCTCCCACATCACCAAAACCTCCTTCTTTTTCTTACGCCAAATTCGTGCTATTCGCCCTTTTCTTACTCCCTCTGCACTTGCTACACTACTTCTTTCCCTGGTTATGTCCCGTGTTGACTTTGCTAACTCTCTTTTCCTCGGTCTTTCTAAGTCACAACTGCGCAGACTTCAACGTATTCAATATACTGCTGCCCGTATTGCCACATACTCCTCTATCCGTGACCACGTCTCACCTCTCCTCTCTCGTCTCCATTGGCTGCCTTTACCCTTCCGTTTCCATTACAAACTGCTTACGCTGGTCCATCGAGCCTTCCACACCAACACTCCACAATATCTGACAGACCTCCTCACTTATACTCCCCAGCGCACACCCCGATCATTTCATCTCAACCGCCTCACTCTCCCCTCCCCCTCCTCCGCTCACCTATAGTCCACCCGCTCCTCTGCTTTCTTTTTCACAGCCCCTGCTCTTTGGAATTCTCTTCCTCCCTCCCTTCGGCTTGAACCCCATCACCCCACTTTTAAATGTAATCTGAAAACCCACCTCTTCTCCCTTGCCCTGGACCTTCCCTCCCCTTTTGTGTGATTTCTCTCTCTTTGCTCTTGTGTTGTGTTCTTTACCTCTCCCTCTTTTCCTTTTAAGATTGTAACTTCCTTTCTTTTTTTCTGGCTATTGTCTTTTAATTGTTTTATATGGTTTTTATATGTTTTTATATTGTAAACCGCTCTGGTCTTATTGAATGGGCGGTATATCAAATTTTAATAAACATCATCAAACATCAAAGGTAATGAGGAGCCGTAGAATGAATTCATTTATAGGTCAGAAGGAGACCTTTGAATTGGATACAGAAACAGAATGGGAGCCAGTGAAGTTGAGAAGAGGGGTTAAATGAGTATATCAGGGCTGGCAGAAGATTAGCCACGCAGCAGAGTTCTGAGCAGATTGAAGGGGAGAGAGGTGACTAGGAGGGAGACCAGCAAGGAGGAGGTTGCAGTAAACTTGATGGGAGGTGACTAAAGAGTGGATATGTATTTTAGTAATGTGTTCAGAAAGGAAGGTGTGAATTTTGTTAATGTTACAGAGAAAGAAATGACAGGTTTTAGCTATTTGTTGAATATCTGTAGAGAAGGAGAGGGAGGAGTCAAAGATGACCCCAAAGTTGCGAGCTGAGGAAACAGGAAGTAGAAGAGTGTTATCTGTAGAAATAGAGAAATTATGGATGCACAGAATTTGTATAGTAGGATGCAGAATGCAACTTTTCCCCTGCCTTCAAACTATGTCCCCCGGGAAGACCTACACACAGGTTGGTGTAAAAGTAGGCACAATCTTTCACTGCTACTGCTTTTCACACATGCATACCTTGGTGCATTTTTATTCAAGCCATTTTCTGCATTCAAAACATGCGTTGCATGTAAGAAATTCTTTATAAAATGACTGCCTTATGTGGATAAGGCATCTCTTTGCCATGTGTGATATGACTGTCTGAATGCATACCTAGTATGGAAAGTGCTATGGGAAATGATCTTGGGCATGTTACATCAGCTAGTTGTTTTGGATTCTTGCGCAAGCTGCCTCCCTAAAGAACATTATTAGATCTTTTGCTGTCTTCTGCTACTGATATGCTTCTGTGAAGCTGGAAGGGCAAGGAAGTGTCGCTGTAAATGGGTCTATTGATGGAAATGTGGAGACCCACTGAGAATTGTCTCCAAGACCAGCACCTCCATTCTGTCTTAAGGGTAAGTGCTTCACTTGTGTACTGCATTTTGTATTGGCTTATTCTCGGGCAGTTTTGTTGTGCTAATGTGTTCCACTTGTTTGTATTGTTTAAAGCCATAATCAAGAAACTTGGATTAAAAAAATACACAGGTGATGCGTGAAGTCATGAGACTAGTGAGATTATGGAATCTGCATTGAAACCGGTAGAAGGGGGAGAGGGAGGTAGATAGAGAGCTCCTCTTGCCAGCAGGAAGGGGTAAAGGACTGCACCAGGAGATCATGGCAGAGAAAGTTCTTGGCCGGCAATAGCCGTGATTGACATCAGTCAGTCCTGTGTCTCCAGGTAGGCTGAGTCCTTTGTGGAGGTCATGCTTGTTGCCTGATTATATCCAGTGTTTCTGTACTGAAGAGATGGGGGGGGGGGGGCACAAATGGAGTTTTTATGACATATCTCAATTCTTTAATGCTGCTGCGGCAAAAATAGCAACTGAATTCAAGACAGCATGGGCCTTTGAACTTTGCCCTGTATATGCAAAAATACCACAAATGGTGATAGGACAGCAAATGTTCTGCTTCTCATTGACTGCTTTTGCATCCTTCTGTTCATTTTAAACATAACTATTTGAATACTTATAGGGCAGTATAATGAAGGAAAGCAGGAAGGGTCTGTTGGCTGCTGACTAATTCTTAAAGTACATTTAGGAGTTCATTCATGTGTAATAATAGAAAGGAATTTTCCTGCAGACTCAACTTCTTCCTTTGTCCACATGGTGGCAGCACAGTTTAACAAATAAACCAAATAATGAGCCAGCCTCTGGCAGTAAAAATCTTGGGACAATGAGAAATTCACAAATGCAGTAGATAGGTATTTGATACATTTTGGCAACTATAAATACGTTCTTTGGAAAACAAAATGTGACCCTGCATATAGGGTTGCCACCTGGCTGGTTTTGAGCTGGCCTGGCCTTTTATTTGGCCAGGCTGTCTTCTGGGAGACAGCCAAAACTGGCCATGCAAAAGCCATTTTTTAAGGGAGTCAGCAGAGTGAGGCGGCCACTCAGGTGGCAAAAGAATGTCCCAAAAACAACCCATCTGTGGCCACCTCACTCTGCCTTGACCTGCTACTGCTGCCACTGCCGTCATCACCGCCGCTTCTGCTGAGTCTGAGCGGTGGCATAAATCACCCCTCCCCCCAGCCAGCAACAAGCAGCAGCACCCTGATTCCAGCACGCTTGCAAGTCTGTCAGTCCTGCCCCCTTCTGACACATACTTCTGTGTCAGAAGGAGTTGGACCAGCGGACTTAGAAGTGTGCTGGAATCGGGATCCCACACTTTTACTAAGCTGCTGCTGCTGTTTGTTGTCGGCTCAAGATGGGGGTGATTTATGCCGCCACACACAGACTTGGGAGAAGTGGCGGTGATGACGGCATCAGCAGCAGGTCAGGGGAAAGATGCTGGATTGGGGGAGGGGGAGCAGGGGGACAGATGCTGGCCAGGGAGGAAGGAGGGCAGATGATGGCTGTAGGGGGGAGGCGGAGGGCAGATGCTGGCCATGGGATGAGGGGACAGTGGGCAGAAGGTTGCCACAGGAAGGATGGAGAGCAGATGCTAGGCATGGGGGGGGGGGAGAAGGGCAAATGGCGGAGGGAAAGGGCAGGTACTGGGCATGGGGGAATAGGGGTAAAATGTCAGATGGGGCTATAGGGGAAAAGGGTAGATCATGGCATGTTGGGGGCATAGTGGAGAAACGGCAGATGCAGAACAAGGGAGTATGAAGGGCAGATTAGGGCATGGGGGAGATGGGGAGAAAGGCCAGATGCTGGGCATAGGAGATGCTGGTAAGGGGCACACTGAGGAGAGATGCTGGACATGGGGAGGAGACAGGGACACAGAGGGGAGATTTTGGACAGAGGAACGATAAGGCCATAGAGGGGAAGTGCTGGACATGGGGGGGGGGGGGGGTGGGTAGAAGGATAGTGACAGGAAACAGAGGAGAGATACTGGACATGGGGAGGATAGGGATAGGGCATAGAAGAGATATGCTGGGCTTGGGGGAGAGAAAAGAGTTAGAGGTTGGGGAAGGAGAGAAAGAGGGAAGGGGAGGGTTGGGGTGAGGGAAAGAGATGGAAAGCTGCAGCTAAATACAGTAAAAAAAAAAAGTAAAATTGAGAAGTGGTTGGTAAGAAGGAGGAGTGAAATTTGTATAGAGAAGTAGAAAAATAATCAGAGGAAAACTGAAAAAAAGAAATCGGTGTTAGAGACTGACTTAACGGAGGATGTGAAGGCAGGAGGGGAGAGAAGATATGGCAAATGAATAGGAGACCATGAAAGGAGAGGTAAGAGAAGACAGAGAAAAAAAGACTGGGACCAAAAACAATTAAAAAAAATAAAATAACCTAACATCAAAAGTAGAAAAAATAATTCTATTTTCTATTTAGCAATTGGAATGTGTCAGTTTTTGGAGTGTAAGTACATCTGCCAGGACTGGTGTTAGACATTTATTTTTATTTATTTAGCAGGTTTTTATACTGCTTTATCATTGCAGTCAAAGCGGTTTACATTGTAAGGTAAACTTGGTAATGTACATTAAACAGGGACATTGATAACTTGGATTTTTCTGAGGCAATGGAGGGTTAAGTGACTTGCCCAAGGCCACAGGGAGTGTTAGTGGGAACTGAACCCTGGTCTCTTGGTTCCCAAGCCAGTGCTCTACCAAAGATATGGCTGGGGCCCAGCCCAGGCAAAAATTTGGAGGGAATCCTAAACCCTACTAGCAAGCTGTTCCTTCTTCAGCATCAGACTGGTTTGGGGGTCTTCTCTGTCTTGCAATTGCTGAAGTTGAATTCCTCCTAACATCAGTCCTAACATCTGCTATCTTTGTCTTGTACAGTACAGGGGGAATACATCTCTTTCTGTTTCTCTGCTGTTGCATTACATGCAGGGCCTGGCTTTTTGAAGTTTGTTTCCCTTTTGTGTACATATTTCTGTTTCCACTTTTTGGAAACTTATTGTTTATTTGGTGAAGGTCCATCTGTGTTCAGCCAAGGGTTGGGTATTCTTTTAGCATGTAATTTCTATTTGAGAAAGTGTAGTAATCTGGCTTGTTCAGCTTTCCTAATAGATATACTGATATTCTAGGGTCCACTGCAATATTCACCGTGCTGCCTTTTCCTTATGGAGTCCTTGGGTGGGTTTTGGCAGTTAGTGTTGGCATGGTAGATTTGCTCTTGGCTCTGAAGGATTTTTTTGGTATTACTTTCCAATAGGCCATGTACTTGAAGGATTTTTGTATTGCCGTTACTGAGATCTTTGTTTTGCATGTTTAGTGCATAGGAAATTGGCCTAGCTGAAGGGGTGAGGGTGGGGGTGGGGGAGTCTGTGTGGATGCAGAATATATATTTGGATTTAATACCATATGGGAGACCATATGTATATTGAGGGTCTGAAGAGGAGACTGGTGGAACGGATGCAGAAGAATGCAACCTCTTGCACTCCCGCCCCCTTGATATGGCCTGCAGATACTAAAGCTCGCAGACCTACCCTCTCTGCAGTTATATGTTGGGGGTGGGGCAGAGCAGGGGCGAAGCAGAAGGTCGGAGGGGACGGGGCACGAGTAACAACAGTTAGTGAGTTTTTCTCTTTCTAAAAGGCAACAGCCCTACCTGGTGTTATTTGGGCTTTGGTGCTGGTGCAGGAATAAAGTAAGGAATGTTTGGGGGAATGAGGGAATCTGAGGCCTTGGCTTCTTTCAATAGTGAATACATCGTTACAAGAATTATTTCCGTGGAAATGGAGGCAAGAAATTGTGGCCCCAATTCTTAAAGAGTTCGCTATGATGAATCTAAGGAGTCAAATGCTCTATTTGCTGGAAACCAGATAGAGAACGTGGTTTACCAACAGGAATCGGTATCTTTTGATGATATCTAAGCTTCTGACTAGATTGTAAGCTCTGATGAGCAGGGACCTTCTCTTACATGTCTTTGTACAGCGCTGCGTACACCTTGTGGCGCTATATAAATGATTGTAGTAGTAGTCATTTTTACCTCTGTTAGTTTGTGTTTCATCCAGGACATAGGACTGAGTCTCTTCTGCTGGTCTTTGCAGATGACGTGCCTGACTAAGGATTCTGAAAGTTCTGTTGATGCAGCGATGCTTCTTCCAGAGGAGTCCTCCTCCCCTAAACGCAGGATGTCTCCTCCAGAGGACATGTCCTTTCAGGACTTCATGAGGGAGGTGGCTCAGGGCCTCTCCATTACTGTGGCCTCTGAAATAGAGCCAAGGGCCAAGGAGTTGGAAATTTTACAATATCCCAAAACTCCTAAGGAGGCAGCTATCTTACCCATTCATGAGATTCTTTATGTTCTCATGTTGAGGATGTGGGAAACACCTCTTACCACCTCTCCTCATACTCGCAGATTGGATACTATGTATCGAGTCCCTCCTTGTCCTGGGTTCCATAAGACTCAACTTCCTCACCACTCTATTGTCGTAGAGTCAGCTATGAGAAGGATCAGAAGTGCAAAAAGACATGCCTCTAATCCTCCAGGACGTGAGTGCAGAACCCTGGATGCTTTTGGACATAGAGTCTTCCAAGCTTCCATGCTCGCTGCAAGAATCAGTTCCTATAGTCTCTACATGGGAATGTTCCTAAAGGAGGTCACAGATAATTTACAGACTTTAAGTCAGGGGTCTCAAACACGCGGCCCGCGGGCCGCATGCGGCCCGCGAGAGACCTTTGTGCGGCCCGCGATACACAACCCGGCTTCTGCGCGCATGTCCCGCGGCCCCCGATCCCTTCCTGCTTGCCTGTCAGTTCTTCTCTGCTTCGGCTTTCAGAGCCGCGAAGGGAGAGCTGCTCCCTCGCGACTCTGTTAAGCTCGCCGGGGCAGATGGGAAATTTCCCATAAGCCCCAGCGGGCTTAACAGAGTCACGAGGGAGAAGCTCTCCCTTCGCGGCTCTGAAAGCCGAAGCAGAGAAGAACTGACAGGCAAGGGGGGGGGGGCCGCGGGACATGCGGTATTGCTGCTACCGCCGCGGCAGCGGCAGGAGCAGCAGCTAGCTGTTTTCTAAAGTTTGTTTCCCCGGGGGGGGGGGGGGGAGCAGGATTGAGGTGGGCTGCTGCTGGGGGGGTGGAGCAGGATTGATGTGGGCTGCTGCTGGGGGGAAGAGCAGGATTGATGTGGGCTGCTGCTGGGGGGGGGGGAGCAGGATTGATGTGGGCTGCTGCTGGGGGGAGGAGCAGGATTGATGTGGGCTGCTGCTGGGGGGAGAGCAGGATTGATGTGGGCTGCTGCTGGGGGGGGGGAGCAGGATTGATGTGGGCTGCTGCTGGGGGGGGTTGCAGGATTGATGTGGGCTGCTGCTGGGGGGGGAGCAGGATTTATGTGGGCTGCTGCTGTGGGGGAGCAGGTTTGATTTGGGCTGCTGGGGGGGAGCAGGATTGATGTGGGCTGCTGGGGGGGGAGCAGGATTGATGTGGGCTGCTGGGGGGGTAGGACTGGAAATGGGGTGATAGTACTGGTAATGGACAGATGGGGGTTAGGACTGGAGGTGGTCTGATTGGGGGGCTAAGAATGAAGATGGGGCGATGGAAGGGTTAGGCTTGGAAGTGGGCTGTTGGGGGGCTTAGGACCGATAATGGGCTATGGGGGGGTGGGGCTAGAACTGGTAATGGACTGGGGGGGGGTGCTATGACTGGAAATGGGCCGAGTAGAAGGGGGAGCTTGAACTGCAAATAGCTGATGGGGACAGGGTCTTGGAATGGTAATGGGCTGAGTGGAAGGGGGCTTGGAATGGAAATGGGCTGATGGGGCGGGGGGCTTGGAAAGGAAATGGGCTGTGAGGGGAGGGAGCTAGGACTGGAAATGGGCTGATGATGCGGGGACTAGAAGGGAGCGGATGCTGGGTGGGGCAGGAGCTAGAAGGGAGTTGATGTTGGGGGACGATTAGAATGGGATGGGGCTGGGAGAGTGAAATGGAGAGGGGAAATATATTTTGTGTGGGAGGGAAGAAAAATCTACAATTGGCCGGGTATTGGGAGAGTAAGTGGGGATTGAGGATGGAGGGGTAAAATTTGAGTGGATGAAATAGGAATGAGGAAAGAGCAAAAGGAGAATGATTAGTATGTTAAAGCAGATGTAGAGAGAATGGAAAAAAACTGGGAAAGAAGAAAGGACAAATGGACAGCAGACGATGGAGAGTTAGCAGAAGACACAAAGCAACCAGAAGAAAGTGGCTGGAACAATTGCAACTGAAAAAAAATGCACAAAAGGTAGAAAAATATCTCTTTATTTTGAATTTATTAACTGAAATATGTCAGCTCTTGGAAATGTGCATCTTTAACGTCTGCACTTTATTTAATACAAGAGGAAATCAATGTATAGTTTTATTTCTACAGTGTTGTACATTCTAAGTTTGGCTTTTGGGGTTCCCAGTTTAATTGTCTTCCTGTTTCTAAATTGTGATTCCTTGTTTGGTGATGGTGTATGTTCTGCATGTGTAACTGAGCTGAGGTATTCTGTTTATGTAATTCCTATTTGACATTGCCACTTGTTCTCTTTCCCGAGTAGGTCATGTATTGTTATTCTCTGAAATGTGTTGATTTAATATTTGCAGTGTTGCCTTTTGATAGTTAGGGTATGGTGCTTTGTGAGTCCTGGTAGTGCTGTTAGGACATGGCAGGTTTGCTATGGGTTCTAAATGAGCAGTGTTTCTAGTAGTTCCTAATGTGCCTGGCGGTTGGCACTGGTTTATAGTAATGTAGAAATCTTTTAGTCTTTCTTTATCCATACACTCATTAAGAGGCATGTTTACTCAAAGTTAGTGTATGGTAACATTATGCAAATATTTATGCAAATGATCCCTTATGCAAATGATGCCCTTATGCAAATGAGGCCTGTGTCTTGTGCGGCCCCCGGGTTACTCTACAAGTCCTCATTTGGCCCTCAAAGCAATTTGAGTTTGAGACCCCTGCTTTAAGTCCTTTCATTTCTGAGGATAAAAGACAGGACTTTCTCACTTGGGTTAAACATGCCCAAGATGTCTCTAAATTCTCCAACCGTGCAGCCTTTGACTGCTTTGAGTGTATAAGCAGAACCTCGGCTATCGCCATAGGTGCACGTAGAATTGCTTGGCTCCAGGCATCTGATTTAGAGCTCTGGGTACAAGATAAATTGGGAAATATCCCTTGTACTGGTGAGAACCTGTTTGGTAAAGATTGGCAGGAAAAAAGCCAATGAAATGGATGCTGAAAATTTCACCTTGGATAGACTATCCAAGTCCACTGCTGATCCTGTTAGAAAGAAGTTGTTCAAGAAAACATCTTTTTCTAAAAAGAAAAGATTTTATCCTGCTTATGCTCAGCAGGCATCTTCTGCAGGTCAGTTTTCAAGCAAACATCAGCAACCACCCAAACAGAAGAAAGCAAAGGCTGCTAGGCCTCCACCGGCCCAGCAGCCTCAGCCTCCTCAGGGCCTTTGACTTTCAGCTAGAGAACTTAGCCTTTCTGGTTCTGGAAGGACCAGAACCATCCACCATTCCAGGAAGGTTATGTCATTTTGCCCCCAGATGGGGGAAATAACAGCAGAGCATTGGACACTCTCCTTCATAAAGGAGGGGTACAAACTTCATTTTTCAAGCATGCCCCCTCACACAATAGTGAAGCAGTTCAATTCTCCGACCTCTCTCATCGACCTGTTAGGTCAAGAGGTTGCCATTCTTCTTGCCCAAGGGGCTATAGAGGAAGTACCTCTTCATCAACAGGGCATAGGGTTCTATTCCCCTTATTTTCTTATTCCAAAGAAAACAGGGGGTTACAGACCTAACTTAGATCTCAGAGAATTGAACAAATTCCTTGTCAAGGAGAAATTCAAGATGATTTCTCTCGGAGCTCTGCTACCATACCTTCACAGTCAGGATTGGCTTTGTTCTCTAGATCTCAAGGATGCGTACACCCATGTCCTCATCCATCCAACACACAGAAGGATCCTTCGGTTCCTTTTTCAAGGAAAGCTCTACCAATACAGGGTACTTCCTTTTGGTCTGGCCTCAGCACCAAGGGTGTTCACGAAATGCATGGCTGTGGTGGCAGCATTTCTCCGCACTCTAGGAATATTCGTCATCCCTTACTTGGATGACTGGCTCATTCGAGCTCCAACACAGTCAGAGGCCAAGACTTCTCTATCCTGCACAATGTGTATCCTGCAGTATTTAGGGCTGGTAATAAACATCCCAAAATGCAGTCTAACTCCCACTCAGTCTTTAGAGTTCATAGGAGCTTTTCTGGATACCACAAGGGCAAGGGCCTATCTTCCCCAGGCCCGTTGCCTTCGCTTAGTGCAGTTAGCTTCTCAAGCAGTGCTAAAGCCCCATCTAACTGCTCGAGAAATGTTGCAATTACTAGGCCACATGGCATCCACCGTGCATGTGGTTCCATATACTCGCCTCCACATGAGGGCAGCCCAGTGGACTTTATCCACCCAATGGACCCAGGCATCAGGGTGTCTGTCAGACAAAATAGCAAACACAAGTCGCCTCATTTTGTCCCTCCAATGGTGGAAGTCCACTCAAAACCTGTTGCTGGGGTGCCCCTTTCAACAACTCTTACCCCAAGTAACTCTCACGACAGATGCTTCTTCAAAGGGTTGGGGAGCTCATCTGCAAGACTTCTCCACCCAGGGCACCTGGTCTCCGCAAGAGAGTTGTCTACATATCAATCTCTTGGAACTCAGAGCAATTTTCCTGGCTCTGCAAGTGTTCCACTCCCTGTTCAGCTACAAGACAGTCCTCATCCATACGGACAATCAAGTAGCCATGTTCTATGTGAACAAGCAGGGGGGAACGGGCTCTCTGTCGCTTTGCAACAAAGCTTTGCGACTATGGGCCCTCGCCAGAGAGCATCAGATTCATCTGCTGGCAGTATATCTTCCAGGCATTCAAAACTCTTGGGCGGACAGACTCAGTCGAGTTCTGTTTCCACACGAGTGGTCTCTGCATGCAGACCAGGTGACCAGGATATTTCAACGTTGGGGAACCCCGGACATAGACCTCTTTGCAAGTCCGTGGAATGCCAAACTTCCCCGGTTCTGTTCCAGAATTCCGGCTCAGGGGGCTCAGGCCAAGGATGCTTTCCTCCTTTACTGGGGTCAAGACTTCCTGTATGCCTTTCCACCCATTCCCCTAATTCCCAAAACCCTCTTCAAGCTTCAGAGAGACAGAGGCCACATGATTTTCATAGCACCACATTGGCCACGGCAAGTGTGGTACCCTCTGCTTCTATATCTCTCTCAAGCTCCCTCCCTGGAGTTAGGGTCTGCTCCAGAACTCCTGTCTCAGGAGAACGGAATGTTATGGCATCCCAATCCCCAGTCTCTGCATCTCAGGGCTTGGTTGCTGAAGGCCTAGATCTCCAAGATCTTAATCTTTCTCAACAAGTGAAAGATGTTCTTTATGCTTCCAGATAACCTTCCACTAGACGTTCTTAAGCTTTCAAGTGGAAAAGGTTTACTATTTTGTGTTCGGAAAAGGGTATTAACCCCCTTGCGATACCTCTGCAATCTTTGCTGGAGTATCTCCTCCATTTATCTAATGCAGGCCTTAAGACAAATTCAGTAAGAGTCCATTTGAGTGCTATTGCAGCTTCTCTTAAACCTCTAAATGGACAGCCTATTTCCTCTCATCCTCTCATAGCAAGATTTATGAGAGGCCTCCTTCTAACTAAGCCTCCCATTAGACTACCTCCGGTGGCATGGGACTTAAACCTAGTTCTTGGGCAGCTCATGAAGCCACCTTTCAAACCTTTAGCTACCACCTCCTTAAAATTCCTTTCTTGAAAGGTTATCTTTCTCATTGCAATCACATCAGCACACCGCATTAGTGAGTTGCAAGCGCTAGTAGCTAATCCACCTTATACAAGGTTCCATCATGACAAGGTAGTCCTTAGGACTCATCCACACTTTATGCCTAAGGTGGTCTCGCCTTTTCATCTGAACCAAGCGGTCTACCTACCTGTGTTTTTTCCAGGGCCTCATGCATCAAATGCAGAGAGGAATCTTCATACCTTGGACTGTAAAAGAGTTCTAGCTTTTTACTTAGAAAGAACACAGCAACATAGAAAGTCCTCTCAACTCTTTGTTGCTTTTGATCCTTCTCATTTGGGACTTCCAGTCTCCAAGAGAACACTGTCTAACTGGATTGCTCAGTGTATTTCCTTCGCCTATCAGAATAAGAACCTTTCTCTGGAGGGCCATGTCACAGCTCACAATGTGAGAGCCATGGCAGCCTCAATGGCTCATCTGCACTCTGTGTCTGTTGATGACATCTGTCGAGCAGCCACTTGGGCCTCAGTTCATACCTTCACAGCCCATTACTGCTTGGACAAGGACTCCCGCCGGGATGCCTTGTTTGGTCAGGCTGTTCTCAAACACCTGTTCCATACCTAATCAACTCCTGCCCACCATCCCTGGTAGGATGCCAGAGATCCATGGGGGGAAGTGGAGCCCTTTTCAGGGACACACAACTTCTGGGGTCTCTCCCTGGCACCTAAAGCTAGGGAGTCCCCATATGTGATGACTACATTCCTGCTTGTTCCTGGAGATAGCATAGTTACTCACCTGTAACAGGTGATCTCCGGGAACAGCAGGAATTTAGTCCTCAAAACCCACCCACCTCCCCTAGGAATTGTATTTCTCTATCTCTTTCTTTTCCCTCTCTCTCTCTTTGTCTCAGCTTTAAAACTCAACTGGAGAGAGGCAGTTGGGAAAGGCGGGAAGGCAGCACGCAGGCGCTGTGGGATGCTCCCAAAAGCGTTCTAATTGGATGCTGGGGAGCATTCCCGCGCGGCTCCTTTGGTACCGACGATACCCATATGTGAGGACTAAATTCCTGCTGTTCCCGGAGATCACCTGTTACAGGTGAGTAACTATGCTATACTGGGCCCTCACTAAAAGAGGCAAAGTTTCATTAGGAATTTTCAAAATCTCCAGGCAGTACTTTTGAACTAAAATGGTGATTTAATAAAATTAAGAATATGTAAGTTATTCTTTCTTAATTGTTTTTTCCAACTACTCCATCTTCTGGGACTGGGCCAAATTGTCCTTGGTATGGACATCATCCAGCATCTGAAGCTCACTAAAATGAGTTTCAGAATGGGACCCCTTAGCCTGCCACTGTGTCTGATCTTGAGAGATCTCCCAGACAGCAGATTTATTTGTTTATTTGAAAATATTTCTATCCCACTATATGCTAAAATGCAACCAAAGCAGCGTACGATATAGAAAAGGTCCGAAGACTCTGGAGACCGCGCCTTCAAAAGGATGTGAACAGGATGGAGTCGGTGCAGAGGGTGGCTACTAAAATGGTTAGTGGTCTTCATTATAAAGCATATGAGGACAGACTTAAGGATCTTAATATGTACACCTTAGAGGAAAGGCGGGATAGAGGTGATATGATTGAGATGTTTAAATACCTCCATGGCATAAATATTCAGGGAGAGAGCCTCTTTCTATTGAAAGCAAGTTCTGCTACGAGGGGACATGGGATGAGGGTGAAGGGAGATAGATTCAGGAGTGATATGCGGAAATATTTCTTTACAGAAAGAGTAGTGGATCCATGGAATAGTCTCCCAGTGGAGGTGGTAGAGATGAGGACAGTAACTGAATTCAAAAAAGCATGGGACAAACACAGAGGATCTCTAAAGGTAAAAAGGGGACTGTTGTAGTTGTTGATATGGAAGGACAGACTAGATAGGCCATGTGGTCTTTTTCTGTCGTCATATTTCTGTGTTTTTATGACTCTTAACACAATATTACCTTCAAGTTTACATTCACCTACAGAAGTCAAAGAGTCGTGGAAAAGGCTGTCCAAATCCAGCTGCAAGAACACATTGACCTATATGCACCCCTTGACAAATAACATGGATTTTGCCTGCATCACAGTGCCGAAACCTTATTCACCTCCCTACTCTCAACTCTCATCACCGGAATGGAAAGACCCACCAGTGGCTTCATTCTGCTATTTGTAGACATCTCCGCAGCCTTTGACACAGTTTTCCACCAAACATTACTCAACCGACTTTGCAGTATCAGGGTGACCCCTTTGCTGATTTTAAATCATTCTGTTTCTCCTTGTTCCATTTGAACTGTTGCTTCTTGATCAGTGTAAAGATTGTGCAAGGGAGCGATCAGGTGTTCTGGTATATCCATGCTTCTTAATATAGCTCAGAGTTTCTCATGGCTTACACAGTTAAAAGCCTTGCTGTAGTCAATAAATCATATATAGATATCCTTTTGGTATTCTTAAGTCTTTTCAAAGATCCATCTCACATCCGCGATGATGTCTCTCATTCCTCGCTCTTTCCTGAACCCTACTTGCACTTCAAGTAGTTCTCATTCTAGGTATGGTTGTAGTCTCTGCTGAATAATCTTCAGTAGAATCTTGCTGGCATGTGGGATCAGAGCGATTGTGCAATCATTTCCACAGTCAATTGGATCACCTTCCTTTAGTATTGGCATAAACACAGATCTTTTGCAGTCAATTGGCCATAATGTCATCTTCCAAATTTCCTGGCAGAGCCTTATAAGTATGGTAACAGCTGCATCAGATTGCTGCAATACTTCTATAGGACTGCCATCAATGCCTGGTGCTTTGTTCTTTGAGAAGGCTTTCAATGCTGCTTCGACTTCTTCTTTCATTACCAATGGTTCCTGATCAAAAGGTACAGGTTGAAATGGCTGTTGGTCCACTTGCTCTTTATCATTGTGATGGGATGTATGTCCTGCTACTGCAGGACTCCCAGGGGCCCCCCAGCCAGCCCTGATTCTAGAGATATAGATCCCTTTAGAAGGGGCCCCCTAGAGCAGCGGACAAGGACACCCAGGGGCTAAGGAAGGGCCCGAACCCCTGCTACCTCCTCTGCCAGGAGACATAGGGCATGGCTCCCTGACAACACCTGTGATGAGAGGGAGGTGAGGGACTTGACCCAGACCCCCATGGATGTAGGGAGGATAGAGGGGAACCCCAGTTGGAGGTGAAGAAAGAGATGGGAAATGAGCAACAGCTTGTCCCTGAAGAGATATCCATGGATATTCAGCCAGTGGATAACCCACCAAACGTCGGGTGGTAATAGCAACAAACAGCTTCGTGGGAGGTGGCAGGGCATCCAGATAATTCTACACCTGGGATGCATCTTGGCTGAATCTGAGACTTAAAGGGGGGGATTTATTTTAATGTTCGATGTATATGTTTGTCTAAACTGAAGAATGTTCCTAAGATGTTATTTGCATATTCCTGACCTAATTTGAATGCCATTCATATTTGTGTTGATACAAAGGACCCTGGTGAGGGCTACTTTGGACCCAGGGAGGGGACAGTTGCCTAGAAGGGGGGGGGGGCACAGAGCCCAGCATAGGAAGGGATCTCACTAAACGTGGACGTTGGGCCTAATAGATCACTCATCTTAACGTACAGGGGAACCCAAGAGATAGACCTCTCTGCTAGGGAGACCATAAGATGTGGTTACTGGACTCTTCTTTGAGAGCAGACTAAGCTTGGAGGACCACTGGAGGGACTTAAATAGAATATCTGCTGCCTGCCTGCTGGAGCCAGAAACGGAGCATCAAATGGTATTAGGAGTGGGATCTCCAAAGCACAGTGGAGCAGAATTGCTGGTGCTGTGTGAAAAAAACAAGCAGGATCCAGAGGAGGAGCCCATTCCAGTGAGGCCAACAGACTAATAACACTGAGACCTGTCTGCCCAGAAGGGCATGGGACAGGGTAAGACTGTTGGCCTGCGTAAAGGCAGAATGGGTTTATTTTCCTAAAGACCTGTGCTTGTTTTGCTTTCTCTCATTTTGCTTTACAGCCATGGCTTCGGAGGAACTGGTTCGTTGAATGGCTGAGCAGACTCGACTCCAGCATGAGGCAATGGATTGGAGAATCGTCCAGATCCTGAAAGACAGGCACAACTTAACCAGCCACTCTTCCAGCTACTAGAGGTACAAATTCAGGAGCTTAAAAGACTCATCAATGGGATGATAGGATTGGCAAGGACATTGAAACCTGAGGAGGCCCAATTGAGGGATGTGTTGCAATGGGAAGATTGGAGGGGACCCGGACCCTCATCTTAGCAAAAATTGGACCTGGGGACGATCCCGGAGCATACATTCTGACATTTGAAAGGGTGGCTACAGCAGCAGGTTGGCCCTTGGACCAGTGGGCCGTGCGTTTAGCACCGCTGCTTACGGGGAAAGCCCAGGCAGTTCTAAACAATGCTTAAGCTGTGGATATTATGAGGTGAAAGCGGCTATCCAGGATGGGTTGGGGTTATCCCCAGAGAACTATCAAAAGCATTTTCAGGCCCCTGAATTTCATCCAGGAGAGAGGCCTAGGGCTATGGCCCACAGATTTACTGATTTGGCCACTAGGTGGCTGGAACCTGAGAAGAACTCTGCACTTGTCATAATAAGGAAGATAGTGCTAGAGCAATTTCTCTGTATTTTGCCAAGAGAAGTACCAGCATGGGTATCTAGGCAGGGGCCCATGTCCATAACTGAGGCCGTAGGCCTCACCGAGAACTTTCTTGAAACTGAATCCCAAGGACCCCGAGTCCCAAGGGAAGGGAGAAAGGAGACACCCTAAGGGATTCCTGTGGGAAAAGGACCCCCTAGGCCAAAGGGAAGTTGGGATAATCCTAAGGACCCCACAGGGAAGAAACCCACTCAAGAGTCCCGAAGACGGCCACGATGCTTTGTGTGTGGGGAGCCGGGCCATTTCCAACGGGAGTGTCCAAAAGGGGAATGTACCTTCTCTGGTGTAGGACTCAAGGGGAACCCAGGAGGCTGGAGTGGACCTCTTAAAAAAGGGATCCAGATTGGTGGGACAGACCTGAAAGCTCTCATAGACACTGGGAATAATCAGTCTCTGATGTCTCGAGATCTGGCCCAGAGCCTAGGGGTTGGTAAGGGGCAGGGTACATACCTAGGCCCCATATGAGTGAGATGTGTCCACAGGGACATACGGAATGACCCTGCTTATGAGATAAAAATCACCTGGGATAACAAACAACAACTACTCTTGGGGAGGAGGTGCTCTTCAAGTTTGATAATTTTTTAGAAGAGCAAGCAAAAGACCTCTCCTTGCAGGAAGTCTGGGATAAGGCGGAAGGGGCGGGCTCTGAGAAGGGTAAGGAGAGTTATCCTCTCTTTAGGAAGAGGAATAACCTCTTATATCAGATTACATTTCGAGAAGAGAAAGAAGAGCAAGCCCAGCTCATGGTGCTCCAGATATTCCGGGAGCCTCTATTGATCTTGGCCCACAGTCATCCCTTATAGCAGGACAACTAGGGGAGCAGAGAGTTATTGCATGTCTTACACAATGGTTCTTCTGGCCTAACCTATATCAGGAGGTGACTAAGTTCTGCCAGGCATGCCCCGTGTGCCAATGAAAAAATAAGAACCAGCCGAAGAAAGAGCCTTGATCCCAGGGGTCAAACAATCCCTGGATCGAATGGCCATGGACATTGTGGGTCCGTTAGATAGGAGCATGGCAGGTTACCAGTACCTCTTAGTACTTGTTGACTCTGCCACCCGCTATCCCTGGGCAATTCCCCTGTGGAAAGTTACTGCAGGTCAGATAATATGGGAACTGTTGAAAATTTTCTATGAGGTAGACTTTCCCAAAGAACTTTTGACAGATCGGGACACTGACCTTTTGTCCAGACAGTTAGAGGCAATCTTGGCATTTTTTTGGATCAGGCATGTTAAGACCTCTGCCTATCACCCACAAACCGATGGCCTCATCAAGTGGTTTAACCAGACCCAGATACAAATGGTAAGAAAAAGTATAGGCGATAACAGTCGGACATGGGAGCAATCCCATTTGTCCTGTTTGCATATAGAGAAGTTCACCAAGCTACATTGGGCTTTTCCCCATTTGAGCTTTTAATGGGGAGACAACCCAGGGGATTCTTGGATGTGGTACAGGAAGCCTGGGTAGGAACAGAGAGGGTTAGATCCTGTAATTGAACAGGTTACCCAAATGAAAACCCAGTTAAGAACCTTTTCCTGGTGGGCTAATGAACATTTGAGGAGAAACCAAGAGAAGCAAAAGGGTCTATTATGATAAGCAGGCACAGGAGAGGAGACCTGGTATTAGTTATGCTGCCAATAATAAGTTACAGGCCCAGTGGAGAGGCCCCTTTAGGGTGCACCAGAAACTAGGGCCTGTAGATTATGAAGTGGAGCAGCAGAAAAGGAAGGTACAGTCCTTCCACATCAATTTGCTTAAACCCTGGGTGTGTAGGGAGGGGCTAGGAGTGCAAGTAAGTGAAGAGGAAGAGGAGCTGGGTCCAGAGATTGCCCAGACAAAGGACCCCACGAAGGTCTCAATAGGAAGTGAGTTGATGGGAGACAAGAAGAGATAGGTGAAGCATCTGCTAGCTCAATTTCCAGAAGTGTTCTCACCCCTGCCTGGGAGAACCCATCTCAGAATTCACAGAATTATCACCCAGGATGGCAAAATCGTAAGGCAATGGCCATGCCGCATTCCCCAGGCCAAACAAAGGGAGATTGAAAAAGAGATAGAGGATATGCTGTATTTAGGGGTCATCGAAGAGTTCAACAGTGAATTGGATAGCCCGATAGTTCTAGTGCCCAAACCCAACAGAAACACTAGGTTCTGTATTGATTTCTGGCAGTGAATGCCATCTCGACTTTTCATGCCTACCCCATGCCCAGGATAGAGGAATTGGTAGATCAGTTGGGAGAGATTGCTATATTTCGACCCCTGACCTAGCAAAAGGATACTGGCAGATTCCCTTGGAAACAGTCCTCTAGGGAGAAAACAGCTTTTCAAACACCTTGGGACCTATACCAGTTTACTGTCCTCCCTTTCGGCTTGCATGGGGCGCCAGTTACATTCCAGAGTATTATCAATAAGGTACTCAAACCACATCTAGGGTACGCAGGGACCTACCTTGACGATGTGGTTATTTATTCCAGGACCTGGAAGGAACATCTAATCCACCTGCGTAAGGTGTGTGAGCCTTAAGGTGGGCCAGGTTGACAGCTAACCCTAAGAAATGCCAGTTGGTAAACTGGGAGGTACAATATCTAGGCCACTGGGTAGAAAATGGGTTGTGCGACCCGCCCTTAGCAAAGTACAGGCAATTCAAGGGAAGACCCTGCCAAAAAACAAAAAGCAAGCCCTAGTGGGCTATTACCGGAGGTTCATTCCCCACTTTGCAGAACTGGCCGCTCCCCTTAGTGATCTGCTGAAAAATAAGTCCCCTAACCAGGTACGTTGGGGTACATGGGAAGAAGAGGCCTTTGTTAACCTCAAGCAGGCCCTGTGTTAAGAACGGGAGTTAAGAAATGTAGATTTCAAAGAGTCATTTGTGTTACAAATGGATGCATCTGGGATAGGTTTGGGAGCTGTATTGAGCCAAAATGTGGTCTGAGAAGAACACCTGGTCATGTTAGGTGAGGCAGAAACTAGGTATTCAATCACGGCGAAGGAGTGCCTTGTGGTCAAGTGGGCTGTAGATGCCTTAAGATACTATTTGCTAGGTAGGCATTTCACCCTCGCAACTGACCATGCAGTCCTATGGTGGCTACATTCTATGAAAAACACCAATGCCCGCTTGACCAATGGTACATGGCCTTACAGGCCTATGACTTTAAAGTCCAAATCCGGGCTGGGAAAGCCCATGCCAATGAAGATTTCCTGTCCTGGGAGGGCAAAGGACCTCCAGAATAGGTTGGCCCCATCACATCCCGACCCAAAGGGTCTCCGCCAAGGGTGGGGGCAAAGATGATGGGGTGTACGTCCCGTCACTACAGGACTCCCAGTAGACCCCAGCCAGCCCCGGCTTTGGAGGTATGGACTCCTCTAGGAGGGGCTCCTAGAGTGGTGGACAAGGACACACAGGGGCCGAGGAAGGGCCTGAACCCCCGCTCCCTCCCTAGCCAGGAGACATAGGGCCCAGCTCCCTGACAACACCTGGGATGAGAGAGAGGTGGAAAGAGAGGTGAGGGACTTGGCACAGACACCCAGGGAGGTAGACCCCCTTAGAAAGGATAGAGGGGACACCCAGTGGGAGGAGGAGATGGAGCTGGGAAATGAGCAACAGCTAGTCCCTAAAGAGATATCCATGGATATTCAGCTGGTGGATAACCTGCCAGATCTGGGGGGTAATAGCAACAAGCAGCTATGTGGGAGGTGGAAGGGCATCCAGGTAATTCCACATCTGGGACGCCCCCTGGTTGAATCTGAGACTTTAAGGGGGGGGGGACTTTATTATAATGTTCGATGTATATGTTTCTCTAAACTGAAGGACATTTGTGTTGATACAAAGGACCCTGGTGAGGGCTACTTTGGATCCAGGGAGGGGACAGTTGCCCAAAGTGTGTATGTGTATGCAGGGCCGGATTTACCTTGAGTGAGGCCCTACGCCAACAAAAATTGTGGGCCCCCAGCAGGGGCGGCCCAAGGGGGGTGCGGACCTCATTTGCATAAGGGGCCTCATTTGCATAAATATTTGCATAATGTTACCATATACTAACTTTTAGTAAACGTGCCTCTTAATGAGTGTATGGATAAAGAAAGACTAAAAGATTTCTACATTACTATAATCCAGTGCCAACTGCCAGACACATTAGGAACTACTACAAACACTGCCCATAGTAAACCCACCGTATCCTAACAGCACTACCAGGACTCACAAAGCACCATACTCTACCAATCAAAAGGCAACACTGCAAATATTAAACCAATACATTTCAGAGAACAACAATACATGACCTACTGGGGAAAGAGAACAAGTGGCAATGTCAAATAGGAATTATATAAACAGAACACCTCAGCTCAGTTACACATGCAGAACATAGACCATCACCAAACAAGTAATCACAATTTAGAAATAGGAAGACAATAATTAAACTGGGAATCCCAAAAGCCAAACTTGGAATGTACAACACTGTAGAAATAAAACTATACATTAATTTGCTCTTGTACTAAACAAAGCGCAGATGTTAATGATGCACATTTACCAGAGCTGACATATTCCAATTAATAAATTCAAAATAAAGAGATATTTTTCTACCTTTTGTGCATTTTTTTCAGCTGCAATTGCTCCAGCCACTTTCTTCTGGTTTCTTCGTGTCTTCTGCTAACTCTCCATCGTCTGCTGTCCATTTGTCCTTTCTTCTCTCTTCTAGATTTTTTTCCATTCTCTCTCTACATCTGCTTTAACATACTAATCTTTCTCCTTTTGCTCTTTCCTCATTCCTATTTCATCCACTCAAATTTTACCCCTCCATCCTCAATCCCCACTTACTCTCCCAATACCCGGCCAATTGTAGATTTTTTATCCCTCCCACACAAAATATTTTTCCCTTCTCCATTTTACTCTTCCAGCCCCATCCCATTCTAATCCTCCCCCAACATCAGCTCCCTTCTAGTTCCAGCCTCACCCAGCATCCATTCCCTTCTAGTCCCTGCATCAGCCCATTTCCAGTCCTAGCCATCCATCAGCCCATTTCCAGTCCTAGCAACCCCCCAACCCAATACCAGTCCTAGCCCCCCCATCACCCCACTTACAGTCCTTAACCCCCCATCACCCCATTTTCAGTCCTTAACCCCCCATCACCCCATTTTCAGTTTAAGCCCCCCCTATAACCCATTACCAGTCCTAACCCCCCATCAGCCCACTTCCAGTCCTAACCCCATCAACCCATTTCCAGTCAGCCCCCCATAGCCCATTGCCAGTCCTACCCCCCCCATCAGCCCACAGCCCATTACCAGTCCTAACCCCATCATCCCACCTCCAGTTTTAACCCCCCAGCCCATTTCCAGTCCTAGCCCCCCATAGCCCATTACCAGACAACCCCCATCAGCCCACAGCCCATTACCAGTCTTAACCCCCCCAAAGCCCATTACCAGTTCTAACCCCCCCAACAGCCCATTACCAGTCCTAACCCCATCAGCCCACCTCCAGTCTTAACCCCCCAGCCCATTTCCAGTCCTATCCCCCCCCATAGCCCATTACCAGACAGCCCCCATCAGCCCACAGCCCATTACCAGTCTTAACCCCCCCCCAAAGCCCATTGCCAGTTCTAAGCCCCCCCAACAGCCCACAGTCCATTACCAGTCCTAACCCCATCAGCCCACCTCTAGCCTTAACCCCCCCCAGCCCAGCCCAGCCCAGCCCAGCCCAGCCCAGCCCCGCCCATTTCCAGCCCCAGCCCCCCAATAGCCCATTACCAGCCCTACCCCCCCAGTCCATTTCCAGCCCCAGCCCCCCCAATAGCCCATTACCAGTCCTATCCCCCCCATAGCCCATTACCAGTCCTACCCCCCCCGGCCTAAAGTAAAATTTAATTTAAAAAAAAACCTGGTGGCTGCCGCCGCGGGGCCCCCTCTGCTGCCGCGGGGGCCCCGTCTACAAGCTGAAGGGGTCGGGTCGGGTCGGGTCGGGTCTCTCTCCCTCCCTCCCTCGCTCGCTGCAGGCTGCGAGAGACGCGAAGGGAGAGCGTCTCCTCGCGTCTGTATTAAGCCGGCAGGGGCTGATGGGAAATCCCATCAGCCCCTGCGGGCTTAACACAGACGCGAGGAGACGCTCTATCTTCGCGTCTCTCGCAGCCTGCAGCGAGGGAGGGAGGGAGAGACCCGACCCGACCCGACCGCACTGCACCGCTTCAGCTTGTAGACGGGGCCCCCGCGGCAGCAGAGGGGGCCCCGCGGCGGCAGCCACCAGGTTTTTTTTTTAAATTGAGTTTAAAAAAAATTACCTGGTTCTTTTTTTGTGGGCCCCTGCCGGCTGTGGGCCCTACGCCATGGCGTACATGGCGTATAGGTAAATCCGGCCCTGTGTGTATGGACTATAAGGTGTGCTTCTTGGACTCTTTTTTTAAGAGCAGACTAAGCTTGGTGAACTTGGAGATGGACAATACCGGACTAGACCTGAGACGGAGCAACAATCATATAATAATTCTGTGTATTCTTTTCACCGTTTCTTGATCTTCTCAGCATCATTCAACATAGATCACTGAGCATCTTGTCACATTCTAATTTGAGGCTGGAGTTTTTTCTTTAAGCTCTCATAGCTTTAGGAAAGCCGATCTTGTTCTTCCTCTAATAGTTTCTGCTTCTATTTCCTTGCATGCATCATTGTAGTACTTTTTCTTGTCTTGTCTTGCTCCATGTTGGAAATCTCTGAGTTCTGTGATTGCCTCTCTTTCTCTTCTGGCTTTTGCTTCTCTTTGTTTCTGGGCAATTTTCAGAGTTTGTTTGGTCATCCATTTTGGCTTAAAGCTTGTACTGGTCCCCGGGAATTCTGGGACTTGTAGTGTGCTTGTATTTCCTTCAGGATTAAATTGTAGTCGTGACACGAAGGTTAAGGCTGCAAGAAAGTTATTGTTGTGGGGATATTTTCCAGCACATCAAAATTCAATGGTACATAACGCAAAAGGTGCAACTTCAACCCAAACAGCTGAAACCAGGAACATAGGAAGTACAACTGAAATTAAGTTAGCTTCTACTTGGCTCTTCACAATCACAGCAGCTTTAACTCAGCAGTGCCTCATGTGGTCTTTCAGAATTATTGCAGCACCAAACAAACAGCTGTTCCTTCCACAGCGTGGCTTCTCAAAACAACAAATGAAAACAATTTGTAAACCTTTTAGTTTGCCAGCAAGTACAGCAAACTCCCTGTATTCTTTTCATACAGTGTTCAAGGGTTTCTTACATTGCTGTCCTCTTTGAGGCAGATTGAGCAATCCATTGGAGAAGGGTCCGCTTCTAAGGCAGGCAGGTAATTATCCACTTGCATGCATTCATCAGAGCTAAGGCTATCGCTGTCTCTGTCAGGCCTGCTAAGCTTCCCTGAGTTCAGTTCCAGAAACTGTTTTAAAAGCAATTCAGCCTGTAACTGTTCTTTATCCATGTGAAAGTCTTTGGTAAGGGTAACACCCTTCCCCCACTTGCTATCAGCTTCTGCAGCTGGGTTTACCTTGTGAAGGTTAGCACAAATAAAAGGTTTCTCTAGTAAAGCATTAAAAGTAGAAAAGTCAGCTTTACCTTTAGAAGGGTTTGAATAAGAACTGGCACCTTTCCTCCAGAAGTCTCTCTGGTTCAAAAACTCAGCAGCCTTACTGCTATTTCCTCTGCTCTGTGAATCTCTCTTTGAAAAGCTTTCTTCCTGCTTCACTTCCTTGCTTTTGTAGCCTTGTTTGCTACCAGACCAGATACCTTCTTTCCATGTGCTGAATTTGCTAGCCTTCCCATGCCCAGGCTCTACCCTGTAGTAAGGTTCCTTCTCAGAGCGTGCTTGGCTCCAAGGTTCACTGCTCCAAGGGTCTGCCTTGCTCCAGGGTTCTAGCGTTTTCCTCCTTCCTTTTCCCTCTTTTTCTCTTTCCTCCCTTTCTCTTTTCCTTCTCTCCTCTTCCCTCTCTGCTTGGGGATTTAAAAGGGCTTCATTTCCCGGCACGCCCTGACCTTCCCCTGAGCGTGCCCAATCAGTGCAGAAGCCTGTCTCCTCCCCTGAGCTGGGGCGTGTCCTGTGCTCAGCAGAGAGCTGTGTTTTTTTCAACTCTGCATTGGAAATCCTGTGTGCTAGTGCTGTTTCATTACTTCTACCAGGATTTTCCCCTATCTCCATCTCTTCTGGAGGGCCTTCCTCACCACAGTAGTCAATTTGATTTTTGTACAATCCATTGGGTGAAGTCCATGTGTACAGTCACCGCTTGTGTTGCTAGAAGAAGGTGTTTGAGATGAATAGATCATTGGTTTTGCAGAATTTTATCAGTCTTTCTCCAGCTTCATTTCTGCTGCCAAGTCCATATTTTCCAACTATTTTGCCTTCTTTGTTGCCAACATTTGCGTTCCAGTCATCCATGACTATCAGGATATCCTGTTTGCATGTTCTATCAATTTCAGCTTGTACTTATTCATAGAACTCATTAATTTCATCCTCTTTTGCAGCTGTTGTTGGGGCATATACTTGAATTATAGTTGTGTTGATAGGCATTCCTCATAGACGAATAGAAGTTAAGCATTCACTGTTTGCATTCTATGTCATTACAGTTCTTGCAAGTTTCTTCTTAATTATAAATGCAACACCATTTCTTCTTTGTCTTTCATTTCCAGCATAGTAGACCATGTGATCATCAGATGCAAAGTGCCCAATATCAGTCCATTTCAGTTTGCTGACATCCAACAGATTGAGCTGTACACATTCAATTTCATTCTTGACCACCTCCAAATTCCCTTGGTTCATGCTTCGTATGTTCCATATCCTAATATATAAAACATCTTTGCAGCTTTTGACTCTCATTTCATGCGCAACTATATCGGCAGTCAGACATCCCAAGGGATTTGATCCAACCACATCATAAATGCTGGCTTTACTCTGAAAAGTCTTCAGTTCCTCTCCAGTAGCCAGTTGAGTGCCTTCCCCCCTTTGGGTCTCATCTTCCAGCGCTATAGTGCCATTTGTTTTGTTGTGACTACCCATTGGGTTTTCATGGCAAGATACGGAAGTAGATTGTCAGGTCTTTCTTCCATGCAGTTTAAGTTTAGTGTTGTTGCCATTGTCACAGAAATATTATCCTCTGCTGCTAACACCATCCCATTCTGCTGCTTCCCAGATGGGTGGTTTGTCTTGCTCTGGCAATTTAGCTGACATCTGTCCATCTTGGAAGACCCTGCCAGTAGTTAAGCTACCGATAGCTTAGCCCTCAGCATCACTGATGCACACAAGCCCTCACAGCACGACAAGCTGCAATCCAAATGAGGGTGGTGATTTATGCATGTTGATTATAAAATATGATAATTGCGTGCACTTGCAAAATATAGTGCATTCATTTACATCACCTCTAGGTTGCTGGAGCTTTGTTGCCTGTTGAAGTAAATGAGAGAGACCAGACGGATATGCAGATGAGTCTTCGAGTCCTCTGCTGGTGGGACGAGTGCGGGGGCTGTAGCAGCTCTTGTTTGGCTGATTTGTGGTGACCTCTGGAGTCCTCTTTTGGGTCTGCTGGTAGTTATATACGTAGTTATGGTTTAATGGGAGAAAGCCAACATGGATTTAGCCAACTGCTACATTTTGAAGATGTGAATAAACAGGTAGATAAAAGTGAGCCAGTTGATATAGTGTATCTGGATATAAGCCTTTGACAAGGTCCCTCACAAGAGATTTGAGGAGACTGATCATTTAGCTCTATGGTCTGTTTTCTATTTTTTAACCAGTTACTAATCCACAATAGGACACTGCTTCCTATCCCATGACTTTTTAACTTCCTCAAGTCTCTTGTGAGGGATCTTATCAAAAGCTTTCTGAATATCCAGATACACTATTTATTTATTTATTTAACAGTATTTCTATACCGCCTTCTCCTTCAATCAAGGCGGTCTCACAGCAAAACAATCATAAAAGTGTTCATGTGTTCTCATGCAGTGATGCGTGTTGTGTGTTTGAGGTGGTGTGCATTGGATTTAATTTGATCTTTCTACAATGTGCGCTATTATACATTTTGAGCTATTATACATTCTTATATACAAGGGTCAGGGTGTGGGTAGTTCCGTTGTTCTAGCTTGATTAGTATGTCATGTGACGTGTCCATAGTGTTCAATGAATAAAGTTGTCTAGGCAGGCGCTGAACCCCAGACTACCCAGTTGCACACTTAACTAAATATGCCTCTATGTGCTTTCTTTCCTACTCTTGACTTAAGCGTGCCCCAGGAATGTCTACTGTTTCTGCAGTGAGCTGCTTATCCATATGCTCTGCTGGAGTAGTTTTGTGACAGTCAGTTTAACCAGTTAAATAGGTAATTACTCATATTAGTGCCTTATAAGAATTGTCCTTTAAAACTGTGGCAGATTCATTAAAATTAATCTCTTCCCTTTCCTACTTGCGTAAGGGAACCACTGTGCATCCAGTAGTAGTGCTCTCAGCTGTGTCTCTTGAGTCGGTCATTTCATTCCAAGGTTCTGTTTTTTATTTCTGTTCAGTTTTGCAAACAGCCCCTTTCAGTTTCCGAATGTGGGAACGTTATACTACCTGGCCCTTTTTTATTTTTTTCAGACGTGTTGCAGGTTTTGCGAGAGGTTGTGGAGATGTTTGCCATTTCCTTGCCCTGCGTATTACTCCTGAGACTTTGCCTTCTTTGTCTTCATTCCCGGTCTCTGAGACCTTTGCTCATCCTCCCTGAGACTCGGGCTCGGGCTATGGAAGCAGATACCTACTGCCACTTTTGTCTGGGGAGGATTTATGATTTTGTTATTTCGGAGATGCAGTCTATTCATCGCATTATGTCAGAATGCGGATCCTACAGTAGACTAAAAGTGGACGACCAGGAAACCTATCGTTCCTGGAAAAATGACCCTCACATGCTTTGTGGTTAATGTGGCACAGCATAGCTGACCCAAAGTTTCTTGTGTTGCAGCATACAGGTGTGGCTTGTAATGCTGTACTCTTTCCATTTTAGAGAAAAAGGTTAGTTTGCAACCTTTGGTCTTTTGCTCTGGTATCCAGTTACTGCGCTCTTTATGCAACTTTAAGCCCTGCTTGGATACACTAGAAAATATCTCTTAGTCGGAGGATGCTCACAGTGTTCAGCACAGGTCAAAGGGTATTCGGAAGGGGATAAGGGCATCTGCTGAATACTACTTGAGAAAATCAGCATATGAAAAACTTTCAATATAATATTTTTTCTCTAGGAAAGCTGTACAGTACTGTATTATATAATAGCTATATCTGCTGCTAATACCCAATGAGACTGATCATTGATTGCGGATCCTCTTTTGTTCCTCCGCTTGCATTTTATCAATGCCTACAGCATGGTGAGCTCCAACCCACTTCCTGGTGATGATGTCGTCATTTGGTGCCAGTTTGACCAACGAGAGGATCAGTTTATAAGGCGGTGCCTAGATAAACAGCATTTTAAGGTGCCTATGTTAAACCTATTTGATAAAGACAAATCGGCACCTACTTGTCTTTCTAAAATACCAGCCTAAGTGCTCTTACTTTTGCTATATTGCAGGCAGAAACATTCAGACCTGCCCTACAGCTCTCCTAAATCTCTGCATCTATATTTTGCAAGCACATGAGTAAATTATAGTATTTTTTAATCGTGTGTGCTTACATGCTCCGCCCAATCTCTGCCCTTGTGCATGCCCACTGGTAAACTACATGCCTTGATGCCAAGGCAGTCAGGCTTTGGAGAGGTCATTTATGTGTACATATGGCCACACATGCATGGGAATGACTTTATACAATTACCCCCATAGAGGCCAATTCCAGAACATGCACGTCCGGCCTGTAGACACGTCCAAATCAAAAACGTGCCCGATGTAAACGTGATTCTGCAGCCTGGGGATAGACACAGCCGCGGTTCGGGAATCGGGGACATAGACGTTTTTGGCACAGCATGAACAAAGCGCTATGGTGTACAAGGGATGAGTATACGCAGCCAACTGCTGTGTACGTCCCCACGCTCACCTTATTCAGAAAAGATGGACATATGTGATCCTGCCTGTCTCCGCAATATACCAGCGAATGGCCACACCTTCTCTGTAAAACATGCATCTCCTAAGCTGCTGTGCTCCCTGACAGTGTTGTGCTGATGCAAAGTAGACTGTATATACTAGTCTGTTGCATCCCTGGAGCACTGCAAAGTAAACTCGGTGCACCCTAAGATAGTATAAAAGCAGGTGGAAAGTGATATGTTTGATATGAGAGCACAGCATCACAACATACACGGCAGTAGAAGACCTCCCTACTTATGTCTATTTTGGTCATCCCTGAAAAATGTCTGTATGATGCTAAGTAATGACCAGGAAAAAGCAGAACAGGTTCTCCATAGCTAACTGGCAAAATATATCTCTGTCACTACTAAGGGACCCTCAGAATGAGAGCAGTCAACAGTGCAAACAGCACTAATACATGCTGATCCTGTGTGTTACTGGCACAGAGTAGCTACAGACTGTGACATTGTGCAGTTCCTGTACTCACCCTGAGGATGTGGTGGGGCGCCCAGCACCTGGCTTGGCTGAGATAGGCTGTGCTGCAGGTCCCGATCAGTGCCAGTGTGTGATAGGTAGTCCTTGCAGACACACCTAGGATACACCTGTGTCCATCTGTATTTCCCAGTCACATCTAGTCCTTGTGGACTATGATGCACCCAGAATAGTGCATATCCTGTGTGGTTGCCATGGTCACATGTTATAAGAGAAGGCTGCTGTTTGGACCTAAAAGCGGACTATGTAGCACCACCCAACCCGCTCTCTGTGGGTCAGGGTGGGGGACAGGATCTCCCACCAACAGATCCACATTCTATATCTCTGCAATGGTGGCAGTAGAGAGGACCATCAACCCCAGTCCTGCTGGGGAACAGTCACCCTACAGGGCAGTCAATGCAGATCTGTACGTATCACATAGGGCACTGGCAGACAGGCAGTAGGCCTGGGAAAGCTCAGCTGCCCCCCACCACTATCTGACATTCACCCGCAGAGGGCACAGTCAGTCTCCACTGCTGCACCCTGCAAGGTGTTCCAGCCATACACATGCTAACTGCAGACAGTCTGCTAGCTAGTACATGTTCCTGGAGGAACTGTGTGCACCCAAAAATGGGATGTGAGCGCACACACACCAAGCAGGTACATCAGTGATTAGGCCCCAGAAAAGGGAACTCATAGCTATCACCTGTGAGAAATGCTGTATAGCACTATGGGGGAACCTAGCCATGCCATGGTCACTGCTCAGTCAGGGTGAAAGTGACCCCCCCCACCATGACATGCTGTGGCCACCCTGTCCGTGCAGGTGGTGGTCAGGCACTACAATGTCCCAGCCATTGCCCTATGCCCTGTGCAGCTGCATCCTGCCCAGGCCGCCCTGTCCGGGCCATACCCACAGTACCTTGCTTCTCATTATGCACATTGGCAGGCTAACAATGGAAACAGTGCAAGCATTGGGGCTCATTAAGGTGTAGGCAGCCACAAAACAGTGGATAGACATACACACACTCCCACACCTATTTCAGCATTGTGCAAATAGAGGTGGTTGGCAGTCTTGGCCGCCACACCAGTCCTGGGCACAGTGCAGGCATTGCTATGGTACTCAATACTGTTAGGGTCACTCCCCGGGGTGGTAAACACTGTCAGAAACAAGAACTGAAACACACTCCACAGATATCAGAAAGGTTGCTATGATGAATCTCTGTCAGTAAATTATGTTTAACTTAGGATTTGTTATCTGACATTATTCATAGCAACCTTTTGATATATGTGGAACATGTTTCCAAATTTAAGATGGCATTGCTAAGGTATGCAGGTGCTAGTATTGGTAGATGCTGCTCCGCGCAGGGCCCAACAGCCTGACTCTCCATGAGCCGTTGGATAGTGGAGCCTGTGGGTGTGGGTGTTTGTGCTCCTGTTGGCTGCTGCTCTAGGGCAGAGGTTCCCAACTCAGGTCCTGGTGGGCCAAACACGGTTCAGGTTTTCATGCTGTCCCTAATGACTATGCATGAGATACATTTGCATACAATGGGGGCGGTGCATACAAATGCATCTCAAGCATATTTCTTAGGACAGCATGAAACCTGAATGGTGTTTGGCCCTCCAGGACTGCAGTTGGGAAACTCTGCTCTAGGGACTGCACATGTCTATGGTGTATGTGCTCTGTAGGGTAAAATATGCATTTATGGCGTGTTTATTTTATCTGCCATAAAGGTTCCTTCTATATTACCACAGTTTAGTACTGGGTAAAATGTAGGGACATGATCTGCAGGCGCCACAGCTGGGACTTGAACCTGTGACCTTCTGCCCCTGAACACACTGGCTTTGTGTACTGCACCAAACTGTTGTCACAGAGACAGATCATTCCCTGGGGATACCATGACTGTTCATCAGACAGACCTTGCTTTTTGCAGTGCATGGCACCCACCTAAAGAGGGCTTGGCCTTGGTCTGCTGTGGACAAATGCCACTGCTCCCTCCACCACCAGCACCCCTCCGCCATCATGCTGACATGCCCTTATGCCGGTGGTGCTGGTGTTGCGCAGTCCCAGGCCATCCAGTGTGCCAGTAGGTGGCTGCCTATGGTGTGGGATCTGGGGTAGGGGTGCCTACATAGCCATCCACGCTTTCCCCCGGCACCGCCTGCCACTGTTATGTGCCCTTTGGGGTACCTGCAGGGTAATGTCCATTGGGGCACTGTGGGACACACACTCGTGGACATGTTTGCCCTTGGTCAGTTGCTGCCTTGCTGCTTTTCTGTTTCTGCATTCCTATGTGCCAGGTAGGCATCTGCCTAGTCTGCACTGTGCCCCAGCTGGCCCACTGCATGTGCCACCTGCAGCCCCCTGTACACCATTTACACCATCACCATAGTGCCCTTTCCTACGTGGCCAGTCTGCTGTTGCTGCACATGTGAAAGCCACATAAGCAACTGCCCAATATACACCACAGCTAACCCTCATCAACACTATCAATGTTGGAACATTCACTTTGTAGAGGGAATCAGAATTGACCCTTCCAAAAGTGACATCTTCCTTTTTATTCTTTATGGGTAGTGTTGATTACCATTTATCATTGTTTTTTCTATTGGACAGCTCGGTGTTTTGTATTTCTATTTTGGTTCTGGTCATTATCTCTCTGGTTTTTGCATGTTTTGTTACGGCACATTTATCACTACTATCACTTATCTGGGTCTCCCTGCCTTTGCTGTACATTGCTGACTGAACTGGCTTCTCTCTCCTGCAAATGTGCCTCTAATGCAAGGTTTTCACTGGCGTTAATTTTCAGACCCTGATTTCACAGCGTTAGTGTGCCTGGGGCCTCTCCCAACCCACTCTCTGCCCATTGACCCCTTATCTCCGCCCTCTGGGGAGACTTACTCCACCCTCTGTGCACCTTAACACGGCTGAAGACGTTATCGCACGGTAATGCGCCATTATCACGTGATAACGTCACATATCGTGCGATAACGTCGCCGCTGCGACATTAGCGCTGTTTAGTAAACATACCCCATAGATAGGTAAATATCATAGAACCACAGTCATTAAAAGAAAACAATATTACACTGACATGATACTTTTTTTTAAACTTTTAACTTTTTAAAATTTACTATTGATGTTTTTATAGTTCCTCCCAGCTCCCAGCTGAGTGTGCTGTTTTTAGCTAATGAGAAGTGTGGAAGAGCTGCCAGCATTTGTCATAAAAAGAGGTATGGAGCCTTAACATGGGCATCTGTTTACTAAATCGTGGTAAGACTTTGCAGTTATAGTGCCTTTAACTGCCAAGATCAGTGCATAGTACCTGGAGAACCTCCATGCTAACATTCCCATTCAGTTAGTGCAGAGGGAATATCATTATCACATATTAACTGCATGGCAAATAATGCGATGCAGTTAGCTGCACCCATTGAGGTGGTGTTAATTGTGCTGCATTCTCTGCCGTATTAAAAGTCAATGTACAGTAACTACTTCTGCATTAGCTGTAAGGTGCAGTCCCTGCTCATTCTCTGCCCTCTTCTGCATTAACTTTAAGGGGCATGTTTACTATAGCGTGTTTAGTTTAGTTTATTAAAATTTGATATATCGCTCTTCAGGGCAGCAAAGCAGTTTACAATAAAAGAAAAAGAACAGATAAAGGAAAGGAACTCCAATTGTTGACAGGAAAGATGACACCCCAGCAGACTAGATAGGCCATATGGTCAAGTTTCTATGTTTCATTCACTAGAGGAGAAGAAAAGATGGGAGGGGGAGACAACGGAATTAAACAGAAACATTCAGAATAAGCCAGGAGCAGAAAAATTGCAACAGGCATCTGCTATGTATCTAAGGTAAGATAAAAGCTTGCTGAAATAGGTAGTTTTGAAGGAGATTTTTAATTTGGAGTAGGAGAGCTCTAAGCAAAGTTCATCAGGGAGGCTATTCAAGAGACACGGGGCAAGAAAATAGAAGGTGGAATGACGGGTGGATTCAGACCTAGCCTTTGAAGCAGAGGGGTGGAAAAAACGATTTGCATGAAATGAATGGAGAACTTTGTGAGGAGTGTGTAGGACTGTTATAGAGGAAAGATAAGCACCACCTAAGAAACAATGTCTTTTTGCAACCCATACTCACAATGTCTCAAGTATTCAAAACGGATTCATTATTTATTGTACATTTCAACCCTGTTATAGGAATTTTACCACATGTATATAGCCTACTTCATGTAAATAGTTCATGTTTATAGTTCAACCCCTGTTATCCAAGTTTATACCCCTGTTCGATGTAAAAACCAAACAAAATGTGTGTTTTGGTCAATTTTGTTATACTGTAAACCGCGCTGATGCCGAATAGTGCGGTATATAAGCAACTGTAATAAATAATAAATAAATAAATAAATAAGGGGGAAGAACACAAGGAGAGCAAGCGCCCTCGCAGTACATAGCAACAGAACACAAAGGGCGAGTGGCATAGGTGCTTTATTGGATAAAAACCCCTACGCTTTTCGGCAGATGCCTTTTTCCGGGGGTACACATCCTCAGGAAAATATAATAAATAAATAATAAGAGCACAGTTAAAAACCATTAAAAACAAGCACGTGTGAAACAAATTAAAAACCAAGCAGATATAAATATAACTCAATAAATATCAAAGCACCATCATAAAAAAAAAACATTCAAATCAAAACGTAAGAGATATGAAGTAATAATGTGACTGGTAACAAAATAGTGCGCAAACCAGATGTACAGACCCAGAAATGGGACATGAGAAAGAGAGATGAGGAGGAGCTAAGGTATGCCAAATCTATAGAGGGAGGAGTAGCCTAGTGGTTGGGGCACGGTACTTCAGGCCGGAAGGTCGGGGGTTCAAATCCCACTAGAGGACAGCAACCTTGGGCTGGAAGGACTGGGGTTTCTAGTCCCACAGATGCTCCTTGTGGTCTTGGGCAAGCCACTTAACCCTCCATTGCCCATGTTCCCTGTAAGTATTAGTGTATGTGTCTCATATCCCTGCGTGTTAAATGTATCCCCCAATTGTGTTGTGACCGCTTTGATTGAAGGATAAGGCGGTATACAAAACTGTCTAAATAAATAAAATTAGTACTCACAATGGCACACAGTAAAAAAAAATGTCTTTACAAGAACAGCAATCACTGAAAAGATAAGGCTGAAAAAGATAAGACAGGAATAAGTCAAATAGCAGTGTAGTAGCCCCAGTGGTAAATTCCCATGTCTGATATTACCATATCTGATAAGGAAATGAGTATATCCATATCTTTAGCAAAAGAGGGATAATAGTGTTCATTTTGGAACTTCAGGCAGAAGTAGGGGAGAGCAGGAGTGTGTAATACCATATCATGTGGTCCTAAAAAGGGTCAGAACCAGAAAAAGCCAAACACAAATAAAAACAGAAGTGCTTTTAGCAGGTGAACGACAAACGATATCCAGTGAAAACATAAAAAATCTGTATCTTCAGCAAAACAAAAGAGGAATAATAATGTTCATTTGGAACCAAAGTCCATAGTCGGGAGGGGCAGGAGTATATATCCACACCATATCTTTTGATTCTAAGTGGCAACGGAGGGTAGAGTCAGAAAACCCCAAGCGCTAATAAAAATAGCCGAGTTGCTTTGAATGACAAAACTAATGGTGAAGCGTTCACAGGCATTCAATATACAACAAGCATGTAGCATATAAATGAAGGGATTCCTTACCCTGCAAGAGACAGAAGAGCACACCGTGGTATGTCTGCAATCATCCAGTTCGAATACTAAACCTGTCTGAGGGAGCCGGGGTACTTTAAAACTCCTTTTGTTTCGCGCCAAGAAAGGTCAGAGGTCCCTAATTTGTATGCGCTCTGCAGAAAATCTTTACTATTGTTAAAAACTCTATTGCATGCAATATTCATGTGGGCTAACATAACTTTATTACAAAATGTTTAACTGCAGGCAGAGATACATGTAGAATTAGCCCCCAAAAAGGGGATGAAAGCATTCAACCCTGATAGATACCATGTAGCAGAGCAGCATTGCACCACCTCTTCCCCTCTCCCCTCCCCTCCTCCCTCCTCCCTTCCCCCTCCCCACCCCCTCCCTCACCCACCCTCCCTTCCCCCTTCCCCCTTCCCCCTCCCTACCCTCCCTTCCCCTTTCTACTTCCCCCTCACCTTCTTCCCCCTCCCCTTCCCCCTCTTTCTCATCTTCTTTCCGCCTTCCCCTTCCCCCCACCACCCCCACACATCCCCTCCCAACCCCCACCCCTCTTTCCTTTCTTCCCCTTCCCCCTCCTCTTCCCTCCCTCCCCTCCCCTTCTTCCCCCTCTTTCTTCCCCCCTTTCTTGCTCCCTCCCCTCCCCTTCCCCCCTTCTTCCTTCTTCCCTCCTCCTCTCCTCCCCCTCCTCCCCTCCCTCTCCCTTCTTCTCCCCTTCCCTCTTCTTCCCTTGTCCCCTTTCCCCTCCCCTCCCCCATTTCCCCTCCCCTCCCCTCCTCCCCTCCCTTCCGTTCCCCTCTCCCCTCTCCCATCCCCCTTCTCCTTCCCCCATTCCCCTCCCCCTTCCCCTCCCCTACCCTCCCCCACCCTCCCCCCTTTTTTTCTTTTTACCAGTATATCATTGACATGGTTTTAAGCCTTCCCCCCTCCTTTTTTATAGTTTTAGTTTTTGTGTCTTTTATTTGTAGAACTGCCTCTCCTATGTTTTACATATTTATTGGTTCATTGGTACATTGCTTTTACTCTCATTGGGGGTCATTCTTTTATCCTGTATTTCTTTTGTTTAATTACTTATTTTTCTTATCTATGTTTTATCATATTATGGTCTTTTTATTGGTTAAAAGTGTTTCAGTGAGTGTTTAACCTTTTTAATATTTTTATCTTGTAGCACTTATGTTTAGTTCTTTTATTGGATATTCATTTTAATTCAATACTGGGCCTTTTAGTCAGCATAATTTTTTCCTATTTGTTGGACATGAACTGGTCTTTGGTTCCATATGCTCCTCTCTTATTGCCCTTTTGCTCTATCGCCATGATGTTATTGAGTTCAATGTGATAGTATATTCTGTCTGCATCTATTGCAGTGAACAGCTTATAGATTGTAGGTAAACAGGATATTGGTCTATAATTTTAGGAATGTTACTCAGGTCTCCCTTCGGAAGGAGAATTGTTCTTCCTGTAGTAAGCCATTGTGGTGTTAAGTCCGGCTGCTTGAACAGTTGATTTTTGCAGTTCGCCAAGTCTTGGTGGAGTGATGTTAACTGTTTGAGACAAAGGTTGGTTACGCCATCTCGGCCAGGGCTCTTCCAGTTTGGGGCTCGTTTTAACCTGCTTTCCAATTCTTTCTTTGTTACTACAGACCATTCCATAGGTTTGATGTTAGGTTTTTCTAAATGCTCCTGTATGCAAGGTAACCATTTTGCTTCTTGATTGTGCTGTATAGGGTCCTCATATAGCTTTCTCCAGAAGGTTTCAGTTTCAGCTGTAGTTGGAGGTGCTTTTAGCAGATTAATGCACTTTCCTAATTCCCTGTTTTGGGTTCTCGCTAAATAGTTTATTTTGATATCTTTCTCTCCTGTTTTCTTCATATCTTCGAAGTTTTTGCGCTTCTGCTGCTATTTTCAATTTATTGTTGGAACATATAAATTTCAGGTCTTCTTCTGCTAATGCAGCATGCTTCAGCTTGATGTCTTGGATCTTCCTTTATATTGTTGATGATCTTAATCCTTTTAGATACCCATCCATCAGGGATACCTCTGCATGCAATGATTATATGTTTCCTTCAGTGCACCTTTTCCAAGGAGGAACTGTGGTTCTCTTTTTCTTCTGGCCTTGCACTCTAGTTGGTAGTATTCTTGCAGTAATAATTTTAGCTGCACAATATTGTATTCGATTAATTTTGGTGATGTCAATAAATGGTCCCTTTATACAAGATATGGCCTTGTTCATCTTAATTATCATATTTCTAGCCTTAGGAGTTAAATTTAGCTTGGGTAATCTTTCCCTTGCTTGGAAACCAGCATATTTTTCCATATGGACAAGGAGTTCTATCTTGAATTCCTCCACCTCTGGGTCTTCCTCTTCCCTTTCTTCTTCCTCCTTTGCTTCCTCCAATTCAGTTAATTTGTTGACCCTTCCTTTATTCAGCTCACTCTCCTGCAGTTCCAAATCTCTCAACTCCATCACCCCCTCAACCTCTCTTTCCTTTTCTGTATCTTCCTTTCTTTTGGAACTCTCTCCTAGATCCCCCTCCTCCCTGTATTTCTTTGACCACAGAATCCCTTAGTTGCTTCAAGATGTTATCATTCATATACTCCTTTTCTTTGATCTTTAAAATTAAAGATCTTACATTTGCATCTGTTGCTTTTTGCAGGTTTTCTCATGGCAATCTTCCTTTTTTTTCCAGCTTTTGGCGGACTCTCTTTGAATACCCTCTTGATTCAAATATAAGGTTGTAGCATAAAAATAGCAGTAAATTATCTCCTCTTTATCTGCAGAATTCCACTTAACTGTAGTTAATCTATTCACCCTGTGTAGTCTCATCGGTGTCCAATGCATATGATATAGTACTTTCATGCTATTTTCCAACATACTTACTCCTGGTGCCAACTTCCTCCCGTGATCAAAAATATTGGCCCACTTCTTCTTCTCCCACTCCCCAGATATCTCCTCCTCCCACAGCCTCAGATGTTGGAGCTTCTGCACAAGCCTAGGCAGTAATAGTGAATAAAGCTTAGACAAAAGCCCCCTGTATCACACATTCTTCACCCACAACACCTCATACTGAGTAGGCTCAGCGCTCAACTTCTGGGGGGCCTCCCTTCCCCTTTATATAGTGGCACAATTGCTTATAATGAAACGTATCCCTCTCCTCCAGCCTATATTCTGCAATCACTTCCTCAGATGTCTTAGGGCCTCCCCCTCCCTTAACACCTGCCCTAACTTCCTCAGTCCCTTATGGGCCCATTCCCTGAAACACCTGTATAAAAAACCCGGAGGAAAACCTTCATTGTCACATATGGGCATTATTTTATTTATTGAGCTACATTTATATCCTGCTTTTCACTGGGTCAAAGTGGCCTAACAAAAAAAAAGTGTGTGTGTGTGTGTGTGTGGGGAGGGGGGGTGGATAGTAATCAAGTGGACAGAAAAAAGGGGGGGCATCTGCCTAGAGACCAATGTCCCCCTATGAATCGCTCCCTGCACCCAGCCTACACCCTCAACATGTTCAATATCATCAGATTGCCCTGACCACCTTCCCTCTTCCCCCAAACCTCCCCTACTAAATCTCACTCTCCCATTTCCTCTTTTTCCATCACAACCCATGGCTTCACTTCACCCCTTTCTCTCCATTAAAATAGTGATCTTACCAAGCAGCCTCATAATATAGTTTGAAGTTGAGAAACCTCATACCCGCTGCCTCCTTTTTCTGGAACAAAGTATTCTGAGCCACCCTATATATTTTCCTTCCCAAATATATTTCATCACTATCACCTGCAACCATCTAAGAAAAGCATTAGGCACCCCCAAGGGGGTGAATGAACAGATATAGCACTGCCATTCATCCACCCAAGAAGTGTGCAGACCCCTCCATTTTCCTAGATCATGCTTAAGTGCGTGCATTAACAGACCATAATTTTGCTTAAATAGCTTCCCGAACTCCACTCCTAAATTAATTCCTAATAACTCCTCCTGACCACTTGAAAGGGAACACTGCCCTCAGTCACTCTCCCAGTGCCCCAGACAAATTCATTTCCATTACTTCTGTTTTGCTCTAATTCGTTTTATACCTTGACACCCCACTATACTTCCTCACGTCTTCTATCAAAACTGGCAATGACGTCAGGGGCTCCTTAATCATAAAGAAGGCATCATCAGCGAATAAAGAACTTTTTTGATTACTCTCCCCTGCTCCAATCCCTTTAACATTCCCACAGCTTCTTATGCTCTCTGCTAATGGCTCTGTCACTAGAGCAAAGAGCAAGGGTGACAAGGGACATCCCTGTCTTGTCCCCCTCCCTAATCTAAACACCTCAGAATTCCCCCAATTTATTCTAACTTGCACTGCCGACTCTTCATACAAAGCTCTAATCCGCCCTATATATTTCTCATCCACTCCCATTTTCTGCAAAACTCCAAACAAAAACTCCCTTTTCACCCTGTCAAATGCCTTTTTTGGAATCCACTGTCATAAACAGTGTCCCTTTCTCATCCCCTTGGGCCCTCCAGATCAAATTAAGCATTTTCCTAAGATAATCCCTTCCTTGTCGCCCTGGAGTAAAGCCTGCTTGGTCAACCTTCACCAAACTTTGGTAGGTACCTGCAACCTAGAGACCAAAATCTTTGCCATCAATTTAGCATCCAGGTTGATTAGAGAAATAGGCCGGTAAGAGTCATAAACCATGACATTCTTGCCTGGCTTTTGCAAAACAGTTATACCCGCCACATTTATGGAACCCAGTACCTTCCCCCCACCACTACATCATTAAAAACCTGCACAAACGGTTCAACAAACTGATTCATAAACATCCTGTAAAATGTAGCAGTAAACCCATCTAACCCTGGGGCTTTCTCCACCTTCAGGGTCCTAATCGCTTCCCTAACCACCTCGCCCGTAATTTCCCTATTCAGAAACTACGCTTCCTCCACTTCTAATTTAGTCAGTGTACAATTCCTCAAATACTTTTCACTTTTAGCTCTTCCATTTGCACCTTTCCTGTCTACAATTTCTTAAAAACCTCCCTAATCCCTTCCGAATCACACACTAATTCCCCCTATTCATTACGACTCTGGAGCACCTGCTGTCTCTTGGACCTCTCTTTCAACCTCATTGCTAACAGCCTATTCACCCGATTACCCTCTCAAAATAAACCTGCCTCACCCACTCCATTTTATAAGCAATTTCCTTAACCCATCTTTCCAATACCCCCTAGACCCCTCCAACTTTCTAAGTAAAGCAAGGTTCCTCCCCTTCTTATGCTCTACCTCCCATCCCCTAATCAACCCACCCAGTTCCTCCTTCCTCTTCCTCTTCCTTCTCCTTCTTTTCACCCATGCTGCCACCTCTGGCAACTGTCCCCAAACTACAGCTTTCATACCATCTCATGCATCCAAGGACATACCAACCCCCATATTCCAACAAAAATATCTTCCATCACCCCCCCTTTATCTTCTCGATACATCTTGGCTCTTCTAACAAAGAATTGTTTAGCCTCCAAAACTGACCTCTCCCTCTTCCTTCCCCACATCTAGGACAATATTTATTAGTGCATGATACAATGATATTATTGGACCTATTTCCGCCTCCACCACCTTGGTTACCAACCCTTCCCCCACCCAATCTGCTCTAGGAGCTGTGTGGCTTGGACTAAAAAGTGTAATTTCATGTCCCCTGATGTAAGGAGTCTCCAAACATCTTTCAACCCAAGATGACCCACCATTCTTCCCAGCCGCCTTCTGTGCACTCATCCCCCTATTGAGACCTCTCCATTATTATCCATCCTTGTATTTACAGTAATATTAAAGTCCCCCCTCCCACCCGTTATTACTAGGGAGCTTTTGAAACTCCACCAAACTTTCTCACCTCATCAAAAACTCCCCCTGTTTTTCATTTGGAGCATACAGTACATACAAATAATCACTATCTCAACTCCACCCATTACCACCTGAAGAAAAATAAACCTCCCTCCCCCATCCCTTACCACCTGTTTAACCTCCAACACCCTGTACCCCATCACCAAAGTCCCATCCCTCCCCTCTTGGGAGCTGCAGCATAGGCAGCCAAGAACACCTGTGTATATCTTTTAGAGACCCACACACTCTTCTGTGTGACCCACAAATGTGTTTCCTGGACACATAAAATATCTGCCCATAATCTTTCCTCTTCCCTTTCCAAAAATTTAACTTCTGCCAGGAGTTGAGTCCTTTGGCATTGATATATGCCACTATGCATTTCCCATCCACACCAGTACCTCTTCCCCTTCCCCCCTCTCCCCTTTCCCCCCTAACCCATGCCTCACTCAAAGGCCTCTTCCTCAGGAGTAGTGACCTCCCCTACCTCGGTTCCCTTCCCTGAAACATCCCCTGCATGTCCCTCTTCCACCAATGCCATCCCTCCCTCTTCCCCCCACTGCACACCACACTCCCATATCCCTTTTCATTCACCCAACAGTCAGCACCCCTCCTCACACACACACATACACACACATGTACCTTTCATCTCACTTACCCCCCTCACTATTACTGTCCAACCAACATAACCCTGCACCCTCCATCCAGCTGCAAACCAAACCATTCTGCTCTTAGCAGATAGTCCAAAATAACTCAAGAACCCCCTCCCTTCCCCAGTCCTTTGCTTTTCTTCTTTATGTTCTTTCTTGATGTAGTTGCCCATCATTCCTGCAGCGCCGCTTTCTTAAGAGACTGAGCTGGTATTAACAGGTCCTCCACATCCATTCCAGCTTCTTTAAGTGCCTCTGCTATCTCACTCAATGCATGAACACGCCATTTATTTATTTATTTAACAGGTCTTCTATGCCGCCCTATCTTCCAATCAGGACAGTTTACATTATCACAACAACATAATGTATATTAAACAGGGAATTAAACTTGGAGATATGTACATATAACATATATGAACTTAAATTAACTATTATATAGTAGGATTATAAAGTGGAGCATTAGGACTTTGGATTCGTCTGTCATATTGGAGTTGTTGTTGTTAAGTGCCGTCGAGTCGGAGTCAACTCATGGCGACCCTCTGGATAGCTATCCTAAATTGTGTTCGGTCTTCAGTCAGGCGGCTCATTGTTGACAGACTGGTACCTGTAGCTGCCGTTATTGTATCAATCCATCTCATTGCTGGTTTTCCTCTTTTGCGTTGACCTTCTATCTTGCCAAGCATGATGTCTTTCTCTAATGATCTCTCTCTTCGCATGATGTGTCCAAAGTATGAAAGTCGAAGTCTTGTCATCTGAGCTTCTAAAGAAAGCTTAGGTTTGATCTCCTCTAGTACCGACTGGTTTGTTCTTCGGGCAGTCCATGGTATACACAGTATTCGCCACCAGCACCATAATTCAAAGGCATCAATTTTCTTCCTGTCTGTCTTTTTCACTGTCCAGCTTTCACATCCATATGATGTTATTGAAAATACCATGGCTTGAACAAGTCAAATCTTTGTATGGAGAGAGACATCTCAGACACAGAGTTTGTGGAGGGGATTGATTGTGTAGGGTATGACAGGAGGTTATTTGTCAGGTTATGTTGGCATAATGCTCCGTAAAAAAGGAATGTCTGTATGGCTTTGCAAAGCTCTTGTAGGTCCCTGGTGGCTCTAATAGTATCCAATAATGAGCTGGTGTATAGAGGGAGGGCGCTTTGTTGCAGGTTAGTTGTTTGGCTTTAGTTTTTACCTTTGGAATGAGCAATAGGTTTCTCATAGAGGCTCGGCAGTTACTTGGTCCTAGATTTCTCTCAATTATTGGTTGGAAGGTGATTGGTGCTATTTGGTGAATTATCTTAAAGATGATAGTGAGAGATTTGAATTTGGTTCTTTGAAGGATTGGGAGCCAGTGCAGTTGTTTTAATGTAGGGGATATGTGTGTGCCCCTCCATACCCTAGATATTATTCTTGCTGCCATGTTTTGTATTAGTTGTAGGGGTTGGATGTTGTGCTTTGGCAGACCCTGATAAATGAAGTTGCAGTAATCAAGTATCGGAATAATCATTGCCTGACAGACAGTGTAGAAGCTCTTGTCCAGGAGGGTTAGGAATCTTTGAATTGTTCTGCCATCCTTTGTGAAGGCTAGTGCAAAGGGGTAAAGTCATCTATATTTTGCTTGCTCCTGACATAATTTAGCAGTTACCCCACCAAAGTCTTTTTGCAGCTTCAGAGTCCCCAACACCATGTTTGCAAAAATAGCCACCTTGTATCCTGTCATTCAAACATGGTCAATAAATGCATTTTGGCTGCGATCTTCTTCTTCAGTTCAAAGTCATGGATACAGACTACAAAGTCTTGTGGCAAATTACTTCTAACACCACCCTATCCATCTTGATCACTACCTTCAATCCAGCCATTTTCATCAGCTCCAGGCAAAATACACTTGCAACTTTCCAGCAGTCCACAAGCTCCGGTTCCTCCAGTACTCCACAAATCCAAAGATTATTTTTATAGGACCTGTTCTCCAGCTCTTTGATCTTTAGGAGAAGTGCCTCCTTCATCTTCTCCCATGCCTCGAACCATGCCACTGTGTCTGGCGCCGCCACACTCAACTTCTCCAAACGTTCATCATCCTTAGCCATGAACCATCTAATCTTGGCCACTTCCACGTTCATCTCTTCCAATTTCCTACTCACCTCTTGCATTTACCTGCTCTTTAACCTCATGAGAAGATAAGAACGTAAGATATGACATACTGGGTCAGACCAAGGTCCATCAAGACCAGTATCTTGTTTCCAACAGTGGCCAATCTAGGTCACAAGTAACAAGCAGTTTCCCCAAAAAGCACAGGTTCCAAAATGCATGGATTGGGGCAAGCAATGGATTTCCAGGGTACCCTTTAATAATGGTTTATAGACCTTTCCTCCAGGAACTTGTCCAAACCTTTTTTAAACCCGCCTACACTAAAAGCATTTACTACATCCTCCAGTAACGAATTCCAGAGTTTGATTACACATTGAGTGAAAAAATATTTTCTCTTATTAGTCTTAAATAGGTTACACTGTAGCTTCATTACATGTCTCCCAGTCTTTCTATATTTTGATGGCATAAACAATCGATCTATGTTTACCTGTTCCACTCCATTCATTAATTTATAGATCTCTATCATATCTCCCCTTAGCCGTCTCTTTTCCAGGTTGAAGAGCCCTAACCTTTATAGGCTCTCTTCATAGGTGTATCCTTTCATCCCTTTTACCATTTTGGTGGCTTTTCTCTGTACCTTTTCTAATAATGCTATATCCTTTTAAAGCTACAAAATGAGAATTGCACACAATATTCAAGGTGCGGTCACACCATGGAATGATACAGAGGCATTATAATATCCTTTGTTCTATTCTCCATTCCTTTCCTTATGATACGTAGCATTCTATTTGCTCTCTTGGCCGCCACTGCACACTGGTTGGAGGGTTTCAACATGTTGTCCACGATGACGCCTAAATCTTTTTCTGGATGGTGGTTCCTAATGTGGAACCTTGCATCGTGTAACCATAGTTTGGGTTGTTCTTTCCTGGGTGCATAACTTTGCACTTGTCCACATTAAATTTTTTCTGCCATTTGGATGCCCAGTCTTCCAATTTATCAAGGTCTTCTTGCAAGTTTTCACAATCCTCATGGGTTTTAACAACTTTGAATAATTTTGTGCCATCTGCAAATTTGATTACCTCACTCGTTATTCCCATTTCCAGGTCATTTACGAATATGTTAAAAAGCAGCGGACTCAGCACAGATCCTTGGGGTACTCCACTATTTACCTTTCTCCATTGGGAAAATTGGCCATTTAGCCCTATCCTCTGCTTTCTATCTTTTAACCAGTTTCTGATCCACAATAGTTAACTGCCTCAAATCCCATGACTTTTTAATTTCTCAAAGAGTCTCTCATGAGGGACCTTGTCAAAGGCTTTCTGAAAATCCATACACACTATATTAACTGACTCACCTTTGTCTACCTGTTTATTCACACCTTCAAAAGAACATAACAGATTAGTAAGACAAGACCTTCCTTGGCTAAAACCATGTTGGCTGTCTCCCATTAAGCCATGACTTTCTACATGTTCAGTAATTTTGTTCTTTAGAATGGTTTCTACCATGTTTCCTGGTACTGACGTCAGGCTCACCGGTCTGCAGTTTCCTGGATCATCCCTGGAACCCTTTTTAAAAATTGTCGTTACATTGGCGATCCTCCAGTCTTCAGGTATTACAGATGATTTTAATGATAGTTCACAGATTACTAAGTACTCCTCCTGGAACCAGCTCCTTAACTCCTCTTTGGAGAAATGCGGTAAGGTTGCTGCCCCTGTGGCCTGCCTGCTCCACTCTCCTCCTTCTCAGCGTTTGACTAATGAGCAACCCTGGCCACCATTTTGCCCTCTGAACGTTGCTTTTGCCCCCTCCGGTAAATGCAGACTCCTGGAGATCAGTGGTTTTTTGCTGTGTCAACATCCTGCTGCTTCCTGAGAACTTTGCATGCACCGGTACACCTCAGTGGACCTTGGGGGACAGCTTTTAATCATCTAATGGAAGGGTTATTGCCAGAGCTCACTGCTGAAGCTGTCATCGAGCAGGGTGACATCACTTCCTTCCTTCTACAGTAAGTGCTGAGTTTTAATGTCATTGATGCCACTGCAGATCTGGGAGAGGGTGGCAGTAGCAGCAGCAGGGCTGGGGGTGGGAGCAGGGAGGGCAGCAGGAATGAAGGTTCGTCTAGGGCACCACATATCCTTGCACCGGCCCTACCAAGTAAGCTTGTTGGATAATAACTTGCTAATGTCTCTATTACCTTTTGTGGAAATGCCATATAAAGGACAGAATTTTCTTAGTGCTATCTACACAATTCCACATGTGAGCTGTTCTGTAATTTAAGTTCTACTACAACTAGAGAAGGATGAAACATTGATAAACTTAAGTAAATTATTCAAGTCTACAATGAGCTAATGAGGATCGTGCATGGTGGGGGAATTTTATAACATTGCGCCTGGTTAAACCTCAGGCTGCCACATGTTTATAGTGTCTGTTTTATAAAGTTAGATGTGTACATGCTTTACTTTATTAAATAGGGACTCAAGTGGTCAAAAACCCTGTTAAACCTAGGCATGAGCACTTACACCAACCTTGGATGGTATAAATCCCTGGGCCTATATAGTTCAAGAAAATGCATAAAATATAGCATTTTATAATTTATGGCCCTGATATTGCATTGGGCAGGGCTAAGCGCCGTAGTCGTATAGCCCTCTTCGCCGACTTCTTAATCTCGGATTTTCACTTCTGGGGCGATGGAAGTGAAAATCTGGGGTTCGCCGCACAGTCAGAAAGCTGCTGAGCCTAACCAAGCAGCAGCAATTTTGGATGCTGCCCGGTTAGCCCCGGCGCCTTAAAGATAGGCAAGGGTTTTCCTTGCCTATCTTTAAGGCACAGAGCACTAATCGGGCAGCATCCAAAATGGCTGCTACCCGGTTATCACCATTCCTCGCCTTTGCTTTGCCCTGAATGTCCCCAACAAGCCCCAGTGCTAACCAGATAGCATCGGGGCACATAGGGGACTTAATCAGGGATTTTCAAAGTCATCGGGTTGTTTATATGGTTACATGGGCTGTTAATCATGTAAATGCAACATCATAAAAGAGCACGGGATAAAATACACAATCTATGCGGACGACATAATGATATACACAACAATCACCCTCGACAACCCAGACCACACCAAGATAACAGATTGTCTCACATATATGAACACCTGGTTTCAAGACAACAACATGACCATAAACTACAGCAAGACCGAGGTGCTAATCTTCACATGAAACTTGTGATAAGGAAGCTTATCATAGCTCAGGAAGGAGCTATAGAAAAGGTGAAGTGACTCTGAACAAGCAACCTGTCAGTTCTGGTAGAAATAAGAAAACAGAATTTTCCCATAAAAGACTACCAGTCCCAGAATGCACCAGGTTTCCAACAGCCATTAGAGGAGCTGAAGTGGGGAAACGTGTGTTCAATCAGGAGGGCTATGAGGTAATCCCTAAGCACTCATCTCAAAGGGCAGGGCCTGATTCAGCACAGCTGCGCTGTATTAGGGGGGAGCACTCATCTAGGCAGAATAAAGGTAGAGTTTATTCTACAGAGAATTATCCTTATCCTGAGCATCAGCTTGAGCTTGATCATCTTCATCATCAGGAGGATCATCAGAAGCAGAAGCCAAACCGGACAGACAGAGAGGGAAAGAAACCCTCTGGAAGAAAGAGGAGAAAAGCCTTTGAGAGGTCTAGAAGAGTCCAGAGCAGTACGTATACTGGGAGGCATTCCAAGGGCCAGCATACACCATTGGACTGGGGAAAGCCAGAGGAATGGTGCTGCAGAGCTAGGAATCTCCAGATGCTACCTGTGAGGGAGACGGCTGCACATGGAAGGGACCCTAAGACCCGTGCCAGAAGGTATGTGAAGAGAGATCCAGTGTCCAGGGATCTGGATTGGAAGGCTGGACATAAGAACTGGACTACATACTGGCCAGGCTATATAGAGAGGAACTCTAACAGCAATGGATGCTCAGGTATGAACACTGATCTATGCCCTAGCTATAACCTTGAAAGACAGCAGGGAAACAAGTATTCTCCTGAAAGTGCTCCATTGAGAGATTCATCTGTGCCAATCCATGATATTGAACCCGTGCTTGTTGAAGAAGAGGGGGTGATAGCAGATGAAGAATCTGTTTACATGGACTGCTCTCTGTCTAAACTCCTTTGGTGATTTTCTGTTATAAAATACAGCAACCATCACAAAGAAATACAAACTTGTTCTTTAATCTACTCAGAAAAGCTCCTATGTGTAGATTTTTGGCCACGCAGTAGAAAGCCAGCCAGCTAAGGGGTTTCAGCTGGATAACTGCTAGCAATTGAGCCTTACCTAATTGCTTGTGAGCTAGGAGAGAATCACTTCTGAATCTAGGTGGGAAGATACAAGAAGTTAACCTGAGAAGAACAGTTTTTTTTTCTTTGTGGCTTTTGATTTGTTGTTTGATATATGCTAAGAGAACATTAGCTAATGCCTACAGAAAAGACCAGTTTGTACCAACCAGGTCTTATTTCTTTTGGCTTTGATTGCCTGACAAGTTTAAAGGTTGTTTTCCTGATTATTTATTTATTTTTTTTCAAGTTTAACACTGAAGGCAAATAACCTGATTTATGTGCTACCAAGCATATCTGTGTTGGGAGAAATAACCCCATAAATAAATATCTTATTGGCTTTAACACTTGAGCACAATTAAATTATTGTCAGCAGCTGTGTCTGGTGTGAATGAACTGCATTGCCCACAATCCCTTGCAAATCATATAGATATATGCACTTGCCAAGACTGTGAAGATTCTCACCCAGGCAGCCGTCTGACAAACTCTGACTTCATCCCCCCCCCGCAACATCAAGATAGGCACCACAACCATACCCATACAATCAGAAGTGAAATATCTCGGAGTGACAAGGGACAAAGAACTTAACCTTCAGTCCCACATCAGCAGAACCACCAAAAATGCATACCACAGGATGAGACTAGTACGACGCCTCAAGCCCCCCTCACTCAGGAACACTTCTGCACAGTTTGTCAAGCACTAATAACCCCAATCCTAGACTTCTGCAACCCAATCTATCTAGGTCTAACGAAACAGACACTAAGACCATTGCAACTGGCACAAAACACTGCAGCATGCATAATTGCTGGCACCACAAGACAAGAACACATCACACCCACCCTAAAAGAGCTCCACTGGCTGCCTATCAGTGCCCACATTAGATACAAGACAATCATAAACATTTTCAAAATCAAACATCAATCATCAGCTTTCAGCCTACACCCACTCATACAACCAGACAACAGCACAAGACCGAGAAGAAGAGGCACATCCAACCGTGTCAACACACCTAAAGATATCAACAGGGTACGCAAGGACACCGAAAAATGAGCCTTATCAAAGGCGGCACCAACACTCTGTAACGCCCTCCCCGACGAACTGTGTTCAACAACAGACTTTAAGGAGTTCAGGAAACTACTGAAGACAACCCTCTTCATAGAACACTACGGTGACATTACTTAAACCATGCAACAGACACCTCAATTCCCCCCACATGTCACTATAATTGTAATTAAGCAAGGAACTGATACTCATAGCATTGTAAATAGCGCACGCTGTAAATAGCACCACAAGAATCAACGTCCAGAAACACTCACACGCATACACTACTCACTGCATGTGCACACTATACACTGTATCTTATTGATTGTTTGCTGTTCAGACCGCCTTGATTGCAGGATAAGGCGGTATAGAAATACATTTAAATAAATAAATACAATAAATAAATGCCTTCAAAAATCAGCCCTATATGTGTAAATTTGCATTCCACCCATCTCTGTGACTGACATTGAAAGTAGGTGCCATCAGCCAAACAAACATACGTACAGAATAGTGACTGGCTAAAATACGTGAGTAAAGGCCCATCCACGACTTTACGTGACTCTTTATAAAATTGCGGGTGTGGCATGGTGCTACCATAGATATTCAGTGGGCCTGGCCACCTCCCCGAAACACCATAAACCACGTAAAACTAGGCGAGGGTAACTGATGCCTAAGAGCAGGAATGACTGTGGAAAATCCATGTATCAGACAAAACCTGTGTACCAGCAAAGCACAGCAAAGTGGGGAGTGATCAGACTCATCCAGAGGTGAAGACAGTACTGAGGAGCCCGGGCACAGAGGAGGAGGCGGAAAAATGTACAACAACTGCAGTGGCCAGTCACTCGGTGCCAGAGTCACAGGTATTGGGTTCCCTGGATGCATAGGCCCAGGGTCACTTACCTCCAACTCACTGAAGAGGAGGTGTACCAACAGTACTGCCTTGACGGTGGGACAATCACAGAGCTCTGTGCCATCTTCAGTCAAGATGTGGAGCCAGCCACTGCCAGAGGTCAAGCATGGCCAGTGTCAGTTTGGGTCACCATCACCTTTGCCTTCCTGGCCACAGGGAGCTTCCAATATGTCATTGGGGATACAACAGGCATCACCCACTCTGCTACAAGCCATTGTATTGCTGCTGTTACCAGGGCCCTGTTGCAACAACTGGAATACTTCATTGCTTTCCCCAGGACACCAGAGGAGCGACAGGATACAATTTAGGCCTTTTTTGACATTGTTGGTTCCCCTTGGTCCTTGGTATGATAGTCTGCACACATTTAACTCTGAGGACACCCAGACAAGAGCAGAAGGCCTACAGGAACTGACACAATTGCACCTCAATGAACATGCAGGTGGTGGTGAATGCGAACATGGTCATCACAGATTTGGGTGCCAGGTCCCGGGCTCATGCCATGATGCATATATCCTGGCAGTCAGGCCTGGGCCACGCAGCTGCCAGTAGAGACCTAGGAGAGGCCTGGTTGTTTGGTAAGTGCACACAGCTGTAAGCCAATGTGTAGCAATATGAGTAATGCATACATCCCTGTGTAGAGGCACTGCAGAATGGGAGTCACGTGAGGGCACATATAAATGCTGAGATGCCCCAACAGAGGTGCATGGTCTGATGAGTGAGCTGCAGAGCTATGATGCGGTGATGGCTAGAGAAGATGCAGACACAGGGGGCACGACACCTAAAAAATGTACGGGACCGGTACACACATGAATAGAGCCAAGTTTACACATTCTATGAATGGCAAAGTTACCAATGTGAAATACAACCAGCTGTGGAGGGGGACACATGAGTTACCCATGATTGGAGCACCCACACTGGCCTGACCATATATGTGTCAGGCAGGTCCCTCCCTAGCTGGGATTCCAAATGTACCAACCCAAATTGCAGTCAAATAATACGCAGTTACAGTGTAGAGTGACATGAGGAATTAGTGATATGCTGAATGTGATTTGTATGCCTGTGATGTTGTGCGTTAAATCAGTGTTGCCAGCATCCAAGAGTGTGCATGAGCAGGACATCCTGGAGACAAACCTCGACCCCAAACAGAAGGCATATACGAACATGGTGCACCATGCATGGCTGTAACTGTCAATAGCATGCCCAGTCACATGTCTATGTCCTGTGATGGCCACAACCATGATGCCCACCATCCTATCCCTCAAGCCCCAACACACTGTGTACATGCCTCCTGTGCTGAACACATCAACCCACCTCTCATCCATACCATGGGCCCCCAGCAACATTCTGCCCGTAACACACATTGCTCATCCTCGTTGATTGAACACCACACCATGGTCCTCCCTGTGATCCCCCTGACTCTGTGCTCATATACTCCACATACTATGCCCTCTGTGACAGTCATGCCAATTTCCCACACCTCCCCTCTGCCTCCCAAGTTGGTGTGACCCCACCTGCACATACATGTACCACCACATTACTCCTGCTTCCTGGCATACCCTTCCCACAGCCCACGGATGCAAAACTCCCCATGTCAGATACTGAACCCTCCAAATGACACCTCTGTCCAACATTGCCTTTGACCTGCTGGTTCCCAGACTCTCTCTCTCTCTCTCTGTGTTCCCCCCCTCCCTGCCCATTCCCCTGGCATGATAGGTCCAACTGGCTGTGATGTGACAGAGCTCCCATCCCCCTGTTGTTAGGTGTGAACACTGCTTTGCTGCTCATGTGAAGGGTGGCCAGGCAACTCAAATGAAAAGGAACATACATACAAGTGATGTACTGATGTGTGTATCTCTCTCTTCCACAAGTGACTATAGGTACCCACTCAGGATATGGCTGCTCACACCACTCGCAGACACCACAGGATGAACGCTACAATGTGGCCCACTAGAGACCAGGACCGTGGGTGGAACAAGCCTATAGGAATTTTGAAGAGTCATTTCTGATGCCTGGACTGGAGAGGGGGTAAGCTACTCTACAGTTCGGAGAGGGTCTGCACGATATTCACAGCATGCTACATCATACACAACCTGGCGCGGCAGCATGGCAGTCACGATCCTGAGTCAGAGGTGGTAGATGACAGTGATTTATTTATTTATTTATTTTATTTACATTTTCTTATATACCGCGCTATTCTGCATCAGTGTGGTTTACATTGAACAAACTGAAATTACATTGAACAGGGTATTATAACTTGGAGATAACTATTTTCCAGGGAACATGGGCTATGGAGGGTTAAGTGGCTTGCCCAAGACCACAAGGAGCACCTGTGGGACTAGAAACTCCAGTCCTTCTGGCCCAAGGTTGCTGTCCTCTAGTGGGATTTGAACCCCCGACCTTCCGGCCTGAAGTACTTTGCCCCAACCACTAGGCCACTCCACTCCACTCCACTGCAGCAGAAGCAGACAATGTGGATAAGATACAGATGTGGATCCAACAACAATTGGTTATGGCTCTTGACACTTGGAACAGACTCAAGCAGGAAACATTCTAGTGACAGTGAGTACACATATTGATCATGAATGAGAGGCTTTGCTGAACCACATTTAGTGACAGCAGTTATGTTGCCCTCTTCCCCCCCTTGCACCAGATCTGGCCATGGGCACTTAGCTATGTGAGCACTCTGCTGTAATGGAGCAGTGTCTGATGTGTTAGCTGCATCACCCCCCTCCCCTGTGAGGTGACCTGTCTCAGACTGCTCACTGCCATCTGGTGGTGCCATCAGATTGACCCCTTGCCCACTGCCTGCTCCCTGGCTCTGCAGTACCGCCACCAACTGGCAAAATGATCCAGATATATAGACCTCGTAGGCCACCATCTCACTCAGAAACCTCAGTTGAGCCTCCTGTTGGTGCTGCATCCTCACATGGTATTCATGCATTGCCTGGTGAACATCCTCCATCTCCTGGTGTACGCCCTGCAGCTCTTCTTGAATGGTGCGGAGCTTGGATAGGATTCCCTTAGTGTTCTCCCAAAGCAATTCCCGATCCACATCATCTGGACCACTGTTGGATGCCACAGCTTGTCTGTTACCTGCTCATCTTCATTTGCTCAGCATCATTTGCTGTCATGGTGCCCTCTTGCTTGTGCTGCATACTGGTACTTCATGGTCATTACCAGCAGCAGAGCATTCTGGGAAGCTGCAGGCTGGGAAGGTCTGGCCACTGCATGGTCTGTGGAAGGGCATAGGAGACACAGCTCAGGGCTCAGCATGGGTGCCTGGATACAGAGGGGGCCTGCACTGAGTCTACAGGCCCTAAATGTGGAAGGGTAGGTTGACCCACTGATGCCCATGGTCAACTTAACCATCACCTAGTACCACCTCTGTGTCAGACGTACAGCCCCAGCATGCAACACACAGTGGAGAGGCAAAATACGCACAAAAGCACACATTACAGGAAGACACAGGTTCGTAATGTGGCTTCACTGAAACAGACAAAGGATGTATGTGCACAGCCACAAACAGATCCCCTCCGTGCCCCCACAGACCCCCTGAAAATGCCCTGACCAGGACCCCAAGCTGGGAACAGAGGACAAGTAAGGCCTTACACTGCCCTCTCTCCTCTGGATACATGACAGGCACTACGGGCATGGTGCACAGTCACCATAGATGGGCTTGCTGTCTCTGCCAACTCTACAGACATACCCATGCTATGACATCAACTGAGGGGGTCTGACCCCCTACCATAACTCTCCCCATCTTCTCATTGAAGGTAGCAGTCACAGTGGCCATGACCGATTCCCCTAATGTGGCTGTGTGTGGCAGGATTGGGGTCTCGCCCACAACCAGTGGACATCACCAATGGACTATGGTCAGCAGCGGTGGACATATGATATGCAGTGGGATGACTGTGCGCCTCAACGGAAGCCTGCTACATGGCTCCAGGATCAGAAACACTACCCCTATTATGTGGCTTCATCCCAGTTCTAGTTAACCTACCATGTTTACCATATCACGTCCCTGCTTAAGGGACATAGCCATGTGTATGTTCACATACCCCTGTACAACATGACCACATTGGCAGCACATAGACCCTGATTCCACACCCTTACCATGTTGTACCACAATGTCGCAACATAGGTCCAAGCTGTACACAATGTCACAGACAAGACTTCATACTACTGTGCAACACACATACCACACATTAGGTTAGTGGCCCAACCATGTGACAGTGTGCATGGACATGGGTATGAGGGAGTGGATGGGGCATGGGAGAGGCCACAGGATGGCAGCTGTCTCCCCATCTGCGACCCTTTATACATGGCAGCAGGTTCCTCTGTTCCTGAGGGTGCCTCACCTCGGTTCCTCAGTGCCACTGCTATGGCCTGTAGGCCTTGGGTGATGGCTTGCGCGGACAGACGCACTTCTTGTTGTAGGAGGCGCACCTCCTCTACTAGACTATTCAGTGCTGAAGAGCTATCTGATGGTTGTGCTGTAGAAGGGGATGGGCCTGGTATCATCCTCGATCCTTGGGACGCTGGGACTACTGCTGCTGAGCTAGGCACCAAGTATGCAGGTGAGGCCTCAGTGTCTGCAGTGCCTCTTACTGCACCTGTGATAGGATGTGCAGTCCACATGTGACTGGGATGAGTGGGCATGTCACACTGGGAGGTGGGAGGCACTGCACACTTGGGGCTCCTCCCTGGACTCCTCCTTCACCTGCTGGGTCTGCCTGCAGGTGACCGCCTTCTCATTCCCTGGCCGCATAGGGGACTGGGGGTCCATCCTGCCCTCCTCCTCCTCTTCCTCCTCTGACCGGGACTCCTCCTCAGATTCAGAGTCTGATTCCGAGTTGGTTTCTTCCTCCACCTCCGGCACCTTCTCTGCTGCCTCATCCTCCACCTCCTCCATGACTTCCTGCCCCTTCCCCCTGTGCGGCAGCACCACCACCTCCATCCCTGCCCCTGTCTCCTCCTTCTCTGTTTCCCCCTCCCCCACCACTCCTCCACCTCCATCTCCTCCTCCTCCTCTTACCCTTCTGCTTCTTCCTCCTCCCCTTTCTTCTCCTCTTACCCCTCCTCTGTCTCCCCCTCCTTTCCCTTATCCTCCTCTTCTTCTTCCTTTTCCCCGTCCTCTGCCTCCTCTTCCTCCTCTTACCCCTCCTCTCCCTCTTCCTCCTCGTCCCCCTCTTCTCCTCTTATCCCTCCTCTGCCTCACGCTCTACTCTCTCCTCCTCCTCTTACCCCTCCCTCCTCCTCCTCTTACCCCTCCTCCTCCTCCCCCTCCTTCCCTCCACTCCCTCCTCCTCCTCCTCCTCTAATAGTGTCTCATCCTCATCACTCTCAGATGAGCTGCTGGAGGTGCTGGGGCAGCCACGTGCTGTTGCCTGGGTAGGGATGCTGTGTTGATGTCCACTCTGCAGTGCCATGGCTGGTCATTGCTCTGCTGTAGGGAGAGAGAGAGCTTAAGGAGAGGGAGAGAGGGCAGTTACATGGGTGACACCGCATACTTACTGAACATAGGACAATGCAAACAAATGGCGGCCCATACACACACACACACACACACTGACACACATACTACCTCTACTGAGCCTGCTTGCTGACTGTTGCCCAGGCTAGCAGACCCATGTGCTGCTCACTGGGCAGCACATATGTGGCTACAGGGTACTGCCCAGTGCATCACTTACCTGCTTCTGCTGCTACTTGCTCGCGGAGGTGTTGCATGGACGGGGGCTTGAGCCTCTGCATGGTCCGAAACCTGTATTTTAGTGTTTCTAGGATGTGCTGAACACCAAATTCACTGTGGGATGGAGGTAAAGGATCACATTAGTCCCCGATTGCATGCTCCATTACCCCAATTGTCAGTCACATACAGAGACCACTACTAACAAACAGGCCACCCATGGACCCTCACAATGAGAGGGAATTTCACAGTATCTGTCATTGCTTACAGCATTGGGTGCCCACTGGCAGTGTTCACACATACCCCTGTGTCGCTGTGGTGTTGTGGTTAGGGGCAGGGATAGGGCCCTGTTCAGGTGACATGGGATGCTTCCAGATCATGTGGTAGCAGGGGCAATGTTGGGCCCTTGCAACCCTTCTGTTACAGCTCTTGGTGGGTCCCACCATTTTCTGTCTGTTCCTGTGGGAGGGTTTCAGACATTACCTGGTCACTGGCATAGGCATCCCCTTGTTTGACTATAGCTTGGGCCAGTCCTAAAGGTAGTGCTACAGTCTGCCTGACCCCTCGTCCCTTCATCTGCTTACTCTGGTACCTGTCTTTGCCCTGTGTGCCCCATGGAACCGTATTCCCTCAGCACCTGAGCCATGCCTGCCACCACTCGACAACCCCAGGCCCATACATCATGCTACATGTGACCATATTTGGAATCCTTTCCCTTCCTCAGCATCCCTAATCCCACATTCCACTGAATCACCTCTCCTCTCAACATTGTCAGGTGACACATTCCCCCTCACTCTGCTGCCCCACCCACTCCCCTTCCCTCTGGACTCCCATGTACTTCATCTGTTGCCTGCACCGCTTCTGTTCCTCCTCTTGTGGCACCACTCTCAGGCCATGTTATGTATCTTTGCAGGGATATTTGGTTACAGAGGTGTTATTGTTGCACATAGACATCCATCTGGCACTACACCCACCTCGCAGATGCATATGATGTGGTGCTCGGCAGGGCATATGGGGGATGGTTGTCTGATTCAGGTGGATTCCCATTTGTTTGGCATTGGTGTTATTTACTGCTCTCCATATGGGCAGTTGCAGCAGGCTACAGCAAATGACTATAACATCTACTTTGGCATCCCCAGAACATGCACTGCCCAATGCTGCGGTGATTTGACTGTGCCACTGCCTTTGCTAGCTATCACACAGCAGGGGGTGCTCTAACTACCATCCATGTTAGGTGTTCAGATGCTTACTGTTGTGGGCTACCAGGGATAGCAGGATGTACTCTTTGCAGAGCTGGATAGACCAGACTCATGACCAAACACCTGTGCACAGCCCCCTGCTTGTGCCCTGACCCATCATCACTACTTGCATGCACCATCCTACAGATAGGCTTCTGTCAGTGTGTTTGCTGTGGCCTTCACCTCTGACCTTCCACCCTTACTGTAATCCCTGGCCCTATAGATCCCATTGGCTACTCACCTCTGCAGCCAGAGCTGAATCCCCTTCCATATAGCCATGAAGAGGTGCTGGTTGGCCCTCCTTTAGCCCATGGGGTGCATTACTCCTTCGTACCTCAGCACCATTTTTGCCAGGGTCTCTGCCTTGTTGGGGCGTAAGTTAGCAGTCCACCTGGACGCCATGTTACTGCTGTGTATCAGCCCAGCCAGAGGGGGCTACTGCACTGGCAGAGCAGGGAATCTGCATACCTGTGTGTGGTGACAGGAAACCCATCTACTCCATGTGGGTGGGCAGACTCGTGCAGGAGCCGCATCATGCTGCCTTACCCAGTTAGTGGCTCTGACACAGGGCTGGACTTTACGGATACCCATGTATTCTGCGTCAAGCAGTCCATGTGCAGAATTTGTGAGCATGCCACCTTACATGGTTAGTGGTGCCTCCCGGGTGGTCACTCTCTCCTGTCTGTGCTTTGCACGGGTTACTGCCAGATATGCATTTAGGCGGCTTTACACGGTAGATGGAATATCAACCAGTGGAGGCTGCATGGTTAGGTCCATTTATCCACTGACTGCTGTGGGGCTCTTAACTCCCATATTCCATTCTTGCATGTCTGGCCGCCACCTTTCTCACGATTCATGCCCAACTTTAACCGGGTTGTGGCTCCTTCGGTGCCTTGTGCAATATCGGGCCCTTGATTTTCCATTCGTGGATTGTCAGTGGGAGTATATGGATAGGGCCTGATTTATGAAGGCATTTACATGGTTAACAGCCCATGTTAACTGTGACCTACATGGCTAGTGCCTTTGAAAATCTCTGATTAAGCCCATACATGTCCCGATGCTATCCGGTTAGCATCGGGACGTGTTGGTGGCATTCCGGGACAGAGTGGAAGTGGGGAATGGCGATTTTGGATGCTGCCCAGTTAGCGCTCTGTGCCTTAAAAATAGGCAAGGAAACTCCTCACCTATCTTTAAGGCGCCGGGACTAACTGGGCAGCAATCATAATCGCTGCTGCCTGGTTAGGCTCGGTGGCTTTCCAGCTGTGTGGCGAACCCCGGATGTTCACTTCTATCGCCACAGAAGTGAAAATCCGGGGTTAAGGGGTCACGGGCAGGGCTACCCAGCTACAGCGCTTAGCCCTGCCCAACTGAAAATCTGGCCCATAGAGGGTAATTCTATAATGTTGCGCTCAGACAAAGTGTATTGCCACTTGCATATTTGAGTCATTTTCTATAAAGTAAAGCACATGCAGGCTTTACTTTAGAGCAGGGACTCTCAAATCATTTCTTGTGACACACCTAGCCAGTCACATTTTCAGAATAACCACAATGAATTATACATGAGAAAAATTTGCATGTACCACCTTCATTGAATGCAAATCTCTCTCATGCATATTCATTGTGGTTATCCTGAAAACCTGTCTGGCTAGGTGAGTCCCAAGCAGGGTCAGCACAAGAGTTGGTTTAAATGTTGACACCTAGGCAAACCTTAAGCCTTATGCCCCCCCTGGTTTTTAGAATCTATTATTTAGCTTTGAATGCCTTGCTCTTTGCTGCTCCCCCCCAGAAGCTGTCACCCTAGGGGGATGCCTAGCTTGCCTAAAGGTTGGGTCAGTTCTGGTCCCAAGGACTGGGTTGAGAGCCCCTACTTTATAGAACAGGGGTGTATGTATGCAACTGAGTCTAGCTGTGCCGGTCACGACTGCTGTAGAGCAGACATAAGTGTGTATACCTAGATCAGTACAGTAACATGTATGTTATAGTATTCTATAAATTATGCACGCAGACTTAAGACACTGCTTATGCTCCACTCAGACTTCATCCCCATGCATACCCCAACTGATCATATGTGTGATGGAACTTATGCACGTGCTTACAGAATAGCAACTGCCGAAAGCGCGCACGCAAGTTTCCATTCATGTGTAGAATGTGCTTGCTGTGATACCACCTTGATTATTAAGATAAGGCGGTTTAGAAATACTGTTAAATAAATAAATACTGTTAAATAGAAGTGATCACTGACTGGACAACCAAGATTTGGATTAGGCTTGGTAAATGTCTCGGAATGTGGTTTCACAGAATTCTATGGCACAAGAACAAGGCAAAAGATAAATCTTTGGAGCAAGTCTATGGAAGAGCAGGTATCAATAGATTCACAAGGCAAAAAATCCAGGAAGGGCTTTGCACAGAGCTCCAGCCCAGACAAAGTTTGAGCCAAACAGGAAACAGAAATGAAGATCATTGGCAATACAAGACACAGTTAAGAGCAGGTTGGCTAGAACCACTTCACATGGAGATGTGATAGCTCTTCCTGCAAGATGCCTACCTGCCTGTAATGACGTGGTGGGGAGGGGGAGGATTAAAAAATGATATGCACATCCCTACTTGATTATACTTCTGTGGCTGAATTTTGGATAGTAGGGCCCTTATTCTGTAACACAGGTTTCAGGGCTGTACGACCCACTGGGACGTGCAGTCCCACAATCCACCTAAACCCTATTCCCCCACTGGTTCTCCCTATATGTCCTGTGCTTTAGGACAAGGAGAGCCGGCGTGGGACGGGAGGAGGTGGGATCGGGTACGGAGCGGGGGCGGGCCAACCAGCAGCAGCACATACAGGGCTGATTCAAGTCACAACTCTGTACGTACTGCTGGGTCTGCTGGGCCGTACTGCTTATACCATCTCAGAGATGGTATAAGCAGGTTTTTTCGTCGAATTGGAGAACAGCAGCCACCACTGGGGTCAGGGCCGAGTGCAGGGGGTTCCCCGCTGCCCAGTCCAGGCTATGGGAGGCCAGCCGTGGGTTGGGCGGCAGGGATCTTGGGGTCCGGAGCCATGGTAGTCAGGGGCGCTTGCGGAGAGGGCATCCCCGAAGGCTGAAGGGGCACGCAGGGTCGTGCTCGGGCCTGATTCTGGCTCCCACAGGAATGTTTTGTTCCCGTGGACCAGAATCAGGTCTTAATAGCCCCGTCTTCAGTGAGGACATCCGGATAGCCCAGACATCCTGCTTCCAGAATAGCACTGTAGGTGTTTGTCCCTAGGCATTATCCTTATTTCTCACACTAACTTCTTGAGCATGGCATTCATTTATGCAATCTTCATTTCCTTGCATGTCAAGCCATTCTAGATCCACTTCAATCTGGCTTCGACTCTCCACATTTCATGGAGATAGCTCTTGCCATAAGTTTCAGCAAACTCTTCTTGGTCAAGGCCAGTAGTCCCTTTTAAAAACTTCCTCACCCTCCCTGACTATCCACTATGTTCCACACTGTTGATCACCATCTACTGCTTAACACTCTATTCTCACTTGTATTTGGAGATTGCTTCTCTTACCTTTCCCATCAGACATGGCATTCTCTCTCCTTTCAGTCACATTTTTGTGCTGATGACTTCCAGATCTGTTTCTCTGCACCAAATCTTTTACCCAGACTACAGTTCCATATTTCAGCCTGCTTGTCTGACATCATTGCCTGGATGTCGCATGGTCATCCTTAATGTAAACTGGCCAAGATCAGACTTCTTATCTTTCATCCCAAATCAACTTATCTCCCTCTCCCTCTTTCTAACTCCACAACTTGCACTCTTATCGCCTCATTTCCCACAGTCAGATGTGTATACTCTTTCCCCTTTTCTGCACATATCCAAAGCAATTCCAAAACGTGTCAATTCCTTCTCTATAACCTTGCCAAAATCCATCCATTCATCTTTTAAACACATTACCAAAAACCTTATCTACTCTTTCACCACCTTTTGCTTAGACTGCTGTAACCAGGGTCAGCCCATCCACTAGGCGGCTGCCTAGGGCAGCAGACCTCTATGAGCAGCACAGTATGATGCCTGCGACAGGCCATGTGCTTTGGCACACATGGCCTGCCACTCTGCCGCTTCTAACTCCCCCCCCCCCCGACGGCAAGTTGTGTTGGAGGGGGGTCAGAAGGGGCAGGTCATGTATAGCGAAGCACATGGCATGCCACAGGCTGCTGCTGCCACCACATCTAGCCGAGCGGCCCCCCCCTGCCACCAGAATCTGCGGCAGTGGGAGGCGGGTGGAGGTGGGGTGAGGGGGGAGCAAGGTCAGGACTTCTGCCTGGGGCAGCAGAAACCCTTGGGCCGGCTCTGGTTGTAACCTACTCCTCATAGCTCCTCACAGCTCTTCCACTGAAACATCTATCTCTAAAAGGATTGCAACCCAGTTGCCACTAAACTCCTCTCTCTTATGGGGAAGTGGGTTCCCTGTACAGAATACATTTTTCTGCCAGCAGCATAGGACACAGTAGCCTACAGCATTTTTCCATTTGAGCACTAAGCCCATCTAGGGCAGGATTTGGAAAAACTTACCCTAGTGGAATAGAAATTCTCAAGTTTTGGGGGGAAGCTACCTTTTGTGCCCTCATTCCTGTGTGTTCACAGATAGGTTGTCATGCACCCAGCAGGCACCAGAGACAGTACTGTGACTGCAGTCAAGGGTCTGTCCTGTTCCAGGGTCTAGATATTGCTATTTAGACTCTGCCATCAAAAAGGAAGATGGCAGAGCCTATTGGTATAGACTACATGAGGGTGTCCTTTCTACCAATCTTGATTTGTGCTGAACAAGCCAAGCCAGAGGAGTCTCCATAGTTCCTAGCATGGATGAAAAAGGAAAAGCTATTGGGAAGTTGCTATTTGCTGCTTTTCCCTAAAAGAAGCACTGACCAAGTTCTGGGTGAGAAGAATGAGGAAGGTGTCCACAGGAGATATTCCTGCTACCGATATCTAGAAGGGACCTGGTAGAACCAGGCAATGCACCCGTAACAGGGGAGAGGCCTCCGAGGCCGTATCTGCTAGCATGGATCTCTTAGACAGCCAAGCTGGGGCACACAGGGGGAGTGTGTGGTGTGCCAAGGAATAAACCTGTCAGTGGTTTCTGAGAGAAAGAGGGGTGGAGTAAACAACAAAATGCTAATTTCTGAATGCCAATGTCTAGTTCAGGGATGGCAAACTTCAGTCCTGGAGTGCCACAATTCAGCCTGTGTTTCAGGATGTCCCAAATGGATATTCATGAGATATAATCACATACAATGGGAGGCAGTGGATGCAAATATATCTCATGAATATTCATTAGGGAAATCCTGAAAACCAGGCGGATTGTGGCACTGCAGAACTGGAGTTTGCCATCCTTGGTCTAGCAAGTTTCACCTGAGATGTATTTTTCTTGTTTTTTTTTTATTTTGTTTTTATTGTAAATTTAACATAACACAACTACAGCACTTTAATACAGAACTACTAAACAACAACCTCCTACTTACATGTCAAAACCGAAAAGAAGAAACTCTCCCACTCCCCCCTCCCCTCTCTCTCCCTCCATCTTCTCCCTGGATCCATCCTTCCATTTTTAGTTATCCCCAGCCCTCCAGTCACATATCAACATTTCTTACAACAACTTTATTTCTGGGTTAATTTGGCCTTTGCTACATAAGCGTCCAAATACCACTTATCGAATGTCCCGCTCTCTAATACCTCTTCTCTCTTCCTCTGTTTTCTTCTCAGGCCTCCTTGTAGGTTTTCTTTATTATACGCTTTTTCATACCGAGAGTATAGGTGCGGGCCCCATAGGGCGCTCTGCTGTGAGCCGTAACCCAGCTCCACCTTCAGCAGAGCTCCATAGCTACCGGGGAGACGAACAGACATGATCGCTCCTCTACACTTCACCTCCTGACCCCAACCATCTTACTACAATCATCACCTACAAGTAACTTTGCCTTGGACTTGCTTCCCACTGCTGGCCCTGATCTTGCTTCCCATCACCTGCATAGAATTTGCTACCCTTTGCCTGCATAGAACTTGCTACCCATTGTTTGCTTAGAACTTGCTACCCATTGTCTGCATAGAACTTGCTACCCACGACCCGCATAGAACTTGCTACCCATTGCCTGCATAGAACTTGCTACCCACGACCCGCATAGAACTTGCTACCCATTGCCTGCATAGAACTTGCTGCCCACTGTTGAAGTGAACTTGCTAACCATTGTTTGCATAGAACTTGCTAATCATTGTTTGCATAGAAATTGCTACCCACTGCCTACATAGAACTTGCTACCCATTGCCTGCATAGAACCTGATACCCATTGTTTGCATAGAACTTGCTACCCATTGCCTGCATAGAACCTGATACCCATTGTTTGCATAGTACTTGCTACCCACTGCCTGCATAGAACTTGCTACCCACTGCCTGCATAGAACTTGCTACCCACAGTTTGCATAGAACTTCCTACCCTTTACCCGCACAGAACTTGTTGACCATTGCCATGGCCCCACATCACGTTGTCCTTCTCTTCCTCATCCTCCCAAACTGCATCCCCTTCTACCAACACCCTCCCTCCTCTCCCCACTACCCCCCTACCTTCCTCACTTCTCCCTCCATTCTGTCCTCTAGCCTAGCATCTGCTCTTGAGCTTCATCACAACATCCCCCGCATTCAACCATCCCCCCTCTCTTTAAGGTAACCCCACCCTCGCTTCTGCCGTACTGTCTCTGCTTTACCACGCTCTCTATTACTCCTTCTCCTTCTCTCATCAGGTAACATCAACCCCAACCCTGGCCCCCCTCGATTTCTTTCTCACCCTGAAAAGAGTTCCTCACGCACCTTATCTAATCTCATCCACATCCTGCTCCTCCCCCTTTCCGCCCTCCCTCACTCACTCATCCCCCACTCACTCATCCAGAGATATCAACCCCAACCTTATCTCCAAAATGAAATCCTCACACAACCTACCTGATATCATCAATATCACCCCTCACTCACCCCTCACTTACCCTCCTTCAGGTCATACATATCCACCCGCACCCTGCTCCCTCCAAATCTCTGCACTACTCTAGAAATAGACCCTCACGTTACTCTGATAAGAAATCCTCACGTAACTTATCCAACCTTATCCATATCCCTCTCCTTCCCGCCTCCACTCTCCCGTTTTCATGTGCCCTATGGAACGCATGTTCAGTCACTAAAAAACTTCCTTTTATTCACGACCTCTTTATCTCTAATGCCCTACACCTTCTTGCCCTGACTGAGACCTGGCTCCCCCCTGATGACACTGCATCCATTGCTTCCCTTTGCTATGGGGGCTACCAGTTCACCCATACACCTCGAGCTACTGGTCGCGGTGGTGGTGTTGGCCTCCTACTCTCTCCCTCCTGCCAAATCCAACCCCTCCTCTACCTCAGTCACACTCCCCCCTCTCCTTTGAAGTCCACTCCATTCGCCTCTTCACACCACTTCCCCTCCGAGTAGCTGTTATTTATCACCCACCTGACAAATCCAAATCGACCTTCCTCACGGACTTCGACTCTTGGCTTTCCGCCTTTCTGGATCCCTCTTCCCCCATTCTTATTCTCGGCAACTTTAACATTCACATTGACAACCCCTCCGACCCCCATGCCTCAAAGTTCCTTGCCCTCACCTCCTCGTTCGACCTCCAACTTTGCTCCACTGTCCCCACCTACCTACATGGCCACTGCCTTAACCTAAAACTCTTCTCCAATTCCTCTCCCTCTAATTTCCGAAGCGCAATCCTTCCCTCATCTGACCATTACCTTTTAACCTTTACTCTTCAGCTTCTGCCGTCTCAACCCCGCCCTGTCTCCTCCGACCTATTTAGAAACCACCATAATATTGATCCCCTGACTCTCTCCTCCACCATTTCTCCATCTCTTTCCTCCATTATATCGTCCAAGTCCGTTGACGAGGCACTATCTTCTTACAATGCTACACTATTCTCAGCTCTTGACACCCTTGCCCCACCCACCCCACATCCTGTCAAACGATCTACTCCCCAACCCTGGCTCTCGCCCACAACCCACTATCTACGCATCTGCGCCCATTCTGCCGAACGTGCTTGGTCCAAATCCCGCTCCCCAGAGGACCTTCTACACTTCAAATTCATTCTTTGTTCCTTCCAGTCAGCCATAGCACTTGCCAAACAAGACTACTACATCCATCTGACCAACTCCCTTGCCTCTGATCCTCGCCGTCTCTTCAACACCCTCAATTCTCTCCTCAAGGTCCCCCCGCTCCCGGTCCCGCCCTCCCTCTCTGCCCAATCCCTAGCTGACTACTTCCATGACAAAATCCACAAGATTACCCTCCAATTCCCCACTCCCTCATCTACCTCCCCTCCCCAATTCTCCCCCATCCATACTCCCTCTGCTACCCTCTCCTCCTTCCCTCCAATCTCTGAAGAAGAAACCAAACTCCTTCTTACCTCCTCCAAACCTACCACCTGTTCATCCAACCCTATCCCCACCCATCTCCTACACCCCATTTCCCCCACCACTGTCCCCCCCATCTCTCATATCCTTAACCTTTCGCTCTCCACTGCAACTGTCCCTGTTGACTTCAAGCATGCTGTTGTCACACCCCTCCTCAAGAAACCCTCGCTCGATCCCACATGTCCTTCTAACTATCGACCCATCTCCCTCCTTCCCTTCATGGCTAAACTACTTGAACGAGCAGTCCACCATTGCTGCCTCGACTTCCTCACCTCCCAGGCCCTCCTGTACCCACTACAATCCGGATTCCGTCCCCTACACTCCACTGAAACGGCTCTCAGAAAAGTCTCCAATGACCTGTTCCTGGCTAAATCTAACGGCCTCTACTCTATCCTCATCCTTCTTGACCTCTCCGCTGCCTTTGACACCGTTGACCACAATCTTCTCCTCACCACCCTCTCCTCGCTTGGCTTCAAGGACTCCATACTATCCTGGTTCTCCTCCTACCTCTCCCATCGCTCATTCAGTGTATGCTCTGGTGGCTCCTCCTCCTCCCCTACCCCGCTCCATGTAGATGTACCCCAGGGATCCGTCTTGGGCCCCCTCCTTTTCTCTCTCTATACTCAGGGCCTTGGCGCGCTTATCTCCTCCCATGGCTTCCAGTACCATCTCTATGCCGATAACTCCAAGATCTACCTCTCTACACCTGATATTTCTCCGGCCACCCAGTCCATGATCTCTGCCTGCCTTTCCGACTTCGCCGCTTGGATGTCTCATCGCCGATTGAAACTGAATATGGCAAAGACTGAACTCCTTGTCTTTCCCCCAAATTCCTCCCCTCCTCTTCCCCCTTTCTCAGTCTATGTGGATGGATCCACTATCCTTCCTGTTCCCTCGACCCGCAATCTAGGGGTTATCTTTGATACCTCTCTCTCCTTCTCCGCACATATCCAGCTTGTAGCTAGAATCTGCCGCTTCTTTCTCTACAACATTAGCAAAATCCACCCCTTCCTCTCTGAACACACTACCAAAACCCTTATCCACTCCTTAATCTCTTCTCGCCTCGACTACTGCAACCTACTCCTTGCGGGTCTCCCCATGAGCCACCTCCTTCCCCTTCAATCTATACAAAATCACGCTGCTCGACTAATCTTCCGCCAGTCTCGCCATGCCCACATTACTCCACTTCTCAAGTCCCTTCACTGGCTCCCTGTCCAATTCCGCATCCAATTCAAGCTTCTCCTACTGACCTATAAATGCATTCACTCTACAGCCCCTCAATACCTCTTATCTCTTGTCTCTCCCTATGTCCCCTCTCAGAACCTGTGCTCCGCTAGCAAATTACTTCTATCTATGCCTTTCACCCGCACCGCCAACTCCCGACTTCGCTCCTTCCACCTCGCTGCACCCTACATCTGGAACAGACTACCTGTGTCTGTACGCCAGGCACCCTCCCTGGCCCTCTTCAAATCCAGATTGAAGACCCACCTCTTCACTATTGCCTTTAGAACCTGACTTCTATCCTTATCTTATGCCTTGCACTGAACTGACCTATGCTCTGTATTACTCTGATTAGATTGTAAGCTCCGATGAGCATGACTCTGACGGGTAGGGACTGTCTTTTGTATGTGGGCTGCCTCTTGTAGGTTAGCTGTACAGTGCTGCATGTGTGGCACGCTACAAGAGCTAAATAGTAGTAGTAGTAGTAAACACACTAGACTCCACCACAGGTGGCCATCTAGTTTATCCAACTCTTTCCATTAGGATGCTCTCAGCTTCAGAGCAATAGCCATCATGAAATTAAATAGAAAAATCGTATTCTTTTGTAGGTCCAACCCACTTGCGCATGATCGGAGAACCACTATTTCCCAAGTCAAAGGGGCCTGGCTATCCAGTATTATTGTAATCCTACTCCATATTTGCCTCCAAAATCTCTGAATGTGGATACAATCAAACCACATATGTTTGAACGTGCCCGGGATTTCTAAGCAGGACCAGCAACCCCTTTGGGAGCTGCGGTCCCACTTGGCTACCCTGACCGGCGTCAGGTACGCCCTATGAAGAAAAAAAAACATAGACTGTGTGAGTGCCGCCGCCCGTACAACTCTATTTGTTTTCCCCCATAATTGTTCCCAGCAATTTGCGGGGCACGATTGCTCCAGTTCCGATTCCCAAATTTTTTCCAACCCACAGAGAGACGGTTTCACACTATCTCTCATCACTGCATAGAATTTGGAAATCACTCCCTTTACACTTTGACAGATCTCCACTGTCTTCAAGAGATCCCATTCTTCCACCACTTCCTTAGGATCTTTTATAATCTCAGCGAGACAGTGTTTCAATTGTGCCCACTGAAAATAACATGACCATGGAATACCAAACTCCTGCTGGAGATCTTCAAATGTCTTCCAAGTGTTATTTTTAATTAGCTGTCCCACAGTCCATATACCCCTGTCTTGCCATACCCTCCAGGCAAAGGACTTCTGCCCAGTCTTAAACTTGGGGTTATACCAAATAGGGAAGCAAACCGGGATTTTATCAGTAGATCCCATTACTTCCATTAAAAACTGATATGCTTCTTGGGTGGCTTGAATAATCTCAAGGTTCTTGCCCCGTCCTGGTAGGTACGTCCCAAGCAATACTGAGGTTGGGAATGGTGCTTTTAATTCTTCTTCTAATACCAACCACATCGCTTTATCCCCCTCATTTCTAGGAGAATACCACTCCGCTCCCTATTTCAGTAAGGCAGCAATGTGGTACCCCCTAAAGTCAGGAAACTGGACACCCCCTGACAGCTTATTTCCCTTCAGCTTCTTTGTCGCTATTCGCGGTGGCTTCCCCTGCCATAAAATATCAATTAACAATCTTTCTAAGGCTTTATAAAATTTATCCGGAAAGGATGCAGGAACCATTTCCAATATATAATTTACTTTGGGTACTAGCATCATTTTTATAGAATCAAGTCTACCCCACCAGGAGAAACTATACTGGACTCCCAAATATTTTATGGCCTTTTTCTCCCAGAGAAAGGGGAGCTGTTCTATTGCCGACGGGAAGGTTAATTTATTCATTGGGAAAGCTACTGATTTGCTCCAATTTATCTTATATCCAGACAATCGGGAGTACGCGTCAATCACTACCATGACCTTCGCCGCTGACGGAGGCTGGAGAAACAGCAAAAGATCATCGGCATAGGCTGAGAGCTTGACATGAATACTTCCCACCTCTATACCCTGAATTTTATCAGATTGTCTTTTCAATATGGCTAGGGGTTCTAATGCAATATTAAATAATAATGGAGATAGGGGGCACCCCTGTCTCGTGCCTCTTTTAAGCGGAAAGGGGGAGGAGAGAATCCCATTCACCAGGATACGCGCCTTGGGATTAGCATACAGTGTCTGGATCAGGCAAATAGTTTTACTTCCAAATCCAAACCACCTTAACGCATTAGTTAGAAAACATCATTCCGCCCGGTCGAATGCTTTTTCAGCATTGACCGAGAGCCCTAGTACTGACTCGTTCAACTGGTCCGCCTTCCCAAAAAGATTTAATCTAGCGTTGTCTGCGGTGAAAAGCCACATTGATCTGTATGTACATGTGCTATTCTACTCGTCAGAATAGACGAAAACAACTTATAATCAGCATTCAAAAGGGATATAGGGTGGTAGTTTTCCACTTTTTGTGGGTCCCTCCCAGCTTTCTCCAATACCACTACTGTTGCTTCACTAGAAGCCCCCATCACTGGGCCTTGATCTGAGAGTAATTGAAAATAGTTCAAAATGAAAGGGGCCAAATCCTCCACAAACATCTGATAAAATTCTACAGGGATCGCATCTGGCCAGTTGCTTTCCCCTGGCTCATACCCCTAAGAGTCTCTTTCAACTCTTGTATAGAGAAGGGCCTCTCAAATTCATCTTTCTGGTGAAGGGATAGCATTGGATGCTGTACCTGTTCTAACATTTCCTGAAATGCCAAGGGGTTATCATCTGCTTCTGAAGAATACAAGCCCTCGTAGAATTTCCTAAATGTTTCCGCTATCTGGGAATCCTTCAGGATTAATTCCCCACCATCATCCCTTATAGCTTCAATTTTATTTTGGGGGGGCCGAGGTTTGAGGGTGCGTGCTAATAAATTCCCTGCTTTATTACTCTCCTTGTAATATTTTCCTTGTTGAGCACCCAATAGGCGCTCAGCCTGAGTACTTATACTGTTATATTGGTATCTCAATCTTTGCAACCGGATAAGGATACATGGATCCATCCTAGATCTCAAAATCCTTTCCCCTGCCCTTATTTGTGATTCCAGCTCTTTTAACCTCCCTTTCCATAGGCGATCTGACTTTATATTAAAGCTTGTACATTCAGCCCGAATACAGGCCTTGAATGCCTCCCACCATGCCCATCCCGGCGTGTCTTCTGGAAGATTTTGATCAAAATAATTTTTGATCACCAACCTAATAACTGCACAGAATTCTGAGTCAGCCAGTAAATCTCTCGGGAAGAACCATGCTGACCCCGAGCGAGCCTTTTCATTATCTCCCAGGGATAGAGATATAGCCGCATGATCCGAGATATGAGAGCCACAGATTCCAGTTTGCAAAGTAAAGGGGATTAGCGATTTAAAGATTAGAAAATAATCTATGCGAGAGTGTGAATTATGGGGTAATGAATAAAACTTAAATTGTCTCTCCTTTGGGTGATGTAATCTCCATATATCAGATAATCCGTTTAATTGGATGATAGAATGAAGGGCGGTACCCGCCTTTGATTGTTTGTGTGACCTATAGGGCTGGCGATCTATTAAAGGATCTAATTTTCAAATTAAAATCTCCTCCCAGAATCATATCATACGAAGCCCACTCATGGACCTCCTCTGCTAAGCCTTGAAAGAACTGTATATCATCCTTATTTGGTCCATAGATGTTTATAATCCCGATCTTACGATTCCCTATCTGTAACAGTGTTTTAGACCATCTTCTGTCAGTGTCTGCTTTGGTTTGCAAGATTGTAGGAGCAAGTACCTTTTTTTATTAGGATAGCCACTCCATTTTTATTTTTCATTGCAGGGGAATACCCCACCAAGAGATATTTCCCAAGGCCAAGTTTCCTCGACTCAACAGTGGACAAATAGGTCTCTTGAAGAAGAACTACATCTGCTCTTTCATTATTACAATAAACCAGTATTTTTTTCCTCTTAATTGGGTTGATTATACCTTTGACATTCAGAGACAAAAATTTAAGAGGCATCATGTAACAGTCTTATTACAACACAGGAGAACCGGGATAAACAGTCAGAACAGTCTACTACAAAATCACAACACAACCATATCATGGGAGTCCTCGGGAGAGGCGCTCTTCCTTTCAACCTCGCCATTTATGGGTGAACAAGCACAGAGCTAAAGAAGCTTCCCCAATCCCACCTCATGCCCAAATCTTAGAAACTTTTCAGAAGCATTTCCCAATTATTCCCAATCTCTCACTTTCCCCCCTCTTACAACCCCTGACCCACATCAACACGGCATTATGCCAGTAAAAAGTTAAACAAAATTATGAACCCATATCTCCCCTCTCCCCGTGACCACACACAGCATTATGTCCCCATAAACATCTACATCCAATTAGCCCTTCATTAACAGTCTAAACCTTTAGAACTGTAACTTAGTAAGCTGCCCTATGGTAAGTTCTTATCATAATAGAAGAGCAGTCTGCCAGCCCCTAATCGATCCTGGAGACCCTCTTCATGCTTTCCACAGTACTAGCGTTATGGCTAATGTATCTCACTGCATCACTGCAGATTCCTTTTCTTCCAAAAACGCCTGGAGGGCTGCAGGATCTTCAAAACTTCTCATTTGGTTGTGCAATGTTATCCTCATCACCGCCAGAAAAAACAACCCGTATCTTGCCTGAAGTCGCTGCAATCTGGGCTGGAAGGCTAGCAGCTTTTTGCGCTTCTCCACTGTTATTTTGTTGAAATCCGGATAAAATGCGATCTTATGCTCTTCAAACTTTACCGGTCATCTAGCTTTGGCTGTGGCCACGATCTGTACAACCTTAGGGTATCGCAAGACACGCAGAATCATCTGTCGAGGATATCTTGCATGGGGGCCGGATTATGTGGGCACACGATGAGCTCTTTTAATTTCAAATTTTTGGGCAAAGTTAATTTGCAGATTTTAGACAAAGTTTTTTCCAGAAAGCCCACAGGATCCGTGTCTTCCGCCCCCTATGGGAGACCCACGATTCTTATATTGTTCCTTCGGGAGTGGTTATTTAGCTCCTCCAGACTCCGTTCTAAAACTGCGATCTTTTTGCTGTTGTTTTTGGCCAGATTTAAACGTTCCTCTTGAGCCGCCATTTTGATCTCAACATCTTCAACTTTCTCTTTAAGCGACAATAACTGTACCTTCAGTTCTTTCAGCTCCAGAATATCTGCCTGGACCCCATTTAAAGTTTTGCCATTTGTTGCCACCATTTCTCTGACCGCGCGAATTTCCACCAGTACCTCCTGTAGGCCTTCCACATTATCCCTCGTGTTTGCTATTTTCTGTGGGGGGGGGGGGGTCCGGCTTCGGTCTCTTTACTCCCGTATTTGCTGTCGCACCGTACTCTAATCTTGTCGGTTTGCTTGCCGCCATTTCAGCAAGCTCTCCTGCTTCTACTGCGTGGGGGGGGGGGGGACTGTGATGATTCCTCCTGAAAGGCAGGATTTATGCAGGATTAGGCAGAGGGCAAAGAATTAGGCTGCCATCTTGCCCCGATGCAGGCTCCGCCTCTCCTATTTTTCTTGTTTATTGGGTTGTAGAATAAAGTCAACTTCTAGTTACCTATTCTAGAATGTGGCGACTATACTGGACTGGTTCTCAAGCTGGGAGTGTCAGGTGTGTGTGGGGGGGGGGAGGGAGGGTACCGATAGGAAGATGAGTGCGTACTATAAGTACTTTGTAGAGTTGCTCTCTCTCCTGCCCTCAGGATCCATCATGAATACCAAACTGTGCTTATGTAACCCCATAAACACCTATCAGCAACAGGCAATCCTGGAGTTTCCCCACACAATCTATTTAAAATTCAGCTCCAATGCTATTCTAACCATGCAACTTCTCTTTTCAAGTCACTACTCTTGCCTCTCATCTACCTCTGCACACATCTCAAGTGTTTTCTTCTCACCTCTAAGTACCTTCACTCTGCAGTTCATTCCCTACTTCTCTTCTCTTCCCCTGTATCCCTGTTCTTAGCCTCCATTCATTAGGCAAACTGATTTTATCTTTGCCCTTTTCCTTTACCGCCAAGTCCCACATCTGTGCTTTCCACATTCCAGAATACATAACTGGAATTTGATTTTATTCCACAACTCAATGGGGTCAATCAACAAGAACAGTACATAATTCAGGTAAAACTCTGGTACAAAATACATACAAGGTAGACATAGCATTCAGAAATCAGGGTTTTATTGTTTACTCCCCACTCCTCTTTCTCTCAGAAGCCACTGATAGGCTTACTCCTCTGCACATCACACACTCCCTCTGTGCATACCAGCTTGGCACACACAGAGGGACTCATGCTAGCAGATACATCCTCGGGGGCCTCTCACCTGGTATGGGGGTTTTTGGATCCAGATGTCACTCACTCTCTTGTTCACCATGTATGTGTATCTTATCATACTTTAGTCCCAGCTTTGTGATGTTGTTTGTCTTGATTAGATTATAAGCTCTGACGAGCAGGGACTGTCTCTCACATGCTCTGATGAGCAGGGACTGTCTCTCACATGCTCTGACGAGCAGGGACTGTCTCTTACAGTGCTGTGTATGCCTTGTAGCGCTATACAAATGATGATTAGTAGTAGTAGCAGTGGCATAGCAAGGATGAGGCATTAGGTGTGGCCCGCCCTGGGTACCAGCCTGGAGGGGGTGCACCCACCACCGGGCCCATGGAGACAGTGCGGCAAACTAGCTTGCCTTAAAATTGGCTTGCCATTCTGTCTTTGCTCCGTGGGTTCACCGCTCTCCTTGCCTGCTGGAAGTCTCGTAATTTACAAGACTTCAGCTGGGAGATAAGAGTGGCAGAGTGGAGACAGCGCAGCAAGCCAACTTTAAGGTAAGTTAGTTTGCCGTGCTGTCTCCATAGGCTGGGGAGGCGGGTGAAAGGGCATGCCTGCCCCGGGCGGTGGGGGCGGGAGGGCCAGAATTGCCACTGACTGAATAGTAGTAATTCTGTGCCGTATGCCTGAAATAGCCTTCCGGAGTCAGTGTGTCATGCTTCCTCTCTGGCTGTAATCAAGACCTTTTTGAGTTTACTTTTAAATCTTAAACTCTGGCTATCCATGTTGATTGCCTTGTCACTTTTAAATCGACCTTCTATTTATCTATCTGAGACGTCACAAATGTCAGAGAATGGGAACTGCCTATAATGTATAGTACAGAAAGAAGTGGTAGTAGCAATACTAATTCTATGAAATTAGAAAACACAGAATTGTAAAAATACCGTGATGCTGAAATAAGTATCGAAAGAACAGCAGTATGTCACCACCTTGAACTGACTTTCCCACTAAATGAATATAGGCCCAGAGCTCAGAGTTTATGCAATAACTGCAGGATGCCATAATGTACAGAAGAGTGAAAGGAGACACTCATCCGAAAGACCAAAGAGACACAAAAGCACAAACACAGCTGCGTCTTTAACATACAAAGCAGGATGAAATCTACACAATAGCAGATATTTGTTTCTAGCTCTTCCCCACATGTGTATTACATTTCTAAACACCTAGCCTTCTTCTGGTAATAGCTGCATGTGATGGGATGGGGGAGATGGGTGCCAAGAGGCTCGTCTTTGCTCATCTGGGAGGAAGGGTGAAGCCTCGGAGGTTCATGTTAACACAGGCTGATATGTTCATTACAGCTGTAGAGCTGTAGCTAGCCCTTCAGCATTAGATGGGCCATGTTAAGACCCGTAGGCTTCCCAGGGGGCTTTCAGCAACATTACTACTACTACTACTATTAGTTATCATTTCTATAGCGCTACAAGGATCCGCAGCACTGTAAAGAGACATGTAAGAGACCATCCCTGCTCATAAGAGCTTACAGTCTAGACAAGACGGGGACTAGGATATATGTAGGAGAAGGGGAAAGAAACACATAGGGGCTTGAACAGGAGACTCAGGTGATCAGGATCCTGGGTTACTCCCTGTAAAGGGAAGCAATTTTAGCCCCACCTACTGCCAACAACGTCACTACCAGAGACCAACGATGATGTTGAAGGGGGCAAGCCCTTAGGTAAGGGAGATTGCGTCTAGACTGGTTTGCATGCTAAGAAAAACAGCTTATCAAGGGATTTTAAAAAGCATCCTGGGTTCCCTCTTACAACTGTGCCATTGCTATTTTAGCCTCACCCAGGTAGTGATGACTGGCAGTTGGTGAGGCTAAAATACCAATGACACAGTTGTAAGAGGGAACCCAGGATGCTTTTTAAAATCCCTTGATAAGCTGTTTTTCTTAGCATGCAAATCAGTTTAGATGCAATCTCCCTTACCTAAGGGCTTGCCCCCTTCAACATCATCGTTGGTCTCTGGTAGTGACGTTGCTGGCAGTAGATGGGGCTAAAATTGCCCTTATGTAGAATGTCACCAAAGGTCCATGCTTTTTTGTGTCCTTAGTGTGGACTAGAGTGCAGGAATGTTTGCTAAGATTGGGTGTGATTAATGGAAGGAGTTAGTGGGAGTGATTAATAGTTTAAATTCCTGGTATATGACTAAGTATGGGGACTTCTTGGTTCATTCTGTTATTGTTAATAGATTATTTTAGTTTGGTGAATATGGCTTTTATTCCATGTACTGTTTCTAATATTCACCATATAAAGCCTCAGCTGAATAGAAAAACTGATTCACGACAGTTGGTAATTACAGGCTATGGCTGTTACGGTCGGAAAGCTATAAATATATGTTGTTGAACTCCTAGGAGACATAGTCTGATTAAGCACCTTCCAGGTCGATGATGGAGGCTGTGAGTTCATTAAGACCCAGACCATGTTATTTGTTTTAATGCAAGATCAATATGCAACAAATCTGTTTTATTACGATTTAATTAGAGACACACAGGTGGGCCTGGCATTTATAACAGAAACTTGTCTGATGAGCTGTGAAGGCCCCCTTTTAGAAGTTTTATGTTCTTCAGATCACTCGATTCAACATAGTCTAAGAATAAAGAAAAAAAAAGAGGTGGGCTTGCAGTTTATAAAAATCGTTTGGCTGTAGAAACTGTAGAAACAGTTTGTGTATGGGGTTTAGAAGCCACGGGCCGAATATTCAGAGCGATTAACATGGGATATTTAGCAGCACCGACGTGGTTGCTTTTAAATCTTAAACTCTGGCTCTCCGTGTTGATCGCATGGTTAGTGCTGCTGAATATCCCCAAGTGCGGCCACTGAATGCTCCAGTGGTAGCTGGCTAGCATCGGGCTGTTTCGGGGACAGTGCAGGCGGTATCTTGGAATAACCAGGCAGTGGCAAGATTCAACAGTCACTGCCCGTTTAGCCCTAAGCAGTGAAAGTTAGACACCCAAGAGGCTCACCTAACGTTTTCCACAGAATCTAACCGGGCAGCAGTTGAATACACCGCTGCATGGTTAGCTTCGCTTCTATCCAGACAACCCGGATATTCAATGCCAGTGGTTGGATATGGCCCCAGCATGGAATATTTGGGATTTAAGTTCAGTGGCAACGACAAGCCAGTCTACAAGGGCTAGCTGCCACCACTGAATAACCCCTGTCATGTCTCTAAGTGTAACTTTGGAATAAGAGGTGGCAGAAGTAGGGGCTTTATTAATATATAGCTACGAGGACTGGGCTACTGCTCAAGGTAAGCTATTTGTTGTTGCTTTTAAGTACTGTCAAGTCAGTGCTGACTTATGGTGCCCCTCTGGATAGTTGTCCTAAACAGTGTTCGGTCTTCAGTCAGGTGGCTAATTGTTGATAGAATGATATCCATAGCTGCTGTTATTGAATCAATCCATCTCATTGCTGGCCTTCTTCTTTTTGCATTGATCCTATTAATAATCAATAAGGAACGACAAACAGTCGAGAAGTCTGGCGACGCATTGCTCTTGGCAGAATGGCTATGAAAGACCTATCCATTCTTGTTTCTCAAGAGCAAAGATGTATTTCTCTATACAAAGATTTGACATGCCCAAGCCTTGGTATTTTCAGTAATGTCATATGGATACAAAAGTTAGACAGTGAAAAAGATAGACAGGAAGAAAATTAATGCCTTTGAATTATGGTGCTGGCGAAGAATACTGTGTATATCATGGACTGCCCAAAGAACAAATCAGTCGGTACTAGAGGAGATCAGAAGTTATTAACTACGATTATTCAACACACTTTGGCTTTTCATGAAGTGGTGATATTGAGGGATTTAAATATCCCCCTCAAAGATGCTATGGATTTTAGAGTAGCAATTTTTAAGTCTTTGTTAGACAATTCGATCTGCAATAAAGATAAATTAAGATTAAGACCCTGAGTGATCGTCTGGCTTGTATTGTGACTTTGATTAGGGAACCAATTGCTGGATCGGCAAGAGCTCAGTCAGTAATATGTCAGATCATCTTTTAATATATTTTATATTATCATTATGATCTGGTAGAGACTTATGAGAACTGAAAGGAGTTAGAGTGTCCAGGGGTAAAGTGGAGGAGGATGAATTTTGGGCTTTGACTGCCCCCTAGATTAAGGATTTGGAAAATAAATCAGTTAGTTGAAATGATAGCTGTTTGGAATCACTGGATAAAATTGCCCCATATAAGTTTAGACATGATGGGCAGAAACTGAGGAATTTATGGTATACAAAGAAGCTACTATAAATGAAAGCTACTTGTAGGCACTTGTCACTAGAATAAAACATGGGGTTCATTTATCTAAGAACAGTGGCAGTCTGAGGGGAGATCGTATAAACTGGAGATAAGAAAGGTGAAAAGGGAATATTATACAAAGATAACTGATCAAGCACAAAATAAGCCAAAGAAGCTTTTTTCGATAGTAAATGGCTGGTTAAACCTGGTGGTTTGTAATAGAAAGGATAAGGCATGTATGCTATTGGCATCGAAATTTGGCTCAGTACTTTAGTAATAAGGTAAATGATCTTGGGCTTCACTACCAGCCCCGACAGAGATGAATAGCAGGGTGCAGGATGGAAGAATTGATTTAGAGAGTATAACAAGTGATCGTATATATACCATTTTCACTATTGGATGCATGCATCTTGCTTAAAAAGTTGGCTAAGAGCATGTCTGCATTACACTCCTGGTTATTAGCTGGTTGGGGACTGATAAACTGAGTTTTGGTAGTGGAGAGTTATCCAGTAGAATTGTGGCAGATCATTCTGATACCTATTCCTAAGGGTGGTTGCAAGGACCAAAATTCATGCACAAGTTACCATCTGATTGCTAGTTTGCTGATACTTGAAAAAGCCATCAAGTCTGATGTGGCTGCTCAATTTAAGTCTCATTTGGAATTTATGTTTTTTTATCATCCTAATCGGTTCAGAAGCTTGTATAGCACAGAAATATTTTTGGTAGCTTTTACTGTAAGACATTAGGAAAATTTTAGATAAGGGAGGTCAAGCCATACTAATGTAGAAAGACAAGTCAGCTTTATTTGATTTCACTGATCGTGATTTACTTCTTTTAAGGCATGAAGTGGCATTTTAGAAGGGATGTCAAAAAAGAATCTGGGATGTCCAGAGCAGAAAATCCAAAAATCTGGGGGAGTGGCAACAGTGAAGTGACAAATATATAAGTGCCTTCTGAAATCACTCCGCTTCATCCTGAAAAACGAATGTCCCAGTAACCGTTTCTGGAAACAGGTCCTACACAGGTAGCAAGGCTGGGTATGTGCATGGGTGTAGGCCATTTCACAAATGTGGACGCTTCTGAATTACATGCCCGTAAAACCGGGAACTTGGATGTTCTGTCCAGGGTATTTCAGAAGGGGCGTGATTATCTTCTGAGACTAATACATCCTGGCCTGATATTTCAGATACTTAGATGTGTGGTAGCAGGCCTCTAATATGTTTGGAGCATGTAGTTACATGCAGGTTTCTTCAGCCGGGAAATAGTAACTGTGGTAATGAAAGCACATTGTGCTCTTCCCCCTGGATGCGTTGCAGCTATGAAATGGACACTTTTGTACATCTTATTCATGATCAGGAGCAGGTATAGGCATCAGAACCAGTGCTAGGGTCTCTGGCACCACCCCTGCAATCTTCTCCTTCATTGCTACATCCCCCTGTCCCAAAACTCCTTTGTGAATTCTGTTCACGTGATGCTAGTATTTCTCCTTCAAATCAAAAAGTTATAACAAGAAAATTGCAGTGAGGTGACAAATGCCTAGCTGGAATAAAAACAAGTACTGAGGAGTAAAGGCCCTGTAAACCGTGTAAATGCCGCTATCCAGGATATTCAACAGCACTAACATGCTTAGTGCCGCTGAATATCCCCTCTCTTCTCCCTTACATGCCCCGATGCTAACCACTTAGCATTGGGCATGTCGTGGGCATTCTAGGGAGGAGCGGAGGCAGTGACAATCGATCACTGGGAAGCATGCTGCCCAGTTAGCGACCTGCGCCTAAAAGATAGGGGAGGCAAAAGCTCGCCTATCTTTAAGCGCAGGAGTTAACCGGGCGGCATGCAAGATCGCTGCTGCCCGGTTATTGACTTCGGCTGAGAGGCAGCGCAGTGATCCAGATATTCAATGCCAGGGCCATATATGACCCCGGCATTGAATATCCAGGGTTAGAGGTCGGCAGGGAGGACTATGCACTGAAGGGCACATGGCCCTTCTAACTCAATATCGGTCCCTAAATATTTAACATCATATGAACAGGCTGTGATAGTCAAAGGGTTAATGTGAATGAAGCAAACAAAATCAATGTATTTATTTATTTAACCAAAAGAACGTTCTACAAAGATTACAACCACTTAGCTTTCCGTGCCTCTTCTCCTGCCTGTAATTGTTGCTCCACGCCACTCTATATCTGCATACACAGCTGCGCAGCTCGTTTATAAATCCGACAAATAAGGATGAGGTGATAAAAGCAGTTAGTGGAGCTGGGTTTAAAAAAGGTTTAGACAAGTTCCTTGAGAAAAAGTCAATAGACTGTTATTAAAATAGATCTGGGGAAAGCCACTGCTAACCTTGGGTGTAGGCAGCATGGAAGTTGTGGTGAGCACTAAGAGGCAGGACTCAGTTCCCAAGCTCATGTTGGCAGTCCTGATAGTCGACAGGGTTGGCCGGAAGTTGAGATTTCTTTGAGGGAGTTCCGGTGTTTTGGGTGCCCCTCAGCGAAGTTGAAACAAGTTGAAAAGTGCACACTTCACACTGACCAAATGGTGCACTTCCCTCACTCACAGGATCTGACATTCGGCGGCTTCATCTGTATGTGTCATAGGAAGTGTTGTGGGGGGGGGGGGGAGGGGATTTCACGCATATGCGTGTGTGTGTGTTTTCTGTGTGTCATGGAGCTGCCAGAGGCTACATACATACACGTGTGTGTATATGGGTACTATGGTGATAAATGGGGGTCGGAATTCTTCCTCTGAGTGTGTGTATGGTGTGGGGATGCTGTGTGTTTGCATGCTGCATGGGTCAGGTGTCTTTGTGTATATGTGTTTATGTGTGCATGCACGTGTATGTTTGTGTGTGGTGTGGGGCTGGGTTGTCTCTGCATGTATGTTTGTGTGTTGTAGATGTGTGGTTCCTGTGTGTTTTCTGATGGGGGGTGGGGGGGGGCTGTGCCTTTTAGTATAGATTTGATGTGGCTTTTTCTCCTTTCTTTTCAACCTACAATTCCTTGCACTTTTACACCTGTCCCTGCAGACCCTCACCTTCTGTCTCCCTCCACTCTATTCCCTGCCCAGCTTCTGTCCTTTTATCCCTCCCGCCCCTTGTATTTTCATCCCTTGCCCTCCATTCTCCTCCCCCATCTTTCTGTCCCATACCCACTGCCCCTTTAAATCTTGTTCTACCTCCTGTGCGTCTCTGGCCCTGGCTTCTTTTCCTGCAGCATGCTGCTTCTCTTTGGCCCATGGAAGCAGCTACTCAGCTTATTGGGTAGCGCCGGCCCTGATAGACATGGACATCAGAATCACCAGGGCCAGACATGCTTATGCAATGCTGAAATTGCACTGTGACGTGTAACTGTCTTGCTGTTCCCAGGCCACGCCTCTGCTATGCCCCTGTGGATGGATGTTCTCACACTGGAAATATCTACTGTATATATCCAGCTTTCTAAAATGGCTCCAGGGATTTCTCCATGATTTGCGTGTCTAAGTGCCCATTTTCAGATGTCCAACTCATGAATAGGGCTTCTAAAATGACCCCCATAATGAACTGGGATACAGTTTTAAATTGCTTTGCAATTTTTTACAGAATCAAACATTCAGGGTGAAATGGCAAAATGGTTTTAGTGCCCTTTGGCCTTTAAGGGTCACCATTGTTACCTCAATTAATATTTTTCTGAACACTTTTAGAGAAAATTTGGTGGACCTATCTATCTTATTTTATTCGGACGATGATGACATATGAGACGTTTGAATTTGTACATGATAAACTTTTCAAAGATTCCTAATATACCTCCATGTGATGCACTTAAAAAATACCTCCTGGAGGTGTTGAAAATACCTGAAGCGGCATTACCTCCTTTGAATAAGGCTTACCTTTTGCATCTAGGAGCTTCACACCCCCTGCTCCACCTCCTTCCTTAGCCAAGTTGCTCTGATCAAAGATAAATGTAAACTTTGGTTCTGAAAGTTCAAGCAACGGCCCCTTTATTAGTGATGGGAGAAATCTTTTTAGGAGGATCTTCCCAGATGTTACCCGTGAGATGCAAGGATGATGGAAACTGTTTCTCACTATGAGATGAGAGACAGTAGATGTTGCTGCCACCTTTGCTCTTCGATATCCATGCATATATTTTGTAAGATGAAAGAAGAAGTTGAAGCAGGATTGAAAGCCTTAACAAAGAACAAAGCACCAGGAATTGATGGCATTCCCATAGAAGTATTACAGCAATCTGATACAGTTGTTACCATACTTACAAGGCTTTGCCAGGAAATTTGGAAGACAACATCATGGCCAACTGACTGGAAAAGATTTGTGTTTATACCAATACTAAAGAAAGGTGATCCAACTGACTGTGGAAATTATCGCACAATCGCTCTGATGCCACATGCCAGCAAGATTCTACTGAAGATTATTCAGCAGAGACTACAACCTTACCTAGAACGAGAACTACCTGAAGTGCAAGCAGGGTTCAGGAAAGGGCGAAGAACAAGAGACATCATCGCGGATGTGAGATGGATCCTTGAAAAGACTAAAGGATACCAAAAGGATATCTATATATGTTTTATTGACTACAGCAAGGCTTTTGACTGTGTAAACCATGAGAAACTCTGGGCCACATTAAGAAGCATGGGTATACCAGAATACCTGATCGTACTCTTGCACAATCTGTACATTGATCAAGAAGCAACAGTTCGAATGGAACAAGGAGAAACAGAATGGTTTAAAATAAGCAAAGGTGTAAGACAAGGCTGCATACTTTCCCACTACCTTTTTAATTTATATGCAGAACAAATCATCAGAGAGGCAGGAATGTATGAAGACAACAGAGGTGTGAAGATTAGTGGAAGACTCATCAACAACCTTCGCTATGCTGATGATACCACATTACTGGCTGAAAGTGAAGATGATCTGAAACATTTGCTTCTCAAGATCAAGGAACATAGTCTTAAAATGGGCCTGCACCTTAATGTAAAGAAGACAAAGATCCTGACAACCAGCAAAATCAATAAGTTCATTATTGATAGAGAAGAAATTGAAATAATGGACAACTTTAACCTACTTGGATCAACTATTAATAAAGAAGCAACAAGCAGTTAAGAAATCAGAGGACACATTGCTCTTGGCAGAATGGCTATGAAGGACCTAGATAAGATTCTCAAGAGCAGAGATGTCTCTCTCCATACAAAGACTCGACTTCTTCAAGCCATGGTATTTTCAATAATGTCATATGGATGCGGAAGTTGGACAGTGAAAAAGATAGACAAGAAGAAAATTGATGCCTTTGAATTATGGTGCTGGCGACAAATACTATGAATTCCATGGACTGCCGGAAGAACAAACCAGTCAGTACTAGAGGAGATCAAACCTAAGCTTTCTTTAGAAGTTCAGATGACAAGACTTCGACTTTCATACTTTGGACACATCATGCGAAGAGAGAGATCATTAGAGAAAGATGTCATGCCTGGCAAGGTAGAAGATCAACACAAAAGAGGAAGGCCAGCAATGAGATGGATCGATACAATAACAGCAGCTATGAGTGCCAGTCTGTTAACAATGAGCCGCCTGACTGAAGACCGAACACAGTTTAGGACAACTATACAGAGGGTCGCCATGAGTCAACACCGACTCAACGGCACTTAACAACAACAACAACAGCAACAACATATTGTAAATTATTTGAATGTACGCTTCAGGGGTCATTTTAGCCCTGTTCGCGCTTTGAACTTCCAAAACAGGCATAGAGATGTCCAAAGCACAGAGTTTTCCAGAGTCATTTTAGAAACCAGGAGTGTGGGCGTCCCCAGCATGAGGATATCCAAGTTTGAATGGGGGTGGTAGTCCTAAGAACATGGATGTTCCCACCTGATCAAAGAAATTTCCTGGACATCTGGCATTATATTTGAGTTTAGACCTGCTCCAGATATCTTAAAAGTGCTTGATTTGGCTTCAAACATCCAGAGGGTGTAGAGGAGAAAGCACTCCATCATCCCCAGTACTCAGCACAATTTCAATGATAGCAGCAGTGGGATTTGAACCCTGGCTTCCCTGTTTCTAGTCCCTACTCTATTAAGCTATTCCTAGATGTCCAGGTTCTGAAATACTATTCTGGGGACATCTATGTAGATGTCTCCATATTGGGCAGGTCGATGTTTGTGAAATCACATCTGCACCTGGATGTGCTTGCTTTTTTTTCAGTTGTTCTCGCTTAGATGTCCCAGATTGTACTTGGACTTCCTTTCTAAAATTGCCCTCTATGTTTTTCATTCATGAGCAGTTCCGGGTTCTTTTGGATATTAAAACGTTGGTCCATCCTGTTTCTGGGACTCCTGATCTTGCATAATATACAGTATAATCCAGTGAGAATGGTGCCTATTGTTACATTTTCTTAATTAATTATGCTTCTTTGATATTTAACTCCACTATATTCTTATCCTTCCCCCTCTATTTATTCTTGAGGTCTTTAACTGAAATTTTTTATGATTTGAAATAATGTTTCTTTGTATTTTATTTGTATATGTTCTTCCCTCTAAGTTTCTTGTAACAAGTGTATGCTTGTAAAATTTGTTAAGATGATAGCTAAAAATGGCTTTTTAAAGTTAAATTTAGAGAAGTACAATTTACTTTGGGCAGGGGAGAAAAATAAAGGGCCTGCTACTTGTGGATCAGTTCTATCAGATATGAACATCATGTTGGCTACATCTTTGAAAATTTTAGGATTCTGGATAGATTCTGCCTTAAAGACAGAGGAGTTTGTGAGGAAGGTCTTTCTCAGACTTTGGTTGCTCAAATTACAGGCTTCCTTTCAGTGGCCAATTTGAGATCATAACCTCTGCTATTTAGGTGCTTCTGAAAAAATTGTTGTTAACTGCAAGTTTTGCAAAATGTAGCTGCCAATCTGTCAAAATGATTTATGGAGGGCGGGCCTGGGAAAGGGTGACACCTTTTTTGATGCAGCTGCATTGGCTGTCAATTTGGGCATGAATTGTATTCGAACTTTTGACACTGACTTTCTAAATATTATATGGTATGGCACCTGTGTACTTAGCTGATAAATTGCAGACAATGTACTTTCCAAGATCAACAAGATTCTTACAGCAGTATAAAATTAGACTTTGGGCAGCTAAGACTTGTATGCACAAATCAACATTTGACAAGCTGCTATGTTATCAAGCTGCAACAGAATTGAATCTATTAGCTTTATCTTTTAGGTCGGAGAAGAATTATAAGTCATTTCGTCAACAATTGAAAACGTACCTATATCAGAAGTACTATGAAATGCTTTGAATTGTAACATCTAAGTTTTAAATTTTAAGCCCTCCGGGGACGGAGAAATACTTCCTGTGCCTGATTGTGTGACATACCTTCAACTAATGGAAAGGCATGAGCTAAATAATGAATAAATAAACAATAATTTTTATTGTATTATGCTTTTCTTTCATTGTATTGTAATGTGCCTTGAATTGTGAGGTTTAGGCAGAATATAAATGATAGAATTAAATTAATACTATCATTACTGGGAAGTGCAGTCCGCATCATAAGTCATTTTACTAATTATCTTAAGGGGTAAATTTGCATACATAAACTTTGCAGTTTTCTGAGTCATGCTGCATCTTTGTAACTGAACCAACACTGCATACATGTTAGCACTGCTGTTGGCGAACTGGTGGGAACCTTCTTTTTTTTTTTTTTTTTAAAGTGCCGTCAAGTCAGTGCTGACTCCTGGCAAGCCAGCAGACCCTGGATTTCCTCGGCAAGGTATGACTGGAAGTAGATTGCCAGGCCTTTTTCTTCCAAGGCAATGGAGAGTTAAATGGCTTGCCCAAGGTCAAAATGAATGTAGTGGGAATCAAACCCAGATCTCCTAGGTACTAAGCTGTTGCTCTAACCACTAAGTTACTCCTCCACTTGATGGGAGCCTTAATACACATATAATGAATGTGTTCCCATGGCCTTCATATAATGCTTAGCTAGTGTTTGCATTAATGTGGCCACAACATGATAGTGCCCATTAGTACATCAGCCTCCTAAGTTTATATAGGTAACAGAGTGACATCTTTCTAGATCTGCACAGTGACATGTGTCTCTTCCCAGGACTCCTTTCCAAGTCTTCAATGAATTGCTAGCTGCTCTTGTTCTTGCTGCCATATTACAGACCTACTTGTTCTCTGTATTTCCTCCTCGTCTTTACCACTAAGGACCATAATATTTTGCTGAATTCCAGTGTCATTTTTGCTTCTATCAACTACCACTGGGAGGCTGTTCCGTGTATTTATCAACCCTTGCTGTGAAGGAACACGTCCTTGTATTATGCTTATTCTAGTGCCCTTTTCCTATCCTAGAACTTCCTTAGGAGTTCTAGCTCAAACCAGGCCAAGCAAGCAAGTTGATTCAGGCTTGCTTTTTCCCCATTGCATACAAGGCCGGCTCTAGGTTTTCTGCTGCCCCAAGTAAACAACTTTTGGCCAATTTTAAAACACGAACATGGGTAAAAACAAAGAAAATATTCATAGTTTTCATTGTTTTTACCATGCTTGTGTTTTAAAAATTTTTTAGAACACATTAGAAAGTTTTAACATGTGCAAATTGATTGTACGTACATTAATTTGTAAGTTAACTCACATCCAATCGATTTTGTGCTCACTAAAAGTTTTAAAGTGCAGTGTCAAAACAACAGTCAAAATGCTGCCCTGGAAATGTGCTGCCCCAAGCATGTGCCTACTTTGCTGATGCCTAGATCCAGCCCTGACTGCTTGCACAGCCTTATAGTTCTGAGTTTCTTATAGTTCTGAGTTTCTTAGAGAAATCAATGAGGAAGTCAGAACTAAAAGTCTGTGCATGCAATGGAGAAAAACCAGGACTGGATCACTCTGGTTGACTTGGGGTGAAGTGGCAATGTATGCTGGTCTTTTTGCATTCTTTAGGGATCTGAATGTCTCTTGCATATTCTTCCCCTCCCATCCCTCCTTCCAGCAGGTTCTCATACTGTGTGCCCTGTCCAGTCTATTGGTTCTTATCACACTGATCCACTGAGAGAGGAGACCAGATATTTCCTGCATACGTCTGTGCTCACAATGCTCAAGTAAAGGCGCCTTTTGGCCTCTATTCCATCCTGTACCATAAGCACCAACTGTACATACCTTACACATGGACTTTGTACACCCTGTTTTATTTGACTGAGGATGGAAGGAATCCAAAATATCTGATTTCAAGATGTTATTGCAGCACAGGATGGTGCTATTTACGTCTCTCTTTCTGTTTGTCTCCAAACATTGAATTCATTGGCAGTTTCCTGCTTTCCTAATTTGTTATTCTTCCTTTCGTTCTTCAATCTTTTCCCCTTAGACATGTCCCAAGCATACGTGAGATACACAGAGGGATAGGCTTCCATGGAAGGAACAGCAGTGTTGGTCTGACTAGCAGAAACTTCATGCCTGCTTCTTACAGGATCCTTGCATTGTCACTGGAATGTTTTTTCACTTTGATATTGGGGATATCATTTTATTTGGCATGCATGTGAAGGAACATGACTAGAGTAATGACTTCTGCTGACCTCAATTTGAAGACTTTTATTATACTTCTAAGACAGTGGAAGTCTTTGGCTTTCAAAAACGTCAACACATTTTTTCTTTTAGCACTTGAGTTTTTTATTTCCAAAAGAATGTGAATGCTTTCTAATAAGGAAATGCTATTTTTGTTTGATTTTCAGATATATAAATTAACAGAGCTGCAGATTCGATCTACCAAGCTCCAGTTCCGAATGCAACGGCCTCTGCACTTGATTAAAAAGGAAATCTTCCTTGTTGCCGGCAGCAGCGACAGTACTGTTTTCTCATTTACACTATTGCTTTATGGATGGAACTGACCATGTATGCTCCTCTATTTAACACAGGGAACAGAAGCTTCAGGCATGTAAACATATTGGAGCACTTATTAGGACAGCACACCTACTATCCAATGCTATGCAGCGACCCTATCCAGACAGTGTGGCTGAATATCTTACAGACCACCTCAGTGCTATCCAGATTGTGCCAGGGCGACCTGTGGGCGGAGCGAGAGTGGAGTGGTATTATTCAGTCTGCTATTCGTCTGGCTATCTGGGTAAAGTTAGGACAGTCTATCTTCCTGTTGCATTTATCTTCCTCAGGTCTTCTGGGATTTCACTATGGCACCTCCTCTGATTCTTTCAAGTCCCTTGGGATCTCATCCAAGTGGTCCATCAATGCTTCTTCCACCCTGGGGGGATCTTCTTCTGTACTTATAGTTCCTATGTTGGGACCAACGCTCTCAGTGCCAGGACTCTAATTTGTGGGCACACAGCTTAGTTGAACTCACCCCCCTCCTATGGCCTGGGCTTGTATGGCGTTTTGCTACTGTGTTGGTTCTTGTCAGTTTTTTATGGACTTGCAACCAATCCTGGTGCTGTTCTAGTCCTCTTTGGATGTTCTGTCACCCACTTTGGGATGCAGTTCCTAACAACCCGAGTCTAAGAGAAACGGAACCACCCTGTGACGGTGGTGGTCGGGGGCGGGGGGAGGCACAACCGGATTATCACAATTCACAAGACTTGAACTCTTTCTTCAAAGTTCTTTCAAATTTCCATTATTGTGTTTGTTTGGAGGTTCTAGCAGGGAATCACAGCTATTGCTGTCTCCTTGACTAAAGAACGGTACTACTTCTATCGGTAAGGTCATCCTTTCCAACCAAGTGTGCAGCTTCGGGAGGGATGAGCATGGAGTGCTGAGGGAAGAAGGAGACACCTGTCTAGCCAGCCAGATGAACCAAATCAACCTTAGCAATCTATGGCATAACAGATGTCGCAGCCAGATAGGCCTCACATCCACCATTCTCCAGTGAGGTACTTGTCTTCTATCACAATTATTAGCCTTTCATTTTAGGACCTTCCAGCCTATCTGGCTGCTTTTGGGGCCTTCACCACAGCGCATCTTCAGATGTTTATTTAAATCCCTCAAGATCTCATCCAAGCAGTCCATCAATGCTCCTTTCACCTTGGGAGGATCTTCCTTGTTACTTAAGGTTCCTATGTCAGAACCAAAGTCCTCAGTACCAGGACACTATCTTGCAGGCACACAGCTTAGCTGACCTTACCCCACTCCTATGGTCTGGGTTTGTGCGAGCTCTTTTGCGGCTGTGCTGTCTCTGCTTAGGTGTTTTGGGGCCTTGCAGCTGATCTTGGTGCTGTGCTGGTCATCGATGTATTTTAGGGCCTTGCAGTCATTGATCTTGATACTGTGCTAGTCCTCTTTGGGTATTTTGGGGTTTTGCAGCAGATCCTGGTGCTGTGCTGGTCCTCTTGGCATATGTTAGTGCCTTGCAACTGATTAAGGTGCTTTGCTGGTCATCTTGGGGTGTTTTTAGGGCTTTTCAGCTGATCAAGATGCTTTGCTGATTCTCTTCAGGTGTTTTAGGGCTTTGCAGTTAATTGAGATGCTGTGTTGACTCTCTTCAGCGTTTTTGGGGGCCTTTCCAGCCTTTTTTGCTGCTGTGTTGGATTTCTGCAGGTGTTATAGGGACGTCTAGCTTCTCTGCTGCTGTGTTGGATTTCTGCAGGTGTTATAGGGACGTCTAGCTTCTCTGCTGCTGTGTTGGATTTCTGCAGGTGTTATAGGGACGTCTAGCTTCTCTGCTGCTGTGTTGGCACTCTTCAGGTGTTTTAGAGCCTTCCAGCTGTAATCCCTGGTCTTACCGGTTGCAGGGCAAATCATGCCTAGGGATCCGGTCAGAGCAAATTTCTCCTGGGCTCTCTCCCTCTCTTCCACTCAGCCAGCATACACTCTTATCAAAGAAGGCACAGATTCCAACTTGGGGGGAAGGGAAATCTCTTCAAGGCCCTGGTGCAGGAATTCAACGGGCTTCTATTGAATTGGGTGTTCCAATTTTGTTCACTGTGTAAAATGTCCAAACAGTGTATGGCTATAATCCTCTGACAGAAAATACACAATCCTTGGTGACACAGATAGTATCAACTTAGGTATTTGCATCTGAATGCCTGGTTGTCTTGCTATAGGTAGAGGATTCCCTTATTGGCATCCCAAAATGATTAGCAGACACCAAAGTCTCTCTCCCTCCTCAGTGGGATCCTACATTTCTCCTCTTTCCTTCTGCACCCAGAGGTAACCTTTCACCATACTTTGTTCAGTAGGCAAAGCCCACTCCAGTACTGCAGACTCTTGTAAAGGCTTGGGAAGCAAGCCATCTCCTCCACTCTTTTCTACTATAAGGCAGAGGGGAGGGAAAAGCTTCTGACTGATCCTCACTCTTCACATGAAGACACACTCAGTGACCAAGGGGTGATTCTGCACTGGACACAAATAAAATAAGAGCTGAGTCCCCCACTGGGCCTCTGAACACCATATAAATCCATTTCCACAACCAAACTAAACAAGGACCAAATGAAACCACACCTCACATCCTGTTCCTAGAGGTTATATGGGGTAGACAGAACTAAAGCATCGATTCCGCAAGAGGGACATTACAACAAAATGATATGCACCTACTGCTCGAGCTAAAATGGTATAGCTCTGCATCAAAGTGTGCAGCAATTGTGAGGGTCCTGAATCCTTACATAGATGCTTTTGTGCTGTATTGGTTCTCTTCAGATGTCATAGAGCCTTCTACTCAGTCTTGTGGCTGTGTTGGCTGTTTTCAGGTGTTTTATAGTCTTTCTGCCAATATTGGTCTTCTGGTGTTCCTGTGTCTTTAGGGTTGCCAACCTTTTGAAAGAGAAAAACCTGCTACCTGTTGCTCCCTGATCTCCATCCCCTGCTCCACCCCACACTGCCCCACCCCCTGGCCCTACCCCTTGCTCCATCCCTACCCTGTTTCACCCTACTCCAAACAATATCTGCTATGACGACAGCCATTTGGAATTTAGCTCCTGCAGGTTATATAGAGTAGGATGGGGTACAAGTGGTTGAACTCTTCAGCTCCCTTTGAGCTACAGTTCCTTTCTTAGTCCCTCAACACACATATGGTGTTAAATCCAAACATATAGTCTGCCTCTACAGAACCCCCTGCTCCTCCCCCAGCAGTGGGTGAAGAACAAAGCTTGGATATTTCCCCATAGAACTTACCATACAAAAAAGCTCACATATGGGGACGTCCTCATTCTCTGTCAGTGTTCATTGTTAACATGGCAAATATAGGAGACATGAGCAGTCTTCCTTCTCAATACTGTCCAGATGTCTGTCTGACAAAAGAACTTTTTTGATGCCTATTCATGCTTGAAGCAGGTATAAGCTTGGATACAGTTTGGGACGTCCAGGGCGTTTCTTCTAATTCCTGGTGGTTCTTCTTCCAGGTAGAATTTAGCATTTATTCATATACAGTATACAGTGCAGTACAAGTTATAGGTTATACAGAATTCAACATTTACAGTATACATTACAAGACAAGTTACAGGTTATACAGTATCTTTATGTACATAAACATTTCATTCATCGCTAGAAGATGGTGGTTCTTCATCCAGGTCATCAATTTTTTTTCTTCTTCTAATTCCTGTGAAAAGCTTGTTGATCCTACAGGTTCAGACAGCACAGGTTGAGTGCCACTTGTTGATGTTGATGGTATCGGTCTCTTAAAATAGATATCCAATTTAGATCGAAACATTTGTTTTTTCTTTTGGTTGTAAATTTGCTTGTAACAAGCAAGAGCGTCCTCTATTAAACGTTCAAATCTCAAGAACATTTCAAAATGAATGTCCATTTGTTCTATCATCTGAAAACCTTTATTTAGTGTAGTGAACGCCTCTGCCAGTCCTGTTATCATAAAGTTTCTCTGTGGTAGCTGTTGTTCGTCACCTGCCTCTGGTTCTTTTCCTTTTTCTTCTTCTAGCTCAATGAGCTCCTCAGCTTCTGCTTCAAACACCTGCTTAATATCTTCTTCATCCACTTCTAACTCAAGCTGATGCCCTAACACTAGAATCTGATATCTGATTTAACTTTAATGCTTCGTCTTTGTCAAAACATTTGAAGGAGTGCACATGTTTTCAAAAACTTTTTCCATATCCCATTCATACACGGCATTGTTACTTCTTCCCATACTGTGCCAATGTTCCTTATGGTGTTCAAGATGTTAAATTCCTTCCGGAACTCCCAAATCATTTGGCCATGTTCTGTAGCCTCAATCACCTGTGTGAATGTTTTCCTTAGATATATGCCTTGAACGTGGTCACAGCGCATTGGTCCATCAGTTGAATAAGCGCTGTCATGTTAGAAAGCAGATAAAGAACTTTTATGTCTGGGTGCATGTCGCCAAGATGAGGTAGATGCCCTGGTGCATTATCTAAAATTAAAAGAATCTTGAATTGGATATTGGATATTGTTTTTAAAGCAGTCTTCTTTAACTGTTTTACCATTCTGAAAACCCGAGAGCTTTCAAAAATGTCAGCAAGCGTTTACTTCCCATGCATTATGGTCATAACAAGAAAGCATGAATGATGCTAGTGTTGTTTGAAGACTGGTTTTTGAGTTGCTTCATAACCTGGGGAATGAAGCAACTCATAAACCAGTCTTCAAACAACACTAATGCTTTCTTGTTATGATGATAATGTATGGGAAGTAAACTCTTGCTGACATTTTTGAAAGCCCTTGGGTTTTCAAAATGGTAAAACAGTAACGGTTTGAGTTTAAACCCAATCACATTACCACCAAGAAGAAGCATAACATGGCCTTTGAATGTCTTAAAACCTGGCATTGTCTTTGCTTCTTGATGGATGTACGTATGTTTTGGCATATGCTTCCAAAATAAGCTGATCTCGTCAACATTAAATATTTGCTTGGACAAATAATTTCCATTTATGATGATTTTATGCAGCTCTTCTTTAAATGCTGCAGCACCTTCTGTATTGGCACTTGCTTCCTCATACTAACCTTCACGTTGTGAAAATTGTGATGCCTTTTGAACCGCTGGAACCACCCATGACTAGCTGTAAATGTCTGGGTAAATGAAGGATCATCAGCACGATCCTTTAGGGTATTGAAGGGGGGGGGGGTGGAGTGCTGAGGCTGAACATAACTGAGGGGTGGAGGACACAAGTGGGGGTGCTGGACCACAATGGGAGATGAAAGTGGGGGGGTGGAGTGCTGATGTTGGACACAAGTGAGGGAGGTAGAGGGTAGATACTGGACACAACTTGGGGGTGGAGGCCTTCACCTGTATCATTATTTATTTTTTTTATTTAGCAACTTTTTTATACTCTTGTATCTATCAGTCACAGCGGTATACAGGGAACAATTAGAACAAGTAACATTACAGAGAACAAAAGGTAAACAATGTGAATCAAACTTAACAATAACCAATGGATATAACCAGAAAACAAGGTAAATTGTATTTAACCAGTAATTGAGAGTTCATGAAACTCATGGGAATGAATTAGGTTGAGATGAGTTTAAACTTAGAATACAGGACGTCCACGTGACACATGAGCGAGTGAGGACGTTTCTGTACTCGCTCCGGGGCCGCCTCGGAATTAATCAATGGAAAATTAATCATAACCCTCTGATTGACCAAGAAAGACGGACAGAAGCTTTCATAGAGTGCGTATGATAAAGGCACGAAGCAGCGCGATTAGAATGCCACTGCCGGCAAGGAAAGAGTGGGAGAAAACCGCGAGGCCTGGGGCTTCGGCAGCGGCAGGGCTGCAACAACCGGCGTCCCCAAGTGCGGAGAGTGCCAACTCGGCCACAGAAGACCTAGCGAGAGAGGTTGTAAAGCTATTGGATCCTAAGTTTACATAGACTGGGAACAAAGATGGAAGCCTGACAACGCCCTAGAGTGGTGATTCTAAGGGTCTTGAATTTTCAACATAAAGTACAAATACTACAAGCGTACAGGCGGAAGAGAGACCTGCAGCTGGAGAATCAGAAGCTGCTAATTTTTCAGGACTACTCTGCGGCGGTGGCGGTGAAATGTAAGGAGTTTACCCCAGTATGTGCAGCATTGTTTCAAAAGAGAGTGCGCTTCACCCTGGCGTTTCCTGCTGTCTTAAGGGTTTCACACGCAGGGCAGAACCATGTGTTTGCGATGGCTGAAGCAGCGCAGAACTTTGTAATGGGGCTGGAAAAGAGTATGGTGGAGCAGACAACGAACACTTGAGAAGTATGAGAGACATGCGAAATGGACAGTGAATAGCAGAAAGGCTTATTTAGGCTGTAATGTGTTGCTGTTGGGAAATGTGAGGATGGTTTGGTGGATGGCCAGTTAGGCGGGCTTGGAGAGGGTTGAGACAATAATGAATCGGATGGGAGGGGGGCTGAGGCGGCCCTGTGGTGTCTAACTGGGACGGAGACCTCGGCGGTGGAAGCCGAGGCTTGAATTTAAAGAAATTGGTTTATGAAGGGGAAAATAGAGAGGGATAGGGGAGGGGAGGGTGAAGGGGTGGAAGGGGGGTTAGGATTGGGGAAGGGGATGGGGAGGGGGAAGGGGGGAGGAGGAGGGAGAGGGTAACTAAAGGCTGCTGTTTAGAGAAATTCAATAGAAAAAGAGCTATGCAAAAAAAGGGAATTAAGTTGGAGGTTGAGGCTGGGCAACCCCTAGCAATAGGGTACAAGATGAATAATATTGAGGCATGGCGATCCATTCCGCAAGATATGAATGGGACCTGATCTACGCATAGTCTCCTGAAATGTCGGAGGCCTAAACACTCCTGTTAAGAGGACTAAGGACCTGCAGGCGCTGAAAAAAGAAAAGGCCCAAGTGGCGCTCTTACAAGAGACACACCTAAATGCGGTAGAACATGCTAAATTACAGAAAGATTGGGTAGGACATGTATATGCTGCATCAGCGGGGGGAAAGAAAAGAGGGGTAGTGGTCCTAATCAGAAGAGGGATACAAGTGGAAGTCTTAGTATGATTTTCTCCCAGTTGGTGAGAGGTCTTACGTGTGCACTAGGTGCAAGAAGCTCTTTTCTCTCAGGGAACAAGTCCGTTCTCTAGAGGCTAAAGTAGCAGACTTGGAAAGCATAAGACAGACAGAGAGGTACATAGACGAGACCTAAAGGGATATAGTCCTGAAGTCCCACCTCCAGTCTGGCAGCACCCCTGTTGCCATGGAGGAGAGAGGTCACGTGACAGGAGAGCATCACCCTGGTGTGGCAGGAAGTGATCCTGTAACTAGGACCTGTCCTCCAGGTGATGTAAAACCCTCTCGCACCGAGGAAATTTCTCCAGGGCCATGTGCCCATGAGGGAAGGGTTAGGACAGCCGTTATAGTTGGTGATTCGATCATTAGGCATGTAGATAGCTGGGTGGCTGGTGGACGTGAGGATCGCCTGGTAACATGCCTGCCTGGTGCGAAGGTAGCGGACCTCACGCGCCACCTAGATAAGGTCTTAGATAGTGCTGGGGAGGAGTCTGCTGTCTTGGTACATGTCGGTACCAATGACATAGGAAAATGTGGTAGGGAGGTTCTGGAGGCAAAATTTAGGCTTTTAGGTAGGAAGTTGAAATCCAGAACTTCCAGGATAGCATTCTCCAAAATGCTTCCTGTTCCACGCGCAGGACCCAAAAGGCAGGCAGAGCTCCGGAGTCTCAATGTGTGGATGAGACAATGGTGCAGAGATGAGGGTTTTGGATTTGTTAGGAACTGGGGAACATTCTGGGGAAAGGAGGGGCTCTTCCGAAGGGATGGGCTTCACCTTAACCGGGATGGAACCAGGCTGCTGGCATTAACCTTTAAAAAGGAGATAGAGCAGCCTTTAAACTAGATATTAGGGGAAAGCCGACAGTCGCCCAAGAGCAGATGGTTCAGAAGAATGTATCCTTGAAGGATACTACCAAAAGCAGAGAGGTTCCACAAAAGAGTAAAGTAGCCCAAATGCCCTCAAGTATGGAGCAGACAGAGCTTAAAGATCCCAATTTACCCATGTCTAACAATAGCCAAATTAACATGAATAAAATACACTCTCTAAAATGCTTGTATGCAAATGCTAGAAGTCTAAAGAATAAGATGGGAGAGTTAGAATATATAGCACTAAATGAAAGGTTAGATATGATTGGAATATCAGAGACATGGTGGAAGGAGGACAACCAGTGGGACACTGTGATACCTGGGTACAAACTATATCGTAATGATAGAGCTGATCAAATTGGTGGAGGGGTTGCGCTCTATGTTAGGGCATTGACTCAGAAAGGATTAAAGTTTTGCAGGAAACAAAATCTGCTGTAGAATCTATATGGATTGAAATTCCATATAAAAGGGGGAAGGCGATGGCAGTGGGGGTGTACTATCGAGCACCTGGCCAGAATGACCAAATGGATGATGAAATGCTCAAAGAAATCAAGGAAGCTAACAAAAGTTATAGCGCAGTAATAATAATGGGTGATTTCAATTACCCCGGTATCGACTGGGTCAGTGTCACGTCAGGACATGCTAGGGAGATAAAGTTCCTAGATGGAATAAATGACTGCTTCTTGGAGCAGCTGGTTCATGAACCAACCAGAGGGGAAGCCATATTAGACCTAGTCCTTAGTGGAACACCAGATCTAGTGCAAGAGATAAGGGTGTTGGGGCCACTTGGCAATAGTCATCATAGCATGATCGCCTTTGATTTAATTAGTGGAGGAGGGATAGTAAGGAAATCCACAGTACTACCTTTTAACTTTCGAAAGGGAGACTATGATAAAATGAGGAAAACAGTTAAGAAAAAACTAAAAGGAGCAGTTGCGAAGGTTAAAGACGTACATCAAGCTTGGGTGTTGTTGAAAAATACTATCTTGGAAGCCCAGACCAGCTGTATTCCACGTTTTAAGAAAAGTGGAAGGAAGTCCAAAAAACTGCCAGCATGGTTTAAAGGTGAGGTCAGAGAGGCTGTTGTTGCCAAAAAAGCATCTTTCAGGAAATAGAAAAAAGAGCCAAACGACGAAACCTGGAAACAGCACAAGCACTGGCAAGTCAAATGCAAGGCATTGATAAGGCAGGCAAAGAGACAATTTGAGAAGAAGCTTGCTGCGGAAGCAAAAACATGAAATAAAGACCTTTTCAAGTACATTCGTAGCAAAAAAACCTGTGAGAGAGTCAGTTGGTCCATTAGATGATAAAGGGGTTAAAGGAGCACTAAGAGGTGACAAGGCGATAGCGGAGAGACTGAATGAATTCTTTGCTTCGGTCTTTACTGAGGAAGATGTAGGGATGTTACCCATGACTGAAGTGGTATTTAAAGGTGCGGAAGAATTGAAGGAAATATCGATACATCGGGAAGATGTCTTACAACTATTAGATAAACTGAAGAGTAGCAAATCACCTGGGCCGGATGGTATACATCCAAGGGTATTGAAAGAACTGAAATATGAGATTGCAGAACTGCTATCAGTAATCTGTGAACTATCATTAAAATCATCTCTAATACCTGAAAATTGGAGGATCGCCAATGTAACACCAATTTTTAAAAAGGGTTCGAGGGGTGATCCGGGAAACTACAGACCAGTGAGCCTGACGTCAGTACCGGGAAAAATGGTAGAAACCATCATAAAGAATAAAATTACTCAGCATGTAGATAGTCACAACCTAATGAGAGACAGCCAACATGGCTTTAGACAAGGAAGATCTTGTCTTACTAATCTGTTATGTTTTTTTGAAGGAGTGAATAAACAGGTGGATAAAGGTGAGTCGGTTGATATTGTGTATCTGGACTTTCAGAAAGCCTTTGACAAGGTCCCTCATCAGAGACTTTTGGCAAAACTAAAGAGTCATGGGATAGGAGGCAGTGTACTATTGTGGATCAGGAACTGTTTAAAAGATAGAAAGCAGAGGGTAGGGCTAAATGGCCAATTTTCCCAATGGAGAAAGGTGAATAGTGGTGTACCCCAGGGATCTGTGCTGGGTCCACTGCTTTTTGACATATTCATAAATTACCTGGAAAGTGGAATAACGAGTGAGGTTATCAAATTTGCAGATGACACAAAACTAAAGTTGTTAAAACCCAAGAGGATTCTGAAAAATTGCAAGAGGATCTTGATAAATTGGAAGACTGGGCATCAAAATGGCAGATGAAATTTAATGTGGACAAGTGCAAGGTTATGCACCTAGGGAAGAACAACCCAAACTATGGTTACACGATGCAAGGTTCCACATTAGGAACCACCACCCAGGAAAAAGATTTAGGCGTCATTGTGGATACCATGTTAAAACCCTCGGCCCAGTGTGCAGCGGCGGCCAAGAGAGCAAATAGAATGCTAGGCATGATAAGGAAAGGAATGGAAAATAAAACAAAAGATATTATAATGCCTCTATATCGTTCCATGGTGAGACCGCACCTTGAATATTGTGTGCAATTCTGGTCGCCGTATCTTAAAAAGGATATAGCGATTTTAGAAAAGGTACAGAGAAGAGCCACCAAAATGGTAAAGGGGATGGAAGGATACTCCTATGAAGAAAGGCTAAAAAGGTTAGGGCTCTTTAACCTGGAAAAGAGACGGCTGAGGGGAGATATGATAGAAGTCTATAAATTAATGAACGGAGTGGAACGGGTAAACGTAGATCGATTGTTTACCTTATCAGAATATAGAAAGACTAGGGGACATGCAATGAAGCTACAGGGTAAACTATTTAAGACTAATAAAAGAAAATATTTTTTCACTCAACGTGTAATCAAACTCTGGAATTTGTTACCGGAGGATGTAGTAAAGGCTGTTAGTGTAGCTGGGTTTAAAAAAGGTTGGGACAAGTTCCTGGAGGAAAGGTCCATAAACCATTATTAAGAAGTGACCGAAGATATCAATGCTTGACCCAGTACAAGCATTGTGGAACTTGTGTCTCTTGGGGAAACTGCTAGGTACATATGACCTAGATTGGCAACTGTTGGAAACAGAATACTGGGCTTGATGGACCTTGGTCTGACCCAGTATGGCATATCTTATGTTCTTATGTTCTTAGGGGAGGAGGAGGACCCCCAGTGGAGATTTCTATTTCTGTATGTGAGATTGAACATTGAGGAGTTATTCCTAGGTAATATATACGCGCCAAATGTCTATGACCATAATTTCTTTAGGCGCTTAATAAAGAAGACCAAAGCAGCCCCGAAGGTCCCAATAGTACTAGCAGGAGACTTTAATTGCCCCCATGATCCAGAATTAGATAAGTCTAATCCAAAAACAGAAGGAGGGTGGCATAGAAGAGGGGTGAGCTATCTCTGCCAAATGGTGGGGGGAGGGGGGGCTGGTAGATGTTTGGAGAGTACTACATGAAGGGGAGAGAGATTACACGCATCTGTCATGAGCCCATCAGACCTGGTCCAGAATTGATTATGTGCTAGTCTCTGAGAGAGATTTTGGGAAAGTGCTGAAGGCGGAGATTGGACCTATTTTGGTATCTGACCATGCGATGGTGCAAATAGACTGGAAGGGTCCGGGTGTAGGAAACTATAGGTGGTCTTTCCCCAGGCATAAATGGCATGACAAGGGTTTTCAGGAATTTCTGAAACAGAAATGGGAGGAATATTTGGAATTTAATGAAAAGAACACTGAGTCAGTGGCCATAATATGGGAAGCTGGTAAAGTGGTAATGCGAGGACATGTCATTGCTTACGTATCGAGAGAAAAGAGAAGGCTAAATGACACTATAGTACAACTAACGCGCGAGCTTAAGGATCTGAAGAGAAAGGCCGCAGGTGGTCTAATAGGGGGAGGATTGCAGACCTACCTGGAGGTACAAAAGCAGCTAAATAATATGCTCCAGGACAGAGCAGTGTATACTATGCACTATTATCGGCATCAATTATTCCGATATGGAAATCGCTCGGGTAGACTCCTAGCAAGGTTAGTGAAGGAAGGGGGAGGATCTAAGGTAATAACGGTCATTCGTGACAAAGAGGGAAAGAAGCACAGTGAATCAAAATGGGTGGCAGAGGTATTTCGACAGTTCTACGAGACCTTGTATACTCCGGAGACAGAGGATCGCAGGGAGGAAAGCGCTTTTTTGGAGAGGATTCAATTGCCACAAATATCTCAGCAAGACTTACAGGAGTTGAATAAGCCTATTTCCGGAGAGGAAATTCAAAAGACTATCAAGGCGGGGAAGCCCCACAAGACGCCCGGGCCAAATGGATACGGGTCTGAATTTTATAAAATGCTGGAAACCCAAGTAACTCCGACCCTGGCAGCTCTATATGCTGAAGTCCTAGAAGTTGGGAATTTTTCCAGAGATATGCGAACAGCCTCTATCTCCCTTATACATAAAACGGGCAAAATTTCGGAGGACCCAGCTTCTTATAGGCTGATTTCCTTGATAAATTATGATATGAAGTTAGGTGGGAGGAGTGGCCTAGTGGTTAGGACAAGGTACTTCAGGCCGGAGGACTGGGGGTTCAAGTCCCACCTAGGGACAGCAATCTCAGGCCGGAGGGACTGGGATTTCTAGTCCTATAGGTACTCCTTGTGGTCTTGGGCAAGCCACTTAACCCTCTATTGCCCATGTTCCCTGTAAGTATTAGCGTATGTGTGTCATATCCCCTCGTGTTAAATGTATCTCCCAATTGACTGCTTTGACCCGGTGAAAAGCGGGATATAAATACAGCTAAATAAATAAATGAAGTTGTTGGCATCTGTGCTGGTGGAGAGGCTACAATCTGTGCTACCGAAACTAGTAGGCATTCATCAAGTGGGATTCGTGAAGGGCAGAGAAGCATCCATTGCTCTTAGTTAGTCTGGATGCTGAAAAGGCTTTCGACAGTCTCATGGGAATATATGTTTGAAGCATTGCATAGGTTTGGCTTTGAGGGAGCATTTACAGGATGGGTGAGGGCATTATACACAGATCCTCTCGCAGGGGCGGCCCAAGGGGGGTGCGGGGCCATGTGCGAAGACTCGGTGCGGGGCCTCATTTGCATAAGGGGCCTCATTTGCATAAATATTTGCATAATGTTACCATACACTAACTTTTAGTAAACATGCCTCTTCATGAGTGTATGGATAAAGAAAGACAAAGATTTCTACATTACTATAATCCAGTGCCAACCGCCAGGCACATTAGGAACTACTACAAACACTGCCCATTTAGAACCCATAGCAAACCCACCGTATCCTAACAGCACTACCAGGACTCATAAAGCACCATACCCTACCTATCAAAAGGCAACACTGCAAATATTAAACCAATACATTTCAGAGAATAACAATACATGACCTACTGGGGAAAGAGAACAAGTGACAATGTCAAATAGCAATTACATAAACAGAATACCTCAGCTCAGTTACACATGCAGAACATAGACCATCACCAAACAAGGAATCACAATTTCAAAACAGGAAGACAATAATTAAACTGGGAACCCTAAAAGCCAAACTTGGAATGTACAACAACAATGTAGAAATAAAACTATAAATTAATTTCCTCTTGTACTAAACAAAGCACAGACATTAATGATGCACATTTCCCAGAGCTGACATATTCCAGTTAATAAATTCAAAATAAAGAGATATCTTTGTACCTTTTGTGCATTTTTTTTTCAGTTGCAATTGTTCCAGCCACTTTCTTCTGGTTTATTTGTGTCTTCTGCTATCTCTCCATCGTCTGCTGTCCATTTGTCCTTTCTTCTCTTCTAGTTTTTTTCCATTCTCTCTCTACATCTGCTTTAACATAATAATCTTTCTCCTTTTGCTCTTTCCTCATTCCTATTTCATCCACTCAAATTTTACCCCTCCATCCTCAATCCCCACTTAGTCTCCTAATATCCGGCCAATTGTACATTTTTCTTCCCTCCCACACAAAATATTTTTCCCCTCTCCATTTCACTCTCCCAGCCCCATCCCCTTCTAATCTCCCCCAACATCAGCTCCCTTTTAGTTCCAGCCCCACCCAGTATCCGCTCCCTTCTAGTCCCCACATCAGCCCATTTCCAGTCCTGGCCCCCCATCAGTCCATTTCCAGTCCTAGCTCCCCCATCCATTTCCAGTCCTATCCGAGTCCCTTCATCAGCTCATTTCCAATACCAGCCTCCCATCAGCCCATTTCTAGTCCTTTCCTAGCCCCACCATCAGCCCATGTTAAATCCTAGCTCCCCTCCACTCAGTCCATTTCTAATCCAAGCCCCCCATGAGCCTACTTCCAGTTCTAGCCCCTCCATGAGTCCATTTCAATCCAAGCCCCCACCACAGCCCATTTCCAATCTTAGCTCCCCCAAACACCCAATTCCCAGTCCTATCCTAGCCCCTCCATCAGCCCATTTCCTGTCCTAGCTCCCTCCCCTAAGAGCCCATTCCAAGCCCCCCTTCCCATCAGCTATTTGCAGTTCAAGCCCCCTTCCACTCAGCCCATTTCCATTCCAAGTCCCCCTCCCCATCAGCTATTTGCAGTTCAAGCCCCCCACTTCCCCTCAGCCCATTTCCATTCCAAGCCCCGTCCCCATCAGCTATTTGCAGTTCAAGCCCCCCACTTCCCCTCAGCCCATTTCCATTCCAAGCCCCATCCCCATCAGCTATTTGCAATTCAAGCCCCCTTCCACTCAGCCCATTTCCAGTCCTAGCAACCCCCCCAACCCATTACCAGTCCTAGCCCCCCATAGCCCACTCCCAGTCCTAATCCCACCAGCCCATTTCCAGTCCTAATCCCCATCACCCAATTTTCAGTTTAAGCTCCCCCCATAGCCCATTACAAGTCCTAACCTCCCCATCAGCCCACTCCCAGTCCTAATCCCACCAGCCCATTTCCAGTCCTAATCCCCCATCACCCAATTTTTAGTTTAAGCCCCCCATAGCCCATTATCAGTCCTAACCCCCCATCAACCCACTTCCAGTCCTAATCCCACCAGCCCATTTCCAGTCCTAATCCCCCATCACCCAATTTTTAGTTTAAGCCCCCCCCCATAGCCCATCACCACTCCTACCCCCCCAGCGCCCATCACCACTCCTACCCCCCCTCAGCGCCCATCACCACTCCTAACCCCCCCACCCCCAGCCCAGCCCAGCCCAGGGAAAATTTAAAATAAAAAAAAGCTGTCTGCTGCCGCTTCCGGGGCCGCCGTGGCAGAATCGAGTGTGCCGCGGGGCCCCCCCTGTGCCCGGCAGAGCCTGCCCTCCCCGGTATCACCTCTCTGTTTCCAGCTTCAGTCACACGCGCCGGCTTTCAGAGCGCGAAGGGACTAGTTTCCCTTTCGCGGCTCTGTTAAGCCCGCGGGGGCTGATGGGAACTTCCCATCAGCCCCCGTGGGCTTAACAGAGCAGGGAGGGAGAAACTCTCCCCTCGCGCTCTGAAAGCCGGCGCGTGTGACTGAAGCTGGAAACAGAGAGGTGATACCGGGGAGGGCAGGCTCTGCCGGGCACAGGGGGGGGCCCCGCGGCACACTCGATTCTGCCGCGGTGGCACCGGAAGTGGCAGCAGACAGCTTTTTTTTTTTTTTTAAATTTTACTTTTGGATCGGAATGTTTTTTGCGCGGGGCCCCCTGAAACGCGGGGCCCTGTGCAAAAAACATTCTCGCTCAATGGACGGGCCGGCCCTGTCCTCTCGCATACATCACAGTGGGGGGTGATAAGTCGGATCCATTTGTGTTAAGGTGAGGAACCAAACAAGGTTGCCCGCTTTCACCCCTGCTGTTTGTGTTTCAATTGGAGCCTCTGCTATTAACTTTGCTGAATCTAGAGGAAGTGCAGGGGATGCGGTGGAAGAATGGAGGGATAACAGTTAGTGCATTTGCGGATGATATGCTGCTGTGCTTGACAAACCCCCAGCATTCGCTGGAGAGTGCCATGCAACAGATCGAGAAGTTTGGAGCTTTTTCGGGGCTAAAGATAAACAGAGCCAAGTCTTTGGCACTGGACGTAGGGGGAGGGATGAGGAGTCAGTGGCGAGGCACGTTTCCACTGGACTGGGCCGAAGGACAGATCCGATACTTAGGTATCTAAATTCTGGATTTGACAACTAAATTATATCAGGTTAATATCAAACCAATGATGGAAAATACGATAGAGAGATTAAAAAGATGGCGAGAATTGCCTCTCACGCTGAAGGGACATATAGCATTTTTCAACATGATAGAGGCTCCCAGATGGTTATATTTGCTAAGGCATATCCCCGTCTGGATACTGAGAAAAGATTTACAGATCTTACAGAGGCATTTAACAAAATTTTTATGGAAGGGGTGTAAGGCCCGCATTGCTATAACGATGCTGATGAAGTCAGCAGAGGAGAGTGGAGCGGGTTTGGTCTCTTTGCGAGTTTATAATCTGGTATATTTGACTAGATCCTTAAGAGATCTGGTAGAGGGAACAGAGGAAATTATGCCATTAGACTTAATAAATGATTTGTAGGGAAAGCAACATAGAGTCATTATGTTGCATAGTACGCAAAGAGAGCTATCAGCGGCTTGGAAGTACTCTAAATGTTTACTAGGGATCAGGCAGGCATGGAAAATTCTTTGTCATCACAGAGGGACATAGATTTTATCCCAGGGATGGAAGGGCAAGTAGCGAGAGACTGGGCTCAGAAAGGCGTGCAATATATAGGGCATCTGAGAATGGAGGGCGCAGCAGAGATAGATTCCTATTCTTCGCTGCAAGATAGATATCAGCTGGGAGCCCATGATTTTTACTTTTATCTGCAGGTACGACATTATATAAGGGGTCTGCAAAAGCAGAATGATCTAGTGCTAAAGAGAGGGGGTATGATGGAGCTATTTCGAGCCATGGAGGGGAGAATTACAGTAAAAGCATTATGGAGAGAATTGTTCCCTGGAGGCAATGTTCCCTCTAATTTTCTGTAGGCTGTGTGCGCATAAAATATCAGCTGTGCAGGTTTTGAAGGAAGGTTCAATTTTTGTGCGCCACATATCGACACTCAGAGTTATATACTTTAAAATTTGACTACACGTCAGAATACAGTATGTGCACCACATTGATTGCACTAGAAAATATTGTAGAACTTGTGAAAACCATAAATACACAACTTTTCAATTTTAAGAACGTCTTTGTTTTCTATCAGAATCAGAACCGTAATTTTTGTGCGCTCTGTTGTAAAGTATGTGCGCACAGCTTAGAGGGAACAGTGCCTGGAGGGGAGTCTGGCAGTGAGCATGGGGGAATAGAACTTTTAGCGAGAAAGTGGCAGAGTGACAACATGCCCGCAGGGACAGTAGAGCGGTTGCAAAGAGCTTTTGCTGGAATCAAGGCACTCTCGAAATCTGTACAGATGCAAGAAATACAATATAAATTTCTGTGGAGAGCCTACGTACATAATGTTTGGGCAGCCCGAGCAGGCCTGATATAGATAGATGCGTGTAAACTCTGCGGGACAGAAAAGGGAACCTTAGCTCATCGCTTCTGGTACTGCATGCACATCCAAAAGTTCTGGGAGGGAGTGAGGGCCAAATTAGGTAGTTGGGTAGGCTATCCGGTGCAGATCTCCCCAGAGTGGGGCTTGTTTGGATCATATGAGCGGGCAACTCCCATACTGAGTGGTGAGCGTAAACTGTGCGAAAAGGGTTTTTTGGGCGCGAAGAAATGTATATTGCGACACTGGCTGCTAGATAGAGCACCGGTAATAGGGGAATGGGAGCAGATAATGATGGACCTAAGAGATATGGAGCAGCGTACAGCACGTAGTTTAGGGGGGGCATCAGTAGATCCACCTAGTCCACTGCCAAAGCTAAAGGGGTGATAATCAGTTGCGAGATAAAACACCCCCCCTCTCCATTGAAGGGTAGATATTGGGCGGCAAGAAATTGGGGGAGAGGTGTGGGGAAAGATACGGGGAAGAGAGGCGGGTACAATGGCGAGCATAGCGAGAACGGTGCAATATAGAGCCAGATCAGATTGAGCAGAAATGGAATAGGGCAGCCTGGATGGGAGGAGGGGAGTTGGGGTTTGGGGGAGGAGGGGAGTTGGGGATTGGGAGAGGTGGGGGGGAGGGGGGAACGTAAGGGGGGCAGTAGGGAAGGGAGGGAGGGAGATGGAGAGAGGGAGGAATTAGAAGGACGAAAGGGTTGAAGCTGTGGAGATGGGAAGAGGAAAGCACTGTTGGTCTTTGATTGTTCTGATTGCAATTTTGTTTCGATGGTAAAGAACTGTTGATCTCTAATGCTGAATGTCTAATGTTACTTTTAAGTGTAATCAAGCTGCATTGGCGTAATGCGGATGTTTACTGACCAGTTAAGTAGGTTCTCAGCACTGATAGTGATTTTGTGACAATAAGATAAGCTGGCAAGCGGGGGTGGAAACAAAGTCTACTGCAAATGGAGTATGGAAAATGTAAGAAACAAATTGTCTTAGGCTGGGATGTGAAGCCTATTTTGTTGCGTTTGGTTGTAATGTCAGTGATGATGACAATAAAAATGAGTTTCCATAAACTTAGAATACATGAGTAACACAGGGCAAAATGTTGTAAGATCTTGGGAAGATGTGAAAATGGGGGGGTGGTTAAGTGATGGATCCGAAATGTTCCAGGAAGAGGAAGGTTCTTAGCTTGCGGTGAAATTCTCCACTGTCTGAAAGTTATTGTATCTCTAGTGTGAGGGAGTTCCAGATGGTAAACTTAGCAGTATCCGTTTCTGGATTTGATCCTCCATCCACATGACTAACAGTTTTTCCATATCATCAAATGGCCCAGATATTTTCTTGGTGATGATGGTCAATCTTACCGTTGCCACTGATTTAACAGTCGCAGTTTTCCTCTGCTTGTCCTTTAGGATGGTTGAAATCGTTGACTGTGAAAGCTCAAAGTCACGTGTTAGGGCTGATACCGGTTTACTGCCTTCATATTGAGAAATTATCTTCAATTTTATATCTAGATCAATTGCCTTCCTCCTCTTCTTCTCTCCTGACACAGTAGAGTCAATGGAACTTTTACAGGCCATGATTAGGGTTTGCAATGACCACAAAAAATGCAATATAGGAAGGGCGCGAGAGTGGGATGCTGCCGCCACACATGCATACATTGTTTGGCAAGACATCACTATCATAAGGTGTTGCGATCAATTTTTGATATCGTAAATCCAAAATATTGTAAGTCGGATGATCGTAAGTCGAGGAGCATCTGTATTGCCACTGCCTGGATAGTTGTATCAGTCAGCACTGAAACCAGATAATTAGCGCTGGAGGATATCTGGATTCCAGGGCAGAATATTTGGTCTCACTTTTGCCCACAGTGGACTGTTGCTGGTTGAATATTGGGCCTATATAATCCAATGACAGACATATTTCAATCACTAAATTGAAAATAAAAATAATTATTCAACCTTTGCTGTCTGTCTGGCCATTCTATTCTCTAATCCTGTTGATCCCAGCCTTTGTTTTGTTTCCCTTGGTCTTCTCTCAACTTGCCCTCTAGGGTCTCTGGTCCATCTGCCACTTCTTTCCACTCCTGTCTTCTTCACTTCCTTCCAATTCTGACATTGATCTTTTCCTTTCAGCTTTCCATTTATTTTTCTCTGATTTCACTTCCCCTTCTTACCACTCAGCACCTGCCCTCTACCCCCCACTGTGTCCATCATCTGCCCTCCATCACTACCCTGTATCCAGCCTTTGCGTTCCATCCCCTATGCCCCCCTCACCAGCTCATGTCCAGCATCTGCCCTCCACAGGGCTGGTCCAACCATAAGGGAAACTCAGTGACTGCCTAAGGGTGTCAGCTTCTTGGACAGCAAGGAGCAGGGCATTCAAAGCTAAACAGATCCTGACAGCCGGGGGGGGGGGGGGGCATAATGCTTAAGGTTTGCCTAGGGTGCCAACACTTGAATGAGCTCTGTGACTGGCCTTAATCCTCCACTCCACTATGACCCCTACTGTGTCCAACATCTACCCTCCACTCCCCCACCCCATATCCACCATCTGCATTCCATCCCCTTATGCCCATCATTCTACATCCCAACCTCTGCTCCCCACCCCTCCACCCCATATCCATCATCTGCCTTATGCCACCTTACCCCATGTCCATCATCTGCCCTCCATCCCTCTATGTCCCCTATCCCGTCCCATATCCACCCTTATGCCCCTCTCTATATCCAACACAGCCTTCCACCCCTACTTGCGTCCAGCATCAGCCCTCCACCCCTACTTCCACCTTCCCACTTTGGTCTAACATCAACCCTTCACTCCCTACTTGTGTTCAGCATCTGTATTCCAACCCCACTTGTGTCTAGCATCTGTCCTCTACTCCCCCAATGTGTGTCCAATATCTGCTGTCTATCCTTCCATTTGTGCCAGAATATGTCCTCCACCCCCAAGTTGTGTCCAGTATCTACCCTCTACTCCCCTCACTTGTGTCCAGTATCAGTACTATATCCCCCACTTTCATCCTCCCACCATGGTCCTGCATCTACCATATTTATTTATTTATTTATTTTATTACAAATTCTTATATACCGCGCTATTTGGCATCAGCGCGGTTTACATTATAACACAACAACCATAACAACATGCTGTTTGGTTTTACATCGAACAGGGGTCCAAACTTGGATAACAGGGGTAACTATATACATGAGATTTTTACATAGTAAAGAGTAGCTTGGATAACAGGGTTGATTATATGCATGAGATATTTACATGGCAATGAGTGGGTGAAATAACATAATGAACGTGAGGGTTGTTTCTTAGAGTGGGTCATCTCTTCAGAGGGGTGTCATTGGAGTTTGGGTAGCATTGGAGGAATAAATGGTATTTGAGTGCCTTTCTGAACTGTGATAGGTCGGCAATCGCCCTAATGTCAGGGGGTAGGGCATTCCAGCATTTAGGTACATAGTAGCGGAACGCCCTGTTTGTGGTTGATATGTTGCACTTTGATGATTCCTTTGGTTTTACTAGTAGGTTTATGGCTATTGCTCTTCTGGATCTGTTGGGGGGCACCATGTGAATAAGATCTGTGAGTGAAGGGGATGAAATACCTTTGATTGTTTTGAACGCTAGGAGAAGGGTTTTAAAGATGATTCTTCCATGGATAGGTAACCAGTGAAGTTGTTTGAGAATGGGGGTCACGTGGTCACTTTTGCTGGGCAGACTAGATGGACCGTACTGGTCTTTATCTGCCGTCATTTACTATGTTACTATGTTACTATCCTCCACCCCTCACTTGTGTCCAGCATCTGTCCTCCACCCCTCACTTGTGTCAAGCATCAGCACTCTACCTCTTTTCTGCCCAACATCTCCCCATGGACCCTCAACATGTGTCCAAGTCCACCATCTCCCTTTCAGTCTCTCCCCCTTGCCTGCTGCTGTCGCTGATACTTCTACTGGTTTTCCTCTGATGACATCAGCAGTGGCAGGCCTCTAAAGATCGGATTTAAAAAAACAACAACAAAAAAAGAGTATTCATGCAGCATTCAGTCTCTTCTGTGCATGAGGGCCTGGCTGGTCCCACCCCCTTTGAAGTTGCAGCAGAGGGGGCGAGACCTGCTGGTCCCTCTTGCACATAGGAGTCTGAATGCTGCACGAACCTCCAATTCTTTTTTACTCCAATTCTTGGAGGCCTGCCACTGCTGACAGAGGAAAAACAGCAGTGGCAGGGAGATTCCACAGAATTGCCAAACTGGATTTTTGTTTATTTTTGCAGGCAGCTTGCGGCAGCCGTTGCTGGTGCAATTTAGAGGAATGTTTTTGCTGCCCCCGGTGGCTGCCTCACCCTGTCTATTAATAGAGCGCCCCTGAATTCAGCAGAGAAAAACTGGCTTTTCCGCTGCTGGTTGTAAGGGCCTGCTGGCAGCAGGCCTGACCATTTAAAAACCAGCCAGGCCAGCTGAAAACTGCCCAGTTGGCCAATGTTCCAGCCAATGTTGCTGCTTTAACCCAAGCATTCTGCCTTGGGGTCATTGCAGTGCTGTTGTCACTTTACCCCTCTGTTGATTTCTTGGAGTCTTCCTCACAATATTGGTGCTATTTTAATCCTTTCATAGTGCTTTGGTGTTCTTTCACCAATTTTGGTGCTGCTTTGCCCTCTCCCACTATCTTGAGGTGTTTGTTCCTCCCTTTCTACCACTTTCCCTTCTGATGACAGCTTCAGGTAGTCTTCCTGCCACTGTTATTGCCCTTTTTTTCCTCTTCTGGTGCTGTGTATGCAACACTCTTGATGGCTTGTAATGTTTTTGAATGTCTTACAGATGCCCAACATTAATTTCAAGCAGGTTATACAGTATTGTAAAATAGTTTTACCCATAGACTTGAATGGAGACCAATAAGATGAATGCACAAATGATTTAATGTCTAAACACTAAAGGGCTCATTCCATCCCCGATGTCCAGCCCCACTGTACATCTGATCTGAGCTGGACTTACAGAGGGGCTTGCGATTCTGATCCCGAAGGGCACGTCTAGCCCCGTGAGATCAGAATCGTGATCAGTCATGTATGTGCAGGCTGGGAATGCGATTCAGTCTGGCCTGCACGTACATGACAAGCCCGACTAACTCAGTCAGGGCTTTTTAAATAGAGCCGCGGCACCATTTAAAAGCTATGGTGCTTCTGCCGGATAAAAGTGTTTATTCCCCACAGCCCGACCCCTGATCTGGCCTCCTAAGGCCACGGTCGGGCTGCGGGGAATGTCCTCTGGTCCCCCCCGCCCCACCCGCGCCCTGGCATTAAAGAAAAAACATGTCCAGGGAAGTTATTCCACCTTGGAGGTAGAGTAACTTCCCCACACATGTCGCCAGCCCTGGACATACAGGGCTGATTCTAATGTCGGCCCTGTATGTCCAGGGCTGGCGACCGCCCACTGCCTGCTGAGACTCTGCCCCCGAGCCGCCCCTTCCCCGCCCCCATCTGACTTCCCTGCAAAACCGGCAGGGAGGTTAGACAGCGGTGGGTAAGGAACGAATAGCAGGGATGGGATGTCCAACCCCGCTATTCGTGGCACAGAATAACCCCCTAACCAAACAGATTTAGAGATGAACATTTACTGAAACAAATTTTTTTGCTGTGCACAGTCTTAGACCTTAGCATTTAATTATTTCAGCCCGCTCCTTGGAATTCTCCACTTAAACTTTGGAGAAATTCAAGCTATTATTATTTATGAAAAACATATTAAAGCTTGGCTCTTTAATCAAGGATTTACAGTTGCTAATCTGTTGTTGGCCTGGCTGGGTTGTCAGGGAAAGATGAAGCACTATGAAAGTTGGGTTGGAGGTGGGGTTATCGCTTTTATAGTGATTCATTTTTATAGGTGTAATTTCTGTTTATGTTTTTATGCTATTTCTGTTGTATGATAGGAAGTTTATGTTAGAAACAGAATTATTTTTAAATTGTACTCTGCTATGGGATGTTTAATGTATGGTGAATTATCTTGTCTACATTATTGTGTGCCATACAAAATTTGTTGATCTCAAGGACTTATGCTTTACTTTACTTAGCGGTAGAAATATTGCAGAATTTCAAAGCTAAAACAGTCTGGTTAGGGTGAATAGACCTGGTCGGATCGAACAGTTACTCCGCTCTTTAGTGTTAGAGGGCAGACTGTCATTGGATTAATTCTTTTGGATTTGCGATACCAGGACACAATAAGATTCTTTTTGTTTAGCTCAAGCACTTAAAGATCAAAATGTGTTGCTTTCAGGCCATTAACCTCAAATAATGGAGTTTTCACACCCCTCCAAAGGCAGTATGATCACAGCTTAATCAAAAATGCAAGACATTCACTGGAGTCTACTCATAGATCGCATAGATGTGTAGTCCAGGGCCTAGTACGTTTATTTCACTGAACTATTTACAGCTTCTTCATCTGCCAACTCTGCAGCTGATGGCTAAAGATTTTGGAAAGGTCTAGCTCAGAAAAAGGAGGTATGCGGTTGTGCCAAATCCTCAAAGAATCTCCACATACTACTACCTACTACAAGTTATCATTTCTATAGCGCTGCTAGGGATACACAGCTCTGTACACATAAGAGACCGTCCCGACTTGACAGAACTTACAATGCATTTAGACAAATGGATTGTAACTGTTGGGACGGGGACTAGGGATTTCATTTATAGGGAATGATTAAAATACTTATGGGTATTAAACAGGAGAATAAGGAGGGTCAGCATCCAAAAGCAGCCTCAAAGGTGGGTTTTTAACCTGACTGAATAGGACCAGAGACAGAGCCTGATGTCCCGACTCAAGAAGACTTGTTCCAGGTGTAGCAAGGTGAAAGGAACAGAGTCTGGATTTTGTGGTGGAGGAGAAGAGCACAGATAAAATAATTTCTGCAAACCCATTATGTTTTTCTTGCTATTGCTCACTTGTGAGGCAGGTCTCAGGGTGACCTATCCTCCTCAACTTCTGTCTGACTCACCTTCAGAGTGCAGGTTTGAATGTTGTCACTTAAATATTGATTTAAGTACCTCTACCTGCTCAGTGTGGTGCTCACCAGTGACTAATATGCTTTTCTTCTTGGGCATAGCAAGAACACATTAGAGGGTTTCACTCTGGTAAGTGATACTTTTTTTGAGTAAACATCCCTGGTTTCTTGTGATGTGTAACTAATGTAGTGCAGCACTCTCAGGACTGGTTTAAGAGCCAGATTATACACGTGTTACCAATCCATCATGTTCGTAATGCTAATTAACAAAGCAGGAACATAATAAAGCCACAGATCTTGCACACATTACTTGGCTCAGGTTACCATTTTACAACAATCTCTCCTCCGGGCTACCCAAAGCAATTACAGGGAGAGCAACCATGCCTCGGCCTTAGGAACAGCAGGAAAGCAGCAGACTGCCCCGGCTCTTGTACTTTCTTACTTGTCATTTTTACAGTGCTCTCAATGAATGTGTCTTTTTTAAAGAAACACATAGAACAGTGTTAGTCACTGCACGTGCATGCTTGAAAATAAAGAGAGCACAAATTGCAGTAATACTACAGTTGCGGTGCCTGAGTGTGCCTGATGTTGTTTTGTCTGGGAGGGTTGGGGTTAATTAGTACTTGGATAAGAGACTACCTTGGAATACCAGGTGCTGCAGACTTACTGTGCAGAAGAAAGGCCTGGTAATCTACTTCCAGTCACACCATGCCAAGAAAACCCAGGGGATAGTCACGACATGGATAGCCAGTACTTTGCCTAGCCCAGTGCGAGCGGTGCAGCTGAACAGGGTGCAAAGGCTTAGGGGATGCATTTCGGCTGCCTGCAGTTGCCCTGCTGCTGCCACTTTTTCTTTTCTCAGTGGCGGCAGGGCAACAACAGGCATCCGAAATGCGCCCCCAAAGCCTTTTTGTGGCACTTTAAGCTGGGACGGACAGAACTGCTTGAAGTGCAAACAACTTGCACATTGGACATGCGCCTTCCCCCATCTCCATCCAGACACTTTCTGCCCTTTCTGTGCTGCCGGCGCTGCCGTGGGAGAAAACAGAGGGCAGAAGCAGCAGGACAACAGCAGGCAGCGGCTGGATGGAGGTATGAGGGGGAGGAGGGGTACGCGCCCAGTGTGCAAGTCACATAGGGTGCGATTCTATCTTGGAATGGCCCTGTGAATAGCTGTTCACCAGGAATTGACATTGACTACTCCTGCACTTAACAACAACAAATTGCAGGAGTAGTTGTGTTGCTAAGTTACCATCTAGTGCTCTTCAACAGCATTACAGAGCATCTAAACCTTAGTAGTTTCTGAGATTCTTGTCTTTTAGCAGATCAATATCTAGGCACAATAAAATGTGATAATTTTTTGAAGGTACCACAGGTGAATTATCTAAATTATTGCATGAAGAAATTGTACAATATAACACTATATATAAAGCCAATGAGAAGCAAAAAGATTGCATGATACTGTATATTGTGATACAGTGGATAATACAGAGCCCATGGAGGTTAGTGAAAATGAGAAACCTCAGATTTGGCTGAACAGGAAAGCTCAGTACACGGAGAAACAGCTGAGCAGCAAATGCCTTTAGCACAAGAAAAGCCAAAAGACATTAGAAGGAATTTTCCCTGTAATAGTTGTGACGCAGGGAGAAACAGAAAGGCTCATCAGGAGCACCTGTGCCCAAAGTCCCACGTAACGTGCAGAGAAGGGAAGCATATAAGTTCCTGGTTAGAACCAGGAAGAGGCAGTTCTGGAAGAGGTAGTCTGGGAAGAGGCAGTCTGGGAAGAGGAAGTTCTGAAAGGGGCAGTCCTGGAGAGGAGAGACCTGGAAGCAGTCCTAGAGAGAGTCCCAGCAGGAGCAGGAGGAGGGGCAGCAGCTCAGGAGGACTGAGCAAACAGCCAATGAGCACAGGTCATGCTGAAGGAAGTTTGCCGGTAGAAGGAAATTCTAAGCGTGACTTCAGAGCAAGGAACAGCTGGAGAGGTAACCAGGAACTTGCTAGTTCGGAGGGAGGCTGGAGAGCCCCGGAGAAAGTCCTCAACAACCCAGAAGCAAAAGCCAGGAACAAGGTAGAAAGGTGGGAACCTTGTTTTTCCAAAGAAGGGGTTAAAAGCTCTATATGTTTTAAAGGGCATAGCCCTGGACATAACCATAAAGCTGAAAGATATCCAGTGTTCTCACTAGGTGGGAAGGGACAGAAAAACCAGCAAGAAGCCATTCGTATACCAGGCATTCATAGTCCTGGGCTTAAAGTACACTTTGTAGAAAAAGGTATTCGTGTGCCACAGGAAAGTGTGTCAGAAGCCAGCACATGTAATGAATGTGACTCTGGTAGTATCGGGAATGAACCTGAAGTAATGCAATGGGAAAATAACAGTTATTCTTCAGACCCAATTCCCATGGACTGTACGATATGTTTTTCGGATGACATCATTTCTTTGTGTTAACCTTGAAGAAAATAACCTTGTGACATTAACAAAGGAAAAGAAGATATTTTGCTCTGTAGCCGTCTTTTGTTTTGATGCTGTTTGTTGTGTTTTCATTCCTAAGAATATCTGTTTCGGGAAAGGGAATAAAGCCCTGATTTATTTACTTTACCACTCGACTGAAAGACTCTGTTTTTAGTAGAAGAGCAGATTGAAACTCAAAACCCTAGGCAGCCGCCTAAATAGGGTTCACCGGGGCTCTATCACACGGGCCCCATCACAAATGGTGTAGTTGTTGCGGATCATTCAAAAGGAGTGAACAACCACGATGCAGCAGAAGACAGCGCGGAAGGAGCAGACGTTGGCACGCCAGGAAGGATCTGAATACTGTGGCAGAGACAAGCACCTTCTCAAAGTGCAAACCTCCACCTGGCTCAGGTAAAGAGTATATGGGCACAGGCTGGGAGGATTCAATGTGAAAAGGATATGCTTTTAAAAAAAAGAAAGGAAAAAAAAAAGGGGAAATTTTTTTTTTCTTAGTTAGTAGTACCGCACTTGGTCGTTGTGTTTTGGTTTATTTTCCAGAGTGTGTGAGCCTGAAAATGGAGGTCCAGGAAGTCTTACGCTGGATGAGCTTACAATTCGACAAACAGAGGGAGCTAGCTCAGCTGAGCCAGGAGAAGGCCACTGCAGCCCTACAGGCCCAGCAGAAGCCCCTAACGGACCTGTTGCAAGCTCTACTGGAGGAACCAAGGAAAGAGACAGCACCACAAGAGTACTTCTGAGGGGTAGGCCCACAGAATTGTGGGGTGTGGACATTTGGACAAATGACTAACAATGCTAATTTTGATGATTATGTGGAATCATTTGAGAGGGTAGCTCTCAATGCACGCTTGCCTAAAGAGCAGTGGGCCGTCAGACTGGCCTCATACTGGCCAGCAGAGTATGAAGAGGTAAAAAGAGCAATACGTGACAGGCTAGGCCTAACACCTGCTGTGTATAGTCGTATGCTAAGGTCAACTAAGCTTCAAGCAGAGGAAACACCAAAGGCACTGTGCCATAGGGTGCACAGTTTGGTTTTGAAGTGGCTTGAACCAGAGGGAAAAACTCTGGATAATATAATAGATGCGATTGTGCTAGAACAGTACTATGAGGCAGTTCCGGTAGAGGTGAAAACCTTTTTAACATTACAGAATTGCCAAACCTCAACTGAAGCAGCGCAGTTAACAGAGCGGTTCCTTGAAGCCGAATTGGCCAAAAAGATACCAGGAGGCGCTGAAAGTAAGTTGGGATTGGCTAGTTCTGGAAAGGCAAATAGAGAGCCTCGAATGGGTGCTCGGTATACAAGTGAGTGTTTGCCCAAGAGGGAGGATAGGAATGCTTTGTTAAAATGTTTTAAGTGTGGAAGGCTAGGGCACATGAAGAAAGATTGTATCTACCGAACTGCACTGATAACAAATGATAACAAGCATGTACAAGAGGGATTCCGCATAGATGTGGAAGTGCAAGGAGTCCCTGCAAGAGCTTTGCTTGACTCTGGGGCGGACCAGAGTATGGTCTCCCGAAAGTTCTGGCAAACCATATAGACCCAAAATGGTTCCACCCCGAGTCAAACCGAAGGGATAGCCAAAATAAGGTGCATTCATGGGTCCTCCACCTGTTATCCTCTTTTCAGCCTAATGATAAAAGGATTAGGAGTCCGAAAGAAAGCCCTAGTAGCCCTAGTGCCAAAACTACCTTTCGACTTAGTCTTGGGTAGGGACTGGCCCCCATTTGACAAGGGGCTAAGGGAAGGTCTGCACCTAGAAGGGGATAGGACATCAAAAGGGTCCCAGCTCCAAATTCCCGGGAACCAAGAAAAACCTCCAGAGGAAGGGGATGGACGGGAAGGGGAGAGGTCCCTTGGGTATCCCCGCAGAGTAGAAATGGAAGAGAGGCCTGAACCAGTGAGCAGTGATGGAGGGGAAGCTATGGTGACTTTGGTTCCCGAGCCTCTGTTTGCAAAACCCACAAAGATAAGTCCTTATTCAAAACCCCAGGTAGGAGCAGAAACGCCCGGTAAGGGAGGCTTCATATTAAAATTTTGCAAAATATCCCCTAACGCCCAGAGCCCGCAAAAAGCGACTGCAGCCTCAGCAGGGTATTACCTTTTTAGTGCGGTGGCGGAGATAGTGCCCAAGCGGGGAAAAGCCCTGATTGATACGGGGTTGCAAATTCAACTGCCAACAGGGTGTTATGGGCGAATAGCTCCCCGATCCGGACTGGCATTGAAGTATTTTATCGATGTCGGGGCCAGGGTTATTGACCCTGACTACAGGGGAGGGGTTAAGGTTTTGCTCTTTAACTTTGGGGAACGAGATTTTGAAGTAAAAATAGGGGATAGGATCGCCCAGATCATTTGTGAACGATTTGGGTCTCCAGAGGTGAAGGAGGTGCCCCAATTGACCCCTACTAGCCGGGAAAGCGGCGGATTTGGCTCCACGGGGCAGAGGGAGGTACAGGGACTCACCGCCACCTCAGGGGAAAAGATAGAGGATGATCTAGGTCCCCAGGTCGAGGACTGTAGAGTGGATTCAGCTCCCAAAATAGGCACGGAACTGTCGATGCAACAGCAGCGCCAGTTGGCCCAGTTACTTGCGCGGTTTAACGACGTCCTTACGCCTATACCGGGGGAAACCACACTAGTCGCACATGAAATTCTCACCCCTCCCGGGAAAATTGTGCGGCAGCGGCCTGTATACCTTAGCAATGCCGTCCTAAACTTGGGAACACGTTCCACATATATCAAAAGGTTGCTTAATGTCAGCTAACAAATCCTAAGTTAAACACAATCTGTTGATAGACATTCATCATAGCAATCTTTCTGATATCTGTGGAGTGTGTTTCACTTATTGATTCTGACAGTGTTTACCACCCTGGGGAGTGACCCTAACAGTATTGAGTACCATAGCAATGCCCACACTGTGCCCAGAACTGGTGTGGCGACCAGGGCTGCCACAAACCTCTGTATTTGCACAATGCTGGCATAGGTGTGGGAGTGTGTGTCTGTCTATCCAGTGTGTTGTGGCTGACTACGCCTTATTGAACCCACATTGCTTGCACCGTTTCCAGTGTTAGCCTGCTAATGTGCATAATGAGGAGCAAGGTACTGTGGGTATGGCCCGGACAGGGTGGCATGGGCAGGATGCATTTGCACAGGGTATAGGGCAATGGCTGGGACATTGTAGTGCCCGACCACCACCTGCATAGACAGGGTTGCCACAGAATGTCATCCTGGGAGGTTGCTCTCACCCTGACTGAGCAGTGACCACGGCATGGCTAGGTTCCCCCACTAGTGCTATATAGTATTTCTTGCAAGTGATATTTATGGGTTCTCTTTTCTGGGGCCCAATCACTGACATACCTGTGTGGTGTGTGTGCTGACATTCCAGCTTTGGGTGCACACAGTTCCTTCAGGAACATGCACTATGTGCTAGCTAGCAGACTGTCTGCAGTTGGCAGCTCTATGGCTGCACCACCTTGCAGGGTGCAGCAGGTGCACACTGACTACCCTCTGCTGGTGAATGTGAGGTTGTAGTGGGGGCAGCTGAGCTGACTGGGCCCATTACCTATCTGCCAGTTGCCTAATCCCAAGTACAGATCTTCAGCAACTGTCCATTTACCACCAGGACTGGGGTTGCTGGGGACCACAGCCTGTCCTCATGTACCTTTACTACTACCCCCCCCCCCCTTTGCAAAGGGTGAGAGTGTAGGTCGATTGGGGGCAGATCATGTCCCTGACAGAGCAGTTTGCTAAGTACATTGTTGCCATGTGAGCCCCTGTCACACTCCCTGCTCCCTAAACAGGTGACCATAGCAAGCACAGTGGATATACACTATGTTGTGTGCATCATAGTCCATAAGGGCCAGACATGACTGGCAATTGCAAATTGACACAGAAATCTCCTAAAGGTGTCTGCAACAAATACCTGCCACACACTGGCACTGATGGAGACCTGCAGCACAGCCCACCTCAACCAACCTGGGTACTGCGGACCTGGTGCTGGCCACTCCACCTCAAACTCAGGGTGAGCACAAAACATGTACATTGGCATGGCCTGTGGGTACTCTGTGCCAGTAACATGCACGGTCATTCCCCCATACCAAGCTGACGTTCTGTAGAGGTGCATACCCCATCTGGTGAGCAGATGTAGACTGCTGTTCTGCATGTGAATTGCATTATGGGTACTGTTGGTTCTATCCTATCCTGGTAGCCACAGCAGTTTTATGGTGACGTGCACTCTTTCTGTAGCCAGACATTGGTATAATAACTCCCATAGTGATGTAGCACAATGGTTAATGTAATGACTTCAGTAGCAGAGGTCATGGGTTTGCTTCCTCTCTGTTCCCCTTTTTTTATGGCTGTCCTACATAACTACGTTTCATTCGTGTAACAGTCATATTTGTGCAGATCTGTGCTGCTGCCACATTATACCCTCATCACTGTTGCCATCCATCCTTCTGTCTATCTGTGTGTGCCAGCGGTGTGGTGTCCTGCCCTAATGTGCAGGCTGCTACCCCATGTCCTGCACTGGCACACTTTTCTGCACTGTGGCTCTTCATGCTTGCCTCTCCTGTGTCTGCTCTGCATGGCACTGCTCTCATCTGTCCTCCTGTCATTGCACTTATCCTGCCACCTCTACCTCCTCTGGTGGACATGTATCCCCATCCTCTGCCACACACTGTCATTGTTGCACTGTACATTACCATCACCCTGTACATCGGTACAGCTGCCCCCATATGTTTGTCCACTTTACCTGCTGCCACATGGGCTGCACGTAGATTTGGCTGGTCCATGAGCTCCGTCATCTACTTCCTTCCATCACTTGTTCATTGCCTTTCCTTGGTGCTCTGTGCAGTGTTATGGTTACATCTGTGTTTGAGCCATACATTTCATGCTTGTAACTTTGGGGCACCTTTGTGCCCCTGGGCACCATCTCCTGTGTCATCTTGGCATCCCTGGGGCATCTTTCATGGCACCTTAGGTTTGGCCAGCTTATGGGGGCCTTATATGCTGCCTTGGAGGGTGCCAACCTTTCCTGCCACCCTCTGGAGCACATTATGACCTGCCTTGGATGACGTGGTGCTTTATGATGTGCCTTATGGTGCGCCGTAAAAGGTGGAATAGGTTTCGGCACTGGGGTGAGGCTTTTTTGGCTGGCAGTGCAAATTGTTGGGATGTGTCTGACTGTTACAGGCAGGAAAAGGGCTTGCCTCAGACAGTCTTTTAACTGAGCCCACTGGGGGATCAAACTCATGACCACTGTATCAGCAGCCAATGTATTAACCAGTGTGCTACACCTCTGCTGCTGTGATGGTAGGTCAGCGCGCCTAATTAAGGCTAATGCGTGTTAACGTGCCACGGCTCCCTCTATCGCGTGATAACAGACTTTATCACACGATAACCCGAAATGCTACCTTAAGACCGGAACGCCCACTACCTGATATGGCATTCATCACAGTAAGACTGCAACTAACGCTGGTAACATTAAGATGGTTTAGTAAACATACCCCTATGTTCCATGTACACCGATTCTTAACTCACTAAAACAAAACTGGAAATTCAAAATGGCATACTCTCAACATACGATCTTAAACTTCGGGGAGCTGAATCAGCAAAAATTAAAAATACATAACACCAGCAATTAAAGGAGAAAAGACCTCAGTGCAGGGGGCTAATATTGCACTATGGAGCAATTTCTAGCCCAAGAGGAATAGCCTTCTCAAACATTAGCGGTCAGAAAAACTTTAAAGATTATTTCAATTTTATTTATACACTAATAATCCATTATCAAAAAAGGACTTGCTAAGCTTAGCATAGTCCAAAAACAACAAATGAAAATTGTTAATATTTTTCTTATAACTAATCAATAAAATTCAATAAAGCAGAAAAGCTACCGTTCAATGTAAGATTTCTTCGTTCAACAGCAACGAATGGGGACTTAAACCAGATATTCAACCTACCCTTCCCACACTCTATAGGTCACTGCCAATCTGGCATTGAGATACCTAGAGCAAAAATTAGAAACATTCAAAATACAAAGCTGCCGAATACATCAAATGCATCAAAAGCTCTTTTCCATCTGGTCTTTAGAATATAGTCCTAGTATTAGTCCTCTTACAGGGGGTAGCTATAAGCAAAACAATATGAATACCCTCCAAAAATGTTTCCTGGGCTATGCACTTCTAGTATTGCCCCTTTTCATTCCCACAGATTATTTCATTGTTTCATTCTTCACTAAATCACAGACTTGTGGGGGATTATCGAGGTCTCAGACTCCAACCAGCGCTGGCTACAACGGACTACCGTCCTTAGCCGCAGCACTTTTTTGCATCAACGACCTCTATCCATGCACCCCTTCTTGTCTTACAGTGTAATAAAGTATGCAATCTCTTTACTTATATTAGAAATTTTGTGCTTATCTTTAGCTCTCGAAATACCCCGACGCCACCATCCGGTTCCGTGCGTGCGTTTCACAGGCGTGGGTTTCTTCAGGGGGAGTTAGATATCTCAAGCACTCAATATAATTTCATCTTTAATCATTCGGCGTCGTCATTAATCCAAGATTGCAGCACTGTCAATGAAATGGTTACAATTAACTCTGTTTGCATGCCACTCAAATAGATTACTAGGTAACTGTATAAGGAATTATCGTGCCACTTCATACACAATCTAATGTCCATACCTTGACATTCCGTACTGCTATACGTTTCTCTCTGAGCCACTCGGTCCCAAAAGACGCCGCGCATGCGTGTCCGCGATACTATGGTAATTATGTTACCATCCTACTTTTTACCTTTTACCTTTCTACATCTCACTCTTAATGGTATGTTGTCTCCAAGGATACTTTTCACAAATTCTCAATATAATTTCAGGTCTTCCATACATACGATCATTATAGCGTTCGTCAATACTGGAAGTTCAGGATTTTCTACAGCTCATATACAATCACAGCTGATGTAACTTCGAGCCTACTTCATACCTTTCCCGTGGCTCATCTCCCTTGGTTCAAATCACGAATATATACCTCCTAATATTGGTTTTTCATCCATCAAATATAAAAATTCCAGTATGGATAAGCCGGAATTTCAAACATTGTTTATAGTAATGCAGCAGACGTCAAAGACATGCTCCCCACTCAATCATATTATTTAAGCCTGCAGGATGCACTGTATTCAATTTATATATCCATCTTTGTTCACAAATTATCAATGTTTGCTGTTGTGACTTCCCTTCCTGACCGGTTATCACTCTCTCCAAACAGAAACATCTGAGCTCCTCAAAAGTATGTTGCTTTTGTAAACAATCATTAGTTTGGCTATTTGCGCCATGAAATCAAGATGTTCAGGTGTTAAATCCCCTCTATTGGTCAAAGATGTCATGATAACTTCATGTGCTGCCATCTGGGGAATACTAGTATAACTACCTGCACTTCCAGTTATGTGGTATATTGCATCACGTGGCCCTGTGACCTACGCTATATCGGGAAAACCACACGATCTTTCAAAATTAGAATGAATGAACACCGCAGTCGATTAAAATGCAAAACTGTAGAAGCCCCAATAGTTGCACATTGTTTACAAAAGCAACATACTTTTGAGGAGCTCAGATATTTCTGTTTGGAGAGAGTGATAACCGGTCAGGAAGGGAAGTCACAACAGCAAACATTGATAATTTGTGAACAAAGATGGATATATAAATTGAATACAGTGCATCCTGCAGGCTTAAATAATATGATTGAGTGGGGAGCATGTCTTTGACGCCTGCTGCATTACTATAAACAATGTTTGAAATTCCGGCTTATCCATACTGGAATTTTTATATTTGATGGATGAAAAACCAATATTAGGAGGTATATATTCGTGATTTGAACCAAGGGAGATGAGCCACGGGAAAGGTATGAAGTAGGCTCGAAGTTACATCAGCTGTGATCGTATATGAGCTGTAGAAAATCCTGAACTTCTGGTATTGACGAACGCTATAATGATCGTATGTATGGAAGACCTGAAATTATATTGAGAATTTGTGAAAAGTATCTTTGGAGACAACATACCATTAAGAGTGAGATGTAGAAAGGTAAAAGTTAAAAAGTAGGATGGTAACGTAATTACCATAGTAGTCTTGACGCAAAGTTTAAAAATCCGTAGTACCGCGGACCCGCATGCGCGGCGTCTTTTGGGACTGAGTGGCTCAGAGAGAAACGTATAGCAGTACGGAATGTCAAGGTATGGACATTAGATTGTGTATGAAGTGGCACAATAATTCCTTATACAGTTACCATTATATCAGTAATCTATTTGAGTGGCATGAAAACAGAGTTAATTGTAACCATTTCATTGACAGTGCTGCAATCTTGGATTAATGACAACGCCGAATGATTAAAGATGAAATTATATTGAGTGCTTGAGATATCTAACTCCCCCTGAAGAAACCCACGCCTGTGAAACGCACGCACGGAACCGGATGGTGGCGTCGGGGTATTTCGAGAGCTAAAGATAAGCACAAAATTTCTAATATAAGTAAAGAGATTGCATACTTTATTACACTGTAAGACAAGAAGGGGTGCATGGATAGAGGTCGTTGATGCAAAAAAGTGCTGCGGCTAAGGACGTTAGTCCGTTGTAGCCAGCACTGGTTGGAGTCTGAGACCTCGATAATCCCCCACAAGTCTGTGATTTAGTGAAGAATGAAACAATGAAATAATCTGTGGGAATGAAAAGGGGCAATACTAGAAGTGCATAGCCCAGAAAAATCTTTTGGAGGGATATTCATATTGTTTTGCTTTTAGAATATAGTCAGCATCCCATGAAGTCAGAGCAACCTACCAAAGATCTCTGTTTCACCAGTAAAGGCTTCGTCAGGGGCAAACCCAATCATAATCTCAAGAAAAGTTAGGCAGTGACATCAGTGCTGATCTTTATAAATACAAACCATGAGCCAATCACAAGAGAACAAGGGGAGGAACCACCAGCTGTCAGAAAAACCATTCCCCAATTGATCTGGTTATTCGAACTATTTGGTTCCATAGAGTTTAGAAGGAAGATCTATCTTTGTTCTTTCTGTAACAGGATTTTACCTTGATCCCCTCCTCTCATTGTTACCAAGATGTTATCTATTTATTTATTTAATTTTCTTATATACCGCGCTATTTGTCATCAGTGCGGTTTACATTGAAACAATACAACAATTGGTCAGATATAACAGACCTATTACAAGTAACAGGAAAATTAACATGGAAGTAAACAGGGAAATCATTTATATTTCTATATTTCTAGAAAATACATGTTGGAGATATATAAAATCTATACAGTTAGTTAGGGTAGGTATGAGGTTAAAAGGATGGGCGAGGGGAAGGGGTGTTTAGGTGTTTGAAGTGTGCGATGAAAAGGTGGTGTTTAAGGGCTTTTTTGAATTGTTTGATGTCTTTAATTGCTCTGATATTGGGAGGGAGTTTGTTCCAACATCTAGGAGCATAATTCGAAAAAGCCCTATTGATGGATGATTGATTAGCTTTTAAGGAAACTTTTGGTATAAGTAGTGTGTCAACAGCTGGAGATCTCCTGGACCTGTTATTTGTTGTGTGTATGATGAGATCAGAGATGGAATCTGGAGAAATATTATTGAAGGCCCTAAAGGTGGTAAGGATGGCCTTATATTGGATTCTACAGTTTATTGGTAACCAATGAAGCTTCTCTAGAATGGGGGAAATATGCTCACACTTTGATGATCCGCAGAGGACACGAGCAGCTGCGTTCATGGCTAATTGTAGAGGATTAATAGTTATATTTGGTAAGCCATGGAGTATTATGTTAGCATAATCAAAGTGCGGCGTGACTAGAGCTTGAAAGATGGTGCGGAAGTCATCAGACTTCATGATAGGTTTCAGATGACGAAGGGTTTTTATCTTGAAGTAAACGGCCTTTACGGTGCGTTTTATATGTTCCTTGAAGTCTAACCTTTGATCCAGAATTACTCCTAGATATCGAATATTTGATTTGACTGGGAGATCAGCATCTCTGACTTTTAGAATTGATGGAGGGGAGAAAGATTTATTCCTTGTGATTATTAGAACCTCTGTTTTTTTAAAGTTAATACGGAGGTTTTGAGAGAGAAGCCAATCAGTTATTGAATTAAAACAGTTGATTAGCACTGTATAGTTTGGGTATGATACAGATATCGGTGAGAATAATAGCAAATCATCCGCATACATAAGGCAGGATATACCAAAAGAGCGTGCGATGTCACAGATTGGCTGCATATAGATGTTGAACAGCAGGGCAGACAAGGAGGAGCCTTGTGGTACACCTTGTTTCTGCTGAAAGGAATTTGAAGTAGCATTACCAATACAAACTTGTTGTAATCTACCTTCCAGGTAGGATTTGCACCAGTCCCAAGCACGGTTCTTGATTCCCTTCTCATGAAGTCGCTTTAGTAGTTGTATGTGATCCACAGAATCGAACGCAGCAGCTATATCAAGAAATATTAGAGCAAAGCCATTTTTTAGATTGTCAATGCTGTTGATAAGTGTATTGATTAATGTTGTTAGGAGAGTTTCTACACCGTGGGCTTCCCTGAATCCATGTTGACATGGATTTAAAGGGGAAAATGAGTCTATATGCTGTTGTATCTGCCTGAGAGTTAATTTCTCAAGAATTTTGGCTAGAAATGGGATACTAGAGATTGGACGGTATGAGTCCTCCTTCTTTGGGTCAAGCTGGTTGTTTTTCAGCAGTGGTCGGATGTATGTATGTTTGAGAGCATCTGGGAAGACACCAGATTCAAATGACAGCTTCGCTATGTTAGCTATAAAAGGGCTGAGTTCTGTGCGCATAGATCTTATCCAGTGTGCTGGGCATGGGTCAGATGGTGAAGTTGTCGTGTTGATGGAGGTAATAACTTCATTTATGGTTTTTACAGATGGTGGTGAGAGGTTGGTGATTGAAAACTGCGGAAGGGAAGTTTGGACAGGTTCATGTAATGATGTAGTATTTGTTTTTATTGATTTGGATTGGATGTAGTTCGCATAGGCTTGGGGCTGAATCCCTTCTTGTTGTGGCGGAGATGGTTGATTGATAAAGGACTTTACTAGATTAAATAAGTCTCTTGGTTTATTCAAAGAGCGGCTGAGGATATCAGCATGGTATTATTTTCTCTTAGCCCAAATTGATTCACGATGTTGTTTAAGATGTTCTAAGTAGGTGGTTTGGTCAGAGGAATTGCGTGTATTTCTCCATTTTCTCTCAAGCTTTCTGAGGTGGAGGAGAGAGGTACGTAGTTCATGTGAGAACCATGGGGCAGATTGTTTTTTAGTAACTCGGTTGTCAGATGTTGATTTTTTGATCAAGGCTGGGAGTTGGGAGTATGAGGAGAGGGTATTGTTCCAGTTATCTCAATATCATTGAGATTATCTGATAGTTTGGCAAGCTTTGGGAGAGCATGGTTTTTGAAGTCATCACTGTCTAGTTCCTTGAATCTTGTAGATCTTTTGCATCCAGTTGAGTTTAGACAGTAGTCTGTGGATTGATATGCTGGTATCTGAAAAGTTATTAGGTTATGGTCAGGCCATGGGACAGGGGTAATAGAGAGATCAATTTTGTTCATCATAATCATGTCATGTTGAGGGATAAAGATTAGGTCCAAGAGATTCCCACTTTGATGGGTGGGATTAGCCACTACTTGTTTGTAGTTGAGGTCAGACATTGCTTCTAAGAAAGACTTGGCTAGGGTAGGTTGAGTAGAAGCCAGATTAAAGTTACCTAATAACCAGTTTGGTTTGGAGGGGTCTTCTGGGTTACAGGCTAGGTCAATGATGTCAAAGTTCATCAGAGACAGCATTTGGTGCTCTGTAGATGAGGTTAATGGAGTTGGATTTGTTGGTAATAGTTAGTGTGTTTAAGTGTTGTGTACTTTTGATTAAATTTATGTGATATTGTAGCACTGTTTTTGCAAGTATTAGGACACCACCGCCTCTTCTGTGTTCTCTGTTGCAGGTGTAGATTGTGAAGTTGGGTGGAGTAAGGTGGTTTAATATTACGTTGTCTGTATTAGAGAGCCATGTTTCAGTAACCAAAAGTATATCTAAATTGTATTTGGTTATTAGGCTGTGATTACAAGCCATTTATTGCGTGTAGAGCGTGCATTAACAAGTGCACATTTTAGGTTTGGTTGATGTTTCGCTTTTTTGTTTTTGTCTTTGGTGGAGTTTGTAAGATCAAGAGATACATAAAGAAGATGTGATTGTCTCTTGTGATAAGTGTTTGGGAGTATGTGGTTTCGATTCGTAGTGTATTTTTGCAGCAAGGAGAGTGTATGATATAAACAACTTAAGAAGAGATGCAGGAAGTTCCAGAGTGTAAAGAAAAGGTTCTACCATTTGTAGAAAACGCATTCCCTTCGTCCATCACAGTACAAAATTTGCAGCAAACACATTTTCAATGACCCTTCAAATTATCAGTCTTTTCTATAGGTTAAGGGATAGCTGAACAGAAGAGATCACACAAATTCCTTTCCCTACTATAGGCTATTCGGGGTTTTAAAGCAGACAGCACTGGATGCGCTTGAAAAACAGACCATCGTTTCTTGATGGCAGCCATACATGACGCTAAAGAGGAGTACTGAAGGACACATACTATTCTATCATGATCAGAATCTACATCAGAAGTCACACTAGAGTGATCAATCAGCCATTCACGATGGTTATATAAGGCTCGTTTTAAAAGCTTTTTGTAGTATTCCAGTAGGGTAGCCATGATCAGAAAACTTGGAATACATTTTACTCAACTGCCTACGATATTCATCATTGGAAGAGCAAATGCGGTGACATCGTAGGAACTGTGACTAGGGCAAGCTGTTTTGCAGATGGATAGAATGGAAACTATTGCACTGTAACAATGTGTTATGATCAGTAGGCTTGGAATAAAGAGTAGTCAATAACTCGCCTGCATCTTTAGTTACTTGCACATCCAAAAAATGCAGACTACGATTGTTGTATGACATGTCAAAAAGAACGGCTGGGTTACATGCATTGAGGTAATCATAGAAATCTTTTAAGCTCTCCATAGGGCCACCCCACAAAAGAAAAATGTCATCAATATATTTCCACCATTTAATTATATATTGAGTATAGATAGAGGGGTAAACCCATTGGATTTCAAAAGATTCCATATACAGATTGGCTAGTGAAGGGGCAAACATTGCCCCCATCACTGTACCTGATACTTGTAAATAATAATCCTCTTGCCAGATAAAATAATTCTTTCAGAGCGACTTCAGCCAGCTGTAGTAAAAAATTGGTTGGTACCCTGTGAGTATGCTGATGCATTTTCCATATTCTTTGTAATACAATCAAAGATTCATCCTGTGTTATAGATGTATACAAAGCATTTACATCCAAAGTAACAAGCCAGTATATTTTTCCAACCTCTATTAGCTACAAATTATGTAGAAAATGGGTAGTACCTTTTAGGAACAACTTGATCTTAGGGACTTCATATTTCAAAAACTCATCAAGGTAACGGCTTACATATTCATGTAAAGAATCATTACTAGAAAGTATAAGCCTTCCAGGAGGATTATTCAAGGTGTTATGAACTTTCAGTAGAAAGTAAAAAGCTGGTTAAAAAAATTGAATTCTTTCTTAGAAAAGAAACCAGACTCCATGGCTATTGTAGTCAGGGACCTAACTTCATATTGCACATTTTGCATGGGATCGTTGTTGAGCTTACGGTAATTAGAGAAATTAGACATCTGACACATAGCTTCAGCCTCATATGCCTGGGTGTCTGTAACAACGATCACTCCACCTTTGTCTGCCCTTTTTATAACAATCAATTTTGTTGAAGATCACTTAAAGCTGAACTCTCAGCCACAGACAAATTATGCTTGAATTTTGTTTACCTCTTCTCAAGCTCTTCAAGATCATGTAAGACCAACTGTTTAAAAGTAACCAACATAGGGTCCAATAGTCCTAGAGGAACCCAAGAAGACTTCAACCACACCACAAAAGTATCTATTCCTGAAGTCTCCCTATCTGAGAAGTAGGTCCTCAACTGCAGTGATATGATAAACGTCTTGATAGCTAATCGACTGAAATGCATTATAAGAAGGGCCTGGGACATAAGATAGACCCCATAAAAGTAAACATTCTGCTTCTGATAATTCAATAAAGATAAATTCAGTACAGCAGATGGTAGCATAGATGTTATTATTAGTGTATAGTGTGGCTGAATATCCCACTTAGGGGCATTTATACGGTTTGCAGCTCTGTAAACCATGTAAATGCCTTAGAATATCAGGCCTTTTGTGTCTACTGGAAACAATAAGGGGCAGGGGAGGTGGGAAATAAGCTCCTGAACTGACCCTTTGCTTTTGTTATCTTTTTCGTGTTGGGAGAAACTGAACAGTGTGTTGTGGTTGGGACTGTGCCTATTCAACACAGCCACCATAGTGAGGACTTCTTTAAAGGACTGAGGCCCTTCGGGAGCAGGACAAGGCATATGTCTAGGCCCCAGCCTGCACTGCAGCAGATTTGTTTTTATTTTTTAATTTTCTCTTTACCCCCCTGAAGATTTGTCTCCTGAGTTTTGGTTTGAAGTTTGTCTGATAGAACCGGCAGGATAACAAAGGACTTCTCCAGCAATTAGCGTTCCCAATCGAATACCGGCGCTGTCACCTGCCTTTGTTTTGTATAAGCTTGTGAGACTTGCCTATGCACTACTTGGAGCAATTTGCACAGCAGTGGACAGACTAGTGCCTGGTTACAAGTGGTTAAACAATTTGAAGAGATAAACCTTAAATCCCACATGTACCTAGAAAAGAAATTTTTTGTTGGATCATTTGCCTTGAGAGGAATACTCCTCTCTCGTGGCAAATCCTCCTTTTTACGCTCTTTAAAAGAGGATCCTTCCCTCTAAACACCACACCAAGGTATAATTATAAATTATCCTCAGATACTATAAGCAAGAAAAGGGAGTATACTGAGAAGTACTTAGCTGCAATGGGTGGCTTCAACATCCACAACCTGCTCATAGACAACCTGCAGTGTCACCTCTGATCACTGGCATTTCCTCATACTCCACAGATCTTCATCGACCCGTTTCTTGATTTCAACGGTCCATAAATTTTAAGCTTCCCAATTCCCTTCACTCAAAAGCATCTTATGGATAAAACGAAGCTTCTTTCAAATACGTGTGAAAAACTGAACACGACGCCGTGTTTCAGACCTTGATTCTCCCGGTCCTTCTTCATGCAAATGCATCACTCCACTACTTCCTGTTCTTCCCTTTTAAACTCCACCCTGATCCTGTGATCACAGGTTCGGGTTCTCACTGGCTGTTCTATGAAAATCAAGTCAATTAACCAAATTCCACCAATCGAGGGACAAATTCAGACCTCCAGGTGTCACTGATTGTAATCGATAGATCCATGATTGCTCCTTATACTGCAGATGAGACAAACGATCCCCCCCACGCAAACGTGGTGGGACCCTCTCTAGTATTCGCCATGTCAACTCCTGAAAGGAGTGTGTGTAATCTTGGCAATGTTCCGCCACTGGTGCAGAAAGTACTTTAGTGTTAATTCTCGAACGATGCTCCTGCAGTCTTCTCTTTATACAACGTGAGGTTCTCCCAACATAATTCTTCCCACAAGGGCAGATAATAATATAAACTACAAAAGTACTCAAACAATTTGTATGAGAAAAGCTAAAATATTTAATCCTGGTACGCAGATCCTCCCACTCTGGACCTTCTAAGGTACTATTACAAAAATCACAAGAACCACATTGATAATGACCTTTCTCAGCAGGTTCTATGCTCCCGGGTTTAGAATATATCAATAAATCAGCTAAGTTCCTCCCACGCTGAAACGCCAACATCAAAGGCTTTCTGAAACAGGGTTGCAATGCCAAAACAGACCAATGTTTCTTCAAGATATCTCTTATCAAAGAAGAATTTGGCATATACTGTATGGTAAAATCCCTACATAGGGCACACCTTCCTTTTCGCCTAGGCTAGGAGACCATGTTGCCCTTTCTTCCCACTACTCAGGGTGATTGAAACGTGCTCTCTTGTATGCTGTCCGGATCACTCTCTAGGGATAACCCCTCTCAGTCAGTCGTATCTTTAACTCTTTGGCATATTTCTTAAATTGTTCCAGCGTAGAACACAGATGTCGCAACCGAATGAATTGTCCCACTGGTAAACGCCTAGAAGGGTCCCGGATGGTAACTACTGTAATGTAGCAGAGTGTTCCTCTGTACAGGCTTTCTATATAATGTGGATTGAAATGTGATGCCCTGTTTATAAATCACCAGATCTAAAAATTCTATAGAATCAAGGCTATGTTTGGGCACAAATTGTAAATTCCTATTCACTGTATTAATCCAGACACAGAACTCCTGCAGCTGCACTTCAGAGCCAGCCCACAGGAAAAAAATGTCATCCAAAAACCTAGTCCACTTGAAGATGTAACAAAACCATTTTGACATATAAATAAATATTCTTTCAAATTGCGCCATATATAGAGTCGCTATTGACGGTGCCACAGTGGTAGGATCGACAGATCAATACACCCTTCACGGCAGTCTCAAAGACCCTGCCTACTCTCAGCAAGGTGCATTTGCTTGGGCTTCCAGGTAAGGTACCTGGGGGCAGTGCCATACCTAACCATGTGTGAGCAGTGCAGCCACACTGGGTGCAAAGGCTTAGTGGTGTATTTCAGGTTGCTGGCCTCGGCTCCCCCCACACTGCCTGCTGTTTTCTCAGCAACGGCGGCACCAGTAGCAGCGAAACAGACCTGACTTCCAGTTAAAAAAAGAAACAAACACGCGGTCTTGTATGCAGTTCTGCTCCCTTCCTCCCTTCTTTGATGTAGGTTGCGTCAGAGGAGAGAGGGACCACATCAGCCATTCAAACGCGGAGTTGCAAAGACCTGTATTTGAATGGCTGGCCCGGTCCCTCCCTCCTCTGACGCAACCTACATATGAGAAGGGAGGGAGGGAGCAGAACTGCATACAACACCCACATGTTTTGTTTTGTTTTTAACTGGAAGTCAGATCTGTTTTGCTGCTGCCCCTTCAGAGAACACAAAAAGTGGTGGCAACAGGGCAAGGGCGGGCAGCCAGTTGGACATGAAGTCAATGAGATAATGACAGGAGCGCACCAGATATGCAAATCACACAGGGTGCAATTATGGCTCAGTATGGCCCTGCTGGGGGTATTACTAGCGGATAAATAGTAGCTGAGAGTTTGGGGAAATTGGGGTGGTGGTGACTGACCAGAGAAGGGAGTGGAGGTGAGAAGAGCCATACTTGGGGTTTATTTTGTCTTTTTGGTTGATTCCAGGTGGGCTGGAGGAGCTATGAATTTTCATAAGATGATGTAATGATTTACCCAGAGACTCAGGAGCTGTTGCAGCAGACATTGATGGCAACTAGAGACCAGCAGCAACCCCTTTTAGACATCCTGAGGGAGCAAGTACAACAGACTTGGCTCCTGCTAGAACAGCCCCCTTCTGCTGCGGAGTTTCCTGGGATGCCAAGGACTGCGGTAGGCCTATCGGGACTTGGGACTATGTATATTGGCAAGCTTGGGGAAGCGGATGACCTCGAGGACCTTTTAGTGTCATTTGAGAGAGTAATGCAAGCAGTTGGCTGGCCATGGGCCCAGTGGGCATACTAGATAGCCCCTGGCTGCCTAAAGAACCCTAAGTAATGAGCAAGCCGGCAATTATGATATGGTCAAAGCTGCCATTAAAGATCGCCTCGGGTGTACTCAGGAGCATTATTGTAGGTTTTTCTGAAATGCCAAACAGAGAGGCCAAATTTTGGCTCAAAGACTCCGTGACTTGGCCTTGAAATGGCTAGAGCCAGAAGGCAAGTCTGTGGCAGAGATAATCTCTGACCTACTATATGAGCAATACCTCTATGCCATATCTCCTGAAGTATGGATGGCCACTACAGTAGGGCAGGCCATTCTTGTTTCTGAATGTTACTTGGAGACCCAGTCGGAGAGTAGGGGCTCATTCTCAGAGGGTAGGGGGTCCTCTGAGGAATGCTCAGTTTAGTAAGCAGGAAGAGGGAGTAGAGGTCCTTGAGAAGGGGCAAAGTTGGGAAGCAGGAAGGAGAGTTCAGGTGGAGGAAGGCCGGCCCCAATGGACCCAAGGGTATAAGTGCTTCACTTGTGGCTAGGTGGGCCACTTTAAAAGGGATTCTATAAACAAGCTTAATATGCTGGGGGAAGTCAAATCCAATGAGAATCCCTTTCCAGAGTACTCGCAGGAGCTCAGCATAAATGGTGTCCCAGTAAAGGCCTTACTGGACTCTGGAGCCAACCAGTCCATGGTTGCGGGCAGGTTATGGACAAAGATATAGTAACAAAAGGGGGAAGCTGTGGTTAGGAACCAAGGGAGTATTCGCATTAGGTGTATTCATGGTGCTGCTACGCCCTATCCCCTACAAAAGGTGAGAAAGTAATGGCAGAGAAGTACAGATTGTTTGAATGTAGCAGTGGTCACCCGACTTCCCTATGGTTTGATATTAAGGCAGAATTGGAGGGCATTAAAGGAGCAACTGGCAACTGTGGATGGCTTAGGGGCCCATTCTGATCAGGGCACATTCGGCCTGTCTGGGCATCCAAAATCTGAATGGGCTGGATTTGCACCCATTTATGCACCCACGGGAGTTCCTGCTGGAACAGAATTGGGTGCAAAGGGCTTGGACAAGCAGGACATGCCCCGATTCTGTCACGCCAAACGGATAGCTCCCACCCAGTCTAGCCCAGCCGAAGTGCCTACATGCAGCTCTCCCGCACTGGATTAAATGTGCTGTTCCTCAACACCCAACCCCCGGATGGGCCTGCCAAAGCTGAATTGGGCTGTGGGGAACCTCCAGCTGCCGCTTACTGTCTTTTGGGGTCCCACTAGTGATGATCCTCTTACTCGGGGGGTGGGGGGGTGGCATTTCATCTCCAAGGTGGAATAATTTCCCCATGCAGCTCTGCCTCCCCGGATATACAGGGCCACGACTGTAATCGGCCCTGTATGAGCAGTGTCAGGCTTTCACCTCCACCCTGCCCATGCTCCTCTGGCCCTCCCCCTCCCGCTCCCGTCCAGAGCTCCCCGCACAACACTGCTGTACGTGCAGGGAGCCTGATGTTGGGAACATGCCCCAAGAGAATAGTGGGGGTTGGACGTCCGGACCAGGCATCCATCCCCGCTATTCCAACATTGGCATGACCCGCACAATATCCACTCATGCCCAGTCCCAGAGTCCGTAGGGAGGCCAGATTCCAGATCCCGAGTTGGGGGAGCTTGTCCTTTTTGAGGAGGGAGAGGTTATAGCCACCCCAGGACCCCCCTGGAAAGGGAGGGGACAAAGAAAAGAGGAAAAAAGGGTGAGAGTACGGCAGATAGTGGAGGCCAAGTAAGGAGGATGAATTCCCTGAGTACCAGAGGAGGTTCTAAGGAAGTACAGGGGCAGGACCCAACCTTAAAGGAGGGGCCCAAGGGGAGGCTCAAGTTAGGTTCCCTGGTTTGTGATTAAAAAGGGACTGTTGTACTGAGAGGATGCAGGTCAGAGGGGAGAGGATCCTCGAACCCAATTGGTGGTGCCCAAGGCTTTTCGTAAAACAGTACTCAGCATTGCCCATGACCACCCACTGGCAGGCCATAAAGGGGAAAGCAACACCCTTGCTCAAACTCAGGATAGGGTGTTTTGGCCTGGGATGTATTGGGAGGTGCACAATTTTTGCAGCAGCTGTGTCTCCTGCCAGAAGCTAACTGGGCTTTTCCCTCCTAGAGTTCCTTTGATTCCACTGCCTGCTATAGGAGAGCTCTTAGCAAGGGTGGCTATGGATATCATTGGGCTTTTGGAGATGAGTACAGGGGGGCACAGATATATTCTGGTTGTCCTGGACCATGCTACACAATTCCCATGGGCTTAAATGGCACCCTTAGATTTTGCATTGATTCCGGCAAGTAAATGCTATATCAGAATTTGATGTATACCCTATGCCGCGCATATTAGATTGGTTAGGCACTGCTCTATATTTGACCCCTTGGATCATACTAAAGGCTATCGACAGATACCTCTGACCCCATCATTGCGGGTGAAAGCTGCCTTCAGTACCCCAATGAGCCTATACCAGTTCAAGCAGATGCCTTTTGGGCTCCATGGGGCCATAGCTACCTGCCAGTGGCTGATAGATGCCATTTTAAAAGGGCACCAGGAATACACGGCAGTCTACATGGATGACGTGGTCCTCTTCTCACCAGATTGGGAAAGTCATATTCCATGAGTTAGGGCTGTGTTAGAGCTCTTATGGAAGGCTGGACACAGTGAACCCAAAGAAATGCGTTTTGGCCCAGTGTAAGGTGAAATACCTGGGGTACCAGGTGGGAGGGGGTGAAATACGTCCCTTATTAGATAAAGTTCAGAGTGTAAAGGGATACTCCATCCCATGAGTAAAAAAACCTTAAGGGGATTTTGGGGGCTCATAGGATATTATAGATGATTCTTCCCTAATTTTTCCCAGAGGGCAGCCCCACTTTCAGACATGCTCCGAAAGAGCCATCCCAATCAGCTTCAATGGCAATAAAAGAAATACTACGCCTTTAAACATCTACAGAACAGTCTATGCCAAGAATCAGTATTGAAAGGCATAGATTTTAACAGAGAATTTCTTTTACAGACAGATGCCTCAGCTGGGGGGCTGAGAGCGGTTTTATCTCACCGCATCTGAGGGAGGAATATCTTGTGCTATATTTAAGCTGGAAGTTGTATAAGCACGAAAAGAATTACTCCACTCTGGAGAAGGAGTGTCTGGCCATTGAGTAGGCAATTGAAACTCTGAGATACTACTTGTTGGGTCAGTCCTTCACCCTGGTCATATAGATCATGCAGCCCTGAAGTGACTACATCAAATGAAAAATGCTAATGCCCGCTTAACCCAGTGGTACCTGTCCTTGCAAAACTATAGGTTTAGTGTGAGACATTGATCAGGGCGGCAGCATGTTACTGTGGATGCCCTGTCCAGGGTTCATGAGGGAGGTGGCAACAGTGGTGTTCAGCCCAAAGTCAGCACAAACTTAAGGGATAGGGTATGTGGCACCGAAGGCTACCCTGAAGATCCAGATGGCCAGTGGTGGGCAAGGAACCTCCCTCCATGGCTAGACCATCTCTCAGCCCCAGGCAAAAAGAGGACAGAGCCCTTACCTGTAGCTAGGGGAGACCACAGGTTGGCGGAAAGCCAGTACCCACAGTCCCTTGTGAGCCGGAAAAATCCTCTGCAGAATATCAAGGGCAGGAGAGTTCCTGTAGCCTGGGAGACTGAAGGAGGGGCAGAGGGCCTGCAGTTTCCCTGAGCACAGTCAGTATGTTCTCTCTCCCAGGAGCCAATGAGTGCCCAAGAGGGAGTTAACTGATACTCAGGAAACCAGGGAGAGGTTAAGAAGAGGGAGCTTCCCCGGGATGTGGGGTATCAAACTCTCACAGTCAAACCAGGAAGGATTTAAACATCCTGAAGTGCCTCTTGTAGGCAGCCAGCCTTCCCGTGAGGGGTCTCTGGACAAGATGGAAATGGAAGCCTCAGAAGGGATGCCACTTGACCTACCTGCAGCACAGGCGGAAATGGAGGTAGAATGGACCAGTAAGCTGTGAACTTCATCTTTGCTGTTTTCTATGCTTGATTGTTTAAGGTTGGTGCAAGAAGGAGGCGTGAAGAGAGTAAGTCACAGCGGTGTGGCACCTCCCTACTTTTCTCACCCCACTGTTTGAGCCATAGTGGCTATTTTTGATAGGGGTTGAGAAAGGGGATTAAGTTTTTATTTTGTGTTTTGCCTGGTGGATTAGACTGGAAGGAAGCTTGTGTTTACTGGAAACATTGAGGGGTGGGGGAATAACCCCCTGAACTAACCTTTTGCTTTTGTTTTTTTTTCTTGTTGGGAGAAACTGAACTGTGTGTTGTGGCTGGGATGGTGCCACCATAGTGAGGACTTATTTAAAGGGCTGGGGCCCTTCAGAAGCAGGACTAGGCATATGCCTAGGCCCCAGTCTGCACTGTAACAGATTTTTTTTAAATAAAATTTTCTGCTGACTCGCCTGGGGATTTGTCATCTGAGTTTTGATTGGAAGTTTTTCCGACAGAACCGGCAGGATAGCAAGGAGCTTCTCCAGTGATCAGCATTCCCAATCGAATACCGTTGCTGTTGCCTGCCTTTGTTCTGCACAAGCTTGTAAGACTTGCCTAAGCCCTATCTGCAGCAGTCTGCACAGTGGCGGACAGACCAGCGCCTGGTTATACTCTGTGCTTCGGCTGCTCCTTTTCAAGTGGCTCTGGTCACTTTCTCCTGCAGCTGGATTTTGCCTTTTTTGGCTGGTCACTTTCTTTGCAGCTGAGCCTCTTCACAGCCTGCCAGCTCCGCAGCTCCTGGGCAGCTGATATTCTCAGTCTTTGGAGCATCTTCTTATGCCTTCTACCTTGGTTCCTCTTCTCCATGGGCTCCTTTCCTTCCAGCATATGAGTTGATCGGGCTTCTTTTCTTCCTCCTTTTTTCCCTTCTGCTTGATGCTGAATTAAAAGCCCCTCTTCTCCAGGGAGAACTAGCCCTTCTGTGGGCTTGCTGAGGTAGGAACCTTTCTGCTTCTCTTCATTTTTCCACTGGGGCCCAATTAGTTCCTGGACATTTCTCCTCCACATCATGTCATGGCTCTGATGCCTCTCCATAGCGGGGGCCATTCTTTTTCATATTGCCAAGGCTATAATGGCTCCAATGGCGCTCTCATTTTGCCACTTCAGGTGTGGCTTACCTCCCCTGCAGCACTCAGGCTGCTGCGACTCTTCTCAGTGTAGACCTTCCTCCAGCTGCGGCACTTCTCTAGTGGCGCCCACATAGGGTTGCCAGAGACCTTTGGTCTAAAATCAGGAAATTTTTTCAAAAAATAACACTTTTCAAAAAAACATTTTATTAGGCATCAAACACAGTAAAACATTATTTACATGTATTTACTGGTTGACAATATTTTGATTTAGCAGATTTTAGTCAGCCAAAATCTTTTTGTACATATCACCTCAAGATAATGAATAGTTTATTTTAACTTGAAACAAGCATTTTACAGTTTTAATAGCCAATCGATTTTGATCATCCGTCCATTGCTTCTTGCACGCCAAAAATACTTGTTTCACTAGTGACGTTATACATAATTACAAATTAATTTATATTAGTAACATTACTATGATGACAAAAATTGAAAAAAATTAACAAATGATAAACTATGATCAAGACTTTGCGCTTCCAGAAAATGTTTATATTTTCCTCCTCTTTACATATGTCTTAAATTCGCTATATTTTGTATGTACATTGGAACCTGAACTTTCCCATATTTGGGAAAGAGCCCAAGCTTTTTCCCCTTTTTCAAACAAACACCAAAAGGAACATTTTTGGGCAAAACACTGAGTCACAATCACAAGTTGAAAAAGAAAAACTTATAATTAATGTTTCATTTCTCCATTTTATGTGCAATAATGGGGTCATTCCAAGGCATGAATAGCGGGGATGGACATCCAGTTGGGACGTCCATCCCCGCTATTCGGGCCCCCTTCTGACCCCGACCCTGACTAACTTCCCTGCTCGTTGTATGGGGAAGTTAGATGGGGGCAGAAAAGGGGCAGATTGGGGGCGGCATTAGGGTGGGCAGTGGGCGGTCGTCAGCCCCGGATGTACAGGGCCAATTCCAATGTTGGCCCTGTACATCCAGGGCTGAGGGCTTGAAAGGGGAACTTATTCCACATCTGAGGTGGAATAAGTTCCTCGAGTAGGTGGAAAGCAGCAGGAGGTGGCAGAAGAGATTCCCTGCAGCCCGACCCTGGCCTTTGGAAGCCAGATCAGGGGTCGGGCTGCGGGAAATGCAGTTTGCAGTCCGGCGGCTGGGATCACGGCTTTTGAATGGACTCATGGAGCCATGGCAACCGGATGCCATGGCGCTGCAGCTCCATTCAAAGATCTGACTGAGCTATCCGGGCAAGGCCTGTATGTGAAGGCCGACGTGAATCGGGGTTCTGGCCTGCAGGTATAGGCCTGGACGTGATTCTGATCCCGCAGGGCTAGACGTGCCCCACAGGATCAGAATCCCGGCTAACTTTGTGCATCCAGTTCTGACCGGGTGCACAGAGGCCCGGGACGTCTATGGCAGAATTGGGCTCTTAGCGAATAAAAATAACTTCATTTGTATTATAATATTCATCTTAATCATCTGTCAAAATTTTACAGAAATTCAGGACAAGTCAGGACAAAACGTCAAAAATTCAGGACAAAATCAGGACATTTTTCAAATCAGGAGAAGCTTCCAAAAATCAATACAATCCTGATAAAATCAGGACATCTGGCAACCCTACACCCACAAGTCTTCTCACTGCTCGTCCCCACTGGACCCTGCTGCCCTTTGGCTCCAGCCACAATTGCTGGCTCTTCTTTTGCTTTGGCCATGACACTGGGTTCACGGCCCCACAACTGTTTGGACTACCTCAGACCTCTTCTGCTGGTTGCTGTTGGTGCTGTTGGTGCACTGTGAGCCTGGGGGAGAGGGATAAAAATTAAATATTTATATGATCCTGGACTACATCACTGCCCCCCCCCCCCGAATCCTCGGATCAATTCACGCCAATCGATTATTTCTTCCTTCCCCTTCCCAGGCTCATTTGCTCTTCGGCTTTTTTCTTCCTTGGTCCCCGCTTATGGAATTCTCTACCATCTGCACTTCATCTTGAGCTTTCTTTTCCCACTTTTAAAGCTAGACTCAAAACCCATCTTTTTTTGCTCGGCCTTCGATCTCCCGTCTCCTCCATCTTCTCTTTCCCCCCCTCCCTGCTTGTTTCTTCTCGTTTCTGGGCTATCTTCCCTTCCTTCTTCCTTTCACTATCTCTTTCCTGTCTGTAATATGGCGTTCCTTTCCTCCTTTCTCAGCAGTACCTCTTTGGTTTTAATGTAAACCGCCATATGCCTATGGTTTTGGTGGTATATTAAGTTTTTAAATAAAGATAAAAGATAAAGATTTACCATATCACTGTGCAATAATCGTTTATTAGGTGATAACAAATCAGTGTCACTTGTTTCCCTGGGATAGTTTATCTTGTTGGTACAGGGGTCCGGATGGGGGTAAGGGCAGCCTATGACCTCCTATGCTCCAGGAGCTGTGCCAGGCAAGAGGAGAGGGGGAGGGTTCTAATTCAGGGCTCTGAGGGACTGATATTCAGTGGTGGCTAGGCTATTTAAAACGCTTAGTCATTGCTGCTTTATTTAAATCCAGATAGTCAGTACCGGAAATTATCTGGCATCCAGTGCTAAATATCTGATTTCACATGTCAGTGTGGCACTATCAGATTAGTGCTGATATTCAGCTGCTAACTGAATAGCAAAAACCAAATAAAGTTAGGACAGCTATTGAGAAGGGCCTAATTTTAACCAATTAAGCTATTCAGTTAGTGGCTTAATATTGCTGCTAACTGGATGGCGTTTGTTACCATCCCCGATCTGCCCACAGACCACCCAGGTTTTAACCAGGTGTTTTTTACATGGTCTGTGGAGATCATGAGCATAGTTTGATGACTTCATTTGGGGGGAAAGGGTGGGTGACATATTTGCATATAATTTGCATATTCATTATGTTTATCTTTTTTAAAAATAAAAACAGTAGATGGATAGGAAGCCAGTATATCAAACAGGCGAGGGATGAATTGGTGCCCTAAGATACTCAGAGGGAGAAGAGGTTCTGATTCAGAGGCTATAAGGCACATTCCATTCTGCGTGTCCCGGTCTCTGTGCATCTGGTTGGAACCGGACGCACAGAGATAGACACGATTCTGATCCCGCGGGGCACATCTAGCTCCCGTGGGATCAGAATTGCGTCTAGGACCCAATTCCCATTGGCCTGCACATACAAGCCCCTGCCTGCTAACTCAGTCAGGCTCCTGAATGGAGCCACGGTGCCATGGCACCGCAGCTCATTCAGGAGCTGCGATCCCCAGCCACCAACCACTTTCCCTGTAGCCCGACCCTCGATCTGGCCTCCCATGGCCAGGATCAGGCTGTGGGGAATCTCCTGCACCCCTCACCTCTTTGCTCCTGGCTGGGCCTCCCGTCCCCTGATGTCTAGAGGACCTTATTCCACCTCTGTCTAAACCTCCCCATATAAACTCCTTGTTCGTATGGGTAGGCTTAGTCGGGGACAGCAAGGGGGATGAATAGCAGGGATGGACATCCCAACAGGACATCCATCCCCGCTATTTGCGGGACAGAATAGACCCCTATATAACTAAAATGCAGCAAAAATTGTACCTATTTAATTATTTAGCCTGGCACTCTAAGATAAAAAATACTGACACCTATAAATATATATTCTGCAAAAAACATAGGAGATGTAAGGTGCTCACATGCCAAGGGACAAAAGATGACCACAGCACAGTTTCTAACACCAAAATAAAATTAGTTATAAAATTTATTTTTGTATTAGAAACTGTGCTATGGTTCTCTCTTTTTCATTTTGAAAATCTATTTTGCATCCAACAAAACCCCTCCTCCAACAGTAGGTGCAGAGGAGAACTAGGACATTTCACCATAGAACCCAACATACAAGAAAAAAAATCTGATTCTGGAATCATCTCATTAACAGCCTCTCCAGTGCCAGGAAGATACAAAACCCTACAAAAGTCACTGAAGACCTATAAAGCCATACCATAATGACATCAGCTTCTAAAATTAACACTATAAGGAGCCTACCCAGAAAAGAGCAGTACCATAAATATTGTAGTGGGCCTTAGACCATCCTTACACCTATTTGGAAAACTGAACAAGCCAGATGTTGAAATATGAAAGTAAACATCCAGAATTTGTCTCCATCATCAAACTTGGACAAGCGTTCCGATGATTAGAAGGAATGAGTGAGAATCCACAGGCCTGCGTGGGAAAGGAAGTAACAGATTTGCAAAACAAGAGAAAAAACTCTTCAAAGAATTAGATCAGCAGGTGAGGAAAAATAAGTGGCAAATGCACAAATACAGTGGAAAATACAGACTGTTACTCCAAGAATCTTTTGTTGATCAAGAACGGACACATGAATGGTTAAGGAGAGGTGAACTGAAAACCAAAGAATGAAAAATTGATAGTTGCAGCCCAGAACAGGAGATTATGGACGAGATGGTTTATGGCGAGTATTGAAAAAACTGGCAAAACAGACATGTCGATTCTGTAAGAAAGAGCTGGAAATATTGACTTACTTTATAGCAGGCTGTGAAGTTCTGAAGGCAGAAAGTTTCTATACAGAAAGGCACAACAAAGTAGCATACCTCCTCCACTGGAAACTCTGTAAACACTACAACATCACTGTCCGTGAAAAGCGCTGGGATCATGACCCTAAGAGAATAACAGAGAATGAAGAGGTTATGATCACCTGGGACATTCCTATTTCGAGAGATAAGAAACTGAATGCCAGAAAACCTGACATAGTGGTAAAGGAAAAGAATACCATAACGGCATTGATAATAGAAGTGTCGGTGTTGAGTGATTATTCTGTGAATCACATGGAGAGGCAGAAGATCCTGAAGTACCAAGAAATGGAGAAAGAGACAAAGAAAATGTGTACAGAAATCTTTCCTATTGTACTGGGAGCGACAGGCTTGATAAAGAAGAATTTCCAGGCACATCTTGACAAACTACCTATGTCTGTTATATCTTATGAACTCCAGAAGTAAACTCTCTTTGGCACGATGCAAGTATTACGCCGAGCATTAGCAGTAAATTTGAGAGATTGAAATTATACTCCACATACTCTGGCTTAGAAGTGAGGTTCACAACTGTCATGGTATCTGCAAAATTAATTAAAAATAACAAAAGTACCCTTAATACAAGATTTACTCCTAATTATAATTACTACTAATATTCCAAAAATCACTTCAATACAATTATACAAGGCAAAAATGACCTCAGGATGGCTATAGCCCTACATGTAGTGATATAATCACTATAGGGAATAGCTGACGCTCACATCACAGGTCATATAGCCACCTTATTCAACCAAATTCATTCTCTACTGGTGAACCTTAAAACCACAAAAAATTACTTCTGGGAATACAATAAATACTACACCTAATCACTCACACACTCCATTCACGACATCCATAATTATACTCAAAGCGTCATAATAATGCAAGTGTTTAAATGAGCAGCACGGCGATGGGTGCAACCTTCGCTCCGTCTCTTGCTAATTTATATATGAGTTTTTTTGAAAATCAATATGTTTATCCTTCTCTATATGCGATCCATATCATCAAATGGTATCGATACATTGATGATATTTTTCTTCTATGGCGCGGCTCAAAAACTCTTTTGGATGAATTCTTTCACTATTTAAATGAATGCAAAGCGTGTATTTCTTTTGATATAAATATGCAAGCTCAGGAATTACATTTTTTGGATGTTAAAGTTTTGAAGACAGCTAGTGGGTTTTTGACCATGGTTTATTCAAAGCCTACAGATAGAAACACCTTGCTGCATTTTGATAGTTTTCATCCTTATCACCTTCGCTGTAGTTTACCTTATTCACAGTTTTTACGTTGTCGCCGTATATGTTCAACCTTATCTGAGTTTATGGTACAGGCTAAGAGTATGCGACATAAGTTTGAAGATCGTGGATATCCTGATGTGATTCTTTCAAGAGCATATAAGCGGGCAAGATACAACCACCACGAATGGCTGCTTCATCCTCGCCATATACCATCAGACTCTGGATCAATAGTTACTTGTGTTTTACAGCATTCAAGTTTGTCACGCCGTATAGCATCTATGCTGCGTAAACAATGGACAATGATTGGTGCACATCCTAAACTTTCTGGCTGTAAGCTACGTATGGCATATAGCCGTGGCTATAACTTAAGAGACTATTTATGCCCTGCAGTGTTACGTCGAGATACTTTACCAACTTTGCCTCTAGGTCATGTAACATGCCAGCGCTGCTCTTTCTGTGGCATTATGGTCAATGAGATTTGTGAGAAATATAGAAGCAAAGTTCGACGATTGCGAAGTCATACGACCTGTACTACTACACATGTTGTATATGGACTTTGGTGTTCTTGTTCACAATTGTATGTTGGGAAAACTACTCGACCATTGCGGACTCGCCTTGCTGAACATAAGTATAGCCTCCATAAATCTCGTATAGATACACCATTGATACAATACTGTATTGATTTTGAACATCGTTTTGAGGATCTTCGCTGTACTGTGTTGGAACATGTTCCTTATAATATTCAGAGGGGTGATCGCAATAAGCTTTTGCTACAGAAGGAGCAACACTGGATTTATTCATTGAATACAATGTATCCACATGATAAAATTGAATGGTCCTTATTTCTATAGTAGTTACGCAATCACTAGCTTTTTTTCTGACCTGTATAGCTGTGGAGCTCCTCCTTCCTCCCTCCCTTTTCCTCCTTTTGTAGTTGGTGACGTATTTTGTTGTGATTGGTTATGGGGTTCTATAAAAGGTGCGTCAGATGCTGTGATTTTCAGGAGCGGAGAGTTTGAGAGATTCAATGGATTATTAAACAGAAGTTTCCCCTGATGAAGCCTGGATATGGCGAAACGAGAGCTTTCGTAGGGTTGTTCCTGCAAAAAACCTTTTGATTTAATTTATTTTGGAAGTCTCTCTGCTTTGAATTGTTCAGCTTGGAAAATCTGCAGCGTAGTGGTTGAGCGCTAACGGACCGATTGGCTTGAAGTTATCCTTAAGATAAGTACTTGATGATCTTTTGGCGTGTTCTGTTTGTACAAGCTTATCTTTCTTTTCTTTTCTCCTTTTTTAGGGAGTTACAATCTGTTCCTGTGCTGCTCATTTAAACACTTGCATTATTATGACGCTTTCAGTATAATTATGGATGTCGTGAATGGAGTGTGTGAGTGATTAGGTGTAGTATTTATTGTATTCCCAGAAGTAAATTTTGTGGTTTTAAGGTTCACCAGTAGAGAATGAATTTGGTTGAATAAGGTGGCTATATGACCTGTGATGTGAGCGTCAGCTATTCCCTATAGTGATTATATCACTACATGTGATAGCGGTTCCAAAGGTTAAAGACTTACAGCAAGCTTGGGTGTTATTTAAAAATACTATCCTCGAAGCCCAGACCAGCTGTATTCCACGCATTAAGAAAAGTAGAAGAAAGTCCAAAAAACTGCCAGCATGGTTTAAAGGTGAGGTCAGAGAGGCTGTTGCTGCCAAAAGAGCAACCTTCAGGACATGGAAAAAAGAGCCAAATGATGAAAACTGGAAACAACACAAGCACTGGCAAGTTAAATGCAAAGCATTGATAAGGCAGGCAAAGCGGGAATTTGAGAAGAAACTTGCTACGGAAGCAAAAACACGAAATAAAGACTTTTTCAAGTACATTCGTAGCAAAAGGCCTGTGAGAGAGTCAATTGGACCATTAGATGATAGAGGGGTAAAAGGGGCAGTAAGAGGGGACAAGGCTATAGCAGAGAGACTGAATGAATTCTTTGCTTCGGTCTTTACTGAGGAAGATGTAGGGATGTTACCCAAGACTGAAGTGGTATTTAAAGGTGATACTGCAGAGGAATTGAGAGAAATATCGCTACACCGGGAAGACATATTACAACTATTTGATAAACTGAATAGTAACAAATCACCTGGACCGGATGGTATACATCCCAGAGTGTTGAAAGAACTGAAATATGAGATTGCAGACCTGCTATTGGTAATCTGTGAACTTTCATTAAAATCATCTGTAATACCTGAAGATTGGAGGGTCGCCAACGTAACACCAATTTTTAAAAAGGGTTCCAGGGGTGACCCGGGAAATTACAGACCGGTGAGCCTGACGTCAGTACCAGGGAAAATGGTAGAAACCATCATAAAGAACAAAATTACACAGCATGTAGATAGCCATGGCCTAATGGGAGACAGCCAACATGGCTTTAGACAAGGAAGATCTTGTCTTACTAATCTGATCTGTTTTTTTGAAGGTGTGCATAAACAGGTAGACAAAGGTGAGTCGGTTGATATAGTGTATCTGGACTTTCAGAAAGCTTTTGACAAGGTCCCCCTTCAGAGACTTTTGGCAAAGCTAAAAAGTCATGGGATAGGAGGCAGTGTACTATTGTGGATCGGGAACTGGTTAAAAGATAGAAAGCAGAGGGTAGGGCTAAATGGCCAATATTCCCAATGGAAAAAGGTGAATAGTGGAGTACCCCAGGGATCTGTACTGGGTCCCCTACTTTTTGACATATTCATAAATGACCTGGAAAAAGGAATAACTAGTGAGGTTATCAAATTTGCAGATGACACAAAACTGTTTAAAGTTGTTAAAACCCAAGAGGATTGTGGAAAACTGCAGGAGGATCTGGATAAATTGGAAGACCGGGCATCCAAATGGCAGATGAAATTTAATGTGGACAAGTGCAAAGTTATGCACCTAGGAAAGAACAACCCACACTATAGTTACACGATGCAAGGCTCCACATTAGAAACCACCACCCAGGAAAAAGATTTAGGAGTCATCGTGGATAACATGTTAAAACCCTCCGCCCAGTGTGCAGCGGCGGCCAAGAAAGCAAATAGAATGCTAGGTATCATAAGGAAAGGGATGGAGAATAAAACAAAGGATATTATAATGCCTCTGTATCGCTCCATGGTACGACCGCACCTTGAATATTGTGTGCAATTCTGGTCACCGTATCTTAAAAAGGACATAGAGTTATTAGAAAAAGTACAGAGAAGAGCCACCAAATTGGTGAAGGGGATGGAAGGCTACTCCTATGAAGAGAGGCTAAAAAGGTTAGGGCTCTTTAACCTGGAAAAGAGACGGCTGAGGGGAGATATGATAGAGGTCTATAAATTAATGAATGGAGTGGAACGGATAAACGTGGATCAATTGTTTACGCTATCAGAATATAGAAGGACTAGGGGACATGTAATGAAGCTACAGGGTAAACTATTTAAGACAAATAAGAGAAAATATTTCTTCACTCAACGTTTAATCAAACTCTGGAATCTGTTACCGGAGGATGTAGTAAGGGCTGTTAGTATAGCTGGGTTTAAAAAAGGTTTGGACAAGTTCCTGGAGGAAAGGTCCATAAACCACTATTAAAAAGGGACCCAGGATATCAATGCTTGACCTAGTACAAGCACTGCAGAACCTGTGTCTTTTGGGGAAACTGCTAGGTACGTATGACCTAGATTGGCCACTGTTGGAAACAGGATACTGGGCTTGATGGACCTCGGTCTGACCCAGTATGGCATTTCTTATGTTCTTATGTTCTTATGTTCTTATGTAGGGCTCTAGCCATCCTGAGGTCATTTTTGCCTTGTATAATTGTATTGAAGTGATTTTTGGAATATTAGTAGTAATTATAATTAGGAGTAAATCTTGTATTAAGGGTACTTTTGTTATTTTTAATTAGTATATTGCCCTTAGACAGTTGGTGTTGTTTGTATCTGCAAAATTAACCCATTTGGAGAAAATGCCTTGAGTAAAACTCCATGCTAACAGAACACATGTTTCAGTTATGCAGGCAGAACACAGATCCTAACCAAGTAACAAATAAATTATAACAAGCTCAAAGTAAAAATATGTAGACAAAATTAGATTGAAACCCCAAAAAGCTAGGCTCTGCCTCAATGCAACACAAGAAATAGAAACAGTGATGCATTTCCCCCTGTACTGTCAAAATATAAAGATGGCATATATAAAATCCAAAAACTGACATATTCCAGTCATTAAACTGAAAATAAATTCTTAACCTTTATCATCTAGCTATTTATTTTTCTAATTGCCTTGGTCCTAGTATCTGGTTTCAGTGTCTTCTGTCTTCTCTTAACTCTTTTCCAGAGTCTGCAATCGACCTGCCACTTCTCTCCTGTATTCTTCCCTTGCTCCTCTACATCCATCTCTGATGTTGATCTTTTTCCTTTCAGCTTTCATCCATTTATTTTTCTCTCTTTATCAACTTAGATTTCATTTCACTTTCTTATATGCAGTTCTTAGTCTCCCTTTTTATACAACCCTCTCCACCATGTCTCTATCCTCCCCAAGCCACTTATTCCTCAGTTTTAAGTAACTCTTTCCTTTCTCTTTCTCTCTTCCATCCTCCTGTGTTCAGCATCTATCCCTTTCTTGCCTGCTCTCTATCCCTTTCTTGCCTGCTCTCTATCCCTTTTCTCTCCTTCTCTCCCCATTCTTGAGCCTCTCCCTTTTCAAAGCACGGTCAGAGTGTGTGGCTTTTAATTACTAGCTCTCTGCCTGAGAGCTCTTAAAAGGGTTTTGGTATACATTTTTTGAAAGAATTAATCTTTTTTGTGCTTTAGTTCAAAAGGGGAAATATTTGGGGTTTTTAGTGGTGTAGGTTTAAAACTCTGCTGTTAGTTTCTCTTTCTCATCTAGTGGGGTTAGTGGGCCTGATTAGCCTGTGAAAGAATTGAGGACTGCATAAAAGTCTTCAGAACCTTCCGAGGCATTCCTAACAAGGTCTCTCCATTTCAAAGCAAGATAACAAAGCTCCACCAACTGAACGACGGCTGGGAAAAATCATATTGCCTAAGCTGTTGCTCCCGTTAAAGCTTCTGCCTCTGTCCAGACAAAGATCCCAATGCCAGTTGAATGATGAGGCTCTCAGGAAACAGGTGGAGGAGCTCAGAGAAGTGGTGGTAAGGCTGAGGAGTGTTCAAGACAGTGAGAAGTACATTGATGAGATGCTTCTTGAAACATCCAAGCTCTCCAATAGAGGTGAAGATGGGAACCTCCAGAAGGATGAAGATTAGACGCAAGTCACCAGAGTCTGCAGAATCACCAATCCAACTCCTCAAGCCCTTGAACTGAAGAACCATTATGTAGCCCTGGAAGTGGAGGAGGTGGAGGCAGTCCAGGATAGGGAAGAATCCGAACTCAAGCACCCCAAAGTTGCAGAATCAGTGACCACTAAGAAGTGAAGGGTAGTGGTGGTTGGTGACATTTTTCTGAGGGGTATTGGGGTGTCCATCTGCTGACTAGACTTGATGTCCAGAGAGATATGCTGTCTCCCAAGTGCCAAAATCCAAGATGTTATGGAGAGTTTTCTGAGACTCATCAAGTCTACTGACTATTATCCGATGTTGCTCATCCATGTCAGCACAAATGAAACTGCCAGGTATCTCTCTGAGTGTATTAAGAGTGACTTCATGGCTCTGGGACAGAGCGTGAAGCAAATAGGGGAGCAGGTGGTGTTCTCTTCAATCTTCCCTATTAAGGGTAAAGGCCAAGGCAGAGAAGCTTGCATCCTGGAGATGAATGCATGGCTGTGTGGATGGTGTCATCGAGAGCTTTTGGTTTCCTGGACCATGGGATGATGTTTGAAGGGCTGCAGAGCAGAAATGACGTCCATCTGTCCAAGAAGGGTCGACATGTCTTCAGTAGCAGACTGGGTAACCTACTGAAGAGAGCTTTAAACTAGATTTGTTGGGGATAGGTGAAGAAAGCCCCCAGGTAAGTGAAAGCCTCAGATAAGTGAAACATTAAATACCTTTATAGAAATAAGTAAAATGGGCAACATTTGGAAAGCAATGTTTATAAATGCCCATAGCATGGGAAATAAGATCCCAGAGGTTGACGCTTTAATGGGAGAGGCTGACTTGGATTTAGTGGCAGTTACGGAGACATGGGTCACAGACAACCATGACTGGGATATAACTATACTAGGCTATACGTTATTCAGAAAGGACAGGGTAGGAAGAAGGGGGGAAGGAGTGGTACTATATGTAAAAAATAATATTAAAGCTATGGAAATAAAGGGCTTAAAAGGGAGAGAGAGGAGGCAGTGTGGGTTAAACAAAAAGAGGGAAAGAGAAATCCATTTGCATTGGCATGATATACAGACCTCTATCACAGGGAGAAGATGTGGATGGAGATTGCCAGGAAAGGGGAAGTGCTACTGATAGGGGATTTCAATATACCGGATGTTTATTGGTGCATCCCTGCTGCGGTGTCATCTAGAAGCAAGGAGATCCTGGATTCTTTACAGGAAGAACTATTCAGACAACTGGTAACAGAACCCACATGTGAAGGGGCCATACTGGACTTGTTGCTTACCAATAGGGAAAATGTTTCTGATGTTATAGTGGGAGATCATTTCACATCCAGTGAGGATAAAGCTTAATTGCTTAACAAATATTTCTGTTCTGTGTTCACAGATGAAGGGTTGTGAGCAGGACCTCAGAAAACACCCACAAACAGGAACAAAAGCGAGGGGTATCTCAAATGATTTTCAGAAGATTGTGTTCGTGAGGAACTAGCTAAACTAAAAGTGGACAAAGAGATGGGATCAGATGGGATACATCTGAGAATACTGAAGAAACTTGGGGACGTTTTAGCATTTCCACTGACTGACCTTTTCAATGCCTTTTTGGAGTTGGGGGTGGTGCCAGAGGACTGGAGAGAGACACATGTGATCCCTTTACACAAAAGTGGAAGTAAGGATGTGGTTGAAAACTACAGGCTGGTTAGTTGAACTACGGTGGTGAGTAAATTATTGGAAATGCTGCTGAAAGAGAAAATAGTGAGGTTTCTGGCATCCAATGAATTACCAGATCCAAGGCAGCATGGATTCACCAGGGGCAGGTCTTGTCAGACAAATCTTATAGATTTCTTTGACTGGGTGACCAGGGAATTGGACTGAGGGAGAGTCCTAGATGTGGTGTATTTAGATTTCAGTAAAGCATTTGACACTGTTCCGCACAGGTGACTTATAAACAAACTGAACACTAGGGATGGATCCTAAAGTTACTGCTTGGGTTAGAAATTGGTTGAGTGTTAGGCAACAAAGGGTACAGGTAAATGTAGTTCACTCTGAGGAGAAGGAGGTTATCAGTGGTATGTCACAGGGATCTGTCCTTGATCCGATTATTTTTAACATCTTTGTTAGTGATATTGCAGAAGGGCTGTTGGGTAAGGTTTGCCTCTTTGCAGATGATACCAAAATCTGCAACAGAATAGACACCCAGGAAGGTGTAGATAACATGAGGAGGGATCTAGCTAAGCTTGAAGAATGGTCGAGAATTTGGCAGCTGAGATTTAATGCTAAAAAATGTAGGGTCGTGCATTTGGGCTGCAACAATCCAAGGAAGCAGTACAGTATAGGGGGTGACGTATTTCTGTTCACAAAAGAAGAGTGGAACCTAGGCGTGATTGTGTCTGATGATCTTAAAGTAGCTAAACAGGTAGAAAAGGAGACGGTGAATGCTAGAAAGATGCTTGGTTACATAGGGAGAGGAATGGCCAGCAGAGGAAAGGAGGTGATAGTGATATATACAAATGTGATATGTTATTTTTACAATGTAATATAATGCTTGTATTCCATTCATTCACCATTCTGTAATATAATTTTGTATGTCTGCATCCTGGGAAGAGGGACTACGTGGTTAATAATACGTAGCCTGTCACAGGTGCAGAGGTACAATGCTGATTCACTTTTACTGTATGTCTGCATTCTGGGAAGAGAGACTACGTGGCTAATAACACATAGCCTGATACAGGTGTATATGTAATGATTTTCTGACTTCCTTTACTGTATGTCTGCATTCTGGGAACAGAGACTACGTGGCTAATAACACATAGCCTGATACAGGTGTATAATATTATCCAATGAAGTATGGACATGCTGAAAAGAGGGCGAGTACTATAATCTACTATAAATGAACTGTGAAACAGGATCTTTGTGAAAAGCTCACTGAAGCATTTCACCCATCCTTGCAAGAAAGTGATTGATTAAACCAACTCTGCATCACTGAGAAGTCTGTTATTGTGTAATAGTTATATTTCTTACAGATTGGGGGCTCGTCCGGGATTGTGTCATCACTGGAGGAGACCAACACCGCAAATCATGGGGAGACACGTCCCGTTGAACTCAATGGCCTCATGTATCAGCGACCGGGGGGGGGGGGGGCTCCAACAGTGTACTGCCAGCAGAATCCCGATATGAAGGAAAAATCAATACAGACTCAGTGAAGCAGACTAGGTATTAGACAGAGATAAACGCGTCAACCAAATAATTCTGTGCACAGACCAAGGTAAGAAACAAGACTGTAAAGTATTGCCTTTGTGGCTGGGTATTGAGACAGACTGTTGTGTGTATGAGACATGTCCTAGACACGAAGTGAGCGTGGAGTCTCAATCCACGGTTCCGACACATCCGCGAGGAGTGTGGCTGGAGAGAGACAAAGTGAAAAGTAGATTGGTGAACAGGTCTCAATGGGTGTCAGGAATTCTAAAAGAAACTCGAGTAAGGATGGGGTCAGGGACCCCGGGGACATTCCTCCAGACAGTCAATTAGGGAGGATGTTGAAATATTGGAAGGATAATAAGAGTACTCAGGGTAAAGATAAAACTAAGATTTTAAGAATTGCTGTGTTACATAGAAAAGAGAAAGCATAAAAGCTAGCTGCAGTCTTCTGGCTAACATTTGGCACAGACGAAGGGTGGTTATGTCAAATCCTTAACTTATATGTAAGCAGTGAAAAGATTAATTCAGCAAGTGTTTGCTACTGCCAAAAAGGAATATCAGTGGTGCATGAAAACGGTCATTAAGCATGGAATTATTTTGAAGCCAGAGAAACATAGATTAGCAGATGAGACTGCTAAGGGAGCTGCCTTAGAGGTAGACTTAACCCCTATATACAATTTAACCCCAGAAATAGGGAGTCAGGCAGCAAATCCTCTTGTCTTAAAAAGGATATAGCATTATTAGAAAAGGTAAAGAGAAGAGCCACCAAAATGGTAAAGGGGATAGAAGGATACTCCTATGAAGAGAAGCTAAAAAGGTTAGGGCTCTTCAACCTGGAAAAGAGACGGCTGAGGGGAGATATGATAGACGTAGGGGTATGTTTACTAAACTGTCTTAATGTGCGCCCGGCGATGTTATCGGGCGATAAGGTACCTTATCACCCAATGAAGGCGCGTTACTGGGTGATAAGGTACCTTAGTGAGTGATAACAAGCGCAGCGGCGCAAATGAGCGCTGAGGGTGGAGAAAGGCTCACGGAAGGCGGAGGAAGGCTCCCCAAGGGCGGAGAGAGAGGGTCAATGGGCAGAGAGTGGGAGGGGAGAGGCTCCCTGCACACTAACGCTGTGAAATCCGAGGCTGAAAACTAACGCCAGGGCATGAGTGTGATTCCCACAGTGTCACAGGGGATAGTACCCAGCAGGTACCCCCAAGGGCACAGAACATTGGCAGGCGGTGCTGGGGGGATGCGTGGACAGCTATGCAAGTACCCCTACCCCAGAACCCACACCAAAGGCAGCCGCCTACCCACACACTGGATGGCCTGAGACCTTGCACCACCAGCACCACCAGCAGAAGGGCATGTCAGCATGGTGGCAGAGGGGTACTGGTGGTAGAGGGGGCAATGGCTGCTGCCCACAGCAGACCATGGCCCAGCCCTGTTTAGGTGGGTGCCGTGCGCTGCAACAGGCTCTGTCTGACAAACAGTCATGGTATCTCCAGGGAATGCACAGTCTCTGTGGCAACATGGTGGTGCAGTGAACACAGCTAGTGTGTTCAGGAGCAGAAGGTCACAGGTTCAAGTCTCAGCTGTGGTTCTTGCCAACCCAGTCCCCATATTTTACCCACTACTAAAATGTGCATCTTGGCTATGGGAGGGTTGACCCTATCCTGGTAACCACAGCAGAATGGCTGTGTGGTGACATGCAGTCCTTCTGTAGCCAGCCAGGGGTTAGTTAGCAGTTATAGAGCTGTGGCCCACTGGTTACTTCACTGCCTGTGGAGTGTCACCGCCTCCCTTGCCCAGGCGGTTGCCTAAGGCTTGGGAACGGGCAGTCAATATATTTATTTGTTTTAAGTGCCTATTTCTTGTAGTTGTATAATAATCCAGCCGAGATGGTAATTATAGGCACACAGGATTTTTATTATTTTCAGCCAAAGGAACTTTAAAGATTCCAATTATCAGGATAAGGTAAGGATATTTTCCAACAGCATCAAACAAAAGCAAACTCGCTTCTCTTCAGCTTTGGCACTTAAATGAAAACACAGTATTTCCTCATACTATAACCAAACACAGCACTGAAACTCCGGTGCAAAAAGAATTAGAAAAAAACCCATCTTCTTTCATAGCTTTAAAACAAGCAGAAGTTGTTACATTTCCAAGCAGGCAAACTTCTGTTACACATTGGTTTTTCTTTCTTTTCACCAAGTAATTCCTTCAGCCTGTTGTATCTCAGGCTTTCCACTTTCTAGCATACAAATGCTCACACACTCAGCTACGGCTTAAAACTTCAGGAACCTTATTTGCATATTTCCCAGCCGTGCTCTCTTGAAGGAGCAGCTACCAGGTTTAAAGCTTCTGCAAATGTTCTGGCCTTTCTCATTGCCTAGAGGCTACTGAACATTCCATTTCCTCATCAGAATTCTCCTCTATTAAACCAGGCATCTCTATTTCCATACTCTCCAGGTCAGAGTCTGCTTGAGAGGCACAGGATTCATACTCAAAACTATCAGGCTTTAATCCCTTCAGGATTTCTAAGACTTTAGTCAAGGCAGTGTCCTTCCTTCTCTGAGGAATTGTATAGCAGTTGGAAAGTCTCTTAGCTTTTAAGGAGTTAATAGAAGGCTTTAGGCTGCTCACCTTATCTTTTGGAATTGAGCACTTAATAGGCTTTACTGCTGAAGGCTCATGCTCCATGCATACTTCGGGGGAAGGGCTTCTGCTGCCAACATGGCTGACCAACTCCCCTGGGTAAGCTTTCCTTCTAGAAGTACATCTCCTGTCTCCCTTACAGGGCCCTGGGTTAGCTCCAAATCCTCTGGCTGGCTCTGCCCTTCTCCCAGAGGTTTCCTATGAAGCTCCCTTGACTCCCCGGGTACCTTCTTTGCGTGGTTCTCCAGAGCTTCTAGGACCTCCTCCCCTCCTGGGACGTTCTGACCTGTTCCAAGCTGCACTGGAACCAGAACTAGGAATCCTCGTCAAGCGTTTCCCTTCATGGTTCTCAGACCTCTCTCTGAGTTCAGGCTTCCCTCTGAGTTCAGACTCCTTTCTGTCCTCCTCTGCTGCTTCCTCTCCCCCAAGTTCACTTTCTGACAGTTTATATGAGTGCTTTCCCCTTCGGCTTCCTGGCCCCACCCCCAGCTGTCCCTCATGAGCAGGGTTGGTAACCATGGAGCTGAGGTGTGTCTCCTTGCTACCTGCTTTCTGTGGAGAGTTTTTTTCTAGTTCAGAAGTTTTAACCCTTAAACTTCTGGTTCTTTCCCTACTATCTGGGGAAAATGCCTGTTTTTTCCTCTTTCTCTATTCTCTCTGCTTTCTGCGCCATCACAGGAGCCAGAGGTCATGGGTTTGATCCCACAGTGGGGTTATTTGATAGGGCTGTCTGAGGCATTGTCTGTTTTTAATGTAAGTTAGTGCTGCCAGCAAAAGAAAGTGCTGTAACCTTAGGGTGCCTTATAAGGTGCCCTATAAAGCGCCTTATAAGGCGTCCTATAGGGGACATTATAGGGTGCCCTGGCGGACAGTGCACTTTATAATGTGCCCTATGGAGTGCCTTATAGGGTGCCTTATGCGGCACCTTAGGTTAGGCCACTGTGAGGGTGTGTTTGCTGGCAGCACTAATTAAAATAAACATAAAATGCCTCAAAAACACAGGCAACTGGGGTCCACATATCCAGCAAAACATGGCTGTGTAGGTACAGGGTGGGTGTGACAGGTACCTGGGGCTGCTTGCACAACAGCCACAGTCCTGGACGTCATAGAGCACTGCACAGGTGTACAGAACCGGGGGGGGGGGGCAGTTTTCCAGCCAGATGGAATGCCACCCCCTTGACTGTGCATGAGTGGGCCAGATGACCGTACATACAGGGGGGGGGGGCACAACACCCTCCACCCCATAAACCCAGCACATGCAGTAGCTATTCGTACATGGCATATAGGTCACACAGAACAGCATACATCTGCAGCCAGGCACACACCACTATATGACAGGGGGCCACAGACAGGAGGGACATACAACTAGGCCAGAAAACACTGACCTGGGGGACCTACACACACTACCTATAACAGCTATGATGTGTGTATGAGATTACCTGTCCAAAGACATATCCCAGACCAGTGACAGAGGAAGGGCTATCACACTGTGATGGCAAGGTAGATGCAAACAAACCCCAAAGACCACATCACACAGATGTCCAACACATCACACTCTGTCATTGTCCAACATACAGTGTGGATACCCCACCCACCCTCACAAGACATTGGGGTGCACATTGCCACAGCCGTACCAACTGCACCTAGCCAAGACCCCACATCACCTGGGGTCATCATCTATAGAGGTACTGCAGTGCCACAGACACATTCCCATGAACCCCACCCACGGTGCAACCACATGCCCAGCATCACTCCACCCATCCCCTGAAATAACCCACCACACACACCGAGTATGTGATAGCTGTCTGCACACACCACACAGTGGCTACCAAAGCGGCAGACTCCACACATGTCTGGCTAACCTGGACAAATGCTGCAACACCTGCCATCCATACCACTCAGGCCAATGCATACACATCGCTCACACACACTATGACAGGCCACAATCCCACTCAGGGCTCACACACGCACCCTGGCCACATGTAACGCTGAGTCCGCATCCAAGGTCACACGCACAGTGCAAACCTAGTGCTGCATATAGTGGGGCCACCAGTCTCAGCCCCATTCCCCCCAACATAACAGCAAATGTGACACAGCTCCACCAGTGTGAGAGGCTATCCCTCCCCCCCCCCTTTCAGGTACAGCAAACTGTACGCACATGTGCTGTCCCCATTGTAGGTGCAGTAACAGCAGGTACAGGCGGACACCACATTGCTGTTGAAGGGGATGTACTACACAGGTGTAGATATCTGACCTGCACTAACTCATCCTTGCTGTGTACCCTGTTCTAACACCCAGGTGACATCCAGGCCATGGAGGCATATGAGGAGGGGGATGTGCTGGTGCCAGAGGATGCCGAGGGGCCAGAGGCTGGCGAGTCCGGGGACGCGGACAGCACTGGTGGGGAGACCCCAGGAAACTTTGTGCTGCCCGAGGTAGAGGACAGGGCAGCGGATGCTGACACACAAGTGGGGGCCTGTAGCAGCAGCACACGGTCTGTGGAGGATGCAGAGTCAGAGGGGAGTCACCACACAATGCAGACGCCGGGGACATCATGTACCCAACACACCAGCATGGATATCATCCTTGCAGAGCTGTGGGTCATACTGCCTCAGCAAAGCACTATGCGTAAGGTGGGTAACAGAATACACAACAAGCCCCCTGGGGGTTGACGTAACATCCACAATGACATTCCATGTGCCCCCTAATATTATGACACCATAGCACATAGTTCTGTATGTGTAGTGGGGGCATGCGCCATGTGCACTCCCCCCCCCCTTGTAGCATGTGCCATCTGGTGTCATCATGCTAATTAGCTCATACATCCGCCTACTATTCACCACAAAATACCCCATGGAGACATACAGTGGTACACACCTACCCCAGATCACCTATACAGTTTACCCGCCGGACCCCTCTCCCTGAGTAGTGGTACATAGCAAAGATAGTCAGGGTACTCAGTACTGTGCGTCAGGTTTAGAGTGAACAGCACCCCCCAGATATCTAGCTGTGTGCCATGAATCCCCACATTATCCAACCTATCCCATACGACCAGTGCGCAGATACAGCAGTGACACACTGAAGTGCAACACAGTACCATGTGTCATATCTGTGATCTCCACGACCCCCAGCAGGATCATTTCCTGGCCTGTGGATGGATCATGGGATACACAGATGTAAACATGGTACTGCGTTGCTAGCCGTCACATACATGATTGGTCTGCGGACTGGTCTGTTGGGATACGCCGGACATATGCATGAGTCACAGTGGGGGGGGGGGGGGTGCAACACATATCTCACACATCACCTTGTGTCTCACCCACAGCCACTCATCAGGTTCTGATGGGCATTCAGGAGGAGACGAGCCAGATGCGTGCCACAGCTAAGGTGATGGCAGCGGCGCTACTGCGGATTGCAGATGCTCAAGAGGCCATTGCTGAGTGTTCCCAGCAGCCAGCCCCAGCCCCAGTCCCAGAGGCAGCACCAGCGGAACCAGAACAACGGCGTTGTTTGGGCCGTGGTCGCCGTGGATGTGGGTGGCCACGCAGGTCTTGATTGCGGGGAACAGGTCACTGTGTGCCAATAAAGATGACTAAACCTGATTATACCTATGTGCACATTTCCAGTGTTTGCCACAGTACTCCCCTGAGTACCCTGTCCCCCATATTGTCACCATGGTCACATGTGCCTCCCCATTTCCCTTAGGGGTGTGGTGTATGCACTACCACCAATCAACGCACAGATGTTATACCATGCCCTGTGTGCCATGAACCATGCCATGCGTGCACCCTTCTACCTATGCGTGGGGGTATACCCTACCTCTCCAGTAAAGCAGTAATATGTTTATGGTGGTACATGTATGTTTTATGGATCGGTCACTCTCTCACACCCCATATCCTCTCCATTGCTCCACCCACATGTGTGCCATTCCCTCTGACCCACACCAGTGCCTATGTGGCTGTTTAGCTGTAGATGATTATGCAAGACACAGGCAGACATAGGTAACTAGCTACAGTCAGTTGTTCACTCTCCCCCTGCACCTGTAGTGAGCCGCTGCTCCCCCTCCAGACCAACATCCACCTGTCTTGGCCTCACCAGCTATCCCCCTGGGCAGCTCCTGGGTACAGCAGTCCATCTTATCCTTCCTGCCACATACCTGCTGCTGGCCATCCCCCCTATTCCCCTACAAGCATGGTGCATCAGATATACTGCCTACACATGACAGGCAGCAAGCATGTGTCCATAGCTGGTGGTACACACAGCAGTGCGGTACATCACAGGGGCACCAGGGGGCACTGAGGGCTACGCACATGGTCAGATCCCACACATGAGTGTGGAGACGATCCATGTATGTTACCAATGTCTAATACACATACACATAGGGATGAACACACATGTCCCATGCTCACTTCAACAGTCTGTCTATAAGGAAAACACGTGACCAGTGTGATATATAACCAAACCTGTGTATTTACATATATGGCTGATATTTACAGGTAAACCCATGCTGTGGCCCGAGTGACATGGCACCACAGGGCACGTGTGTGGCCGCCACTTTGCCCCTCAGACACTCCGGGGCCGCCCATCAGGGGATGGCTGCCGAGATGCACCCCCCATACCAGCTGCACGCTGCATGTGTATCTCGGAAGCCAGCCACTGAATGGCGCCTGCAAGCCACCGCATGGTGCGGTCCTGTGCCCGCTGCCATTGCAGCACACCAAGCACTGCCACAGACAGGTCCCAGACACACCTGCCACCACATCTGCCCCAGGTGCCTGGAGTCTGTGTGGTAGCATGTGCGTGGGCCCTGCCTGTGGCACATGGTGGTGTCACTGCACCCACAGGGCCCCCTTCCATCCCCCATGACACCTCCCCCCAACCTCGCCCTCCCCCCTCCACACTCTCCTCCTCCTCCTTCACTTCATCCTCCCACCCACCCACCGGTGCACCGGAGCGAGCCTCACCTTCCCCTCCCTTCCACCCCACACCACCCTCAGCCCACTCCATTTCTGCAGAGTCATCCTCTGGCTCTGCCCCCTCCTCCATCGGCTGGGCTGGAGCTGCAGGCCCTGTTGTGTGTGTCCCGGATGTGGATGCCCGTTCCCCAGCAGCAACGGCCTCTGTTGGGGAAGACAGTCATTAGGACACCATCATGCCATTCCCACACCACATAAACATCGTGTGGCCACACACAGGCTGTTGGCCCACTGTGACATGCTGTACATCCCTGCAGTGGTCGCAACACTCACCGTCATGTTCCTGTTGTGCCTTCCTTTGTGGGCGTTCAAGAACATCTTGGCAGTGCAGCCGCAACTCCCATTCCGTCTTCCGAAGGTCCTCCACCTGGGGGGGAATGCAATGGGTGGGAACATCAGGGGGAGGATATCTCTGGTGGGTGGCCATCGCATATTACACATCACTGCAGGCAGCTGAGTGTTGCTGCTGCTCTGGCCAGTGGGTCCTCTACTACCTGTTGGCAGTGCCGCATGCATGTGTGGCTGTGGGTCTGCCCATGTGTGGGGTGCCAGCTACATGTACTGTGTGCTATCCCCCGGCCCCCTTACCCTGTTCCCACACCCTCCTTGCATGACGTGGGTGCACCATGCCATGTGTGTGGTGGTCACATTGGTCTCCAAAAGTGGGATTTCCAAACTCCCTGTATGTTGTGGCAGACACCTGTGTATTTGGCTCACCTACACACATCAGCCGACACACCCACCGTGGCACCATGAGCTCTCTAAGGAACATGTGCGATGTGTTCTGACCTCGCCCGGTGATTGGGTGGGCCAGACACATCAGCAGGGGCCACTACCATGACATCAGACCTACAACTCTACCTCTGTGGTCAGGACTTAGGCCTCCTGTGAGTAGGGCAGTTGTGGCCGAATGCAACCGGAGCATGCACAGAGCCACATAGCTGAGCTATAGACCTATGTTATCGGGTCTAGGCTCTCCCGGGGTTTGGGCAGAGCAGTGACGCCCCAACATCTGCAGGTACGCTGACACCAGTAGCTTTAACAGACCTCTGTGATCAGGTGTGGGTCTCCTTGTGTTTGGGCTCAGCAGTGCAGCAACAACAGATGCAGGTACCCTGACACCAAGATTTCAAACAGACTACAGCAATCAAGTCTGGCTCTCCTGGGGTTAGGGTGGATGTAAACACAGGAACAGCAGCAAGTACCATACCAACAGGATGTATAACTGACCTCTGTAATCAGATCAAGGCCTCCTGGGGATAGGGTGGATATAAACACATGAACAGCAGCAACTTCCATACCTGCAGGATTTAAGCCTGACCTCTGTAATCAGATCAAGGCCTCCTGGGGGCAGGGTGGATTGGAACACATGAACAGCAGCAACTTCCATACCTACAGGAGTTAAGCTTGACCTCTGTAATCAGATCAAGGCCTCCTGGGGGTAGGGTGGATATAAACACACGAACAGCAGCAACTTCCATACCTGCAGGATTTAAGCCCAACCTCTGTAATCAGATCAAGGCCTCCTGGGGATAGGGTGGATATAAACACATGAACAGCAGCAACTTCCATACCTACAGGATTTAAGCCTGACCTCTGTAATCAGATCAAGGCATCCTGGGGGTAGGGTGGATATAAACACATGAACAGCAGCAACTTCCATACCTGCAGGATTTAAGCCTGACCGCTGTAATCAGATCGAGGCCTCTTGGGGGTAGGGTGGATTGGAACACATGAACAGCAGCAACTTCCATACCTGCAGGATTTATGCCTGACCTCTGTAATCAGATCAAGGCCTCCTGGGGGTAGGGTGGATTGGAGCACAGAAACAGCAGCAAGTACCATACCAACAGGATGTATAACTGACCTCTGTAATCAGATCAAGGCCTCCTGGGGGTAGGGAGGATTGGAACACATGAACAGCAGCAACTTCCATACCTACAGGATTTAAGCCTGACCTCTGTAATCAGATCGAGGCCTCCTGGGGGTAGGGTGGATTGGAACACATGAACAGCAGCAACTTCCATACCTGCAGGATTTATGCCTGACCTCTGTAATCAGATCAAGGCCTCCTGGGGGTAGGGTGGATTGGAGCACAGAAACAGCAGCAAGTACCGTACCAACAGGATGTATAACTGACCTCTGTAATCAGATCAAGGCCTCCTGGGGGTAGGGAGGATTGGAACACATGAACAGCAGCAACTTCCATACCTACAGGATTTAAGCCTGACCTCTGTGAGCAGGTCATGGCCTCATGGGGATAAGGCATACTTGCACACAGCAGCATCCACACCTACTTTCAGCACTGCTTGCACTTACCTCACGTGGGTGGTCAGCAATCCGATTAAAGCGCCTAGTGATGCGGCGCCATGCCCTCCTGACGCGGTGGAGGTCTTGCCTTCTGGATGATCCAGAAAATAACTTGGTCTGCTTTGTGCAGATCAGGTTTGTGAGCAGTTTAAAATCACGCCTGGCAGTTTTAAATCAAGGCTGGCTGACGTGAGCGCCTCTCCATATTCACGGAAGTGACTGGGTTGCTGGCGCATGCACGCACACCACGCATGCACGATGCCGCTCACTGTGCGCATGGCATGCACGGTGGCGCGCTAACGTGCGTTAACCCTAAGTTCATGCCAGTGCAGTGTTAGAATAAATAAAGATGTAGCCCACTGGTTACTGCAATGAGTGTGGAGGCAGAGGTCATGGGTTCGATTCCACAGTGGTGTTATCTAATAAGGCTGCCTGAGGCATTACCCTTTAATTTAAATCAGTGCTGTCTGAGGCATTTCCTTTTTTAATTTAAATTAGTGCTGCCAGCAAAAACACCCACAGTGCCGTAACCTAAGGTGCTGCATAAGGCGCCCTATAAGGCAATCCATAGGGCACATTATAAAGTGCACTGTTTGCCAAGGCACCTTATAATGTGCCCTATAGAGCGCTTTATAGGGCACATCATATAACACCTCCCTGGCTGGCTACAGAAAGACTGCAGGTCACCACACAAACTGTCTGCTGTGGTTAACAGGATAGGGTAAACCCACCCATACCCATGATGCACTGCACATGCAGATCAGCAGTCTACAGCTGATCACAAGATGGGGTATGCACCCCCACAGCACCTCGGCCTGGTAGGGGGAACTGACCATGTGTGCTACTGGCACAGAGTAGCTACAGACCGTGACATTGTGCGGGTCCTGTGCTCACCCTGAGGGTGAGGTGGGGCGCCCAGCACCAGGTCCGCAGCAGGTCCCCATCAGTGCCAGTGTGTGATAGGCAGTCCTTGCAGACACACCTAGGATACACCTGTGTCCATCTCTGTTTCCCAGTCACGTCTAGCCTTTGTGGACTATAATGCACCCAGAATAGTGCATATCCTGTGTGGGTGCTAAGGTCACATGTTATAAGTGAAGGGGGGAGAGGTGTTTGGACCCAAAAGTGGATTATGTAGTGCCTGCCAACCAGCCCTCTGTGGCTCTGGGTGGGGGGAACAGGATCTCCCACCAACAGATCCTCATTTTACATCTCTGCAATGGTGGCAGTAGAGGGTAGAGGGGACCATCAACCACAGTCCTGCTGGGGAATGGGCACCCTACAGGCAGTCAATGCAGATCTGTATGCATCAATAAGGCAATTGCAGGCAGATAGACAGAATGCTGGAAAAGCTCAGCTGCCCCACACCACTATCTGACATTCACCAGCAGAGAGCACAGTCAGTCTTCACCCTGCACGGTGCTCCAGCCATACATATGCTAACTGCATACAGTCTGCTAGCTAGTACATAGTGCATGTTCTTGAAGGAACTGTGTGCACCCAAAAATGGGATGCAAGCACACACACCAAGCAGGTATATCAGTGATTGGGCCCCAGAAAAGAAAACCCATAAATATCACCTGAGAGAAATACTGCATAGCACTATGGGGGAACCTAGCCATGCCGTGGTCACTGCTCAGTCAGGGTGAGAGTGACCTCCCAGCATGGCATGCTGTGGCCACCCTGTCCGTGCAGGTGGTGGTCGGCCACTACAATGTTCCAGCCATTGCCCTATGCCCTGTGCAGATGCACCCTGCCCAGGCCACCCTGTCTGGCCCATACCAACAGTACCTTGCTCCTCATTATGCACATTGGCAGGCTAACACTGGAAACAGTGCAAGCAGTGTGGGCTCAGAAAGGTGTAGGCAGCCACAACACACTGGATAGACAGACACACACTCCCACACCTATGCCAGCATTGTGCAAATATAGAGAATTTTGGCAGCCCAGGCTACCACACCAGTCCTGGGCACAGTGCAGGCATGGCTATGGTACGCAATACTGTTGGGGTCACTCCCCGGGGTGGTAAACACTGTCAGAAAACAAAACAGAAACACACTCCACAGATAGCAGAAAGGTTGCTATGATGCAGCTCTGTCAACAAATTGTGTTTAACTTAGGATTTGTTATCTGCCATTAATCATAGAACCTTTTGATATATGTGTAACGTGTTCCCAAGTTAAGGGCTACAATATCTGTTGGTCTACTCTTGAAGTGATAATTGTAATATGCATAGATGAAGAAAATCACTCCATTACAACATTGTAATGGAGTGATTTTCTTCACCCAAGTTAAGGGCGGCATTGCTAAGGTATGTAAGTGGGAATGTATTGGGAGATGCTGCTCCGCGCAGGGCACAACAGCCTGACTCTCCATGAGGCTTTGGATAGTGGAGCCTGTGCGTGTGGGTGTTTATGCCCCTGTTGGCTGCTGCTCTAGGGCTGAGTTTCCCTACTCAGGTCCTGGTGGGCCAAACACTGTTCAGGTTTTCATGCTGTCCCTAATGAATATGCATGAGATACATTTGCATACAATGGGGCCGTGGCATACAATTGCAGCACAGGCATATTTATTAGGGACATCATTACACCTGAATGGTGTTTGGCACTCCAGGACTGCATTTGGGAAATTCTGTTCTAGGGATTGCACATGTTTATGGGGTTTGTGCCCTGCAATGTTCCCTCTAATTTTCTGTAGACTGTGTGCGCATAAAATATCAGCTGTGCAGCTTTTGAAGGAAGGTTAAATTTTTGTGCGCCACAAAACGACACTTGGAGTTATATACTTTAAAATTTGACTACACGTCAGAATACAGTATGTACACCACATTGCTTGCACTAGAAAATATTGTAGAGCTTGTGAAAACCATAAATACACAACAACTTTTAAATTTTAAGACGTCTGTGTTGTTTTCTATCAGAATCAGAACCGTAATTTTTGTGCGCTCTGTTGTAAAGTATGTGCGCTCGCTCAGCGAGGTGTGTGCGCGCGCACACGCGCACAGCTTAGAGGGAACAGTGGTGCCCTGTCGGGTAAAATATAGGCATTTATGGATTGTTTATTTAATCTGCAATAACAGTTCCGTCTTTATTACCACAGTTTAGTACTGGGTAAAATATGGGGACATGGTCTGCAGGAGCCACAGCTGGGGCTTGAATCTGTGACCTTCTAACCTTGAACACATTGGCTGTGCGTACTGCACCAAACTGTTGTCACAGAGGCAGATCGTTCCCTGGGGCTACCATTACTGTTCATTGGACAGACCTTGTCTGTTGCACCACATGGCACCCACCTAAACAGGGCTTGGCCTTGGTCTGCTGTGGGCAGATGCCACTGCCCCCTCCACCACCAGCAACCCTCCGTCACCATGCTGACATGCCCTTATACCAGTGGTGCTGGTGGTGCGCAGTCCCAGGACATCCAGTGTGCCGGTAGGCAGCTGCCTATGGTGTGGGTTCTCGTGTAGGGGTGCCTACATGGACATGCACGCTTTTCCACGGCACCGCCTACCAATGCTCTATGCCCTTGCTGGTACCTGTTGGGTAATATCCCCTGTGACACTGTGGCATACACACTCGTGCCCACGTCAGTTGCTGTCTTGCTGCTTTACATTTTTGCCATTCCTATGTGCCACCTAGGCATCTCCCTAGTCCGCACTGTGCCCCATCTGGACCACAGCATAACAAACCTGCCCAATATAAAGGAGATAACCCTGCTCACCGCTATTTCACTGTGGGATCATTCACTTTGTAGGGGGACAGAGCATAGCCCCTTCCAAACATGATATCTTCCTTTTTACGCTTTGTCAGTAGTGTTGCTTTATGTTTATCATTAGTAGCACTACTGTCCAGCTTGGTTATGGGAATTTGAAATGTGATTCTGGTCATTTGATATGTTTATTTGCCTTTTTGGTTCGTGCACATGTATCACTACTATCACTTTTCTGAGTTTCCCTGGCTTTGCTGTACATTGCTGACTGAAATGGTTTCTCTCTCCTGCAAATGTGCCTCTAGCGCGAGGTTTTCACTGGTGCTAATTTTCAGAGCTTCATTTCACGGCGTTAGTGTGCAAGGGGCCTCTCCCCGTCCATTCTCCGGCCATTGACCCCTCATCTCCGCCCCTGGGGAGCCTTACTCCGCCCTCTGGGGAGCTTTCATCCACCCTCTGCGCACCTTAACGCCGCCGCAGACATTATCGTGCGATACGTGACGTTCTCGCATGGTAAAGTGACATTATCGCGTTATAATGTCACGTATCACGCGATAATGTTGCAGCTGCAACATTAGCGCCGTTTAGTAAACATACCCCTAGGGTTGACCATATATCAGTGTTTAAACCCAGCTGCCTTCCTATGGAGTGGAACGGGTAAACATAGATTGATTGTTTACGTCATCAGAATATAAAAAGACTTAAGGGACATGCAATGAAGTTACAGGGTAACCTATTTAAGACTAATAAGAAAATAAATATTTTTTTTCTCACTCAACGTGTAATCAAACTCTGGAATTTGTTACCGGAGGATGTAGTAAAAGCTGTTAGTGCAGCTGGGCTTAAAAAAAAAGGGTTGTGACTAGTTAAAGGTCCATAAATCATTATTAAAAGGGTCCCAGGATATCACTGCTTGACCCAATACAAGCATTGAGGAATATGTGTCTTTTGGGGAAACTGCTATGTACTTGTGACCTACTGTAGATTGGTCACTGTTGAAACCGGGATACTAGGCTTGATGGACCTTGGTCTGACATGTCTTATGTTCTTATGACCTTGGTATGGCATGTCTTATGTTCTTATGTTCTTATTTACTGAAATGGAAAAATGAAAACTCAAAGATATAAGGGCAGTACAAACTGAAAGGGGGAAAATGGGTTTTACCCGATGGCAGGCAGATGATAAACAAACAAATAATGAGGGAAATTATGGCCATTCTACATCAAGAGTGGAGGAGTAGCCTAATGGTTAAGAACACTGTGGCAAGGAGGCCTATCCAGAGTCCAGTGGAGGACAGAGAGACAGGGAATTCACTCTAGTAAAGGGTCCACTTTACTCAAATCAGGATAGGAAAGCCATAAACACATCCAGGGATCAGAAAACTTCCACGTAGAAAACATTTCAGGCTTCCCCTAGTGGAATGAAGGGGAGAGGATACAAGGCTCAGAACCCTTTAGGCAGTGAATGCTTCAAGCACTCAGGTGCCCGGAGTCAGACTGATTGCCGTCACCTGAGTAGGGTGGGGTTGGAGCTAGAGCCCTGGAAGTATAAACCCAGAGCAGAGTATGATTTAGGGGAAAGGAGGAGAGGAGAAGCAGGAAGCCAGGCTGAGCAGAGCAGAGGAACGGAGCTTCCAGCTGGAGAGAGTGCTATTTGGCATGTAGCACAACTGCAGGACAGTTTGGAGCCAGGAACAAGAGAGACTCCAAGATCCCCTGAGAGGCTGTTAGCTGAGCATGCTGAGCAGGACGGGGAGTCAGAGCCTATGCAGCTGGGAGAGCCTGAGGTGAAGCTGATTGAGGAGGACACTCCCATGGACTGTTCCTTGTGCCAAGCTATAAACCTGTGAAATGTAGAAAAAGCAAGCCAGTCCTGAAAGAAGGTCTCCCAGGAAAAAGGTACCCTTATACCACAAGCAGGGTGGCTGAGAGCCCCATGTGTTTATAAAGGGGAAGTTTACCACAGACATTAAATGTGTTTTTGTTTGGTGCTTTAGAACATAAGAACATAAGATATGCCATACTGGGTCAGACCAAGGTCCATCAAGCCCAGTATTCTGCTTCCAACAGTGGCCAATCTAGGTCATATGTACCTAGCAGTTTCCCCAAGAGACACAAGTTCCACAATGCTTGTACTGGGTCAAGCATTGATATCTTCGGTCACTTCTTAATATTGGTTTATGGACCTTTCCTCCAGGAACTTGTCCAAACCTTTTTTAAACCCAGCTACACTAACAGCCTTTACTACATCCTCCAGTAACAAATTCCAGAGTTTGATTACACGTTGAGTGAAAAAATATTTTCTTTTATTAGTCTTAAATAGTTTACCCTGTAGCTTCATTGCATGTCCCCTAGTCTTTCTATATTCTGACAACGTAAAGAATCGATCTACGTTTACCCGTTCCACTCCGTTCATTAATTTATAGACTTCTATCATATCTCCCCTCAGCCGTCTCTTTTCCAGGTTAAAGAGCCCTAACCTTTTTAGCCTTTCCTCATAGGAGTATCCTTCCATCCCCTTTACCATTTTGGTGGCTCTTCTCTGAACCTTTTCTAAAATCGCTATATCCTTTTTAAGATACGGTGACCAGAATTGCACACAATATTCAAGGTGCGGTCTCACCATGGAACGATATAGAGGCATTATAATATCTTTTGTTTTATTTTCCATTCCATTCCCTATAACATGGTATCCACAATGACGCCTAAATCTTTTTCCTGGGTGGTGGTTTCTAATGTGGAACCTTGCTTCATGTAACCATAGTTTGGGTTGTTCTTCCCTAGATGCATAACCTTGCACTTGTCCACATTAAATTTCATCTGCCATTTTGATGCCCAGTCTTCCAATTTATCAAGATCCTCTTGCAATTTTTCACAATCCTCTTGGGTTTTAACAACTTTAAATAGTTTTGTCATCTGCAAATTTGATAACCTCACTCGTTATTCCACTTTCCAGGTCATTTATGAATATGTCAAAAAGCAGCGGACCCTGCACAGATCCCTGGGGTACACTATTCACCTTTCTCCATTGGGAAAATTGGCCATTTAGCCCTACCCTCTGCTTTCTATCTTTTAACCAGTTCCTGATCCACAATAGTACACTGCCTCCTATCCCATGACTCTTTAGTTTTGCCAAATGTCTCTGATGAGGGACCTTGTCAAAGGCTTTCTGAAAGTCCAGATACACAATATCAACCGACTCACCTTTGTCCACCTGTTTATTCACGCCTTCAAAAAAACATAACAGATTGGTAAGACAAGATCTTCCTTGTCTAAAGCCATGTTGGCTGTCTCCCATTAGGTCGTGACTATCTACATGCTGAGTAATTTTATTCTTTATGATGGTTTCTACCATTTTTCCCGGTACTGACGTCAGGCTCACCGGTCTGTAGTTTCCCGGATCACCCCTGGAACCCTTTTTAAAAATTGGTGTTACATTGGCGATCCTCCAATCTTCAGGTATTAGAGATGATTTTAATGATAGTTCACAGATTACTAATAGCAGGTCTGCAATCTCATATTTCAGTTCTTTCAACACCCTTGGATGTATACCATCCGGCCCAGGTGATTTGCTACTCTTCAGTTTATCTAATAGTTGTAAGACATCTTCTCGATGTATCGATATTTCCTTCAATTCTTCCGCACTTTTAAATACCACTTCAGTCATGGGTAACATCCCTACATCTTCCTCAGTAAAGACTGAAGCAAAGAATTCATTCAGTCTCTCCGCTATCGCCTTGTCGCCTCTTAGTGCTCCTTTAACCCCTTTATCATCTAATGGACCAACTGACTCTCTCACAGGTTTTTTTGCTATGAATGTACTTGAAAAGGTCTTTATTTCGTGTTTTTGCTTCCGCAGCAAGCTTCTTCTCAAATTCTCTCTTTGCCTGCCTTATCAATGCCTTGCATTTGACTTGCCAGTGCTTGTGCTGTTTCCAGGTTTCGTCATTTGGCTCTTTTTTCCATTTCCTGAAAGATGCTTTTTTGGCAACAACAGCCTCTGACCTCACCTTTAAACCATGCTGGCAGTTTTTTGGACTTCCTTCCACTTTTCTTAAAGCGTGGAATACAGCTGGTCTGGGCTTCCAAGATAGTATTTTTCAACAACATCCAAGCTTGATGTACGTCTTTAACCTTTGCAACTGCTCCTTTTAGTTTTTTCTTAACTGTTTTCCTCATTTTATCATAGTCTCCCTTTCGAAAGTTAAAGGGTAGTACTGTGGATTTCCTTACTATCCCTCCTCCACTAATTAAATCAAAGGCGATCATGCTATGATCACTATTGCCAAGTGGCCCCAACACCCTTATCTCTTGCACTAGATCTGGTGTTCCACTAAGGACTAGGTCTAATATGGCTTCCCCTCTGGTCGGTTCATGAACCAGCTGCTCCAAGAAGCAGTCATTTATTTCATCTAGGAACTTTATCTCCCTAGCATGTCCTGCTGTGACACTGACCCAGTCGATGCCGGGGTAATTGAAATCACCCATTATTATTATTGCACTGTAACGTTTTCTAGCTTCCTTGATTTCTTTGAGCATTTCATCATCCATTTGTTCATTCTGGCCAGGCGGACGATAGTACACCCCCACTGCCATCGCCTTCCCCTTTTTACATGGAATTTCAATCCATAGAGATTCTACAGCAAATTTTGTTTCTTGCAAAACTTTAATCCTTTCTGACTCAATACCCTCTCCACCAATTTGATCAGCTCTATCATTACGATATAGTTTGTACCCAGGTATCACAGTGTCCCACTGGTTGTCCTTTAGCCAGCAAAGCTAAGAAGGGAATACAATTAGGCTTGCTGGTAAAGACTGTGTATCCTGTAATAGAGAGAACCTTTAAAACCGCATTTTTGGTTGGATATGTTTTGGACAATTTTTGCTTCAAAGAGTCCTGAACCAACAATCCTATGAGTGGTATGATTGAACCATTGTGTATATAAAAATAATAAATTTCTGTCATTTGCCTTACCTACTTGAGCCTGCCTACAGCTTTCTGCATGGTGCACTCATACAGCTGAATAAGGACTACATTTCCCAGAGGGCATTGCAGGGAAATAGTTTTTTTAAAAAGCTGAAAAAGCATACAACAGAAAGTTCCTTCAATAATCCACGCCCCTCTAACCTAGAGGCGAGTGGTGGTGGCGTGACAGTGGCATAGTTGTGAGGATTTTCTACCACTCAGGATTTTCTACCATCCAGGATATACACTTACAAGAGTGATAGCACAGAAGGTTGGTGGAAAAGACAAATTTTTTTTTTCTTTGAGAGTCAACACAGGAGCAAGGTATTGCCAGAGATGGATCCAAAAGAGTCCTGAACCAACAATCCTATGAGTGGTATGATCGAACCATTGTGTATATAAAAATAATAAATTTCTGTCATTTGCCTTACCTACTTGAGCCTGCCTACAGCTTTCTGCATAGTGCACTCATACAGCTGAATAAGGACTACATTTCCCAGAGGGTATAGCAGGGAAATAGTTTAAAAAAAGCTGAAAAAGCATACAACAGAAAGTTCCTTCAATAATCCACGCCCCTCTAACCTAGAGGCGAGTGGTGGTGGCATGACAACACTGGCTTGGGAATTAAGAGACCAGGGTTCAATTCCCACTAGCACTCCCTGTGTCCTTGGGCAAGTCACTTAACCCTCCATTGCCTCAGAAAAATCCAAGTTATCATTGTCCCTCTTTTAATGTACATTACTAAGTTTAAGTTTCAATGTAAATGGTTTTGATTGAAATGATAAAGCGGTATATTAAACCTGTTAAATAAATAAATAAGAGAGTCATTGGGGTGTATGGGAATATACACAGTAGCCAAGCAAATGTGTGAGAGGTGTATAACCTGTAAGAAAATAAACAAAATGGTTCTTAGGAAACAACCGCAGGGAGGAAGAGACGCTGGTCTTCGTCCATTCCAAAATATACAGATTGATTTTTCTGAGTTGCCCCTGGTTGGGCGGGTGAAGTACCTTTTGGTAATAGTGGACCATTTGATGGGATGGGTGGAGGCATATCCCATGGTAGCTGCCACAGCAATAGGAGTAGCAAAAATAGTTTTGGAACAAATCATTCCAAGATATGGGATGATAGGTCACATTAACTCGGACCAGGGAAGTTATTTTACAGCCAAGGTATTGAAAAACATAATGGAAACTCTGGGAGTATCCTGGGATTTCCATACTCCATGGCATCCACCCTCCTCAGGGAGAGTGGAACGCATGAATCAGACTATATAAGGGGTATGTTTACTAAACCGTGCTACTGATGCATTTTTGTGCCCCGCACACGTGCGCGCTGCACTAACGGGCCCGCTCATGTGCGCGTCGCGCAAATGAGCGATAGAGGCATGGAAAGGCTCCCGGAGGGTGGAGGAAGGCTCCCCAGGGGCGGAGAGACGGGGTCAATGGGTGGAGAGTGGGAGGGGAGAGGCTCCCCGCACAGGAGCGGGGCTGAAATTCGATGAAAAAAATACCGAGAGTGAAAACCTCGCGGTAGAGCCGATTTAAAGGGAAGAGAAACCATTTATGTCAGCAATGTACAGCAAAACCAGGGAAACCTACAAAACGTGAGCAGTGTGATACATGTGCACAGAACAAAATAGCAAATAAAAATTGAAAATGACCACAACAAAATTCTAATAAATTATAATCCAGCTGGGCAATAGTGATAGTCATGGAAAACATCAAAAATCACTCCCAAGAAAGCCCCAAAAAAGAAATATGAATTTTAGAAGGGTCTACGCTCCGTCCCCATACAAGGTGAATGATCCCACAGTGAAATTGTGCAGAGCAGGGTCATAAACCCTGCTTTGCACAATTTCACTGTGGGATCATTCAACTTGTATGGGGACGGAGCATAAAAATAATAATTATTATTTTTAACGCTCCGTCCCCATACAAGGTGAATGATCCCACAGTGAAATTGTGCAGAGCAGGGTTTATGACTCCTTTGGCCAGGTTTCCTATCTCCAGGGACTGCACTGTCTCTGTGGCCACAATGTGGTGCAGTGAACATAGACAGTGTGTTCAGGAGCCAAAGATCACCAGTTCAAGTCCCAGCTGGGGCTCCTGCAAACCCAATCCCCATATTTTACCCACCACTAAACCATGATAGTAAAGACCAACCTTTTTTGCAGATAACATAAGCATGGTCCATACACCTCTATTTTACCCTACAGAGCACAGACACCAGAAACATGCACATTACCTAGACCACAGTCCCCTCAATGCAGTCCTGGAGGGCCACATATCATTTAGCTGTGATGCTGTCAGCAATATAAGGCCATGTCAGCATGGTGGCGGAGGGGTACCGTTGGTGGAGGGGGCAGTGGCTGCAGCCCACAGCAGATGGTGGCCTAGCCCCCTTCACGTGGGTGCAGTGCCCTCCAACAGACAGGCCCTGTCTGACAAACAGCCATGGACTCCCCAGGGAATGCACTGTTTTTGTGCTAAGACGGTGGTGCAGCGGACACAGGCAGTGCATTTAGGACCAGAAGGTCACAGGTTCAAATCCCAGCTGGGGCTCCTGCCAACCCAATCCCCTTATTTTACCCATGAAGAAAACATGGTAGTAAAGACTGAACCATTATTGCTGAGAACCATAAGCATGGGTCAAAAACCTCTATTTTACCCTACACAGCACAAACACCATAGAAATGTGCATTACCTACGGCAGAATCCACCAAATGCAGTCCTGGAGGGCCAAACACCATTCAGTTTCCATGCTGCCTCTAATAAAGATGCCTGTGTTGCATATCTATGCACCACCCCCATGGTATGCAGATGTATCCTATGCATATTCATGAGGGACAGCATGAAAACCCAAACAGTGTTTGGCACACCAGGACTGGAGTTGGGAACCTCTGCCGTAAAGCAGCAGCCAACAGGGCCAGACACACCCACACCCACACCCACAGGCCCCATTGGCTAATGCCTCCTGGAGAGGCAGGACATTGGGCCCTGCGTGCATCTCCCAATACTAGCACTTGCATACCTTAGCAAGCCACCCTACACCTGGGTATACGGTACACACCTATCAAACGTTTCCTATGATTACTGGCAGATAGCAAGTCCTACGTTAAGCACAGTTTGCTCATTGAGCTCCATCATAACAATCTTTCTGATGTCTGCGGTGTGTGCTTCAGGTCTGGTCTCTGACAGTGTTTACCACCCTGGGGAGTGACCCCCAACAGTATTGCGTAGCATATCCATGCCTGTACTGTGCCCAGGACTGGTGTGGTGGGCAGGGCTGCTAAACTCCTCTATAGTAGCACAATGCTGGCATAGGTGTGGGAGTGTGTGTCTGTCTATACAGTGTGTGATGGCTGCAAACACCTTCCACAGCCCACACTGCCAGCACTGTTGCCAGTATTGGCCTGCTAATGTGCATAATGAGGAGCAAGGTACCATGGTTATAGCCCGGACAGGGTGACCTGGCCAGGATGCATCTGCACAGGGCATAGGGCACTGGCTGGGACATTGTAGTGCCCGGCTACCACCTACACAGACAGGGTGACCTCAGTATGTCCTGCTGGGGGATCACTCTCACCCTGACTGTGCAGTGACGACAGCATGGCTAGGCACCCCCATAGTGCTATATAGTATTTTTCTCATGTGATATTTATGGGTTTCCTTTTGGGGCCCAGTCACTGATTTATCTGCTTGTTGTGTATGCTGACATCCCAGTTCTGGGTGCATGCATTTCTACTGGGAGCATGCACTATGGACTAGCTAGCAGACTGTTTGCAGCTGGTATGTGTCTTGATGGAGTGGCTTGCAGGGTGCAGCGGCTGAAGGCTTGCTGCGGGAGAATATCAGATAGTGGTGGGTTACAGCTTAGCATATCCAGGCCTAATGTCTGTCTGCTATTGTGTTATGGATGTGTACAGAGCTGCATTGACTGCCCTGTAGGGTGTCTGTTTCCCAGCAGGACTGGGGTTGATGGTCCTCTCTACTGCCACCATTGCAGGGAGGTAGAATGTGGATCTGTTGATGAGAGACCCTGTTTGCCACCCTCAGCCCTGGAGGAGAGGGGTTGGTGGTACATAGCCCACCTGGGGGTCCATAGGGGCTACACCTGACTGAGACAGACAAAGATATCTAAGGTGTTTCTGCAGAAGCTACCTATCTCACACATTAACACTGCTTTGGACTTCTGGCATGGTGTCTTTCAGCTATGGAAGGTGCTGTGGACCTGGTGCTGGGCGCCTCACCGCACCCTCAGGGTGAGCACAGTACCCGCACAATGTGACGGTGTGTAGCTACTCTGTGCCAGTAAAACACACGGTCAGTACCCCCTACCAGACCGAGGTGGTGTGGGGGTGCACATGGTCACTTCCCCCTACCAGGTCGAGGTGCTGTGGGGGTGCATTCCCCATCTTGTGTTTATCTGTGGACAGCTGATTTGCATGTGCAGTGCATCATGGGTACGGGTAGGCTAACCTTATCCTGGTGACCGCAGCATACTGTCTGTGTTGTGACGTGCACTCCCTCTGCAGCCAGCTAGGGGCTTGCTAGTAGTTATAGGGCTGTAGCACAATGGTTACTTCACTGTCTGTGGAGCCAGCAGTCATGTGTTCAAACCCACAGTGGGGGTATTTGATGGGGCTGCCCAGGGCATTATCTCTTTTTAATGTACATTATTGCTGCCAGCAAAAACACCCTCATCGTACTGTACCCATAAGGTGCCTTATAGGGCGCCCTATAGGTTACCTTATGGTTACCGTCCATATAAGGTGCACTATACGTTATCCTGTGGAGCAACTTATAGGGTGCCCTATAGGGGACATTTTAGGGTGCCGTGGCGGACAGTGCACTTTATAATGTGCCCTATGGAGTGCCTTATAGGGTTCTATATGCGGCACCTTCAATTACGGCACGTGAGGACCTGTTTGCTGGCAGCAATTAATAAAATACAACTAAAGTGCTACAGGAAAAAATACATACATTGCAAAGCTGATGCCACAGCCAGCCTTACATATTAGGTACACTGGGGAGCAAACTCATAACCCCTGTATCAGCAGTCAGTGCCTTACCCATTGTGCTACACCTCCTTGCATCTCAGCACACCTACTTATGCTGTGCATTCCTTAAACTGCACAGTGCTGCCATCAAAAACATTGCTGTGACCTTGCGGTAACTCATACGGCACCCTATAAAGCACCCTATCAGCAACATTCTAGGGTGCCTTGGCAGACAGTGCACTTTAAAATGTGCCTTATGGGGCGCCTTATGTTAACACGCTTTGAGAGTGCGTTTGCTAGTAGTAGTAATTAAAATAAAAAATAAAATGCCTCCTAAAGCAAACTTACCCATAATAGGTAATGCCTCAGCTAGCCTTCTTCATTGGGTGATTGAACCCCTGATCCCTGCACCATTGGTCAGTGTCTTAACCATTGTGCTGTGGCTCTGCTCCTGTGCTTATGCATCAGCGCGCCGCCTTATGCCACCCAATATTAAAATGCCTCCTAAAGCAATAGCATGCTGCCCATTATTTAAATGCCTCCTAAAGTAATGCCTCAGCCAGCTGTTTTTATTGGGCACTGTGGGGGATTGAACCCCTGATGCCTGCACCATTGGTCAGTGTCTTAACCATTGCGCTGTGGCTCTGATTCTTTGCTTGCACATCAGCGCACCACTTATTCCTCCCGCGCAGCTTTTTCATGCGCTAATGTGCGGGGCGCACATGGGCGCCGCGCACATTAGCGCTTGAATAATCCCGGTTTTGCTTTTTTCAGCAAGACACGCCCACTCCTTATATGGCACCCGCACACTAGCGGGCCGCGCACATTACCAGGGTTTTAGTAAACATACCCCTAAGTGTTTGCCCTTAGCATTGTTAAGAATCCGAGCAGCCCCTCGGAAAGATTTAGGATTGTCTCCCTGCAAAATGTTATTTGGATTACCCCATATGGGACAATTAAAGGAACCTCCCCAATTTGAAACTAAAGATAAGTTTCTTAAAGAATATATATTTGACTGTCCTCTTCTTTATCTGTTCTCAGGAATAAAGGATTGTTGGCACAAACAACTCCATTGGAGTTTGCAGTTCACGGTCTCAAACCAGGACAGTGGGTCTTGATAAAATCCTGGAAGGAGTCCAAATTCCAACCAGACTGGGAAGGCCCGTTCCAGGTCTTACTGAGTACTGAGACTGCTGTAAGAACTGCAGAAAAAGGTTGGACTCATTATACACGAGTTAAAGGTCCGGTTGAAGCTCCTTCAGATGAACAATGGAAGGTCCAGGGAACCAATGACCCTCTGCTTCTGAAAATACCAAGGAAACACAGAAGAACAGGAGAGGAGTTTGTTAAAGAAAAGTGGATGATGTTGCTATGATGGGGGGGGGGATCACTTTCTCTGTTAAGGGGAATGACATGGGGTCTAGGACGGGGAAAGGGATGGACAGATGAACAAATACAAACACAGACACGATGGGGAAGGGTGTACTCTAACATATTTACTGTAACCGTACCAGAGGGAGAGGGACCGGTGAGCCTAGAATTTGATGCCTGCCAAGTGATAAGTTGTGACAGGGGATACTACGAAAAGTTGTGGGGAAATAATCATAAGTATATGTGTCCAGAGACTGCTCAAACACTTGTGTATGGGATGCTCTGTTATGAGTGGTCACGAGTTTGGTGGACCACCGAGGATGGAGGCTGGGTCTCCCCAGAGGGTAAGAGGCACCCAGATCAAATGAAAATAACAATGATAAAGAAACACAGCATTCAGCAATGTAACCCAGGAAGTTGCAACCCCATTGTGGTAACCCTCTCTGGAAGGGATGACTCAATGGATGGGACCTATGGACTAGGAATAGACATTAATGGGCAAGATCCCCTAGGAAGATAGAGGATAAGAATACTCCTCAAGAATCAGACTCAGGTCTCCGCACCATTCCCCAGCATATCTTTTGAACCTGATAAGGACCCTAACGCAGTCAAAAATAGTGGAGATTAAAGATTTGAGGGACACTCTAGAGGTGGAAACGGGTTATGAGGATGTGAATGCCTGGGTGGAATGGGTTAAATATACCGTAGGAAGTCTCAACCGTAGCAATTGTTATGCATGTGCCTCCGGGAGGCCCATTGCACAGGCTGTGCCCTTACCCTTGAGGTGGGATACAGATCCCGATGGAGTAAGATGCTTCATATCTCTGTATTAGGAAAAATGGCTTGGGGAAATGAAAGTTGCAAGTCATTGAATTTGCTCTTTCCCCCCTACAGACTTGAAGGAGGTAAGAGTCCCCCCAACACCCCCCCCCCCCCAGTTTTTAGCAGTGTTTGGAAATCACTCTGCCTGTCTCACCAGGCGGGGGAAGAACTACACGAGGGAAGTGGGGGAACTAAAACCTGCATTCTAAGCCTAAACCTGAGAGGGATGGAAGGAGAAGAGAAGAATTACTCCAACCTGGTAATCCCTAGGGCAGACCTGTGGTGGTACTGTGGAGGGTGGACGTTGAGACCAACATTGGTTAAAGACTTAGATAAAGCTTGGTTGTTGTTGAAAAATACTATCTTGGAAGCACAGACCAGCTGTATTCCACGCTTTAAGAAAAGTGGAAGTAAGTCCAAAAAACTGCCAGCATGGTTTAAAGGTGGGGTCAGAGAGGCTGTTGTTGCCAAAAAAGCATCTTTCAGGAAATGGAAAAAAGAGCCAAACGACGAAACCTGGAAACAGCACAAGCACTGGCAAATCAAATGCAAGGCATTGATAAAGCAGGCAAAGGGAGAATTTGAGAAGCTTGTTGCGGAAGCAAAAACGCGAAATAAAGATTTTTTCAAGTACATTCATAGCAAAAAACCTGTGAGAGAGTCAGTTGGTCCATTAGATGATAGAGGAGTTAAAGGGGCACTAAGAGGCGACAAGGCGATAGCGGAGAGACTGAATGAATTCTTTGCTTCAGTCTTTACTGAGGAAGATGTAGGGATGTTACCCATGACTGAAGTGGTATTTAAAGGTGCGGAAGAATTGAAGGAAATATCGATACATCGGGAAGGTGTATTACAACTATTAGATAAACTGAAGAGTAGCAAATCACCTGGGCCGGATGGTATACATCCAAGGGTGCTGAAAGAACTGAAATATGAGATTGCAGAGCTGCTATTAGTAATCTGTGAACTATCATTAAAATCATCTGTAATACCTGAAGATTGGAGGATCACCAATGTAACACCAATTTTTAAAAAGGGTTCCAGGGGTGATCCGGGAAACTACAGACCGGTGAGCCTGACGTCAATACCGGGAAAAATGGTAGAAACCATCATAAAGAATAAAATTACTCAACATGTAGATAGTCATGGCCTAATGAGAGACAGCCAACATGGCTTTAGACAAGGAAGATCTTGTCTTACCAATCTGTTATGTTTTTTTGAAAGTGTGAATAAACAGGTGGACAAAGGTGAGTCGGTTGATATAGTGTATCTGGACTTTCAGAAAGCCTTTGACAAGGTCCCTCATCAGAGACTTTTGGCAAAACTAAAGAGTCATGGGATAGGAGGCAGTGTACTAGTGTGGATCAGGAACTGGTTAAAAGATAGAAAGCAGAGGGTTGGGCTAAATGGCCAATTTTCCCAATGTAGAAAGGTGAATAGTGGTGTACCCCAGGGATCTGTGCTGGGTCCGCTGCTTTTTGACACATTCATAAATGACCTGGAAAGTGGAATAACGAGTGAGTTTATCAAATTTGCAGATGACACAAAACTATTTAAAGTTGTTAAAACCCAAGAGGATTGTGGAAAATTGCAAGAGGATCTTGATAAATTGGAAGACTGGGCATCAAAATGGCAAATGAAATTTAATGTGGACAAGTGCAAAGTTATGCACCTAGGGAAGAACAACCCAAACTATGGTTACACGATGCAAGGTTCCACATTAGGAACCACCACCCAGGAAAAAGATTTAGGCGTCATTGTGGATAACATGTTAAAACCCTCGGCCCAGTGTGCAGCGGCAGCCAAGAGAGCAAATAGAATGCTAGGTATCATAAGGAAAGGAATGGAAAATAAAACAAAAGATATTATAATGCCTTTATATCGTTCCAGGGTGAGACCGCACCTTGAATATTGTGTGCAATTCTGGTCGCCGTATCTTAAAAAGGATATAGAATTATTAGATAAGGTTCAGAGAAGAGCCACCAAAATGGTAAAGGGGATGGAAGGATACCCCTATGAAGAAAGGCTAAAAAGGTTAGGGCTCTTTAACCTGGAAAAGAGACGGCTGAGGGGAGATATGATAGAAGTCTATAAATTAATGAACGGAGTGGAACGGGTAAACGTAGTTCGATTGTTTTTGTTATCAGAATATAGAAAGACTAGGGGACATGCAATGAAGCTACAGGGTAAACTATTTAAGACTAATAAAAGAAAATATTTTTTCACTCAACGTGTAATCAAACTCTGGAATTTGTTACCGGAGGATGTAGTAAAGGCTGTTAGTGTAGCTGGGTTTAAAAAATGTTTGGACAAGTTCCTGGAGGAAAGGTCCATAAACCATTATTAAGAAGGGACCCAGGGTATCAATGCTTGACCCAGTACAAGCATTGCGGAACCTGTGTCTTTTGGGGAAACTGCTAGGTACGTATGACCTAGATTGGCCACTGTTAGAAACAGGATACTGGGCTTGATGGACCTTGGTCTGACCCAGTATAGCATATCTTATGTTCTTATCTTCTTATTGCCTACCCTATGGTCAGGAACATGTGCAATAGTTCAATTGGCAGTTCCTTTCACCTTGGCGTTCACAGGACAGGACAAGGGGCAAATACAAAGGGAAAGGAGGAGTACTTTGGGAGCCTCATTTGATGACAGGATATATATAGATGCAATAGGAGTCCCTCGGGGAGTTCCGGATGAGTATAAAGCACGAAACCAGATTGCAGCTGGATTCGAATCCCTGTTATGGGTAATTATGATAAACAAACAAAAAAGTAGATTGGATAAATTATATATATATTATCAGTTTTCCCCGGGATGCAATAAAGGTGATCGCAGAACACTTGGACGCCACTAGCAGAATGGTCTGGGAGAACCGAATGATTTTAGATATAATGGCAGCTGAAAAAGGGGGCATGTGTGATATTGGGGGGGGGGGGGGAAGTTTGTATGTTCATCCACAATAACACGGCCCCTGATGGTACTATAACTAAAGTCCTGCGAGGACTAACTACCCTGGCAGAGGAATTGGCAGAAAATTCAGGTACGGATACCTCTCTCACTGGATGGTTGGGGTGATGGTTTGGGAAATGGAAAGGGGTCGGGGTGGTAGTATCTATATTTACTGATGTATTTGTTGTAATTGGAGTATTAATTACGGTGGGGTGTTGCATAATACTCTGTATAGGAGGGTTAACTCAAAGACTGATAGAAACGGTAAGCACTAAACAAACGATAAGATCATTTCCAGTGCACAAAGGTGCAATGTTAATAATGCACGATAAGGGAAGAGAGAGAGTTAGGAAGGATGTTATCTAAGTTAGAGACTTCTTATGGAACTGTGGAGTAAATGTAAAAGAAAGAGGGAGGGGTTTGATATAAACAAATGTGATATGTTATTTTTACAATGTAATATAATGCTTGTATTCCATTCATTCACCATTCTGTAATATAATTTTGTATGTCTGCATCCTGGGAAGAGGGACTACGTGGTTAATAATACGTAGTCTGTCACAGGTGCAGAGGTACAATGCTGATTCACCTTTACTGTATGTCTGCATTCTGGGAAGAGAGACTACGTGGCTAATAACACGTAGTCTGATACAGGTGTATATGTAATGATTTTCTGACTTCCTTTACTGTATGTCTGTATTCTGGGAAGAGAGACTACGTGGCTAATAACACATAGCCTGATACAGATGTATAATATTATCCAATGAATTATGGACATGCTGAAAAGAGTGCGAGTACTATAATCTACTATAAAAGAACTGTGAAACAGAGGATCTTTGTGAAAAGCTCACTGAAGCATTTCACCCTTTCTTGCAAGAAAGTGATTGATTAAAGCAACTCTGCATCACTGAGAAGTCTGTTATTGTGTAAAAGTTATATTTCTTACAATAGTGCCTCTGTATAAGTATTTGGTGCGGCCTCATTTGGAGTATTGTACGCAATTCTGGAGATGATACCTTCAAAAAAATATAAACAGGTTGGAGTAGGTGCAGAGGGTGGCTACTAAAATGGTTAGTGGTCTTTGTTATAAAGCATATGACAGATTTAAGGACCTTAATATATATATATATATATACACTTTAGAGTAAAGGCGGGACAGAGGTGATATAATTGAGACTTTTAAATACCTCCATGGCATAAATGCACAGGAGGATAGTCTTTTTCGATTGAAAGCAAGCTCTGCTACCAGGCGGACATAGGATGAAGGTGAAAGGGGATAGACTCATGAGTAATATGCAAAAATATTTCTTTACAGAAATAGTGGTAGATGCGTGGAATAGTCTCCCAGTGGAGGTGCTAGAGATGAGGACAGAATCTGAATTCAAAAAAGCATGTGAGAAATACAGAGGATCTCTAAAGGAAAAAAGGAGACTCTTGTAGTGGTTGATATGGAAGGGGAGACTAGATAGGCCATGTGGTCTTTTTCTACCATCATGTTTCTATGTTTCTATAACACTTAGGTCCAGCATTTCCCCATTTCCCCCCACCTAATGCCCAACATCTCCTCTCTCTCTTACCTCATGTCCAGTATCTGCCCTCCACTTCCCCACTTTGTGTCCAGCATCTGCCTTCCACACCTATCGTGTCCAGACTCTGCCCTATATTCCCCATCCCTGTCCAGCATCTGCCATTTATTCCCCTATAACCCCTATCTTGTGTTCAGCATCTGCCCTCCATCCCTTTATTACCTCTACCCCATGTTCAGCCTCTGCTCTCCACTCCATATCAGCATTTGCTCTCTATCCCTCTAAACCCTCTACCATATGTCCAGCATATACCTCTACTTCATATCCACCATCTGCTCTCTATCCCCTGATATCCTCCACCCTATATCTCTCTCTACCTCTCCAGGCTATGTCCAGCATCTGACCACCATCCCTTACCTGCGTCCTGCATCTGACTTCCATCCTTCCAAACTGTATGTCCAATATTTGGCTTCACCCTCCCTTTGTGTCCAGCATCTATCCTTGTCAGCCCCTCCACACTTCCTATTTAGTATATGCCCTCTGCTACATTTGCCCAGCATTTCCCTTTCAGCCATTCCACCCTTCCTTGTGTCCTTTGTCCTAGTATTTCCTTTACGGCCATTCTGTATGCCCCCTTCACGTCCATCTGCCCAGCACTTCCCTTCCAGCTATTCTAGCCCCCCTTAAGTCCATTTGCCCAGCATTTCCTTTCCAGCCATTCTAAACTCCACTCCCCTTTGTGTCCATCTGCCCAGTATTTCCCTTCTGGCCTTCAACACACACCCCTGCCTCTCCACCTGCGCCGCTTCTTTTTCTGTACCTGCAGCGGTGGACTGTCCTCCGATTTAAAAAACAAAGCAAAATGTGGGTGTAAACATTTCCTTGCTAGGAAGGCTGGTCTGGACCCTTCCCTTCTGACATGAAGCATGCGTCAGAGAGGAGCGGGACTAGACCAGCCTTCCTAGCAAGGAGGTGCATACACCCATGTTTTTTTAAAAATAGGAAGCCAGTCCGTCGCTGACACTGCAGGCACAGGAAATGGCAGTGATAGCGGCAGTGGTGCAGGCTGGGGGGGAGCAGGCTATCGCTGAATCGGCAGAAAGCCAGTTCATTTGGAGGCAATGCTTCCCCTTGTCCCCCCCCAAACTGCGCACATGGTGGGGATATTCAGCATCACTAACCAATTAGAACTGGTTAATATCAAGCTCAGAGTATTTTAGCCATGAGCAGGTCTGCTAACCAGCTAACATGCTTTGAATATCGGCCCTGAACTTCTAAATTTAGGCTCTTTCCTGTCATTGATATTTTTTCCACTTATCCATTACCCTTATCTTCCTCAGGTGGAGAATCAAGTAACATGGCTATCTCCTCATTGGACACTACCAATGTCAACTGTTGCGCATGACCTACGGTACAACCAGGAAGGTGTAGAGTAAGAATCTGGTACTTCAATTTGCTTCAGGAGCAGTGAATCTTTAGAGGGTAATTGTCTTAAATACTTAGAAGGCCCTGCAGACTTCAGACTCAGCGTCAGAACTGTAGAAATGGAGGAGGAGGAGGAGGTTGAAAAGCTAAAATCCTCCATCAGGCTGACTTTTTCCCCAGAATTACCCTTTTTTTTAATGAAAGAGTAACAGACTTCTGGTGCAACTCTGAATGAAGAGAAGGGGGAATTCCTTGTCTTTGTGCCATAACTCAAAAGGTTACACTTATAACATTTTGAAAGGAGTGGGAAGTCAGGGTGACATGTTGTATGGTATGCATCCATCTTAGAAGTCTAGGCCCCTTTAGAGAATTGGATGGGGTCACAAAAACATGGCCAATTCCCCTTCTCTCTGGACTTTTGCTGTGATGTATGCCAAGTAGTGGCAGTCACCAGTCAGCATGTAGCTTGTGAGCCAATGAACATTCATAGGCCCTTGCGCCCTCCTGGGTAAGCTTTCTGTTAGACTGTAAATCCATGCTGAGTATTAGGAAGCTGGAGACCTATTTTGATTTCAGGGTCACGTGAATTTTCAGTTGTTAAAATGGGATCATATGGGATAAAAGTTAAGAACATAAGAACATAAGATATGCCATACTGGGTCAGACAAAGGTCCATCAAGTCCAGTATCCTGTTTCCAACAGTGGCCAATCTAGGTCATACATACTGTAACACGGAAGATCTGCCCTCTGCCTCAGAAACACAGAAAGCTGATAGATATAGCTTAGATTCTGACAGGCAGGCAAGCAAAACGATTCCTAGTTACCATAGGCAACACAAACAAATTCAGACACGAGGTCTGCAGTCACGCCTAGTTAGTGAGCATTCCCCAACTGATGAGGAAAACAGCTTTCACCTGGGAAAGAGAACGCCCATGAAGCTATATAAGAAATCCTCCAGGCAAACAGAGTTAGCTTCGGGAGCATCAGGAGAGGCCAGAGCTTGGCAAGAGAAGGGAAACTTGCAGGACTCTGAGGGAAGCTCAGAATACTCAGAATACTCTGAGATAGAGTTTGAACTGCCAAAACCTTCTAGCAGGAAGCCACAGAGGAATTATCAAAGGAATTATCAAAGAGAAACAAGGAAAGTTTCACCCAGAGAAGTCAGCTACAGGAAAAGCTTACCTCTGACGCAGTGTGAATTTCCCCGGCACCTGGCTGAGTTGAAGGAACATAAGGCAGCTAGAAACAAACCGTATGTATTTGAGAAGCAGGGCTGTTTAAAACAGTTCCAAGCCCTTGAGAGGGAAAGCAGTCCTGTTGAGGATGTATGTATGTTTGATCCTGATGAATGTATGACAGTAAAACCCTGCAAAAGACTTCCACGGGAAAAGTCTTCCTTTAACAGAATAGAGCAGTGCTATGAGCTACAACCCAATATAAAAGGCAGGAGGTTCAAAACTTCCAAAGAGAAAGCTTCTTTAGATAGAGGTGTCTCTCCTTCCTGCTACTACAAGCTATATGACAATTATCTGCCTTGTTGGGAAGAGAGCTGTGCAGAGAGCTCAGAGAGAGAGACGGAGTTCAGAAAGCTACAGACTTTCTATCCTGAGGAAAAGACTGTAATTGATGAGCCTATGATTACAGAGGCTAGTATTATAAGTCCATGTGTTGAAGAAATGGATTGCTCTTTGTTTGTATCTGATATGAGTTCTTCTTTGCGCTGAAGCTAAAGACAAGAGTGCCTTGTACAGCTGGGAAAGCCAAGAAGAGACTGCCAGCATATTAAGTAAAACTGCTCACTGTGATTTGTAACTTTTGGTTGAAGCAAGACGCTGTATTTAAGTTTTTCTTCAGTTATGCCAAAGTAATGGTTGTATCCTAAGTTCTTTTGTATTATACTATTTTTGAAAATCCAACCCCGGTAGGGGAATAAAATATCCTTTTTGAAAAACCTGACCATTCGGACTCACAGCTACCACTTTCTTTATGGAAGGTCAGGCCCAGCAGTTTAGCTGACTGCTTACGCCACAGTTCAGCCACTGCTGGTGACAATACCTAGCAGTTTCCCCAAAAGACACAGGTTCCAGTGTGCTTGTATTGGGTCAAGAATTGATATCCTGGGTCGCTTTTTAATAATGTTTTATGGACCTTTCCTCCAGGAATGTGTCCAAACCTTTTTTTAAACCCAGCTACACTAACAGCCTTTACTACATCCTCCGGTAACAAATTCCAGAATTTGATTACACGTTGAGTGAAAAAATATTTTCTTTTATTAGTCTTAAATAGTTTATCTTGTAGCTTCATTGCATGTCCCCTAGTCTTTCTATATGCTGATAACATAAACAATCAATCTACGTTTACCCGTTCCACTCTGTTCATTAATTTATAGACTTCTATCATATCTCCCCTAAGCTGTCTCTTTTCCAGGTTAAAGACTCCTAACCTTTTTAGCTTTCTTCATAGGGGTATCCTTCCATCCCCTTTACCATTTTGGTGGCTCTTCTCTGAACCTTTTCTAATAATACTATATCCTTTTTAAGATAAGACGACCAGAATTGCACACAGTATTCAAGGTGCGGTCTCACCATGGAACGATATAGAGGCATTATAATATCCTTTGTTTTATTTTCCATTCCTTTCCTTATGATACTTAGCATTCTATTTGCTCTCTTTATTTATTTATTTATTTATTGTTTTCTTCTATACCGCCCCTTCCAGAGATCAAGGGCGGTTTACAGAGAACAGTTGTAAAACTTGAACAACTTTTACATGGAACATCAAATTAAGGGGTATGTTTACTAAACCTTCTTAACGTGTGTGGCGCACATGAGCACGCGCTAAGGTACCTTAGCGGGCGCTAATGATGCTTTACGGGGCAAAAATGCGCTTTAGTGCGCGCTCACGCGCGGAGCGGCGCAAACGAGCGCTGAAGGCGTGGAAAGGCTCCCGGAGGGTGGAGGAAGGCTCCCCAGGGGCGGAGAGAAGGGGTCAATGGGTGGAGAGTGGGAGGGGAGAGGCTCCCCGCACACTAACGATGTGAAATTCGAGGCCAAAAATACCGCAAGTGAAAACCTCGCGTTAGAGCTGATTTAAAGGGAAAAGAAACCATTTCTGTCAGCAATGTACAGCAAAACCAGGGAAACCTACAAAAAAGTGATAAGTGTGATACATGTGCATGGAACAAAAGTGAAAATAAACATTGAAAATGACCCCAACAAATTAGAAAAAAATCATAATCAAGCTGGGCAATAGTGATAGTAATGGGAAACATAAAAAAACACTCCCAAGAAAGCCCCAAAAAATAAATATGAATTTTGGAAGGGACTACGCTCCGTCCCCATACAAGGTGAATGATCCCACAGTGAAATAGCACTGATCAGGGTTTCCCTCTCCATTGGACAGGTTACCTATGGCATGCACATGTTCCAGAACAGCAGGGTGGGCATGTCGGAATGGGCAACAGGACAGATGCTGGGAAAGGGGATACAGAGGGCTGCAGGCGGCACATGCTGTGGTGCAGCTGGGGCACAATGTGGACTAGGCAGATGCCTAGGTGGCACTTAGGAATGCTGAAACTGAACAGCAGCCAGACAGCAACTGATGAGGGCCCAACATGGGCATGAGAGTGTTTATCACAGTGTCACAGGGGATAGTACCCAGCAGGTACCCCCAAGGGCACAGAACATTGGCAGGCGTTGTTGGGGGGAAGCGTGGACGCCTATGCAGGCACCCCTACCCCAGAACACGCACCATAGGCAGCCGCCTACCTGCACACTGGATGGCTTGAGACTGCACACCACCAGCACCACCAGCAGAAGGGCATGTCAGCATGGTGGCAGAGGGGTACTGGTGTTGGAGGGGGGCAGTGGCAGCTGCCCAGAGCAGACCGTGGCCTAGCCCTGTGTTGGTGGGTGCGATGCACTGCAACAGACAGGCTCTGTCTGACAAGCAACCATGGTATCTCCAGGGACTGCACTGTCTCTGTAAGCACAGCGTGGTGCGGTGAACACAGCCAGTGTGGTCAGGAGCAGAAGGTCACAAGTTAAAGTCCCAGCTGGGGCTACTGCCAATCCAGTCCCCATATTTTACCCGCTACTAAACCGTGATAGTAAGGACAAACCTTTATTGCAGAGAACATATGCATGGTTCAAACGCCTATATTTTACCCCACCAAGCACAGACACCAGAAACATGCGCATTACCTAGAGCAGAGTCCCCCAAATGCAGTCCTGGAGGGCCACAAATCATTCAGGTTTTATGCTGTCTCCAATATAAGGCCATGTCAGCATGGTGGCGGAGGGGTACTGGTGGTGGAGGGGGTCAGTGGCAGCTGCCAAGAGCAGACCATGGCCTAGCCCTGTGTAGGTGGGTGCCATGCACTGCAACAGACAGGCCCTGCCGGACAAACAGTCATGGTAGCACCAGGGAATGCACTGTCTCTGTGGCAACAGGGTGGTGCAGTGCACACAACCAGTGTGTTTGGAGGCAGAAGATCACTGGTTCAAGTCCCAGCTATGGTGCCTGCCAACCCAATCCCCATATTTTACCCACTACTACAACGTGCTAATACAGACAGAACGTTTATTGCAGATGACGTAAACATGCCCAAAACACCTACATTTTACCCTACAGAGCAAAGACACCATAAACAGGCGCATTACCTAGAGCAGAGGGTGGAGGAAGGCTCCCCAGGGGCGGAGAGAAGGGGTCAATGGGTGGAGAGTGGGAGGGGAGAGGCTCCCTGCACACCATCGCTGTGAAATCCGAGGCTCAAAACTAACGCCAGTGAAACCCTGGCTTTAGAGCTGAATTAAAGGGAAAAGAAACCATTTCCGTCAGCAATGTACAGCAAAAGCAGGGAAACCTAAAAAAGTGATAAGTGTGATACATGTGCACGGAACAAAAGTACAAATAAACATTGAAAAGGACCCCAACAAAATATACAAAAAACATAACCAAGCTGGGCAATAGTGATAGTAATGGGAAACATCAAAAAACACTCCCAAGAAAGCCCCCCAAAAAAAGATATGAATTTTGGAAGGGTCTACGCTCCGTCCCCATACAAGGTGAATGATCCCACAGTGAAATAGCACTGATCAGGGTTTCCCTCTCCATTGGACAGGTTTCCTATGGCATGCACATGTTCCACAACAGCAGGGCGGGCATGTTGGAATGGGCAACTGGACAGATGCTGGGAAAGGGGATACAGAGGGCTGCAGGCGGCACATGCTGTGGTGCAGCTGGGGCACAGTGCAGACTAGGCAGATGCCTAGGTGGCACTTAGGAATGCTGAAACTGTACAGCAGCCAGACAGCAACTGATGAGGGCCCAACATGGGCACGAGAGTGTTTATCACAGTGTCACAGGGGATAGTACCCAGCAGGTACCTCCAAGGGCACAGAACATTGGCAGGCGTTTTTGGGGGGAAGCGTGGACGCCTATGCAGGCACCCCTACCCCAGAACACGCACCATAGGCAGCCGCCTACCTGCACACTGGATGGCTTGAGACTGCACACCACCAGCACCACCAGCAGAAGGGCAAGTCAGCATGGTGGCAGAGGGGTACTGGTGGTGGAGGGGGGCAGTGGCAGCTGCCCAGAGCAGACTATGGCCTAGCCCTGTGTAGGTGGGTGCCATGCACTGCAACAGACAGGCCCTGCTGGACAAACAGTCATGGTATCACCAGGGAATGCATTGTCTCTGTGGCAACACGGTGGTGCAGTGCACACAACCAGTGTGTTAGGAGGCAGAAGGTCACAGGTTCAAGTCCCAGCTATGGTGCCTGCCAACCCAGTCCCCATATTTTACCCAGTACTACAACGTGCTAATACAGACAGACCTTTATTGCAGATGAAGTAAACATGCCCAAAACACCTACATTTTACCCTACAGAGCAAAGACACCATAAACAGGCGCATTACCTAGAGCAGAGTCTCCCAAATGCAGTCCTGGAGGGCCAAACACCATTCAGGTTCCATGCTGCCTCTAATAAAGATGCCTGTGCTGCATATCTATGCACCACCCCCATGGTATGCAGATGTATCTCATGCATATTCATGAGGGACAGCATGAAAACTCGAACAGTGTTTGGCACACCAGGACTGGAGTTGGGAACCTCTGCCGTAAAGCAGCAGCCAACAGGGGCAGACACACCCACACCCACAGGCTCCATTAGCCAATGCCTCCTGGAGAGGCAGGACATTGGACCCTGCGTGCATCTCCCAATACTAGCACTTGCATACCTTAGCAATGCCACCCTACACCTGGGAATACGGTACACAGCTATCAAAGGTCTGCTATGATTACTGGCAGATAGCAATTCCTACGTTAAGCACAGTTTGCTGATTGAGCTCCATCATAGCAACCTTTCTGATGTCTGTGGAGTGTGCTTCAGGTCTGGTCTCTGACAGTGTTTACCACCCTGGGGAGTGACCCCCAACAGTATTGCGTACCATATCCATGCCTGCACTGTGCCCAGGATTGGTGTGGTGGCCAGGACTGCTAAACTCCTCTATAGTAGCACAATGCTGGCATAGGTGTGGGAGTGTGTATCTGTCTATCCAGTGTGTGGTGGCTGCAAACACCCTCCACAGCCCACACTGCCAGCACTGTTTCCATTATTGGCCTGCCAATGTGCATAATGAGGAGCAAGGTACCATGGGTATAGCCCGGACGGGGTGGCCTGGCCAGGATGCATCTGCACAGGGAATAGGGCACTGGCTGGGACACTGTAGTGCCTGGCCACCACCTGCACAGACATGGTGGCCACAGCATGTCCTGCTGGGAGATCACTCTCACCCTGACTGTGCAGTGACCACAGCATGGCTAGGCACCCCCATAGTGCTATATAGTGTTTGTCTCATGTGGTATTTATGGGTTTCCTTTTGGGGCCCAGTCACTGACTTATCTGCTTGTTGTGTATGCTGACATCCCAGTTCTGGGTGCATGCATTTCCACCAGGAACATGCACTATGGTCTAGCTAGTATACTATCTGCAGCTGGTATGTGTCTTGATGGAGTGCCTTGCAGGGTGCAGCGGCTGAAGGCTTGCTGCAGGAGAATATCAGATAGTGGTGGGGTGCAGCTTAGCATATGCAGGCCTAATGTCTGTCTGCTATTGCATTATGGATGTGTACAGAGCTGCATTGATTGCGCTGTAGAGTGTCTGTTCCCCAGCAGGATCGGGGTTGATGGTCCTCTCTACTGCCACCATTGCAGGGAGGTAGAATGTGGATCTGTTGGTGGGAGACCCTGTTTACTGCTGAGGAGGAGGAGGAGGAGGAGGAGGATGGTGGTATATAATCCTCCTAGGGGCTACACCTGACTGAGACATACAGATATATCCACGGTGTGTCTGCAGAAACTACCTATCTCACACCTTAGCACTGCTGGGGACCAGCAGCATGGCCTATCTCTGCTGTGGACCTGGTGCTGGGCGCCCCACCTCACCCTCAGGGTGAGTGCAGTACCTGCACAATGTGACGGTGTGTAGCTACTCTTTGCCAGTACCACACACGGTCAGTTCCCCCTACCAGGCCGAGGTGCTGTGGGGGTGCATACCCCATCTTGTGATCATCTGTAGACTGCTGATTTGCATGTGCAGTGCATCATGGGTATGGGTGGGTTAACCCTATCCTGGTGACCACAGCAGACTGTGTGGTGACTTGCAGTCCTTCTGCAGCCAGCCAGGGGTCTGCTAGCAGCTATAGAGCTGTAACCCACTGGTTACTTCACTGCCAGTGGAGCCGGAGGTCATGGGTTCAAACCCACAGTGGGGTTATTTGATAGGGCTGTCCAAAGCATTATCTATTTTTAATGTACATTAGTGCTGCCAGCAAAAACACCCTCAGCGTACTGTACCCATAAGGTGCCTCAGAGGGCGCTTTATAGGGCACCCTATAGGGCACCTTATGATTACCGTCCATATAAGGTGCACTATACAGTACCCTATGGAGCGACTGATAGGGTTCCCTATAGGGGACATTATAGGGTGCCGTGGCGGATAGTGCACTTTATAATGTGCCCTATGGAGTGCCTTATAGGGTGTCTTATGCGGCACCTTAGGTTACGGCACATGAGGGTGTGCTTGCTGGCAGCAATTAATAAAATACAAATAAAGTGCCGCAGGAAACAATACTTACATGTCAAAGCTGATGCCTTAGCCAGCCTTACATATAAGGCACACTGGGGCTCAAGCTCATGACCCCTGTATCATCAGTCAGTGCCTTAACCATTGTGCTACACTGCTGTTCCTCCTTGCAAATCAGCGCACCTACTTAAGATTTCCATGCGTTTAAATGCACAGTGCTGCCATTAAAAACAGTGCTATGACCTTGCTGTGCCTCATAGGGCACCCTATATGGCGCCCTATAGGCCACCCTTTAAGCAACATTGTAGGGTGCCGTGGTGGACAGTGCACTTTAAAATGTGCCCTCTGGGGTACCTTATGGGGTGCCTTATGCAAGACCTTATGTTACAGTGTTTTGAGAGTGTGTTTGCTAGCAGCAGTAATTAAAATAAAATTAAAAAGCCTCATAATGAAATATTACACATAAATGGTAGTGCCTCAACCAGCCTTGTTCATTGGGCACAGTGGGGGATTGAACCCATGACCCCTGCACCATCTGTTAGTGTCTTTACCATTGTACTGCAGCCCTGTTCCACTGTTTGCACATCAGCGCGCCTGCTTATGCTTCCTACGCGTGTTCCTCATGCGCTAATGTGCGCGGCGCAAAAGAGTGCGCAGCGCGCGCTAATCCCGTTTTGCTAATTTTTGACCGGACTGCCCACTCCTTTTATGGCATCCTGCAGACTAACGCGGCGCGCATGTTAAGAGGGTTTAGTAAACATACCCCTAAAACTATTTACAAACAACTTTTGCATGAAACTGTGTTGCTAACTATTTACAAATGTGGTGCTAACTATTTACAAATAAAATATATATATATATATATATATATATATATATATATTTATTTTTTTTTTTTACATCATATTGTATAAATATGATGTAAAAATATCTTGGCCGCCGCTGCACACTGGGCTGAGGGTTTTAACATGTTATCCACAATGACGCCTAAATCTTTTTCCTGGATGGTGGTTTCTAATGTGGAACCTTGCATCGTGTAGCCATGGTTTGGGTTGTTCTTCCCTAGGTGCATAACTTTGCACTTGTCCACATTAAATTTCATCTGCCATTTTGATGCCCAGTCTTCCAATTTATCAAGATCCTCTTGCAATTTTCCACAATCCTCTTGGTTTTTAACAACTTTAAATAGTTTTGTGCCATCTGCAAATTTGATAACCTCACTCGTTATTCCCTTTTCCAGGTCATTTATGAATGTGTCAAAAAGCAGCGGACCCAGCACAGATCCCTGGGGTACACCACTATTCACCTTTTTCCATTGGGAAAATTGGCCATTTAGCCCAACCCTCTGCTTTCTATCTTTCCTGATCCACAGTAGTACACTGCCTCCTATCCCATGACTCTTTAGTTTTGCCAAAAGTCTCTGATGAGGGACCTTGTCAAAGGCTTTCTGAAAGTCCAGATACACTATATCAACCGACTCACCTTTGTCCACCTGTTTATTCACACTTTCAAAAAAACATAACAGATTAGTAAGACAACATCTTCCTTGTCTAAAGCCATGTTGGCTGTCTCCCATTAGGCCATGACTATCTACATGTTGAGTAATTTTATTCTTTATGATGGTTTCTACCATTTTTCCCGGTACTGACGTCAGTCTCAGCGGTCTGTAGTTTCCAAGATCACCCCTGGAATCCTTTTTAAAAATTGGCGTTATGTTCGCTATCCTCTAATCTTCAGGTATTACAGATGATTTTAATGATAGTTCACAGATTACTAATAGCAGGTCTGCAATCTCATATTTCAATTCTTTCAACACCCTTGGATGTATATCATCCAGTCCAGGTGATTTGCTACTCTTCAGTTTATCAAATAGTTGTAATACATCGTCCCGATGTATCAATATTTCCTTCAATTCTTCCGCACTTTTAAATACCACTTCAGTCATGGGTAACATCCCTACATCTTCCTCAGTAAAGACTGAAGCAAAGAATTCATTCAGTCTCTCCGCTATCGCCTTGTCACCTCTTAGTGCCCCTTTAACCCCTCTATCATCTAATGGACCAACTGACTCACAGGTTTTTTGCTACGAATGCACTTGAAAAGTCTTTATTACGCGTTTTTGCTTCTGCAGTACAGATCTTTGGGCCCTTCCACTATTTATCTTTTTCCATTGAGAAAACTGATCATTTAGTCCTACTCTGTTTCCTATCTTATTTATTAGAGTCTCTTTTATACCGCGCTATTCAGCATCAGTGCGGTTTACAATGAACAATAAAATACACATTTCCGATGGTACTTTGTGTTTACAGTTGAACAGGTAATGCAACTTGGACAACAGGGTAACTATTTACAATTTAAGACATAATTTGGAACAATCCACCATAGAGCATTGCCTACTATCCCATAATGTTTTAATTTTCTGAAAAATATTATGAGATACTTTGTCAAATTCCTTTTTGAAAATTCAGATACACTGGATCGTTATCCCAACCTAACAGACTGGTAAGGCAAGACTTCCCTTTGCTAAATTCATATTGGCTCTCTGCCCCATTAAGTGATACCTATTGATATGGTCAGAAATTTTGTTTTTCAGAATAGCTTCTACTATTTGCCTGGCACTGGTGTAGTTTCCAGATCATTCCTGGAGCCCTTCTTAAAAATTGACCTCCTAGTGCGTACTCTTGAATCCTTAGGTATTGTAGGTTGGGGTTGTTTTGTTGTATTGCTATTCCTATAGGACAGTACTCCTGATAAAACAGCATGGATCTGGGCTGATGAACACTCGACCAAAGGTGAGAAACTCTGCAACTCTCTTAATACCATACGGGAAAAAGCTATCCTGGGGTTAGAAACAGATGAAAGGTCTCTTAAATTATGGAATCATTTTTGCTCCCTCAGGTGCAAAGAGAAAGGTGAGAACACTTTGCCTATATGCCACTATGTTAATGGTATGGGGGCCTCAAGTTAACACTGAAGGAATGAAACTACGCAGGAAAGGTGGACCTTTGCTTCTGTAGTCCTGGAGAATATCATGAGGTAGGACATTGAAGCCCTGTGCCCGCTGAAATCCTCTTCAACAGTCTTTACTGAGTTCACTCAGACAATAATCATCCTGGGATGGACCAAGGAACTAGAGGTGGATGGGGTGAGTCAGAAATAGAACAAAGCAGCCTCTGAGGAAAGATAGCTTGTGCTGTTCCTTGGTTCTTGTGTCTGACAATGTGGCTTTCTGTGGCATTGTTTGCTAGGGACTCTGCACTGGGGACCGTGATGAGGTATACAGACAGCTGTATGGAGTAGTATTCTAGTTTAACAGTTATGAATTTCTAGATATGTGCTGTAGGGGTTTTAGAATAGCCAGTTATGTAGTTTCTTTTCGAATTTCTTATGTGAGCTCTTGGGTTGGATATCCAAGGGCAGGGAGTTCCATAGAGTTGGGGGCGCACTAAGCAAATGTGGATTTCCTTTTCCATTCCAATCTCAGTTCATGAAAGGGAAAACTAGCAGATAGGCATGTGACAACCTTAATGTCTGTAATGAACAGTAAGGAATAAGGAGAGATGAGAGCTATAAAGGATATCCAAAGTAGAAAGACTGGAGGGCCGTAATCAGAATGTTGAACTTTATCCTATTTGATATTGACAGCCAATGTTATTCAGTTAGTAAGAGCGCGATGTAGTCTGAACGCTTTGCATAATATGTCAATTTAACTGCAGTATTCTGATTTGAAGACATTTTATGGAATATTAAGGAATGCCAACCAGATGTGTGCTATGGTAATCTAGGCAGTACAGGAATAAAGTGCGTAGTAGTGCTTTTAAAAATCTAATCAAAGTACCACTACTACTACTATTTATTTATTTATTTGAAATGTTTATACCACATTTTCCAGCAGATCAAATGCGGTTTATAAAGAGCAACATTTGGAATTGTACAAAACAGTACATATCAATTACATGGAACAGTTACAACTATGTACATTAACATTATAACAATCTAGATAATTGGTAACTATATACATATTGGTCCTGAGAGTGAAAGGATGAAAGGATGGACATGGGGGATGCATTCGGGGGAGGGGGCGCACAGACTGATTATGTGGTGGGGTGGAAAGGCTCTGTGTTAGTGATTACATTATAATCATTTATATAGCACTACAAGATATACACAGAACTGTACAAACGCATATAGAAGACAGTCGCTGCTCGTAGAGCTTACAATCTAATCAAGACAGACACTACAATACCAGAGAAACAAGAGGTTCAAATTGGGAAATGAGACACAAGGAGAACAAGGATTAGGATCCAAAAGCAGCCTCAAAGAGGTAAGCTTTAAGCATGGATTTGTTGTTGTTGTTAAGTGCCGTCGAGTCGGAGTCGACTCATGGCGACCCTCTGGATAGCTATCCTAAATTGTGTTCGGTCTTCAGTCAGGCGGCTCATTGTTGACAGACTGGTACCCGTAGCTGCTGTTATTGTAGCGATCCATCTCATTGCTGGCCTTCCTCTTTTGCGTTGACCTTCTATCTTGCCAAGCATGATGTCTTTCTCTAATGATCTCTCTCTTCGCATGATGTGTCCGAAGTATGAAAGCCGAAGTCTTGTCATCTGAGCTTCTAAAGAAAGCTTAGGTTTGATCTCCTCTAGTACCGACTGGTTTGTTCTTCGGGCAGTCCATGGTATACACAGTATTCGCCGCCAGCACCATAATTCAAAGGCATCAATTTTCTTCCTGTCTGTCTTTTTCACTGTCCAGCTTTCACATCCATATGATGTTATTGAAAATACCATGGCTTGAACAAGTCGAATCTTTGTATGGAGAGACACATCTCTGCTCTTGAGAATCTTATCTAGGTCTTTCATAGCCATTCTGCCAAGAGCAATGCGTCGTCTGATTTCTTGACTGCTTGTTGCTTCTTTATTGATAGTTGATCCAAGTAGGTTAAAGTTGTTCACAATTTCAATTTCTTCTCCTTCATCGATGAACCTGTTGATTATGCCAGTTGTCATGATCTTTGTCTTCTTTACATTAAGGTGCAGGCCCATTTTGAGACTATGTTCTTTGATTGTGAGAAGCAAATGTTTCAGATCATCTTCGCTTTCAGCCAGTAATGTGGTATCATCAGCTGTCACCACTCACCCTCCCAGAGGTAATTAGCATAGGTAGGGCAAGTGGGTAGTTGTGTTTCTTTGGTGGTAAAACTTAAAATGGAGGTGTAGAAAGGCCTCCTGGGTAATGTAGTCCACCAACCATGAAAATGAGTACACGTTGTGCACGAGTGGTTTAAGGAAATTAGGATTTATTTCCCCTCCCGGGGTTAGATGTTGAAGACCAAGAATAAGGACTATTTACAACGAAATTATACTTCCAGTGATAACAAAAATATTGCTTACTTTCAGCTGTTATACAAAACCAAAACAATAAACAGTTCCTTCCAAAAATGTTTCTTTTGGCTGTTTCTTTCTCCTTAGTAAAAGCCAATATATTCAGCACAGAGACTGCACATTATCCGCCACCATATAAGAACAGTCCATCATATATTCTGACTCAGGAGGTTGATATGGGTCCCAGTGCATACAGTCAGTTTCTTCCTGGAAACCTTTTAGAACAGGTTCTTCTCTTTGCCAGGCAAACTGTTCTCTTTCACTCACAGGGTTTCCTTCCCCCAACCTGCTTGGTGAGTCTAAATGCTTGCTCTCAGGTGCAAACAGCTCTCTGTAGTTAAAGGGTAATACGTTTCCCTCTTCAGCTTTATAACATGGAATTCTTCCTTTGCTTTTAACACTACTTCCTCTCAGGATTCTCCCTTGGCTACCACACGGAAAACAAAACTCCTCTCCCCCTTCTGATATATATTTATAATCAGGGAAATTGACTTTACCTGGAGTCTGCCTTTTGTGAACCCAGCGTGGCTGTCTTTTCTGCTTTTCAGCATAAATGTCCTTGCTTCCTGAGCAATAGAAATCCTCTGTGCCTCCTATGTTTAAGCACTGCTCCCTGTGTCCTGGACCTGAATGTCCTACACAGCTCTTGTCCTTTGAAGAGTATCTCCAACTAGGATTGGGATTTCTTTTACCTTTTTCCCACGCTTGCTGTATCTCTCTCCGTGTCGGAGACTGAGCTTCCATCTGAGACTCTCCCCTTGTCTCTGCTCGTATCTTTTCCCGTGTCTGTGTCTGTCTCTCTCATATATTTTACTAGAGGGTTTTTATCTAGCTTCCTTCCCCCGTTGTATTGAGCCACACCTCCCCCCAGGTGTTCACAGTTCCCTGATGAGGTAGGAGCTAGCTCAGGGGATGGGCGTTCCCTAGCCCTCTGTGACGAGGTTTGTTTATGGTTTCCATGCCAACCCTCCATGCTTGACTCAGCACTGACAGCTTTGGTTTCATTTTCCACAGAAACCTCTGTTTCCATCGGTTCTGAACCTTGCACTTCACGACACAGCATAGCGAAGGTTGTTGATGAGTCTTCCACCAATCTTCACACCTCTGTTGTCTTCATACAGTCCTGCTTCTCTGATGATTTGTTCTGCATATAAATTAAACAGGTAGGGGGAAAGTATGCAGCCTTGTCTTACACCTTTGCTTATTTTAAACCATTCTGTTTCTCCTTGTTCCGTTCGAACTGTTGCTTCTTGATCAATGTACAGATTACGCAAGAGAACGATCAGGTGTTCTGGTATACCCATGCTTCTTAATGTGGCCCAGAGTTTCTCATGGTTTACACAGTCAAAAGCCTTGCTATAGTCGACAAAGCACAAATAGATATCCTTTTGGTATTCTTTAGTCTTTTCAAGGATCCATCTCACATCCGCAATGATGTCTCTCGTTCCTCGCCCTTTCCTGAACCCTGCTTGCACTTCAGGTAGTTCTTGTTCTAGGTATGGCTGTAGTCTCTTTTGAATAATCTTCAGTAGAATCTTGCTGGCATGTGGGATCAGAGCGATTGTGCGATAATTTCCACAGTCAGTTGGATCACCTTTCTTTAGTATTGGTATAAACACAGATCTTTTCCAGTCAGTTGGCCATGATGTTGTCTTCCATATTTCTTGGCAGAGCCTTGTAAGTACGGTAACAGCTGCATCAGATTGCTGCAATACTTCTATGGGAATGCTATCAATGCCTGGTGCTTTGTTCTTTGATAAGGCTTTCAATGCTGCTTCAACTTCTTCTTTCATCACCAATGGTTCCTGATCATAAGGTATAGGTTGAAACGGCTGTTGGTCCACTTGATCTTTATCATATAAAAACTCTGTATATTCCTTCCACCTTTTCTTGATCTTCTCAGCATCATTCAACATAGAACCTTGAGCATCTTGTAACATTCCAATTCGGGGCTGGAACTTTTTCTTTAACTCTCGCAGCTTTAGGAAAGCCGATCTTGTTCTTCCTCTAATAGTTTCTGCTTCTATTTCCTTGCAAGTGTCATTGTAGTACTTTTCCTTGTCCTGTCTTGCTGCACGCTGGAAATCTCTGTTGAGTTCTGCGATTGTCTTTCTTTCTCCTTTGGCTTTAGCTTCTCTGCGTTTCTGGGCAATTTTCAGAGTTTCTTCCGTCATCCATTTTGGCCGTTTTTGCTTTTTCACCTTTTGTAGAGACTTCTCGCTTTCTTCCAGCACAACCTTCTTGATGTCATTCCATAACTCTGTTGGTGAAGAGGGGGAAAAAGAGACCTGATGAAAAGATTCAGGAAGTTTGTTCCAGGCATAAGGAGCAGTAAGGTGAAAAGATTGAAATCTAGAGTTGGCAGTGGAAGAAAAGGGCATAGAGAGAAGAAAGCCAGAGGAAGAGCAGAGTTCACAAGGAGGGTTGTTGGGAGAGAGGCGAGAGGAAAGGAAGTGAGGGACAGTAGAGTGAATGCATTTATAGGACAGAAGGAGAAGTTTGAAAGTAACATAGATCTGGGAAATGAAGTGGAAGTAGAATTGGATTCGTAGCATGGAAAGTAGCATTGGATATGGAAACGAAAGGGGAGCCAATGAGGTGATTTGAGAAGAGGGGTTATATGAGTGTATTGGGGCTGGCAGAAGATTAGCTGTGCAGCAGAGTTCTGAACAGATTGAAGAGGAGAGAGATGACTCAGAGGCAGATCAGCAAGGAGGTTGCAATAGTCGAGATGGGAGGTGACTAAAGAGTGGATAAGAGTGTTAGTAGTGCGTTCAGAGAGGAAGGGCTGAATTGTTTTAATGTTCTACAGAAAGAAATGACAGGTTTTAGCTCTCTGTTGAATATGTGTGGAGAAGGAGAGGGAGGAGTCAAAGATGACCCCATAGTTACAGGCTGAGGAAACAGGAAGTAGAAGTGTGTTATCAACAGAGAAAGGAGGGAGGAGGGTTTTTGGGGGAGATAAGAAGTTCAGTTTTGGCCATGTTCAATTGCAGATGGTGCTGAGACATCCAGGCAGCGATACGGGCTTGGAGTGTTGGAGAAATATCAGGTGTAGAAAGATAGATTTGAGAGTCATCAGCATAAAAATGATACTGAAAGCCATGGGAAGAGATGAGGGCACCAAGGGACTGGGTATAGAGAGAGTAAAAGAGAGGGCCTAGAAAAGACCCTTGGGGTACTGCCAGCCCTCTGGCAGTAGAGGAGGAACCACCAGAACAAACATTGAAACAGCGGTTAGAGAGATAAGAAGAGAACCAGGACAGCACAGAGCCCCTAAAACCAAGAGAGGATAATGTATCGAGGAGAAGGAGGTGATCAATAGTATCAAAGCAGCAGGAAGGTCAAGAAGAACGAGAACTGGTATGGTTTTACCTTTCTTAAGCTAATGTTCCTTTTCTAATGCAAGTTTGTTACTTGTAATGTACTTTAAAATTCAAATAAATAAAATGGATAAAAAAGAAGAAGGGAGATGGGTCAACAATTAGAAGGACAAGTAGGGTCAAGTGAAGGTTTCTTGAGGAGAGTTGTGATCACAGCTTGCTTGAAGGCCGCAAGGAAGGTTGCAGTAGAGAGCGCAAGGTTGAGAATAAGTGAGATGGAAGGGATGACAGAGGAGGAGATGGAGTTGAGGAGATGGGTGGGGATAGAATCAGAGGAACAGGTAGTGAGTTTAGAAGAGGACAGAAAAAGACAGGTTTCCTCTTCAGAGGTCTTAGAAAAGGATGAAAGGGTGATAGAGGTTGAGGGGAAAAGTTGGTATTGAAGAGGGGGAAGAGGGGGAGAATAAGATTTAGGGGGGAATTGAAGTGTAATCTTATTGACTTTGTCATGGAAATAGTTGGTTAGGGTCTGGGCAGAGAGAGAAGGAGTGATTGGAGGCGGAGGTGCCTTGAGAAGAGAATTGAGAGTAGAGAAGAGAAGGCGGGGGTCAGAGACGAGAGTTAGATGGATAAAATAGTTTTGCTTGGCGAGTGCAATGGCAGACTGGAAGGAAGGAAGCATGAATTTGAAGTGAAGAAAGTCAGAGAGCAGGATTTGAGCCAAGTGCTCTCGGCTGAGTGGGTACAGGAGGGTAAGTAGCGGGTAGTTGAAGACAGCCAGGGCTGAGGTGAAATGCGCCTCACAGGATGTGCTATGGGTGGAGCAAGAGTATCCAGAGCAGAAGAGAGAGCATTATTATAGGAAACTATAGCCTCATTCACAGACTTAGAGGACATAGTAAAAGAAAGAGGAGATGAGACAGTATCGGATAGAGTCAGTGGATCAATAGCATGAAGATTCCTAAAAAGGTAGGAAGAGATTGGGCGAGTTTGAGGCATGGAGTGATGAAGAGTGAAACAACAGGTGGTGATCAGATAAGGGAAGAACTGAAGTATGGAATTTAGAAGGCAAGGAATTAGATTAGAAAACAAGGTTAAGGCAGTGACCAAGCTGATGAGTGGGGGCAGAAGAGCAAAGCTGGACATTGAATGAGGAGGTAAGGGAAAGGAGCTTAGACGCATAGGAGTCAGAAGCATTATCAATATGAAAATTAAAATCACCAAGAATAAGGGAGGAGGAAGAAGAATCCAGGAAAAAGGAAAGCCAAGAGTCAAAATCAGTGAGGAAGATAGAAGTGAACTTGTCAGGGGATCTATAGATAACAGTGATCCGGAGAGGTACAGGATTAAAAGACAGATGGAGTGGACATCAAAGGAGGGAAAGTACTTTCTTTCACGCAGTCCCCTCTCCACACACACACTGCAAACTATTCCATGGTCAGACCACAAAATTTTTAATTTCAATCTGTCACTTAATTTGCTTAACAAAAATCAGCCCCTATTAGAGTCCACTGCCCGCTGATTCTGTAACATAGATAAAAACCAACTCTTGAGAAGGTATTGCCATGCATTCAACATGCTTCTAATGATCTTGATGTAATTATTCAAGTGTGGAATGCTGCATTCAGCAATGCAACTTTTTCACCATAATCAACTACTAGCTGCAGAAAATGCAGAATAGCACCATGGTATAGTACACACTTAAAAATCATTTTTAAAAAACCCTTCAGAGTTCATGAAAGAAAATGGAGACATTCCAAGTCATCAGACGACCATAGAACTTATGGACCTGATTCTGAAGGGAGAATGTCCTGTCACCCGGATGTCCAGGATCTGGATGGCCAGTCTAGTTCCTGATTCTGAGCCCACAGGAGCTAGATGTTCCCGTGGAATCAGAATCGGGTCTAGACGGCCAGCCCATACCTGGATGGGCAGGCCGTCCCCTGATTCTCTGCCACCGGATGTCCCATCATTTCCCCGCACAGGCCTGCCCCAGCTCCTGCAAGGAGCCATGGTGCCGCGGCATCCTGTTGCCATGGAGCCGCGATTTTCGGCCACTGCCACAAAGTTCATTCCCTGCAGCCCAATCCCCGATGCGGCCTTGCAAAGGCAGGGTCGAGCTGCGGGGAAGCTCCTGCACCCCCTTGCTCCACTGACCTGGCCATGCGCTGCTATCCTCCGATGTCCAGGGGGACTTATTCCACCTCTGAAGTGAATTCAATGGGGCTGCAGCTCTGATACCGAACAGCAGCCACTATCACTGCTTAGTAAACATACCCCTAATAGTTCAGATATTTCATCTTTAATGAAATGTTTTAGTACCATTATACATTGGCTCAATGAAAGTAACTTTTGTTATTAATACAGGAAGAGCTAAATCCTCTATATCTCTAAGGATATCAGCTTTACACCATCACTATTTATCACTATTGATAACATTCAACTACAGGTGAAATCTGAGATACGCTACCTTGGTGTTATATTGGACCAACATCTCTCTTTTATGTCTCACATCAATCACACCATAAGGAACATATATTTCAAGCTCAAGATTATTCAGCACCTAAAACCGCTTTTGGAACATCATGACTTTCACTCTGTATTACAGGCGCTTATTTTCCCACACCTCAGCGTTTGTAACCTCATATCCAAGGTCTTCTTAGCTATGCTACTCAGCCTCTCCAGCTTGCTATGAATACAGCTGCTCGTCTCCTTTGCAATGCCTCAAGGTCTGCACATATCACTCTAATTTTCAAGCAGTTACATTGGCTACCAGTCTGTCAATGTTTTCAAGTCCCTTTTTTAGAATATTTAAAGTTTATCATGGTCTTTCAATTGTTTATCTTCAATCTCTGATCCAGAAAATTCCAGATAACAGAAACAGGAGACCAAGCTCACTTAATATATTACATGTACCTTCAGCATACATCAAGATAAGCTTCACTATATCTAGAAGAGCTTTCTCTTTTTTTGCACCTACTCTTTGGAATTCACTCCTAAATGATCTTCACACGACTTATGACCTCCTGGATTTTAAAAGGAAGTTAAAAACTCATCTCTTTATGGATCATTTTTTAATGTGTTAAATTATTTTACCCTTTATTTAGCATTATAGTTATGTATTAACTCCTTTTCTTTTTGTTCTATGTAAAGCCTACCTGGCATGTTTGTTTGTTGTAATCCACCTAGACTCTTAGATGGGCCGTATGCAAGACTAGCTAAATAAATAAATAGGTAAAGGGAAGTTTATTAGAAATGGAATGAGCATTCCATAAGGTACATGATAAAGGGGAGAGAGGAGGGGGGAAAGGAGAGGGATATGGATGAGATTCGGTTGGTAGAGAGAGGAACTAATATGGGAGTGAGAGAAAAATGAAGGGGGGCTGGGGTTGGGATTAATATCACTAGAAGACAGAAGGAGGAGGAGAGTGTGAAGGAGAGAGGGTGAAAAGAAGGAAGCATTTTACGTTGGTGGAGTGAGGGAAGAAGATTAAGGAGAAGCAGAAAAAGGAGCCATAAGAAGGGAGGAGCAAATCAACCTAAGAAATGGCGGTGAGGGCAAAGTACGATAAGGAGAGAGGAGAGGTACAACAAGTTAGTAAGTGAATAAAGATAAAGGACCCGATTTTCGAAACGCATTTACACGCAGTGAATATCCTGGGTTAAGGTTCGGAAAGCAAGGCTATGCACCATAGGGGCACATATCCTGCCCAATTCAACAGTTGGCACAAAATAAATAAAATAAATTACCAATGAGTAAAAGTCTTAAAATGACACTGAGCTATGAGATAAGGAAAATGCTTAGCAGAGGAAATAATCTATTAAGAGCAAATGCAAACAACGGGCATTCTCTCCTCTCATGTACTCTATAAATCTATAGAAAATGTAATATTAGAGCCATCAGTCATGGGCCAACTCAAGTCATGTGAGTACTGACAGCCGTTCACAGCTGTATCCAGTTCACCGTAATGCCACAAGGGAGTCAACAATTATGTCGTGGCAGTGTTCCAGTTTAAACTATTACCTAAGATTTCCTTTATAACTGGTCATGAATTTATTTTTTTTACGTCTTATTGATCTTATTAACCATAGACCCCAAAAACTAAAGTAGAAATATAGGGAGAAAGGGTGCGACCGTTATCAAGGATAACACCTGGAGAGGCAATGGTTTTCTTTAAGGGAATATATTCTTTATAGGCAATTCTTAACTATTTTATCTTCTGAAATTCTGTTAAAACAATCCTATCTCTGCTAACAAATCCAATACAAAAAATAGAATACGCTTATGTATTGTATGAATGCAGAGGTAGACAGTTTCTTCTAACTTTTTATCTGATCACCTCGTCCCCTCTTGTTTATTGCTCTCTCCTATTAAAACTAGCAACGATGTATAATTTCTTTTTGTAGACAACTAATATAATAAGTAGCCTAGTGGTTAGAGCAACTGCCTAGTACCCAGAAGACAAAGGGTTCAATTCCTTCTGGCACTCCTTGTGACCTTAGGCAAGTCACTTTACCTTCTATTGCCTCAGAAGAAAAGGCTGGCAATCTACTTCCAGTGATACATTGCCAAGAAAACCCAGAGGTAGCTGGGTTGCTATGAGTCAATACTGACTTAATGGCAGAAAAAAAAAAAATATATAATAAAGGAATAATCCCACTGAAAACGCTAGTTTTAAAAATAAAAATACGTATAATACGTTCTTCTGCAATCCTGGTTCAATATTGACTGGCCATAAAAGACCTGTCAAAAGAACTGTTTGCATGTAAGAGACATGCTAAATATGAAAAAGACAGATTGCTCTTGCTCACTAAATTTATCCAACAATGTCAAAGCACAAGACAGCACAAGTGATAATGACAGGGAAGCCCTGCAGCAATGTGCTATGGTCTAGTGGCAGCTGACATCTGTAGAGCCTGCCAGGCAGATCACAAAAGCTCAACCGTTTTCAAAGCAAGGCTATAAGGCTAAAAATGTGAACAAGTGCGTTCAGTATCTGAAACAGATCAGGCAAGAATTAACGTTCATAAGGGCTAAAAACCAGTGGGTTGATATTCAGCTGCTGTGGTTGGTATTTTTTTTTAAACGCCAGCTGTGAAGGCTAAATAGAATATGGTGCTGAAAATATATATTGCATGGTCAGCGGTGGCAATTATCTGGCTAGTGGCTATACTCGAATATTAGGACAGTCTTTCAGCTCTCCTAAGGTATGCCGTGAGTTATCCAGATGGCAGACTGAATATCCGCTATCTGGATAATGGCTGGTGTTTTGTCCATGCACCTGCCCTGGAATTATATGGATAGTGCAGGGGCAGTCAGTATGATTTTCATTGGCACTGAAAATGGCCAGATAGGCCCGTTGAGGGGCACTTACCCAGACAGCAGGTAAAATTTACTTTTTATTGTAAACCTCCTTGATGTCCTACTCTCAGACCTGCCACCACCATCTTCAAAGGGCGATCGGCCCTTTAAAAGCGGCGCGCTCCAGTGGGAGCCTCTCAGACCTGCCGCCACCATCTTCAAAGGGCGATTGGCCCTTTAAAAGCGGCATGCTTCAGCGGGCGTGCCCGCATCTGGTGGGCCCGCGCCTGAGGGCCTTAAGAACATAAGAACTTAAGATATGCCATACTGGGTCAGACCAAGGTCCATCAAGCCCAGTATCCTGTTTCCAACAGTGGCTAATCTAGGTCATACGTACCTAGCAGTTTCCCCAAAAGACAGTGGTTCCGCAATGCTTGTACTGGGTCAAGCACTGATATCCTGGGTCCCTTCTTAATAATGGTTTATGGACCTTTCCTCCAGGAACTTGTCCAAACATTTTTTAAACCCAGCTACACTAACAGCCTTTACTACATCCTCCGGTAACAAATTCCAGAGTTTGATTATACGTTGAGTGAAAAAATATTTTCTTTTATTAGTCTTAAATAGCTTACCCTGTAGCTTCATTGCATGTCCCCTAGTCTTTCTATATTCTGATAATGTAAACAATCGATCTACGTTTATCCATTCCACTCCGTTCATTAATTTATAGACTTCTATCATATCTCCCCTCAGCCGTCTCTTTTCCAGGCCTTGCCAGAGGGCCCTTTAGCGTGGCCCTTAGGTGCGGGCCCGGGGGCGCTCTGGCGTGGCCCATCTATCCTGCTCCTCCACCTCAATGCAGCTCCCTGGAATGAGTAAGCACGGTCACTCCTCCACCCACTGTTTCCTAGATCGGCTACCCATTGCCCGCATTGTACTGCCAACCATTGCCTGCATTGAACTGCTACCCATTTATTTATTTATTTATTTATTTAACAGTCTTTTCTATACCGCCCCTTCCAGAGATCAGGGGCGGTTTACATTGAACATTAAACAGAACAATTGTATACTTCTGTATACATTTACAAGGAACATTATGCTTTAACTATATACAGGTGTACTTACAGGGAACATATTTTGAACATTAACTATGACAGAGCTTTTCAAACTATTTACAATTTATTTACATGGAACGCATCTTAGTTAGTTACAGTAGTGAAATAGTCAACTGTTTGAGTGGTTCATTAGCGTGTTGTGTGGGGTTAGTGAAATTTCCTGTGTTAGTCATTTGTTCTGTCTTGGGTACAGTGTATGTGTTTCTGTGATTGTATTGGTGAGGTTCTTTGTTGGTAGGGGATTTCAAAGTGTTTTGTAAAGAGGTAGGTTTTTAATTCTTTTTTGAATTGGAGAAGGTCTTTTATCATGCGGAGTGTTAATGGTATTTCATTCCAGAGGGTGGGGGCAGCAAAGGAGAAGGCCCTGTCACTTGTTGTCGCTTTAGTTTTTCTAAAATTTGTTTTTATGTTGAGGGAGTGGGTTGCGTTCTGTCTGCGTGATCTAGTATCTGATGGGGGGTGTATTAGGGTGGATAGTTGTGATGGGGAGATGTTGTTGATGATTTTGAATGTAGTTAGGAGGATTTTATATTTTATTCGGCTGTTTATAGGGAGCCAGTGTAAGTCTAGTAGAATTGGGGTCACATGGTCTGTTAGATTAGCTTTAGTGACCATCTTGGCGCATATGTTTTGGGCTCTTTGGAGAAGGTATATGCTTTTTAATGGAAGTCCATTTAGGAGACTATTACAATAGTCGAAGTGGGGGGTTATGAGAGTATTAACTACAGATCTAAAGTCATCGGTGTTGAGTAGGGGTCTCAGATGTTGTATTGTCTTGAGTTTATAAAATATGGTTTTTACTGTGTGTTTTATGTGTGGAATCATGGAGAGTGAGTGGTCTAAGATTATTCCAAGGTATTTTACCTCCTTTTTAACAGGTATAGGTGTATTATTTATTGTGATTGTATTGGGGTATTTGTAGTCAGTGTCTGATTTCCTCATTATGAACATTGCCTCTGTTTTTTTGAGGTTAATGCTCAGGTGGTTGTCTTCAAGCCATTTAGTAGTCTCGTTCATACATTGGAGTAGGCTATCATATTTGGGATTGTTGGGGTTTATGGGGGTGGCAAGCATGATATCATCTGCGTATATGAAATGGTTAATTTTGTGCTTCTTAAATATGTTTGTAATGGGCTGGAGGTATAAATTGAAGAGGAGGGCTGAGAGGGCTGATCCTTGGGGGATGCCTTGACCTTGTGGGAAAGTTTCGGATGTGTCGTTACCTAATTGTATCCGTATTAACCTGTTTGAGATGTATGATTTGAACCATTCAAGGACTGTCCCTCCTATTTTTTAGGTATTCTAGTCTGTTAATGAGGGTATTATGATTGATGCTATCGAATGCAGCAGACAGATCTATGAAGAGGAGAAGGAAGCCTTTGTTGTTGTCATTGGTGCCTCTGATGAGTAGATCTGTTAGGGCAATTAGGAGAGTTTCAACTCCGTGGAAGGGTCGGAAGCCAAATTGATGCTCATCAAGGAGTTTTTGTTCATCAATGTAGTCTTGTAATTGGAGTTGTATGGTCTTTTCTATTATTTTGGCAATTAGTGGTATGCTAGCTATTGGCCTGTAGGAGTTGGGGTCTTTTGGGTCTAGTTTATTGTTTTTTATTATGGGACGGATCGAGGAGAGTTTTAGGGCATTGGGCATGGTTCCTTGAGAGAGTGATTGGTTTACTATATGTTGGATATTTTCTGCAAGAAATTCCTTAGTATGTTTGATCCATGATACAGGGCAAGGGTCAAGCGGTGAGGTTGTGGTGTTAATCATTGTTATAATATTAAGGATGTGCTTTCTTTCAATCTTGTGAAAGGTTGTCCATTCATAATTACTGACATGTTTAGGTATTGTGGTGGTTGGCGAGTAAGGTTTTACCTTTAGTTTCTCAGCAAAATGTAATGCTAAGGTTTGTACACTGATTGAGTCTTGGTTAAGTTCGGGGTTTTGTGTTTTTGTTAGTGTATTCACAATTGAGAAGAGTTCTCTTGGCCGATTGATAGCATGATTTATTAGTTTGGAGTAGTATTCCCTTTTTGACTTATTGATTGCTTCCTTGTATCTATTCAGTATGTTTATATATTTAGTTTTGTTATCGTGTGATTTTGTTTTTCTCCAGATTTTTTCTTGTTTCCGTAGTTGCTTTTTTAGCAGGGCAATTTCTTTAGTGAACCATTTTTGTGATTCCTTCTTTATCTTCTGCATTGTTTGGGTGGGGATTGCTGCTTTTTGGATAGTTTGGTTCCAGTTCTCTATAGTTTGTTCTATGTCATTTAGACTTGTAGTGAGTTTAGGTAGTACCTTGTCAAGGAATGTGTCATTATCAAAGTGGGGAAAGCGTGAGATATGTGATATTTTGTTTGTGGACTGTGATGTTGTTTGTGCTAATAGGTGGAATGTTATCAAATGGTGGTCAGACCATGGTACTTCCGTAGCTATCGGGGAAGAATGGAGTTTATGTAGGTTAAAGGGGGTAGGGAGGAAAACAAGATCAAGTGAGTTCCCTTTATTATGTGTGGGGGTATGGACTATCTGGTTAAATCCCATGTGGGACATTGAGTCAATGAAGTTGTCTTTTTGGGATTGGTTCAGAGATGGGAGGTTAAGGTCACCTAAGATTATGAGGGGTTTTCTCTGAGACGTTGTGCATGCGAGTTCAAGGATGGGGGAGAGATTTTTGTGATCAGCTGATGGGGGTCTATAGATTAAGGAGAATGCTAATGTTCTGTTTTCAATGTTTATTATGTCCGTTCCTTCGACATTGTTTGAGTTCATTAGGGTGTATTGTAGGTTTTTTTTAGTGATGATGAGTGCACCACCTCCTCTTTTTGTGTCACGGTGGCAGTTGAATACATCATATTGTGAAGTGTGAAGTTGGTTTAATAATATTGTGTCTGTAGGTGTTAGCCATGTTTCAGTGATGAAGAGGATGTCAGGTTGTTCGTCTCTTATTATATCATTTACTATTGGTATTTTGTTCCGAATAGAACGAATGTTTATTAAGATCAATTTTAGTTTGGTGTCCGTGCAAGTAGAGGATATTTTGTGGTCATGGTTTTTACAGTTTATCTGGATTACTCTAGGAGGATGTCTGTGGGAACTATTGTTTGGTGGCGGGTTGTATGAGTGATAGTGTAGCGGAGAGCGTGTTAGATTGCGGTTGGGGTTGTGGATGATGGGGATGCTATTACAAGGGGGGTTGTTGAGTTTATATGTGTATGTTAGTTGCAGAAGGAGGGCTATTAGAAGGAGAGTGGTTGGCAGTGACTTTATTTTTAGGTAGGCCATTATTTTGTATTTTGTTTTGTAAGAGAGAAGTGTTTCTGGCGGGCTATGCAAGAGGGCTTGTGTGTGGTTGCGTTGAGTTGTACGTGATTAGGTTAGAACAGCAAAGTATCGGTTAGAAGAGTTAGAACAGTAAATAAGCTTTTGGCTGGCTGTTTGTCACAATTGTATGGGATTGTTACAATGTATCAGCTATTTGTAACAGCAGTGCAATGATTTGTAAGTGTAGCTTTATGAGAATATTGCTGACAACAATAATGCCATGGGTAGTAACTATTACAGGCTAGTTATTAACATCCTTATAACAGTACTAGTTATGGGTATACTACTGACAACAGTAAGAAAATGATACCTATTGAAGGATGGCTACTGGCAACTGACAACGGTGCAGATTGAAAATATTCTACTGACAGTAGTAAACTTTGTGCTAGATAGCTACTGGCAACAGTACTATATGATGGTAATAATCTTTTGACAATAGTAATAAACTGTGGGGGCTACTAACAATAGTAGCACAGTAACAATATTCTATTGACAATGGTAATAAACTGTGTGGGGCTACAATAGTAATAAACTGTGGGGGGCTATTAACAATAGTATCACAGTAACAATAGAAATTATTGTTTTGTTGCTTGTTAATGTTACTTGATATAATATCTGGCTAGCTACTAACAACAGTACCGTATGATGGAATTAAAGTATTCACAATAGTGGTAAAACTGTGGAGGTTACTAACAATAGTATTTAGTGTAGCTCAGTGCAGCAGATAACTGTTAACATGTACTTCTGATTGTTACTTTATAGATTGAGGCAGAGTAGTGTGGTAAACGTTCAGGTTTTAGGCTGTTAATTATATACATTAATAGTCCATAAATAGCAATTGTAGGGGAATACTTGCTGTGCTTGATGAGAGGATGAGGTAGGTGAGCTCGACCTTGGGGATTTAGCTGTGCTCTGTGTGGTTGATGATTCTGCGGTGAGAGTTTCTTCTTTGTCTCTGCTGTGGGTGGGTAGGCTTACGTGCCTTAGCCGAAGGGCCGTGCCAAAGGGCCCTCTTGCGCGGCCCTCCGGCGCGGACCCGCCGGCGCGGGGGCGCCTGTTGGCGCACTCTTTTAAAGCGCCAGGGACTGCCCAGATTGGACAGCCGCTTCAGCGGGAGGCGGTCCGGAGGCTCGATCCCTCTAGGTAGAGCGTTCAGCGGCAAGAGCCTCCGGAGAGCTGTTGCTGGTGGCGGGGCTCAAAGGGACGGCTCCCGACGGCGTGCTGCCTTTAAAGGCCTTGATCCTTTGCCCGATTGGGCCTCGTGGGCTGCAGGCTCCTCCTGCCGGCGATGGCTCGATCCCCAGGGAAGGGGAGAGCTGTTGCTGGTGGCGGGGCTCAAAGGGACGGCTCCCGACGGCGTGCTGCCTTTAAAGGCCTTGATCCTTTGCCCGATTGGGCCTCGTGGGCTGCAGGCTCCTCCTGCCGGCGATGGCTCGATCCCCAGGGAAGGGGAGAGCTGTTGCTGGTGGCGGGGCCTGCGTAGAACTGCTATCCATTGCCTGTATTGAACTGCTATTCATTGCCTGCATTGAACTGCTACCCATTGCCTGCATTGAACCACTATCCATTGCCTGCACAGAACTGCTACCCATTGTCTGCCTAGAACTGCTACCCATTGTTGCCTAGAACTGCTACCTACTGTTTGCTCAGACCTTGCTGCCCACTACCATGGCTCCTCATCTCATTGTCCTTCTCATCCTCTTCCTCCCCAACTGCCTCCCCTCCTATCAACATCCTCCCTCCTCTCCCTCCTACCCTCCCCTATCTTCCTCACTTCCCCCTCTACTCTGCCCCCTAGCCTAGCACCTACTCTTGAGCCTCTCCACACCTTCCCCCACATTCAACCAGCCCCCCTCTCTACCTTCCTTACTTCTCCCTCCATTCTGCCCCCTAGCCTAGCACCTGCTCTTGAGCTTCTTCACACCATCCCCCGCATTCAACCAGCCCCCCTCTCTCTAAGGCAATCCCATCCTCGCTTCCGCCGTACTATCTCCACTCTACCTCGCTCTCTAATACTCATTCTCCTTCTCTCATCAGGTAATATCAACCCCAACCCTGGCCCCCCCCCCCCCGATTTCTCTCCTACACTAAATAAAGTTCCTCACGTACCCTATCTAATCTCATCCACATCCTGCTCCTCCCTCCTCCCGCCCTCCCCCATCCATCCCACAATCACTCATCCTTAGATATCAACTCCAACCCCACCCCTAAAAATATTCCCTCACAGAACCTACCTAATACCATCAATTTATCCCTCACTTCCCCTCCCTCATGTCCCTCATGTCCCTCTTGGAGAGCACAGACACCCAGACATACCCACCCTCACCCTATTCTCTCTAAATCTTGGTACTACCCAAGAAATAGACCCCACGCTACTCTGATAAGAAACCCACACGTGACTTATCCAACCTTATCCAGATCCCTCTCCTCCCCCCTCTGCTCTCCCGTTTTCGTGTGCCCTATGGAATACATGCTCAGTCATTAAAAAAACCCACTTTTAATTCACAATCTCTTTATCTCCAACACCCTACACCTTCTTGCCCTGACCGAGACCTGGCTCCCCCCAGATGACACCGCATCCATTGCCTCTCTCTGCTATGGGGGCTACCAATTCTCCCATACATCTCGATCTACTGGTCGCGGTGGTGGCGTTGGCCTCCTACTCTCCCCCTCCTGCCAATTCCAACCCCTCCTGCCACCCCAATCACACTCCCCCCTCTCCTTTGAAGTCCACTCCATTCGCCTCCTCACACCACTTCCCCTCCGAGTAGCTGTTATTTATCGCCAACCTGACAACTCCAAATCAACCTTCCTCACCGACTTCGACTTTTGGCTTTCTGCCTTTATGGATCCCTCCTCCCCCACTCTTCTTCTTGGTGATTTCAACATTCACATCGACAACCCCTCCGACCCCCTTTCCTCAAAATTCCTTGCTCTTACCTCCTCGTTCGACCTCCAACTTTGCTCCACTGCCCCCACACACCAGCATGGCCACTGCCTTGACCTAATACTCTTCTCCAATTCCTCTCCTTCAAACTTCTGCAATTCAATCCTTCCCTCATCTGACCACCACCTCTTAACATTTTCTCTTCAGCTCCTGCCATTCCAACCCCGTCCTGTCTCCCCTGACCTATTTAGAAACCTTCATAATATTGACCCCCCTGACTCTCTTCTCCACCATTTCTCCATCTCTTTCCTCCATTTTATACTCTAACTCCGTTGATGAAGTATTATCCTCATACAATGCTACACTATCCTCAGCCCTTGATACTCTTGCCCCTCCCACCTCACGTCTTGTTAAACGATCTGCTCCCCAACCTTGGCTTTCACCCACAATCCGTTACCTACGCATCTGCGCCCATTCTGCAGAATGAGCCTGGTCCAAATCCCGTTCCCAAGAAGATCTTCTACACTTCAGGTTCATGCTTGGCTCCTTCCAGTCGGCCCTAGCACTTGCCAAACAGGGTTACTACATCCATCTGACTAATTCCCTTGCCTCTGATCCTCGCCGCCTCTTTAATACCCTCAGTTCTCTTCTCAAGGTCCCCCCGTCCCCGATCCCACCCTCCCTCTCTGCCCAAACCCTAGACGATTACTTCCATGAGAAAATCCTCAAAATTACCCTCCAATTCCCTACCCCCTCATCTACCTCCCCTCCCCCCATTTCTCCTCCCCCACCCTTACTCCCCATGCCGCCCTCCCCTCCCCTGCCACCCTCTCCTCCTTCCCCCTGATCTTTGATGAAGAAACCACACTTCTTCTTTCCTCCTCCAAACCCACCACCTGCTCATCAGACCCCATCCCCACCCATCTCCTACATTACATCTCCCTCACCATTGTCCCCTCCATCACTCATATCCTCAACCTTTCACTCTCCACTGCAACTGTCCCCGTTGACTTCAAACATGCTATTGTCACGCCCCTCCTCAAGAAACCCTCACTTGATCCCACATGCCCTTCTATCGACCTATCTCCCTCCTTCCCTTCATATCCAAACTATTAGAACGAGCAGTTCATTGCCGCTGCCTCGACTTCCTCACCTCCCAGGCCCTCCTGGACCCACTACAATCAGGCTTCCGCCCCCTACACTCCACTGAAACGGCACTCACAAAAGTCACCAATGACCTGTTCCCGGCTAAATCTAAGGGCCTCTATTCTATCCTCATCCTTCTTGACCTTTCTGCTGCCTTTGACACCGTTGATCACGACCTTCTCCTCACCACCCTCTCCTCGCTGGGCTTCAAGGACTCCATACTACCCTGGTTCTCCTCCTACCTCTCCCATCGCTCATTCAGTGTATGCTCTGGCAGCCTCTCCTCCTCCCCTACCCCGCTCCAGGTCGGTGTTCCCCAGGGATCTGTCTTTTGCCCCTTCCTATTCTCCCTCTATACTCAAGGTCTTGGCGCACATATCTCTTCCCATGGCTTTCATTACCGTCTCTATGCCGACTCCCAAATCTAATCTACACCTAATATTTCTCTGGCAACCCAGTCCACGATCTCTGCTTGTCTTTCCGACATCGCTGCCTGGATGTCTCATCGTCGATTGAAACTGTAGATGGCCAAGACCGAACTCCTTGTCTTTCCACCCAACTCCTCCCCCCCACTTCCCCCTCTCTCAGTCCTTGTGGATGGATCTACTATCCTTCCTGTTCCCTCTGCCCGCAATCTAGGGGTTATCTTTGACACCTCTCTCTCCTTCTCTGCCCATATCCAGCTTGTAGCCAAGACCTGCCGCTTTTTCCTCTATAACATCAGCAAGATCCGCCCCTTCCTCTCTGAACACACTACCAAAATGCTTATCCACTCCTTAATCTCCTCTCGCCTTGATTATTGCAACCTACTCCTCGCTGGTCTCCCCGTGAGCCACCTTCTTCCCCTTCAATCTATACAAAATCACGCTGCTCGACTAATCTTCAGCCAGCCTCGCCATGCCCACATTACTCCCCTCCTCAAGTCACTTCACTGGCTCCCTGTCCAATTCCGCATCCAGTTCAAGCTTCTCCTGCTGACCTATAAATGCATTCACTCTATGGCCCCTCAATACCTCATATCTCTTATCTCTCCCTATGTCCCCTCCCGAAATCTGCGCTCCGCTAACAAATCGCTTCTTTCAATGCCTTTCACCTGCACTGCGAACTCCCGACTGCTCTCCTTTCACCTTGCTGCGCCACACGCCTGGAACGGCCTACTTGCGTCTGTGCGCCAGGCGCCCTCCCTGGCTCTCTTCAAATCCAGATTGAAGTCCCACCTCTTCACCATTGCATTCAGATCCTGACTTTCATCCTCTTCATACCCTGACCACCGTTAATGTTCTTGACCAAACTATAGACCAAGCTGTACCAAACAGTACCACACAGTATCTTCCCCAGAACTGACTAATGCTCTGCACTGTTCTAAATAGATTGTAAGCTCCGATGAGGAGGACTCTGACAGGCAGGGACTCTCTCTCTTGTTTGTTAGTCACCTCTGGTAGGTTAGCTGTGCAGCGCTGCGTGCTTGGCGCTCTATAAGTGCTAAATAGTAGTAGTAGTAGTAGTAGTACTTTTAAAAGTGGCATATAAAGTATAATGAACCATAACTTAGTGCAAAATCTAGGATGGACCTCAAACGATGTTTTGAAGACTTAGAGACGGGACTTTAAAACACTGGGAAATGGGCATGAGTATTTCTGGAGGAATCCAAAGGAGGGAGGTAGAGCAAACTTCCTGGAGAAATAACTAGGGCGATGTTATGGGCAGGGATAAATAGGCGGAGACAGCGTACTTCCATGTATGGGTTTAGAGCAGAACCAAGATACTAGTTAAGCAATGCAACCTGGCACATGATTTAGAGGTTAAGAGATTTCAATACAGTGCCTTTTAGAAAATATTACTACTACTACTACTGGTCATTTTAACTGGTCATTTTAACTGGTCATTCACTGTTTATTTAATTATTTATTGTTTATCTTATTGGTGTGCTGCTTCAGCTTTCTCAGCTGTATAACTTACCTTGCCTCTCTCAACTAACTGGGCTTTGTGTGGTACCCCCCTCCCCCCCTGCTGAGGGTTCAGGACAGGGTACCTTGTAACTGCCCTCTTTAATAGGACATTTCCCTCCCTCCCCCCCAGCACCCACCCACCCCCGGGGTAATTGTAGCTTTATAGGTACCTACACATCTTGAAGGAAAGGGGCTGCTCTCAGGTGCAGCTCTTTATCCAAATCAGTCATACACTGAGGACCTGAGATTAATTAAGCTTCAGGTGAACAAGGTGTATTGGGGGTGTTAGATACACTTTTATTAGTATAAGCATCTACACCAGTCCTTATTATATACAAAATTTAAAAGACCTAAACACAAGCTTTAAACTAAGATGCAGACAAAAGTCCAGCAGCGAGATGGGGGCTTTCCGGTCTTTTGCATTGAGTGTCACATGTATGATTTTCTCCCAGTTGGTGAGAGGTCTTACGTATGCACTAAGTGCAAGGAGCTCTTTGCTCTCAGGGAACAAGTCCGTTCTCTAGAGGCTAGAGTAGCAGACCTGGAAGACATAAGAAAGACAGAGAGGTACATGGATGAGACCTACAGGGATATAGGCCTGAAGTCCCACATCCAGTCTGGCAGCATCCCTGTTGCCATGGAGGAGAGAGGTCACGTGACAGGAGAGCATCACCCTGGTGTGGCAGGAAGTGATCCTGTAACTAGGACCTGTCCTCCAGGTGATGTAAAACCCTCTTGCACCGAGGACGTTTCTCCAGGGCCATGTCCCCATGAGAGGAGATTCAGGACAGCTGTCATAGTTGGTGATTCAATCATTAGGAATGTAGATAGCTGGGTGGCTGGTGGACGTGAGGATCACCTGGTAACATGCCTGCCTGGTGCGAAGGTAGCGGACCTCACGCACCACCTAGATAGGATCATAGATAGTGCTGGGGAGGAGTCTGCTGTCTTGGTACATGTTGGTACCAATGACATAGGAAAATGTGGTAGGGAAGTTCTGGAGGCTAAATTTAAGCTTTTAGGTAGGAAGTTGAAATCCAGAACTTCCAGGATAGCGTTCTCCGAAATGCTTCCTGTTCCACGTGCAGGACCCAAAAGACAGGCAGAGCTCCGGAGTCTCAATGTGTGGATGAGACAATGGTGCAAGGATGAGGGTTTTGGATTTGCTAGGAACTGGGGAACATTCTGGGGAAAGGAGGGGCTCTTCCAAAGGGATGGGCTTCACCTTAATCAGGATGGAACCAGACTGCTGGCATTAACCTTTAAAAAGGAGATAGAGAAGCTTTTAAACTAGAAAATAGGGGAAAGCCGACAGTCGCCCAGGAGCGCATGGTTCGGACGAAGGTATCCTTGAAGGATACTACCAAAAGCAGTGAGGTTCCAAAAAAGAGTATAGTAGCCCAAATGCCCTTGAGTAAGGTGCAGACAGAGCGTAAAGATTCCAAATTACCCATGCCTACCAATAGCCAGATTAATATTAATAAAATACAGTCTCTAAAATGCTTGTATGCAAATGCTAGAAGTCTAAACAATAAGATGGGAGAGTTAGAATATATAGCACTAAATGAGAGGTTAGATATGATTGCAATCTCAGAGACATGGTGGAAGGAGGATAACCAGTGGGACATTGTGATACCTGGATACAAACTATATCGTAATGATAGAACTGATCAAATTGGTGGAGGAGTTGCGCTCTATATTAGAGAGGGCATTGAGTCAGAAAGGATTAAAGTTTTGCAGGAAACAAAATTTGCTGTAGAATCTCTATGGATTGAAATTCCATGTAAAAAGGGGAAGGCGATGGCAGTGGGAGTGTACTATCGACCGCCTGGCCAGAATGAACAAATGGATGATGAAATACTCAAAGAAATCAAGGAAGCTAACAAAAGTCACAGCAGAGTAGTAATAATGGGTGATTTCAATTACCCTGGTATCGACTGGGTCAGTGTTACGGCAGGGCAAGCTAGGGAGATAAAGTTTCTAGATGAAATAAATGACTGCTTCTTGGAGCAGTTGGTTCATGAACCGACCAGAGGGGAAGCCATATTGGACCTAGTCCTTAGTAGAACGCCAGATCTGGTGCAAGAAATAAGGGTGTTGGGACCACTTGGCAATAGTGATCATAGCATGATCATGTTTGATTTAATTAGTGGAGGAGGGATAGTAAAGAAATCCACAGTACTACCTTTTAACTTTCAAAAGGGAGAGTATGATAAAATGAGGAATATAGTTAAGAAAAAACTAAAAGGAGCGGTTGCAAAGGTTAAAGACTTACAGCAAGCTTGGGTGTTATTTAAAAATACTATCCTCGAAGCCCAGACCAGCTGTATTCCACGCATTAAGAAAAGTGGAGGAAAGTCCAAAAAACTGCCAGCATGGTTTAAAGGTGAGGTCAGAGAGGCTGTTGCTGCCAAAAAAGCATCCTTCAGGAAATGGAAAAAAGGGTCAAACGAAGAAAACTGGAAACAGCACAAGCACTGGCAAGTTAAATGCAAAGCATTGATAAGGCACGCAAAGCGAGAATTTGAGAAGGAACTTGCTACGGAAGCAAAAACACGAAATAAAGACTTTTTCAAGTACATTCGTAGCAAAAGGCCTGTGAGAGAGTCTGTTGGGCCATTAGATGATAGAGGGGTAAAAGGGGCAGTAAGAGGAGACAAGGCTATAGCAGAGAGACTGAATGAATTCTTTGCTTCGGTCTTTACTGAGGAAGATGTAGGGATGTTACCCAAGACTGAAGTGGTATTTAAAGGTGATACTGCAGAGGAATTGAGAGAAATATCGCTACACCGGGAAGATATATTACAACTATTTGATAAACTGAATAGTAGCAAATCACCTGGACCGGATGGTATACATCCAAGAGTGTTGAAAGAACTGAAATATGAGATTACGGACCTGCTATTGGTAAACTGTGAACTTTCATTAAAATCATCTGTAATACCTGAAGATTGGAGGGTCGCCAACGTAACACCAATCTTTAAAAAGGGTTCCAGGGGTGACCCGGGAAATTACAGACCAGTGAGTCTGACGTCAGTACCGGGGGAAAATGGTAGAAACCATCATAAAGAACAAAATTACACAGCATGTAGACAGTCATGGCCTAATGGGAGACAGCCAACATGGCTTTAGACAAGGAAGATCTTGTCTTACTAATCTGATATGTTTTTTTGAAGGTGTGCATAAACAGGTAGACAAAGGTGAGTCGGTTGATATAGTGTATCTGGACTTTCAGAAAGCTTTTGATAAGGTCCCTCATCAGAGACTTTTGGCGAAACTAAAAAGTCATGGGATAGGAGGCAGTGTACTATTGTGGATCGGGAACTGGTTAAAAGATAGAAAGCAGAGGGTAGGGCTAAATGGCCAATATTCCCAATGGAAAAAGGTGAATAGTGGAGTACCCCAGGGATCTGTACTGGGTCCGCTACTTTTTGACATATTCATAAATGACCTGGAAAAGGGAATAACAAGTGAGGTTATCAAATTTGCAGATGATACAAAACTGTTTAAAGTTGTTAAAACCCAACAGGATTGTGGAAAACTGCAGGAGGATCTGGATAAATTGGAAGACTGGGCATCCAAATGGCAGATGAAATTTAATGTGGACAAGTGCAAAGTTATGCACCTAGGAAAGAACAACCCACACTATAGCTACACAATGCAAGGTTCCACATTGGGAACCACCACCCAGGAAAAAGATTTAGGAGTCATCGTGGATAACATGTTAAAACCCTCTGCCCAGTGTGCAGCGGCGGCCAAGAATGCAAATAGAATGCTAGGTATCATAAAGAAAGGGATGGAAAATAAAACAAAGGATATTATAATGCCTCTGTATCGTTCCATGGTACGACCGCACCTTGAATATTGTGTGCAGTTCTGGTCACCGTATCTTAAAAAGGACATAGCATTATTAGAAAAAGTACAGAGAAGAGCCACCAAAATGGTGAAGGGGATGGAAGGCTACTACTATGAAGAGAGGCTACAAAGGTTGGGGCTCTTCAACCTGGAAAAGAGACGGCTGAGGGGAGATATGATAGAGGTCTATAAATTAATGAATGGAGTGGAGCAGCTAAACGTGGATCAATTGTTTACGCTATCAGAATATAGAAAGACTAGGGGACATGCAATGAAGCTACAGGGTAAACTATTTAAGACAAATAAGAGAAAATATTTTTTCATTCAATGTGTAATCAAACTCTGGAATTTGTTACCGGAGGATGTGGTAAGGGCTGTTAGTGTAGCTGGGTTTAAAAAAGGTTTGGAAAAGTTCCTGGAGGAAAGGTCCATAAACCACTATTAAAAAGGGACCCAGGATAATCAATGCTTGACCCAGTACAAGCATTGTGGAACCTGTGTCTTTTGGGGATACTGCTAGGTACGTATGACCTAGATTGGCCACTGTTGGAAACAGGATACTGGGCTTGATGGACCTCAGTCTGACCCAGTATGGCATATCTTATGTTCTTATGTCATTTGTAGGCATACACAGCGCTGTAGAACTCTTAGCCAGCAGTCCCTCACAGAAATTGTAATTACAGATCATGATTCTCTCAGAAGGAAATGAAAGAATCTGAAGAATGCTGTAAAGCTAAGAAATATTAAGCTAGTTAATGTCTCAAATATTAATAGCATATTGGGATTTGATTTATTTTGGCAGGATTTGGTTGAGGTTCTAGATGTACTACAGGAGCTACCAACTATTTTAAAAGGCATAAAGGCCCATTTTACAGAGCACAGGGAGACTGGAATGGAGATGTCCAAATTGGGATGTGCTCCGTTCCGGAAGTATTTTAGAAAAATCTCTGCTGAGCATGGAGCCTTTTGTGAAATATTTCTTAGAACCTGCAGGCGTGCAGGTCAATTTGCCTCTGTGCACAGCGGGAAGAGACATTTTAGAAATCTACAGATGGGAAAACTGGCAACAACTTGGCATCGTCAACATGAAAGTGCTGATTTTTCAGTCTCATGTACGTACCGGCAATTCCTCGTGTTTCTAGGCCATTTGTGGAAACCAAGCCAGTAAGTGCTGCAAGTAAGTAGAGAGCCCGCAATTTTATTTTTAGCATTTTGGAAGAGATATACAGGGTGGCCCAAAAAAAGTGAGAACATCTCGTAAATTAAAAGCTTAAATTGTTTACTTATTTACCTTTTTTTTAGCTATATAACGTCTTTATTTTGACAATTTCCGGTCACCATCTTTTTTTTAAAATTTGTCAATCGTTTACATCTGTCTTTTTGAATTTTTAAATAACTTATATGCTACGAGATGTTCTCACTTTTTTTGGGCTACCCTGTATACAATGGGGGAACTGAGCACTTAAGAAAAATCTATGCCTGCTTCAGAGTAGTCATAAACCCAGTGTAGAAATTTTAGGCCATATACGTGGATTCCCTTTATAAAATGGGGAATACAAGTGTACATGATTTTTCTCCCATCCAAACTATGTCCCCACCTCACGACCCCTTGCAATGTCTACATATGGTGCATCTCCGTGTGTAAACTGCGCCTTTCTACAATCACCAGACAAGTGTATGCACATGCAAATGCCAAACGTATAAAGCTTCTAAAATAACCCCAATATTATGAATGCCCCACTAGATGAGAACCAGCATGGGTTTAGAACTCAACATAGTGTCGAAACCCTGATGCTATTTCTACTTGACAAGCTCATGCGTGGCCTGGACTCATAAACAGGCCTTCATAATGATATGTATAGACATAGCGGCTGCATTTGAGAGTATAAATCATAATCTACTAATAAACAGACTAAAACACATTGGACTCCAAGGAACAGTCATACAGTGGTTCATGTCTTACCTAAGTAACCAAACCCAACAGATTCACATAGCCCAAAAATCCTCTTCACCCTTCCCACAGAAACAAGGTATCCCCCAAGGATTCTCCCATTCCGCCCTCCTTTTTAACATTTACATTCAGCCAGTCTGCAACATATTTAAAACACATAACATCAGATATCATCTTTATGCGGATGATATCATGATCTACCTACCACTGGATACTACTAACCTGGACTTCTCCGCAATAACCACATGCATGGCTGAAATAACAAACTGGCTCAACACTCAGAATCTCAAAATCAACCTCAAGAAAACTGAAGTGCTATTTATCTCAAGAAACCCAAACTTCATCACCCCCCAGTAAAATCCTTCTACAAGGAACAGAAATAGAAGTTATGGAGGAAGTTAGATACCTAGGAGTAATATTAGATAAGAATCTGAGCATGATTCCACACATAAAAACCGTTACAAAAAATATATACTTTAAACTGAGAACAATTCAATGCCTCAGACCACTCTTGGAAGACCACGACTTTTAATAACCCCTCTCACTGATTATTGTAATAGTATCCTCCAGGGACTCCCCAAAAAAACACACACCAACTCCAACTAACGCAAAACCTTGCAGCACTTATAGCTAGGGTTGCCAACCGGCCGGATTTCAGCCGGCCTGGCCGGTTTTTCCATGGCCAGGCCGGCTGCCGGCACAGATATAGAACCAGCCCTTGAAAAGCCAGTTTTTTGCTCTGGCCGTGAGATCGGGAGCGGCCAGAGCAAAAAAAACGGCTTTTCTCCCGCAGTGCGCGAACGCGAATGCGAACGCGATCCGCGATCGATCCTCCGTGCAGCCACTGCTTCTGCTTTTCACAGAGCAGCGGCTGCAATAAAGTTAATTTGAAAAGGAAGAGAAACCTGTGAGGAGCCCTCCCCCTCTGACATCACTTCCTCAGGGGCTGCAGAAGGATGACCGGAAGGCTCCTCAGGTTTCTCTTCCTTTTCAAATTAAGTTTATTGCAGCCGCTGCTCTGTAAAAAAACAAGATATATCATTCACTTTTAACTGTTATGAAGGATCAGAATTAGCATACGAGGTCTCAGTATAAAATAACACTGCTGTTTCTAGGTTCACACCTAATGCCAGCAATTGTGTTGTATCACATCAATGACCTCATGCGTATGATACAAAAGAAAACAAAACTCAGTCCTTATAATCTTAAAATATTATACTCAGCTTCAGAACACATATGATCCAAACGTACAGTCCCGGTACCAGCCAGACGTTTCAGATTAATTTCTTCAGGGGACCGTTAAACAACTATAGAAAACAACAAAACAAACCCTATTAAACCATCACCCCCACAAAACTACACGATAATTGAAAATATTTAAAAAAAAAACATGGCCAAAACCTTTCTTACCTCAGATGCTGCCCGCGTTAGCTCGCTATTCTATACTGGCTGCCAAATATCTCCCGCCAGCAAAAAAACGCCGCGCATGCGGATATGTGCTACCTACTTCATTTTTTAAAACCCCCTATACCTAACGCTTACCAATCCTGGCTCTCCGCCTAGAAACAGCCAATTAGCAGGACACGTCAAACAAAAACTGTTCTCCTCCCTACATAATGTTAACTTATACACACGCCAGCCATTCTATCTGCCCATTCAAACCCTTCGGAGACAAAGTATTTAAACTAAAGATCAGCCGTTGTTCCCGTTTAATAAGTGTTTGATCTACAGTCTTCCCCTGACTACCAGCCCGTATTTGTTCTAAACACAAACATCTCAACTGGTCAAATGTGTGGGCATTCTCGATGCAATGTTGAACCATAGGAGCCTCTAAACATTTACGATTTAAACGACTACGGTGCTCTCTCATACGTATGCGGAACGAACGAATTGTCTTTCCTATATAGCAAAGGCCACACGGGCATACAACCGCATAGACAACATTCTTAGATTCACAGGTAGTCTGACATCGGATCTGTACCGAAACACCCTGATAAACAAAAGTGTCAAGACTCAACATGATGGCACAGATGTCACATGTGCCGCACGCAGAATGACCAACCATTCGACTATCTAATGCCCCTTTCTCACCTGATGATATTATTGCTGGACTAAGTAAGTCCTTCAAATTATGATCTCTCTGCCAAACACATCGGATTGTTTTATTACCCAACCTGGGTACTGCAGCCAAAATGTTGCTATGCTTACGCAAAATTCTCTGCAGATCACCGCTTAAGGGAGAATACCTAGTAATAAAATTAACATGGGTATCGCTCATTTCAGTCCGTTCACCAGCAGGATCAGCTTTCAACAATGCTGATCGATGATTAAAGAGTGCTCTAGTGTATGCTCGATGTACTACCGCCTTCGGATAACCCCGCTGAAGAAAATTAGTTTGTAAAACCTGAGCTTTCCGTTTGAAATCATCCTTATCTGAGCAGTTCCGTCTGAAGCGTAAACATTTTCACAATAATATCATCAGGTGAGAAAGGGGCATTAGATAGTCGAATGGTTGGTCATTCTGCGTGCGGCACATGTGACATCTGTGCCATCACGTTGAGTCTTGACACTTTTGTTTATCAGGGTGTTTCGGTACAGATCCGATGTCAGACTACCTGTGAATCTAAGAATGTTGTCTATGCGGTTGTATGCCCGTGTGGCCTTTGCTATATAGGAAATACAATTCGTTCGTTCCGCATACGTATGAGAGAGCACCGTAGTCGTTTAAATCGTAAATGTTTAGAGGCTCCTATGGTTCAACATTGCATCGAGAATGCCCACACATTTGACCAGTTGAGATGTTTGTGTTTAGAACAAATACGGGCTGGTAGTCAGGGGAAGACTGTAGATCAAACACTTATTAAACGGGAACAACGGCTGATCTTTAGTTTAAATACTTTGTCTCCGAAAGGTTTGAATGGGCAGATAGAATGGCTGGCGTGTGTATAAGTTAACATTATGTAGGGAGGAGAACAGTTTTTGTTTGACGTGTCCTGCTAATTGGCTGTTTCTAGGCGGAGAGCCAGGATTGGTAAGTGTTAGGTATAGGGGGTTTTAAAAAATGAAGTAGGTAGCACATATCCGCATGCGCGGCGTTTTTTTGCTGGCGGGAGATATTTGGCAGCCAGTATAGAATAGCGAGCTAACGCGGGCAGCATCTGAGGTAAGAAAGGTTTTGGCCATGTTTTTTTTTAAAATATTTTCAATTATCGTGTAGTTTTGTGGGGGTGATGGTTTAATAGGGTTTGTTTTGTTGTTTTCTATAGTTGTTTAACGGTCCCCTGAAGAAATTAATCTGAAACGTCTGGCTGGTACCGGGACTGTACGTTTGGATCATATGTGTTCTGAAGCTGAGTATAATATTTTAAGATTATAAGGACTGAGTTTTGTTTTCTTTTGTATCATACGCATGAGGTCATTGATGTGATACAACACAATTGCTGGCATTAGGTGTGAACCTAGAAACAGCAGTGTTATTTTATACTAAGACCTCGTATGCTAATTCTGATCCTTCATAACAGTTAAAAGTGAACGATATATCTTGTTTTTTTGAAAGTATTTTATCGTTCAGTGACCAATAGATTTTTTGTGTGAACACAACGGCTGCTCTGTAAAAAGCAGAAGCAGCAGCTGCATGGAGGCAAAGCAGAAGCAGCACTAAGGGGGGGGGGAGTGAAGCAGCAGCACAGCACTAAGGGGGGGGGGTGAAGCAGCACTAAGGGGGGTGCAACACTAAGGATGGGGGAGTGAAGCAGCAGCACAGCACTAAGGGGGGGGGTGAATCAGCACTAAGGGGGGTGGCAGCAGCACTAAGGGGGGATGAAGCAGCAGCACAGCACTAAGGGGGGTGAAGCTGCACTAAGGGGGGGCGAAGCTACACTAAGTGGGAGGGGGTGAAGCTGCACGAAGGGGGAGGTAAAGCTGCACTGAGGGGGGTTGTGAAGCTGCACTAAGGGGGGTGGTGAAGCTGCACTAGGGGTGGAAGCAACACTAAGGGGGGGAAGCAGCACTAAGGGGGAGAGCAACACTAAGGGGGGTGAAGCAGCAGCACAGCACTAAGGGGGGTGAAGCTGCACTAAGAGGGGAAGCTGCACTAAGGGGGGGTGGAAGCAGCACTAAGGGGGGGTGAAGCTGCACTAAGGGGGGTGGTATCAGCATAAAGGGGGGTGAAGCAACACTAAGGGGGTTCAAGCAGCAGCACAGCACTAAGGGGGGTGAAGCTGCACTAAGGGGGGGCGAAGCTACACTAAGTGGGAGGAGGTGAAGCTGCACTGGGGGGGGCGAAGCTGCACTAAGAGGGGGAGGTGAAGCTGCACTGGGGGGTGAAGCTGCACTAAGAGGGGGAGGTGAAGCTGCACTAAGGGGGGGTGGTGAAGCTGCTCTAAGGGGGGGTGAAGCTGCACTAAGGGGGGGGAAGCTGCACTAGGGGGGAGGAGAAGCTGCACTGGGGGGGGGAAGCTGCACTAGGCGGGCAGAAGTCTCTGCACAGGTTTAATTTTCTTTTTAACTTTATTGCAGCCACTGCTCTGTAAAAAGCAGGAGCTGTGGCTGCAAGGGGAAAGAGGTGGCAGAAGGAACTGACAGGTGGAAGGTGAGGCCTGGAAGAGAGCTGAAAGAAGGGGGAATTAGGTGGCAGGAAGGAACTGACAGGGTGAAGGAGGTGGCTGGAGGAGAGCTGAAAGGGGGGAAGGAGGTGGCTGGAAAGGAGCTGATAGAGGAGGTAAGGAGGGGGCTCAAAGGGAGCTGATACCTGGGAATGGCACTGGTAAGTGACTGCGTAATGGGGAGGGGGCACTGGGACTGGAAATAGGCTGATGGAAGGAAGTGTTCAGTTTGCACATTGCCCTCTCTGCAATTTTTTTGGGGACAGGAGGTGGAGTAAGGGTAGGGTGGGCCTGGGCAGGGGGTGGGGTGGGGACGGGGAAAGGGCAGGGTAGGGGTGGGCATGGGCCAAGCGTGACTAGCCACAGGTGGCGGGTTTTTCTCTTTCAAAAAGTTGGCAACCCTACTTATAGCATCAAACTCAAGGCGCACAGATCACATCACCCCCATACTCCGTGATCTTCACTGGCTACCAATCACCTCTAGGATAAAATACAAATACATAATGATTATCTTTAAGCACCATTGCAACATAGCCAACACCACATTATCGACGCTCCTTACAATGCCAAACACCACAAGGGTAAGAAGAAGCTGCTCTCAAAACACACAAACAATTCCATCACACATACATAATACAAACCAATGCACCAGTGCCAGAGCCTTCTCCTACGTGGCCCCAGCATTATGGAACTCCCTCCCTAATGACCTAAGAGCAACAAAGGACCTCATAAATTCTGAAAGGATTTAAAAACATACCTTTTCACTGAATATTTTGGTGACCCAAACAACCGCAGTATTTCACAAGGTACATAAAGAACGAGCAAATAATACCATCCGCTAACCCAGACTCTTAAAATTATGTAGTACCCTTAGGGTAAATAACCTAAGCAACCATATTGTACAAAGTTATCTGTATAGAGTTATGGAATGTTTTATGTATATAGTTACATTGTTCACTGTAAAACTTATTATGATGTTCTATGTAAACCGCTCCTGATCTCAGGAAGGGGCGGTATATAAAACTTTGCTAAATAAAAAAATAAAAATAAATAAATTATCTGCCACAAGAAAACTGCGAATCTAAAAACAATATTTTAGTTTAGAAAATAAATTCTTCTGTTTTGCATAGCTGGTTTAAACATTAGACTGACCAGACGGTCGCCTAGGGAGCAGTTTCTGAGGAGCAGCAAAGAACAGCAGCAGTCCAACGATAGATCCTGACAACCAGACAAACTCAAGGGTTTGGGGGACATAGACCCAAAACTCCCTTCTCTGTTGACACGGTCTCGACCCAGCTTCCTGGCCCAAGGAGCCACTCCCCAAGCCCAGATGTTCATTTCTGAGCCGCAGCTCTCCCAGCGTAGGGAGAATGGACACTTGGCCCTCCTCTACCAATCCTTAGGGAAAGGGAGATCACTTTAGAAAGGTCAGGTGGCATTTACAGGTGTGCAAGGCTGGTTCACATATGTATGAGGGTTGCTCAGAAAGTAATGCCCCACATGTTTTTTCTCAGTCCAGAATGAAGATGGAGGTGTGAAATTGAAAGGGTAGTAACTTGGAACTTCAAAGGACACATGTGTGTAATTTTACAGTCGTCCGACAAATAGCGAGACAGTAGTGATCCTTCAAATGGTGTCTGTGAGTGACACACAGTACAAACAATGAGCTGTAATTGAATTCTTGGTGGAGGAGAAAGGAAGTGTGAGAAACATTCACAAACGGTTGTGTGCTGTGTATGGAAGTTCTGCGGTAGATAGGAGCACCGTTGGACAATGGGTGAAGAGAGTAAAGGCTTCAGGAAGTGGTAAAATGGAACTGGAAGATAGGCCACCATCTGGGCGTCCTGCCTCAGCCACCTGTCCAGACAAGTTGCAACATGCTGATGACATTATCCATGCGGATCAGCGCATCACGAGTCGGGAATTGTCCGTACAGCTTTCCGTCAGTAGAGGTAGTGCAATGGCAATTATTGACTCTTTGGGATATTCAAAGGTGTGCAAGGCACACCGCAACAGCTTACAGTATTTTAATGCCCGCTGGCAGCTATCGCAGGGCGCTGCAGCTTGTCTGGATTGGTGGCTGAGGCAGGACGCCCAGACCACGGATGATCTTCCAGTTCCGTTTTACCACTTCCTGAAGCCTTTACTCTCTTCACCCATCGTCCAATGGTGTTCCTATCTACCGCAGAACTTCCATACACAGCACGCAACCGTTTGTGAATGTTTCTCACACTTTCTTTCTCCTCCACCAAGAATTCAATTATAGTTCGTTGTTTCTACCATGTGTCACTCATAGACGCCATTTGAAGGATCACTACTGCCTCGCTATTTGTCGGACAACTGTAAAATTACACATATGTGTCCTTTGAAGTTCCAAGTTACTACCCTTTTAATTTCACACCTCTATCTTCATTCTGGACTGAGAAAAAACATATGGGGCATTACTTTCTGAGCAACCCTCATACATATGTGAACCAGAGGGAGGGGGAGGAGGAGGGGAAGAGAAAGGGGAAGGAGGGAGGGAAGGAAGGAGGAAGGAAGGGGCAAGAGGAGGAGGGAAGGGGGGACAGGGAAAATGAGAGGGGTGAAGGAGGGAGGAGGGGGAGGGGGAAATGGGGAGAGGAAGGGGGAGGGGGAGGAGGGAGGGGTGAAGGGGAAGGAGGGGGGAACGGAGAGAGGAAGGAAGGAAGGGAGGGGAGAGGGGAAAAGGAATGAAGGAGGAAGGCGGAGGAGAGAGATAGAGAGAGAGAGAAAGCTTTAAAAGTTAAAAGATAAGGGCTAAAAAATAAATATAGATTAAAAATAAAAAATAATTAAAAAGGTAAAAACTACAAAAACACAGACAGGTCCATCTCTTGATTCAGCCCCTGGGAAGCCATAGACTAAAGCTGAAAAATATAGCGCTGTTCTCATCAAAGCAAGACCTTATCCAAATTGCATCCTCTACAGTTGAGCTTCACCACTTTGATAACGAAAAACGTGAAATCCAAAATCTTATGTTGCTTCTCATTCCAGTGCTGTACCAATGGTTTGTCATTCAACTGTATCTTCAAACAACTCATGTTCAATTAAGCATGTACAAACACTTTGTTTTCCCAACATATAACATGGACACTGAATGACATAAATGACATTTTCCGATGAACAGTTGGCAAAATCATTGAGGAAATTTTTTCTCTGGGTAACAGGATGAATGAACACTTTCTTCAGGGTAATAGCATGAAAACAAACGGAACACCACTCACATTGATAATGTCCATTATACTTGGATTGAGGAGGTCACTCCGTAAGTGCTGATGGTACTAGAAGGTTCCTTAAATTAACATTTCTCTTATGGGCAACAGTGATCTCTGATGGTGCAAAACAAGGTAACATTTGAAGAATGTACCATTCTTCATGAATTATTCTTTGGTCCTTCGAAGTGTGAGAGAAGGTTAGGGGGCAAATAATTCTTGTGTTCGCAAGTCTCAAAACCTTATCTAAAAGCGTAGACCGTTCCGCAGACTTGGCCCTCTGATAGGCATGATGTGTCATAGAGCACACCTGTGGGGTCTATCTGGACCATTCTGGGGGGAGGGGCATTGCAGGATGCACCTGAAAAGGTTAGGGACATTGTTGCAGTGTGCTGCATGGTGCACAACATAGCCTTGAATCACAGCATATCAGAGAACATAGCTCCTGATCTCCCACCAGAATCTCCCATCTGTGCCCCTGCTCGATCAGATGCCATAAGGGGGAATGAGATCCAAAGAAATGCTATACAGGATTACTTTTCTTTGGATTCACATATCATTCTCCATTTCCTGTTATGTCTCCTTGTCGTGATTTAATAAAATAATGTTTTTGAGCAAGAATAGTGATTATTATTGGGGTGGGCACCATTAGGCTGTTACTGGCTTTGCTATTGATGAGGTACATATGCCTCCCCATGTTGTGGTTCCACGTGTACACTTGCGTGTGGAACATATGCACGGAACACCCATGTATAAAAATGCACGACACCATATGGGCGTGCCATGAGCATGCACTTATTCCACATCAGTAGGTCTCTCTTTTGTGTTCCATGAATAGACATGTGTTCGGATAACAAGCACACAGATATGCATGCAGAACATGAGCTCTTAGTGCACATGTGTGGAAAGCATGAGTGCGGAACCACTTCTGTGAAGCAAAATGGTGACGATGGCGGTAGCAGCAGCAGTAGCACCTCCTGGGCGAAAGCCAAATTTCCCCCAGGAGGATATATAGAACTGTTGAAAACAGCTATTGTGGCCAATGATAAGCACTACTTCCCTAGGCCAGGGAGGAGGCACATTTATTGGATGATGTGGCGGACCTGGAGGTGACTCCACTCTGCTTTCAATGAAGAGGCGGTGTTCCTCATGGAAGTGAGTGCAGCAGGGATGTAGGCAGCCAGCTAGGGTTTCTTTTTTGGGGGTGAATTACCAGAACAGTCTATGGGTTGGTTAGAGGCAGGGTTGATTAGGTCTGTACATGCTGCTGCTGATAGAGATGTTATATTCTTGTCTTTCAGGTTGAGGATCTCAAGAAGAAGGCCCGTGCGCTGTGGCTGGATAGGGAATTCATGGAGTGGGTGCAATGTGATTGGGAGATCTTGCCAGGTATGCATCATAAATTGGAGAGGTTGTTGCAATCAGTCCAGTTTCTATCTTGCACATTGCTTTGCCTAGCTGACATGCTTTTCTTTTGGCAGAGCCCAGTCTAGATGAGGAGAAGGAAGAACTGGGACACCCACTCCGGCCGCACCCATGGCAGCTACAGTCTAATGCCCCACCCCTGATGTCCTACCCCTTCCCATCCCCCCATGTCCCACCCCCAATGTCCCCTTCTCACTCCCATCCCCCCAGCTGGGGGTTATTCAATTCATCCCCCTGCCCTACCCCACCCCCACAGTCAGGGGTTATCCTATTTGCTCCCCCTGCCCTGATGATACCCACAATTTAGGAGGAAGGGGATCACAGAGAGCCAAATATTGCATCACCCACTTCTGGGCTTCAACCAGCTGCAGGAGAGGGTCCACAACATGCTGGCAGACCTCCGGGGGCAGTTGGTGGTGATGGGCAATATGCTCAACCACCTCATCAAGACCGTTGAGCACATTGCTCAGTGATTACCAGCCCCAACTCAGTGATCCTTCTCCCCTTGGATTTTTTTCTTTCGCCATTTTTATTACCCCTCCCTCCCCTCCCTCCCATTACACTGTACATTTGTTAATAATTTATCTTATATAAAAGATTGTTTTCTACTGCTACAAATTTGTCTTGCTTATTTCTCATTGCCATCCATAGTAATCATGTGGAGTCCTCAGGCCCGACTATTATGCATGCATATGTGTCTCACATACATCCACTGCGGTAATTCTGAAAACCTGCTTGACTGCCCAGGACTAATTATAGAACCCTGGACTACAGTAAGGGGGTGGGTATTGGCACAGGGTTGATGGGAAGAGGGGCGGTTGTGGTATGTGTGAGCAATTCAGCTACTGCTATCTCCCTTGCGGAAGCAAAATGCAACAGAACGCCAGATCAACAACAAATATTTAATACAACAAAGGCAACCACACTGATCAAACCTAAAGTACAGCTAACCCCATCCACCATGTTGCCATGTATATACGTTCTGCCTCCTGGCACCTCCTGCATGCCTCCCCTACCTGTTTTGTTTACTGAGTTCTCTGTAGCATTTTTGAAGTTCTTTGTAAACTGCTTTGATTGTACGAGAAGGTGGTATAAAAATCCTGTTAAATAAATAAAATAAAAATATATATACTCCAAAGAACCAAAATATATATTCAACATTTCTTTTCCCACGAGCATGTGAGGGTCCCGGTGGCGCCCACACACGTGCCCTGTGCTGTCCTGTCTTCTGGGACCCAATATGGGGGATTTTGTATACGCTACATGTTGTAAATTGTTTTTAATTACAGTTGTGTTACTACATCACAATGGTCATGTGTCTCCCTTACAGACAGACTGTTGACGTGAGCATGGGACATGTGTGTAGATCCCTATGTGTATGTGTGGTGGACATAGGTAACATACATGGACAGTCTCCACATGCAGTTGTGGGGGCTGCCCATGTTCGTAGGCATCTGTGTCCCATGGTGCCCCTGTGATGTGCAATAGTGCAGTGTGTCCTGAAAGCTATGGTCACATGCATGCTGCCTGTGATGTGTGGGCACCATATCTGATGCACCATGCTCGTAGGGGAATAGTGGGGACAGCCAGCAGCAGGTATGTGGCAGGAAGGATGAGATGGACCGCTGTACCCAGGAGCTGCCCAAGGGGATAGCTGGTGAGGTCAAGACAGGTGGATGTTGGTCTGGAGGGGGAGCAGAGGCACAGGCACAGGGGGGGGGGGGGAGTAAACAACTGACTGTAGCTAGCTATTTCTGCCTGTGTCTTACACAAACATCTACAGCTAAACAGCCACGTAGGCTCTGGTGTGGGTCAGAGGGAATGGCACACATGTAGGTGGGGCACTGGAGAGGATATGGTAGGCATATACTGGGCCGTGTGGTTTACATAAGTAGCATATCTCTGACGTACCTGCCTGTGGATGGACGGTGTCCAGCGCTTCCGACAGCCCTCGCAAGTAGATGGAGCCCAGACGGTCTGCCAGTTCCTGCTCCAGGGGTGTTAGAGTTGGTGCAAAGGGACCACCCCCTCCGGTGCCCATGGCATGCTGCCTCTCTGCCACCATGTGGGCACGGACACCCCACTTTATATCATTAAACCTTTTCCTAAGGCTTTCAAGGTCCCTGGATGGCCCCCCTGCCTGGGCTACAGCCTCCTGGATCTCCCCCCACACTTGTATCCATGTGCCCACAGTGGTGCTTGTGCTCAGGCGGCCATACAGCACATCATACCTCTCCAGAACACTAGCCCGCAGGATGTGGTTCTCCTGCTGGCTGAACCTAACAGCCCTCCTCCTTTCTTCAGATGGCACAGGTATGTGCCTTTGTTTGGCGCTGGGTGGCCCCAGTGGGGGCTGGGACACACCCGATGGGCCTGCAGCCACCACCACAGACCCAACACTCCCTACCGGCTCTGGGTCCTGCTGAACAGGTGCCCCCCCTCCTCCACTCCTGCCATGTCCTGTCTCTCCATCTCTCTGCCCTCTGTGCCCTCTCCCTCCCTGTCACACATACCTGCTCCTTTGCCCCTCAGCTCCACCTCACACCTGCTTCTGGCCCCACCCCTCCTCTCCCTGCTGTCTGCTCCTCAGCTCAGCTCGAGTCTCTCTCACCTGCTCCTCGCCTCAACCCTCACTCTCTCCCCTGCTTAGCCACACACCTCTCCACAACAAACCTCCCTCTGACACTCTCCACCACCACCACTCATGGACCAATACACTCTCCACAACACACCTGCTTCTGACTCTCTCCTTGCTTCTCCGACAACACACGCCTTCTCTCCTTCGCTTACACAAACCCCTCAACGTGATCCAGGTGTGCAGGTGTATTTATAGGGTTTCTTTACGTTGCGTGAGTTGAGCATGCGCAGCGGCACTAGCGCAGCATCTGTGCACATTGCGCTTGCGCCGCAGGGGCGCGGAAGGTGCGTGCGTGGGACTCCATTACACATCTGCTGTGTGTGTGCGTGAGGCATGGCGCATGCATGTAACAGGACGCAGCACATGCGCATGTCTCACACTCACACACAGCGCACTCCACACACACCGCATTTACCGCATTTCTGCGGCACATGCGCAACGTGCGCAGGTGCCACGCTGGTGCTGCTGCACATGCGCAATGCGCGCAACAAAGGAAAACCCTATACCTACACCTGCACACCTCAATCACATTGAGGGGTTTGTGTAGGCGAAGGAGAGAAGGCGTGTGTTGTCGGAGAAGCAAGGAGAGAGTCAGAAGCAGGTGTATCGTGGAATGTGCCTGGGTTTGTGAGTGGTGGTTGTATTGTGTGGCTGGGTTTGTGTGTGGTGGGAAAGGTGTGTGGCTTGGTTAGTGAGGTGAGTGTGTGTGAGTGAGTTAGAAGTGTTGGTCGGGTGGAGTTTAAGGCGGCCTTTGTGTATGCTGCATTTGCAGTGGGAGGTGAGCAGGGGCTGCTGTTGCCTGATGGGGGAGATGGTGTCCATGGGGCTGAGGCACAGGGCATGGGTGTAGTCCCACTGAAACACAGACCTGCAGCTGTGGGGGCAGGCCAGGCAGGGGCTGTGTGGGCACAGCGCACGAGACGTGCAGAGGTGCAGGCTCGCCAGCCTCGCCTCTACAGGCCCAGGACCCAGCTCCAAGGCATGCGTGAGGACCAGGTCATCTCCCTCTACCGCCTGAGCATGGGGGCTATTAGGGAGCTCTATGAGGATCTAAGACCTGACCTCAAGCCCCTGACTGGTGGGTCCCATGCCATATCGGGTTTGGTCAAGCTCCTTGGTGCCCTACATCTCTTTGCCTCTGGCTGTTTCCAGTCATCTGTGGCTGCAATGGGTGGCATGAGCCACCCCACCTTCTCACGCTGTCTCCACCAGGTACTGCTTGCCATGATCAGCCAGGTGGGTAATTACATTGCCATTCCCAACACTCGGCAACAGTGGGGGACCCTGAACCAGGCCTTTGAGGCGTTAGCCGGGATACCACACGTGATGGGAGCTATTGATTGCACACATGTTGCCCTGATTCCGCCTAGAGCCAGGGAGGTAGTGTTCCACAACCAAAAACACTATTATTCCCTGAATGTTCAGGTTGTATGTGATGCAAATATGCATATTCTGAATGTGGTCCCTAGGTTTGCAGGGTCCACCCATGACTCCTATATCCTGCATCACTCGGCACTATTCACATAATTCGAGACTGGACAGTATGAGGACTGTATATTGCTGGGTGTGTATTTCTCATCTTTGACATGTGTGTGTGTCTCATCTGTCTATGTGTGATCTGACATTGGGGGGGGGGGGGGTGGTGCCCACCAGCTCTACCTTGCTATGGTGGTGTGTGATGATGGTAGAATGGACGGTAGCATTTGTGTTGTGGTTACAGATTATGTTGATGGCAATCCATACACTTACCCCTTGTTTTGTGTGTCATAACTTCACACGCTGATGCATAGTTGTGGTGTCCCATCATGTGCTGTTATATGTATATGTCAGGATGTGTCATGAATTTGGTTTGCACGTACATACCTGTGTCCATTTTTGTGGGCATGGGCTCCTGCTTTAACGTTCTACATTTCTTTCTGCAGGTGATGCAGGATATGGGTGTCGCCCCTGGTTGCTGACCCCCGTGCGTTAGCCACGGACACGTGCAGAGAGGAGTTATAATGAGGCCCATGCCTCCAGCCGCTCTGTCATAGAGCGCACCTTTGGCATTTTAAAGAGTTGTTTCAGGTGTCTGGATAGGACAGGCGGGGCCTTACAATACAAACCACAGACTGTGGCAGAGATCATTATAGCCTGTTGCATCCTGCACAACATTGCTCTCTGGCATCATATCCCTGTCCAAATTAATGAGGATCTCGAGGATGATCCTATGTGCCCTCCTGTACATGCCCGTGGTGACACACATGAGGGCACAGCAGTCAGGTGGCAACTGATTGAGGAGGTCTTCTCATGTAAGTACTGCATATGTTGCCACCTACATTTGTTTAAATATGTGTGTACTTCTACCACTAGTTAACATCTGTATACCAATATCAGTAAGATGCAACAATGCACTGACATGTAACAGACACTGTCTGGCCATCCCAGCTTACGATTTAGTCATGACTGAAACGCAGATGATGTGAGCAGGCCACAACAGCTGTTGGAGGTGGATTATGTGTATCTGTATTTTTAGGCTTGTGGGAGGTGTTACGCTGACATACCTGATGTGTGGCTGATTGGGATAGGGGCTGCTGTACAGCCACAGGTAGTTAGTTTCATGCTTTGGGTGCAGCAAGGTGAAAGGCGTGTAGTATGGAGTAGAGAGTAGGAGAGCAGACCATAGATGGGGCCAGTTACATAGAAACATAGAAACATGATGACAGAAAAAGACCACATGGCCTATCTAGTCTGCCCTTCCATAACAACAACTACAACAGTCCACTTTTTACCTTTAGAGATCCTCTGTGTTGGTCCCATGCTTTTTTGAATTCAGTTACTGTCCTCATCTCTACCACCTCCACTGGGAGACTATTCCATGGATCCACTACTCTTTCTGTAAAGAAATATTTCCGCATATCACGCCTGAATCTATCTCCCTTCACCCTCATCCCATGTCCCCTCGTAGCAGAACTTGCTTTAAATTGAAAGAGGCTCTCTCCCTGAACATTTATGCCATGGAGGTATTTAAACATCTCAATCATATCACCTCTATCCCGCCTTTCCTCTAAGGTGTACATATTAAGATCCTTAAGTCTGTCCTCATATGCTTTATAATGAAGCCCATTAATCATTTTAGTAGCAACCCTCTGCACCGACTCCATCCTGTTCACATCCTTTTGAAGGTGCGGTCTCCAGAATTGCACACCATACTCCAAATGAGGTCGCACCAAAGACTTATACAGAGGCATTATCACCTCCTTTTTTCTGCTAGCCATTCCTCTCCGTATGCACCCAAGCATCCTTCTAGCTTTTGCTGTCGCCTTTTCTACCTGTTTAGCTACTTTAAGATCATCAGACACAACCACGCCTAGGTCCCGCTCTTCTTTAGTGGACAAAATACTTCACCTCCTATACTGTATTGCTCCCTTGGATTGCTGCAGCCCAAATGCATGGCCTTACATTTTTTTAACATTAAATCCCAGCTGCCAAATTCTAGACCATTCTTCAAGCTTAGCTAGATCCCTCCTCATGTTATCTACACCTTCCTGGGTGTCTACTCTATTGCAGATTTTGGTATCATCTGCAAAGAGGCAAACCTTACCCGACAGCCCTTCCGCTATATCACTAACAAAGATGTAAAAAAGAATCGGACCAAGGACAGATCCCTGGGGCACACCACTGGTAACATCCTTCTCCTCAGAGTGAGCTCAATTTACTTGTACTCTTTGTCGCCTCCCACCCAACCAATTTCTAACCCAAGCAGTAACTTTAGGGTCCATCCCTAGGGTGCTCAGTTTGTTTATAAGTCGCCTGTGAGGAACAGTGTCAAAGGCTTTACTGAAATCTAAATACACCACATCTAGAGCTCTCCCTCGGTCCAACTCCCTGGTCACCCAGTCAAAGAAATCAATCAGATTTGTCTGACAAGACCTGCCTCTGGTGAATCCATGCTGCCTCGGATCCTGTAATCTGCTGGACTCCAGAAACTTCACTATTTTCTCTTTCAGCAGCGTTTCCAATAATTTACTCACCACCGAAGTTAAACTAACCGGCCTGTAGTTTTCAACCACATCCTTACTTCCGCTTTTGTGTAAAGGCACCACATGAGCCTCTCTCCAGTCCTTTGGCACCACTCCCGACTCCAACGAGGCATTGAAAAGGTCAGTCAGTGGAGTTGCTAGAACGTCCCAAGTTCCCTCAGTATTCTAGGGTGTATCCCATCCGGTCCCATCGCTTTGTCTACTTTAAGTTGAGCTAGCTTCTCACGAACACAGTCTTCTGAAAATTGTTTAAGATGTCCCTCGCTTCTGTTCTTATTTGTGGGTGTTTTCTGAGGTCCTGCTCCTGGTTCTTCATCTGTGAACACAGAACAAAAATATTTGTTAAGCAATTCCGCTTTATCCTTATCAGCTTCTACATATTCCCCCCCTGCACCCTTGAGTCTGACAATGCCACTTTTGCCCTTCCTCTTCTCACTAATATATCTGAAAAATGTCTTATCCCCCCATTTTATTGCATTGGCTATTTCCTCCTCCTTTTGAATCTTTGCCTTCCTGACTACTTTGCTAGCTTCTCTAAGTTTTTCCAAATACAGATGCCTGTCTTCCTCTCTCTGTGATCTCTTGTATTTCATGAAGGACTCCCTCTTTTTCTTCACTTTTTCAGCTACTTCCTTCGAAAACCATAGCGGTCTCCTGTTCCTTTTGCCTTTATTTACCATTTTAACAAAAGGTTGGTTGCCCTTAAAATACCCCCTTTCAGTTTTGCCCACTGTTTTTCTACATCCCCCAGCTGTTCCCATCCCACTAACGACTCCCTGAGGTATTGGCCCATCTTCGCAAAGTTAGTCTTCCTAAAGTCTAAGATCCTCACCTTGGAATGGATTCTAACAGCCCTAGTCCTAATACTGAGCCACACCATCTGGTGATCACTGGATGCAAAATGATCTCCCACTACAACATCAGAAACACTTTCACCATTGGTAAGCACCAAGTCCAGTATGGCCCCTTCACGTGTGGGGTCTGTTACCAATTGCCTGACTAGTTCTCCCTGTAGAGAATCCAGGATCTCCTTACTTCTAGATGATACTGCAGCAGGAATGTGCCAATCAACATCTGGCATATTGAAATCTCCTATCAGTAGCACTTCCCCTTTCCTAGCAATGCTGCGTATGTCTTCAATTAACTCTCTGTCCACCTCTTCCTCTTGTGAGGGTGGTCTGTATATCACACCAATGCAAATAGATTTCTCTTTCCCTCTTTCTAGTTTAACCTACAATACCTCCTCTCTCCCTTTTAAGCTCTGTAATTCCAAAGCTTTAATAGTAGTTTTTACATATAGTGCCACTCCTCCTCCCCTTCTTCCTACCCTGTCCTTTCTGAATAAAGTATAGCCAGGTATAGTTACATCCCAGTCATGGTTTTCTGTGAACCATGTTTCTGTAACTGCCACTAAATCCAAGTCAGCCACTCCCATCAAAGCTTCAACTTCAGGGATCTTATTTCCCATGCTATGGGCATTAATACACACTGCTTTCCATATGTTACCCCTGTTACCCATTTCCATAAAGGTATTTAATGTATCACCTACCTGGGGGCATTCACTTACCTGGGGGCTTTCTTCACCCATCCCCAACGAATCTAGTTTAAAGCCCTCTTCAGTAGATTAGCCAGTCTACTACCGAAGATGCGTTGACCTTTCTTGGACAGATGGATGCCATCTCTGCTCTGCAACCCTTGGAACAGCATCCCATGGTCTAGGAAACCAAAACGCTCTCAATGACACCATCCACGCAGCCATGCATTCATCTCCAGGATGCGAGCCTCTCTGAGTTGGCCTTTACCCTCAACAGGGAGGATTGAAGAGAACACCACCTGTGCACCTAACTGCTTCACCCTCTGTCCCCGAGCCATGAAGTCACTTTTGATACGTTCCGAGGTATACCTGGCAGTATCATTTGTTCCAACATGGATTAGCAACATTGGGTAATAGTCAGTGGGCTTGATGAGTCTCGGCAAACTCTCCGTAACATCTTGGATTTTGGCACCAGGCAGACAGCATACCTCTCTGGACATCAAGTCTGGTCGGCAGATGGACGCCTCAGTACCCCTCAGAAGAGTCTCCAACCACCACTACCACTGTCTAGATGTGTGTGTTTAACAGATTGTAATTTGAGCTGATTGTGTGGTTGGTATGCTCTGATGAGCAGGGACTGTGTGTTAGTTGTTTTTGTATAGTGCTACATGTGATACGTAGCACTATATACATGATGGGTAGTATTTTGATTACTGGTTTTTGAGATCAGTAGGGGAGGTTACTGCAACACCACAGTGTGCCTGTATGTATAGGTCAGCACGTAGCCTTGACATGGATGCGGAAACGGATAGGGAACCTGTGAGGTGTCGTGACAGGGGGAGTATTAGTGCCATTATGTGTGTGGCTGTAGAATAGCCATGCAGTGCAGTGTTGCATCTTTGCAGGCAAACAGGGATGATTCAAGGCCAGATCAGCAAGGTGTAGGTTACAATAGGCAAGCCAGGAGCTGATTGGGGGGGGGGGGGGGGGAGGAATTTGGGTTTTAGTTGTGTTTTCAGGGAGTACTGGGGAGATATAGCTGATGACAACTAGACATAAACCAGAAGCCTCAACTACAAGCTGGGTATGTGTGTAGAGGAGGAGAGTGCAGTCCAAAACAACACCTACATTGCGGACCCTAGAGAAAGGAAGTTTTGGACACACACACAAAGAGGCTCTGATGGAAGGGGAGGGTTTAGGTGCTCATATAGGATATCCATGCTTTGCAATTACCACTTACACACAGTGGGATGACATGCAGCCATCAATGTCAGGTGGCAACTGAACATCGGGGTGTGGTTTGGCAGACAGAACTCAGGCGTGGAGAGATATATTTGCAACACATCAGCACACAGCTGTTAATGTAAGTCAAAGTATGAGATAAACACACCAGGAAGATGTATATGGACAGAGGATAAAGATGGAGCCGCTGCATATTTCCCTGTGTTACAGGAACTGACAGCGGTGTAGCAGATGACATTGAGACACCAGATCACACACTGAAGGGGCATTGGGAGCGATATGGCGGACACAGGATAGTACTGCGTGCTTAGAGTCAAACAGGGACACGGTAGGGAGGGGATATTTCTGTCCCACATTTTTTACAGGAAAAGAGAGGTGAGGAAGGGGACAGAGTATGGACCCTTGTTGTTTCCCACACACACTTCAGTAATAATTTTCACATAAAACAAATCTGTACAGTGTGATATGGAACAGTCAGTCTGTTAAGGATCTTGGGGGGTCTGGGAGCTGAGAACATGGTGCTGCCAGCAAACACACCCTCACGGTGGCGTAACCTAAGGTGCCGCATAAGGCACCCCATAACGCACTCCATAGGGCACATTATAAAGTGCACTGTCTGCCAAGGCACCCTATAATGTCCCCTATAGGACACCTTATAAGGTACCTTATAAGGTGCTTGATAGAGCGCCTTATAAGGCGCCCTATAAGGCGCCTTATAGGGCACCCTATAAGGCGCCCTATAAGGCGCCTTATAGGGCACCCTATAGGGCACCTTATAGGGCGCCCTATAATTTATTTCAGTGGCGGTTTACATTGATCAGTGGCGGTTTACATTGAACAATAAGAAATACATAAAACAGTGCTGTGAACAAACAGGTACATTGAACAGTATTCAAAACTATATACAATTAGTTAAATCAAGTATGATGAACAATAATCAGTACTATAAAGGTAGTATTGACAATATTTGAAACTATTTACATATATACATTAAAGTTTTATCATATGTTCTCTTTTGGTAGTAACAATGTCAGTATTAAGGGGCGCCCTATGAGGAACATTAAGGTTACAGTACTCTGAGGGTGTTTTTGCTGGCAGCACTAAAGTACATTAAAAATAGACAATGCCTCAGACAGCCCTATCAAATAACCCACCATGGGTTTGAACCCATGACCTCTGGCTTCACAGGCAGTGAAGTAACCAGTGGGTTACAGCTGCTAATAAATCCCTGGCTGGCTGCAGAAGGACTGCACATCACCACACAAACTGTCTGCTGTGGTTACCAGGATAGGGTAACCCACCCATACCCATGATGCACTGCACATGCAAATCAGCAGTCGACAGATGGGCACAAGATGGGGTATGCACCCCCACAGCACCTCGGCCTGGTAGGGGGAACTGACCATGTGTCGTACTGGCACAGAGTATCCACAGACCGTCACATTGTGCAGGTACTATGCTCACCCTGAGGGTGAGGTGGGGCGCCCAGCACCTTACATGGCTGAAATACACCATGCTGCAGGTCCCCATCAGTGTTACTGTGTGTGATAGGTAGTTCCTGCAGACACACCTAGATTACGTCTGTGTCCTTTTGTATTTATCAGTCATGTCTAGCCCTTATGGGCTATGATGCACCCAGAATAGTGCATATCCTGTGTTGGTGCCGTGGTTACATGGTGTAGGTGAAGGAGGGGGATGGACCCATAGGCGGATTATGTACCAGCCCACAACCCACCCTCTGGGGCTCAGGGTGGGAAACAGGATCATCCACCAATAGATCCACATTTTACCTCCCTGCAATGGTAGCAGTAGAGGGGACCATCAACCCCAGTCCTGCTGCAGAACCGACACCCCACAGGGCAGGCAATGCAGAGCTGTGCACAGCCATAAAGCAATAGCAGACAGACAGTAGGCCTGGAAATGCTCAGCTGCCCCCCACCACTATCTGACATTCTCCAGCAGCAAGCCTCCAGCCGCTGCACCCTGCAAGGTGTTCCAGCAAGACACATACTAGCTGCAGACGGTATGCTAGCTAGTCCATAGTGCATGGTCCTGGAGGAGATGCATGTACCCAGAACTGGGATGTCAGCATACACACCAAGCAGATAAGTTAGTGATTGGGCCCCAAAAGGGACCCATAAATATTACATGAAAGAAATACTATGTAGCACTATGGGGGAACCTAGCCATGCCGTGGTCACTACTCAGTCAGGGTGAGAGTGACCTCCCAGCAGGACATGTGGCCACGCTGTCCGTGCAGGTGGTGGCCGGGCACTACAATGTCCGAGCCATTGCCCTATGCCCTGTGCAGATGCAGCCAGGCCAGGCCACCCTATCCAGGCTATTCCCACAGTACCTTGCTCCTCATTATGCACATTGGCAGGCCAATACTGACAACAGTGCTAGCAGTGTGGGCTGTGGAGGGTGTTGGCAGCCACCACATACTGGATAGACAGACACACACTCCACACACCTATGCCAGCATTGTGCAACTATAGAGGTGTTTGGCAGCCCTGGCCACCACACCAGTCCTGGGCACAGTGCAGGCATGGCTATGGTACGTAATACTGTTGGGGTCACTCTGTCAGACACCAGACCTGAGGCACACTCCACAGACATCAGAAAGATTGCTATGATGCAGCTCAATCAGCCAATTGTGCTTAACATAGGAATTGCTATCTGCCTGTTATCATAGCAACCTTTTGATAGCTGTGTACAGTTTTCCCATGTTTAGGGTGGCATTGCTAAGGTATGCAAGTGCTAGTATGGGTAGATGCACGCAGGGCCCAACATCCTGCCTCTCCAGGAGGCTTGGGATAATGGAGCCTGTGGGTGCGGGTGTGTCTGCCCCTGTTGGCCGCTGCTCTAGGGCAGAGGTTCCCAACTCCAGTCCTGGAGGGCCAAACACTGTTTGGGTTTTCATGCTGTCTCTAATGAATATGCATGAGATACATCTGCATACCATGGGGGCAGTGCATAGCAATGCAGCACAGCCACATTTATTAGAGGCAGCTTGGAACCTGAATGGTGTTTGGCCCTCCAGGACTGCATTTGGGAGACTCTGCTCTAGGTAATGCGCATGTTTATGGTGTCTGTGCTCTGTAGGGTAAAATGTAGGTGTTTTGGGCATGTCTACGTCATCTGCACTACAAGTTCTGTCTGTATTAGCACGTTGTAGTAGTGGGTAAAACATGGGGGCTGGGTTGGCAGGAACCACAGCTGGGACTTGACCCTGTGACTTTCTGCTCCTGAACACACTGGCTGTGTGCACTGCACCACCGTGTTGCCACAGAGACAGTGCATTCCCTGGGGATACCATGACCGTTCATCAGACAGGGCCTGTCTGTTGCAGTGCATGGCACACACCTACACAGGGCTAGGCCACGGTCTGCTCTGGGCAGCTGCCACTGCCCCCTCCACCACCAGTACCCCTCTGCCACCCTGCTGACATGCCCGTCTGCTGGTGGTGCTGTTGGAGCGCAGTCTCAGGCCATCCATTGTGTGGGTAGGTGGCTGCCTATGGTGCAGGTTCTGGGGTAGGGGTGCCTGCATAGATGTCCACGCTTCCCCCCAGCATCGCCTGCCAATGTTCTGTGCCCTTGGGGGTACTGCAGTGCCAGGCCCCACAGTACCTGCTGGGTACTATCCCCTGTGACACTGTGGGAAGCACACTCGTGCCCATGCTGGGCCCTCATCAGTTGCTGTCTGGCTGCTCTACTGTTTCAGCATTCCTATGGGCCACGTAGGCATCACCCTAGTCCGCACTGTGGCCCAGCTGCAGCACAGCATGTGCTGTCTGCAGCACTCTGTGTCCCCTTTCCCAGCATCTGTCCAGTTGCCCATTCCGACATGCCCGCCCTGCTGTTGTGGAACATGTGCATGCCATAGGAAACCTGTCCAATGGAGAGGGAAACCCTGATCAGCGCTATTTCACTGTGGGATCATTCACCTTTTATGGGGACGGAGCGTAGACCCTTCCAAAATTCATATCATTTTTTTGGAGCTTTCTTGGGAGTGTTTTCGACTTTTTGACGTTTCCCATTAATATCACTATTACCCAGCTTGGTTATGTTTTTTTAATATTTTGTTGGGGTCATTTTCAATGTTTATTTGCACTTTTGTTCCATGCACATGTATCACACTTATCACTTTTTAATAGGTTTCCCTGATTTTGCTGTACATTGCTGACAGAAATGGTTTCTCTTCCCTTTAAATCAGCTCTAACGCCAGGGTTTCACTGACGTTAGTTTTCAGCCTCGGATTTCACAGCGTTAGTGTGCAGAGAGCCTCTCCCTTCCCACTCTCCGCCCATTGACCCCTTCTCTCCGCCCCGGGGAGCCTTCCTCCGCCCTCCGGGAGCCTTTCCCCGCCTTCAGCGCTCGTTTGTGCCGCAGCGCGCGTTATAGCGCGATAAGGTACCTGTGCGCCTGATAAAGCGCCATTATCACGCGATAAGGTACCTTATCGCGCGATAACGTCACAAAGCGCACATTAAGACGGTTTAGTAAACATACCCCTAACAGTTACTACACATTAATTCATACAAAAGGCCTCTTAGCACCCAAGTTTTTAAAATACCATCCTTGGCTAAAAATATGTAAAGCTGATTGAGCAGAAATTGCTACCCTGCTGAGTTTAAAGATGTTTTTTATTATTTTTATGTATTTTAGTATATTACAATTGTTATTTATTATTTATTTATTTTTATTTTAATGCTTTTATATACCCCCTTCCTGCGATCAGGGGTGGTTTACAATGAACTCAACAGTGTACATTAAACATTGGGGTTACATTCAACTTGGGTAAGAAGTAGTATATGGGGAATATTATTTTTATCTTTTATACTGTAACCTGTTTGGGCAAGTTACAACTACAAATTAAGCAAATTTGGTTACCGTAACATTTCCTATAGATAAATGACAAATTAAAATAAGAAAAAATGAAGAACCAAGGCAAAGAGAAAGAAATAAAAAATGTAGATTCAAACTATATGGGGGCAGGACCAAAATTTGCTCAGACTAAATAAAAAAATTCCTAACCATTATAAGAAAACAGCAAACTTCAAAAATGCAAGAATAAAAAGGAATACAGTTGATGCATAGCCAGATTAAACCTCAGAGACAGGAGACAACTGAGAAAGGAAAAGACAGAGATTACAGATCACCAACTGGCTCAATAGAGCCAATAAAGACTGCCCCAGTCACTCCACCATAGTTCCAGCTCTGGTTGAGAGCGGCTGTGACATAGCTTACACCAACTGACAGACTGACACTGCGGCAGCACCATGGCACCCCTCTCCCACCCGACCTGCCACCTATCTTACTAGACCCTAGTAATTTGTGCACAATTCCTATTGGCAACTAATGTGAATGTAACTGATAAAATGAGTTTAGATCAAGGCTTCTCCACCCTGCCCTCACGGCCTTCCAGTCAGTCAGTTTTGCTGAATATCCACAGTGTGCATGCATAATATAAATTTGCATTCAGGGGAGACTCAATATATGCAAAATATAAAGTATACAGGTGAATCCTGGCATAGCCACAAATGTATATTTGTGCCTGCTCATGGAAGCAGCAATTTAAAAAGGGAAAGTTTATATGTCCTTTCCCTTTCGAAGACTGCTGCTATTTACATGTATACTGACTGTATCAGTTTATGTGGATGGTTCTAAAATTATCCTCATAGCATGTGGAATTCACAGAGGACATGTTTACTAAGATGCGTTAGCTGCCATCATGGCAGTAATGTGGGAAAGTTACTGCTGAGGTGACAGCTAACATGGGTGAAATGCAGATATCGCGGCGGCGGCAACCAGCTTTTTAAAAAAATTTAAAATGTACTTTTAATGCAGAATGTTCTTTGCGTAGGGCCCTGTGCAAAAAACATTCTCGCTTAATGGATGGGCTAGCCCTGACTAGAGTATGGCAAGATACACATAAGTAGTGGGCAAGAGAATGAGGAGCATCAGGATCCAAAGAGATGCACAGGCCTCTCTGATTCCAAATGCAGGTGGCACAGCTTCTCCCCATAGTCTTCCCCCTCCGTCAATCTCAGTGCCACTTGCTCAGAGGTGGCCATGTCACTGATTAGGTGCAGTGCTGGCTCTCCCTGCAGTTCATCTCTGAACAAGAATCATTGGGATTGAAGGAGGGGGCAGACTATGGAAAAAGGCAGTCTTTCCTGCATGTGGGATCAAAGAGAACTGTGCCTCATGTTACTGCTCAGGAAACGTAAAAGCTGCAGCTAGCAGAAAGGTGCACATTGTGATAGGACTCTCTGCCTCCCTCTTTCAGCTGGTGTACCAAAGAGGTATGTGCTAGACCCTCTCCTTTTTTCTCTCTACAACCAGTCCCTTGGTGCCCTCATCTCTTCCCATGGCTTTCAGTATCATTTTTATGCTATGACTCTAAAAATTAGCTATCTTCACCTGACATTTCTCTTAGACTCCAAGCTCGTATCTCTGCCTGTTTATCTGACATCACTGCCTGCATGTCTCACTGCTGTCTGAAATTGAACATGGCTAAAACCAAACTTCTTATCTTTCCCCCTAAACCCTCCTCCCCCCTTCCTACTTTCTCTATCACTGTTGACAATACTCTTCTTCTTCCTGTTTCCTCAGCCCGCAACCTGGGGGTCATCTTTGACTCCTTCCTTTCCTTCTCCACAAATATTCATCAGACTGCTAAAACCTGTTGTTTTTTTTTCAATAACATTAACAAAATTCATCCCTTCCTCTATGAACACACCACTAAGGCTCTTATCCACTCTTTAGTTACCTCCCATCTTGACTATTGCAACCTCCTCGCTGGTCTCCTCGAGTCATCTCTCTCCTCTTCAATCTATTCAGAACTCTGCTGCGCTGCTAATCTTCCGCCAGCCCCAATACACTCATATAACCCCTCTTCTGAAATCACTTCACTGGCTCCACTTCCGTTTCCGCTTCCGTTTCCATTTCAATCTTCTCCTTTTAACCTATAAATGCATTCACTCTACTGCCCTTCATTATACCTTTCCTCTCTCCTCTCTCCCTACACCCCTCTTCCCCTCCTCGTGAACTCCGCTCCTCCTCTGGCTTTCTTCCCTTTTCTTCTGCCAACTCCAGACTTTGATCTTTTCACCTTGCTGCTCCTTATGCCTGAAACAAACTTCCTGTATCTTTACGTCAAGTCTCATCAAATACATGCTAAAGGCTTACCTCTGAGGCCGCTTTTGAATCATAATCTCTTGTTCCCTTTAAGGCACATTCTAATGTGTGTGTCCAGGCCCCTGTGCGTCCGATCAGAATTGAGATGCACAGAAGCAGACCCGATTCTGATCCCACAGGGCTAGACGTGTCCTGCGGGATTGGGTCTGGGCCTGTACGTGCAGGCCGGAACCCAATTCAGATCGGCCTGCACTTACAGACCCCTGCCATAGCACTTCAGCTCCATTCAGGAGCCGCGATCCTTGGCTGCCAACCATAATTTTTGTTCCCCGCAGCCCGATCCCTGGTCTGGCCTTCCATGGCCAGGGTTGGGCTGTGGGGAACCCCCTGCACCCCCTCATCTCTCTGGTGCTGCCAGGGCCTGCCATCCCCCGATGTCCAGGAGAACTTATTTCACCTCTGAGGTGGAATAAATCCCCCGTCTAGATTTGAGGCCCCAAACGTACAGGGCCGACTTCAGAATCGGCCCTGTACATCCGGGCCAATTTCAGAATCGGCCCTGTACATCCGGGCCTTGGACCTCCCACTGCCCGCCCTCACTTCGCCTCCACAACACCCCCTCCCGTCCCATCTAAGCCTCTCCATACAAACGCCTTGTTTGTACGGGGAGGCTTTTGCCAGGGACGGAAGGAGGGCGAATAGCAGGGACAGAATTCCCAACGAGACATCCATCCCCGCTACTCGCAGTACAGAATAGACCCCTTGTGTCTCCTCTTCCTATTGAACCCCTTATCTGTCTTTTATTGTGCTATCTGTCTTAACTAAATTGTAAGCTCTATGAGCAGGGACTGTCTTCTATATGTGTTTCTACAGCGCTGTGTATCCCTTGTAGCGCTATATAAATGATTAATAGTAGTAGTAGTGCTACTTTGCTGTTGCCTGTTGGAGCTGTTGCAATTGTGAAAAATGCAGAGACTTTGCTAGCATTGCAGCCAAGCTGGATGAAAGCGGAAAGATCATTCCATAGGCTCCTATGAGAGCCAGCGGTGGTACTCCTTGCAGTAGACTAAAAATCCCAAACAATATGTAGTTAGACCACCATTGTCCCACACATATGACTGTTGTCACCAAAAAATTATTTCTGTTGGAATGTTTATTGTGAAGCAAACTTTATTTTTTAATCTTTTTAACAGGTAACAAATGCCAAAAAGCATTGGAAAACATCACAACAGCGCAACACACTTAATCAAATCTAAAACGTATCTCATAAATTGGCCAACAGCAAGGGGTATGTTTACTAAACCGTCTTAATGTTACCGGCGCTAGTTGCAGTGATAATATGAAGAATGCCATATAAGGTAGTGGGTGTTCCGGCGGCAAGGTAGCAAGAATCTGTATCGCGCGATAGTGGGCGCCGTGGCACGTTAACGCACGTTAACCCTAAGTTCATGCCAGCGCAGTGTTAAAAGCTATAAAAATGTAGCCCACTGGTTACTGCAATGACTGTGGAGGCAGAGGTCATGGGTTTGATCCTGCAGTGGTGTTATGTAAGAAGGCTGTCTGAGGCAATTCCTTCTAATCTAAATCAGTGCTGTCTGAGGCATTTCCTTTTTTTAAGTTAAATCAGTGCTGTAACATAAGGTGCCACATAAGGCGCCCTATAAGGAACTCCATAGGGCACATTATAAAGTGCCCTGTCCGCCAAGGCGCCTTCTAATGTGCCCTATAGGGTGCTTTATAGGGCGCCCGATAGGGCGCCTTATGAGGCACCTCAAGGTTACAGCACTGTGAGGGTGCATTTTGCTGGCAGCACTGATTTAAATTAAAAGGAAAAGCCTCAGACAGCATTCTTAAATAACACCACTGTGTGATCAAACCCATGACCTCTGCCTCCACAGTCAATGAAGTAACCAGTGGGCTACATCTCTGTAGCTACTAGCACACCCCTGGCTGGCTACAGAAAGATTGCAGGTCACCACACAAACTGTCTGCTGTGGTTACCAGGATAGGGTAAACCCACCTGTACCCATGATGCACTGCACATGCAGATCAGCAGTCTACAGCTGATCACAAGATGGGGTATGCACCCCCACAGCACCTCGGCCTGGTAGGGGGAACTGACCGTGTGTGTTACTGGCACAGAGTAGCTACAGACCGTGACATTGTGCGGGTCCTGTGCTCACCCTGAGGGTGAAGTGGGGCAACCAGCACTAGGTCCGCAGCACCTAGCTTGGCTGAGATAGGCTATGCTGTAGATCCCCATCAGGGCCAGTGTGTGATAGGTAGTCTTTGCAGACACACCTCGAATACACCTGTGTCCATCTGTATTTTTCAGTCATGTTTAGCCCTTGTGGACTATGATGCACCCAGAATAGTGCATATACTGTGTGGGTGCCATGGTCACATGTTATAAGTAAATGGGGATGGGGATGGGGATGGGGATGGGGGCGGGGGGCGGGGTTTGGACCCAAAAGCAGGTGGGGGTGGGTTTGGCGGGGTTTGGACCCAAAAGCGGGGCGGGGTGGGGTGGGGTGGGGTGGGGTGGGGGGGCGGTGTTTGGACCCAAATGCGGCTCAGGGTGGGGGACAGGATCTCCCACCAGCAGATCCACATTCTGTATCTCAGCAATAGTGGTAGTAGAGGGGACCATCAACCCCAGTCCTGCTGGGGAACGGGCACCCTACAGGGCAGTCAATGCAGGTCTGTACATATCACATAAGGCAATGGTAGACAGGCAGAATGCTGGAAAAGCTCAGCTGCCCCCCACCACTATCTGACATTCACCAGCAAAGAGCACAGTCAGTCTCCACCCACGGCACTCTGCAAGGTGTTCTAACCATACACATGCTAACTGCAAACAGTCTGTTAGCTAGTACATAGTGCATGTTACTGGAGAAACTGTGCGCACCCAAAAATGGGATGTAAGCGCACACACACCAAGCAGGTAGGTCAGTGATTGGGCCCCAAAAAAGAGAACCCATAAATATCACTTGAGAGAAAAACTGTATGGTACTATGGGGGAACCTAGCCATGCCGTGGTCACTGCTCAGTCAGGGTGAGAGTGACCTCCCAGCAGGACATGCTGTGGCCACCCTGTCCGTGCAGGTGGTGGTCGGGCACTACAATGTCCCAGCCATTGCCCTATGCCCTGTGCAGATGCATCCTGCCCAGGCCACCACCCTGTCCGGACCATACCCACAGTATCTTGCTCCTCATTATGCACATTGGCAGGCTAACACTGGAAACAGTGCAAGCAGTGTGGGCTCAGTAAGGTGTAGGCAACCACAACACACTGGATAGACATACACACACTCCCACACCTATGCCTGCATTGTGCAAATATAGAGGTTTTTGGCAGCCCTGGCCACCACACCAGTCCTGGGCACAGTGCAGGCATGGCTATGGTATGCAATACTGTTGGGGTCACTCCCCGGGGTGGGAAACAGTGTCAGAAACCAAAACTGAAACACACTCCACAAATATCAGAAAGGTTGCTATGATGCAGCTCTGTCAACAAATTGTGTTTAACTTAGGATTTTTTTATCTGCCATTAATCATAGCAACCTTTTGATATATGTGTAATGTGTTCCCAAGTTTAGGGTGGCATTGCTAAGGTATGCAGGTGCCAGTATTGGGAGATGCTGCTCCGCGAAGGGCCCAACAGCCTGACTCTCCATGAGGCTTTGGATAGTGGAGCCTGTGGGTATGGGTGTTTGTGCCCCTGTTGGCCGCTGTTCTAGGGCAGAGGTACCCAACTCCGGTCCTGGTGGGCCAAACACTGTTCAGGTTTTAATGCTGTCCCTAATGAATATGCATGAGATACATTTGCCTACAATGGGGGCGGTGCATACAAATGCAGCACAGGCATATTTATGAGGGACAGCATGACACCTGAATGGTGTTTGGCCCTCCAGGACTGCAGTTGGGAAACTCTGCTCTAGGGATTGCACATGTTTATGGTGTCTGTGCTCTGTAGGGTAAAATATAGGCGTTTCAGGCATGTTTATTTTATCTGCAATAAAGGTTCCATCTTTATTACCACAGTTTAGTACTGGGTAAAATATGGGGACAAGGTTGGCAGGAGCCACAGCTGGGGCTTGAGCTTGTGACCTTCTGCCCCTGAACACACTGGCTGTGTGTACTGCACCAAACTGTTGCCACAGGGGCAGATCATTCCCTGGGGATACCATGACTGTTCGTCAGACAGACCTTGTCTGTTGTAGTGCACGGCACCCACCTAAACGGGGCTTGGCCATGGTCTGCTGTGGGCAGATGCCACTGCCTCCTCCGCCACCAGCACCCCTCTGCCACCATGCTGACATGCCCTTCTGCCGGTGGTGCTGGTGGTGCGCAGTCCCAGGCCATCCAGTGTGCCGGTAGGCAGCTGCCTATGGTGCGTGATATGGGGTAGGGGTGCCTGCAAAGACATCAACGCTTCCCCCCGGTACCGCCTGCCAATGTTATGTGCCCTTTGGGGTACTTGCTGGGTACTATCCCCTAGGACACTGTGGGACACACACGCGTGCCCATGTTTGCTCTTGGTCAGTTGCTGTCCTGCTGGTTTTCGCTTCCACATTCCTATGTGTCACCTAGGCATCTGCCTAGCACACCCTGTGCCCCAGCTGCCACACTGCATGTCCGCCTGCAGCCCTCTGTACCCCATTTGCAGCCTCACCGTAGTGCCCTCTCGTACTTGGGCACTATGATGTTGCTGCACATGTATCACTACTACGTATCACTTTTCTTGGTTTCCCTGCCTTTGCTGCACATTGCTGACTGAAATGGTCTCTCTCCCCTGCAAATGTACCTCTAGCACGAGGTTTTCACTGGCGCTAATTTTCAGACCTTCATTTCACGGCGTTAGTGTGCATGGGGCCTCTCCCCACCCACTCTCTGCCCATTGACCCCTTATCTCCGCCCCTAGGGAGCCTTACTCCGCCCTCTGGGGAGCCGTACTCTACCCTCTGTGCACCTTAATGCCGCAGGAGACGTTATCGCGCGATACGTGACATTCTATGGACACTGTATTCTCAAGCCGCCTCGATTTGACTGATGTCCCTCTGGAGAACCCTGAACAGACTTTCTTTGTGGCTGAAGGCAGTTTCATCATCAATGGACATTGTTGTGCTAGATATGCAGTGGTGACCCCTGATTTGGTAGTTGAGTCCTCAGCCCTGGCCCCGGAAACTTGACCACAGAAAGCTGAACTGATAGCCCTCACTAGAGCACTAACAATAGGAAAAGGGCTCTGTCTAAATGTGTACCCAGATTCTAAGTATGCCCTTACAACCTTGCATGCACATGGGACCCTGTACAAATAATGAGGGTGGATAACCTTAGGAAGCAAGTCCATTAAGTATGGCCCCAAGATATTGACATTACCAGGTGCATACTACCTACAGCTTTCAAAACTTTAGGAAAAGTAGAATGTATGAATAGAACCTTGAAATCTCAGTTGTCCAAACTTTGCCAAGAGGTTTACCTGAAGTGGCCCCAGGTTCTTCCTATAGCCCTTCTAAGGAAATACTTAGCCCCTGCTAAGTCTTTAGGAGTTCCCCATTTTTGAGATTCTGAGAATCTGTAGCCTATTTATAGGGAATAAAAGGAGATGTGAGACAGATAGGATCTGAAATTATTAGGCATGAACTATTGGTTTTAAGTTCTGTTTTGCAGAGTCTTCATACCTAGGTACACAATCGATTACCCATCAATTTGCCTGAACCCCTGCATCCTTTCAAGCCTGGAGTCTCGGTGTGGATCAAAGAGTGGAGAAGGATACCGTTAGCCCTGCATTGGACGGGACCCTATGTTGTCATCCTGTCATCTCCAACTGCAGTAAAAGTCGCAGAATTCGAACTTTGGATCCATCATAGTCGAGTAAAGCCAGCAACTGTTTCTGAACTTGATCACTGGACTACTGTACAGCATCCTGAGACTCCATTGCGCCTCACCCTACGACAACAGCCACGGACCTAAGACTTATTGGTCCCTCGGAAACTGCACTATTTCAAGACTGTCCGTTTATCTGAAGGTAAGCCTCGCATCTGGAGAAAGCTGCAATCATCAGAAATAGACTGTGTTGTGTTAAGAAATTGAGTCTTCTAAGAGACTGTGTTCAAATGCTCTGAGAACAAAACTGTTTTGATCTCCTAAAAAGTGAACTGCTCTAAGGAGGCAATAATAGCCTGAGAGACTGTACTATGATATTTTAAGAACCTGAGACATCCCAGAGGACAGTGATACTTTGGAATCTACAGCCCTACTCCTGCCACAAAGCTGGTAGGTCTACGTACGGCAGAAGCTCGAGGATCTACAATCAACTCTACATCTGTTATCTGTTGTGGATGCCGACAGTTCCACCAATTTTCCAGAGACCATGCCCATTATGAATTCTTATTATTGCTTTATTCTGGCAGCAGCCTTGGAGTCTGTGCTTTGAAATGACTTTTGCTTTACCAACCTGTGCAGCCTGTATAAGTACCACGCGAACTGGGCTGAAGATTCTTCATGCCTCTCAGAACTTGTTTCTTGAACTTGCCGAAGCAGTAGCATCTAGTCTCCACATTTATGACTGTTTCTTTGTGGAGGAACCAAGATGGGAGATCAGTGGACTTGGGAGGCTCAAGAACTGAATTATTCCATCCCCTACAATCAGACTGATTTACATAATACTACTAGTGAGTGGGTATTGGCCCACCCCATTGTTGACAGTTTGTGTTTTGTTCGCACCGGACCACAATTTGCTATAAAGATTGGACAGCTGGACTGTCTAAATCAGAAGTTTTACAACAGCACAACAAAGAAGACATCTTGGTGGTCCGGCATAAATGCTCCTGAACCTTCTACTCCTTTAGTTCTTTTTCCCACTCTTGCCAAACTATGGACTCTATCTGCTTGTTGCTCCCTTGTTTCTTGCCACTTTGCTTGCGAATGATAACTTCCGTTATTAATAACACTGTAGAGCGCAAGGCAGCTACAAAGATACTAGCTATGTGAAACTACTACCCTATACCACAGAGGGATACCTTTACCTAGTATTATGTGATTGATTCTCACCCTTTCTCACTTGCGGGTGAGAATAATCAAAGGGGGGAATGTGGTAGGCGAAGGCCTATGATCCATGCTGCTTGAACTAAACAGACAGGCCTAAGCAGCTTGACCTGTAAATGAAGCCTGTGGTTAGGCCCAGAGTAGTGAACCCCCCCCCCAATACTGCTTCCATAGAATCGAAACTTAACTAAGCATAACCCAGCATAGCTAAGCAGAAACGAAACTTAGAAGAGATAGAAAAACAACTTTAATTGGAACTGATGTGTGAAGCTTCTGTGAACTAATTAATTCTGCTGAGAGAAAAGTTACAGTGCCCTGCTTTCCCACATGTTCTAGTCAGCTAAGTGACCTTGGATGTAAAATGTAACGAGAGCCCAAGAACTGACCATTGTAATGAGGATTGTAAGGGGGGGGAAACAGGTGCTGAGCCCAGACGCAGGTCCTCATTGGATAGCTACGTATTGGTACCGGGACCAATAGATGGGGTGAAAGGGGTTACCGGGACCAATGAGAAATTTGCCTATACCTAGAATGGAAAAGAACAGTATAAAAGTTGTTGTTTTACTAACAGCCATTGCTCAGCCATTTTGAATGTGATTCTGCTTGAGTCTTGTGCACAAATAAATGATTTGGACCTTCTGAATAGACTCCTGGTATTATTGGTTTGTTTGCGCTCTGCTGCTACAATTTGGGGAGGCATTGCCCACCCTCAACTACCCCCATGGTTCTGACTGTAAATAAGAACCATAAAAATGCATTTTAATTATGCAAAACGTTCTTGTGACAGCTATTTCCTTTCTCTCTCTCCCTCCCTACCATCAAAAGGTACTGATCTCTGCTTTATTGATGATGGTTCCACGGATAAAGAATAGAGAATTAATTCTCGGTAAAATACTTGGAATACGTGTATTCTGATGCATCTGCTACGAAGTATGCATCCTGACCAGAGCTTGCAGAAATCTGGATGAAAGATTGCATTTTTGTTTTCTGTTTGTCTAGAGCAGCGATGGCGAACCTATGGCACGCGTGCCAGCTGTGGCACGCGAAGGCCTTGCAGCTGGCACGCGGGAAGGTCCGCATTTAAAAAAATATAAAAAAGCTGTCTTCTGCCGCTTCCGGGGCCGCCGCGGCAGAATCGAGTGTGCCGCGGGGCCCCCCCTGTGCCTGGCAGAGCCTGCCCTCCAGATCCTGCCTTCCCCAGTATCAGCTCCCTGTTTCCAGCTTGTCACACGCGCCGGCTTTCAGAGCGCGAGGGGAGAGTTTCTCCCTCGCTGCTCTGTTAAGCCCGCGGGGGCTGATGGGAAGTTCCCATCAGCCCCCGCGGGCTTAACAGAGCCGCGAAAGGGAAACTAGTTCCCTTCGCGCTCTGAAAGCCGGCGCGTGTGACAAGCTGGAAACAGGGAGCTGATACCGGGGAAGGCAGGATCTGGAGGGCAGGCTCTGCCAGGCACAGGGGGGGCCCCGCGGCACACTCGATTCTGCCGCGGCGGCCCCGGAAGCGGCAGAAGACAGCTTTTTTTTATTTTAAATTTTGGCTGGGCTGGGCTGGGCTGGGCTGGGGGGGTTAGGAGTGGTGATGGGCGCTGCGGGGGGATTAGGAGTGGTGATGGGCGCTGGGGGGTTAGGAGTGGTGATGGGCACTGGGGGGGTTAGTAGTGGTGATGGGCACTGGGGGGTTTTGGAGATGGGATGGGCACTGGGGGGGTAGGAGTGGTGATGGGTGCTGGGGGGGTTTAGGAGTGGTGATGGGCTATGGGGGGGGCTTAAACTAAAAATTGGGTGATGGATTAGGACTGGAAATGGGCTGGTGGGATTAGGACTGGAAGTGGGTTGATGAGGGTTAGGACTGATAATGGGCTATGGGGGGCTTAAACTAAAAATTGGGTGATGTGGGATTAGGACTGGAAATGGGCTGGTGGGATTAGGACTGGGAGTGGGCTGATGGGGAGGTTAGGACTGGTAATGGGCTATGAGGGGGCTTAAACTGAAAATGGGGTGATGGGGATTAGGACTGGAAATGGGCTGGTGGGATTAGGACTGGGAGTGGGCTATGGGGGGCTAGGACTGGTAATGGGTTGGGGGGGGTTGCTAGGACTGGAAATGGGCTGAGTGGAAGGGGGCTTGAATTGCAAATAGCTGATGGGGGACGGGGCTTGGAATGGAAATGGGCTGAGGGGAAGTGGGGGGCTTGAACTGCAAATAGCTGATGGGGACGGGGCTTGGAATGGAAATGGGCTGAGGGGAAGTGGGGGGCTTGAACTGCAAATAGCTGATGGGGAGGGGGACTTGGAATGGAAATGGGCTGAGTGGAAGGGGGCTTGAACTGCAAATAGCTGATGGGAAGGGGGGCTTGGAATGGGCTCTTAGGGGAGGGAGCTAGGACAGGAAATGGGCTGATGGAGGGGCTAGGATAGGACTGGGAATTGGGTGTTGGGGGAGCTAAGTTTGGAAATGGGCTGTGGTGGGGGCTTGGATTGAAATGGACTCATGGAGGGGCTAGAACTGGAAGTAGGCTCATGGGGGGCTTGGATTAGAAATGGGCTGAGTGATGGTGGGGCTAGGAAAGGACTAGAAATGGGCTGATGGGAGGCTGGTATTGGAAATGAGCTGATGAAGGGACTCGGATAGGATTGGAAATGGACTGATGGGGGGCCAGGACTGGAAATGGGCTGATGTGGGGACTAGAAGGGAGCGGATACTGGGTGGGGCTGGAATTAAAAGGGAGCTGATGTTGGGGGAGATTAGAAGGGGATGGGGCTGGGAGAGTGAAATGGAGAGGGGAAAAATATTTTGTGTGGGAGGGAAGAAAAATGTACAATTGGCCGGGTATTGGGAGACTAAAAAAGGAGAAAGATTATTATGTTAAAGCAGATGAAGAGAGAGAATGGAAAAAAACTAGAAGAGAAGAAAGGAGAAATGGACAGCAGACGATGGAGAGATAGCAGAAGACACAAATAAACCAGAAGAAAGTGGCTGGAACAATTGCAACTGAAAAAAATGCACAAAAGGTACAAAGATATCTCTTTATTTTGAATTTATTAACTGGAATATGTCAGCTCTGGGAAATGTGCATCATTAGTGTCTGTGCTTTGTTTAGTACAAGAGGAAATTAATTTATAGTTTTTATTTCTACAGTGTTGTTGTACATTCCAAGTTTGGCTTTTGGGGTTCCCAGTTTAATTATTGCCTTCCTGTTTCTAAATTGAATGAAATCATTAAAACATTATAAATTGCCAATAAATTGAAATGAAAACCAAAGGATTGTGAATCAAATTAATTCTCTGACAATACAAAGATTCCAAACTTTACAAATGATGTTACATAGTTCAGGCAACTTTATAAAGAGTTTTTAGATACTAAAATCTTGTTGTTAAGGTTTAATTGACGTGCTGGCACTTTGAGGAAATTCTTTGGTTTTGTGCGGCAGTTTGGGCACTCGGGCTCAAAAAGGTTAGCCATCACTGGTCTAGAGCCTGTGGAAACGTCAATTTTGAAATGTACGGGCGCCCCCCCCCCCCTCCTCCCCGTTCGGAAGAGTCTTGTGCGCTTCAGCAGCGCGGAGACGGTGCGCTGGGAAACCGCGTGTTGTTCCCCTGGCTCCCGGTTCTGCAGCACAGGTTCATTCTTCCAGCTTTCTTAGCTCTCCCCATGCTCGGCAGCGTGCGGCGGCTGCCCAAGTGCCCTGTCCGGGAGGAATGCGGGGAGAAGGGCGAGCAATTTGTTTCAGGTTAACGGGTCACATCCCTGAGCAAACAAGCTGCACTGATCTGAGGCCTTTGGCCATGTAATCTGCTCTTAGGCAGGGCGAGGAGAGCACAGGATCAAAGCATTCTTGCCCTGGAAATGGCACCCGGGGTTGCCGTTTAGTTAGCCTGCCCTAACCCTGCTAATAAATTCTCTGGGAGGAGCGGGGTGAAGGAGGATCCTGCACCTGCAGCCCTGCCGTCTCCCCCCACATGTTACCCATCAAGGCCGGACCCCCCCTCCCCCCGCCTGTTTCTTCCATGTTTTACCATCGGAGTCTTTTATACAGTAATTGCAGTCGCCTTATGTGTGAGTGTTTTCAGGATTTTCTAAAAATGATTAGTTATCGACTGATTTTTTTTGAAACTGTGGAATTTTTATTTGATTGATTTTATTTTTGATATTGTGATTTCATTGTACCTCGCGAGAGCGTTTTAGTGATTGGAGGAGTAATAAACGAAAACGAATAAACAAAAATATTGTTTTCTTTATTTAAACTGGAGAGACCACCGTTTCTAAAATAGATTTCTTTGCACAGTATATCCTATGAAAGATGAAACTATCCCTTGGCTAAAGCGTACCGCTGAGGAATATACGCGGTACTAAATTTGTGAGGTTAATTAAGCTTCCTCTCTTGGTTTTGCTGCCTGTTTCCAGTAGAAGATATGTAAAGGGCTTTAGGCTTGTGCCAGTGGCAGGTCAAATGAAGGGCCCCAAGCAAAAATTCTGGAAGGGACCCCGTAGAGTGGGGATATTAACTTCAAACGATATGGGAGAAGCTGCGATTGGGCCCCGTTCTTCTTTGGGGCTCCTGAGGCTGCTTAGGCACAATTTATGTCACTGGCATGTGCATTATGGGCTTGTTTGATCATTTGTTTGCATGCCTGAGATTTCAGTGTGCATGCAAATTGCTTGTGTTCCATGTATATTGATAACCTGTGTAAATTTGGAGGTATATGTGTGCAGGAGCAATTGGCTCATGCAGTAGGTGAGCAATCACAACAAAACAATGTGGTTCATATGGGACAAAAATGATGACAATTTTTGTTGTATGCATGCCTAAGCTCTAGTCCTTTTTTGCTGATAGTTTTTAATCTCTGTTTTGCAACATCAAAATCCAGAAAGCTAGTACTGACTTAGTGTCGTACCTAGCCCTGTGTGAGCAGTGCAGCTGCACAAGGCGCAAAAGATTAGGGGTTCATTTGGGGTTGCCGGCCTCGGCTCCCCCCTACGTTGCCTGCCCTTGCCCTGCCCCTGCCACTTTTTGTTCTCTCAGCAGCGAAGTGGGCCTGACCTGTCATTGCAAAAAAAAGCCCACGCAGGTCTGATCCGTCCCTCCTTTGACATAGGTTCATGTCAGAGGAGGGAGGGACCAAACCAGCCATTCAAGCATGGAGTTGCAAAGACCCGCGTTTGAATGGCTGGTCTGGTCCCTCCCTCCTCTAATGCGAACCTACGTCAGAGGAGGGAGGGATCAGACCTGCGTGCAAGCGTGGAGTTGGAAAGACCCAGGCCATCTGGACAGCTCCGAACAGGACGGGCCCATCAGCGCCTGATTCTGCACTACAGGAGCAAGACATTCCCATGGGTGCAGGATCGGGCAGTGAGAGACAGCCCGGCATGCCTCTGCATCACCGTGGGGACATCCTCTCTGCGGCACATCCAACCCACTGCTCTGGAGACCTCAGTTTCCCTGCTGCCTGACCCCAGCGGGGCAGCCAGGGCCTGGATCAGGTGGCAGGGACTCACCTGGCTTGCTGCTGTTGCTGCTGAGGGGCCGGCCAGCTGATCTGGAGGGGCAGCCAGCACTTTTTCCACCTCTGAAGTGGAATAAGCTGGCTGCCCCCCTAGTGCTCCCAGACATACAGGGCCATGACCTGAATCGGCCTTATATGTCTGGGGGCCGGTGTCGCCCATGCTTTGCCCACTCTCTGCCCCCGTTCCCCGCAGCATACACGAATAGTGGGGATGGACGTCCCCTGTACGTCCAGGGCTGGTGAAATGGCCGAGGAAGTTATTCCACCTCAGAGGTGGAATTACTTCCCTGGATATTTTTTTTTGTGCACTCCGGGGCATGGAAGGGCTGGTGGGGCCAGGGTTTATTCCCCGCAGCCCGATCCCGGCCTTAGGAGGCCAGATCAGGGGTCGGGCTGTGGGGAATAAACATTTTTACTGTGGCAGCCGGCATCGCTGCTTTTAAATGGAGCCGTGGTGCTATGGCAACATGACGCCATGGCGCCGCAGCTGCATTTAAGAGCCTGACTGAGCAATCCAGGCAGTGCAAGTACTTGCAGACCAGGACTGAATCACAGTCCCGGCCTGCACATATAGGCCTGATCGCAGTTCTGATCCCACGGGGCTAGATGTTCTCTGCAGGATCAGAATCATGATCCCTTTTGTACGTCCGGCTCAGACAGGATGTATAAAGGGGATAGCTGTGTGGGAAGAGTCAGGTCCTAATTATATATAAATAACTTAACTATTTACAAAGATTTGTTTTTGTTGGCGAGCATGGGTGAGTGGGATTATGTTACAGTCCCATAGTTCTCAATGAACAGATGGGTCTTCAGATGCTTCCTGAATGAGGAAAGGTCTTTGATGCTCCTGATAGTTATAGGAAGAGAGTTCCATAGGGTTGGTGCATATAGCTCAAATGCTCTTGAGCAGGTCTGCTGGGTGCTCTTAGTTTTTGTATAGGGGACAATCAGGGTGTTGCTGTTGGATTGGCAGCTGGCTCTGTTTGAAAGGGATGGAGAAGGCTGAGGAGGTGGGAGGAGGGAAGGCCAGATAGTGCTTTTTGGGTTGTCACCAATGTTTTGTATTTGATGCAGCTGTTGAGGGGGAGCCAGTGGAGTTGCTTGAGGATGGGGGTGATGTGTTCTTGCCTGGGGACTAACAGAAGGATATGTATGGCAGTATGAAGGGCCGTACATAATGGGAGGATGGTTGTGGGAGTCCTTGATAAATAGAGTTACAGTAGTCGAGGATGGGAAGGATTGAAGTTTGGAGTGCGGATCTGAAGTAAGGAGGGTCCAAGATTGGGCGGAGGTGTTGGAGAGCATAGATCTTTTAGAAGACTGAGTTCGCCGTTTTCTTCACTTGTTTGAAGGTGAGGTTGTGATCTAGAATGATACCGAGATATTTTATTTCTTGCTGTACCTTGATATGGGTCTTGTTCAGAATAATACTTGCAGGGGGAATAAACGTGCTGTCCTTAGTAATGAAGAGAGCTTTGATTTTCTTGTAGCTGATGGAGAGGTGGTTGCTTGCAAGCCATTGTGAGACTTCGGAGAAGCAGTGTTGTAGCTTTGCATAAGTGGGTTGATTGGTGATGAAGGGAATGTAGATCAGTATGTCATCAGCATAGAGGTGGTAGGTAAATTGTGGGATTTGATTATCGAGCAGATAATGATGGGGAATGGGCGCTCATGTTTTCATTTTGGCAAGCCACTGGATGTCCAGGTATGTAACCTTGCTTAAGATAGAAACAGAAAAATGACGACAGAAAAAGACCACATGGCCTGTCTAGTCTGTCCTTCCATATCAACAACTACAACAGTCCCCTTTTTTCCTTTAGAGATCCTCTGTGTTTGTCCCATGCTTTTTTGAATTCAGATACTGTCCTCATTTCTACCACCTCCACTGGGAGACTATTCCACGGATCCACCACTCTTTCCGTTAAGAAATATTTCCCCATATCACTCCTGAATCTATCCCCTTTCACCCTCATCCCATGTCCCCTCATAGCAGAACTTGCTTTCAATTGAAAGAGGATCTCCAGACCCTGTGCATTTATGCCACGGAGGTATTTAAAGTCTCAATCATATCACCTCTATTCCGCTTTTCCTCTAAGGTGTACATATTAAGATCCTTAAGTCTGTCCTCGTATGCTTTATAATGAAGACCACTAACCATTTTAGTAGCCACCCTCTGTACTGACTCCATCCTGTTTATATCCTTTTGAAGGTGCGGTCTCCAGAATTGCACATAATACTCCAAATGAGGTTGCACCAAAGACTTATACAGAGGCACTATCACCTCCTTTTTTCTGCTAGCCATTCCTCTCCATATGCACCCAAGCATCCTTCTAGCTTTTGCTGTCACCTTTTCTACCTGTTTAGTTACTTTAAGATCATCAGATACAACCACACCGAGGCCCCGCTCTTCTTTAGTGGATAAAAGTACTTCACCCCCTATACTATATTGCTCCCTTGGATTGCTGCAGCCCAAATGCATGACCTTGCATTTTTTAACATTAAATCTCAGCTGCCAAATTCTAGACCATTCTTCAAGCTTAGCTAGATCCCTCCTCATGTTATCTACACCTTCCTGGGTGTCTATTGCAGATTTTGGTATCATCCACAAAGAGGCAAAACTTACCCGACAGCCCTTCCGCTATATCACTAACAAAGATGTTAAAAAGAATCGGACCAAGGACAGATTCCTGGGGCACACCACTGGTAACATCCTTCTACCCAGAGTGAGCTCCATTTACCTGTACCCTTGTCGCCTCCCACTCAACCAATTTCTAACCCAAGCAGTAACTTTAGGGTCCATCCCTAGGGTGCTCAGTTTGTTTATAAGTCGCCTGTGAGGAACAGTGTCAAAGGCTTTACTGAAATCTAAATACACCACATCTAGGGCTCTCCCTCGGTCCAACTCCCTGGTCACCCAGTCAAAGAAATAAATCAGATTTGTCTGACAAGACCTGCCTCTGGTGAATCCATGCTGCCTCGGATCCTGTAATCCACTGGACTCCAGAAACCTCACTATTTTCTCTTTCAGCAGCATTTCCAATAATTTACTCACCACCGAAGTTAAACTAACCGGCCTGTAGTTTTCAACCACATCCTTATTTCCGCTTTTGTGTAAAGGCACCAAATGAGCCTCTCTCCAGTCCTTTGGCACCACTCCTGACTCCAACGAGGCTTTGAAAAGGTCAATCAGTGGAGCTGCTAGAACGTCCCCAAGTTCCCTCTGTATTCTAGGGTGTATCCCATCCTGTCCCATCGCTTTGTCTACTTTAAATTTAGCTAGTTTCTCATGAACACAGTCTTCTGAAAATTCTTCAAGATGCCCCTCGCTTCTGTTCCTGTTTGTGGGTGTTTTCTGAGGTCCTGTTCCTGGTTCTTCATCTGTGAACACAGAACAGAAATATTTGTTAAGCAATTCTGCTTTATCATCATCAGCTTCTACATATTCCTCCCCTTCACCCTTGAGTCTGACAATACCACTTTTGCCCTTCCTCTTCTCACTAACATATCTGAAAAATGTATTTTCCCCCCATTTTATTGCATTGGCTATTTCCTCCTCTTTTTGGGTCTTTGCTTTCCTGACTACTTTGCTAAGGAAAGCTAAGTTTTTCCAAATATAGATGCCTGTCTTCCTCTCTCTGTGATCTCTTGTATTTCATGAAGGCATCCCTCTTTTTATTCACCTTTTCAACTACTTCTTTCGAAAACCATAGCGGTCTCTTTTTCCTTTATTTACCATTTTAACAAAAAGGTTGGTTGCCCTTAAAATATCCCCTTTCAGTTTTGCCCACTGTTTTTCTACATCCCCCTGCTGTTCCCATCCTGCTAACGACCCCTGAGGTATTCGCCCATCTTGGCAAAATTAGTTTTCCTAAAGTTTAAGACACTCGTTTTTGAATGGATTCTATCAGCCCTAGTCGTAATAATAGATGGATGGATGTCCCCACCCCACAGCTGCATAGTGGGGATGTCTGTATGGACACTGTCATGGGTGTCCATGTCAGTGGTGCCTATGTTTCTAAACTTGGGCTGAAACATAGACAGTGCCAGCATTTTTCTCCTTATTCTGCCCTGGACATCCCAGATTGCCCTTGGATGCCCTTTCTAAAATGCCACTTTATATCGAATGTCTCACCATCATCTATATATTTATTTACACCTTCAAAAGATTCTTGGTAAGGCAAGACTTCTAATTAGAAGGGCCTTAAACTGTACTAACTCTTTGACGTTTTAAGTGAGCTTCAGGAAGATAAAGAGCTTGAACTGATCTGATTTATATAAATGTTGGTTGTCTTATGTTTCAACTTTCTTTTTTTCAAAGTGCCGTCAAGTCAATGCTGACTCCTGGCGACCCAGCAGCCCCTGGGTTTTCTTGACAAGGTAAGACCAGAAGTAAATTTTCAGGCCTTTTCTTCCGAGGCAATGGAGGGTAAAGTGACTTTCCCAAGGTCACAAGGAGTGCCAGTGGAAATAGAACCCAGATCTCCTGGGTGCCAGGCTGTTGCTCTAACCACTATTTATTATCAAAACAAAGGTTCATACACTGCGAAAGCCAAAATACAAAAGATAATAGTACAGAAACATGGCTTTATTCCTACTTCTGTTGAGTAAAGGACAGGTTTGTACAGCTTGCGAGTGATGAAGCCACACGTTGGTAATGGAAACCACATGAAGAGGGAAGGGCAAACCCTTTACTTAATGGAGAGCTGAGATCTCTGTCACACCATGTGTTGTCTGCTCATCATCTGTCTTCTGTTTGTAGAGCCTCTTCTGGATTTGAGCTGCTTGTCCTTCCATTCACCTGACCCTGGGCTGGGTCACCGGTGGGTCTGCTTTTCAAATTTCAAAAACAGGAATCTGCCAATTTTTCCCATCTTGAAAGAATGAAGATGTAGCAAGTAAACATAATGGCATCTCCTCACCACCAGTCTTTTAAATTTTGCCAAATTATAACTGCTACAGAAGGATCTAGTTGGGCGATGTGGAGTGGTCGAAAAGATCTTTAATGGAAAACATTAATGGCTAGCGACAAACGGTGATAAATTCTAAAATATTTGATAGATAATAATTCACTTATAAATGCAGTATAATATCATAAAATCAGAGGAAAGATACACAGATTTATGCACCCAAAATAAAATACAAAACAAAATATGTTTACATGACTCTGCTTTAGCAAACAAATGCCTCTTTTGAGGATAATTATCATATTTATGTATATTTAACTTCCCTAGATATGTGAATGCTGTGCTTTAGACGTCCCAGATTCTTCCTAGACGTCTCTTTTAAAAGCTCACTTCACATGTACCGTCACTGCAAAACGTTGGTGTTAACTGTTGGAGTTTTTCGTGGATTTTTTGGAGGACTGGTGTGTGGTTAACTCAGAGAAAAAGTTGCTGATGGGTGTTAATAGTATGGCTGGTAACGCACAATGCAGTTAGCTATGGGCCTGATTCTGATCCCGACGTCCTTCTCCTTTGTATGTCTGGGCTGAACCGGATGTACAAAGGAGATCGCGATTCTGATCCTGTGGGGCCACATTTAGCCCCGCGAGATCAGAATCGCGAACAGGCCTGCACGTACAGCCATACCCAGCTAACTCAGCCAGGGATTTTAAATGGAGCCTCGCGCCATGGCGTCCTGTTGCCATGGAACAGTGGCTCCATTTAAAATCCATGATGCCGGACGCTGCTAAAAAATGTTAATTCCCCACAGCCCAATCCCCGATCCGGCCTCCTAAGGCCAGGGTTGGGCTGTGAGGTATTAACTTTGTCCCCCCCCCAGCCCCTTCCGTGCCCCGAGTCTGCCAAAATGAAAAGTCCAGGGAAGTTATTCCACCCCAGGAATTCCATTAGAATTGGCCCTGTACGTCCAGGGCTGGTGATCACCCACTGCCCTCTCACTCTCTGCCCCCGGGCTGGGAACCAGCGGGGAATTTAGTTGTGGCTTGCAGCCTGCACGAATAGCCCCCTGTGCCTCTTGAGATGGTGTTATCTGCTCCGAGTTACTTGTAGTGTTACTGGTTAAGATGTGGTAACAGTCTCTGCATTAGCTATAAGGTGCCGACCCCACCTAGCCCCCATTGATTCCCTCTCTAAAAATGATAGCGGTATCAGCTAGTGCTGCTAAAGTGGCTAGCTTGCTGCCGTCGCTGTACTTTACAGCTGGATATTCCATGCCAGGGCCATATGCAGGCCCCAGCACTGAATACTGTATATGAGTTGCCTGGATTGCCATGAAGCAGCAGCGATATTCAGCCATTCACGAGTTAACTTTGGTGATTAAAGTTAGTCCAGCTTTTACTGCGCCTGACCTTTGCCACATTGCCCTAGCAGAATTAAATATAAGGCTTTGCTCCTACTGCACAGAGAACTACTCTCACACCCAAGCACTCTCCTCCAATCCCTCCTTAAGAAATCACTACAAACAGACCAAGAAGACCCGCTACAACTAACAAGCTCCCAATACCGCACTCTAAAACAAAGTTTAATCAACAAACTTGCCGCAGAGCATTTAAACTCTCCACACCATCTCTTTGGAATTCTTTGCCAGACACAATAAGGAACATCACCGACCTTCCCTCCTTCCACAAACACTTGAAAGCCCTCTTATTCTCCGACCACTTTGGACCCACCACCTAACCCACCCTCTGACATGATTTCAACAGAGCCAATCACACATATGACAGAACCTACACCTGTATGTAGTTTAAGCAGATACCGCTGGGTATAGCTATCCTAATTGTGTATAGTTCACTGATGAAAATAGCTAGCTATTACACATATTATGTAATTAATGAGTTAATTGTTATGGAAAGCTGTTGTCTGTTAACTAAGATGTTTGTTCTGTTCTATGTACTAAGATGTTTATCCGTTCCATGTAACAAATATTTTGTTCAATGTAAACTGCTTTAACTCGGTGAAAAGCGGTAAATAAGCCTAGTTAAATAAAATAAAATACAGCCGCTGCCCGGTTATCACTGGTGCCGCCCCGATACACCCCAGTGCTAACAGGGCTGTTTATACCTAGGCCAAGGGGATTAATACGGTTAGCAGGTCCATTAACCATATTAAACCCTTTGAATATCTGGCTCCATATTTTCTGCAATAGGTGTTTAATACGGCCATTGGCACATGCTAACAGCTAAGAAGTTGCACTGTTTGCACAATATAGCTTAGTAAATAGGCCCCTAAGTTTTGCATAACCTTAAAAATAAAAGACATTAAATGAAACCAATAAATTACAAATAAGTATGATTACATACAAACGACAGAAGAACTTTCTCCCATCAAAGGGACTAGATTCTTTTGATTTTCCAGTTGGAAGTTTTAGGTATTATGTATAAATCGCATCTAGGAAGCTCCGTCTAGTCAGTCTATCTTGTGTCCTTTGTGTTCAGTCCATTCAAAATTCAGCCGCATGGCTCATCTTCCACCGGTATCTCTCTTCTCAGGTCACTTCACTGACTCCCTATCCGTTTCTCCATCCAGTTCAAACTTCTCCTACTGACTTACAAATGCATCCATTCTGCTGCTCCTCACTATCTCTCTTCTCTTTTCCCTATGCCCCTCCTCCGGGACTCCGCTCATCACAGGCAAATTGCTTTTATTTGTGCCCATCTCTTCCACTGCGAAAACCAGACTTTCTTTGTTCTACCTAGCTGCACAGTTTGCCTGAATCTGTATGACAGGCTCCATCTACCTCGTCAAGGCTGCTTTGGGACCCTGACCCTTTTATGCTTCTGTTTACCACACATTATGTTATAACCATTTTAGTATCATTTCCAGTTTGGAGTAAAAACCTGGATTGGACCGATTTATTTTGGAGCAGAGTGAACCACATGAGTGATCCCTCAGTATCAAGGCCTCCTAGCAGTTGCTGGTCCCATCCCAGAGCTTGTTTCCAGAACATGCCAAGAGTGACTGAGCTGTAGCCTCTGAAAACGAACCCTTTAACCTCTACCTGGGCAGGGCTGGCCCAACTACTAGGCAAACTAGGTGGTCGCCTAGGGCAGCAACTTATGTGAGGGGGACAAAAGGCATTCAAAGCTAAACAATAGATTTTGACATCTGGGGGGATATAAGGCTTAAGGTTAGCCTAGGGCGCCAACACCTTGAACAGCCCTGACTTCAGATAATACCCCACCTTAAAAACCAGATTACACAGCTAATGGACAGAAGAACCCAAATTCATCCTATTGAAATTCTAAAACTGCTAAGTAAAAATAGTCAGTGGGGCTGATGCAGCAATCTGCAGACTTTCCTGTGACTTAGCTGCTCATCTCCATGAAAGCTTGCTGTGCATGCGAAGGAACTGTGTAGCAAACTTTCATGAGAAACTTATATATGGGGACTGGTCAAAAAAGATTACTATACTTCATCAAGGTGTAGCTATCTTTTTCAAGAAAGCCAGCCTGCGAAGATATCTCCGCATATCAGTCGTTACCGAATTCTGAGGTGTTGATACTCAAAACCTTTAGCCAGGTGGCCATTGGGAGACCAGCCAGCTAGGCACTGACTGCGATATTCAGTACCACTATCCAGACAGTGCTACTAATATCTCCACATTGTCCCTTTGACCAGCAGCTGCTGCCTTCATGCAAACAGGAAGTCTGTGTTGGAGGGGGCGGAAGCGGCTGGTCAAAGTGCAGCACAAACAGTACACAGTGTGTCAGAGGTTTTGGTAAGTGCTGCATTGCGCTAATTAATTGTTTGTTTATTAAGCACTCAGTGAAAATTATAACCTCTGATACAAGGACTCAAACAGAAAAATCCTTGTTTCTCATTGCAATAGGCACAGAGGCTCCTCTCACAGTTAACAAAAACCCAAGAACAAAAGAATTGTAACATCCATAGTTCTGTAAGGCTAAGGAGCCTCCATGCTCCCCAGGGTGGCCACCACTATCCCAAAAACTCACTAGAGCCCCCTTTTAGGTATTTACCCTTCCCCTCCCCCTTCACTCTTACCCCACCTACACCCTATACAACATTCCTGACACACCATCCACTCCCCAGTCATGTCCACACATCCCAGTCCCACACTGCCTTGCATGTTTTCTTTCCCTAGCCAGTACATTAGTCGTGCAACGAGAAGCAGGGATTACACAATATCTTCCCTTAACATAGTTGCAAATCAGAGCCATTGTTGCTTATATAACACCCATTCCAGTTTAGATTTCTTTAAAAACATACACCGTTCAAGGGATTCTTTTTCATGTATTTTATTCTTCCAGTGTTGAAGTGAGGGTTCTATATCCATTATCCAACTGCGTAAAAGAATCTTTATGACCAAAAGGCCTAGCAGAATAAAATGTCTTTTTGCTTTAGGCATCTTACACTCCCCCAAAGGGTCTTTGTCCTCCAACAATAACAGGCTAATCTGCATTTACACTACCTGTGTCAAAATGTTAAGAGCCCCCTCCTATAAGCCCAGAAACATTTGGCATTCTAGGAAGGAGCGGAGGAACGTCCCTGTCACTATTTTGCATTTTAAACAAGAATCATTGTCTCGGATTTCCATCTAGCCACCTCTCTCTCTGGACAGTTACGCCCTGCGGAGAATCCAAAAATGCAAGTCTGCACTTTTTACTGTATTCCCTAGTTTAGAAAAGAGCTCCTCACCCCATTTCTCTCTCACCTCTACAGACCACTTCCCTGCCAACAGTTAGGTGGTTGGTTCCCCTTTCCTCCCTTCCCATCCAGCACCATGTGATGACCTTGTTAAATTTAGGGATTACTTTTTTAAATTGTTGGTCCAGTTCGCTCCCAATTTGGTATTCAGTGTGGAACAGCAGTGCCTAATCTGTATATATGCATAAAAATAGAAACATGGAAATATGACAGCAGAAAAAAAACACATGGCCTATCTTCCATATCACCCACTACAACAGTCCCCTTTTTTCCTTTAGAGATCCTCTGTATTTGTTCCATGCTTTTTTGAATTTAGATACTGTCCTCATCTCCACCACCTCCACTGGGAGACTATTCCCCGCATCTACCACTCTTTCCTTAAAGAAATATTTCTGCATATTACCCCTGAGTCTATCCCCCTTTACCTTCATCCTATGTCCTCTCATAGCAGTTGCTACCTTTTCTCTAATCTGACTAAAGAAAGGGAACTGATCCTACCCCAAGTCTAACAGTTGCTCCAATATAGGACAACCCTGGACTGCCCATGACTGAAATATTCATTTCCCCATCTCTGGGGGGAACCCTAGGGGGGTTATCTACCAAGGCTAACATTACAGAGGCCTTGCAAGTTTTCCCTCCCAATCCCCACCACCATTTCAGGCCTGCCTTAATGATCTCATCAGCATCGGCTCGCTCCCCAAGGTGGACACAGAGGAACCTGCGTGAACTGGGCCCTCATACTTCATTCCAAAACCTTCAGGGGGCACATTTCACATCTTCGGTAAGTTTCTCATGTATCCACCTCAAGACAGTGGCTGTGTTATACATAAGCAAATCTTGAAGGTTCAAGCCCCCCTGGTATTTTGCTCTGATAAGCTTGGCTATGCATGACTTATTCTTGTATTTTTGCCTTTCCAGATACATTTCTGCAGTATTGTCCTATAGTACCCCTCTTCCTGCCTCTTCACCCAAATGGGCAAAGTCTGAGAGGGTATAACAGCTTGGGCAAAAAATCATTTTGACACACTACCCGTCCTGTTAACGACAAAGGCAAATCCTGCCACCAGGGCTGGCCCAAGGGTTTCTGTCGCCCCAGTCAGAGCCCCAGCTGCGCCACCACTCTCCTTGTGCTGCCCCATTCTGAGCCGAGCCACCCCCTGATGCAGATTCCTCTTCTCATTTTGAGGAGGTGTTGGTGGTACAGGCACAATGTAATTTAAAAGTAGTGGTTCTGTGCAACTGCTTCAGGCCTGAGCACACACATATGGCCTGCCACTCTTACCCCCCTCTGACAGGAAATTGTTTGGGGGGGGGTCAGAAGCAACAGGCCATGCCATGTGGGTGCCAAAACACATGGCTTGCTGGGGCATCGAGGTGGCTGCACAAAGCCACCATGCCACCCAGTAGGGTCTGCCACCCTAGGGGCTGCCTAGCCCACCCTGCTTGCTGCCACTTTTGACAGACTTTTTTAGTTTCTCAATCTTATCTATTGTACTTTTCCTATATGGAACTATATAATTGGTGCTAATGTGAATTCCGAGATGTTTCATTGATTCCTTCGACCAACCAAATTCAAATTTGTCCTGTGTGTTGCTGTTTTAATATCATTGCCACCACTGCAGGTCCCAGAGAGAGGCAGCAGCGGGGGCGAGGGTAGGAGTAGAGAAGGTGGCAGGAAGAAGGGTTCACCTAGGGCACCTCATATCTTGCACCGACCTTGTAGACATATAAAGACTCAGACTGACTGGAGGGCCCAGGGATTAAGAGTGGAGCCCCTGCCACCTGTGCTTGTGACCCAAAGTAAAAGAAAAAAGGGAAAAGAGAAAAAGAAGGAGACAGATGGAATCCTCAGCTGCAGGAGATATTGCAAGTGCCAGGAAAAGAGTGGATACCTTACCCAAGGGTCAAGGAAATTTGGACTGGTTTTAGATCATTTATTCTCTGCATGTGTGTCGTCTTATTGATTTTTGACCACTCAAAAACTTTAGTAAATTTTTCTTGGTTCAGAACAAACCTTGGACTGGACATTGAGTTTGGAAATGGAAGAGAGGGGTCAGAGTGAGAGGTGCTGGGGGCAGAGGTTTCCCAGAACCCTGCAATCCAAGGTTGGTGGACTTGAGCAGAGCAGTGCGGCTGCCCCTGATGTTTGTACACTGGGTCTCCCACAGAGAAATCAGTGTTCCTTGACCTACAAACTGACTAAATATCTCCCACCTCTGACTGGCTAATTTGGTTGACTATATTCACAAAACAACAGAAATTTGTCTAGATTTAAGAAAAAATATTCAATCACAGACTTAACTGGTTACGTTTGCCACTCAGCAACTTACTGAAAAATTGATCCCTAATTGTCAGGCCTGGGCCAATCCCTCAATGGTGGATTCGTTAGCCAAGAACACCAACCTTCAGATTCATTTGCATTTCCCAGAAAGAGAAACAAGAATAACTGTACAGGGTTTGCTACATTGCTGATTATGAAGGAAGTGTGCACCACAGGGAAAGAGAAGCCGAGGGAACAGGGAGCGTGAGTTCTGCATCTTGTGGGCCTATGCCGCTATTCTGCCTATAGTACCAAGGACCTGATAAGTATCTGAAGGAGAGGAGGTGGATATGTATGATCAAAGCCTTGAAAAGCAAGATATGGGTAACCACTTTTCCTGAAGGCTCTCTACTTAACACGCCTCTGTGGAGTAACAGTTACATGCTTTCCTTAAACAGAGGGGCTGTGGGTGAGTTTTAAGACATTCTTCCGACCTTAACCTCACCCATCCCAGCCCCTTATTTTTTATTTTTATGTGGATTGCTTTGTGGGGAAGGGGTTCAAATTTTACAAGTTTGCCGGTTTAAATAAATTGGTCCTATCATCAATTAAACCATACTTATTAACCCATTCCCCATTTGTTTCTGCATGTGTGTATCAGTGATGTTGAGAGCCATGCTACTGCGTACAGGTCACCAACTACTCATATGCAAACTCAAGCTAAAGCTGAAAAAGAGCAAGTCAATCATGAATGTAGCAAAGTGTCATCTTGAAAATACACCTCCAGAATTTAAAGACTGCCTGCAAAATCAATTTGCTGCTTTGAGAGTACCAGAAACGCTATGAGATGATATGAAGAATAACGTGCTCAAAGAAAGCGAAAAGTCTCTGTAAAAGGTGAAAAAGCAAAAGTGGCCAAAATAGATGACCAAAGAACTTCTGAAAATTGTTCAGAAACACAGAGAAGCTAAAGCCAAAGGGGAAAGAGAGGTAGTCATGGAACTTAGAGATTTCCAATGTACAGCAAGACAACATAAAGAGAAGTACTACAATTATGCATTCTTAGAAATAGAATCAGAAAATATTAGAGGAAGATCAAGATCGACTTTCTTAAAGCTATGAGAGTTAAAGAGAGGCTTCCAGTCTTCAGCTGGAATGCTACAAGACACTGAAGGATTCATACTGAAAGATGCTGAGAAGATAAAGGAAAAGTGGTAAGAATACACCAAGTCATTATTCCATAAGATCAAGCGGCTCAACGGCCATTTTAACCTGTACCTTATGACCGGGAATCATTGCTGATGAAAGAAGACGTCAAAGCAACATTGAAAGCCTTATCAAAGAGCAAAGCACCAGGCATATTACAGCGATCAGATGCTGCTGTTACAATACTCACAAGGCTCTGGAAATTTGGAAGACAACATCATGGCTGACTGACTGGAAAAGATATGTTCATACAAATACTGAACAAAGGTGATCCAAGTGACTGTTGAAATTATCACACAATTGCTCCGATCCCACATGCCAGCAAGATTCTACTCAAGATCATTCAGTGGAGACTACAGCCATACCTGGAACGAGAACTGCCTGAAATGCAAGCAGGGTTCAGGAAAGGGCAAAGAACAAGAGACATCATCGCGGATGTGAGATGAATCCTTGAAAAGACAAAATACCAAAAGGATATCAATATGTATTTCATTGACTACAGCAAGGCCATTGATTGCATAAATCATGAAAAACTCAGGGTCACATTAAGAAGCATGGGTATACTAGAGCATCTGATAATTTTCATATATCAAGAAGCAAGCAACAGAATGATTTAAAATCAGCAAAGGTGCATGACAATGCTGCATATCTCCCCATACCTGTTCAACTTATATGCGAACCAATTATGAAAGAAGCAGGACTGTATGAAGAAAGCCGAGGTGTGAAGATTTTGGACAACTCGACAACCTTTGCTATGCTGACAGTACTATGTTACTGGCTGAAAGTGAAGACTATCTGAAGCATCTGCTTATCAAGATCATGGAACATAGGGGTATGTTTACTAAACTCCGTTGCTGTGCGGGTCCCCGTTAGTGTGCGTGTGCCATATAAGGAGTGGGCGGTTCAGGCAGAAAAAAGAAAAAAACCCGACCGTACGTGTGTGCGTCGCGCTAATGTGCGGGGCCCACATTAGCGCGTGGGAAGGCTAAGTGGGGCGATGCTGCATAACCAAACAGCAGAGCTATAGTACAACGGTGAAGACACTGACCTATGGTGCAGGGGCCATGGGTTCAAACCCCCATTGTGCTCAACAAAAAAGACCAGCTGAGGCATCAACTTTTATGGGCAAAAGTGGTGTATGAGGCATATTGATTATGGGCGGCAGAAGGCGGCGCACTCTTTTTTTATACGGCATGAGGCGGCGCACTGTGCACTGTGGGCAGCAGATGGCGGCGCGCTGTTAAGGTTGGGCGGCAGAGGGCGGCGCGCTGATAAAATTGGGCAACAGAAGGCGGTGAGCCAGTGGGCAGAAGGCGGCACGCTGATGTGTGAGGGGGCAGCCCAATAGTGGGTGGGATAAGTGGCGCGCTGATGTGCACATAACAGGAATGGAGCCATAGCACAATGGTTAAGACACTGACCACTCGTGCAGGCATCATGGGTTCAGTTCCCCACAATGCCCATTGAAGACTACCCTACCAGCAATTGAACCAGAGGAAGTGATGCACTCATGAACACACCATGCCGTTCTTGATATTATTAAGACTCTATTCTGTTCTATGTAATTATCTCATGTATATAGTTTACCCCGGTTCTCCAAGTTTGTACTCCTGTTCGATGTAAACCAAACAGCTTGTTGTTATGGTCTTTATGTTATAATGTAAACCGCGCTGATGCCGAATAGTGCGGTATATAAGAACTTGTAATAAATAAATAAATAAATAAAGGCGGCGCGCTGTTAATTTTGTGTGCCACAAGATGGCGCGCCGATGGCTACAAGGCTGCACGCTGCTGCTCAAACACAGGACCAGAGCCACAGCACAATGGTGAAGACACTGAGCAATGGTGCAGGGACCAGGGGTTCAATCCCTCACAATGGCCAGTGAAAAAGGCTAGTTGAGGTAGTATGTTATGTGCTGTAGGAGGCTTTTTAATTTTATTTTGTGATAACTACTAGCAATAAATATCTCTTTGGACACCCCTATCACAGAACCCCACTGTGGGTTTGAACCCATGACATCTGGCTGCACAGGCAGTGACAAAACCATTGGGCTACAGCTCTATAGCTGTAACCAGCCCCTGGCTGGCTGCAGATAGCCTGTACGTCACCTCACTGACAGTCTGCTGTTGTGAACCACCCATACCCATGATGCACTGCACATGCAAATCAGCTGTCCACAATTGAACACAGGATGGGAAATGCACCCCTAAAGCTCCCCAGCCTGGTAGGGGGAAGTGTCCGTGTCCACCCACACAGCACCTCGGCCTGGTAGGGTGTCCTGAGTGGGTGGACAAACGGCAAAGAGTAGCTAAACACCATCACATTGTGCGGTTACTGTGCTCACCCTGAGTGTGAGATGTTGCGCCCAGGACCAGATCCACAACACCAGCCATGTCAGAGCTCCAAAGCAGCAATAACCTGTGGAATAGGTAGGTGCTGCATAAACATTTTGGAGATCTCTGTCTGGCTCAGTTAGTGGGCCCCCCCCCCCCCCCCCCCCCCCCCCAATGGACCCCCAGGTGGATAAAACAGGGCTTCCCCTCAACAGATCCCCACCCCACCCTCCCCTCCCCCACACTGATGGCAGCACAGCGGACCATCAACCCCAGTCCTGCTAGGGAACAGACACCCTACAGGGCAGTCCAAGCAGCTCCACACACATCCATAACACAATATCAGACAGACATTAGGCCTGGATATTCACAGATGCACTCCACCACTATCTGATATTCACCTGCAGCAAGCCATCAGCCACTGCACCCTGCAAGGCACTCCATCACAACACATGCCAGCTGTGAACAGTCTGCTGGCTGGTCCTGATGGACATGCATGCACCCACAACTGGGGTGGCAGCACACACACAGGCAGATAAGTCCATGAAAAGGCCCCCACAGGACACCCATACATATCACATGGGAGAATCACAATATAGCACTATGGGGGTGCCTAGCCATGCTGCCGTCACTGCACACTCAGGGTGAGAGTGATCTCCCAGCAGCACATACAGAGGTCACCCTGACTGTGTAGGTGTTGGCCAGGCACTACCATGCCCCTGCCAGTGCCCTATGCCCTGTGCAGCTGCATCCTGGTCAGTCCACTCTGTCTGAGATATACCCATGGTCCCTTGCTACTCATTAAGCACATTGGCAGGTCAATACTGGCAACAGTGTTGGCAGTGTGGGCTGTGGAAGGGGCTTGCAGCCAACACCCACTGTATAGACAGACACACAAGTCCACACCTATGCCATCATGGTGCTACTATTGAGGAGGTAATTAGCCTTGCCCACCAAACCGGTGCTGGGCACGGCAAGGCATGGATATGCTACGCAGTACTGCTGGGGGTCACTCCCCAGGGTGGTAAACACCGTTAGAGGCAAGGGCTGGAGCACGCACCGCAAACACCGAACAGATTGTTCGGATGGGGTCAACTAGCAGTATGTGCGTAACGTATGGATATCTATCTGCCAGTACTCCTAACAAGCGTCTCAGAGCTGTGTACCGTATACCTCAGGTGTAGGGTGACATTGCTAAGGTATGCAGGTGCTAGTATTGGGAGATGCACGCAGGGTCTAATGTTCTGCCTCTCCAGGAGACATTGGCCAATGGGGCCTGTGGGTGTGGGTGTGGGTGTGTCTGGCCCTGTTGGCTGCTGCTTTACGGCAGAGATTCCCAACTCCAGTCCAGGTTTCCATCACACTGTTCGGGTTTTCCTGCTGTTCCTCATGAATATGCATGAGTTACATCTACATGCCATGGGGGTGATGCATAGATATACAGCACAGGCATTTGTATGAGTGGCAGCATGGAACCTGACTGGTGTGTGGCCCACCAGGACTGCATTTGGGAGATTCTGCTCTAGGTACTGCCCCTGTACATGGTGTCTGTGCTCAGTGGGGTAAAAGATAGACGTAGTACCATTGCATATGTCCTTGCCACGAAAGGTTTGTCCTTACTATCACTGTGTAGTTGTGGGAAAAATATGTGGGCAGGATTGGTGGTAGCCCCAGCTGGGCTTTGAACCTGTGACCTTCTGTCGCATGCACTGTCTGTGTGCATTGCACCACTGTGTAGCCACAGATTGGCTGGATTCCCTGGAATGTCCATGCCTGTGGATCCGGCAGGGCCTGTCTGTTGCAGTGGACTGTGCCAGCCTGCACATGGCTAGGCCTCTGTCTTCTGTGGCTAGCAGCCACTGCCCCCTGCACCACATGTACTGGTCTGCCAACATGCTGGCATGAGCTCTCAGAAAAAGCAGATGACCTGATTGCAATGTGGCAGTACGGGACTGCATTTGGGGGACTTGGCTGTAGGTAATGCCCATTGTTGTGGTGTGTGTGCGGTGTTGGGTAAAATATGGGTGTTTCCCCCATGCTTATGTTCCCTGCAATACAGGGGTGTCTGCGCTATCTTTGTTTAGTGGTGGGTAAAATATAGGGACTGGGCTGGCAAGTGCCCCAGCTGGGATTTGAACCTCTGGCCCTTGAGGTAATGGCTCTGTTCGCTGCACCACACTATGGCCACAGAGACAGTGCAGCCCCTGGAGGTAGTAAACCTGGCAGGATGGAGTCACAAACCCTGCTCTACGCATTTTTACTGTGGGCACATGCACCCTGTCTGGTGACAAACGTGCACATAAACCCCGGAAATGACCACGGCAAATGGGGGACACAATATCACCACGCTGGGCAACAGTGATATTAATGGGCAGCCATAGAAGACACTCCCAGGAAAGCTCCAACAAAAAGGAAATGTTTTTGGAAGAGTCTCCGCTCCGTACACCTTTCCAAAAAAACATTTCTTTTTGCTGGAGCTTTCCTGGGTGTGTTTGTTGGTTTTGTCCATTACTATAACTGTTCCCCAGCTGAATTACTATTTTTACAAGTTTTGTTGTGGCCCTTTTCTATTTTTATTTCCATTTTTGGGCTGTGCACATGTATCACACTGCTCACGTTTTGCAGGTTTCCCCGGTTTTGCTGTACATTGCTGACGGAAATGGTTTCTCTTCCCTTTAAATGCATACCGCGAGTGATTCACTCGCGCTATTTTTCTTTGGAAATTCAGCACCGATAATGTGCGGGGCGCCTCTCCCCTCCCCTTCCCCGCCCATTAACCCCTTCTCTCCGCCCCTCCGGGGCCTTCCTCCGCCCTCCGTTAGCCTTTCCACGCCTCTATCGGACATTTGCGGGCCCGTACTTGTGCGGCACCCGTTACTGTGACGCGCAAGTGTGCGGGGCTTCATCACACGTTTGCGGGGCATTTAAGCGCTCTTAAGTACCGCTTTTAGTGCGCTATTTTGCGGCGCGCAAATTAGCGGTTTTTAGTAAACATGCCCCATAGTCTTAAAACAGGACAAAGATCCTGACAACCAGCAAAATCGTTTTTTCTTGGCAACATCATGGCTGACTGACTGGAAGACTACCAGGCCTTTCTTCCGCACAGTAAGTCTACAGTAAAGAAATTTGATGATGCATTGGCTATGAAGGACCTAGACAATGGACTGCGCAAAGAACAAATCAACTGGTACTGGAGAAGATCAAACCTAAACTTTCCTCGGAGGCGCAAATGACAAGACTTCAACTTTCATTAGAGTAAAACATCATGCTTGGCAAGGTTGGTGGTCAATGCAGTAGAGGAAGGTCAGCAATGCAATGGATGGATACAATAACAACTGATATAGTTGCCATTATATCAACAATTAGCTGCCTGACTGAAGATCGAAAACAATTTAGGACAACTATCCACAGGATCACCATGAGTTGACATTGACTTAATGGCACTTAACAACAACATTATCTCACCTTGAGACATGGAGGCTAAGGGGTATGTTTACTAAACTGTCTTAATGTGCACTCTGCGATGTTATCGTGCGATAAGTTACCTTATTGCGCGATGATGGTGCTTTTTAAGGCGCACAGGTACCATATCGCGTGATAACGCGCGCTGCGGCGCAAACGAGCGCTGAAGGCGGGGAAAAGCTCCCGGAGGGTGGAGGAAGGCTCCCCAGGGGCGGAGAGAAGGGGTCAATGGGTGGAGAGTGGGAGGGGAGAGGCTCCCTGCACACCATCGCTGTGAAATCCGAGGCTCAAAACTAACGCCAGTGAAACCCTGGCGTTAGAGCTGAATTAAAGGGAAAAGACACCATTTCCGTCAGCAATGTACAGCAAAAGCAGGGAAACCTACAAAAAGTGATAAGTGTGATACATGTGCACGGAACAAAAGTACAAATAAACATTGAAAAGGACCCCAACAAAATATACAAAAAACATAACCAAGCTGGGCAATAGTGATAGTAATGGGAAACATCAAAAAAACACTCCCAAGAAAGCCCCAAAAAAAAGATATGAATTTTGGAAGGGTCTACGCTCCGTCCCCATACAAGGTGAATGATCCCACAGTGAAATAGCACTGATCAGGGTTTCCCTCTCCATTGGACAGGTTTCCTATGGCATGCACATGTTCCACAACAGCAGGGCGGGCATGTCGGAATGGGCAACTGGACAGATGCTGGGAAAGGGGATACAGAGGGCTGCAGGCGGCACATGCTGTGGTGCAGCTGGGGCACAGTGCGGACTAGGCAGATGCCTAGGTGGCACTTAGGAATGCTGAAACTGAACAGCAGCCAGACAGCAACTGATGAGGGCCCAACATGGGCACGAGAGTGTTTATCACAGTGTCACAGGGGATAGTACCCAGCAGGTACCTCCAAGGGCACAGAACATTGGCAGGCGGTGTTGGGGGGAAGCGTGGACATCTATGCAGGCACCCCTACCCCAGAACATGCACCATAGGCAGCCGCCTACCTGCACACTGGATGGCTTGAGACTGCACACCACCAGCACCACCAGCAGAAGGGCAAGTCAGCATGGTGGCAGAGGGGTACTGGTGGTGGAGGGGGGCAGTGGCAGCTGCCCAGAGCAGACTATGGCCTAGCCCTGTGTAGGTGGGTGCCATGCACTGCAACAGACAGGCCCTGCCGGACAAACAGTCATGGTATCACCAGGGAATGCATTGTCTCTGTGGCAACACGGTGGTGCAGTGCACACAACCAGTGTGTTAATGCAGGCTGTATGAGAACACAGCCGCCGGAGTGAAGGAAAAACACTGCTCTTCATTCTGGTGGCTGTGCAGAGGTGATCCGGAGCCTCGGTCCTCCCCTGCTCCCTCTGAAGCCAGCCCTGCAAACAGGAGCCGAACAGCATGAGCAGCATGAAGTTGGCACGGGGCCCTGTGTGAACAACATTCTCGCATATGCGTCAGGCCGGCCCTGCATGCAGCCATTCTAAAATGACCTCCAAAATCTTTTCCCTGATTCTTCCCAAACCTTACTTATCTTCACATACCTGTCTGTCTTTATTACATGGTTGCTGCAAAGCACAGAAATTGTCTTTCACGTGTAGTGGTACAGTGCTGAATATACTTTGTAGTCCCACATAATGCATAATAGTGGTAGACGGAGGGGACCTTGGAAAGATGATAGAGAGGAAGCTGAGAAGAAGAGCTGGATAGGAGGTCAGAACAATGAAGAGGGCGGAAACTCTGAAGAACTTAAGCCAGGGTTGTCCACGTTTTTCAACAGTGGGCCACATAATCAGAAATCCATGGATACACACCACACAAATATTTTAGCCTCTTATAGCATGATTTATTTTTATCAAAAGCTGTGAATCTCTTCTGAAACTGTGAGACTTCAAATCCACCAAGTCATGTAGCTCTGCAATGATTTAAAATCATGTATATTAGCTAATTAGCTAAAAAACAAAAGCTAAACATCTCAAATGGGCCACATTCCGAGGTCAGGCAGGCCACATTTGGCCCACAGGCATAAAAGACAGGAGAGAGCGGGGAATCCAAGTGTGATGAGAGATGAAGAGGACTGGAGCAGGGTAGAACAGGAAGAGGAATCTGTGGGCACATAGGAGGTGAGAAAACTCATGAAGGGAGGAGATGAATTGAAGGAGGATGGGAGAAGAAGGGGTAACTGAGAAAGAGCTGGCGGAGATGGAGATAAACTTGGAAAAAGCAGAAGGGAAAGACAGCGAAAGTGCAGAAGGGAAGATAAGGGTAATGCGGGGAGAGGAACAGGAGACTGATGATGCACCACAACATTTGCACCCCTCTTTCAAAAAAATAAAAACAATCCTAGATCTGCCCATGTACAGTATGTCTTGTCTGGGTAGGACCAAACTGAAAACAAGACAATTGCAGTCCTGTTTTTGCTTAGAGGACAGAGGAAGATTTCTCCGTCTTATAGAAAGCAGGGCACCTGGGTCACCCTAGCACAGAAAGCAGTGTAACCCGGGTCCCCTGCTACTTTGGAAGAGAGGAGGCAGGAGGAAGGGCGATAAGTGTTTGCAGGGAGTGAACGTTTGCTGTTCTTTGGGGAAGAGCGGCGCAGGTACACTGAGTGTATACTGTTTGACATCTGCAGATGGCAGTAGCCAAGCTGTCAAAACATGGGGAGACAAATGGTTCCTACCACACAGAAATCAGAGAAAAATCACAGTCCAAAAGTTGTCTGCCTGGATGATCAAATTATAAAGACGCTGTTTTTTCTGCCCATTCTTCCCTTTTCTCATATGAAGGACAATAAGAGAAACATATTAGAGGGTGCACGTTCAACGTACGCATCCCATGAGGAAAACAGTTTGTGTACAGGCACTCTTCAGCTGGCCCTGGAAAAGCTAGGGGCAAGAAGGTTTCAGAAACAGCAGGCTAGGAAAGCAGATAGTGCTTTTCTCGACTCCCTACAGAGTAGGCAAACACATTGCTGTTTGGTAATTTACCATAAGGACACACACACTTTTCCAGTAGTCATTTGGTCTCCATTTACAAGCAAATGGGCTTCTGTTTCCTAAAGGAATAGGCGCTTTGTCACGGCTGCTTCTTTTAAAAAGAATCCGGGGGGGGGGGGGGGGGCTGGTTTAAATTCTTTGGGTATTTACCTTTAGCTACACTCATAAGTCACTACAGTGTTTCAAACACATAGCTGCAACCACTCTTCCTCACAAAAGTCCTAGCTTCAGGATGCTACAGTGTCTTTCAAGTTTTTGACCCTTCCCATCAGTCAAATGGATAATAGAAAACACAAATAATGAAAATTGTTCTGTTTATTTATGTATTTGGCAAGTTTGCAGATGTTATGCCTGGGGGTTGTCTCTTTCGGAGTTTTTCTTTATACTTTATTATTCACCTTTTCCCCAACTCTGAGCTTGAGGTGAGTGACTTCAGCTACAGATTTAATTCCCTGCCCAAATGGCTCATTATCTAGCAATACCTGAGGTAATGAAGGGTGAAGTAACTGGCCCAAGGTCAAAAATATTGTCATTAGGAGAAGTAGAATTTGAATCCTGGCTTCCCTTATCTGCTTCTCTAACCACTAGATTCATCTGCTCACTCCTATTCCTGTGCCTGCATCACCTGAACACTAAGCTCAATTCTTGGCCCTGCCCCTCTCCTGACTCCACCCTTCAAACCCCGCCCTCGCCAGCATCTCCCACTAGAGGCTCTGGCAAAGCAGACACAGGGAGTCAGCTGCAGGGAGGCTGCTCCTATTATCCACAGTAGGAGCACTCAGAATCCCTACCTAAAATTGTTTGGGGATAATTTAATAATTTGTCAATGGAAATACTGTACGTGCATGGTTTCACTTATGAAATTACTCCAGGAAAACTATGTGCACACATTTATTCCTGCTGTTTGGTGCACATAATTTAAGGCTAGGAGATTATCTGAAGGAAAATCGAGGATACTTCTCCAAAGTGTATGCAGGAGAGGGGGAGGGGGAGGAATGGCTACCTTAATTTCAGGTTTGAGCAACAAGGCATGGAGGATGGAAGAGGAGTTATTACCTTACCTCCCACTCCATCCAACAGCATCAGTATCTTGTCCAAGCAAACAAATCAACAGACAAAGAGAAATAGTGATACATTTCCCCCATACAGTGCTAAATATAAAGATTTTATTTATTTATTTAGCAAGCATTTGTAGCCCGCTCCTTCCAGCGATCAGAAGCGGAAGATAATGGATGTAAATTCTAAAAAGTGATAGTGTATATCTGGATTTTCAGAAAGCCATTGACTGAGGGACTTTTGGCAAATTTAAAAAGTCATGAGATAGGAGGCAGTGTACTATTATGGATCAGGAACCGGTTTAAAAAAAAAAGAAGAAAGAAGAAGGTAAGGCTAAATGGCCAAGTTCCCCAGTGGAGAAGGTGAATTGTGGAGTACCTCAGGGACCTGTGCTGGGTTTGCTGCTTTATAACATATTCGTAAATTACCTGGAAATGGGAACAACAAGTGAGGTTATCAAATCTGCAGATGATTCAAAATTATTCAGAGTTGTTAAAACCCAAGAGGATTGTGAAAAATTGCAAGAGGACCTTGATAAATTGGACATTCATATGGCAGATTAAATTTAATGTGGACAAGTGCAAAGTTATGCACCTAGGAAAGAATAACCCAAACTATGGTTACACGATGCAAAGTTCCACGTTAGGAACCACCACCCAGGAAAAAGATTTAGGCATCATTGTGGACAACATGTTGAAACCCTCCGCCCAGTATGCAGTGGTGGCCAAGAGAGCAAATAGAATGCTAGGTATCATAAGGAAAGGAATGGAGAATAAAACAAAGGATATTATAATGCCTCTGTATCGTTCCATGGTGCGACCGCACCTTGAATATTGTGTGCAATTCTGGTCGCCATATCTTAAAAATGATATAGCGGAATTAAAAAAGATACAGAGAAGAGCCACCAAAAAAGTAAAGGACACCCCACAAGGAAAATCTTAAAAGGTTAGGGCTTTTCAACCTGGAAAAGGGACGGCCAAGGGGAGATATGATAGAGGTCTATAAATTAATGAATGGAGTGGAACAGGTAAAATATATTGGTTTTATGCATCAAAAAGTAGAAAGACTAGGGGACATGCAATGAAGCTACATTGTAACCCGTTTAAGACTAAAAAGAGAAAATATTTTTTTCACTCAACACGTAATCAAACTCTGGAATTCGTTACTGGAGGATGTAGTAAAAGCTATCAGTGTAGCTGAGTTTAGAAAAGGTTTGGACACGTTCCTGGAGGAAAGGTCCTTAAACCATTAAGAGGACCTGGGAAATTCACCGCTAGCCCCAGTAGAAGCATTGTGGAACCTGTGTGCCTTTTTGGGAACCTGCTAGGTACTTGTTACCTGGATTGGCCACTGTTGGAAATAGTATACTGGGCTTGATGGACCATGGTCTGACCTAGTATGGCATTTCTTACGTTCTTATGTTTACTAAATTGAAAATAATTTTTTGCTACTTAACTGCTGGAATTGGGGACAGAAGGCTGCTAAACAGGTGGGAGTCAGGGCCATTCCCAAAATTGGGGCAATCCCCAAAATTTGGAGATATCTGGTACCCTTAACATAACTTTTCCATGGAACAGACCTACATGTGTTTGAATGTACAATGGAATGTGCCTAAATGCAAAGCTTTCCCCCACCTCAGGCTGCTGTACATGTAGTTTTATATGCATACCTTTTTATTAAAGTATGTTTCTATGGATAAAGCACTGTTATACCAGGGGAAATTGGCTTTGAAAAGTACCTTTTGGTTTTGGAAACTATAGAGGTCATTGTGAACAGTGAATAGCAGGGATGTATATACAGTTTGGACATACAACCTCCGCTATTTGCTTGTGGCATATTCAGAGCCCCTGGCTCCCTGTATGTACAGTGACATCATGTGGGCAATGCTGGACGGGGGGGGGGGGGGGGGGTGTGAGGGGAGTGCTGGAGGTGGAGAATGGGCCGGGCAGGGGCAGCCCCACGAACCCAGACGTACAGGGTCTATTCAGATCACAGCCCTGTATGTCTGGCGAGGCCAAGCTGGACAGGGGACTTATTCCACCTCAGAGGTGGAATAAGTCTCAAGGACTGTGGCGATTGGGGCACACAGAACCCCCAAAGTGTTGCAGGAGAAACAGTGAAAGCCCTGCCACCTGATACTAGCCCTAGCTGCCCCCACTGAGGACCAGGCAGTGGGGAAAGAAGAGCAGGATCGGTGTCTGGCTGACTGCTCCTGCTGGACGTCCCAGTGCCATGGGGCAGATTGGCCGGGCAGGGGAAGAACATCTTCCGTGGCAGAATCAGGGCATGTCCAGACCGTCTAAGTGCCTGATTCTGCAACTGTGGGGATGTCTAGCTCCCGCGGTTGCAAAACTGGGTACAAGTTTGGGCCGTCTATTTTTCGGTGTCCAAACGTCTGGCCTCCACATGTTGCATTGTGGTTTTCTTTCTGGGATCATCCAGAATAATAGCCAGTGCATGGGTGTTAGGCGTCCTTCCATGCAGGCTTTCAAGACATGCAGCCCCCCCCCCCCATTTCTGATAATATGAAGAAGAATCCCTACCCTTCTTTGTTTTTTGAACACTAGCATCTAAAACTATTCCAGCACCTTGAAGTCTGGTAATTCTAGAAACCAAAGGCCAAGTGGTTTATTTATGCCACTACATGACTCCCATAGGGATTAATTCTGTTGAACTTTGAATATAACTATCTCTGCAGACTGAGTTAAGGGGGTAGATTTTGGGGTGTGCAATTTGTGTATTCTCACAGAGTGCCATGCACAAGGTGGTGCCAATACGCTGGTGTCTTCCCACCCCATGACCTTCGACATCATGTGGCTGGGGGAAAGGTCAGAGGAGCCTGGGGGGAATAGTGGTGCTGGGCAAAGGGCAGTGGAAGGGAAAGGGGGTTATACTGTGCTGCAGCTACCATCACTACTGAAGGAGGGAATGCTTTGCCAACCACCAAAAGAAGTGGGAGTGGGGGTGGGGTGGGGGAGGGGGCTAGTTTCAGCTTTTGCACAGGGTTCTGGTTAACCTAGAGCAGATCCTATGGGCTAGTTTGGCATCAAACTCTTTTTAGATAAGATTGATTTGATTTATTGAGTGCACCATTGTTTAAAGAATAAGGGGGTCATTCTATCCTGTGAATAGCGGGGATGGACATCACATCGGGCCATCCATCCTTGCTATTCTTCCCCTTGCTGGCCTCAGTGGGGAGGCCTAGATGGAGGTGGGAGGGGGCATTCTGGAAATGGAGCGAGGGCGGGACATGGTTGGGCCATGACCCTGGACATATAGGGCCGATTCAGAGGTCAGCCCTCTACGTCTGAGGCCTCAAATCTAGATGGGGTACTTAATCCACCTCAAAGGTGAAATAGGTTCCCCTGGATAGAGGGGGGGGGGGATCATGGTGCAGGACCTGGAGACACAGGTGAGAGGGCATAGGAGGTTCCCCGCAGCCCGACACAGGCCTTGGAAGGCTGGATTGGGGGTTGGGCTGCGGGGAACAGGCATCCAGGTTTGGCGGGCCAGGATCATGGTGACAGGATTCATGGGATTGGCTGAGTTAGGTGGGTAGTTGCTGGGGTGTAAGGCCAAATAGAATCAGGTCCAGGCTTGCACATCCAAGTGCTAGACCCAATTCTGATCCTGCAGGGGCTGTGGGATCAGAATTGGGTCTAACTTTGCATGCCCGATTCTGCCCGGCTGTACAGGGGGCTGGACGTGCATGAATGGAATTAGCCTCTAAATGAATAAATCTATTCATGCTTCAAACCCATCAATACTCACCGAGTCATGTGTTCTAACATTGTATTCACAGGCAGAGCAGCAGCAAGGAACGTCAATAGGAAATGAGTGTAAAATTAGCCAGTATATACTTTGTGTTATAATGGAAAATACGAGAGGCCCAATGGCAATAGATGCATAAGCAAACAATAGTCCATTAAAGGGACCAATAAAGTTTATCTAGTGCTACTTCTGTATGTCATACGTATTTCATAAATGGTTCCATGTAACATACTCACGACTACTACTACTATTTATCACTTACAGAGTGCCACGTACGCAGCGCTGTACAGCTAACCAACAAGAGTTAACCAGAATACAAGAGACAGTCCTTGCCCATCAGAGTCATGCTCATCGGAGCTTACAATCTAGTCAGAACATTACAGAACATTGGTCGGATTAGTGCAAGGCACAGTATGGTCAGAACAATATGGTCATGAGAGTTGACAGGGGTAAAGATAAGATAAGGATAGAAGTCAGGATCTGAATGCGACGGTGAAGAGGTGAGTCTTCAACCTGGATTTGAAGAGGGCCAGGGAGGGTGCCTGGCGTATAGACACAGGTAGGCTGTTCCAGGCGTGAGGTGCAGCAAGGTGAAAGGAGCGAAATTGGGAGTTAGCGGTGCGGGTGAATGGCATAGATAGAAGTGATTTGCTAGTGGACTGCAGGTTCCGAAAGGGGATGTAGGGAAAGATAAGAGATGAGAGGTATTGAGGGGCTGCAGAGTGAGTGCATTTATAGATTAGTAGGAGAAGTTTGAATTAGATACGGAACTGGACAGGGAGCCAGTGAGGCGACTTGAGAAGAGGAGTAATGTGGGCGTGGCGAGGCTGGCAGAAGATTATTCGAGCAGCGTGATTTTGTATAGATTAAAGGGGAAGTAGGTGGCTGATGGGGAGACCAGCAAGGAGTAGGTTGCAATGATCGAGGCGAGAGGAGGTTAAGGAGTGGATAAGCATTTTGGTGGTGTGTTCAGAGAGGAAGGGGTGGATTTTGCCACTGTTGTAGAGGAAGAAATGGCAGGTCTTAGCTACATGATGGATATGTGCAGAGAAGGAGAGAGGTGTCAAAGATAACCCCTAGGTTGCGGGCCGAAGGAACAGGAAGGATAGTAGCTCCGTCCACATAGACTGAGAAAGGGGGAAGAGGAGGGGAGGAATTGGGAGGAAAGACAAGGAGTTCAGTCTTAGCTATGTTCAGTTTCAATCGGCAAAGAGACATCCAGGCAGCGATGTCAGAGAGGCAGGCAGAGATCTTAGACTGGGTTGCTGGAGAAATATTAGGTGTAGAGAGGTAGATTTGGGAGTCATTGGCATAAAGATGGTACTGGAAGCCGTGGGAGGAGATAAGCGTGCCAAGGTCTTGGGTGTAGAGAGAGAAAAGGAGGGGGCCCAAGACGGATCCCTGTGGTACACCTACGTGGAGTGGAGTAGGGGAGGAGGAGGAGCCACCAGAGCATTTATTTATTTATAGCTCTTTTATACCGCACTCTTTCTCATCAGCGCGGTTTACATTAAAACAGGAATACTCATTGCAAGCAACAGGCTGTGGTGAGTTTACATATAACAGGAGAGTTCAACTGGGATTATAACTTTGGGAAACTTTGTACATATTTGTAAAAAACCTATATACAAAGGATAGATTTTCTTATTAACATCTTGAGTAAATAGGGTAATTATAATTTTACTTTGAGTGTTAGGGGGTTGGTGATGCGTTTTGGAAATGGAATGAGTGATGGGAGAGGTAGGAGGAGAACCAGGACAGTACCAGGTCCTTGAAGCCAAGGGAGGAGAGGGTGGTGAGGAGAAGATTGTGGTCAACAGTGTCAAAGGCAGTGGAGAGGTCAAGAAGAATGAGGATAGAGTAGAGGCCCTTAGATTTAGCCAGGAATAGGTCATTAGAGACTCTTGCGAGAGCCGTTTCAGTGGAATGTAAGGGACGGAATCCGGATTGCAGTGGGTCCAGGAGGGCCTGGGAGGTGAGGAAACCGAGGCAGCGGCGGTGGCATGTTCTAGTAGTTTGGATATGAAGGGAAGGAGGGAGATGGGTCGATAATTAGAAGGGCATGTGGGATCGAGTGAGGGTTTCTTGGGAGAGGTGTGACAACAGCATGTTTGAAGTCAACAGGGACAGTTGCAGTAGAGAGTGAGAGGTTGAGGATATGAGAGATGGTGGAGGAGATGGGGTGTATGAGATGGGTGGGGATAGGGTCAAATGAACATGTGGGTTTGGAGGAGGTAAGGAGTGTGGTTTCTTCAGATATCGGAGGGAAGGAAGAGAGAGTGGCAGATGGGGGGAGAATTGGGAAAGGGGGAGGTAGATGAGTGGGTGGGGAGTTGGAGGGTAATCTTGTAGATTTTGTCATGGAAGTAGTCGGCTAGGGTTTGGGTAGAAAGAGAGGGCGGGGCCGGGGGCGGGGGGACTTTGAGGAGAGAATTGAGGGTATTAAAGAGACGGCGATGATCAGAGGCAAGGGAGTTGGTCAGGTGGATGTAGTAGTCTTGTTTGGCAAGTGCTATGGGTGACTGGAAGGAGCCAAGCATGAATTTGAAGTGTAGAAGGTCCTCCGGGGAGCAGGATTTGGACCAAGCACGCTCAGCGGAATGTGCGCAGGTGCGTAGATAATGGGTTGTGGGCGAAAGCCAGGGCTGGGGAGTAGATTGTTTGACTGGACGTGGGGTGGGTGGGGCAAGAGTGTCGAGAGCTGAGGAGAGTATAGCATTGTAGGAAGATAGTACCTCATCGACGGACTTGGAGGATATAATGGAGGAGAGAGATGGAGAAATGGTGGAGGAGAGAGTCGGGATCAATATTATGAAGGTTTTAAATAGGTCGGATGAGACAGGATGAGGTTGAGATGGCAGAAGCTGAAGAGTAAAGGTTAAAAGGTGATGGTCAGATGAGGTAAGGATTAAGTTGTGGAAGTCTGAGGGAGAGGAATTGGAGAAGAGTATTAGGTCAAGGCAGTGGCCGTGTATGTGGGTGGGGGCGGTGGAACAGAGTTGGAGGTCGTATGAGGAGATGAAGGCAAGGAATTTTGAGGCGTGGGGGTCGGAGGGGTTGTCGACGTGAATGTTAAAGTCGCCAAGAGTGGGGGAAAAGGGATCAAGAAAGGCGGAGAGCCAGGAATCAAAGTCAGTGAGGAAGGTTGATTGGGATTTGTCGGGTGGGCAATAAATAACAGCAACACGGAGGGGAAGTGGTAGGAGGAGGCGAATGGAGTGGACTTCAAAGGAGAGGGGGGAGGGTGACTGAGGTAGCAGGAGAGGTTGGAATTGACAGGAGGGAGAAAGTAGGAGACCAACACCACCACCGCAACCAGTAGATCGAGAGGTATGGGAGAACTGATAACCCCCATAGCAGAGAGAAACAATGGATACGGTGTCATCTGGGGGGATCCAGGTCTCAGTCAGGGTGAGAAGGTGTAGGGCATTAGAGATAAAGAGATTGTGGGTAAAAGGAAGTTTGTTAGTGACTGAGCATGCGTTCCATAGGGCACATGAGAACGGAAGAGCGGAGGGAGGAAGGAGAGGGATATAGATAAGGTTAGATAAGTTACGTGAGGATTTCTTATCAGAGTAACGTGAGGCTTTATTCCTAGAGAAGTGCAGAGATTTAGAGGGAATAGAGTGTGGGTGGTTATGTCTGGATGTGTGTGGCCTCCAAGAGGGACTTGAGAGAAGGGAAGTGAGGGGTTAGTGAGGGGTGATATTGCTGGTATCAGTTAGGTTGTGTGGAGATTTCTTTTTGGAGATAAGGTTGGAGTTGATATCTCTTTATGAGAGATTGGGGGATGAGTGAGGGAGGGTAGAAGGGGGGAGGAGCGGGATGTGGATGATATTAGATTAGATAAGGTACATGAGGAACTCTTTTTAGTGTGAGAAAGAAATCGAGGCGGGTCAGGGTTGGGGATGATGTTGCCTGAAGAGAGAAGGAGAAGGAGTAGTAGAGAGCGAGGTAAAGCGGAGACAGTATGGCGGAAGCGAGGGTGGTGTTGCCTTAGAGAAAGAGGGGTTGGTTGAATGCAGGGGTTGGTGTGCTGAAGTTCAAGAGCAGATACTAGGTGAGGGGAAAGAGTGGAGGGCGAAGTGAGGAAGGTAGGGGGGTAGGGGAAAGAGGAGGGAGGGTATTGGTAAGAGGGGAGGCAGTTGGGGAGGATGAGGACGAGAAGGACAATGTGATGTGGGGCCATGGTAATGGGCAACAAGTTCTGTGCAAACACTGGGTAGCAGTTCTATGCAAACACTGGGTAACAGTTCTATGCAAACACTGGGTAACAGTTCTATGCAGGCAGTGGGTAGCAGTTCTATGTGGCAGTGGGTAGCAGTTCTATGCGGCAGTGGGTAGCAGTTCTATGCAAACAATGGGTAGCAGTTCTATGCAAACACTGGGTAACAGTTCTATGCAGGCAACGGGTAGCAGTTCTATGCGGCAGTGGGTAGCAGTTCTATGCAAACACTGGGTAACAGTTCTATGCAAACAATGGGTAGCAATTCTATGCAAACACTGGGTATCAGTTCTATGCAAACTGGGTAGCAGTTCTATGCAAACACTGGGTAGCAGTTCTATGCAGGCAATGGGTAGCAGTTCTATGCAAACACTGGGTAGCAGTTCTATGTAAACAATGGGTAGCAGCTCTATGCAAACACTGGGTAACAGTACTATGCAGGCAATGGGTAGCAGTTCTATGCAGGCAATTGGTAGCAGTACTATGCAGGCAATGGGTAGCAGTTCTGTGCAGGCAATGGATAGCAAGTTCTAGGCGGGTAATGGAAAGGAAGATCAATGCCAGCAGTGGGCAGTAAGTCAAGGAAAGTTACTTGAAGGTAAAGGGTGGTGTTCGTGAGATGGTTGGGGTCAGGAGGCGAAGTGTGGAGGAGCGAGCGTGCCTACTCGGCTCCAGGCAGGTACGGTGATTTGGAGGAGCAGGGATCACGGCTCCGGCCAGAGCGCCCCCGGGCCCGCGCCTAAGGGCCACACCAAAGGGCCCTCTGGCGAGGCCCTCAAGCGCGGGCCCACCAGGTGCGGGCACGCCCGCTGAAGTACGCCGCTTTTAAAGGGCCCTTTGATCCTCCGTTGGCGGCGTGTGTGTGTGGCTCCCACAGGAGCACGCCGCTTTTAAAGGGCTGATTGCCCTTTGATCCTCCATTGGCAGCGTGTGTGTTGGGCTCCCGCTGGAGCATGCCGCTTTTAAAGGGCTGACTGCCCTTTGATCCTCCGTTGGCGGCGTGTGTGTGGGGCTCCCGCTGGAGCACGCTGCGTTTAAAAGGCCGATTGCCCTTTGATCCTCCGTTGGCGGCGTGTGTGTGTGATGAAATTTGGAACTGCCATATTTGAACATCCCTTTTTTGATCTAGACATCCTATACTAAATGGGGTTTATAAAGGTAAAGACCAGTGCATTTTTCCTGGAAAAAAGGTGCTGCAGGTCTCTTTCATTAATACATGAATATTGTGGATGGGTCAATTTTAGCAAGCAATTAAAATAGTGCCGCTACTCCGTACCACTGCATTTTTGTAAGTGCTGTTAAGTCAATGCTGACTCCTGGTGACTCAGCAGTCCCTGGGCTTACTTGGCAAGGTATGATCAGAAGTAGATTGCCTCGGAAGAAAAGGCCTGGCAATCAAAGCGGCTTGCCCAAGGTCACAAGGAGTACCAATGGGAATCGAACCCAAATCTATGATGCTAGGCTGTTGCTCTAATCACTGCATAGCCCCTCAAAAAAAGCCCTGGTAAAGATTAACCCCATTATGAACCCATGGAAGAAGGAGGCAACTCTACAGAGCAAAGATGGTCTTCAGCAATTATCTGTGCATCGCGGCTAATATTTGGAGGTCAGTGGAAATAAAACTGCTGTGATAACATTACAGAATGAAACAAGAATACAACAACCTAATTAACAAACGTAAACAAGAATACCACACCAATATCATTATGAAATCTGCAAATAAACTGAGAGAACTATTCAAAGTAGCCATACTCTCACCAAGGAACCATTGCACAAGAGCAACGCCAAAAATTCACCTACAAAGAATTGCATATCACCTAATGACGAAACAAGAACACAACAACCTCACCTAATGACCCTTGCCCGGTACCATGGATCAAATCAGCCAAGGAGGAGCTTGTCCCACTCATACACAAAATAACAAAAACATCCCTTACCCATGGTTATATGACAACAACTTTGAAACAAGCGTCAATAAGACCTATCTTAAAAAACCCTGCACTTGACAGGAACGACCCCACTGAATATCGACCAGTCTCAAGCTTACCATTTATGGCCAAAATCATAGAAAAAATGGTACAAATGCAGCTACAAGATCACATAAGCTCACACACACACCACTAGATCCCCATCAACATGGATTCAAGCCCAACCACAGCGTAGAAACATTGCTAACATTGTTCTTCAACATTATCAAAGGCATAGAAAACATAAAAAGAGGTTTCCTACTAATTTTCCTAGACATATCATCGGCCTTTGACACTGTATCCCACAACATACTTTTTTAAATGTCTACAGGAAATAGGTCTGCACAACATTACAATCAAGTGGTTCCGATCATACCTGGAAAATAGGCAACAACACGTCAAATGCGGAGGGAAGACATCTACTCTGTTCAGCATACATCAGGGCATACCACAGAGGTCAGCTATATCCTCACTGCTCTTCAACCTTTACATCCAGCCTATCTGCAATGTCATTAAAAGCACAAAATTAACTACCAACTATACACTGATAACATCATGATATATACTCCAGTTGACACAGACAAACCAGGTTACACAATTATAACCAAATGCCTCAAGGAAATGATCACATCCTGCTCTCCTCTCTGGCTCCGTGCTCCTCAATTGGGTTAGAGCACACCTGAGTGGGTACCGCCATCTCTTCCCGCTCAGGAGCCTCCAGCCCAATCGGGGCTGTGGGAGGCGGAGCCCAACGCCGCAAAAATAAGCCGCCGTCAGGCAGCCAGCCTTTCTCCTGCTCTCCTCTCCGGCTCCGTGCTCCCCGATCGGGGTAGAGCACACCTGAGCGGGTGCCGCCATCTCTTCCCGCTCAGGAGCCTCCAGCCCAATCGGGGCTGTGGGAGGAGGAGCCCAATGCCGCAAAAAGAAGCCGCCGTCAGGCAGCCAGCCTTTCTCCTGCTCTCCTCTCCGGCTCCGTGCTCCCCGATCGGGGTAGAGCACACCTGAGCGGGTGCCGCCATCTCTTCCCACTCAGGAGCCTCCAGCCCAATCGGGGCTGTGGGAGGTGGAGCCCAACGCCGCAAAAAGAAGCCGCCGTCAGGCGGGCCCTTTGGCGTGGCCCTTAGGCAGTGGCACTCCGGCAACACCACAAGCGAAAACAGAGCTCTCCCCTGCAGCAGAGCCAGTGTCAGGAAAAGCTGTTGCAACCGGAACACCCACAGACACAAGCCCCGAACTGGACCCTAAGGTTGTAGCTTTCTGCAAAGTCCTGATGTCAGGAGGCTATACAGAGAAAGTTACGGTAAGGCAGCACGGCTAACCTACTGGAAACTGGAAACACTCAAACACTGCTGTGCCGGAAAAACACTGGGATCAGGACTCTGACAGAACCGAGGTAATACGATTTTTACCCTATGACTCAGTTTACAGTACTGTACTCCCTTGCACAGCTCATTGCCAACAATGCAGACACCACGTGACAAGATCTGGTTTAACATCTAGCCCAGACATTCCTCTCCCATGCTCTCTACAACAAGTATAGCCTCGCTATATAGCCACTACATATCATGACTATTTAAATTTATTTATCTATTTACCATACTGTCGTCAGTACCTCTAATTGTACCAGTCACCACTGTTCCGTGTATTTACCATACTGTTGCCAGTAACCTTTAATAGCACTAGTCGCTACTGTTCCATTACCAGTATCCACTGTACTGTTGCCAGTAATCCTCCATTGCCAATCAACCTTTATACTGTTGTCAGTAGCCCTATCAGTTCCAATCACCATTGTACTGCTATCAATAATCTACTATTGCTAACAATATACCCTACTGTGGTCAGTAACCTCACCAGTTCCAGTCATCAGTATACTTTTACTAGTTGTCTAACTTTAACCACTGCCTGTGACTATACTGTCTGTTGCGACCCAGCATACTGCTATAAGTATCAAGAGTTTGTAATTATCTTCCTGGTAGTCTAACCTGATTGTCCCGCTTCCAATTACATAGTGCTCTTCCAAGATGGGTTCCCCCATTACCACCATAATAGGATGCTATATAATCATATCAAGTTGGTTCTCCAACTCTCTCGCCTTAACCCCAGCATCCAACCAGATTCCTATTTTACGGAGCCATGGGAGAAGGTGGTCCAGTGCATCCCACGACAACATAACTTGGGATACCCGCCCACACCACCCCCATCTGTTACACATTGCACTTCAACACAATACGAAACCCAAATGTTTTGAAAACCCCTACCCTCATAGCCTAAAATGTGCCCTCATCAACGCCCGTTCTATCCGGAAGAAGTGGCCAGCCGTCATCGACATCATTGCCAGCCACAGCCTTGATATATTCATGGTCACTGAGACGTGGTTATCCGCCGAAGACAACGTCATACTCAACCAGCTCCTCCCCCAGAATTTCACCGCACATTCAAGTCATAGACAAGACAAAAGAGGAGGTGGCGTGCTCATCCTCACAAGGACAGACCTCCATTTTCGAACGGTAGACTCCACCAGTACAAACCACCTGGAGACCGTCACCATCTCCAACAAACACTGCTCAATCAACCTGCTTTACAGAGTACCTTCAGCCTCCCCAGATGACCTCTCGGCTATCATCGATCTGGCAGCTAACACTCATAACCCAAGCATCCCAAATTGGATCCTAGGTGACTTTAACCTGCCTACACTACAAGATAATCAAGCATCAGCCTTCCTCGATGCCCTCAACAATCTGGGCTTCAAGCAATTAGTTAATGATCCTACGCATATTAAGGGAAATATCCTGGATCTAGTATTCGCCCCGCAAACCTCTCTTAACCCAGCCCAGGATCCTATAACCTCCATAACTCCTGTTCCTTGGTCAGATCACAAACTGATCATCATCCAGATTCCTTCGTACAAAGCCTACACAAAAATCAGTAAATTACAAAGCAACACCACAAGACCGCCCTCTCGATGTTTCAAGCCTTACAACAGAGATCTTATCCTTGCGGAAACGCATCAACTCTTCTCTGAAACCACCCAGAACCTTGACGACCTAATTTCTCACTGGAACAATTGCCTCAGCTCAATTGCCCAACGTACACCAACCAACAGGCCCCCAGGTAAAAGGATGAGTGCCCCTTGGTACTCAGCCGATTTTAAAGCATCACTTAACCAATTACAGAAACTAGAGAAACGCTGGCGCCGATCTCATTCTTTAAATGACCAGACAACATACAACTGTCATCTGGCTGTGCATCGCAACGCAATCACCGACACGATGAAGCAGTACTACTCTGACACCTTAAAGAGATCGCTTAATAAACCACATGACCTTTTCGACTTGGTTAAGATCTTATCAAAGGAACCATCCTCTGGACCTCCATTCGAGATACACCCACAAGATTTCGCAACCTATCTCCAATCCAAGATATGCCAGACCAACAAAACCTCTACTACAACCTCCGCAATAGAGCAAGACTGCCAAACAACACTAACCGTGTTTTCTACCCCCACCAAGAGAGGACTTGAAGACACTATTGCGGCCCTTAATACCACTACTGCCCAGTCTGATCCATGCCCAGCCTTCTGGATCAAGGAGCTTCGCAGTCACTTCAGTCCAGTACTGTCCAAAATAATTAACCTCTCCTTCACAACCGGCTCTTTCCCTTCAGCCCTGAAACACACCTCTATTAGACCTCTGCTAAAAAACTGCAAGCTCGATCCCCAACAGGTGGAATCCTACAGACCCATATCAAGCATTCCACTACTTGCGAAGATCATTGAAAAGGAAGCTCAACGTCAAAACCCTCCTTACCACTCTATTCTGCAAGATAATCACAGGCATTGATGACATCCGTCAAGGATTTGCTCTCATCTTTCTGGACATCGCTGCAGCTTTTGATTCAGTAAACCACGAGCTTCTATTAGGACGACTGATTGACAAAGGCATTAATGGACGAGCGCTCAAATGGTGCAGATCCTACCTGTCCGAAAGATGGCAACATGTTCGTTCTGGAGGGATAAATTCTGAACCTTTTCACCAAAGTCAAGGAGTCCCACAAGGATCCTCCCTTTCGGCGCTCTTGTTCAATATTTACATGCAGCCAATTTGTAATATCATCCGGTCCTTCAATGTTGACTGCATGTTATATGCAGACGATGTCCTGCTCTACATACCCTTCTCTACTGAGCATCTGGACCTCTCCCCACTGACGAGTTGTTTCGATGCAATATCTGACTGGCTCCTCTCTCAAAACCTCAGAATACAACATAAGAAAACGGAAGTACTCTTCATTACGAGGAACCCCAACTTTACCCCACCGCAATATCTTAAAGTAAAAGAAGCTGAGCTTCAATCTAAATCCTCAATACGATACCTGGGAGTCACCTTAAATCAACACCTAGATATGAAGGCCCACATAGGAAACATAGTCAGATCAGTCTACTACAAGATCCGCTCACTTAGGCATCTTCGTTCCATCCTTGAATCAACTGATTTTCGGACAATTTTCCAGGCATTGGTCATACCTCATTTTGACTATGCTAATGCCATATTACAAGGTCTTCCCCAATCTACGTTAAACCCGCTGCAGCTAGCCATGAATGCGGCAGCAAGAGTCCTCCACGGAGCCTCCACGTGACGCCTCTGCTGATACAGCTGCATTGGCTACCCATTCATGCAAGAATTGTTTTCAAGACCTTGATAATTTTATTTATTTTTTATACCGCTACTTCCAGCAATCAGCAGCAGTTTGATTACAGATTGGAAATTGTCAAATCATGACAGGAAATTTTTGAGGTATAAACACATTGATTAGACAGGAAAGCACAGCACACAGAGAACTATTTTACAGGGAACATGGGCTATGGAGGGTTAAGTGGCTTGCCCAAGACCACAAGGAGCACCTGTGGGACTAGAAACCCCAGTCCTTCCGGCCCAAGGTTGCTGTCCTCTAGTGGGATTTGAACCCCCGACCTTCCGGTCCGAAGTACCTTGCCCCAACCACTAGGCCACTCCTCCACTCTTAATCACTTTTAAAGCTGTTCACAATCTCTCATCTGCATCCTTAACCTACCTCATCCATTCCACATCCCCAAATAGAATAAGATCATCCACGGCTATAAACTCCCTAAAAGTCCCGAAGGCACTTACTGTCTGCACCAAATCGACAGCCAACAGGGCCTTCAGTCTCAGTGCCCCAAGATACTGGAATGCATTACCCCATGATATCCGGGCTATTAAGAACCTATCACAGTTTAGGAAAGCCCTCAAAAGCCACCTCTTCAACAAGTACCTTATAGAGCCCAACTGCATCCCCTAGAGCTTCAAGACACCCCCGATACCATTCTCAGACAAATTTATAGTATCCCAACAACACACCAAGTGGATACTCAAACCTATGACGTGGATTGTGTTTTCTATGCTACCTCTTTGATTATGACTTCATGTAGTAAGTTTTGTAAATAGTTTACCCCTGTTATCCAAGTTTTTGTTCCCTGTTATATGTAAACTCATACATGTTAACTGTACTGAGCATTTTGTTCCATGTAAACCGCGCTGATGCTGAATAGTGCGGTATATAAGAGACTGTAAATAAATAAATAAATAAAATAAAATGGCTCAGCGACCACAACCTCAGCATAAATTACAAAAAGACAGAAACCCCTTTCATAACAAGAAACACAGTATTCACTTACCCAAGTAAAATCAAGCTACAAACCAGAAGCATAACCGTGAAAAATGAAGCCAGATACCTAGGAGTCATCCTCGATGAACCTGAACTTACAGTCCAACATAAACATGACTACAAAGATAGCATACCACAAAATGAAGATCATCCAGAAAATGAAGTCACTCCTCAGCCAGAATGACTGGTACAGTACTCCAAGCCATTGTTACACCAATTCTGAACTACTGCAGCTCACTGTACCAAGAGCTACCAAGGCAGTCCATCTATCCCCTCCAAATGACCCAGAACATGGCAGTTCATATCACCACAGGATCTGCAAAACACAACCACATTATGCCTATACTGAACCAACTACACTGGCTCTCAATGAACAGTTGCACCAGGTTCAAAACACTCAACATCTTCAAAATGGTGCTGAGGCCAATCAGAGCCAAGGAACTTCACCTGCATTGTTTAAAGCACAGGCGTGCTTTACTAGTCAGCAGAGAATTCACACAAACCCGATATAGTGAAGAAATAAATAATAATCTATAAAAAATTCACCATCTAAGTTCCCCAACCAATTTCTTATTTCTTTTGTCGGAGCGTGTCGAGTGGAGGGTAAGAATTGATTATCTAACCCACGCCAGACGACAAACTACTTTTTTATTTTATAAGGTACTCCACCTCTAAATCAAGTTTTTTAAAAAACTCTTAACTTATCTGTCCAAAGTATCAAAATTCTTCAATAAAGTTGTCACTGTTGTCCGATATACAATGTTCTGCACGATGTGCACGTTTCGGAAAAAATTCCTGTCTCAAGTGCCATCCCGTCAGTATGTCCAACCAATGCAACTGTGAACCCAAAAAACGCCGTCTTGCAGCTTGAGGTTTATTCTTTAATCAATATGGTCACGACTTCATTCGCTCATTTTAAAGGAGAACCAACCAAAAAGGAAGGGGAAAACCCACTATCAAGGGAATCCCACATCTTATTGGTTCGACTGAGACAACAACTTCTCTATATAGAATGACGTCAGAAAAGACTCAGCCAATCTATTTCAAGATTTAACCCCTTAGGGGACATAGTATTAAACTGGAAAATCCAACGTTGTTCCTTCCATTGTAATTTGCTCTCTCGATCTCCACCCCGAGAGTCCCAGGGAACATGATCAATTACTGTCCACCGTAGATCTTCAAAATTATGTTGGCAGGTAATGCAGTGAGTAACTAAGAACATAAGAACATAAGATATGCCATACTGGGTCAGACCAAGGTCCATCAAGCCCAGTATTCTGTTTCCAACAGTGGCCAATCTAGGTCATATGTACCTAGCAGTTTCCCCAAGAGACACAAGTTCCAAAATGCTTGTACTGGGTCAAGCATTGATATCTTCGGTCACTTCTTAATAATGGTTTATGGACCTTTCCTCCAGGAACTTGTCCAAACCTTTTTTAAACCCAGCTACACTAAAAGCCTTTACTACATCCTCCGGTAACAAATTCCAGAGTTTGATTACACGTTGAGTGAAAAAATATTTTCTTTTATTAGTCTTAAATAGTTTACCCTGTAGCTTCATTGCATGTCCCCTAGTCTTTCTATATTCTGATAAGGTGAACAATCGATCTACGTTTACCCGTTCCACTCCGTTCATTAATTTATAGACTTCTATCATATCTCCCCTCAGCCGTCTCTTTTCCAGGTTAAAGAGCCCTAACCTTTTTAGCCTTTCTTCATAGGAGTATCCTTCCATCCCCTTTACCATTTTGGTGGCTCTTCTCTGTATCTTTTCTAAAATCGCTATATCCTTTTTAAGATACGGCGACCAGAATTGCACACAGTATTCAAGGTGCGGTCTCACCATGGAACGATATAGAGGCATTATAATATCTTTTGTTTTATTTTCCATTCCTTTCCTTATCATACCTAGCATTCTATTTGCTCTCTTGGCCACCGCTGCACACTGGGCCGAGGGTTTTAACATGGTATCCACAATGACGCCTAAATCTTTTTCCTGGGTGGTGGTTCCTAATGTGGAACCTTGCATCATGTAACCATAGTTTGGGTTGTTCTTCCCTAGGTGCATAACCTTGCACTTGTCCACATTAAATTTCATCTGCCATTTTGATGCCCAGTCTTCCAATTTATCAAGATCTTCTTGCAATTTTTCACAATCGTCTTGGGTTTTAACAACTTTAAATAGTTTTGTGTCATCTGCAAATTTGATAACCTCACTCGTTATTCCACTTTCCAGGTCATTTATGAATATGTCAAAAAGCAGCGGACCCAGCACAGATCCCTGGGATACACCACTATTCACCTTTCTCCATTGGGAAAATTGGCCGTTTAGCCCTACCCTCTGCTTTCTATCTTTTAACCAGTTCCTGATCCACAATAGTACACTGCCCCCTATCCCATGACTCTTTAGTTTTGCCAAAAGTCTCTGATGAGGGACCTTGTCAAAGGCTTTCTGAAAGTCCAGATACACAATACTCACCTTTGTCCACCTGTTTATTCACTCCTTCAAAAAAACATAACAGATTAGTAAGACAAGATCTACCTTGTCTAAAGCCATGTTGGCTGTCTCCCATTAGGTTGTGACTATCTACATGCTGAGTAATTTTATTCTTTATGATGGTTTCTACCATTTTTCCCAGTACTGATGTCAGGCTCACCAGTCTGTAGTTTCCCAGATCACCCCTGGAACCCTTTTTAAAAATTGGTGTTACATTGGCGATCCTCCAATCTTCAGGTATTAGAGATGATTTTAATGATAGTTCACAGATTACTGATAGCAGGTCTGCAATCTCATATTTCAGTTCTTTCAACACCCTTGGATGTATACCATCTGGCCCCGGTGATTTGCTACTCTTCAGTCTATCTAATAGTTGTAAGACATCTTCCCAATGTATCGATATTTCCTTCAATTCTTCCGCACCTTTAAATACCACTTCAGTCATGGGTAACATCCCTACATCTTCCTCAGTAAAGACCGAAGCAAAGAATTCATTCAGTCTCTCCGCTATCGCCTTGTCGCCTCTTAGTGCTCCTTTAACCCCTTTATCATCTAATGGACCAACTGACTCTCTCACAGGTTTTTGCTACGAATGTACTTGAAAAGGTCTTTATTTCGCGTTTTTGCTTCCGCAGCAAGCTTCTTCTCAAATTCTCTCAGTGCTGTTTGTAACTGTTGTCGTAGCCTTGAAGAATGCTCAGCCAAACGTTTTTTAATTGGGCGAATCGTTCGGCCCACATATAATAAATCACAAGGGCACCAAAGCAAATATACCACATAAGATGACAAACAGGTGGTACGCCACCGACGTTTATATACACACTGTGTCCCCGGATGCTGCCATTCGGACCCCGATTTCCAAAATGCAGGCATGTTAAAAAAAACCAACAAAACACTCATAGAGGGTAGCAATCAAGAATTGTTTGCTTGGGGCAGCAGAAAGCCTAGAGCTAGCCTGCTTAATGGGATGCATCCGACGGAATGAGTGTCAGTTCTTACAGACAGAGCTGGTGGTTTTGCTTTGGCTTTTCATTGGCAGTAAAACTATGGTGGTGAAAGAGTTGTCCCTTGGCTGGATTGTTTCTCTGTTTCTATTCCAGTGAGGGTGGTAGAGACGAGGACTGTATCTGAATTCAAGAATGTATGGGACAAACATAGAAGATCTCTAAAGGAAAAAAGGAATGGTAGCAGTTGATATGGAAGGCAAGACTGGATAGACCGTATGGTCTTTATCTGCTGTCCTGTTTCTATGATTCTATGGATTATCAGAGTGATAGCCTTGAGCTCTTTTCCATTACTTTAATATCAATTGAACTCTTCTTCAGTTTTAAGTCATGTGCAACGCTCCTGTGAAGCTGCATGAGAGTCCTCCGACTTAGCTGCTGCTGGTGGGGGGAGGTACTGTGATATCATGACTGTGGAAAAGGGCCAACTAGGCCAGGCTTGAAAACCAAATTGGATACGATTAGGGAATTGGATGAATCAGCTTCTGACACACAAACCTATGTCACTATGGTTCACCCAGTATACGGGAATCTGGATTTAATGAACTCAGGAACAGACAGTGATTCTGGATCTATACTATCCATAGGGATAGGAAGTGCTAGCAGTTGTTCTATACATGAAACTGGATTGTAGAACCTAACTATAGGCCATAGAAAATTACAGGTCTAAACTGCAGTAGAGCTGTCTTTTTAAATGTACTTCTGCTTTTCTGTAGGACATTAGAATTAGCAAATAGAGCTTATGTGGACATAGTTATTGGGTCAGGCTAACTTCTCTAAAATCAAGTAGAACAAATAGTACATCCTCTTTCTCTGAAACATGATAGGCTAAAGAATTAGCTGGGTCAGGATGAACTGCTTTTAGGAACTAGGCCTTAGGTCAACAGAAAACAAAGCTTGCGTAAATAGTAGAAAATCATCAAATATCATAAGTAACTAATTAGCTTCTGTTGTATTGTGGCAGGTGCAGGCCTGTGACCCACGGTGTCTGACATAGGCAGGCCAGCATGGCTAGCTTGACCTGTAAATGAGGCCTGTGGAGAGGCATATAGGATTGCACATCCCCCAATATGCTGCTATTGTAAGATAGAACTCAGTAGAAGTATTGAATTCGCTTAGGTAAGCAGAACTGCAGAACTAAGAAATGGAAAAATACAGAAAAGACATGTTTGAAAGTTACTGATAAGAAAAAGTACATCTGCAAAGAAATAATGAGGAGTGCTGACAGATGAGTTACAGAACCTTGCTCTTCTGTATGCACAAATTGGTCCTATAACCTTGAGAGTGTGAAAGTAACAAGTTGATGAACTGACCATTGTAATTGGGACTAGAAGGGGGGCAGGCAGGTGTCATGCCCACAGAAGGGACATAATTGGATAAACTTATCAGTACCGGGACCAATAGAAGAGGTACGGGAGGTACGGGAGGTTACCGGGACCAATGAAATGTTTTTCTATACCTAGAATGGAACAGAAGTCTATAAAAGTTGTTGTAATGCTTGAAAACTTTGCTCAGCCATTTTGAAATTGACTTGCTTGAGACTTGTGCACAAATAAATGATTTGGACCTTCTGAACAGACTCCTGGTATCATTGGTTTGTCTGCGCTTTGCTGCTACATATTCCTTGGTGCGTTGGCTGGGAAGTTGTGGAATCAAAGTGTATATAGGGCAATATACCACGACTTTCCGCCTCTATAGGCTTGGTCATGCCGGGATTGCGCCCTTCCGACGAGGGCCGCTCCCTGGCGCCACCGGTCCCTTGTATCGGAGGGAGCTGGTCGGACCTCGGCGGGTGCCGGGCCCGGTTGGAGCCAACGCCTCGAACCCGAGTGAGGGGAGTCCGAGGTCCAACTCATGCGCCTGCTTGGGAAGTTTGAGGACCGGATCCGGTGAGTATAGTTTTGATTTTGGGTCTAGACAGAAATAGAAAGAGCAGTACTGCCATTGGAATTTGGAATTTGTAATCTCGAGATATTGGGAATTGGTAAGAGAGCATGATCAACTCTCAAGGAAGAGCCGAGTAGCCTGGCATGGGAATTCGCTGGGTGAAACCCTCATCCTTTTTGTAATTGGGAAAAAGACTAGTCAGAATAGATAGAAACGAATGCATTCTGGGATACGTTGCTAGCATGATTGTGTGAACGAAGTGTGAATGAGAGGTCTGGCAGCACGGACCAAGTGAAGGCGGACCCCTGATTAGCGCATTTCCTGACCGGGCGACCGCGTTCAGGTCGCGAAAAGGGGGAAGCGATTGTCGTCTTGTCTTGTTATTTGTATTCCCTATACGTTTCCAGGGCCGTGAGGACCCCTTACCCACGGTCCGCCCTCCTTTTCCCTTCTGTCTGTTGTTGCGCGCACACATCGAAATGGGAGGGGCGGGGTCTACTAGAAACACTCCATTAGAACGTATGATCGCACATTTTAAAGAGGGATATTCAGGAGATTATGGTATTAAAATGACAGCAGCCCGTTTGCAGATTTTGTGTACTAGGGAGTGGCCCGATCTAGACCCCATCTGGCCCCGAGAGGGAACGTTCACTGTAGAGATTATTCAGTCAATACATCGTAGAGTGCGGGTAGCGCACCCCGATCAGTACCCCTATATAGATTCCTGGTTAAGTATTTGTGAAGATCCGCCCTCCTGGGCGCAGCGCTGTTATGAGGAACAGTGCAGAATAATGTTAGCTAAAACAGATTCTAGACAGAAAACGGAACAGCCTAGAATGAAAGAGCAGGATAAGAAAGCCAAGAAGAAACCCATCTTGGTAGATCCTGATTCCCCAGAAATAGTCCTCAGGCAGCCCCGAACCCCAGGTCCAGTAAGAGTAGCCCGGCGTCCTGCCCCAGAACCCCAGAGACGGCCAGAGCCGAGGCGGGACCCAACCCCTGATCCCCCTCCTGGAGAAGAGAAAGAGGAAGAATTAGTGGAAAGAGAAGTGGAGGACGTAAAAAGTGAGTCAGAAGCGGAGATAGAAGAAGGAGAAAGAGAGAATTCCCCAGAAGAGGAGGAGGACAGTGTACAAATAGTCGAGAAAGCCAGCGCTAGCACTAGCATGCCAGTGAAAGAGAAACCCAAAGCAAAACCTGTTGAGAAAAAGAAAGTGACTCCTGCAAAGGCAACGGCCATAACCCTTAGATCCCAAACCCAAAAGACGCCTGTAACAGCCAAACTGTTTCCCTTAAGGCAAGTCCCGGGAGTGCCCGTAAAGAATGATAATGATGAAGTGGTAGCGGGACCCTTAACTTATGTGTATATCCCTTTTTCTACAACTGATTTATTAAATTGGAGGTCACATTATGCCTCCTATACTAGTAAGCCCCAGGAGCTGACAGAATTAGTAAGTAGTATTATGGAAACTCACCAACCCACTTGGCCAGATTGCCGTCAGCTCCTGACCACCCTATTCACTACAGAAGAACGAGCGAGAATTAGAAAAGCAGCTATTGAATGGATGGCAGAAAACCCTGCAGCTCCGGCGCAGGGGCAGAATATAATAGACCGTAGGGAAGCAGCTCAGAGAGAATTCCCGAATGAAGACCCCCAATGGGATCCAAATACAGATGAAGGATCCACAGCCCTAGCCCATTTTCGCCAAGGCTTTTTACAAGGCCTGAGAAGGGGGGGCCAAAAAGCTATGAACCTTTCCAAAGTTACAGGAGTTATCCAAGGGATAGATGAGAGCCCAGCAGATTTTTATGAAAGATTAACTGAAGCATACAGAATGTATACTCCCTATGATCCCGAGGCACCAGGAAGTTTATGTATGGTGAATTCTGCTTTTGTAAACCAGTCTCAACCAGACATTAGACGTAAATTACAGAAATTAGAAGGGTTTGCGGGCATGAATGCAACACAGTTATTGGAAGTCGCTCATAAAGTGTATGTGAATCGTGATACTGAAAGACAGAGAGAATGTGATAGAAAGATGAAGAAGAAAGCTGATTTTTTGGCTGCGGCCATAGTTGAAAAGAAAAGGGGAGGTGTCCCTAGTCGAAGGAGCAGAGGAAGAGGGCGGGGTCAAGGCGGAGGCCAGACCCAGAGACTAGGCGTGAACCAATGCGCCTATTGCAGAGAGGAAGGACATTGGAGAGATACGTGCCCGCAACTCGAAGACGCCCAGCAAGATGACGACAACGATCATCAGTGGCGAGAAGAAAGACGAGGCCGTCCCCGAGGCCGAGGAGGAGCCAATCGAGAACAATTCCAGCGAGAGAGAGGAGGAGGAGCCATTCAAGCATTGGCCACACGAGCCCATGATGAGGATGACGTGGATTAGGACAGACCGGGCTCCAAGTTTGCTTTAGGTCTCCAGGAGCCTATGGTCGGAATACAAATAGGAGACCAAATTATGAACTTTATGGTTGATACTGGAGCAGAGCATTCAGTAATAGACAAAAAGATAGCCCCATTCACTACAAAAGCAGTCACCATTATAGGAGCAACTGGTGCCAAAGCCACAAAGTCTTTTCTTCAAAACCGAATATGCAGTCTAGGAGGACAGCAAGTAACTCATCAATTCCTTTACATGCCCGAATGTCCAGTACCACTACTGGGACGAGATATGCTAGCCAAGCTTCAAGCACAAATATCTTTCTCTGAGCAAGGAGAAATGCAAATGACAGTAAATTCCCAAGCCAAACCAGCAGGAGTAATGCTGCTGACAGTTCCCCGAGAAGAAGAATGGAGATATTACATTGATGATTCTGTCCAAGATACCTATTTTGAACAAACTTTAAAAAACATTCATGCACCACCTGGAGTATGGGCAGAAGGCAGTCCCCCAGGCCTAGCCAAGCATATAGCTCCAGTGATTGTAACCCTCAAGCCTAGTGCTACACCAGTGCACGTCAAACAGTACCCTCTCCCAAGAGCCGCAATTATTTATTTATTTATTTATTTAACATTTTTATATACCGCACTATTTACATCAGCGCGGTTCACATGTAACACAAATGTCCAGTGTGGGGAAACTACATTGGACTTACAATAAACAGGAATTTGAACTTGGAGAACATGTCAAACTATGTACATCACTCTTCGATCTATCTATGCATGTATTTAAAATCCATTGTGAGGTGTAGAGTTAAGGTCGGTCAGGTGATTAACCGGGAGAGGAGGGACGGAGGGTCGGAGAGGGCGATTGGATGGATGGTGGGTAGGGATGAGGTGTGGCTACGTAATGTCTTCTAAGTTGGGGAAGCATTGCAGGAAGAGGTAGTGCTTCAAAGCCTTTCTGAATTGGTGAAGGTTGTTTATGGCACGGATGTTGGTTGGTAGGTTGTTCCAGCATGAAGGTGCTGATAGCGCAAAGGCGCGGTCTCTGGTGGTTTTCGTACATTTGGTGATGGGTTTCGGGAGTATTAGGGAGTTGGTGGCGGCGGATCTTCTCAGTCTGTTGGGTGGGGTGAGTTGAATAAGTTCAGAAAGGGCGCTGGCTGTGCATTTGTTGATGGCTTTGAAAGTTATTGTTAAGATTTTGAAGGTGATCCTATGGCGTACTGGGAGCCAATGTAGCGTTTTCAGGATGGGGGTAATGTGCTCCCTTCTAGAGGCTTGGTGAAGGGTTCGGGCTGCAGTGTTCATTGCTAGCTGCAGCGGTTGAAGAGTGCACTTCGGAAGGCCGTGGAGAATGGAGTTCGCATAGTCGAAATGGGGCATCACCAGTGACTGAAAGACTGTTCGAAAGTCCTCTGGCTCAAGTAGAGGTCTGATGTTACGTAACATACGGATCTTGTGGTAAATAGCTTTTGAGATGTTGCTTATCTGGGCGTTTAAGTTGAGATGTTGGTCGAGCGTTACTCCAAGGTAACGGATCGTTGACTTTGTGAGAAGTTCGGCGTCACGTACTTTCAGTGAAGGTGGCGGGGTAAATTTTTGATCTCTGCTGCTGAAAAGTACATCCGTCTTTTTAAGGTTGATTTTGAGCTTCTGCGAGTGTAGCCAGTCTGTGACTGCGTTGAAACATGAGGATAATCGGGATAGGTCTGGGTGATCAGTATGTATTTGAAGTATGCAATTGAAGGCATTCATCGCCACCTACAAAGATTGCTCGAGTATGGCCTACTAAAAGTATGTCAATCCCCATGGAACACCCCACTTTTGCCAGTAAAGAAACCTGGGACAGATGATTATCGCCCAGTGCAAGATTTGAGAAGAGTGAATGATGCCGCTGAAACCATACATCCAGTTGTGCCCAATCCTTACACTCTTCTAGGACTGATACCTGCTGAAGCTACCCATTTCACTGTACTGGATTTGAAAGATGCATTCTTTTGCATAAGATTATCCCCTGTAAGCCAAATATTGTTTGCATTTGAATGGCAGGACCCCATCTCTGGAAGAGGGGGCCAACTCACCTGGACAAGATTACCCCAAGGATTCAAGAATTCACCTACCATCTTTAGTGCTGCACTAAATCAAGACCTTTCAAGCTATCCAGTAGCCCCGGGGAAGAGAGTGCTTCTCCAGTACGTGGATGATCTGTTGATAGCTGCCGTATCAGAAAGAGAATGTATATTAGCCACCAAAGATCTCTTGCAGTTACTAGATGAAGCTGGATACAAAGTTTCCAGAGCCAAAGCACAGCTATGTCAAAAAGAAGTGAAATACTTGGGTTTTCGTATTACCCAAGGAAGCAGAAGATTAGGCAGAGAAAGAAAAGAAGCAGTATGCAGAATTCCAACTCCAACAACCAGAAAGCAGGTCAGAGCCTTTCTGGGAGCGGCAGGATATTGCCGAATTTGGATACCCAACTTTGCCCAAATTGCCAAACCACTGTATGAAGCCACAAAAGGAGAAGAGAAGTCACCACTGGAGTGGGGACTTGAGCAGGATACAGCCTTCCAGAAGCTAAAAGAAGAATTGATGTCATCACCAGCACTTGGACTACCAGATGTCCACAAACCTTTCCACTTGTTTGTACATGAAGCACAGGGAAATGCCCTAGGCATGTTGACTCAGAAATTGGGAAATTGGGAGCGACCTGTAGCCTACCTATCGAAACAATTGGACCCTGTGGCCAAAGGATGGCCACCTTGCTTGAGAGCAGTCGCAGCTACAGCGCTACTAGTGAGTGAAGCAGACAAACTCACACTAGGACAGAACATACGAGTCACTGTGCCACATGCAGTCCTTGCCCTTATGGAACAAAAAGCAAATTATTGGCTCACCAATTCCCAAATGTTGAAGTACCAGAGCATGTTATGTGAAAACCCACAGATACAACTCGAAGTGAGCCATGCCCTGAATCCAGCCACCTTGATACCCATCAGTGAAGAACTCCCAGAACATGACTGTATCGAAGTCATGGAGACTGTGTTCTCTAGTCGACCTGACTTAACAGATGTGCCCATAGACAATCCCGACCAGATCTATTATGTTGATGGGAGCAGTCTCATCCTTGACGGACGACGCTGTGCCGGATATGCAGTCGTCACTCAACACGAAGTAGTTGAATCATCAGCTCTAGCCTCAGGCACATCAGCCCAGAAAGCCGAATTGATAGCACTTACCAGAGCATTGTTGTTAGGAGAAAAACTTGTGCTAAATATATATACAGATTCCAAATATGCCTTCACTACCTTGCATGCCCATGGAGCTCTCTATAAAGAAAGAGGACTCATCACATCCGGAGGAAAATCAGTCAAATATGGTCCCGAGATATTGATGTTACTTGATGCCGTTTGGGCCCCAACACGTGTAGCTGTCATGCATTGCAGAGGACATCAAGCAGGAAAAGGAGAAGTTGCCCAAGGAAATAGATTTGCAGATGCCTCAGCACGACAAGCAGCTATGACAGGACAAATTGCCCCACAAGCCATGCCAATGCAAGCAGCATTGTTTCCAGTACCCTTGAATCTATGGACCCCACGATATACCACCAAAGAATTGGATTACTATTGTGACAAAGAAAATGGAGTATTGAAAGACGGATGGATTGAGCTGCCACCAGAAGAGGGCAGTCAACCTCCAGGACGAATAGTAATTCCTGAATTGTTAGGACCATCTTTTGTCAAAGCTTTCCACGAAGCTACCCACTATGGGAAGAGTGCTATGGAGAAAGCACTCAGACCACATTTCTACATCCCTTTGATGACAACCATATCAGCCTCAGTAGCACGTCAATGTGTAACTTGTGCCAAAAATAATGCCAAGCAAGGCCTTATTACAGCACCCCGAGTTCAGTCAGGAGGTGTCACCCCCATGCACAACCTCCAAGTTGATTTTACCGAAATGCCAAAAGCCAATGGATACCATTATCTACTAGTATTAGTTTGTACTTTCTCTGGGTGGGTAGAAGCATTCCCAACCAGAACTGAGAAAGCCCGAGAAGTTACCAAAGTCTTAATGAGAGAGATTGTCCCCAGATTCGGAATTCCAGCAGTAATAGGGTCAGACAATGGACCCTCATTTGTCTCCCAAGTTACTCAGCAGTTAGCAAAAGCCTTGCAGATACAGTGGAAGCTCCACACTGCATACAGACCCCAGAGTTCAGGGAAAGTTGAGCGAATGAATCGTACGTTGAAAGCCCAAATGTCTAAGCTTTGTCAGGAGACACACTTGAAATGGCCCCAAGTGCTCCCCATAGCTTTACTCAGAATACGCTCAGCCCCTGTAAAGTCAACAGGATTTTCCCCTTTTGAAGTCTTGTATGGTAAACCCCCACCAATAGTGCAGGGAGTCAAAGGAAGTTTAGCCCAGATTGGTTCAGAAGTAACCAGACAAGAACTCCTAGCTCTTAGTTTTGTTCTGCAGACTCTCCATACGTGGATCCAAGACCAGTTGCCTATCAACTTGACGGAACCCTTGCATCCCTACCAGCCTGGAACTTCGGTGTGGATCAAAGATTGGAAGAAGATACCGTTGGAACCCCATTGGAAGGGACCGTACACCGTCATCCTGTCTACCCCAACTGCAGTAAAGGTAGCCGAGATTGACGCCTGGATCCACCACAGCAGAGTCAAGCCCGCCGCCGATCCTGAACCAGAGCAGTGGACAGCAGAGCAGCACCCTGATGTACCCTTGCGAGTTACTCTGAGACGGCAACCAGCAGCATAGACACTTCATCACAAGTGCTTTGCAGTAGCCAAGTCTTTCGAAGAGGATTGCTGTTTTCCATGCAGCAACAGTTTTGTTTCAACGAACCCGATTTGTGTGTGATTTGACACACTACTTTGAGACTACATTGACTAAGCCAGACTTCACAAGCCAACTGAATTGCTAAGTTGGTTAATGTGTGCTGGACATCTTGAGGATCTTCAATCAACACTCAGCACCCGTTAAATTGCTTCATTAGCAAACGGGACGAAGAATAATAGTCCGTCGTGATCAAGATCAGCAAGCTGAGGATTCAGAAGTACTCCAATCAACATCAACATGTATCTTTGTTTTTGCTTTGCCTTGGTTGCCTTCTTTGGAGGTTTTGAACTGACTTATGCTTTACCTCCATGCACTGCCTGCATTACTTCTACTAGAACTGGACTGAAAGTAACTCAGACTTTGCTTTACCATTCTTACTATACCTGCAAGGGAACAATAACTCGGTGTATCTATAACACCACTGAACTAAATGTTTGCACTCATGGCAAAATTAAAGCATGCTATAATCCGCATCAGAATCCATCCTATTACACGTTGGAAATAAGATGGAAGGATGCAGATGGACCTATATTAGCTGCTACACCACCACTGAAGGACATTACTAAACCTGCTGTTTTGAATTTTGATGCATGTAATGCCATTAATAGAGATAGTCAATCCACCTGTGGTACATGGGAGAAAGCGTATCGAAATGACCATAAGTATATGTGTCCAGAAGGTGCCACAAATTGGTGGAAGTGTACAGGTAAAACAGGATCAGGGTATAGTACTGCTACAGCGGCAGATTACTATTGCCCGTATTGGGGATGTGTTTTTTATGCTACCTGGAACACTGGTATAACTAATGAGAAAATAGATAAGCGGATGGCTACTCTAACCAAGCCAACTACAAATGATAAATGTCAGAAAGATGCTTGCAACCCCTTACATTTGCGTGTACATAATCCCCATGCATGGAAACAAGGATATAAGTTTGGTTTACGTATTGCTGGAGGAGCAATAGATCCAGGGACCATTGTGTATATCAGATTGAATACTCAAGCCCACAAGTCATCTAAATATCATATTCATAATACCTTTTATGAAGCCATGCATGTAAATAAGTTTGAGATCCCTCACCCTTCACAGAATTTGTTTCTAGAATTAGCCGGAGCAGTAGTATCTAGTCTTAAGATCACAGATTGTTATTTCTGTGGTGGAACCCAAATGGGAGATCAATGGCCCTGGGAAGCCCAAGAATTGAATTATTCCATGATTTACAATCAGACTGAATTACACAAGACTACCAGTGAATGGGTGTTAGCGCACTCAATCGTTGGACGTCTTTGCTATGCCAGAACTGGATCCCAGTTCACCCAAAAGGTAGGACAGCTGGTCTGTCTTAGCCAGAAATACTATAATGCCACGACCAAAAAGACAGCATGGTGGTCAGGAATCAGACATCCTGAACCTCCTAACCCATTAGCTAGATTTCCTGAACTTGCAGGTCTATGGACTAACCTTGCCAAAGTCCAAGCCTGGCAAGCCCCACCTGGCCTATATTGGATCTGTGGAAACCGAGCATATGCGCAACTCCCGCCACACTGGGGAGGAGCATGTGTCTTAGGAACCATCAGACCTTCTTTCTTCCTGTTAAACACTGAACATGGAGAACAATTAGGATACCCTGTATACACAACCCACAGACACAAAAGAGCATCAAGACAGAGAAGAGAAGCCTTACAGATAGGCAAGTGGGAGAAGTGGCAGGGTGATGATTGGCCACCAGAAAGAATTATTGAGTATTATGGACCTGCCACTTGGAATGATGATGGTATGTATGGTTACCGTACCCCAATTTATATGATTAATCGTATTATTCGCTTACAAGCAGTAGTTGAAATAATAACCAATGAAACTAGCCATGCTCTTACGCTCTTAGCTAGACAAAGTACTCAGATGCGCACTGCCATATACCAAAATCGCTTAGCACTTGATTATTTGCTAGCAGCTGAAGGAGGAGTATGTGGTAAGCTGAATTTAACTAATTGCTGTCTGAAAATAGATGATAAAGGTCAAGTAGTTGAAGAAATTGCTAAAGATATGCAAAGACATGCTTATGTGCCAGTACAGACTTGGCACGCATTGAAATTTCCTAACTGGTTTGCTAACCTTTTCTCTTGGCTGGGAGGATTTAAGACTTTCATTGTCTTAGTACTAATCCTTGTTGCTGTTATCTTTTTATTACCATGTTTAATCCCATGTTGTATGCGTTCCATTCATAGTGCTATTGATACCACAGTAGAGCGGAAGACCGCAACTAAAATAATGGCTTTATACAAAGCTAGTCCTAGTAGAAATCCTTCAATCATGATGTGATTCTTCTAAAAAGTGATTTAATTCTCACACCTTATTGAGTAATAGGGTGAGATTAATCAAAGGGGGGAATGTGGCAGGTGCAGGCCTGTGACCCACGGTGTCTGACATAGGCAGGCCAGCATGGCTAGCTTGACCTGTAAATGAGGCCTGTGGAGAGGCATATAGGATTGCACATCCCCCAATATGCTGCTATTGTAAGATAGAACTCAGTAGAAGTATTGAATTCGCTTAGGTAAGCAGAACTGCAGAACTAAGAAATGGAAAAATACAGAAAAGACATGTTTGAAAGTTACTGATAAGAAAAAGTACATCTGCAAAGAAATAATGAGGAGTGCTGACAGATGAGTTACAGAACCTTGCTCTTCTGTATGCACAAATTGGTCCTATAACCTTGAGAGTGTGAAAGTAACAAGTTGATGAACTGACCATTGTAATTGGGACTAGAAGGGGGGCAGGCAGGTGTCATGCCCACAGAAGGGACATAATTGGATAAACTTATCAGTACCGGGACCAATAGAAGAGGTACGGGAGGTACGGGAGGTTACCGGGACCAATGAAATGTTTTTCTATACCTAGAATGGAACAGAAGTCTATAAAAGTTGTTGTAATGCTTGAAAACTTTGCTCAGCCATTTTGAAATTGACTTGCTTGAGACTTGTGCACAAATAAATGATTTGGACCTTCTGAACAGACTCCTGGTATCATTGGTTTGTCTGCGCTTTGCTGCTACAGTATAGTAGAAACACAGCGACACCTATTGAGTCTAGTGAATATAGTTATGAGCTGTAACTTCTTCTTTTTATATGACGTGGCGCAGATGTTAGCAAATTTTATGTGCACTTTTGTAACCTGGAAAGCACCAGATGTTAATTAAAAATTAACTGTGTCAGCTGATATTTTTACAATAAAAGCTGGAGCCCTGTGGAGCCATCTTTGAAGAAACTCTGATGGATATGTCTGTTCTTAGACTCCATATGTTTCTTCTGTGCAGAGCTCTGTAGTGTTTAAGTGGTCAATTGTGTCTTGTCTTTTCTTTCCTGTTAAGAGGTATCAGATAATTAAAAGAATCCAGGTTTATGTGAAGGATTTCAGACCCCAGGAGGGTGAGAGTTCAACAATGACTAAAACACATGAAATGGCATTTCAGAAGGGACATCTAGATAAAATCTGGGGCGTCCAGATTACAATGTCCAAAAACTGGAAGAGTGGCAACTGTGCCTTCTGAAATCACTCCGTCTCCTCCCCAAAAAATGAACGCTCTAGTAACTGGTTCTGGAGATGAGACCTACACAGATGGCAAAGCTAGAAACGTGCACAGGTGCAGTCCATTTCACAAATGTGGACATCCCGAGGTGCACGCCCACAGAACCAGGTACTTGGGTGTTCTGGCCTGGCTAAGTCAGAAGAATGCATCTATATTATGAGGCTAGCACATCTTGCTCTGCCATTTCAGATACCCAGACGTGTTGGGGCGGACAGTAATGTTTGGAGTGTGTATTTTCTTCAGCCAGAAAATAATAACCGCTGTGATGTAAGCACATTTTGCTCTTCCCCCTGGAAGCATTGCAGCCATAAAATGAGCACTTTTTCTACACCTTATTCATGGCTAGGAGCAGGTATAGGCATGGACACCTTAACAACCAGGGCCTGACGTACTTGTAACGTTCTGAAATAACACCACAACATGCAACTCACTTGCTCTGCTCAGGGCACGCCTCCACCATGCATCCACCTTAAAGGTTAATAATTAAAAAAGAAAAAAAAACAGATAAAGAATATAAGCTAATACTATAATATTAGACTAATGATACATTTTTAACTAGCTTTCAGCTTCCTCGGGTCAGGGTAGTTTAAACATTTTGACTACAAAAGAAAAGAGTTTGTGAACAGGAGATAATGGATTTAGCACCTGTTGGTAAATTTCTTTGGAAGCTTAATGTCAGTGCTATGATTTATCTAAACAAGCCCCCAGTGTGACCAACAGCTATGCACTACCACACTGGCACACACTAACAGCCCAATGTAGCAAACTGCACCATGCTGTAATGCAGCATTTTGTTAGAAATTTTGCTACACTTGTCGTTCTCTGATGCAGAAAGCAAGCTAATGCAGGAAAATTGTGAGAAAACCACTGCGCTCTGCATTAAAACATAGTGCATTGGGCATGCTAAATGCATGCAAAAGAAGGAATTTTAACTGCTCAAGATGTAAAAATCTGTGCTGAAACTTAGACCAGTTAATTTTAATGTTGGATGTTTGTGCCAGCTTCAGGCAGGAGTAAAGATGCAATGGGAAGCAAAAAGATAACACAGGTACACTACCAAAAAACTGCCTCCAGTTTTGCAACTGATTCCTATAGATTTTGGGGTGCTGAATCCAGGAAAAATAGCCAAAATGTTCCATCACGTCACGTTTTCTTGCAAAATTAGATTTCTTACCCATATAAGGAATGTTCACATAATTTCTTTTTAGCCGACTGCAGTTTATTTTCTTGGCCCAAAATAGAGGTTGTAATGGTTAACTAACTAGAAACACTCCCTCATGATATTTTAGAGTGTTTTGTATTCATTTTATACATTAACAGGACAATTGGGAGGCTGGGGGCTAAATCCAGTACTCGCGCTGGCGCATGTTCTTTCCTGTTCGCCTCGCCTCGTTCGCTTGCTCAAACACGGTGGTTGCGACATGAACGTTCCTGTCAAATTTCAGTTTCTTGCAAGTTCATTATTACCTTTTGTTTGCTCAGTCGTAATCCAGCTTTATTCCGAAGTGGTTCACTACAGTTGTAGTTTGCAGTGCTGTGTATTTGTGATGGCTCACAGAGCCAGAGGTTGCGTCAACTCTCCGGACAGTTTTTGTTTTATTTGTGGGGAATATACCGTGAAAAAGCGGCAGAGGAACATTTCTGCATTTATTAAAAAAGTATATTTCGCCTATTTCGGTTTGAAGTTAGGCGATCAAGACAAACCGTGGGCTCCTCACAAAGTGTGCAAGACATGTGAGGAAGATCTACGCTTATGGATGGAAGGTAAAAAGCAAGCATTTCGTTTCGGAATACCTATGATGTGGCGTGAACAAAGAGACCACAGCAGTGACTGCTATTTTTGCTCTTGCATTGTGAAGGGATACAACTTAAAAAATAAGAACGTAATAAGTTACCCCAACCTTCCCTCAGCAATTAGGCCTATGCCTCATAGCAACGAAGTACCTGTGCCTGAACCACCAAAATCTTTGGATCATATTTGTGTGGACGGTTCTGATCATGATGAGACTCATCAGATGGCTTTTCCCGATGAGTCCAGTAGTTCCGAGTTTGAAACTGAACCAGATCCGAAACCTGAACTTTTCTCTCAAGCTGAATTGAATGATTTAGTCCGGGATTTAGGACTCCCAAAAGATGCTGCCCAACTGCTAGGTTCTCGGCTTAAACAGAAAAATCTATTGTCACCAGGAACAACTTTTTATTAGTACCGCAACCGCGAGACACAATTTTTGAAGTATTTCAGCAAAGAGGAAGATTTGGTATTTTGCAACGATATATACGGAGTGATGGAAAAGTTTAAACTCAAGTATGATCCTGCTGAATGGCGGCTGTTCATTGATTGGTCAAAAGACAGCATAAAAGGTGTTCTTCTTCATAATGGCAACACATTCGCTTCAGTTCCTATTGCTCACTCTGTTATTCTCCAAGAAAAATACAAGAATTTGGCCCTGATTCTTCAGAAGATTCGTTATGATGAGCATAAGTGGATGATTTGTGGAGACTTTAAAATTCTATCCATGCTATTAGGGCAGCAATCCGGTTTCACCAAATATCCCTGCTTCCTTTGCTTGTGGGATAGCTGGGCCCGCGACCTACACTGGGGGAAAAAAGACTGGCCAATTCGGGAGTATTTGAGACCCGGTGAGAAAAATGTTCTTCATGAGAGCTTGGTACCTCGTGATAAAATTCTATTACCACCTCTCCACATTAAGTTGGGTCTCATTAAGCAATTCATCAAGTCCCTTCCAAAAGATGGTGAGTGCTTTTGGTACCTTTGCTCAAAGTTCCCCTGACTTTCTGAAGCAAAGCTAAAGGAAGGTGTTTGTTGGCCCTGATATAAGGAAACTCATTTCAGATGGAGCATTCGCTGAAACGATGTCTGAGAAGGAAAAAGAAGCATGGGATTCCTTCAAGGATGTTGTTCTCAAATTCTTGGGGAACAGGCGGGATGAGAACTATAAGGATATTGTTGCCAGGATGCTCAATGCCTTCAAAGAACAAGGCTGTAACATGAGCCTGAAAGTCCATTTCTTGCACTCCCATGTGAACTACTTTCCCGAAAACTTGGGGGCGTACAGTGAAGAACAAGGTGAAAGGTTTCACCAGGACATCAAGGACGCAGAGAGAAGGTACCAAGGAAGATGGAACACCACTATGATGGCTGATTTCTGCTGGTTGCTGCTGCGGGAAACCCCAGATGAAAAATACGCCAAGCAGCGCACCAAGAGAAGCATTCGGGGGAAGAAGAAACGGGCCCACCAGGAGATTGATTGACCCAAGAATGACTTTAAAATCTAAACTGTGTTGACAAATATCGTGTTTTTACTAAACTTTGAAATAAAAATTTGCTAGTTATTACCACAGTGTCGGATCTCATTTATTAGAATTTTATTTTCACACCATCGGGTGTTTGTCTTCATGTATTGCAATGGTGCGGTTTGCGTTTTCTATTCTTACATACATACCTGTACAACATTTTTTGCACATTTCTTTGCTTTGCTTTGTGTCTAACCTCGCTCTTATATGCTCAATGTTTGTGCACATGTATGTGGCTGTTTTAAGTGCAGACAATTTTGCTACCATCACAGTGTGTTTTGTTGACATTACTCTATTCTTATGTGCTGCCTTGTTACAATTTTCTTTATTCTTATTTGAATAACTACTAAACAATTAGTATAAAGAATTAATCCAAGAAACTTTTATCTCGATCGCACTCAATCTGAAACGTTCACCTCAAACTGCTAACCCAATGTAGCAAAAAATCTGTACGTGATGGAGCAAATTGGTTACCAGATTTGGATTCAGCGCACCAAAAAACGTAAAAATCAATTGAAACATTAGAGGCAGTTTAAAAAAATTTTTTTTAGTGTACCTGTGTAATCTGAGGTAAGGTTTGACACTTTACCTCAGATGAGCAGACCCCCCCACCCCATCGCGATCTTCCCCTGATCACGAGTCCCTCCAATATGCAAAGGCTTTCCTAGTTGTCCAGTGACCACTACCCCCCCCCCCCCCTCCGGTCCTGCCAAGTCTTCTATGGTGGCCCAGTGGTCCTTATCCCTGATTTCTCCTTCCCCCCAAACCTAAAAAAAAACTACCCTGGTGGACCAATGACCCCTACCCCCCCCCTGAATCTCCAAAAACAATGAGACACCCCCATACCTCAAGCATCGAGGGGCAGGAACGATGCCCACATATTCCTGCCACAACGCCATTCTTAGAAAATGGCAGCACGATGCATCCTGGGTTGAAACGGGTGGGATAGGTCTGGGGCCAACAGGGCCACCAGGTTTGTCTTGGCAGAATCAGGTAGGGGGTAGGAACATAATCGAGGGGTCTGTCTTGGTCATCTGAGGTGAAGTGTCAAACTTCCTTAGATGACCTTTCTTTTTAAGCAATCTAGCATGCACACAGGTGGAAGCTTAACGCAGACACCTGTGCACATGTGTCTGGCTTGCTCCCCCTGTTTAGCGCTGACTTTTGCACCCAGCTAATTTGCTTACAACATCACTGCACAAAAGGTCTGCGCTAAACTTGCACTAGGAAACCTTGTGCTAGAGCTTCAGCCCTGGGCTCTAGCACAGGGTTCTGCATTGAGGCCTAATGCTGTTAAAGCATAGTTACTCACCTGTAACAGGTGTTCTCCAGGCACAGCAGGAATCAGTCCTCACATAGGGTGACGTCAGCACTGATGGAGCCCTCACGGAAGCATCTCCCCAGCTTTCAAAGAAAGCCTTTGGGAGATGCTACCATGCATGCGTGTTCCTCTTCCTGCCCAAGGGTGCCATCTTGATCAGTCGGGTGCAATAACTAGACTCCAACCAAGAAGATGGCCAAAAATGAACCACAACTCAAAGGGGAGGAGGGAGGGTTGTGAGGACTGTTACAGACGAGTAACTACGCTTTCTCCAGGAACAAACAGGAAGTCAGTCCTCACATGGGACCCCCTAGCTTCAGGCTACCGAGGACCGGTAGAAAAAACACGGCCCAGCTGTGAGCAGCCGTAAGAGAATCTGAAGGCAGACTCTGAGGACCCCAATTTCCAGGGAGAACCATGGTTACGGTAGCCTGAACAAGAAGGGTTGGAGAGTAGGAGTTGCCTAAACCCTGAAGAGGTTATGGAGTAAAGCCTGGCTCAAGGTGCTGTCCCGTCGGGACTCCCTCTCCAGGCAGTAGTGGGCTGCAAAGGTGTGGACAGAGGACCAGGTGGCGGCCTGGCAAATGTCCTGGCCCGGCCTGGCACCGACCGGAGATTCATGACTGAGGTTGCCATTGCCCTACATTGTGCACCATGACTTGGCACTCCAGGGGAACTCTGGCCCGGCTATGAGCAAAGGAGATTCAATCTGCCACCCCAACTGATATGTCTGTTTAGTGACTGCCTGCCCCATGCGACTGGGATCAAAGGAGACAAAAGTTGAGAGGCTTTGCAGTGGCCCCAGATCCGTTGTAAGTAAAAGAACAGGGCTCGTTTGCAGTCCAAGGTTTGGAGGATGGCAGATGCAGCGTCAGCATGAGGCCACGGGAAGAAGGTAGGAAGAACTATCTCCTGATTGAGGTGGAAGTCGGAGACTACCTTTGGTAGGAACTTGGGGTGAGTGCAGAGCACCATTTTGTTCCTATAGAACCTAGTGTAGGGAGGCTTGGCCACCAGCACCTGTAGTTCACTGACCCTGCAAGCCGAGGTGAGCACCATGAGGAAAGTGACCTTCCAGGACAGGTGGCATAGAGAGCAGGTAGCCAAGTGCTGTGCCAGAACCACATTGAGATCCCATTCCACTGGCAGTGACCGCAAGGGAGGTCTGGTGAGCAAGAGGTGCCACATCATCCTGGTGATGAGGAGCTGCATGGAAAGGGGCTTGCCCTCAATGGGGTGATGATTAGCCGAGAGCGCTGAGATGCACCCTGAAGGAGTTGGACTTAAGTCCAGACTGTAATAGGTAGAGGAGGTACTGAAGGACCGAGTGTACTGGGCAGGAGAATGGGTTGAGGTGGTACTTCATGCACCACATGGTGAACTGTCGTCACTTGAAGGCATAATCCCGTCTTGTAGAATCCTTGTAAGAAGCCAGGATGATTTCTTCCACCTCCCTGGGAGGTTGTAGTGAGGCTAGGGTGACCCGCTCAGCTGCCATGCTATGAGGGATAGGGTTCCCGGTTTGGGATGGAGGATCGAGCCCTCCTCCTGAGTCAGGAGTCCCAGAGACCTCCCGAGGGGAACCAGGGGCTCCAGCGAGAGACGGAGCAGCAGAGAGAACCATGGTTGCCTAGGCCACCACGGGGCTACCAGGATGATCAACGCCTTGTCACGCTGGACCTTGAAGAGGGTCTGAGCAATCAGTGGTGTGGGGGGAAAAGCATAAAGGAGGCCCCCTGTTCACGAGAGGAGGAAGGCATCGGTGGCCACCTGGGAGGGGTGGGGTTGAGGACTGCAGAACCGGAGCAGCTGAGCATTGACCGGGCTGGTAAAGAGATCCATGCTGGGGGTTCCCCATAGCCGGAAGAGTCTGAGCGCTACCTCAGAGGGTCCAGATGCCACTTGTGCGGCTGGAGGACTCTGCTCAGCCTGTCCACCAGGGCATTGTCCTGGCCCGGGAGATAGACAGCTCTGAGGAGCATTCCCTGGCTGGCTGAGAAGGAGCAGAGGGCCACGGCTTCCTGGCAGAGAGTATAGAAGCCCATGCCACCCTGCTTGTTCACGTAGAACATTGTGACCTGGTTGTCCATCTGGATGAGCACCAACTGGCTCAACGAAACACGGCCTGTGTCAGGCCAATGGCTGGAGTTGATTAATAAAGTATATTCTTCCTTCGCTATCCACGATTTGTACTGGGTTAGTTTTATTGCACGTGGATCTGTGCTCGTTTGTTGAGCACCAACTGGTGCCATAGGTAGTGTCTGAAAACCCTCAGGGCAAGGAAGACGGCTCTGAGCTCGAGCAGGTTGATCTGCTGCTGGCTCTCCTCGAAAGACCAAGTCCCTTGGGTGCATAGCTCCTTGCAGTGGGCACCCCAACCTGTCTGGGAAGCATCAAGAGTGTGTGTGTGGGGGGGGGGGGGAGGTTTTCTCAAAACTCCAGTCAGGGACTGAACCAAACCAAAAGCCGATTAGATAATGTGGAGGATATGAAAGGTGTTTACACACCAAGGAACTAAAAGAAAGAGCGACAACATAGCACTGCTTATAACACCAAATTATGACTTATTTTTATTTTGTTGTTATAAACTGTGTTATACTTCTTGTTTTTTCTTTTTGAACATATATTTTGCATCCATAGAATCCCCTCTCTCAACAATGGGTGCAGAGCAGAACTAGGACATTCACCCCCAGAACTCAGTATCTTAAAAAAAAAATTCCAATCATCTCTCTAACAACAACAAACATTCTCCAGTACCAGGCATATTGTGAACTAATAAAAAACCCTACAACAAAGTCATTGAGGATATGTAGAGCAAACCTACCATACCATACCAGCTCAACTTCCAAAACTCACATAAAGAGCCTACCCAAAAAAAACATAACATCCAAATACCTATTTGAAAAGCTGTAACAATTCAGATTACTACAGTACAGATCCCTTCATACAAACTCCATGCTAACAGAACACCTGGCCTTGGCCACAAACGCAGAATACAGATCCTCACCAAAGTACAGAATAAGTGACCATAACCTAATAATAAACATATGTAGATAAGAATTAAACTGCAACTACAAAAAATCAGATTCTGCATACAATGCAATGCCAGAGAAATAGAAAAAGATGCATTTCCCTGTATTTTAGTCCCGATCTGAGGTTTCTGTTTTCCTCCAACCCCACTGTCTATTTCCTCCCAGGGGCGGCATGAGAGTGATGCAGGGTCATGTGCGGAGATTCATTGCAGCATTATTTACATAAATTTAGTATACTTTACTTTAAAATGTATATGCCACCAAACTAAATCCAAACATATACATGCAATTTAGTAAAACAGATGTTACAATAAAACAAACATAATAAAACATTACATTTGATTAATGAAAAGCCACTTACACAGCTACCACCCCCCCCCCCCCATCAGACCATCACCAATCTGCACATCAGATTTATTTTGCTATGACCAGATTATTGATGAGGAGGGAAGATATAAAATGAGAAACTAATCCTGGTAGCCATGAATTCAAACGCTGGATTGGATTGGGTTAGAGCTGGAAAAGTCTGGAACTCAGCAGTACTGAAGCTATCAGGCTACTAAACAAAAATAAACTGAGATTATTTCCTTGAATGTGACCTAACAAAATATTTTAAATTTCAGTCTGGCAGAAATCTCAAAGACAATATATTTTCTGTACCCCCCCCCCCCAACAAACACCCTAAAGTTGACCTTACCAAGAACGTAGAGTACAGGATCCATAGAGCAAATCTACTATTCCATAACAGCACTAACTTCCAAAACTCACACAACATGGAACATACCTAGAAAGGGCAGCACCACAAATATTGAGTGGGCCCTAGAACATCCATATTTCTATTCAGAAAACTGAACAAGCCGGATTACTACAGCTCCCTACATAGAAACTCCATGCTCACTGAACATGTAGCTTCAGTCACACATAGAGAACAGAGACAGACCATCAAAAAGTAGGGAATATATCGATACAAACTAAAAACCCATATATGTAGTCAAAAAATGCTTTACCCATTACTCTAGGATTACAGGATTTCTTTCCCAAAATTATACTTTACTGCAGAGTGAGGTGAGAGAAAGAACTCTCACACACAGGCATCTGCATTGGTCAGCAGAAACTAACATAATGGCTCAGTGCATTTAGTGTGAGTGCAACTAATACCACCTCAGTGTGTGGTCTTAGTTGCACCTGCAGTCGTTTTGCTATGCTGAAATGTGGTAACTGCAGGGGGATATAACTGCCTCCCTGCAGTTAGCCTATGGCCCCGTGTAATCAAACTCTGGAATTAGTTACCAGAGGATATAGCAAAAGCTGTTAGTGTAGCTGAGTTTAAAAAAGATTTGGACAAGTTCCTGGAGGAAAGGTCCATAAACTATTATTAAAGAGGACCTGGGAAATCCACTGCTTGACCCAGGACAAGCATTGAGGAACCTGTATGCCTTTTGGGGAATCTGTCAGGTATTTGTGACCTGGACTGGCCACTGCTGGAAACAGGATACTGGGTTTGAGGGACCTTGGTCTGACCCAGTATGGCGCAGAGCTTAGGAAACATGCTGCTAAATATGCCAGACAAGAGGGGCTCAACAGCACTCATGCAGCACCTCCCACTTCCACAGAAACAGGAGCAACTTGGTGCCCCAACACAGTACTTCCCAACCTCTGAAAAACAAGAGACTTTGTGACCAAGAAGGGCTTGGCAATACGAACATAACTCCTGAAACTGAACATTGGACTAGCATGGCGTTAATGTAAATATATATTCTTAAAAAAAAAAAAACTAAGGAAATGCAAGATGCTCACACACCAAGGAACAAAGTGAGAACCATGGCACAGTTTATAGTACCAAATTATAACTCGTTTTATTTTTTTGTTATAAACTGAGTTATGTTTCTCATTTTTTCTTTTTGAATATATATTCTACATCCACAGAATCCTTTTGCTCAACAATGGTTGCAGAGCAGAAGCTTGACATTCACCCAAAGACCTCAATATATTAAAAAAAAATCTGTTTCTCGTCATCTAACAAACATTCTTCAATAACAGGCATATTGGGAACTAATATAAGACCCTACAAAAGTCACCAAAGATCTACAAGGCTAAATCTACCATAACTTCTACCAGGATCAACTTCTAAAACTGACATAAGGGGCCTACCCAGAAAAACAACGCACTATGAATACTGCTGTAATCCCTAAATTACTACAGTACAGTATAGATCCCTATGCACAAACTCCATGTGCACAGAACGCATGGCCTCAGTCACACACTCAGAACACAGACCCTCACCAAGTACAGAATAGGTGACTACAACCTAAAGTAAAAATAAAAATATGTAGACAAAAATTAAACTGAATCCCCAAGAAAGCCAGACTAGGGTGAATTTGTTATGCTTCTCACCTCCCCCACTCTCAGGATAGCTGACTTTGCCACAACTTCTATATATTAACTTATATTTAGAAAAAAAGAAGAAGAAGAAATAGCATCTATAGTGCACAAATAGCCATGGAAATAAATCTTCTTTTCCTGTAAAAAAAAAACAGAAATAAAGCTAATCAAACAGATAATAAACCATATGCCTAAAAGGTCTATATCTACTTATCTTGGAGTTTCCGTGGTCCGGCACAGAGTCAAAGCGAAAACAGCCTAAGAGCTTTCATTATGTTTTTCAATGTCTACAACGAATGCAAAGACACCCGTAAATACCCAACGTGAAAGCAAACCAGATATCCCCAACAAAAGCTTTTGTTTTGCCAAGAATTTGCTTCTTCAGGGGTCTTTAGTTGGTATCTTCAATAATGAATCAAAAGATTCTTTCTTCGCCATCAATAGACGGCGTCTGACGTCAACCATTTTTAAAGAGATCCTCAACCAATAGGAGAGCACACCAAAAACAACGCTATTCACAACGTCATCTGCCTAACACATGACCTAAATACGATATACAATAAAAGCTAAAACTAAAATGAACTTCAAAGTTTATCTAGCAGAACATCATACAAACAAAGCCCACTCGATTTTATCGTTAAGTCCATGAGGGTACAAGGTATTTAAATCGTAAATCCATTTTTGCTCTCTTTGTAACAGCAATCGACCTCTGTCTCCTCTTCTAATGTTATAAGGAATATGTTCCAAAACTGTACAACGTAATTCTTCAAAAGAATGATTGAAAGATAAATAATGCTGAACTAATGGTGTATCGATCCTTGCTTTACTAATACTGTATTTGTGTTCCGCCAACCGTGTTCTTAAAGAGCGTGTGGTCTTACCTATATATAACTTAAAGCAAGGACACCATAGCGCATATATAACAAAAGAAGTATTGCAGATAGTATTATATTTAAGTCAATGATTTTTATGTTCATATTTAGAACAGATTACGGCTTCCATAATACTGCAAAAGGAACAACGATGACATTTCGCATGTCCCTGAACAACAGTGAGAGCAGTCTGGCGAGAGACTGCTGAACATAACCAGTCCCTTATGTTCTTGCCCCTACTGTATGCTATCCACAGTGAATAACCATACTAACATGGACTCGATGCTCCTCCTTATTCCGTCCCCCTTTCTTTGGCCACTTCCCTCCCCCTTCCACCCCCCCCCCCTTTCATAAACAGGCAAACACCATTTTTTGGAAATGTCTGGTCGCAGCTTTATTTACCATAACAGGATAACAATCAACTTTAATAACATTAACAATCCTTCTCATACCCGCGGAAGGATGCCACACCAGCCATATCACTAGCAAAGTGTGCACGCCTCCGCTTTACAACTTCCGCCCCTCACTTGGCCACCCGACTTCGCCATATCATTAGCAAAAGCCAGCCTAGGGGCTTTCGGGTCAGGGGTACCTCACCCCCATCCCAATCTTATCCAACGGCTCCGGACCCCGGAAACCTCCGGAATCCCGCCACAGGCACAAAGAAGACCTCTACCTTGTGCCCCCCCCTCCGGGCCCCAGAGACCTCCTGGACCCTCCACCAGCCCCAAGAAGTCACCTTCCCTGGGCCCCCTCTTCCACCAAAAGCTGCGACCAGCGTGCATCCCGTAGCCCTATCCACTCCAACGCCTCCTGCCAATCGTTGAGGAGCAAATCTAGACCCACTGGGGACAAGTGGACCCCATCCTTTCTGTACAGTCCCGCACATCCTATGTCCACCCACTCATGCAGTATCTGGTACCCCCCATGCAAACAGACCCACCGGCCAATCTGGCGATTAATTTTCACCAACCCCCTCGACCAACGCCGTTGCTGCCTGCAACTAGGCCTGGGAATAATGTCAGACCAGAGAATTATGACCCCTGAAAACAACTGCATCACCACCTCCAAATCTCTTTGCGCTGCCCTAATCAGCTGCTTGCAAGTCCAGGCGGAGAGATCATTTCCCCCCAAATGTATCAGCAACAAGTCTGGCGCCAATCGTAGCCGTCCGTGGTGCCGAAGCAAAGGGAGCAATTGAGTCCAGTGAAGTCCCCGCTCACCCAGCCATAAGACGGACACCACCTCCGGATCCAAACCAAGATTTGCCCCTACGGGCCGCTCCGCTGCCCGCAGCCCCGCCCAGTGGACAAAAGAATGGCCTATCATCCAACATCGAATGGGTCTCCGCCCTCTCTCTGTAAAAGAAAAAACATCATTAGCCCCCCCCAGCATCCCCTGCCCGACCATCTCACAGTCGGACATACCCCACAAAGGCCTTTGACCGCCATCTCCCTATACGCTGGACATCCTGATCCAACAGACCCGCCGCCGCTGTGCTAGTGGCCGCCCCTATACCGAAGGAGTGCACCGCGAACTGCAGTGGCTCCTCCCCATCCGCCGCAGTGCCATTCTCAACACTGCCGTTAATTGGAAGCGTGTCAACGCCGTGCCATCCACATGAATAAACAGAAGTCCCCCACCGACCCGCCGCCGCTGCAAATAGCCCTGTAGGGCCGCAACCGGGCATGTTGACACCCACACACCGCCCTCAACACCACCCAGCACCCCCGCCCTTCCCGATCCGTCTTAGAGCGGGCCAGCAAAACCCTCACTGTCCCGGGCTCGAGGTGCAAATGCTGACGCAGCAAGCCACAGGCTCCTTCCCTGCCACACGCTCCAGCCACCAATTCCCCCACCCTAAACGCCCCAAAAAATGCCAAACAAAAAACCACCTTAAATAATAAAGCCTCGTACTCCGAAGATGCCACCTGTTGGAGCACCGCACAGAGCTTCACTAGCACGTCATGCGTGATAGGCCGCCGGCCATCTCTGGGCCTCGGACTCAGCCTCCCCCACCCCTGTAACAACCGCTGTGCCAACCCCCCCTCCCCTCAGGAAGCCAGCCTACCGCCCGCGCGAAAAAAGAAAAGCCTGCCAGCTGCGACCGCACTGCTGCCTGTGACGCCCCACACCGCTTAGCCTCAGCCACATATCTTGCTAACATCCAGTCCGACACCGCATCTGTCCTCTATCCTCGTGTGCATAGAAACTCCTCCACCTTGTCGCAGCCCCGCTGGTACGCTGACCACGTCACGCTCGCTACTGAGCCCCGTAACAATCTCTGCATCTCTTCAGGCCAACTCGCCATAACTGTTCTGGGACCAGCAATCCCTCCTCCACCGCTCCTGGCACCAGCTTGCAAAACCAATCCCACTGAAAATGAGAAAGTGCATCCGCAATCTCGTTAGCATACCCCGGTATATGTCTCGCTTTGATAACTACATTCAATCTCAAACAGGCTAGTATTATTCCTCGAATTAATTCTGCCACCGCCCCGCACCTCGGGATGTAATGGTTTACTACACTCACCACGGCTTCATTGTCACACCACCACAAGACACGCCTATTGTGCAAGCGGTCCGGCCAGAGCTCTAAAGCTACTAACATCGGAAATAGCTCCAAGAAGGTAATATTCCCGACTAAGCGCTCCTCCTGCCAAACCACGGGCCACCTATCGGCACACCATTCTCCCGCGAAATAGATGCCTAACCTGCTCTGCCAGCCGCATCTGAATATAACTGCAAGCCTGCAGAGGACATCTCCACCTCCATCAACACTGACGTACCATTAAACTCTTGCAAAAATTCATCCCAAATCCTCAAATCCTCCTTCATCCCTCTCGGCACCCTGATATGATGATGCGGATTTTGCACCCCAGCAGATGCCACTGCTAACCTCCGCAGAAACACCCTCCCCATCGGGATAATGCGACATGCGAAATTCAAAGCCCCAATCAACGACTGCAGCTCCCGCAAGGTCGTTTTGCTAGAACTCAAAGTATTGGCTACCAGTACCCGCAACCTCGTCACCTTTTCCCCCGGCAGCCTCGCAACCATTTCCCTAGAGTCTAACTCTACCTCCAGGAACGTTATACAACACGTCGGACCTTCCGTCTTGTCTGCCACCAAAGGCACCCCCAATTCCTTTGCCAGGTCAATGAAACCGCACAACAACCTCTGACAGTCATCCGACTGCTCTGCTCCCACAAATAAAAAATAATCTAAATAATGCACGACGTTCTCACAACCCACCTCTTGCACCACCGCCCAGTGCAAAAAGGTGCTGAATTTCTCAAAATACGCACATGACACCGAGCATCCCATGGGCATACACTTGTCAAAATAAAAAAGGTTCTCAAATTGAAAGCCCAACAACGGAAAACTAGACGGATGCACTGGCAACAGTCGAAACGCCGACTTGATATCAACCTTCGCCATTCTGGCCCCCACACCTGCACTACGCACCAATTCCACCGCCCTGTCAAACGACGCATATTGAACCATACAGCACTACTTAGGTATCTGCGCATTGACCGAAAATCCCTCCAGAAAGGACAAATTCTGTATCAAACGAAACTTGCCCTCCTCCTTCTTTGGTATAAGACCTAGCGGGGACACTACCAAATCCGCAAACGGCTTCTCCACAAATGGGCCAGCGTTCCTTCCTAATTCAAACTCCTGTGACAGCTTTTCCCGCACAATGGCCGCCCCTCACCGAACCGACGGGGAATTATGCGACGAGAGTGCCCTCACCACCCCCTCTACCGGAATAACAAAACCCTCCTGAAACCCTTTCTCCAACACCCCTCTATCCACCCTCTTCGGATAATGCCGCAGCCTAGACAACAATGCGTCCTCGCACACCGGGGTACAAGCCAAGTTGACACACACCTCGCTACTTAGTGGGCAGCCCCCCAGCACTGGCCGCCTCACGTTTAAAACACTTTGCTGCAGAATGCCCGCCCCCACAACTTGAACAGGCATGCCGGAATTTGCAATCCGGGAAGGGACACGAGGTCTTATTGAATCGCCAACACACGTCACTCGTCCCAGCACTCCCCCCTTTTTGCATCGTATTGCCTCCTGATGGCTGAAAGGAATGCCCCACTCCCCCCACTAGCAAACTCCCCGTCTTGCCGCCACTAGAGCCCCCCCCCCGGCTTAGCGGACATCTGCGTAAGCCACAGATTGATATCCTGAGATCCCCACGACAAAGCCCTATTCTCCTCCATTTTATCCCGGAACGTCTCGTCGTAGTTCAACCACGACCAACCATCATGCGTTTGCGCCGACTCAAGAATGGAATCAGCGTATGCCAACAACATCCCATACTGCCCCGGATAATGATGGCCCCACACGCTAGCCAGCCACAGAAAAGCCCGCGTCCAATTTACCACACTCCGCGACACCTTCCTAATCAGACCAGCTTTCTCGTCCTCCTTTCTCTTCTTCCTACTCTCTCCTGATCTCCGCCGCCCCTCCAAGAGCTGGAATAAATCAATATATCTCCGTTTCTGGATCTTACGACGTAACTTCTTTGGCACCCCCTCCCATAATTCTGCATACCCCACTATCGAGAGAGCACTCACACCTGTCTCTCTCTCCCCACCCTTTTCCCTACCCACGTCCTGCCCCCCATCACTGCCCTTGGACAGAGACGATGATGAGACCGAAGATGAAGACGACGAGGTGTCCGACCCCCACCTCCGCCGACACGCATGCCGCCGCTTCCTATTCGACATCCGACCCGCGCTGCGCCCCCCCCAACTTCCCCCCTCTTCACCCAGAGACTCACCTGCTGCCCTCATCTCCTCCTCTGGCTCCGCCGTTGGCTCCTCCACTCTTGTGGTCTCCGCTACACCTTCGCCACCACTGCGCTGCCGCTCCACACCGCTGCTTCCTTGCCCTACCGGAGCCCTGACCGCCTCCATCACTGGCACCTGTGGGGACACAGCAGAGAACAACGAAGGCGGGGGCACCGCCGGCCACACTGGCTGCCATGCTCCAAGCCACTCAGCCCCTGAGGACCCCAGCCCCCCACCCATCCAAAACTGCCACGCATCCATCCTCCCACTAGACCAATCCCCCACTGGTAGCCCCTTTTCCCCCCCGGCGTGACCCCCCAACCACCGAAACTGCATTGGCGAAAAACCCATCGCACCTCTTCCCCCCCTAAACCCCAACTCCCCCCCTTTCACCTGCTGCCCCTCTGCAGCTGCACTCTCGTCCAAACTCCTGGACCCCATGTGGGAGGCTGCCCCACCCCCCACCCCCCCTCCGAGCTCCCCATCGCCTCCCTGCAGGAGCACTCCCCCACCCGGAACCCCACCCCGGCTTTGAGCCCTTCCCCCAACCCCCCTTGCTCTCCATGGTCCTCCTCTCCCCCTTGCCAGTTGTGCTCCTCTCGCCCGATGACTCTCCCCTCTCACTCGGCTGAGACTGTCCACCCTTTCTCCACCTACCTCCCCTCCTTCATCCCTCACCCCCCTCCGCTGCCGCTGCTGCTGCCCAGCACCCCCCCCCCAGCTCTTACACCCTTCTCCCCCGTCCCCTGCCATTCCCCCGTGCAGGCATGCCCCCCCAAAAACAAATTCCCTCTTGCCTGTCCCTCCTCTCTCCGGCTTGCTCACTGCCGCAGCGTGCCCGCCACACAGCCGCACGCACCAAACACGAGGTCCATCGCCGAAATCGCTCTCCCACACAAGGTCGTCTGCCAGCAGCTACGGTTCCTGCTCCTTCATCGGCTCGCCCTCTCTTCTGTCGCCTGCCGCCCTCAGCCACTCCGGCCCACTGCCGCCTCAATCCAACGCCCCACCGTCCACCGGACCTCGCTGCCTGACTTGCTGGCCTCTTCCGTCCTCAATCCACTGGCTCTCCCTTGACTCCCCACGCGCCAAAAGGGAGAGCCAATGGATTCAAAAGACGATACCATGTCATGCTTTTTCCCCGCCCCCTTTTCTCCGCGCGGGCCCGCTCGGGCTCTGCATCTTGCCGCGCCCCCGGTTATGGGCGGCCGGCTCCAGGACTCCCGCCCTTGCGGCCTTGATTTCCCAGATAGCTTTGGATGGGTCATAAGAAGATTCCATCTTTTTCGTATGGAAGCTGCTATATGATCTGAAAGACTAGGGTGCTGTAGTACACGTTATAGATGATGTTATTGGTGGCATTGTCAAGTCCGACTCAACAGATTGTGGATTCAAAAGCCATTCTCGATGATTATATTTCACCCTTTTGTAGGCTTTTCTTAAAACTGAATTTGGATAGCCTCATTCTTGAAATTTAGATATCATCTTTTTCGCCTGTAATTCAAACTCTTGTGTAGTAGAACAGATTTGATGGCATCGTAACAACTGTGAATATGGCAAACTACATTTCAAATGCTGTGGATGAAAGCTAGAGAAATGCAGTAAGGTGTTTCTGTCTGTAGGTTTAGTATAAACAGTGGTAAAAAACCCTTCTACATATTTAGTGATTTTAACATCTAAAAAATGTATTGAATGTCCTTGGATGTTAATCTCAAATTTAATATCTTTATTGCATTTATTTAAATAATTATAGAATTCATTCAGAAGATCGCAAAATCCACTCCACAGAAGAAAGATGTCATCTATGTATCGATACCATCTCAAGATATATGGTGCATAGCTAGAAGAATATATCCATTGATCTTCAAAAAATGCATGTACAGATTAGCTAAAGAGGGTGCAAAGGTAGCACCCATAGCTGTTCCCAAAATTTGTTGAAACAATTCTTGTTTGTAAATAAAATAATTTCTCTTCAATGCTAATTCTGCCAAAGAGCACAAAAAAACAGTAGGTACTCTATGCGGTCTTGACCTAGCCTCCCATACTCTTCATAAAATTCTTATAGCATCGTCCTGGGGAATGGAAGTGTATAGAGCTGCCACATCAAGAGATGCCATCCACGTAACCTGTGCAGTCATATCAAACTCTTCAAGAAGTCGCAAAAAATGTGTTGTGTCTTTAATATATGAAGGTATTTTAGGGACCTCATCTTTTAAGTGCATATCCAAATATATACTGACCTGTTCGAGTAAGGAATCATTGCTAGATAAAATTGGACGCCCAGGAGGGTGCGCCAGACTCTTATGCACTTTTGGCAAAACATAAAATGCTGGTACTTTAGGAAATGGTAAATTCAAAAAAGTCTTCTCTTTTTTTGTCAAATAGCCGGATTGAAATGCAGCAGTAGTGACCATCTCTACAGATCTTTGCAATTCTTCAGTTGGATCCACCGGCAACTGTTTATAATGAGTGCAATTGCTTAATTGTTGATAAACTTCAGTATCATAATCTGCAGTATTCAAAACCACCATGGCACCACCTTTGCCTGCATGTTTCATTGTAATCTCTGTCATCTGTGAAAGATCTTGTAATGCCTGAAATTCTACAGCTGATAGATTATTTGGCATATTTTTAAACCTGGGCGTCCAATTTTATCAAGCAATGATTCCTTACTCGAACGGGTCAGTATATATTTGGATATGCACTTAAAAGATGAGGTCCCTAAAATACCTTCATTCTTTTTACAATATCCCTGTAAATGTTTAATATCTTTAGGATATGATAAGTTTGGGTTCTTGTCATCTTCAGATCTGGAAAGGTGGTTACTTGAAAAGGAAAAGGCTTAGGGGTATGTTTACTAAAAGCCCGGTAAAGTGCGTGCTGCGGTAGAGTGCGTGTGCCGTATAAGGAGTGGGCGTTCCGTCCTGAAGAAGAAAAGCCGTGATTGACAGATGCGCTAAGGTGCGTGGCGCCCGTGTGCACCCCGCACCTTACCGCAACTGAGAGCTGAACGGGAGGCATATGTGTTGCGCTGATCTGCAAACAGAAGAGCAGAGCCACAGCACAATGGTTAAAGCACTGACCAATGGTGTGGGGATCAGGGGTTCAAACCCCCACAATGCTCAATGGCTTGCTGAGGTGTTAGTTTATGAGGCAGAGAAATACTGGGTCAAATAAAGCAGCGCCCTGTTTTTTTTGGCGGCACATCAATACTGGACGGCATAAGGCGGCGCGCTGTTTTTATGCGGCATATTAATACTGGGCAGCATAAAGCGGCGCGCTGATGTTTCTGGCGGCATATTACTACTGGGCGGCATAAGGCGGCGCGCCGGTTTCGGCGGCAATCGCATACTGAAAGGTATAAGTGGGGCGCTGATGTGCAAACAGAAACACAGAGGCACAGCACAATGGTTAAGGCACTTACCAATGGTGCAGGGATCAGGGGTTTGATCCCCCACTGTGCTCAATGAACAGGGCTTGGTGAGGTGATATTTTAGGAGGCATACAAATAATGGGCGGCATAAGGCGGCACGCAGATGGGCATTAGGCTATTGCTTAAGGAGGCTATTTAATAATAGGAGGCATAAGGCGGCGCGCTGATGTACCAACACAGGAATAGAACCACAGCCCAATGGTTATGACACTGACCAATGGTGCAGGGAGCAAGGGTTCAATTCCTCTCAGTGCCCAATGAATAGGGCTAACTGAAGCATTACTTATTATGGGGAAGGTTGCTTTAGGAGTCAATTTATGTTTATTTTAATTTACAGTACTAGCAAACGCACCCTTAAAGCGTGTGAACATAATGCGCCCCATAAGGCACATTGTAAAGTGCACTGTCTGCCACGGCACCCTAGAATGGAATCAGCGTACCATATCCATGCATGTACTGTGTCCAGGACTGGTGTGGTGGGTATGGCTGCTGAACCCCCCCGGCCAAGGGTGGCAAACATGGTCTCCCATCAATAGATCCACACTCTACCTCCCTGCAAAGGTGGCAGTAGAGGGCAACATCAACCCCAATCCTGCTGAGGAGCACACACCCCACAGGGCAGCTCTATACACAGCCATACCACAATAGCAGACAGACATAAGACCAGGATATGGTAAGCTGCACCCCACCACCATCTGATATTCCCCTGCAGCAAGCCAACAGCCACTGCACCCTGCAAACCACTCCAGCAAGACACATACCAGCTACAAACAGTCTGCTAGTTAGTCCATAGTGCATGTTTCCAGTGGAGATGCATGCACCCAGAACTGGGCTATCAGCATACACAGCAAGCAGATAAATCAGTGACTGGGCCCCAAATGGAAACCCATATCTATCACATGAGAGAAATACTATATAGCACTATGGTGGTGCCTAGCCATGCTGTGGGCACTGCACAGTCAGGGTGAGAGTGATCTCTCAGCAGGACATACTGAGGTCACCCTGTCTGTGTCAGTGGTGGCCGAGCACTACAATGTCCCAGTCAGTGCCCTATGCCCTGTGCAGATGCACTCTGGCCAGGCCACCCTGTCCGGCCTATACCCATGGTACCTTGCTCCTCATTATGCACATTGCCAGCCCAATACTCGCAACATTGCTGGCAGTGTGGGCTGAAGAAGGTGTTTGCAGCCACCACACACTGGATAGACAGACAGCCACCCCCACACCTATGCCAGCATTGTGCTACTATAGAGGGGTTCAGCAGCCATACCCACCACACCAGTCCTGGACACAGTACATGCATGGATATGGTACGCATTACTGTTAGGGGTCACATCCCAGGGTGGTAAACACTGTCAGAGACCAGACCTGCAGCACACACCGCAGACATCTGTTTGAGTGTTATGGTGGAGCTGAATGAGCAAACTGTGCTTTACATAGGACTGGAGATCTGCCAGTTATAATGGGAAACGCTTGATAGCTGTGTACCGTATACCCAGGTGTAGGGTGGCAGTGCTGAGGTATGCAACTGTTAGTATTGGGAGATACAGGCAGGGCCCAATGTCCTGCCTCTCCAGGATGCATTGGCCAATGGGGCCTGTGGGGGGGGGGGGGTGTCTGGCCCTGTTGGCTGCTGCTTTACGGCAGAGTTCCCCAAATCCAGTCCTGGTGTTCCACACACTGTTCTGGTTTTCATGCTATCCCTCATAAATATGCATGAGCTACATCTGCATACCATGGGGGTGGTGCATAGCTATGCAGCACAGGCATCTTTGTTAGAGGCAGCATGGAACCTGAATGGTGTGGGGCCCTCCAGGACTGCATTTGGGAGACTCTGCTCCAGGTAATGCGCCTGTTTATGGTGTCTGTGAGTGCTGTGGTAAAATATAGGCGTATTAATCATGCATATGTTCCTAGCTATACAGTTTTGTCCGTACTATCACGGTTTAGTTGTAGGAAAAATTTGTGGACTGGATTGGCAGTAGCCCCAGCTGGGCTTTGAACCTCTGACCATCTGTTCTTGCACACACTGTCTGTGTGCACTGCACCACTGTGTTGCCATAGATATGCTGTGTTCCCTGGGGAGTACATGACTGTACATCCGACAGAGCCTGTCTGTTGCGGTGGACGGTGCCAGCCTGCACAGGCCTAGGCCACTGTCTGCTGTGGTTTGCAGCCACTGCCCCCTCCGCCACCTGTACCCTTCCGCAAACATTCAGACATGTTCTTATCTGGGAAAAACATATGACCTGAGTGAGTTGTAGCACTTCAGGACTGACTTTGGGGGACTCGGCTGTAGGCAATGCCCATTGTTATGGTTTGTGTGCGGGGTAGGGTAAAATATAGGTGTTGGGACCATGCTTATGTTCTCTGCAATAAAAGAATGTCTGTATTCTCACTGTTTAGTGGTGGGTAACATGATGGGGACTGGGTTGGCAGGAGCCTCAGCTGGGCTTTGACCCTGTGGCCCTCTGGTTCTACAGGTACTGGCTGTGTCTGCTGCACCACACTGCGGCCACAGAAACAGTGCAGTCTCTGGAGATGTGATACCTGGCCGCACGAGTCAGACACCCTGCTCTTCACAATTTTACTGTGGGCTCGTTGACCTTGTATGGGGACAAAGGTGCAAATAAACCTCACAAATGCCCTCCAAAAAAGGGGAAGAAAACCATAACCAAGCTGCGCAACAGTGATATCAATGGGCAACCTGGAAAACACTCCCAGGAATGCTCCATTAAAATGCAGTGCTTTTGAATGAGTCTACGGAGCGTAGACCCTTCCAAAAATCATTTCTTTTTTTTGGAGCTTTCCTGGGAGTGTTTTGTATGGTTGCCCATTAATATCACTGTTGCCCTGCTGGATTATAATTTTCTTAGAATGTGTTGTGGTCATTTTCATATCATATTTGCTATTTTGTTCTGTGCACATGTATCACACTGCTCACGTTTTTTAGGTTTCCCCGATTTTGCTGTACATTGCTGACGGAAATGGTTTCTCTTCCCTTTAAATGCGCTAATGTATTTTTTCCTTGTAAATTCGGGCACGCTCCTGTGCGGGGAGTCTCTCCCCTCCCACATTCCACCCATTGACCCCATCTCTCCGCCCCTCGGGGGCCTTCCTCCGCCCTCATTTCGCCTTTCCACGCCTCTATCGCACATGAGCGCCCCACAAACGTGCGCGTTTTCGGCGCACGCATGCGGGGCCCGTTAATGTGACGCGCACGCGTACGGGGTGCTTAAGAGCACTTAAATGCATCATTTTAGGGTGCTCAAGTGCGCCCCGCACAAGTGCGCCGTTTAGTAAACATACCCCTTAGTGATTTTTTTCCCTTACCTTGCTAATTTACTTTAAAATTGTTTGGCAAGTGGAGAGGGATATATTGGTTTATATTTTCCCCAATATGTGGGCTAACGTGCTTTTGTTTATCTTTTTCACTTGTGATGTATCATGCATGATCTATTGTATTTCTTAGCATTGTATAAATTTGAATACTCTTAATAAATATATAATTTTAAAAAACCCCACAGTTGGCGGTACACAAATACAGTATAAGTAAAGCAAGGATTGATACACCATTAGTTCAGCATTGTTTATCTTTCAATCATTCTTTTGAAGAATCATTCTTTTGAAGAATTACATTGTACAGTTTTGGAACATATTCCTTATAACATTAGAAGAGGAGACAGAGGTCGATTGCTGTTACAAAGACAGCAAAAATGGATTTACGATTTAAATACCTTGGACCCTCATGGACTTAACGATAAAATTGAGTGGGCTTTGTTTGTATGATGTTCTGCTAGATAAACTTTGAAGTTCATTTTAGTTTTAGCTTTTATTGTATATCGTATTTAGGTCATGTGTTAGGTAGATGACGTTGTGAATAGCATTGTTTTTGGTGTGCTCTCCTATTGGTTGAGGATCTCTTTAAAAATGGTTGACGTCAGACGCCGTCTATTGATGGCGAAGAAAGAATCTTTTGATTCATTATTGAAGATACCATCTAAAGACCCCTGAAGAAGCCAATTCTTGGCAAAACAAAAGCTTTTGTTGGGGATATCTGGTTTGCTTTCATGTCAGGTATTTACGGGCATATTTGCATTCATTGTAGACATTGAAAAACGTAATGAAAGCTCTTAGGCTGTTTTCGCTTTGACTCTGTGCCGGACCACGGAAACTCCAAGATAACTTCTTTTTTCTAAAAATAAGTAAGTATATAGAAGTCTTTTGACTATTGAGAATCCTAAAAAAGTACTTTTTGGATATAATTAGATAAATTGAAATAAAAAGTTAAAAATTAAAGAAGCCCTGTGACCTGTGATGTGAGCGTCAGCTATTCCCTATAGTGATGAATTTCGCTATATGTAGGGTCTAAGCCATCTTGAGGTTACATTTGCCTTATTATGGAATTATTTTAGAGATTAGTTTTGCACATACCATGACAGGTGTGAAACTCACTTCTAAGCCAAGGTATATGGAGTATGAGCTCAGTCTCTGCAATTTACTACTAGTTCTTGGCGTAGTACTTGCATCATGCCAAAGACAGTCTTCTGCTGGAGTTCATAAGATCGAACATATATGGGTAGTTTGTCATGTGCTTGAAACCTTTTCTTAATCGAGCCTTTGACTTCCAATATGATGGGAAATATTTCTGTATCTTTCTACCACATTTTCTTGGTCTCCGATTGCATTTCTTGGTACTTCAGAATCTTCTGCCTCTCCTCGTGATTCACAAAATAATTACTTGGAACCAGCACTTCTATTATTCTACATGGAGTGGTGGGTCCACCCCTAAACAAAGACATGGGGAGGGGTGCCTGCACGGAGTGATGGGTGCACCTACTCTTGCTGTATATTTGCTGGGCAGACTGGATGGACCATGCTGGTATTTATCTGCCGTCATTAACTATGTTACTATGTTACTAATGCTGTTCTGGTGTTTTTCTTCTTTAGCACTATATCATGTTTCCTGGTATCCAGTTTCTTATCCATCGGAATGGAAATGTCCCAGGTGACCATAACCTCTTCATTCTCTGTAATTCTCTTAGGGTCATGATCCCAGTGCTTTTCAGGCACAGTGATGTTGTAGTGTTTCCAGAGTTTCCAGTGTAAGAGGCATGCTACTTTGTTGTGCCTTTCTGTATAGAAATTTTCTGTCATCAGAACTTTACAGCCAGCTATGAGGTGAGTCACTGTTTCCAGGTCTTTCTTACAGAATTGACATATGTCTGTTTTGCCAGTTTTTTCACTGTGCGCTGTAAACCATCTTGTCCATAATCCACTGTCCTGGGCTGCAAGTATCAATCTCTCATCCTTCAGTTTTAGTCTACCTCTCCTTAACTATTCATGTGTCCTTTCTTGATTGACAAAGGGTTCCTGGATTCCTCAATAAACTATGTGGGGATGCTTGTGGCTCATTTCCTTAGGGGCTCTTTTACTAAAGTGTGTTAGGTTTTTGCACCTAATGGGTGTTTAACGCAAAAACTAACATAAATACAGAACCTCAATGGTAGCTGAAGGGACATGACCAGCAGTTAATATGAAGATGAGTACCCTATTGTATTGTGATATTACTGTGGGTGCACTTAATTCCACCTACCAAGGTGCACCCACACTAATGGCAACATTAATAGTGCATGATATGTCTCCCATGCTAACCGCAATGTGCTCACCATGACCACTCTTGGCCCATACTCTGTCCATTCAACATCCCAACCCATGAGTGACAACTAATGCATAAATCAGTGTGTGGTAATATTATGCTCCATGGTAACAGTTACTGGGGGTGCAGTGTGTGAAAATGCTCATTAACTGCTTAGCGCACTTTAGTAAAAGGGCCCCTTAGTGTTGTAATGTTGTTTATATAGAACCGAAGGTGTGTTGAATTCAGGTGGCAACAAAGACAACATTATTTCTAGTGCTACATGCTAAGCCTTTATTTAGTGGTAGTACTAAGTGGTAACCCTTTGTGATTGGACCCCTTTCTGTTTCCTTCCTTGCCTGTAAGAAGAGAGAATGAGTTATGGCAGTGCAAGGCAATTATTTTTTTCATATGAATGAATCCAAAGGGAATGAAGAAATTGTAGGCATGCAGGGAACCTGCCATGTGACAATATTGCAATGTGGGGACCATATAAGTGGGGTATCCTATTAGCCACAATTCCCTGGTCAAAGTAATGCTATACCACATAATGGAAAATTATGAGTTTAAAAATATATAATTCCGTCAACCTTAAAATTCCGACCTTTGGGGTAGACAGCAGTTTTTCTCAAATTCCCAAATAGCATTCTTCATGACCTAGCCTTCGTCAGGAAGATTGGAAAACAAAGCAACAAACTATAGACCTCTTGGACATTGTAATTCTTATATTGTATTAGTTAGGCAGTATATTATTCCAGTATGTCAGATGATTATGTCATTGAAAGCAGAGCTTATGAATGGTATTTATGGAAGGCACAGAGAACAATGAACTTTGAAAAGAGATGAACACATATGTAGAGAGAGATTCTGTTGGCAATTGCAGTATAAATGTCTGAAGGCCAGTTTTGTTTAGGATGTCAGAGAAAGGTCCGAGCATGCAAAACTGTGATAATGTTTTATAAAAATGCTCACTGAACATTGTGCCTTGTATAAAATATGTACAGTGTTGTGGAAAATACACATAGATCTGGCAGTTATGGGAACATTGGCATTATAAACTGCACTGTGATTCTCACTTTTTGTTTTTGTTCCTAGGTGTGTGATCACCTCGCATCTCCTTTGTCTTTTGCAGAATATTTATTTACATTAAATGCCATTCTGATTCAGTATGTAGTAACATGAGTCAGTGTTTTATATTAGATTTCCAGGCTACATAATTAAACAGCTCCAGTTTTTGCAGCATATAAACATCATTGCAAAGTTTAAAATAAATATTATATCTCCTGGGAACATACAATATTGTTTTCTTTATTCTTGGGGCAGCCATCTGATTGATGTTCTGAGTGAGGGGACTCCCTGTTCCCTACTAGAGGAAGCCCTTCCATTTTGTTTGCCAGGTTGGCTCCAGATGCACCCAGCAAGCTTGATTCAGTCCTGGGTTCACCCCACTGCATGCAAGGATATGTAGTTCTGATTTCTGTCTTGCACTCCATAAGAAAAGGAAGGCTACAAGTCCCTGCATACAATGGGGTAAACCCAGGACTGGATCAAGCCTGTCTGCTGCATCTGGAGCTAGCTGGCAACCCTACACTGTCAGGTTGGAGGGGGGGGGGAGGGGACATCAACTCTTTTCTCCCTCAGGCAGCAGATTGTCTTGAGCCACCCTTGGCCTCAGGTACAAACTTAGGGGCCCTTACTAAAGTCCAGTATTTTTTGCCCCTAACTTACTGTATGTTTTGAGTCAAAATCAATGGTGCCAATGCAACTGTGGTAATTGTTGTGGGAGCGGCCAGCATGTCATAGTTGTGCCCTTAGCGCATTCCGGCCCTTGCAATTACCACAATGCACCTAACACTACCTACTGAGGTGGTGGCAAATGCACCCATGCTAATTGCAACATTGGCAATTACTGTGCATTGCTGATGCCCATGCTAATACAATGTGCAGTCAACACCCACTTTCCGCTCCAACCCTGCCTAGATTCTGTCCCATTACACAATGCACCGTTAACATGGAAGCAGTTAATGCGTGTTAATCACATAACACACTTTGGTAAAAGGATCCCTTAGACTGTAAGCCCTGCGAGGGATAGGAAGATACCTTCTATGCCTGAATGTAGCTGGCTTTGAGCTACTCCCGAAAAAGGCCTGAGCTAAATAAAATCCAGACCACCCCACCCCCAAAAAACAATTTAGTGGGATAAGTAGAGGGAGGAGACATACAGAGAGAGTAAACTCAGAAGCAACCAATGAACTAACCCCACATAAAATAGCAAGTGTCAGTATGAATGTGTTTGGTGCGGGGATGATTAACTACTTTCCTTACCAGACAATTTCCAGAAAGGTCCAGAGCAGAGTCACCAGTGGAGCTGCTTAATAGGAGGGAGCCTCTCACAGACCATACTGGGAAGAGATCGGACCTGTCCGGGTACCTCAAGGACCGCCAATGCACTTTCTAAGCAACCTGCATCAGCTTTTTAGCTAGATTCTCATGCGGAACTCAATAACACCTTTTAGCAGTTCAGTCTTAAACAGATTAGGTGCTGCTGTTTTCTACTTAATGCGTGTTGCTGGAAAAAATATAAAACGTACACTTTAGGATTATTTTAAGGAAGGGTAAGTGAATACTGGGTCCTGCATCCCTCTGGGCAAGGATGTTGTTGCCGCACAGAATAAATGCAGTCCAGTGTGTTGGTGATGAATTTTAGCTCGTCGATGTAACAAAATAACATGCATATTTACATTCTCTTATATACCGTGCTATTCTGCGTCAGTGTGGTTTACATTGAATAAACTGAAATTACATTGAACAGGGCATTATAACTTGGAGATAACTATTTTACAGGGAATATGGGCTATGGAGGGTTAAGTGGCTTGCCCAAGACCACAAGGAGCACCTGTGTGACTAGAAACCTCAGTCCTTCCAGCCCAAGGTTGCTGTCCTCTAGTGGGATTTGAACCCCTGACCTTCTGGCCTGAAGTACCTTGCCCCAACCATTAGGCCACTCCTCTACTCATATATATATATATGGAGTAGAGGAGTGGCCTAATGGTTGGGGCAAGGTACTTCAGACCATATATATATTTTAGCTTGGAACATCGAAACCCCAGCAATGTCGTAAAAGTTACTTGATAAGTAGTTGTTATCGCAAAAGGTTGAGCTAGAACAAAATCAAACATTAAATTAACAATTGAAGCTAATTGGGCTGCTTTGGACCCGTTTGACAGTTATGCATTTCCTCTCAAAGAGTATTTATTTGCAGACTTTAAAAACAACAAGAAATAAATAAAGGGTTAACTAATAACAGCAAAAAATAAAACCGTGTTATTGGACTAATTTATTTCCATGCATTCAAGAAAAGCGACCACACTGAATAATATCTAATAACACAGGTACACTAAAAAATTTTTTTTTTAAACTGCCTCTAATGTTTCGATTGATTTTTACGTTTTTTGGTGCGCTGAATCCAAATCTGGTAACCAATTTGCTCCATCACGTACAGATCTTTTGCTACATTGGGTTAGCAGTTTGAGGTGAACGTTTCAGATTGAGTGCGATCGAGATAAAAGTTTCTTGGATTAATTCTTTATACTAATTGTTTAGTAGTTATTCAAATAAGAATAAAGAAAATTGTAACAAGGCAGCACATAAGAATAGAGTAATGTCAACAAAACACACTGTGATGGTAGCAAAATTGTCTGCACTTAAAACAGCCACATACATGTGCACAAACATTGAGCATATAAGAGCGAGGTTAGACACAAAGCAAAGCAAAGAAATGTGCAAAAAATGTTGTACAGGTATGTATGTAAGAATAGAAAACGCAAACCGCACCATTGCAATACATGAAGACAAACACCCGATGGTGTGAAAATAAAATTCTAATAAATGAGATCCGACACTGTGGTAATAACTAGCAAATTTTTATTTCAAAGTTTAGTAAAAACACGATATTTGTCAACACAGTTTAGATTTTAAAGTCATTCTTGGGTCAATCAATCTCCTGGTGGGCCCGTTTCTTCTTCCCCCGAATGCTTCTCTTGGTGCGCTGCTTGGCGTATTTTTCATCTGGGGTTTCCCGCAGCAGCAACCAGCAGAAATCAGCCATCATAGTGGTGTTCCATCTTCCTTGGTACCTTCTCTCTGCGTCCTTGATGTCCTGGTGAAACCTTTCACCTTGTTCTTCACTGTACGCCCCCAAGTTTTCGGGAAAGTAGTTCACATGGGAGTGCAAGAAATGGACTTTCAGGCTCATGTTACAGCCTTGTTCTTTGAAGGCATTGAGCATCCTGGCAACAATATCCTTATAGTTCTCATCCCGCTTGTTCCCCAAGAATTTGAGAACAACATCCTTGAAGGAATCCCAGGCTTCTTTTTCCTTCTCAGACATCGTTTCAGCGAATGCTCCATCTGAAATGAGTTTCCTTATATCAGGGCCAACAAACACTCCTTCCTTTAGCTTTGCTTCAGAAAGTCGGGGGAACTTTGAGCAAAGGTACCAAAAGCACTCACCATCTTTTGGAAGGGACTTGATGAATTGCTTAATGAGACCCAACTTACTGTGGAGAGGTGGTAATAGAATTTTATCACGAGGTACCAAGCTCTCATGAAGAACATTTTTCTCACCGGGTCTCAAATACTCCTGAATTGGCCAGTCTTTTTTCCCCCAGTGTAGGTCGCGGGCCCGGCTATCCCACAAGCAAAGGAAGCAGGGATATTTGGTGAAACCGGATTGCTGCCCTAATAGCATGGATAGAATTTTAAAGTCTCCACAAATCATCCACTTATGCTCATCATAACGAATCTTCTGAAGAATCAGGGCCAAATTCTCGTATTTTTCTTGGAGAATAACAGAGTGAGCAATAGGAACTGAAGCGAATGTGTTGCCATTATGAAGAAGAACACCTTTTATGCTGTCTTTTGACCAATCAATGAACAGCCGCCATTCAGCAGGATCATACTTGAGTTTAAACTTGTCCATCACTCCGTATATATCGTTGCAAAATACCAAATCTTCCTCTTTGCTGAAATACTTCAAAAATTGTGTCTCGCGGTTGCGGTACCAATAAAAAGTTGTTCCTGGTGAAAATAGATTTTTCTGTTTAAGCCGAGAACCTAGCAGTTGGGCAGCATCTTTTGGGAGTCCTAAATCCCGGACTAAATCATTCAATTCAGCTTGAGAGAAAAGTTCAGGTTTCGGATCTGGTTCAGTTTCAAACTCGGAAGTACTGGACTCATCGGGAAAAGCCATCTGATGAGTCTCATCATGGTCAGAACCGTCCACACAAATATGATCCAAAGATTTTGGTGGTTCAGGCACAGGTACTTCGTTGCTATGAGGCATAGGCCTAATTGCTGAGGGAAGGTTGGGGTAACTTATTACGTTCTTATTTTTTAAGTTGTATCCCTTCACAATGCAAGAGCAAAAATAGCAGTCACTGCTGTGGTCTCTTTGTTCACGCCACATCATAGGTATTCCAAAACGAAATGCTTGTTTTTTACCTTTCATCCATAAGCGTAGATCTTCCTCACATGTCTTGCACACTTTGTGAGGAGCCCACGGTTTGTCTTGATCGCCTAACTTCAAACCGAAATAGGCGAAATATACTTTTTTAATAAATGCAGAAATGTTCCTCTGCCGCTTTTTCACGGTATATTCCCCACAAATAAAACAAAAACTGTCCGGAGAGTTGACGCAACCTCTGGCTCTGTGAGCCATCACAAATACACAGCACTGCAAACTACAACTGTAGTGAACCACTTCGGAATAAAGCTGGATTACGACTGAGCAAACAAAAGGTAATAATGAACTTGCAAGAAACTGAAATTTGACAGGAACGTTCATGTCGCAACCACCGTGTTTGAGCGAGTGAACGAGGCGAGGCGAACAGGAAAGAACATGCGCCAACGCGAGTACTGGATTTAGCCCTCCGCCTCCCAATTGTCCTGTTAATGTATAAAATGAATACAAAACACTCTAAAATATCATGAGGGAGTGTTTCTAGTTAGTTAACCATTACAACCTCTATTTTGGGCCAAGAAAATAAACTGCAGTCAGCTAAAAAGAAATTATGTGAACATTCCTTATATGGGTAAGAAATCTAATTTTGCAAGAAAACGTGACGTGATGGAACATTTTGGCTATTTTTCCTGGATTCAGCACCCCAAAATCTATAGGAATCAGTTGCAAAACTGGAGGCAGTTTTTTGGTAGTGTACCTGTGTAATCTGATGGGATTCTCAAACAAATACCCTTGAAGTTTTTTTCTGAGCCTCACTCGGTCAATAAATGCATAAAATATCAGTGTTCTTTTTTATAGCAAAATCATCTCTCTTGAAGCTTGTCTGGGCCTTTTCCGAAAGAGCAGATTTAGGTTAAAAAAAAAAAAGGAAAAAGAGAGTTACACCTAGAACAATACTCAGTTGTGGCCACTGTTCCTTGCTGCTTCGCTTCTGCCTATCCGTGTTGCGAGGAGTGTGGCTGATGACTGCATAACTCCGTCGCTGCTCAGGCGTTTACAGTACACAGGCTACCCCTGAGCACAAAGGCTTTCCATGATCTCAATCTGTGCTGCTCGGAGAACGACCATCGCTATTTATTTGTTTTGAGTTTGCAGAGCAAAGCTATTGTCGCAATCCATCTCGCTTTCCCCAGGAGAAAATGTGTTTTGCTGACAAATGTCTATCTGATATGGATCAGAGGATGTGCGGGTAGTAGCCCGAACGTTTTCCTTTTTAATGTTGCGAAACACCGGGGAAGAGAAACAGAGCTCATGAATCATTGGAGCTAAAAGTGAAAATGCAGAGGAGAAACAGGAAAAGTTTGGCAGGAAACATATACGTAATGATTCGTGGAATAAATTCCAGCTAGACACCAGGTAAGGAGGGCGGACAGGGCAGGGAGCCAAGAACCCATCAGCCGCTGTAGACTCCGGATCTAAGACCAGTTCTTTCTGAGCTAGCAGGTTCTGCAGACCAGCCCATAGTGAAAAACAAATGCTAAATTAAATGTGTTTTTCTTTAGCATGTCCAGTTTATTTCCCAGATCTCTAAAAGCCATTTATTTATTTTGATCTATTGAACAGCTCTTTTATACCGCTCCTTCCAGCGATCAGGGGCGGTTTACATTGAACAATAACATGAAGTTACATAGAAAATTTAACAGCTTAATAACATCACTGGCACTAGAGAACTAGCTAAAACAAACTATCTACAAGATAGATGAATCCAGAACTATGTACATCCCAGTATACTCTAAAGAAAGGTATAGAGGGGGCTGTGTTTCTTAGCTATTTACATGAGCTAATTTTCGGATGGGAGGGATTATGATATTTGGGTGGTGTATTGTGAGATAGATAAATTGTTAGTATTGTTGGGGGAAGATGTGTTGTAATATTCAGAGAACAGGAAGGTTTTTAATTCCTTGTGGAATGTTAGAAGGTCTTTGGTTGCTCTAAGCTGATCAGGTAGAGCGTTCCACAGTGTGGGGGCTGTAAATCTGAACGCTCTATTGCTTGTGAACTGTTTAGTCTTCCGTATGGAGGTAGGAATTCTCAATAAGTTTCGTGTGTTTTTTCTTCTGTGTCTGTTGTCAGATTAGGGTTGTAATAGGGTGGAGAGGTAGGAGGGAGAAATGCCATTGTGGAGTTTGAAAGCTGTGACTATTTGCTTGTACTTTATTCTGTAAGCTATTGGGAACCAATGAAGTTTGTATAAAATAGGTGTGATGTGTTCAGCTAAGCTGGCCTTGGTTATAATCCTAGCAGAGACATTTTGCACTATTTGAAGTGTGTGAATAGATTTTTTAGGAAGACTTTGTAGAATGCTGTTACAAAAATCCAGATGGGGATTTACTAAAGCCTGGACAATAGTTCTAATATTGTGTGGGTCTAGGATAGGCCTGAGATGTTGGATATTTTTTAGTTTGTAGAGAACCGATCTAGCAGTGGATTTGATTTGGGCGGTCATGTTTAGTGCTCTATCAATAATGATACCCAGGTATCTTACTTCATTTTTGATTGACAGATCAATATTATGAAATTTAAGGGGCATGTTTACTAAAGTCCGCAAATTTGCGCGCCGCAAAATAGCGCACGGCAACGCGCCACTGAAACGCGCATAAACAGGTTTAAACGCCCCGCACACGTGCGTGTCACCCCCGCACAGGTACGCGGCACACCAACGGGCCCCGTACAAGTGCGGGCCCGCAAATGTCCGATAGAGGCGTGGAACGGCTAAAGGAGGGCGGAGGAAGGCTCCGGAGGGGCGGAGGGACGGGGTCAATGGGTGGAGAGTGGGAGGGGAGAGGGTCCCCGCACAGTATTGGGCCCGAATTTGCATGTAAAAACTACCGCAAAAAGCATTTAAAGGGAAGAGAAACCATTTCCGTCAGCAATGTACAGGAAAACCGGGGAAACCAGCAAAACGTGAGCAGTGTGATACATGTGCACAGCACAAAAGTGCACATAAAAATAGGAAATGACCACAACAGAACTATTAAAAATAGTAATTCAGCTGGGGAACAGTTAGAGTGATGGGCAAATACAGAAAACACACCCAACAAAGCTCCAGAAAAAATAAATTAATTTTGGAAGGGTTTACGGAGCGGAGACTCTTCCAAACAACATTTCCTGTTGTGGAGCTGTCCTGGGAGTGTTTGCTATGGTTGCCCATTAATATCACTGTTGCCCAGCGTGGTGATATTTTTTCCCCAGTTCCCGTGGTCATTTCCGTGGTTTATGTGCACGTTTGTCACCAGACAGGGTGCATATGCCCACAGCGTAGAGCAGGGTTTGTGACTCCATCCTGCCAGGCTCACTACCTCCAGGGGCTGCACAGTCTCTGTGGCCATAGTGTGGTGCAGCGGACAGAGTCAGTATCTCTAGGACCAGAGAGTCAGAGGTTCAAAGCCCAGCTGGGGCACTTGCCAGCCCAGTCCCTATATTTTACCCACCACTAAACACAGATAGCGCAGACACCCCTGTATTGCAGGGGACATAAGCATGGGGAAAACACCCATATTTTACCAAACAACGCACACACACCACAACAATGGGCATTACCCACAGCCAAGTACCCCAAATGCAGTCCCGTACTGCCACATTCCAATCAGGTCACCTGTTTTTTATGGGAGGAGCTCATGCCAGCATGTTGGCGGACGAGTACATGTGGTGCAGGGGGCAGTGGCTGCTAGCGACAGAAGACAGAGGCCTAGCCATGTGCAGGCTGCCACCGTCCACTGCAACAGACTGCAACAGACAGGCCCTGCCGGATCCACAGTCATGGACATGCCAGGGAATCCACCCAATCTATGGCTACACAGTGGTGCAGTGCACACAGACACTGCATGCAAGAGCAAAAGGTCACAGGTTCAAAGCCCAACTGGGGCAACTGCCAATCTTGCCCACATATTTTTCCCCCAAGTAAACAGTGATAGTAAGGGCACACCTTTCCTGGCGAGGACATATGCAATGGCAATACGTCTATCTTTTACCCCACTGAGCAAAGACACCATGAACAGGGCCAGTACCCAGAGCAGAATCACCCAAATGCAGTCCTGGTGGGGCACACACCAGTCAGGTTCCATGATGCCACTCATACAAATGCCTGTGCTGTATATCTATGCACCACACCCATGGTATGTAGATGTAGCTCATGCATATCCATGAGGGACAGCAGGAAAACCAGAACAGTGTGATGCAAACCTGGACTGGAGTTGGGAATCTGTGCCGTAAAGCAGCAGCCATCAAGGGCAGACACACCCACACCCACAGGCCTCATTGGCCAATGTCTCCTGGAGAGGCAGACCATTGGACCCTGCATGCATCTCCCAAAACTAGCACTTGCATAACTTACCAATGTCACCCTACACCTGAGGTATACGGTACACAGCTCTGAGACGTTTGCTAGGAGCACAGGCAGCTAGATATCCATACGTTACGCACATACTGCTAGTTGACCCCATCCGAACAATCTGTTAGGTGTTTGCGGTGCGTGCTCCAGGCCTGGCCTCTGACAGTGTTTACCACCCTGGGGAGTGACCCCCAGCTGTACTGCGTACCATATCCATGCCTTGCCGTGCTCAGGACCGGTTTGGTGGGCAAGGCTAATTACTTCCTCAATAGTAGCACCATGATGGCATAGGTGTGGAAGTGTGTGTCTGGCTATACAGTGGGTGTTGGCTGCAAGCCCCTTCCACAGCCCACACTGCCAACACTGTTGCCAGTATTGGCCTGCCAATGTGCATAATGAGGTGCAAGGTACCATGGGTATAGCCAGGACAGGGTAGCCTGGCCAGGATGCATCTGCACCGGGTATAGGGCACTGGCAGGGACATTGTAGTGTCTGGCCACCACCTACACAGACAGGGTGGCCAAAGCATGTCCTTCTGGGAGATCACGCTCACCCTGACTGTGCAGTGACCACAGCATGGCTAGGCACCCCCATAGTGCTATGCAGTATTTCTCTTATGTGATAGATATGGGTTTCTATTTGGGGCCCAGTCACTGAATTATCTGCTTGCTGTGTATGCTGGTAGACCAGTTCTGGGTGCATGTGTCTCCATTGGGAACATGCACTATGGACTAACCAGTAGACTGTTTGTAGCTGGTATGTGTCTTGCTGGAATGGCTTGCAGGGTGCAGTGGCTGTTGGCTTGCTGCAGGGGAATATCTGGTGGTGGGGTGCAGCTTACCTTATCCTGGTCCTATGTCTGTCTGCTATTGTGTTGTGGCTGTGTGTGGGGTGGGGGTGGTGTTCATTCCTCAGCAGGACTGGGGTTGATATTGCCTTCTACTGCCACCTTTGCAGGGAGGTACAGTGTGGATCTCTTGATGGGGGACCATGTTTGCTGCTGGGGGGGGAAGGAGCCCTGGTGGGGGTTCCCAGGGGGTACTGAGTCTGATTGGGATATCCATGGTATTTGTGCAGAAACTAGCTATCTTACACATTAACACTGCTTTGAAACTCCTGCTTGGCCTCCATCAGCCATGGAAGGTGTTGTGGACCTGGTCCTGGGCGCCTCATTGCACACTCAGGGTGAGCACAGAACCTGCACGATGTAACGGTGTGTAGCTACTCTGTGCCAGTAAAACACCCGGTCAGTGCCCCCTACCAGGCCGAGGTGCTGTGTGGGTGCACCCGGTCACTCCCCCCCAACAGGGCCGAGGTGCTGTGGGGGTGCATTACCCATCTTGTGTCCATCTTTGGACAGCTAATTTGCATGTGCAGTGCATCATGGGTACGTGTGGCCTAACCCTATCCTGTTTACACCGTCAGACTGTCTGTGAGGTGACGTGCAGGCTATCTGCAGCCAGCCAGGGGCTTGTTTACAGCTGTGGAGTTGTAGCCCAATGGTTACATCACTCCCTGTGCAGCCAGAGGTCATGGGTTCAAACCCACAGTGGGGTTCTGTGATAGGGGTGTCCACAGCATCTTTTTAATTTACTGTACATATGTTGCTGCCAGCAATAACACCCTGAGCGTACTGTACCCATAAGGTGCCTCTGAGGGTGCTTTATGGGGCGCCGTGTACGGCACTTTATGGTTGCCATCCATATAGGGTGCACTATACATTATCCTGTGTCGCAACATACATGCTGCCCTATAGGGGACATTCTAGGGTGCCTTGGCGGACGGTGCACTGTCACATGTGCCTTATGGGCTGCCTTATGTTAACATGCTGTGAGCGTGCGTTTTCTAGTTGTTATCACAAAATAAAATTAGTGGGCCTCCTACAGCACTCCACAACATAAAACATAGTGTGTCTGCTAGTCTTTTTCAATGAGCACTGTGGGGAATTGAACCCATGATGCCTGCACCAGTGGTCAGTGTCTTAACCATTGTGCTATGGCTCCATTCCTGCTATTTGTATATCAGCGCGCCACTTATCCCTTCCACTATTGGGCTGCCCCCTCACACATCAGCGCGACGCCTTCTGCCCACAGGCTCGCCGCCTTCTGTTGCCCCATTTTATCAGTGCGCCCACAATGAACAGTGCGCCGCCTCATGCCGTATAAAAAAAGAGTGCGCCGCCTTCTGACGCCCATAATCAATATACCTCCTACACCACTTTTGCCCATAAAAGTTGATGCCTCAGCTGGTCTTTTTCATTGAGTGCAATGGGGGTTTGAACCACTGCCCCCTACACCATAGGTCAGTGTCTTCACCGTTGTACTATGGCTCTGTTGTTTGGTTATGCAGCAGCGCCCCACTTAGCCTTCCCACGCGCTAATGTGGGCCCGGCACAGTAGCGCGACGCACACACGGACGGTCCGGTTTTTTTCTTTTTTCTGCCTGGCCCGCCCACTCCTTATATGGCACCAGCACACTAACGGGAACCCGCACAGCAACGGTGTTTAGTAAACATGCCCCTAAGAGTAGTAGGAGGAGTATAGTTTTGGTTTCTTGTAGTGAGCAGGATCTCTGTTTTTTTTAATTAATTTGTAGATTGTTCTTGTTGAACCAGGATTCTGCTTCATATATACAGTCAGTGATGATGTTCAATTGTGGGGTTTTTATGTCAGTCGGGGCATAAACCATTATATCATCTGCGTAGATGTGAAAGTTTAATTTATGTTTAGTGAATATGTCACAGATCGATTGGAGATATAAATTAAAACAGTAAGGCTGAGAGTGTAGACACCTGGGGTATTCTTTGTTCTTGCGGGAAGGTGGAGGAGGAATCCTGATTAATTTTGACATATAGGGAGCGGTTTGAAATATATGACTGAAACCATTTCAGAACAGTTCCAGAGATGCCTAGGTGTGCTAATCTTTGTAATAGGATAGTATGGTCAACATTGTCGAATGCAGATGAGACGTCCAGGAAGACCATGATAAATGCTTGGTTTGGGTTATCTAGCCCACAGATTAGGGTGTCTAATAAAATCAAAAGTAGGGTTTCTACTCCATGGTAAGGACGGAAACCGTACTGATGAGCGTTAAGTGGGGCATTAGTGTCTATATAGTCTTTGAGCTGCAACTGGACTACTTTTTCAATGATCTTTGCTATAAAGGGGATACTGTCTATAGGTCTATATAAGGATGGCTCGTTTCTGTTCAGAGTCTTGCTTTTTAGTAGTGGGCGAATGATAGAAAGCTTAAGAGGTTCAGGCAGTAAGCCATGTAGAAGTGATTTATTTACTATGTTTAGAATCACAGGTGCTAGTTCAGTTTTGACTGCATTTATCCAGGATACTGGACATGGGTCTAGTTGGGAGGTTGTGGTGTTAATTTTTGTGATGGTTTCTGAGAGCTGCTTCTCCTTAATAAGATAGAAAGTGCGCCAATAGTTAGCAGGTTGCTGAGGCTCAGTTCTGGTGGGCATAATGGATGAGTTTACACTTCTTAGTTTTGGGGCCAGGTAGTTTGCTACCGATTGGGCGCAAATATCTGGGCAGTTCATCGGGTTTGTGTGGGGTTTGGTTAGGGTCTTTATTATATCGAAAAGTTCTCTAGGCCGATTAATAGCTTTATTTAGTATGCTGGTATGGTGTTCTTTTTTTGCATTGTGGATTGCATCCTTATATTTGTTTTAGATTATAATGTATTGTTCTTTATTTTCTGAGGTTTTAGTGGTTCTCCATTTCTTTACCAGCTTACGTAGGGATTTTTTGATGGCGTAAAGTTCTTTGGTGTACCATCTTTCTGTCTTTTTTCTGAGGGGTCATTTTAGAGGTGAGGTGATTATGGCTGCCTTTCTTATGGTGGTAGACCAGCTTTCTAAGGCACCATTGAGATCATGTGATTCAGTAAGTGAGGATACTTCAGAGAGGAAGGTTTCTTTGTTGAATTTTTTGAATTTTGGCATTTGCAGAGGTGCAGTATTTTCTGTTTCTTTAAGTAATAGAATTATGGTGAACATTCTTATAATGAAATGATCAGACCATGGCACAGGACTGGTAGATGGGAAGGTAAAATTTGTGTGTGTGGTTAAGGACCTAGAATAGAATATTGTCTAGAGTGTTACCTTTGGAGTGTGTGGAGTGTTTCATTATTTGTGTGAAGTCTAGATCTTGCATAAATTCCAAGAAATCAGAGGATTGGTGGGGAGGTAGGGATGCTCAGTTAAAGTTGTGGTAGGCGACGGCCTATGATCCATGCTAATTGAACTAAGCAGACAGGCCTGAGCAGCTTGACCTGTAACTGAAGCCTGTAGTTAGGCCCAGAGGAATGAAAACCCCCCTGAATGATGACACCATAGAATTGAAACTTAACTCAGTTTAACTGAACATAGCTAAGCAGAAACGAAACTTGGAAAATAGAAGAAAAACAAGTTTAATTGGTACTGATAAGGTGTGCTATGCTTCTATGGAATTAATTAACTCTGCAGAGAGCAAGGTCACAGTGCCTCTGCTTCCCATATGTTTTAACAAGCTCAGCGACCTTGGAGGAGAGAAGTAACAAGTTGGAGACACTGACCATTGTAATTGGGACTAGAAGGGGGGCAACCAGGTGCTGGGCCCAGACCAGAGTCCCGATTGGGTAGCCATATCAGTACCGGGACCAATAGATGGGTGAGAGGGGTACTGGGACCAATGAAAAGTTTGCCTATGCTTAGAATGGACAAGAAAGCTATAAAAGTTGTTGTTTTACTAGAAGCCATTGCTCAGCCATTTTGAAATTGCTTATTGCTTGAGCCATGTGCACATTAAACTGGCTTGGATCCTTGAAAAGACTCCTGGATTTATTTATTGCATGCTTATCTGCTGCTACAAAGTCACCTAGAATAATGTGAGGTTTTCTTGTTTGGGATGAACAGGCTGCTTCAAGTATTGTGGATAGGTTGAGGTGATCGTTATTAGGTGGTCTGTATATAAGACAGATTGCAACATGTTTGTTTTCAATCTTGAGTAAGTCTATGCTATCCGGGTTAATGCAGAGACTTGTAGCCATATTAAGGCTGGCCTTGGTCAAGATAAGTACCCCACCACCCCTTTTACAGTTTCTATGGCAGCAGAATAATGTGTTGTCATTCGTTTTCAGTATATATCTGATGGATACAGTCTCTAGTCGGATGACTGCAATGATAACCAGTACCCTGGGAGCACCTGTAACATCCACCCTTTCACGATTCACTCATTTTCTTCTGGCCCTTCATTCTAGCTAGGCACCAAGACTAGCAACCTGGGACTTCCCTCCCCCTTCCTGCTGGTCTCCTTGCTCTATGACCCAGGAAGACCTCCCCCTTAGGCAGTCACTTCCCAGTTGCTCATTTTTTTCTACCAGATGCATGGCTCAAACATCCTGCTACAGGTAAAGATTAGTGATGCTTTTGCCCCCCCCCCCCAATCAGCTGTGGCCTTGCACAATGTTCAGAATCCCCTGAGTTGCCATCCCATTCCCAAGGAAGCCTCACTTGCTTCCTGTTCTGTGATGTGGAGGTGAGTGCAATCCAGACTTATTTCCTCATGCTATACTGCAATACCACTCAGACTCATAACTAGGTCACTCGTTGGCTTGTTGACCTTCTGGTATTCCCTGTTTCAGTATCACCAGAGAGCTTTTCCTTTAAATCAGAGTATCCATTTGGTCAGCGTCACGGCAGGACATGCTAGGGAGATAAGCTTTCTAGATGAAATAAATGACTGCTTCTTGGAGCAGCTGGTTCGTGAACCAACAAGAGGGGAAGTCATTTTGGACCTAGTCTTTAGCAGAGCACAAGATCTGGTGCAAGAGATAAGGGTGTTGGGGCCACATGGCAATAGCGATCATAGCACATTGATTTAATAAATGGAGGAAGGACAGCGAGAACATCCACAGTACTACCTTTTAACTTTCAAAAGGAAGATTATGATAAAATGAGGAAAATAGTTAAGAAAAAACTAAAGAGTAGCTGCAAAGGTTAAAGATTTACATCAAGCATGCATGTTGTTTAAAAATACTATCTTGGAAACCCAGACCAGCTGTATTCCACGCATTGAGAAAAGTGAAGGAAATCTAAAAAATTGCCACTATGGTTTAAAGGTGAGATAAGAGAGGCTGTTGTAGCAAAAAAAAAGCATTTTCAGGAAATGTAAAAAGGAGCAAAATGATGAAAACTGGAAACAATATAAGCACTGGAAAATTAGATGCAAGACAAAGAGAATTTGAAAAAAAGCTTGCTGTGGAAGCAAAAACACATAATGACAACTTTTTAAGTACATTCATAGCAAAAGACCTGTGAGAGAGTCAGTTGGACCATTAGATGATAAAGGGATAAAAAGGGCATTAAGAGGGGACAACGCCATAGCGGAGGCACTGAATGAATTCTTTGCTTTGGTCTTTACTGAAGAAGATGTAGGGAAGTTACAGATGACTGAAATGGTATTTAAAGGTGATGCATCTGAAGAATTGAAAGAAATATTGATAAACTGGGAAAATGAATTACAACTATGTGATAAACTAAAGAGTAGCAAATCACCTGGATTGGATGGTATACATCCAAGGGAATTGAAAGAGCTGAAATATGAGATTGTAGACCTACCAGTAGTAATCTGTGAACTATCATTAAAATCATCTGCAATACCTGAAGACTGGCAATGTGCTACCAATTTTTAAAAAGGATTCCAGGGATGATCCGGGAAACCACAGACTGGTGAGCCTGATGACAGAACCGAACAAAATGGCAGAAACCATTAGAAAGAACAAAATTATGAATATGTAGATAGTCATGGTTTAATGGGAGAAAGCCAACGTGGCTTTAGCCAAGGAAGGTCTTGTCTTACTAATCTCATATATTTTTTGAAGGTGTGAATAAGCAGGTAGACAAAGGTGAGCCAGTTGAGATAGTGTATCTGGATTTTCAGAAAGCCTTTGACAAGGTGCCTTATGAGAGACTCTTGGCAAAATTAAAAAGTCATGGGATAGGAGGCAGTGTACTACTATGGATCAAGTACTGGTTAAAGGATAGAAAGCAGAGGGTAGGGCTAAATGGCCAATTTTCCCAATGGAGAAAGGTGAATAGTGGAGTACGCCTGGGATCTGTGCTGGGTCCACTGCTTTTTAACATATTTGTAAATGACCTGAAAATGAGAATAACGAGTGAAGTAATCAAATTTGCAGATGACTCAAAATTATTCAAAGGTGTTAAAACCCAAAAGGTACATTACTATGTTACTATGATTGTAAAAAATTGCAAGAGGACCTTGATAAATTGGAAGACTGGATGTCCAAATAGCAGATAAAATTTAATGTGGATAAGTGCAAAGTTATGCATCTAGGAAAGAACAACCCAAACTATGGTTACATGTTGCAAGGTTCCACATTAGGAACCACCACCCAGAAAAAAGATTAGATGTCATCGTGGATAATGCGTTGATACCCTCCACCCAGTGTGCAGCGGTGGCCAAGAAGAATGCTGGGAATCATAAGGAAAGAAACTGAGAATAAAACAAGGGATATTATGCCTCTGTATCGTTCCATGGTGAGACCGCACCTTGAATATTGTGTACAATTCTGGTCGCTGTATTTTAAAAAGGATACAGTGGAATTAGAAAAGGTACAGAGTAGAACCATCAAAATGGTAAAGGGGATGGAAGGATACCCCTATGAGGAGAGGCTAAAAAGTTAGGGCTCTTTAACCCGGAAAAGAGACGGCTGAGGGAAGATATGATAGAGGTTTATAAAGTAATGAATGGAGTGGAACGGGTAAACATAGATCGATTGTTTACAGCATCAAAAAGTAGAAAGACTAGAGAACATGCAATGGAGCTACAGTGTAACCCATTTAAGGCTATTAAGAGAAAATATTTTTTCACTCAACACATAATCAAACTCTGGAATTCGTTACCAGAGGACGTAGTAAAAGCTGTTAGTGTGTCTGGGTTTAAAAAAGGTTTGGACAAGTTCCTGGAGGAAAGGTCCATAAACCATTATTAAAGAGGACCCAGGAAATCCACTGTTTGCCCCAGGACAAGCATTGTGGAACCTGTGTGCCTCTTTGGGAACCTGGCAGGTACTCGTGACCTGGATTGGCCACTGTTGGAAACAGGATACTGGACTTGATGGACCTTGGTCTGACCCAGTATGGCATTTCCTATGTTCTTATGTCCTTGTTTCTTAGGTGAGTCTATTAGGTGTCTGACCAGGCTTAGGTTTTCCCTTTGTGCCATAAGAGAGCAATCATCTGTTCCCAGGTCAGACTCATTCCCTTTTTGCCCATCCATATAACAGGAACTCTTCTGCTGGAAGACTGAGGTGCTGCCCATATGACCTGCCCTGTACTTTCTTGTGGACCAGGAAATGAAAGGGTGCCCCAGGATACACACCTTCTTCTCTTGCTGCCCCACATCCATGTGAAACAAGGGTGGGGGGGGGGGGGGTGAATGGTATTTTTAAAGGGTTTAGCTTGCTAATATCAGGAGCTAGCCAGCTATACTTCAGCTTTTGAAAACTCAGTGACTAAATTTAGGTGCTTAAAAAAAAGGGTTAGGTCCCTAGTTTCACAGGTTCCTAAATTTTGTCTCAGAAAAAATAAGCCAGTCTTAGGGGTGGTCAGTGGTCAGATCAGGGAGGAACATTAGCTGACTAGCACTGATTTCCTCTGCTAGCCACCCAACTTAGGATCCCAAATTTTGGAGAATCAATTGTGGGCTTAATTCTAAATCAGCTCTGGAAAACTGTTTGTGTATTCCTCCTGTATCTCTTTCCAGACTCAAATCTACAAGATCATTGGGAATTTTCTTCATTGCCCTCACTTTATAGAATTTGCCTACTTCAAAATTACGCACTGTAGCTTCATATAAAATGCCCTGCACTACCCTCACAACACATCTTTTTCACTCTGCATTTGGGGAACCAGACTGATGTTTGTGAGGGTAGAGGCAGAGATTTACCTATGCGTTTGCTGTAGGTCTCGTTCGACCTCTCTGCTCTTCTATTAACAATGGTGTTCCTTTCTGATAAGTCCTGTTTTATTGCAAACAGCTTTATACTGAAAGGCAGTATACCAAGCATTCAAAGAGAACGAGAAAGAGAAAGATAGATGATTAAATCTAGAACTATTCTCAGTTGCAAATCGGCAGGCTAGGTTGCAGCTGAAAATCAATTTAACTGAGCAGCCAAAATCTGACCTGCTGAGTGACACACCTAGTGGCACTTTGAAAAATTTCCATAGAGTGACTATTCTAGGTCGGATCCTGCCCTCCCTGCCCAAGCCACTGACTATAAGATACAGTACTGCCGATAAGTTGATGTGGCAGTTCTAGGGATGTGCACAGGCAAGGGAAGCTGAGCTAGTTTTACTTTTTTCACAAATGTTTCCTGATTTTTAGATTTTTTGGGTTAGTTTCAGATTCACTGTAATGGGTAATTTTTTGTGCTCACTAAATTGATTTAATGTGTGTTAACTGATGAATTAAGGCATGCTAAGTCAATTAGCAGGTATTAAAAAGCACAGTTTAGATAGTACTTGCAGAATGGAATTGAGATGTTGAGGTTGGGATGTCAATTTCAATGTTGTTGTTAAGTGCCATCGAATTGGTGTCAACTCATGGCAACCCTCTCGATAGTTGTCCTAAATTGTGTTCAGCCTTCAGTCAGGCGGCTCATTGTTTACAGTCTGGTACCCGTAGTCGCTATTATTGTATCGATCCATCTCATTGCTGGCCTCTCTCTTTTGTGTTGACCTTTGATCTTGCCAAGCATGATGTCTTTCTCTAATGATCTCTCTCTAAGCATGATGTGTCCAAAGTATGAAAGATGAAGTCTTGTCATCTGAGCTTCTAAAGAAAGCTTAGGTTTGATCTCCTCTAGTACTGACTGGTTTGTTCTTTGGGTAGTCCATGGTATACGCAGTATTCGCTGCCAGCACCATAATTCAAAGGCATCAATTTTCTTCCTGTTTATAATTTTCACTGTCCAACTTTCGCATCCATATGATGTTATTGAAAATACCATGGCTTGAAGGAGACAAATCTTTGTTTGGAGAGAGACATCTCTGCTCTTGAGAATCTTGTCTAGGTCTTTCATAGCCATTTGCCAAGAGCAATGCATCATCGGATTTCTTGACTGCTTGTTGCTTCTTCATTGATAGTTGATACAAGTAGGTTAAAGTTGTCCACAATTTCAATTTCTTCTCCATCAACGATGATCCTATTGATTTTGTCAGCTGTCATGATCTTTGTCTTCTTTACATTAAGGTGCAGGGCCATTTTAAGATTATGTTACTTGATCGTGAGAAGCAAATGTTTCAGATCATCTTCACTTTCAGCCAGTAATGTGATATCATCAACATAGTGAAGACTGTTGATTAGTCTTCCACCAATCTTTACACCTCTATTGTCTTCATAGAATCCTGCTTCTCTAATGATTTGTTCTGCATATAAATTAAACAGGTAGGGGAAGGTATGCAGCCTTGTCTTACACCTTTGCTTATTTTAAGCCATTCTGTTTCATTCGAACAGTTGCTTTTTGATCAATGTACAGATTGTGCAAGAGAATGATCAGGTGTTCTGGTATACCCATGCTTCTTAACATGGCCCAGAGTTTCTCATGGTTTACACAGTCAAAAGCCTTGCTGTAGTCAATAAAGCACAAATAGCTATTCTTTTGATATTCTTTAGTCTTTTCAAAGATCCATCTCACATCCGTGATGATGTCTCTCATTCTTTGCCCTTTCCTGAACCCTACTTGGACTTCAGGTAGTTCTTGTTCCAAGTATGGTTGTAGTCTCTGTTGAATAGTCTTCAGTAGAATCTTGCTGGCATGTGGGATCAGAGTGATTGTGCGGTAATTTCCACAGTCAGTTGGATCACCTTTCTTTAGTATTGGTATGAACACAGATATTTTCCAGTCAGTTGGCCATGATGTTGCTTTCCATATTTCCTGACAGAGCCTTGTGAATATGGCAACAGCTGAATCAGATTGCTGTAATACTTCTATGGGAATGTCATCAATGCCTGGTGCTTTGTTCTTTGATAAAGCTTTCAATGCTGCTTCAACTTCTTCTTTCATCACCAATGGTTCCGGATCATAAGGTACAGGCTGAAATGGCTGTTGGTCCACTTGATCTTTATCATATAAAAACTCTGTATACACATTCTTTCCACCTTTTCTTGATCTTCTCAGCATCATTCAACATAGAACCTTCAGCATCTTGTAACATTCCAATTTGAGGCTGGAATGTTTTCTTTAACTATCGTAACTTTAGGAAAACCAGTCTTGTTCTTTCTCTAATAGTTTCTGCTTCTATTTCCTTGCATGTGTCATTGTAGTACTTTTCCTTGTCTTGTCATGCTGCACGTTGGAAATCTCTGTTGAGTTCTGCAGTTGCCTCTCTTTCTCCTTTGGCTTTAGCTTCTCTGCATTTCTGGGCAATTTTCAGAGTTTCTTTCATCAACTATTTTGGCCATTTTTGCTTTTTCACCTTTTGTAGAGACGTCTCGCTTTCTTCCAACATAATCTTCCTGATGTCATTCCATACCTCTTCTGGAGTTCTGTCATTTGTATTTAAAGCAGCAAATTGATTTTGCAGGCAGTCTTTAAATTCCAGTGGTATATTCTCAAGGTCATATTTTGCTATATTAATGAGTGGCTTGCTCATTTTCAACTTTAGCTTGAGTTTGCATACTAGTAGTTGGTGATTTGTACTGATGTTATAGAGCTTTTCCATCATTGACTTCCACAGATGTAGTCAATTTGATTTTTGTACAATCCATTGGGTGACGTCCATGTGTACAGTCACTGCTTGTGTTGCTGGAAGAAGGTGTTTGAGATGTATAGATCATTGGCCTTGCAGAATTCTATTATTCTTTCTCCAGCTTCATTTCTGTTGCCAAGTCAATATTTTCCACCATTTTGCCTTCTTCTTTGATGCCAACGTTTGTGTTCCAGTCACCCATGACTATCAGGATATCCTGTTTGCATGTTCTGTCAATTTCAGCTCATACTTGTTCATAGAATTCATCAATTTCATCCTCTTCTGCAGCTGTTGTTGGGGCATATACTTGAATTATAGTTGTGTTGATAGACATTCCTTGTAGACGAATAGAGATTAAGCCTTTACTGACTGCACTGTATTTCATTACAGTTCTTGCAAGTTTCTTTATTATAAAAGCAACATAATTTCTTCTTTGTCTTTCATTTCCAGCATAGTAGAGCATGTGATCATCTGATGCAAAGTGCCCGATGCCTGTCTATTTCAGTTCACTGACACTCAACAGATAAAGTTGTACACATTCCATTTCATTCTTGACCACCTCCAACTTCCCGTGGTTCATGCTACATATGTTCCATGTCCCAATATGTAAGACATCTTTGCAGCTTCTGACTCTGCATAGCTACATAAGCAGTCAGACTTCCCGAGAGCTTTGATCCAACCACATCATAAATGCTGGCTTTAGTCTGAAAAGTCTTCAGCTCCTCCCCAGTAGTTAGTTGAATGCTTTCTGACCTGGGTATCTCATCTTCCAGCACTATAGTGCAATTTGTTTTGTTGTGACTAGCCATTGGGTTTTCATGGCAAGATGCAGAAGTAGATTGCCAGGCCTTTCCTCTATGCAGTTTAAGTTTAGTGTTGTTGCCGTTGTCACAGAAATGTGATCCTCCGCCATCAATACTGTCCCATTCTGCTGCTGCCCAGATGGGTAGTTTGTCTTGGTCTGGCACCTCAGCTGAGACCTCTCCATCTTGGGAGACCATGCCAGTAGTTAAACTTCCAATAGCTTAGCCCTCAGCATCACTGATGCACACAAGCCCTCACAGCAGGACAAGCTGCAAACCAAGTGAGAGTCTTGGTCTGGCACCTCAGCTGAGACCTGAAACTGTTTCTGAAATACATAGGAGGTACAGGAATGCAGATGGCTTGGCATCCATGTACAGCAGGAGGAGCCATTTTACAAATTTGCACATGGGAAGTATCGATGGAGGAAACCCAGCAACCTACACATGTAAGCGCCGGCATTTCACAACTTGCATGCGTAAATGTTGGCATTTACATGTGCATGTGAGCTGTTTTGCAAACTTAAGATGTGTGAAACATGTAACCACTGTCAGTTAACTACAGAGGATGCTGTCTTTAACTTATTTCAATCTGAAGGGGGAAATTAACTAGGGGATTAAGGAGTATAATCCTTTTAATCCTTCCTGTAAAGGGATGGCAGAAATGCACATTTGTTAAAAACCGGAGGGGGACAACAAGAAGCAACAAAGTATCTGTAAAGAATGCAGGAACAAAGGAACAGACACCAAGGACTGGCAAGTAATTCAGGTTTTACAAACCCCTTTTATTTGCAAACCTCGGGAAAAACAAATACAAAATTTAGAAACAAAATCATAATAAAAACACCGTAAGAAGACACACCGTTAATGTAAAATATAAATATAAATGAATTAATAAAAACTAATTAATGATAAAACATACAAATGATTGCAAAGCAATAAAATCAATGACAAACCGTATTGTACAATAAAACGTATATGTCATATAAATCATAAAATATTGTCTATATGAACTATTATATAGAAGAGATGAGGAGGATATAAAATAAAAATTACTATATAACTAATAAATCATGTGTCGTGTCATATTCAATCCATAAGGGATAAATGACAATAAATAAAATCATAAAAACATAAATATATGTAAAAATATAAAATATATGAACGTATGTAAGATCTACAAGATATGTTGCCAGAGGACCCCTTTTTTAATCAAGAAGATATCAGCAGTGATATTGAAGATATTTGGAGAGCGACTGTGCGGTCTACACAAAAACTTGTAAAAGAAGAGATGCATGCCTCATCACTTTTAGAAAACTGCCATCATAAGATCATTCCAAGAGGCTTACGGATTTATAAAGCCCCAGGAATGTATTGAGATGATGAAGAATTTATTGCTGATTGGATTAAGATATTAAACAAGTGTTCTTTGGATCTTATGATCCTACTTATCAATACATCATGTCGAAAAGCTGAGTCTCTGCATAATGAAGTAGGATTAAAGTTAGCTATGTTAAAAGAAACGGATAGAAGTTTTGAAAAATCTAAAAATGATTATGATAAGAACATTTTAGAGTATAAGAAAATAATAAAAGATAGAAAACTTAAGAAATTTAAAAGAGATGAGGAGGATTACAAAACGGGTAATGTATACTTTTGGACTAATGAAACAACTTCTACCAGATGTATTTCTAGAAAAAGAAAGTATGATCCTAAGCATGACAGGTATAACAACAATAGATCACAATATCCCTCAGATGTAGGGAGCCCTGAACATAGTAGGAAAAGGAGTTGAAGTGACCAACTAGATCCTCCTGACCCTTATGTCCCCCTCTTTTCCTCTTACCCGGCCCCTAATCAACAATATAAACCTAAGCAGGATTTTTTCATGGACAATCTATGGAAAGGGGGAGGGAACAAAAACACACACAAGAAAGAATCTTGGTTTCAAGACAATCCCCACTCTTCCAAAGAGTCCCCTTATCGTATATGGAAACCAATAGAATTTCACTCTCGAGGGAGAAGCAGAGGGAGAGGACTATTTCACCGGTACCAACCAGAACACTAGAAGGAATTTTTAATCTTTCTAGTCATAATCTTACTCCTTTGGAAATTTCGGTTTTAAATAAGGGACTTTCCTTTGTTCCCACAAAAAGACATGATCCTTTTATCACTCAAGTCGAGTTGTACAAATTTTTTCGTAAACTCCATATCAAAGCATTTTTTAATAATCATACGACAGAACCGCAGGATGTATCTGTAATTAGTAGACCTACTTGGATTCCTCCCAGAACAAATAATGGTATGATAGAGGCCTTTCAGAAGGTTGTATATCATGAAATACAAAAATTATATAATGACAAAAAACCTTGTACTTATTTTAACTTGAATCGGGAGGAAAAGACAGCATTGATGCAACTTAAAAACAATTATGAAATCATTATAAAACCAGCAGACAAGGGAGGAGCACTTGTCATTCAAGAAAGGGATTCTTACATCCAAGAAATCTTACTACAAGTAAAAGACACCACCTATTATGTACGATTAAGAGATGATCCAACTTTAGCCCTTAAAAGTAAGGTAGATACATTAATTTATGTAGGTCAGGAAGCAGGATATCTTACATCGAAAGAAGTTAATTTTTTAATGGTAAATTATCCAGTAATGCCAACTATTTACGTTTTACCAAAAATACACAAATCCCTAGAGAATCCACCAGGAAGACCTATCATATCAGTAATTGGCTCTTTATTTGAGCCTATCTCCAAATTTTTGGATGTCTTCCTTCGGCCTTTTGTAGAACTTACCCCTTCATACGTTCGGGATTCCTCTCAGATGATACATTTTTTAAAAACCTATCAGGGAACACACGTTGGGATTTTTCTAGTAACCTTAGATATAAAATCACTATATACTAATATACCTCAAGAGGCAGCTTTAACGGTTTTAGAAAGTATTCTGATTACAAGACCTAGACCTGTAAGGACACCTAACTGTTTTTTGATGAAGTTGGCAACCTTGGTGCTATGCAATAATTTTTTCTGTTTCCAGGATCTCTATTACCATCAGGTCAGGGGTGTTGCCATGGGGTCTTCCATGGCGCCTGATGTTGCAAATCTCTATGTTTCAAACTTTGAAAAAGGTTTTCTTACCTCGCATCCATTTCAAAAACAGGTTCATTTATGGAGGCGCTATATAGATGATATATTTTTCATTTGGGAAGGCCCACATGATCAATTACTCACATTCATAGATTGGCTTAATTCATTAGATTCAAATTTACAGTTTGAATGTGCATACAGTTCAGAACAAATCTCATATTTGGATATTTTGATTAAGAACACGTCAGAAGGTTTCATTACCACTCTTTTTAGAAAACCCACTGACAGAAATTCATTACTACATTTTAGCAGTTTCCATAATTGTTCTCTAAAAGAGAATCTACCGGTGGGTCAATTCTTAAGAGTTCGCAGGCTTTGCACAACAGATGGTGATTTTGAAAATCAGGCTAACACCATGAGCAATAGGTTTTTGGATCGTGGATATCCAATTAAATGTATTGAAAGGGCATTACAACATGCATGTTCTTCAGATAGGGAGTCCCTTTTGAAAGGTCACACTCAGGAGAAGACCAACAATATAGTATGCACGCTTACATTTTCTGCATATTCAAAAGAGATTATTCGCATTTTACGTAATGCATGGCATATTCTGGATCCCCTACCTTTTTTTAAAGATACAAAGTTATTAGCGGCCTACAAGAGGAATTCAAATTTAAGAGACATTTTGGTTCCATCGGTTTTGAGTAAACCTCATTTTTTACCTAAAGCCTATGGCCATTTTAAATGTGGTAAGTGTACGGTATGTGAGCATGCAATAGTCACCAAAAAAGAATTCATTCATCCCATTTCTTCCTACAAAATAAAGCTCTGTGATTTTTCGAATTGTGAGACATCTAATTTTATTTATTTAATACAATGTCCTTGCAAGCTATATTTTGTTGGAAAAACAGAGAGAAGTGTTAAAACGCGTATCATTGAGAATAAGAGCTGTATCCGTAGAAAATAGCAGACAAACCATTGGTACAACATTGGATTGAAGCTCAACATTCCATCTCAGACCTTCACTTTCTTGTAGTGAAAGTGGTTAGGCCCCATTGGCGAGGAGGTAATATTAGTAAGGTTCTCTTAAGTATAGAACAACGATTGATATATGAATTGCGCACATTACATCCACTAGGTCTAAACCAAGATATAGATTTATCTGTTTTTCTGTAGTTCTCACCCCTTTCCTATTTCTCCTCCTCCTCCCCTCCCCTTTCCCCCTCCCCTCTCCCCCTCCTTCCTCCTCCCCGCCCTTTCCTTCCCTTTTCCCCTTCCCCTCCCCCTTCCCCTCCCCCTCCCCCTTTCTCTTACCTCCCCCCTTTTCCCCACTCTCCCCCTTCCCCCCTCCCCTCCCTCCCTCCCCTTCCTCTCTTTCTCTCCCCCCTTTCCCTCCCCTCCCCTCTCCCTTCCTCTTTCTCTCTCCCCTTTCCCTCCCCTCCCCTCCCCTCCCCTTCCTCTCTCACTTTTCCCCTCCCCCTCTCCCCTCTCTCTCCCCCTTCCCCCTCCTTTTCCCCCTTCCCCCTCCCCTTCCTTCCCTTCCCCTCCCACCCTTTCCTTCCCTTCTCCTTTTTCCCCCCTCCCTTCCTCCCCCTCCCCCTTCCCCCTCCCCTTTCCTCTCCTCCCTCCTTTCCCTTCCCCCCTCTCTCTCCCCCTTCTATTCATCCCTTATTCTTTTGCATAATTTTGGACAATTCGTTATAAAGAGAAAGTGAGGTTACATACAGATACAAATTGCAAATTGATTTAGATGCCACTAGTTTATTATGCCCATATGAACGTGGAATGACTTTATTTCGGGCAGGCAAAAAAACGCCAGGAAAATAAGCTATAGCGCTCATTGGATTTTCTTCAAATATCACAGTAAAAGAAGTAGATATGTAGACATAACAACAATTTTGTATTAATTTTTGAAAAAATAAGCATCTTATTTTGTTTCCAAAAGTTTCAAATTGTGAACTTTAACCTTGATTCGGCGGGAAAACACCAGTTTAAACACTATGGGGTATGTTTACTAAACTGTCTTAACGTGCGCCCGGCGATAGTGTGCAGGCTGCCATAAAAGGAGTGGGCGTTTCAGTCTTAAAGTAGCAAAACGGGATTATCGCGCGATAACGTGCGCTACTGCGCACATTAACGGGCTAAGTGCCACTAAGCACGTTAATGCGCGGTAATCTTAAGTAGGCGCCCAGACATGCAAACACAGAAACAGAGGTGTAGTACAATGGTTAATACATTGACTAATAATACAGGGGTCATGAGTTTGATCCCCAGTGTGCCTAATGCATAAGGCTGGCTGAGGCATCAGCTTTGACATGTAAGTATTGTTTCTTGAGGCATTTTATTTCTATTTTAATTATTGCTGCCAGTAAACACACCGTCACGTGCCATAACCTAAGGTGCCACATAAGGCACCCTATAAGGCACTCCATAGGGCACTGTCTGCCACGGCACCCTATAATGTCCCCTATAGGGCACCCTATAAGGCGCTCCATAGGACAACTTATAAGGCACCTTATATGGACTGTAACCATAAGGTGCCTCAGAAGGCGCTTTATAGGGCACCCTATAAAGCGCCCTCTGAGGCACCTTATGGTTACAGTAGTCTGAGGGTGTTTTTGCTGGCAGCACTAATGTACATTAAAAACTGACAATGCTCTGGATAGCCCTATCAAACAACCCCACTGTGGGTTTGAACCCATGACCTCTGACTCCACAAGCAGTGAAGTAACCAGTGGGCTACAACTATTAACAAGCCCCTGGTTGGCTACAGAAGGACTGCATGACACCACACAAACAGTCAGCTGTGGTTACCAGGATAGGGTTAACCCACCCGTACCCATGATGCACTGCACATGCAAATCAGCAGTCTACAGATGATCACAAGATGGGGTATGCACCCCCACAGCACCTCGGCCTGGTAGGGGGAACTGACCGTGTGCACCCCCACAGCACCTCAGCCTGGTAGGGGGTACTGACCGTGTATGTTACTGGCACAGAGTAGCTACAGACCGTCACATTGTGCGGGTACTGTGCTCACCCTGAGGGTGAGGTGGGGCACCCAGCACCAGGTCCACAGCACCTTTTATGGTTGGACTAAGCTATGCTGCAGATACCCATCAGTGCTAGTGTGTGTGATAGGTAGTTCCTGCAGACACATCTGTATTTCTCAGTCATGTCTAGCCTTTATGGGCTATGATGCACCCAAAATAGTGCATATTCTGTGTTGGTACCATGGTCACATGATGTAGGTGAAGGGGGGGTATTTGGAACCATAGGTGGATTATGTATCACCACCCAAACCACTCTCTGGGGATCAGGGTGGGAAACACGATCTCCCACCAACAGAGCCACACTCTACCTCCCCACAATGGTGGCAGTAGAAAGGATCATCAACCCCAGTCCTGCTGGGAAACCCCATACAGGGCAGGCAATGCAGATCTGTACACAGCCATAAGGCAGACAAAAGGCCTGGAAATGCTCAACTGCCCCCAACTACTATCTGCCATTCTCCAGCAGCAAGCCTCCAGCTGCTGCACTCTGCAAGATGTTCCATTCAGACACATACTAGCTGCAGACAGTCTGCTAGCTAATCCATAGTGCATGTTTCTGGAGGAAATGCATGTACCCAGATCTGGGATGGCAGCATACACACCGAGCAAATAAGTCAATGATTGGGCTCCAAAAAGAAACTATAAACATCACATGAGAGAAACACTACATAGCACTGTGGGGGAACCTAGCCATACCATGGTCACTGCTCAGTCAGGGTGAGAGTGACCTCTCAGCAGGACATGCTGTGGCCACCCTGTCTGTGCAGGTGGTTGTCAGGCACTACAATGTCCGAGCCATTGCCCTATGCCCTGTGCAGATGCATCCTGGGCAGGCCACCCTGTCCGGGCTATACCCATGGTACCTTGCTCATTATGCACATTGGCAGGCTTACACTGGCAACAGTGTGGGCTGAGGAAGGTGTTGGCAGACACCACACACTGGATAGACAAACACATGCTCCCACACCTATGCCAGCATTGTGCAAATATAGAGGCTCTTGGCAGCCCTGGCCACCGCACCAGTCCTGGGCACAGTGCAGGCATGGCTATGGTACGCAATACTGTTGGGGTCACTCCCCAGGGTGGTAAACACTGTCAGACATCAGACCTAAAGCACACTCCACAGACAGCAGAAAGGTTGCTATGATGCAGCTCAATCAGCAAATTGTGCTTAACTTAGGAATTGCTATATGCCAGTAATCATAGCAACCGTTTGATAGGTGTGTACAATATTCCCAGGTTTAGGGTGGCATTGCTAAGGTATGCAAGTGCTAGTATTGGGAGATGCACGTAGGGCCCAACATCCTGCCTCTCCAGGAGGCTTTGGATAATGGAGCCTGTGGGTGAGGGTGTGTCTGCCCCTGTTGGCCGCTGCTCTTGGGCAGAGGTTCCCAACTCCAGTCCTGGTGGGCCAAACACTGTTCGGGTTTTCATGCTGTCCCTAATGAATATGCATGAGATACATCTGCATAACATGGGGGCGGTGCATAGACATGCAGCACAGACGTGTTTATTAGAGGCAGCATGGAACCTGAATGGTGTTTGGCCCTCCAGGACTGCATTTGGGAGATTCTGCTCTAGGTAATGTGCTCTGTAGGGTAAAATGTAGGTTTATTGGGCATGTTTCTGTTATCTGCAATAAAGGTTCTGTCTGTATTAGCACGTTTTAGTGGTGGGTAAAATATGGAGACTGGGTTGGCAGGAACCACAGCTGGGACTTGAACCTGTGACCTTCTGCTCCTGAACACACTGGCTGTGTTCACTACACCACCATGTTGCCACAGAGATAGTGCATTCTCTGGAGATACCATGACTGTTTGTCAGACAGAGCCTGTCTCTTGCAGTGCATGGCACCCACCTAAACAGGGCTAGGCCATGGTCTGCTCTGGGCAGCTGCCACTGCCCCCTCCACCACCAGTACCCCTCTGCCACCATGCTGACATGCCCTTCTGCTGGTGGTGCTGGTGCTGCGCAGTCTCAGGCCATCCAGTGTGCGGGTAGGCGGCTGCCTATGGTGCGGGTTCTGGGGTAGGGGTGCCTGCATAGCTGCCCACGCTTTCCCCCAGCACCGCCTGCCAATGTTCTGTGCCATTGGGGGTACCTGCTGGGTACTATTCCCTTTGACACCGTGGGAAGCACACTCTTGCCCATGTTGGGCCCTCAGCAGTTGCTGTCTGGCTGCTCTACTGTTTCAGCATTCCTATGGGCCAGCTTGGTATTACCCTAGTCCGCACTGTGCCCCAGCTGCACCACAGCATGTGCCGCCTGCAGCCCTCTGTGTCCTCTTTTCCAGCATCTGTCCAGTTGCCCATTCCGACATGCCCGCCCTGCTGTTGTGGAACATGTGCACACCATAGGAAACCTGTCCAATGTAGCGGAAAACCCTGATCAGCGCAATTTCACTGTGGGCTCATTCACCTTGTAGGGCAGGGGTGGGGAACCCTGGTCCTGGAGAGCCGCAGACCAGTCAGGTTTTCGGGATATCCCTAATGAATATGCATGAGATATATATGCATTAGAGATATCCTGCCAACCTGACTGGTTTGTGGCCCTCCAGGGCTGGATTTGGAGACCCCTGCCTTACACCTCTGTCATTTAAGATTGTGAGTGGGCAAGTTGCAGATATCCTAGACATCGAAAGGGTATATAGAATGTGTCACATTCCTCCTCGATCCTCACCACCACCAAAATGTTGTCTAATAGACAATATTTTGGTGGTGGTGAGAAGTGAGGAGGAATGTGACACATTCTATCTAACCTTTTTGATGTCTTGGACATCTGCACCTTGCCCACTCACAATCTTAAATGACAGAGGTGTAAGGCAGGGGTCTCCAAATCCAGCCCTGGAGGGCCACAAACCAGTCAGGTTGGCAGGATATCTCTAATGCATATATATCTCATGCATATTCATTAGGGATATCCCGAAAACCTGACTGGTCTGCGGCTCTCCAGGACCAGGGTTCCCCACCCCTGTTGTAGGGGGACAGAGCATAGACCCTTCCAAAATTCATATCTTTTTTTTGGAACTTTATTGGGGGTGTTTTTTGATGTTTCCCATTGGTATCACTATTGCCCAGCTTGGTTATGTTTTTTTTACATTTTCTTCTGGTCATTTTCACTGTTTGTTTGCCCTTTTGTTCTGTGCACATGTATCACACTTATCACTTTTTTGTTGGTTTCCCTGGTTTTGCTGTACATTGCTGACAGAAATGGTTTCTTTTCCCTTTAAATTAGCTCTAACGCCAGGGTTTCACTGGCGTTAGTTTTCAGCCTCGGATTTCACAGCGTTAGTGTGCAGGGAGCCTCTCCCCTCCCACTCTCCGCCCATTGACCCTCTCTCTCCGCCCCTGGGGAGCCTTCCTCCGCCCTCCGGGAGCCTTTCTCCGCCTTCAGCGCTCGTTTGCGCCTTAGCATGCGTTAACGCGCGATAAGGCACCATTATCGTGCGATAAGGCGCCTTATCATGCGATAACGTGGGAGAGCGCACATTAAGACGGTTTAGTAAATATACCCCTATGACTGTCATTCCATTTACAACATTGCTTATGCAAGAAGGCTCACGCCGTGGTGTGGTATGTTTTTTCAAACTCTTTGGGGTATGTTTACTAAACCGTCTTAACGTGCACTCTGTAATGGTATCGCATGATAAGGTACCTTATCGTGCGATAATGGCGCTTTACAAGGCGCACGGGTACCTTATCGCGCGATAACGCGCGCTGCGGCGCAAACGATCGCTGAAGGCGGGGAAAGGCTCCCGTAGGGCGGAGGAAGGCTCCCCAGAGGCGGAGAGAAGGGGTCAATGGGTGGAGAGTGGGAGGGGAGAGGCTCCCTGCACACTAACGCTGTGAAATCCGAGGCTCAAAACTAACGCCAGTGAAACCCTGGTGTTAAAGCTGATTTAAAGGGAAGAGAAACCATTTCTGTCAGCAATGTACAGCAAAACCAGGGAAACCAACAAAAAAGTGATAAGTGTGATACATGTGCACGGAACAAAAGGGCAAATAAACTGTGAAAATGTACAGAAGAAAATGTAAAAATAAAATAACCAAGCTGGCCAATAGTGCTATCAATGGGAAACAGCAAAAAACACTCCCAAGAAAGCTCCAAAAAAAAGGATATGAATTTTGGAAGGGTCTATGCTCCGTCCGCATACAAGGTGAATGAGCCCACAGTGTAATTGTGCTGAGCAGGGTTTCAGACTCCATCGGCCAGGTTTCCTATGGCGTGCACATGTTCCACAACAGCAGGGCGGGCATGTCGGAACGGGCAACTGGAAAGATGCTGGAAAAGGGGACACAGAGGGCTGCAGGCGGCACATGCTGCGGTGCAGCTGGCCCGCAGTGCGGACTAGGGTGATGCCTAGCTGGCCCATAGGAATGCTGAAACAGTAGAGCAGCCAGACAGCAACTGCTGAGGGCCCAACATGGGTACAAGTGTGCTTCCCACAGTGTCACAGGGGATAGTACCCAGCAGGTACCCCGAAGGGCATGGAACATTGGCATGCGGTGCTGGGGGGAAGCGTGGACAGCTATGCAGGCACCCCTACCCCAGAACCCGCACCATAGACAGCCGCCTACCTGCACACTGGATGGCCTGAGACTGCGCTCCACCAGCACCACCAGCAGAAGGGCATGTCAGCATGGTGTCAGAGGAATACCGGTGGTGGAGGGGGCAGTGGCAGCTGCCCAGAGCAGACCGTGGCCTAGCCCTGTGTAGGTGGGTGCCATGCACTGCAACAGACAGGCCCTGTCTGACGAACAGTCATTGAATAATGACTATATGAATTTTCAGCTCAATTCTAAACCATGAGTTCAGTATTCATATTGCTAGAGAAAAACTATTTTAGGATGCAACAAGGTCTCAGACTGTTACGAGGCATTTGTTCAGCCAGACTTGCTGGGATGAACTGCCTTCTTAGCATCAATGACCTTACTCTGTTGTCTATCCTTATAGTTTTTCTTATTTTTATTTATAATATTATTCAATTGTTTTAAAAATATTTTTTTATCCAATTGTAGTAATTTCCGTGATATAATCTATCTTTTGAGACTCCCAGAAACAATAGGTGATCCATCAGACGTTATCGCTGTCCACTGTAATCTATTATATTTCTCTCAATGGTGGTCAGCGATAACGTCTGATGGATCACCTATTGTTTCTGGGAGTCTCAAAAGATTGATTATATCACGGAAAATACTACAATTGGATAAAAAAATATTTTTAATACAATTGAATAATATTATAACTAAATAAAATAAGAAAAACTATAAGGATAGACAACAGAGTAAGGTCATTGATGCTAAGAAGGCAGTTCATCCCAGCAAGTCTGGCTGAACAAATGCCTCGTAACAGTCTGAGACCTTGTTGCATCCTAAAATAGTTTTTCTCTAGCAATATGAATACTGAACTCATGGTTTAGAATTGAGCTGAAAATTCATATAGTCATTATTCATTGTCATTCAAGCTCAACAAGTGACCATATACATTCTTGACGAACAGTCATGGCATCACCAGGGAATGCACTATCTCTGTGGCAATGCAGTGGTGCAGTGCACCCAACCAGTGTTCCAAAGCAGAAGACCACAAGTTCAAGTCCCAGCTGTGGTTCCTGCCAAACCAGTCCCCATATTTTACCCACTACAAAAACGTGCTAATACAGACAGAACCTTTATTGCAGATAACAGAAACATGCCCAATAAACCTACATTTTACCCTACAGAGCACAGACACCATAAACATGCGCATTACCTAGAGCAGAGTCTCCCAAATGCAGTCCTGGAGGGCCAAACACCATTCAGGTTCCATGCTGCCTCTAATAAAGATGCCTGTGCTGCATTTCTAAGCGCCGCCCCCATGGTATGCAGATGTATCTCGTGCATATTCATGAGGGACAGCATGAAAACCCGAACAGTGTTTGGCACACCAGGACTGGAGTTGGGAACCTCTGCCATAAAGCAGCAGCCAACAAGGGCAGACATACCCGCACCCATGAGCTTCATTATCCAATGCCTCCTGGAGAGGCAGGGCATTGGGCCCTGCGTGCATCTCCCAATACTAGCACTTGCATACCTTAGCAATGCCATCCTAAACCTGGGAATATGGTACACAGCTATCAAAAGGTTGCTATGATTACTGGCAAATAGCAATTCCTAAGTTAAACACAATTTTGTGATTGAGCTGCATCATGGCAACCTTTCTGATGTCTGTGGAGTTTGCTACAGCTCTTGTGTCTGACAGTGTTTACCACCCTGGGGAGTGACCCCAACAGTATTGCGTACCATAGCCATGCCTGCACTGTGCCCAGGACTGGAGCGGTGGCCAGGGCTGCCAAACACCTCTATAGTTGTACAATGCTGGCATAGGTGTGGGAGTGTGTGTCTGTCTATCCAGTGTGTGGTGGCTGCAAACACCCTCCATAGCCCACACTGTCAGCACTGTTGCCAATATTGGCCTGCCAATGTGCATAATGAGGAGCAAGGTACCATGGGTATAGTCCGGACAGGGTGGCCTGGCCAGGATGCATCTGCACAGGGCATAGGACAATGGCTGGGACATTGTAGTGCCCGGCCACCACCTGCACAGACAGGGTGGCCACAGCATGTCCTGCTGGGAGATTACTCCCACCCTGACTGAGCAGTGACCACCGCATGGCTAGGTTCACCCATAGTGTTTCTCTCATGTGATACTTCTGGGTTCCCTTTTGGGGCCCAATCACTGATTTACCTGCTTAGTGTGTATGCTGACGTCCCAGTTCTGGGAACATGCATTTTCTCTATGGACATGTACTATGGACTATCTAGCAGACTGTCTGCAGCTAGTATGTCTCTTGCTGGAGCACCGTGCAGTGGCTGCAGGAGAATGTCAGATAGTGGTGGGGCACAGCTGAGCATTTCCAGGCCTAATGTCTGTCTGCTATTGTTTTATGGATGTGTACAGAGCTGCATTGACTGCACTGTAGGGTGTCTGTTCCCCAGCAGGACTGGGGTTGATGGTCCTCTCCACTGCCACCATTGCAGGGAGGTAGAATGTGGATCTGTTGGTGGGAGACCCTGCTTCCCACCCTCAGAGGGTGGGTTGGGTGGTGGTACATAATCTGCCTATGTGTCCATAAGGGCTAAACCTGATTGAGAAATACAGATGTATCCAGGGTGCATCTGCAGGAACTACCTATCTCACACGCTAGCACTGCTGGTGACCTGCAGCATGGTCTATTTCTGCCATGGAAGGTGCTGTGGACCTGGAGCTGGGTGCCCCACCTCACCCTCAGGGTGAGCACAGTAACCGCACAATGTGACGGTGTGTAGCTACTCTGTGCTAGTAACACACACGGTCAGTTCCCCCTACCCGGCCGAGGTGCTGTACGGGTGCATACCCCATCTTGTGATCAACCGTAGACTGCTGATTTGCATGTGCAGTGCATCATGGGTACGGGTGGGTTAACCCTATCCTGGTGATCACAGCAAACTGTTTGTGTGGTGCCATGCAGTCCTTCTGCAGCCAGCCAGGGGCCTGTTAGCATCTCTAGAGCTGTAGCCCACTGGTTACTTCACTGCCTGTGGAGCCAGCGGTCATGGGTTCAAACCCCCATTGGGGTTATTTGATAGGGCTGTCCAAAGCATTGTCTATTTTTAATGTACATTAGTGCTGCCAGCAGCAACACCCTCAGAGTACTGTAACCATAAAGTGCCTCAGAAGGTGCTTTATAGGGCGCCCTACAGGGCACCTTATGGTTACAGTCCATATACCATATGTCCATATGCCTTAGCCTAGAGTTGTAGATAGTTTACCCAGTTCAACCCAAGTTCTTCTATCCTGTTTTATGTAAGTCCAGTATGGTTTCTCCTTACTCATGGATAAAGTTTCTGTTATATGTAAACCGAGCTGATTTGAAGAGTGCGGTATAGAAAAGACTTTAAATAAATAAAATAAATAAAATATACGGTGCCTTATAAGGTGTCCTATGGAGCGCCTTATAGGGTGCCCTATAGGGGACATTATAGGGTGCCGTGGCGGACAGTGCACTTTATAATGTGCCCTATGGAGTGCCTTTTAGGGTGCCTTATGCGGCACCATAGGTTACCGGCATGTGAGGGTGTGTTTGCTGGCAGCAATACTTAAAATACAAATGAAATGCCTCAAGAAACAATACTTACATGTCAAAGCTGATGCCTCAGCCAGCCTTATGCATTAGGCACACTGGGGGATCAAACTCATGACTCCTGTATTATCAGTCAGTGTATTAACCATTGTACTACACCTCTGTTTCTGTATTTGCATGTCTGGGCGCCTACTTAAGAGTACCGCGTGTTAACGCACTTAGCGGCGCTTCGCCCGATAATGTGCGCAGCAGCGCGTGTTATCGCACGATAATCCCGTTTTGCTACTTTAAGACTGCAACGCCCACTCCTTTTATGGCAGCCTGCACACTATCGCCGGGCACACGTTAAGACGGTTTAGTAAACATACCCCTTTGGTTTCACAGTTCTTGATGTTTTCTTAAGTTTTTATAAACAGCGTTGCCACGGGTTGGCATGGCCTTGGTAGGACAATTTTTATAAAATAATGTTTTTATGAAATAATGTTTTTCGACCTACATAAAGTCTTTTTTCAAGTGAACTTTAGTACTGCAATGGCTTTTACTTTAGACCTTATAAACATTTAGATGTTCATTAAAAGATGTGACAGGTTTTCTATAAATAATATAGGGAGATTTTGTCGAAAAGGTTTTCTAAGTCATTTGTATTTTGCTTTGCTGGTGATAGTAAGCTATTGAGCATTCGTATCACTGAAAATTGCTTGTACATGGCGGGTCGTAATTTTAAGGAACACTCTTAAATATGGTTATTTTTAGATGGCATTCTTCTGGTTTATATATATATATATATATATAAAATTTTGCGATTCTACTGATTTTGAGTCCTTTTAGACTCTTATACACATCACATGTTTGTAACGTTGTGCAACAGGAACATTAAATGGATAGTTAGTTGGAAGTTCTATCAAGCCCAACTCGGGTAACAATGAGGCTTATGTTTATAAGAAATCCCCTCTCCTTGTTCTTATTTATGATTATGCGATTTTTGAATAATGCTAATATCAGGTTATAATCTATTTTTCAATTGAGACATCATGACATGTTGCTCCTCTGTGTTTTGTTTATTTCATTTTATCTTCAAGTAGAAGAGTTCTCTTTTCATTTATAATACAGATAATACTCTTTTGGGTTTACTTTCCATGGACATATTTACTCTGATGATTCATGATATAACATATTTTTGTTATGAATGTTTTTAAATGTATTTATTATTAATTGAGTGATATTTGATTTTCAATTATTTATTTCAGTGTTTTATATCTTTTATTTGAAAGGAAATTTTACAAAAATAAGGTACTGTTTTTTATGTATATTTATACATACGTTTATATTTTATACCTTTACATATTTTTATGTTTTTATGATTTTATTTATTGTCATTTATCTCTTATGGATTGAATATGACACGACACATGATTTATTAGTTATATAGTAATTTTTATTTTATATCCTCATCTCTTCTATATAATAGTTCATATAGCTAATATTTTATGATTTATATGACATATATGTTTTATTGTACAATACAGTTTTATTGTCATATTGATTTCATTGTTTGTTTTATCATTAATTAGTTTTTATTATTAATTCATTTATATTTATATTTTACATTAATGGTGTGTCTTCTGATGGTGTTATTATGATTTTGTTTCTAAATTTTGTATTTGTTTTTCCCGAGGTTTTCAGCCTCATTTGATATCCCCCTGAAGAAGGCCTTCGGCCGAAATGCGTAGGGGTCAATAAAAGGGGTTTGTAAAACCTGAATTACTTGCCAGTCCTTGGTATCTGTTCCTTTGTTACATTTGTTAAAAACCTACACATACCAGGGAGCAGATATAAATCCCAGTGGAGAATTTTGGCCTTACATGTGCACTTCCAGACCATGATCTCCACGTGTCCTTTCAAAGCTTCCACATACCAAGGACATCCATGTGTCAATCGGACCATTCTAAAATTGCCATTTATATGTGGATGTGATTTACACATGTATAGGCCTGATTATACATGTGTAAATTGTGAATAAGGCTTCTAAAATAATCCCCTAAATCAGTTTAGCATGCACTAAATTTTAAACGGCATACTAACAAACCAAATGCACACTAACCAATGCACACCCTTAGTTAGTTCATAAGAATGCACCAAAATAAAAAACAAACCATAAGCAGATAACCTCCACTGCTCAATCAGCAGACAGTCCTCACATAACTGCACTAGTACAGGCCATGGTCTGAACAAAATGAGTGCCACATTGGCTTGAGCCAAGCCATGCTTACTGTAGGTATTAGGAGTGTGCACAACCACATATATTGGTTGTTTTTTCCCAGGGGTTGTGTCATCCTGCTCATTTCATTTCGGGGCCATTTTCCTTTTTTTCAGAAATGGTGATTACTATTTCTGAAATGAAACAAAATGAATTTCATTTTTTCTATTTTTGTCATTTCTATCTGAAATGTAATTAAACAAAACATTTTTTTCATTTCATTTTAAAACAAATACAACTCCTTCTTGCCATAAAGTGGCACCAAGTAAGAGGGGGTCAGTCCTTATGCACCCCCTCCCTTTAAGTCTCACTGAAAAATGCACCTGCACATTAGGCAATTGGCCAGTTACCACATTGCCCTCTTGATCAGTCTTTAACTGATGAATTTTATGCATATCCTATTGTACTATCATGCTACAGTGAAGTCTAATAATCGCTTCCGACAACCGTCCTTTTTCATAGCAGGGACCAACTTGCTAACACATAGGGGTATGTTTACTAAACTGCGTTAACGTTACATAACGTGCGTTAACCAACATTAACGATCGTAAAGCTCCGCGGCGCGGTAAAACACTGTAGAAAGTGGAGAGAGGGCGGAGAGAAGGGGTCACGCTCCCTGCACACTAACGCGCTGATCTGAAGAGCTGAATCCAAACGCGATTGAAAACCTGCCGTTGAATGCACATTACAGGGGAGAGAAACCATTTCAGTGTCAGCAATGTACAGCCCAGGCAGGGAAACCAAAAACACGTGATAAGTGTGATACATGTGCACAGAACAAAAGGGCACATAAACACTGAAAATGACCCCAACAAACTGGAAAAAAAACATAACCAAGCTGGCCAATAGTGGTATCAATGAGAAACATCAACCCCCCCCCCCACAGGTAAGCTCCATAGAACAGATATAAATTGTCCCCATACAAGGTGAATGAGCCCACAGTGAAATAGTGCTGCTCAGGGTTTTCCCCACCATCGGACAGGGTTCCTATGGCTTGCACATGTCCCGCAACATCAGGGCGGGCATGTCGGAACGGCAACTGGACAGATGCCGGAGAAGGAGATACAGAGGGCCGCAGGCGGCACATGCTGTGGTGGAGCTGGGCCACAGTGCGGACTAGGGTGATGCCTAGGTGGCCCATACGAATGCTGAAACAGCAGAACAGCCAGACAGCAACTGCTGAAGGTCCAACATGGGCACGAGTGTGTTTCCCACAGTGTCACAGGGGATAGTACCCAACAGCTACCCCCAAGGGCACGGAACATTGGTAGGCGGGGCTGGGGGGAGCGTGGACGTCTATGCAGGCACCCCTACCCCAGAACCCGCACCATAGGCAGCCGCCTACCTGCACACTGGATGGCCTGAGACTGCGCACCACCAGCACCTCCAGCAGAAGGGCATGTCAGCATGGTGGCTGAGGGATACTGGTGGTGGAGGGGGCAGTGGCAGCTGCCCAGAGCAGACCGTGGCCTAGCCCTGTGTAGGTGGGTGCCGTGTACTGCAACAGACGGGCCCTGTCTGACGAACAGTCATGGTATCACCAAGGAACACACTGACTCTGTGACAACAAGGTGGTTCAGTGCACAAAACCAGTGTATTTGGAAGCGGAGGGTCACAGGTTCAAGTCCCAGCTGTGGTTCCTGCCAACCCAATCCCCATATTTTACCCACTACTACAACGTGCTAATACAGACAGCACCTTTATTGCAGATGACGTAAACATGCCCAAGGCACCTACATTTTACCCTACAGAGCACGGACACCATAAACATGCACATTACCTAGAGTAGTCTCCCAAATGCAGTCCTGGAGGGCCAACACACCATTCCGGTCCCATGCTGCCTCTGATAAAGATGCCTGTGCTGCATTTCTATGCGCCACCCCCATGGTATGCAGATGTATCTCATGCATATAGAAACATAGAAACATGATGACAGAAAAAGATCACATGGCCTATCTAGTCTGTCCTTCCATAACAACAACTACAACAGTCCACTTTTTACCTTTAGAGATCCTCTGTGTTGGTCCCATGCTTTTTTGAATTCAGTTACTGTCCTCATCTCTACCACCTCCACTGGGAGACTATTCCATGGATCCACTACTCTTTCTGTAAAGAAATATTTCCGCATATCACTCCTGAATCTATCTCCCTTCATCCTCATCCCATGTCCCCTCGTAGCAGAACTTGCTTTCAATTGAAAGAGGCTCTCTCCCTGAACATTTATGCCACGGAGGTATTTAAACATCTCAATCATATCACCTCTATCCCGCCTTTCCTCTAAGGTGTACATATTAAGATCCTTAAGTCTGTCCTCATATGCTTTATAATGAAGCCCATTAATCATTTTAGTAGCAACCCTCTGCACCGACTCCATCCTGTTCACATCCTTTTGAAGGTGCGGTCTCCAGAATTGCACACCATACTCCAAATGAGGTCGCACCAAAGACTTATACAGAGGCATTATCACCTCCTTTTTTCTGTTAGCCATTCCTCTCCGTATGCAGCCAAGCATCCTTCTAGCTTTTGCCGTCGCCTTTTCTACCTGTTTAGCTACTTTAAGATCATCAGACACAACCACGCCTAGGTCCCGCTCTTCTTTAGTGGACAAAAGTACTTCACCTCCTATACTGTATTGCTCCCTTGGATTGCTGCAGCCCAAATGCATGACCTTACATTTTTTAACATTAAATCCCAGCTGCCAAATTCTAGACCATTCTTCAAGCTTAGCTAGATCCCTCCTCATGTTATCTACACCTTCCTGGGTGTCTACTCTATCGCAGATTTTGGTATCATCTGCAAAGAGGCATATTCATGAGGGACAGCATGAAAACCCGAACAGTGTTTGGCACCGCAGGACTGGAGTTGGGAACCTCTGCCGTAAAGCAGCAGCCAACAGGGGCAGACACACCCGCACGCACAGGCCCCATTATCCAAAGCCTCCTGGGGAGGCAGGAATTTGGGCTCTGTGTGCATCTCCCAATACTAGTACTTGCATACCTTAGTAATGCCACCCTAAACCTGGGAATATGGTACACATCTATCAAAAGGTTGCTATGATTACTGGCAGATAGCAATTCCTAGGTTAAGTACAATTTTCTGAGTGAGCTGCATCATAGCAACCTTTCTGATGTCTGTGGAGTGTGCTACAGGTCTTGTGTCTGACAGTGTATACCAACCTGGGGAGTGACTCCTACAGTATTGCGTACCATAGCCATGCCTGCACTGTGCCCAGGACTGGTGTGGTGGCCTGGGCTGCCCAACACCTCTATAGTTGCACAATGCTGGCATAGGTGTGGGGAGTGTGTGTCTGTCTATCCAGTGTGTGGTGGCTGCCAACACCCTCCACAGCCCACACTGCTAACACTGTTGCCAGTATTGGCCTGCCAATGTGCATAATGAGGAGCAAGGTACTGTGGGAATAGCCTGGATAGGGTGGCCTGGCCTGGCCGCATCTGCACAGGGCATAGGGCAATGGCTCGGACATTGTAGTGCCTGGTACCACCTGCATGGACAGGGTGGCCATAGCATGTCCTGCTGGGAGGTCACTCTCACCCTGACTTAGTAGTGACCATGGCATGGCTAGGTTCCCCCATAGTGCTATATAGCATTTCTTTTATGTGATATGTATGGGTTTTCTTTTGGGGCCCAATCACTGACTTATCTGCTTGGTGTGTATGTTGACATCACCGTTCTGGGTACATGCATCTCCTCCAGGACCATGCACTGTGGACTAGCTGGCGGGCTGTCTGTAGCTAGTATGTGTCTTGCTGGAACACCTTGCAGTGTGCAGCGGCTGGAGGCTTGCTGCTGGAGAATGTCAGATAATGGTGGGGTGTAGCTGAGCATTTCCAGGCCTGCCGTCTGTCTGCTACTGCGTTATGGATGTGTACTGCTCTGTCTGTTCCCCAGCAGGACTGGGTTTGATGGTCCCCTCTACTGCTACCAGTGCAGGGAGGTAGACTGTGGATCTATTGGTGGGTGATCCTGTTTCCCACCCTGAGCCCCAGAGGGTGGGTTGTGTGGTGGTACATAATCTGCCTATGGGTCCATATACCTCCCCCCTTCACCTACAGCAGGTAACCATGGCACCAACACAGGATATGCACTATTCTGGGTGCTTCGTCGCCCATAAGGACTAGACATGACCGAGACATACAGCAGGACACAGATGTATCCTAGGTGTGTCTAACGGAACTACCTATCACACACTGATGGGGACCTGCAGCATGGCATATTTCAGCCATGAAAGGTGCTGTGGACCTGGTGCTGGGCGCCCCACCTCAACCTCAGGGTGGGCACAGTACCCACACAATGTGACTGTCTGTGGCTACTATGTGGCAGTGCCACACATGGTCTGTTGCCCCTACCAGGTCGAGATGCTGTGGGGGTGCATACCCAATCTTGTGCCCATCTCTTGACTGCTGATTTGCATGTGCAGTGCATCATGGGTACGGGTGAGTTAACCCTATCCTGGGAACCACAGCAGACAGTTTGTGTGGTGACGTGCAGTCCTTCTGCAGCCAGCCAGGGCTTTGTTCACAGCCTTATAAGGTGTCCTTTAGGGGACATTATACGGTGCCTTGGCGGATAGTACACTTTATAATGTGCCCTATGGAGTGCGTTATGGGGTGCCTTATGCGGCACCTTAGGTTATGCCACCGTGAGGGTGTGTTTGCTGGCAGCACTAATTAAAATACACGTCAAATGCCTCAACAATCACTACTTAAATGTAAAGGATGCTGCCTCAGCCAGCCTTATACATTAGGCCCACTGGGGAATCAAACCCATGACCCCTGTACCATCAGTCAGTGTTGTAACCATTGTGCTACAGCTCTGTTGCTGTGCTTGTATGCCTGCATGCCTTCTTAAGATTAACGCGCGGTAATGTGCCCTGTAGCGCTCGTTCATTTATGGCGCCTTGTAACGCGCGTTATCGGTAACGATGTACCGCCCATGTCCTTATTTGGGATTTCTGTCTCTACCGCGGCTCCTAACGCGAATCACACTAACGCAGTTTAGTAAACATACCCCATAGTATCAAAAAAGCGGCAAAGAATAGGCAAATTAAACTAACGATGCCTCAAATGGGGACTCTGATTCTCAGGGCACAGGCCAGACACTCAATAAAATATCATATGGGACAGAATGCCTTTGGTTTCCCATTGATTCAACTCCCCTCATCCACCCCATGATAAACTTCTTTATCAACAGGCTCCTGGTTAGGTCGCCCCCACTTATAAAGCTTTGAAATGCCGGTCCTTCCCCAAGTGATGCACCTATGCCCTTGGCCGACCTCTCCATCTCCCTCTGATATGTAATCAAACACGGTGCTTTGTAAAAGTCTTCAAACCCTTGAGCATCTTTCACATTCTGCTGTCTAAAAATATATATTTCAAAGTGCACTGAAGTGTTTGTTTCACTGATCTACACAATATACTCTATATACTTTAAATATGAATGAACAATTACAGAGGCAGGAAGAGGAGAATAAGCAGCTGCAGCCTGCTCTGTTCACAGTCTATACTGTCGGCACTGCATGCTCCAGCTCTGGCTCCCAACTCAAAACCTGGGTTTGGGAGGATTTAGGGGCATGTTTACTGACGTGTGCTGTTAGCACAGGGTTTAGTGTACAGTGTGTCATGCTCATGGTTAGCATGCGATCGGGCAGGGACTGGGTGGAACGTGGGCATGGAAGGTGCTTCACAGAGTAGGGTTACTGCAGATGCAGTGGGTGGTGATGGCTACATGTATATGCCGGTTATTGCGGTATCCCTTGCCAGCATTGAGACAATGGCAGGGGGATGGATGCACAGCCCCCCCTCCCCCCAAACGTTAGAACTGGTGCTGCACTAACTTTCAGTCCCAAAAACGCATTCTTTAGGAAACATGCCCCTTAATCTCCTCCAGATTTTCATATCAGGTGCCTATGAGAGCGAGGCTCCTGGTCAGAGCTGGGCTGTGTGCAGACAACACTCCTGCACATCTTTACGCAGGGCTGGCCTGTCCACTAGGTGGCACCGCAACCCCTCCACATACTTCAAGACTGAGGCAGAGAAAGCCATTGCCGGTGCTGCGGTGGGCCTTGAAGCGCCCATGCACATGTGTGCCTGCTGTTCCTCCCCCTCTGATGCAAACTTCCTGTCAGATGGGGCAGGAGCAGTAGGACATGAATGCTTGTGCATGGGTGCTTCAAGGCCCACTGCAGTAGCAAAGCGGTTTGCTCTGCTGCTGCTTTGAAGTATGTGGAAGGGTTGTGGTGGTGCCCCCGCCCCAAGGGAAGGGAAGGGGTTGGGTGGAGGATAGGGCAGGTAAGAGAAGAGCTGATTGGACACCTGAATGAGAGGAAAGGGAAGAGGAGGTACTGGTTATCCTGGGAGGGAGGGAGATGTTGGACTATGGTGGGTAGGGTAAGAGAGGTGCTGGAGAATGGTGGAGGTAGGACCTGGGCCACCAGGGGGAGCGCAAGACCCTGGACTGCCCCGGAGGTGGGGGGCAATACAAGACTGAAGGTTTGCATATACCCTGGTGCTGGTCCTCTCTAAAGGACCAGTAATACATACCCTGGCTGAAACTGGAAAGCTGTCAGGATGCACAAGGACAATTGACCTTACACTCTTACCAGTTAACTGCACTGTCAAATCAGACATACTGTAGTGGACCTGCCTCGGAGTCAGGGGCTGAGGAGGAGGAGTTAAAAATTGTTTCACCAAACTGCCTTCAGGAATTGGCTGGTTATGTATCAGAAGACCAGACAAAACTCCCAGCTTCACCAAACATTATATCTACTACCTTATAAACTATACTTATACTCAACCCAAATTAAATTATATAGATTTATATCAATAGAAAACATCTCAAATTTTAACTAGGAGAGAAAAAGACCTCAGGGCGACAATATATGTGGCAGCAAATCTACCATAGAGGAAGCTGTAGAAATCACATCATTGGTCTAAAAACACTCCCCAGACTTTATTAAATAATTACAAAACCACCAAATTAATGGAGAAGTACTTTACATTTATTGTTCTGTTCTTTGATACCTGTTCTATGTAAAGCATTGATTCTTGTTCTCTGTAAAACACGCTGATTTCAAAATAGTGCAGTATTTAAAATTAAATAAATAAAATAAATAATAAGGTAAAAAGCCTCATGGATTCATGATACAGTGATTTAAAAATCACAAAACTTCACTTTGCGCCTGCTGTGGCAAAACAGCTCAAAGCTGACCAGCACGTGTCACAGTCCTAGATGGAAACAGAACAGCATTATAATACAAAGTAGCATTCAGAACGCACAGCAATACAGCTTCACTTATCTTTCAATCTGACAATGTCCCATAAGAAAAGTAGACTGCCCTTAAGGAAACTGGACCGCCCAAAAAAATCTTTGTTTCTCCCGCTAAGAGCTTCTCAGGGGCACGCAATTCAGACAGGAGAAAAACTCCTGGTTCTATAGTCAGCATCTGACATCATCATTTTTGAAATAATCAGAAACCAATCAAATTGAAATAACTCTTACTAAGAACCAATCAAAAACTCAGAAAATAAAAAAGGGGCGGAGCATAACTTCAGAACAACCCAATCCTAATTACATTAATCTTCACAGATTAGAGAGTCAATCAGAAAATCAGCTAGAAGCTAGGGGGTGGAGCCTCACAGCCATAACAACTTAAAGTATTAGAAAATGCAAAAAAACAAAACAAAAACCCAAACTGCAAAATCTAAAGAAAGCTATAATTTAATTTGGGTTGAGTATAAATATAGTCTATAAGGTAGTAGATATAAGTTCGGTGAAGCTGGGAGATTTGCTGATCTTTTGTATTGTCACTCTAAGCGCAGCTTTTTGGTTTTGATAAATCGTCTCTGGTTTTCTAGCAGTCCATATTTTCCTGGCTTTTTCTTTCAGACCACTGCTGATGGGGACAGAAGTATTTGTGGGAAAGATATTTCATGAAAATGGCTAAACCCGTGTTCAGCCTCACACGTTTGCTGAATGATTTCTCCTGAGATGGGATATTTCTTGCAAAGTCTTCCCAAAGGACCATGTCTTCTTGTCTCCTCATATAAGATTATAAACATTAGAGCAAATGTAGGGGTTAACAACGTCAATTACAACCCAAAAATAAAAAGTTTGAGCCCTGAAAGTAAGCCATTCGGTTATTATCCCAACAAAATAATTCATTAATCTTTTTGTCATACCAGTGCCAATTAGACATATACGCACAGCCTATATGGCCAGTTAGTTATGGTTCATTTTAGTAAATATCAACCTAAAACACTTTATAGCATTAAGCAGATACAACTCCAGGTTTCCACTTAATGCCAAAAGGCTATAAAGGTGAATAGTGGAGTACCGCAGGGGCCTGTGCTGGGCCCGCTGCTTTTCAACTTATTATAAATGACCTGGAAATGGGAACAAGAAGTAAGATGATCAAATCTGCAGAAGACACAAAATTATTCAAAGTTGTTCAATAACAAGCAGGATCCGATTTAGGCATAGGCAGCTGCTTAGGGCACCCGATTTTGAAGGTGCCAGAGAGGAGCCTGCTTCTGATTATTTTAGAGCAGAGGGTCTCATCCCAATCCTCAGGACACACCAGCCAGCAAGGTTGTCAGGAAAAGCACAACGAATATGCATGAGAGAGATCTCTATATAATGGAAGCAGCTCCTGCAAATCTGTCTCATGCATATTTATTTGACTATCCTGAAAACTTAATTGACTAGTTGTATCCCGAGAACTGGGTTGAGACCCTCAGTTTTAGAACCATGTGCATGTGCTGTTTCAAATAATTGCCACTGTGGCCTTCCATCTTCTGACTCTCCAATGGTTTTAGGACCTCTGACGACCTCCCCTCCCTGCACTCTCTGGGATCCGCTGGCTTGTCTTGCCTGTGGGTGTCAACATCTTAAATCTGGCCCTGATCACAAGAGGATTGTGAGAAATTGCAGAAGGACCTTGAGAAATTGGAAGACTGGGCATCCAAATGGCAGATGAAATGTAATGTGTACAAGTGCAAAGTTATGCACTTAAGAAAAGACAACGTTCCACATTAGGAGTCCCATATACATGTTACATTTTATGAACTCCAGAGGGAGGCTCTCTTTGGCAGGATGCAAGTACTAGGCCAAGCATTAGCAGCAAATTGAGAGACTGAGATCATACTCCACATACCCTGGCTTAGAAGTGAAGTTCATGACTGTCATTGTATGCACAAAAACGAACCCATTTGGAGAAACTGCCCCAGGATCTAATTCTAGGCAGCAGTCTAAACGCAGTGGGTGGGTGAGGAACGCTCCATATAGCTGTAAAGGAGGGCAAGCAATCCTGCTCATTACTACTAATCATTTATATAGCGCTACAAGGCGTACGCCTCATATCCCCGTGTGCAGTTCCAGGCTATCCTTCCTGCTGGATCTCAACCTTACCAGATATTTAGAGCCGTTGTAGGAGACATGGAGAATTTCCGTTTAGATTTAGAAGACTAAATTTAAGGAAGACATAATATAAAATATATTATTTGAAATCTTACATGAAACACAACAGTAGTTAAAGAGTATAGGGTCCAGGTCTGCTCAACTTCCTCTCCCTCTGTGCTTATCTGAATTAAAATACTGCCCTTGTCACCAGCACCTCCATTGGAACCTGTGTTTAAATAGCTTTCGAAAACGTTAAGAATGACAGTTTCAGAGCAGTTAAAAAGTTTTAATAACAGTAAATGAGTATAGCCGCCGTTTGCACGCATAAATAAATAACACTAAAAAAGTAATAACTAGCGATCAATTTTCGTACTTTTTTTCGGCGTACAATTTGTAAAGGTTTATAACGTGCGTAACACCTCTTTCACTAAAACGTTTTTTCCCCAATAAAACGTGTTTTTATTGTTGCTTCAGAGATTAGCGGGATGTTGTATCTATTTTCTTCATGGTAATATTTGTGAGCAATACGGTTATATTTTAATTATCCGCGTAAAGACCTTCGAGAAGAAGTCAAACAAGGCCGTCTTTTTGTAGCCCGTAAAATCACTTTCTAGCAATCGTTTTGATTGTTTTGCCAAGAGTGTCGATTACTACAATTTGTTTTGCTTCTTTTCGTTTCTTTTGACCTCAGCGAAGAAAACCATCTAGCCGGCTATTTACACAGTACAAGGTGGGATCTGAACATTTTCATCGCTTTGTGTACGTGTGAGTTGATGTTTTTCTTTTCAGCTCCGACGGTAAACACAGCGACCAGCTTGCACGCAGATTTCTGATACCGGTAAAAGTGACCTGCAGCCGAAACCGGAGAGATCTGACAGTGGACGGCATGGGGGCGGAGGCAGCGCGTTGCAGCCAATCAAAACGCCGGTCGCCCTAAACCCGACCAATCAGCCGGCCGGGCTACCCGGGGCTCGCTCTGATAACCCAGCGGGCGCGTGAAGCTGGGCTCCGTGCAGAGGTGGGGAAGCTGCGAAAGTTGCTCCAACTTGCAACTTCAGGGCACTGGCGATCTTTAATTTGTTTTTTTTCCCTCTCTCGCGGTCTCCCTATCTCTGTAAGAAGCCTCGGAGGGACGCATCCCTTATCTCCAAGTCCCTAGTTCCTTCATGGTTAGCGCAAGTGCCCCAGTCACAGTGCTATCGTCCCGTTGATGTGTGGCAACCGCATTGATCCCCAGCCTGCAGTTGCCCAGCCCGGCAGTGACTCCTCCACACAGGGGATCTACTGTGGCTTCAGCCCCTCGAGACGACTGTTGCTTAGCCTCCTATTAGAAAGTCCTTTGGGGCTAATATTATATTTGTATTATCCTTCAGAGGAGTGGATGCCATCATCGTCTGTCACCTTCCTGTGGCACAGAACACGGGTGAGTGCGGCCCTCGGAGACGAGACTCCCCCTCCCCCATTCTCCGACTTTTAAATGACAGATTTCAGCTGAGATGCTAATAATGCGGTAAGCCGCCATGAGCATAATTTGTAAAAAGGGCATTGGGAATGAGAACAGTTTGACTAAACGATTGCATGGTAGTCGGCTTGTTGCATGACATTTTAACTCTGATATTGCTCTTTGGGAAATGATGAATGGCGCCCTTATTAAACACAAATTAATCACTGTCATCCATTCAAGTCCTTCTGGTGATTTTTCACCTTCTGTGTAAACAATCCTACAGAAAAACAAAAGTAGGGGAAATAATTTCCTACCCCTGGGGACTTCACCTTGAAGGTGACAGATACAGCTTTGTGTGCACAATATGGGCCTACCATAAACACTGTCGTGAAAAGATAAGGCTGCCGCTGCCTACGCTGTGTCACTTCATTTATTTAGCTGTAGGTGTTATTGTAGTGGTGTTGGTAGATGTTGCAATCTGTGGTAAGGGGTTTTGTTTTCTCACTTTTCTAAGGCTTGATTTACTAAGACTTCTCTCAGTGGGGGGATAAAGTTGAGTACATCGGGCCCTTTAATCAGCGAGTGCTGAAAGCGGAGCGACTGTCATGAAGCCTGTTTGTGTTTTGCAGTGAGCGACAGGGACCCACCGAGCCATGTACGAGCTACAGGAGGGGGCAAGTGCGGCGGAGCCCCTGCTGCCCGGGGACCTCGAGATAGACGTGGAGAGCCTGGAGCTGGAGGAAGAGGGCGACGGGCGAGCCTTACAGGCGGGTGCTGAGCCTGGCGAGGAGGACGAGGAGGAGGAAGATGACGAGGAAGAAGAGGGCAAGGCCGCCCCCGTGTGCAGCCAGAACCAGCAGCAGCCGAAGCCGCCGCAGCAGCAGCAGGGGGCGCCCGCGGGGCCGGAGAAGACGGGGGAACAGCGGAAGCTGAGCCGGACCCCGAAGTGCGCCCGCTGCCGCAACCACGGGGTGGTGTCTTGCCTCAAGGGCCACAAGCGCTTCTGCCGCTGGCGGGACTGTGCCTGTGCCAACTGCCTGCTGGTGGTGGAGAGGCAGCGGGTGATGGCCGCACAGGTGGCTCTCAGGAGGCAGCAGGCAACCGAGGTGAGAAACTGCACGTGCCCTATGAATGTTGTGCTAGATGTGTTTCAAATGTTGTTAGAATACCTCTAGGGATATATGGGCCAATGTGCTGCAAAAAAAGGTGACAGGCAAAGAGACAACAATTATTATAAAAACGGGGAAAAAACCCCAAGTGTAAAAAATGTACATATACCTGTACAAGGTGTGCAAAGAAAATCAGTGCAGGGTCATCCACTAGACAAAATCCTTAAAACAGCAATGATAAACGCAGTAAGGTAGATGCTAAAACAGTCCGTAATCCTCGTCTAAAAGGCTCCTCGCAACGTTAGCAATTATTTTTAAAAAGGGAATTTGCAAAAACAAAACAGAAGTAGCCACGGGGGGTGTCTTGCAGGTTACCGACTTATCGCTGGTATTTACAAAACAGCCGGTAGCTTTCAGTGCCGAAGGCGTCGCTACTTCTTTAAGCGAGGACACAGGGAAAAGGGCAAGATCTACTCATACAATTCAGTCAGGTGCATAACCGAGGAAAGGCTGGCTCGTGGTCCAAATGTCCTGTCAACTCTGAAACCACTTTGCTCAGGGTTGCTGTACACTGATGCAGGCTTGTAGGCTTCTTAACTAGTTAGAGAAGTGCCAGAAAAAAAGTGCTCATTTCTCCCTCATGTCATCTCTCACCTGCAGAACTGAGGTCAATGCGGCCGCCACTGTCTATAGTTTCTTCGGCAGACGTCTCGCGTACTGGAGACCCCATCTCATAGGATACAGCAGTGTCTTTATTTTCCTTTTTTGTTTGTTTTAATTTAACTCTCCTCTCGTAGCACAGCTGGACGAGGTGCAGAGAAAAGGGACAAATTAGATTCGGGCATGGAACGATTGTCATGTGCAGAAAAACGCAGAACTAAAACTGTTCAGCGTGGCGAAGAGGCGATAGGACGGGTTCCTTATACCGCTTCATTGTTTCAGTCAAAGCGGTTTACTTTTAACTTAAACTCCCTAATGTACATCGATAACGTGGAACATTTTGAGGCCCTGAAGGGTTAGGTGAGTCGCCCAAGGCCAGCTTAGTGGAATGGAGTCCCGATCTCTTGGGTCCTAAGCCATTAGGCTACTCCTGCACTCCAGATGCGGGAACGAGGAGAAGTAGGGGAGAAAGTACATCGGAAGTTACCCTGGGACTGAAATGGTAAAGTTTGGCAGCGGCTTATGCAAGTGAAAGGATTGCAGCGTCTTTTGTTGTTGTTGTTGCGCTAGTGTACTCCCGGATGTTTTTACTAATAAATCTATAGCAGGGTTGTTGTTGTTTTTTGCACCGGAGCAAGCTCGATGCCAAACTTTAATACATGTTCCCGCGTGTCATATAATAAAAGATCTCGGGGGCATCCTACGAAACCCTCGAGTGGCAGGTTTAACGTGTTTCTGTCTGCAGTGCAGGTTGGCATCGCTGCCAGGTGATGTGGATGCGAATATGACCAGACTCCCAGTATACATAGGACAGTGAAAAGATAGCAGAGGAATTAATGGAAGATTGCATAATCGCAGACCCCTAAAGGCCCTTCTGAATTCAGCTAGACATTCCTCGCTGGGCCCGAAGGACCCCTTTTCACCTTAGTTTAGTAGTTCGGCTATAATATTACTTGTTAACCATCTGATCACCTCAGCCAAAACGTATAGCTACGATGAGCGGTGGGCAGGGCTGCTGCTGCGTCTCTGCAGAGGTGCTTGCCCGGTGGCAAATAAGCGACCAAAAGCCCGAAGGATTCTCGTCTTTCAGCGACAAAGGAAAAAGGCCCCTTTTCCGAGATATTGCTTCGTAATTACATGGGGTGCGGCTCCTTACACTCCCATTCTGCGTTTTACTGGGGTGAATCCAGACCAGGCAGAGACCCTCAGAATCTGGTCGGAGGAGGTGCTATTCATATCCCTAAAGAGGGGTGGGACGGGGCCCCCGCTGGTTCTTTATTCTGCGGTTACTTTAGTTGAACCTAAACGATGTTTACGTGATTAAAAAATGATGCCCGAGAGCTGGCCTGATTTAATTCGAATGAAGTAAATACATATTTTTGGAATTATTTTGTACTGGATCCTCTAATGGAGACTGCAGATTAATCTCAGAGTGGTATAGAAGCAACTACCTTTCATTTCTCTGGCGAAAATGATAATAGCATTGATAAGAAGCACAGTTCAGCAACCCTGTAGTGATGTCTTTGGAGTAAGGCGTTTGGAAGTTTTCAAACTTGAATGTAAAGAGACCAATACCTAAAGAGAAAAATAGATCTGTAGGTTTTTTTTTTGCTACATTTTATTCAGATCGCAAAGAAATGTAAAAGCAGATCTATAAAAGATGCATAAACCCTGAGAAGCGGGCCCTACCGATGTACTGATTTTAGAAAGGAAACTGTAATTCTCTCGGAATTATTTGGGAATATCCCCCAAGTTACTCGCAGCCGCCCCCGTGCAGCTCATTCTGTCACAGTTCACTGGCCGGGGCCTACGGGGTCCCCCGACATCGTCCACATAAATACCAGGCGCTGCATATTTTCCTGCAAACACTCGCTTATAGTTTGTTTATTTCAATTGGTTTCTTCCAAAACACATCAGACTAAGCGTTTGGATAAAATGTCCCCAAACAAATGCGCCTGGAGCAGTTGTCCTGGGCAAGGCTGCCTTGCTGACTTTGTTGTCATTGGAGCGGGTCCTTGAAGCCTCAGCCTGTTTTGCCAAAGACAAGAAGGTTGAAAGGCTTCTGGAAAAAAAAATGCCTTTTGTTGTGGGTGTAAATAACAATTAAATTGAGCGCAGTTATTTTCGATTGAAACTCATAAATATCCTCCTCTACTGCATTTATTTTGTTTACCCTGTTACTGGGGAAGGTGCTCGTTTGTTGCTCAGCGGTCAATTGTGTTTGACTTAGTTTTCGGAATTTCATAACGAAAATGCTGGGGGCGCCCGGGGCAGGGGGGGAAGAAAACCCATTACATTGGAAAAGCGCTGTGCATGTGATTCGCAATGTAGTCACCGGTTTCGTTTTTCTGCTTTCAGGATAAGAAAGGACTCTCGGGGAAGCAGAATATTTCGGAGCGTAAACCCGTCTACCAGAGGCATGTGCGGACCCCCAGCTTACTTGCTAAGAGCATTTTGGAAGGTAAAACCTCCGGTCGGCTATCTTAGGGCGCTGCTACTATGAAGATCAACCGAGCATAGCGATTGTAATTTACGAGTTGGCTAAACATATACCAATATACCATATACCAATTTGCAAACAGTATTTTTTGTACGATTTATTAAGATTGGGCAAAGGATCAGCTTGAGATAAGGCCCTAAGTATGTGTTGGGATAGGGGAGAGAGAGGGATGGGATATGATGGAGGCAAGCAATTATCAAAATAAAAAAAAAAAGCAGCCTGGGGAAAACAGAGAAGCCCTAGTTGCACAGAAGTGAGGGGAAAAGCCAGAGATCACGTGAGCCTCATAGCGCTACGCCGGGAATGCAGTAAATGAGAGCGGATGGGCCTAGTGGCCTTTATCTGCCCCCATGCTACTTACTGCTTGGCAAACAGAGCTAAAAAAGATCAAAAGATGCGTTAAAACTGGGGGGAAACCCATCTTTTCTTTCTCTTTTGCCGCTATCTGCTGGAGAAGCCGTACAGCGTGTTCCCCAGCCCCAGGGGATCAACTATAAGTAATTCTGCGTAATATCTGCGGCACGATTTGATTTGTTATTCAGTATTTTGTATTGCGCTTTTAACAAATTAATCGCATCAAGGCGATTACCTAAACACAAATTGCACATGAGCTTGATCTTTCGGAATCCCCTTATTGAGATGTTTTGAAATCAGTTTATACTTATTTATACTTGTTCTCATTTAAATACAAGGTGACAGGAAATAGGTTTACATTACAACAACTACAAGCCACGCAGAAAGCGAGGGAACCTTGAACGTCCCTAGAAATGTTTTGCAATCAGATGAGCTGCTGCGCCTCGTCTGTGTTTTAGAAACAAGGTTACAGAAATATTTAATAGTATGTAATTAATTTCTTAGAATACAGTCACCCAGGAGATGGGAGGGCTAAAAAAACAGTCAGGGCCCTACTTTAAAGCCGAATACCTTTCCCAGGTTTTGTTTTCACCGATCGATCAACGTTTTTCTCCGGTTCCGTGTCTCGGAATCTTTTTTTCCATCAGAGCCAAAAATGCGGATCTATCGGGCAGCCGACCCTCGAAATTAATGCCTCCTTGTGTACAGGGGAAGTGGCCCGCTTCAACTAAAACAGTTTTTCCACGAGGCATGTGGAGTTTAGGGGTCGTGCACAGGTGAAGAGAAGGTGTCGCACGCATCCCCCAAATCCCCTGGATACCCGAACTCCCGATTTTCTTATTTTAATAATCTGCTACGTACAAAAACCAAAACTCTCGGCTCAAGTTTGTTATGAATGAGAGTTTCGATATTCTTGCGGGGAGAGCGAAGCAGAATGTATTTCTACTTGACTGATCTACTCTGTTTCCTTATTTTAAGGAGATGTCCAGACTTCACAAGTTGAGAAAATAAAGTAGGCGTATACAAATCTCAATCGACCTGATTGCAGCCTAGCAGAATTAATTTCCATTTCATTTTCTTTGCAAATGAATCAGACGAAGCCGTTCTTAAGTAAACAGGGCAGCATAGGATGTGCAAACACATTTCCTCTTACGGGCTCGCAGAGTGACGAAAAGAGCAGATTATAATACTTATTGGTCTTTCAGCGTTGTTATTTACATTCCGAGCAGTAGCCATTTGGAAAGCCCCAGAACAATGATTTGTGATCTAATCGTTACTTCTGGTATACTCCAGGTCTGGCAAGTTTGACTTATCAAAATGCAAAATTGCTCTACTGTCAAGCTTAAATTTCCGAGGCAGGTTACACAACATTAAAAGACACCGCTTTCCGTTTCTAGGACTCGCTTCAATTAGACACTGATTGTAGAAAGACCCTAGGGGTGGGCAGGAAAAAAATAGCTTAGTTCACTGGCTTATTTTTCGTTGTCGTTTTGTTTTGAGAATTTTTTTTTTGTTTCATTGCTGTTTAAATCCTGCTAAAATGATTTGGTGCGCATTGAAAGTTCAGTAAACACTAATTCATGTCAGCACGACTTAAACCATTTTAGGATTCATTAAAGGCATGCTCCAGCGCCACCACAGACCAGTCCCCCCACTTCCCAGAGCGCCACCCCCCCCAATTTTCCTATTGTGCCCACAGATCTGCCAACAGACAGGAGCACATTGGACTTCCCGCTCACCCCTACCCTGCCGGTGCTGGGCTATGGGGCTGGCGGGAGCGTCTGGGGATTGATTGCTCTTGTCCCATAAGGACAGGAGCTGGGGGTACATAAGGACGAGTGGCAGGGATGGGGCTGGGGGCTAGACGCCTTCAAAAGGGGGCGGGGAGGAGTTGGTTTGTATATTGCGGTTGGAGGAAAAGGCATCAGCAGAAAGGCGGCTTTTTAGGCAATTAAAGGACAGGACTGGACATGGAATCAGGGAGAACGTTGACATTTCATTGTTTTTTTGTTGTTGATGATGTTGTTTTGGATTGGAAGGGGACAAAATGAAACAAGAAATTTTAATGTGTTTGCTCATCATTTTAGAAATGACAGCACACCCCTATAAAAGAGTACACTGCTTAGATTGGGGGGGGGGGGGGGATTTTCTGCTTCCTGTGGAATTCACTTCTTCATTTCCTTCCTTATCTTTTCTTTTCCTTTAACTTCTCTTTTTTTTCTTTTCTCCTAGCTCTCCTTGGATTTTCCTATCATCTGTAACCATTTTATACCTAATGTGTCATCTTTAGAAGCTAAAAATGACTTCAGCAATAGGTATAGATACCTTCTTTGACTATCAGCTACAATGTAAAAGATGAAGATGAATGACAATAATATTTTATGTTATGCTGTAGCAACTTGAAATCTGATTTTAATGCAGATGTCAGAAGCTGCAGCTTACTATGGTTTCAGCAGAGTAGACAATTCTTATAGGAGGGATGTCTGTTCATTAGGGCCCATTCAGTTCATTTGGGCACAAAGAAAGTGTGCACAAAATCAATTCTACATACATAAACATACAAATCTATGCACGCATAAACGATTTGCATGAGTAAAAAAGTTCTAATATGTGTAGGTGTTCTAAATGTAAAAAAAATGTATGAAACAAACAATAAAACATCCCAAAAATTGGGAAAAAAATTGGAGGAAATCTGAACAGGAACTGAAATGTTTTTGGCCATGCGTATCTCTAACTTATACCCTTGCTGGATAATTGGTTTTCTGCTGAATGAGCAGTTGTTTTCTATATTTTATTACTTTTCATGTTAGTCTTATTAATACAAATATAGAACAATTATTAGGTTTCTAATATATTTTGTGACAGAAATATCCTTGTGAGCAGTGGAAGTGCTCCTCTAGATAGAATGTTCTAATAAGAATTATATTAAAGGAATGGTAAACACTGGTTTGGAAAAGATGATTTTGTAAGTGAAATACTCTTAAATTGAAGGCATTTTATTAAGCAGGAAGAATCAACAAAAACACTTTGAGACTCATAAGCCCTTCACTTCTATCTTTTAGGCTATCGACCAGTTCCCGCTGACACGTACCTTGGTGGAAATGCCTCCCTGCCGCATCCCGTGAGTGATAGGATGAGGAAGCGACGGGCCTTTGCCGACAAAGAGCTGGAGAACATTATGCTGGAACGAGAGTACAAAGAAAGGGAGATGCTGGATGCCACTCAGACCCTCTTCCTACCTAACCGCATGGTGCACACCGCCGAATATAGCTCTTACAAAACCGCCTTTGGCCCTGCTCAGGTTGAGGCTCCAGGCAAAGAGTTCTCCAGCTTCGTGCCTCCTTGTCGTGACCTAGCCATGCAGTATTCAGGATCTGGGAATATGGAGTTGATTTCTTCCAATGTCAGGGTGGCCACCACCTACAGGCAGTATCCCTTGCACTCTAGGTTTCTGATGTGGCCAAAATGTGGCTCCATCAATGACGCCCTACTCTATCAACAGTGCTTGGTGAATTCTGCTGCCATTCAAACCCTTAAACCTGCAGCGGCTTGGGACTCCAAGACCTCACGAATTCCAGAGCGCCACCCACTAGAGCATGACATAGTATCACCTAAACTGGAAAACTCTTTTTTGCATCCCCATGCTCGCGAAATTCAACCAGCTCGAAATGACATTTGTTGCCCACTGGAGGAAACTCAGGAAAGATCAGCCTTTTCACCCCACAAAAGGAACTTCTCACAGATTTCTGAAAAGGACTCGCCCCCCACAGAGCCCACTTTAAGCAAGATCAGCAAGGAAAATGCCAAGCAGCCTGCACCATTTAATAACACTCCTTTCCATTCCCTGTTTCAGCAAACATTGAGCGAGAAACCAGTTCCTGAATTCCAGACATCATATCTCAAAGAGTCTTTTGAAGAAGCCTCAAAGAAATACAAAGAATGTTCAGCCAAAGAAAATCAAAAGTACAAATTTACAATAGACAGATATGGAAAGGACTTTTTTTCATCCAAACAAGTGGGAGCAAAACTTTCAGCAAATGAACCTCTGCCATTTTCTGTTGAATCAATTCTTAAAAGGCCTTCAACAATGATTGCTCATGTGTCTCAGTGACCTATGTCTGATCTAGAGATCCTGACCTTCAACCTTTTCCAAGCTCCATTTTGTTTCAGTCTGGATGTGTGTATGCTGTAAATGTATTCTGTACATAAATGTGCATGTTCTCTCTCTTTCTTGCTCCTTTGGGCTTCTAGGTCAATTGAAAACAAAGCTGGTGTCTGGCAACATGAACCTTCATTTGCAACCATCTGGGGATCTTTTCCTCAATTTTATGTCCCCTTCCATTTGGTTTTAGACCAGTCACGACAGCCCAAGTTCTCATCTGGCGACCACCAGCCAGGGTGCCTTTCAGGGTCCTACAATCATAGGCCCTAAACCTGGCCACTAGGTGTTGCTGTGGCATAACAGCTATGACTCCCTTTCCCCTAGTTGCTCCACATCATCCTCTGTCATTGCTGATGCAGGGAATGGAAGGTCTGAGCTGGAAATCAAACCCGTGTGCCTCCTCATGGCACTGCCACTAAGCTTTTGGGCTGGTCCTCAGATATATTTAAATGTAAAAATATAAATCTGCTCACATGCAAGTTGTAAAATGCTGAATTCTACACATTTGTTCCAAAGAATACAATAAAACACAATTTGTTTATCATTTTGCAATTTATTTTTATTATAGGGTTGCTTCTTTCTGAAGCATTGCGGGTGTACTGCTTAGATATGATTAAATATTATAATGTTTGAATTGCTTCAAGAAGCACTATCAGAGTGGGCATAGTGATGTGAAGGATGCTTTGGAAAGCTGGATTCTCCATATAATTTGTTGAAATAGCATATGCGTGATGTGCTTGTTTTAAAGCATGTGGCGTTTTTGTTTCTTTGAGACCTATGTATTAATGTGCACCAAACTACAAAAAGCATTTCCAATTTAGCAGGCAGTATTTGGTCATTGAGACTTACATGCAAGTGAACCCAGTGGTAAAACAGCATGCACAGTTTGTCAGTGGAACGTTTTGCTAAAGCTTTAACTATATCTCAGTGAGATGCCGTTAACTGCTTTGCAAAAATGCATATATTTGATTCCTTAATGCACCTTAAAGATTTTAGCATGTGCAAAATCAATTTAACATGTGCTAAACTATGAAGTAATGCATAAGTTAAAATGTTCTTAAGTACATTAAAAAGTTATTAAAATAAATGTGTGAAATTAACCAAAAAAATGCCTGAAAACTGGGGAAAAAAGCAATGAACTGAAAACAAACTGAACATTTTTGGCTTGTGCACATCTCTTTTGTAAAGCTGTTTTCATATATGGTTTAGCTATGCATTCATAGCTAATGAACTGCTTTGCATAATGTTTCATCACAGAATGTGTTTTTACAAGCCCAAACCTGTATGAAAAGTAACTACTTACAAAGAAGCTGGTAGTCAGATGGCCTTATCCAGATAAAGCTGACTGGACAACGTTTGGTTAACCTTATCCATATATTCAACTCAAATCCGAATGGGCTGAATATCTGCTCTACAGATAATCAGATAAAATTGTCCAGTTCACTTTAGGTGTGCTGTTTAGCAGGCTGAGTTAGTTGGGTAACTTTTGGTAATTTTTGGTAATGGGCCAAAGTGAAACCAAGATCTGCAAATGCTCTCAGGGTTGCCTTTTTACAAATATTTTGGTTAGGTAAATTTTGTCTGGACAATAATTAGCCCACAGAAAATTTAGCCAGTGAAAAAGGGGCAGGAGATGGGGAGAGGGCAGGGAATTTTAAATTTTGTCTGGCTGACTCCAGAGGTTAGTTGGACTACTTTGGCTATATCCCTAAAAGAAAATGGCAGCCTTTTGCATGCTAAAAGGAGAAATAGTGTTTCCTATCACAAATAACCTGCACTATTTTCATTTTTAGCGCACAGACCATCCTTTGCACAATTATGCAATCATTAGTATGTCTTTGCTTTGGATAACGTTTGTAACGATACCACCCTAGTCAGCCACACTGTGATTGCACATTTGCTTACGTTCTTTGGGGCTCATTTACAGACCTCAGAACCAGGAGCGCCTGAGCAGATGTAGAAATGTGCAGCATTTCAGGCATGAATGCTAAAAATAGTGCTGAAAAGATTGATCATGTTACTACAAATAATGAAATGTGTACAGTTTTTTTTTAAGAAGCCGATGCTGTAAATAGCGTTTACATCAGCTTCAGCCCTGCAGATTGGAGAGCGTGGGAAAGCAGGATCTATTACCATAAAGAAAAGAGAGAGAGAGCAAGCCTGCAAAAATGACTTAATTTGGATAGTTTTGTGAGGCAGCCCTCAAACTTTGAAAAAAGAAAATTTTTTTTCAAAGTTGAGGAGTTTTATAAAATGCAGAGCAACTTATCTATAGCACCTGAGGACTGAAGAAATGGCCAATATAATGCCAATATTTAAAAAAGGTTCCAGGGGTGATCCGGGAAACTGCAGACCAGTAAGCCTGATATCAGTACTGGACAAAATATTAGAAACCATTATAAAAAAACAAAATTACTAAACATGTAGATAGTCATGGTTTAATGGCAGAAAGCCAACATGGATTTAGCTAAGGAAATCTTGTCTTACTGATCTCTTGTATATTTTTGAAGGTGTGAATAAACAGGTAGATAAAGGTGAGTGTATCTGGATTTTCAGAAAACCTTTAACAAAATCCCTCTTGAAAGACTGTTTTAGAAATTAAAAAGCCATGGGATAGGAGGCATTGCACTATTGTGGATCAGGAACTGGTTAAAAGATAGAAAGCAGAGGGTAGGGCTTAATGGCCAATTTTCTCAATGGAAAAAGCTGAATAGTGGAATACTCCAGTGATCTGTGCCGGGCCCGCTGCTTTTTAACATATTTATAAATGACATGGAAATGGCAGTAATGAATGAGGTGATCAGATTTGCAGATGACACAAAATTATTCAAAGTTGTTAAAACACAAGAGAATTGTGAAAAGTTGCAAGAGGACCTTGAAAAATTGGGAGACTGAGCATCGAAATGGCAAAATAAATTTAATGTGGACAAGTGCAAAGTTATGCACCTAGGAAAGAACAACCCAAACTATGGTTACACGATGCAAGGCTCCACAGTAGGAACCACCACCCAGGAAAAGGATCTGGGCGCCATTGTGGATAATACTTGAAACCTTCTGCCCAGTGTGTGGTTGCAGTCAAGAAAGCAAATAGAATACTGAGAATCATAAAGGAATGGAGAATGAATTTAAGGATATTGTAATTAACAACAACAGCATTGTAATGCCGCTGTATCGCTCCATGATGCGACTGCACCTTGAATATTGTGTGCAAGTCTAGTCGACATATCTTAAAAAGGATCAAGCAGAATTAGAAAAAGTATAGAGAAGAGCAACAAACACAGTAAAGAAGATGGCACGATATCCCTATGAGGAAAGGCTTAAAAGGTTAGGGCTCTTCAACTTGGAAAAGAGACGGCTGAGGGGAGATATGGTAGAGGTCTATAAAGTAACGAATGGAGTGGAATGGGTAAATGTAGATAGGTGGTTTACTCCTTCAAAAAGCAGAAAGACTAGGGGACATGCAATAAAGCTCAATGTAGCACATTTAAGACTAATCAAAGAAAATAGTTTTTCATTCAATGTGTAATCAAACTCTGGAATTCGTTACCAGAGGATGTAGTAAAAGCTGTTAGTGTAATTGGATTTAAAAGAGGTTTGGATGAGTTCCTGGAGAGAAACAGGTATACAGACCCATCCCACCACATGATAATGCAAACTGGCTGCACACTGTATCATTACACAGCCACGCCAAAAACACACACACACACACACACACACTGTGTGATAAGGTGAGCATGCCACCAGTAGCATACGGCCTGTCTGTGCACAATTGGAGATTAGTGGAGATAAAGCTTCGGCAAATGCAGAGATACACTGCTGTTGGCTGATGCCACAATGTCAGGGAAGGGTGTACGTGTGGCCCATCACCAGAACACCTAGGACCTGTAGACACACGCAGCTCTGTTGGATGTGTCCCAGAAACAGTGCTGGAGAAGATGAACTGGGCATGAACACATGCGCATATGTGTGCCAACATCAACATATGGGGTATGGGGGTTCAGGTCAAAGAGGTGAACAACAACATATTTGCATTGGACAGATAACCTCAGACATGTGCTATGCTTGATTGTCCCCACAGAACATTTACCTCTATGTGCACCTACCCCAGTCTCCTGCATGTTGAATGACGTACACACAGCTGCCACTGCACCACAGCACCAGGCAGGTCACAAAGCATATCCTGGGGATTGAGAAACACAAGTGAAACATACATATGTCATGATGGAGCTGTGCAACACACATGGCACCTTGACTTCCTCTCCTCTCATGTCCTCATAGATCCTTTACAGTCTGGCTTTTGTCCCTTACACTCTACCGAAATGGCTCTTGCCAAAGTCTCCAGTGACTTGTTCCTGGCAAAATCCAAAGGCCTGTACTCTGTCCGCCTCCTTCCTGACCTCTCTGCTGCCTTCGACACCATTGACCACAACCTTCTCCTTGATACCCTGTCCTCGTTTGGCTTTAAGGGCTCTGTACTATCCTGGTTCTCCTCCTATCTCTGCCATCGCTCCTTCAGTGTGTGTTATGGTGACTGCTTCCCCTCTGCTACCCCGCTCCCACTTGCTGTACCACAGGTATATGTCTTGGGTCTGCTTCTTTTCTCTCTCTATACCCAGTTCCTTGGTGCACCTATCTCTTCCCATGGCTATCAGTACCATCTGTATGCTGATGACTCCCAAATATACCTCTCCACGCCTGAACTCTCTCTGGCAATCTAGACCCGGATCTCTGCTTGCCTTTCTGACATTGCTGCCTGGATGTCTTCCCGCTGCTTGAAATTGAACATGGCCAAGACTGAACGTCTTATCTGTCCCCCTAAAACCTCCCCTCCTTTCTCAGTCTCTGTGTATAGCTCGGTACCCCTTCCTTTCTCTTCAGTCCACAATGTAGGGGTTGTCTTTGACTCCTCTCTCTCTTTCTCCACACATATCCATCTTGTAGCTGAGGCCTGCCGTGTCTTTCTTTATAACATTAGCAAAATCCTCCCCTTCCTCTCTGAACACACAACTACAACGCTAATCCACTCCTTAATCACCTCCTGTCTTGAGTACTGTAACCTACTCCTTGCTGGTCTCCCTTTGAATCATCTCTGTCTGCGTCAATCTATTCAACACTCCGCTGCACGGGTAGTCATCCGCCAGCCTCGTCATGCCCATATTACTCCTCTTGTCAGGTCACTTCACTGGCTCCCTAACCATTTCCGCATCCAGTCCAAGCTTCTCCTGCTGGCCTATAAATGCATTCACTCTGGGGTTCCTCAGTACCTTTCTTCTATTATCTCTAATACTACTACTACTACTACTGAGCATTTATATAGTGCTACCAGTCGTACACAGCGCTGTACAAAAACATGTAACAGACCGTCCCTGCTCATCAGAGCATACAATCTAATCAATCCCCTTATATCCCCCATCAGGAACTCCACACGTGTAGGCAACTGCTCCTATCTATGCCCCGCTCTCCTACTGCTAACTCCAGACTACACTCCTTTCACCTTGCTGCACCCTACGTCTGGAACAAACTACCTGTGTCTGTATGCCAGGTACCTTCTCTAACCATCTTAAAATCCCGTTTAAAAGTTTACCTCTTCGCATCCGCCTACTAATCTTGACTCACCTAATCCCCTTCCACCTACTGTTTTCCCCTGCTTACACCTTCTGTGTTGTGTTTTGACCAGATTGTAAGCTCTGATGGGCAGGGATTGTCTCTTATATGTCTGTGCAATGCTGCGTATGACTGGTAGCGCTATACAAATGCTCAGTAGCAGTAGTAGCACATATATACCCAAATGCATTTTCCAACATATGCAGTACTTACATGAGATGAGCTCCTCAATGAGCTGGCGCCTGATTGCCGTGCCCTCACGTGTGTCACCATGGGCACATACAGGACGGCAAGTAGAATCATCTTTCAGATCCTCATTAATTTTGACTGGGATATCGTGCCTGAGAGCAATGTTGTGCAGGATGCAACAGGCCAGAATGATCTGAGCCACAGTCATGGGTTTGTATCGTAAGGCCCCGCCGGTCCTAGCCAGACACCTGAAGCAACTCTTCAAAACGCCAAAGGTGCACTCGGTGACTGAGCGGCTGGAGGCATAGGCCTTATTGTACCTCATCTCTGCACGTGTCCGTGGTAGACACACAGGGGTCAGCAACCAGGAATGACACCCATATCCGGCATCACCTGCAGAAAGAAATGCGGAAAGTTAAAGCAGGAGCTGATGTCCATACACATGCACACAAGCATGTACGTGCAAACCAACAGCACATAAAAGACTGACAGAAACATATGATGTCACATGATGGCACACAACAGCTATGCACCAGCGTTTGGAGGTGTGAGACACGGAACACGGGGGAGGTTTAAGGAGGGCAATACACATCATCTGTAATCACACCAAACACATGACCAAACACCTGTAGGCGAAAGGTAGTAGCGCCATTTGTGAACACATCAACCAGACACATAGCAATGCACTCTGGACAAGGGCAGAGATGCACACCTGTGCAAGCATGTGAGGGCCATGATACTCTCCACACACAGCAGGTGGTACAGGAACATGTACCTGAGTGGCCCAGACAGGATGGCAGAGACAACACTACACTGTTGATATACATGAAGCATACATGTGTGTTGTAACGTGCCAACACAAATCAGACAATGTGAAATGGCCGAAATGGTCAGAGGTGAATGTGCTCCCAACACACAGCACTGCAGCAAAGACCTGGGAGCAAATCCAAACCCCCCACGTTAGAACACACACACAGATGACACACACACAACTAGGGACACACCACAAAGACAGACGTGCGCATATGATTACTCAGAGGAACACCATGTGTATGTCAGAGATGAGAAATACCCACTCAGCAGTACACAGTCCTCATATTGTCTGGCCTCAAATTGTCTGAATAGTGCCGAGTGATGCAGGATATAGGAGTCATTGGTGGACCCTGCAAACCTAGGAACCACATTCAGAATATGCACATTTGCATCGCATACAACCTGAACATTCAGGGAATGGTAATGTTTGTGGTTGCGGAACACTGCCTCCCTGTCTATGGGCGGGACCTTGGTAACATGTGTGCAATCAATAGCTCCCATCACGTGTGGTATCCCTGCAACCTGTTCAAAGGACTGGTTCAGGGTCCCCCACTGTTGCCTATTGTTGGGAATTCCTCATCCGGTTGACCATGGCCCGCAGTACCTGGTGGAGTCAGTGTGAGAAGGTGGGGCAGCTCATCCCACCCACTGCAGCCACAGATGACTGGAAACAGCCAGAGGCAAAGAAATGTAGGGCACCCAGGAGCTTGACCAAACCTGGTATGGCATGTGACCGACCAGTCAGGGGCTCGAGGTCAGGTCTTATATCCTCAAAGAGCTCCCTAATAGCCCCTGTGCTCAGATGGTAGAGGGAGATGACCTGGTCTTCACGTATGTCCTGGAGCTGGGCCTGTAGAGGCGAGGCTGGCAAGGATGCAACTCGGCATGCCTCCTGTGCCATGCTGGCACAGCCCCAGATTGCATGGCCCCCACAGCTGCAGGTCTGTGTTGCAGCGGGACTGCACCCATGTCCTGTGCCACAGCCCCATGGACACCATCTCCCTCGTCAGGCAACCGCAGCTCCAGCACACCCCCCAACGCACATGCAGCAACGACAAAGTCTGCTATCATGGACAGCAGATAGAGCAGAGACAGAGGGTTAATATGTTGTGGGGAGTGGCAAACAATCAGACGAAACACAACACACCTGCGTATCATGGGCAATGAGTGCATAGCATGTGATGCTGCGAGCATTGTGCATGCGAAGGCCACATGCATATGCAGCATGCGCGGTACCCCACATTGCGCATGCGCTGTATGTGTATGAGCAAGGGACATGCACATGTGCTGCACAGGGTTCCACACACGCCGCGTATGGATGCGCTCCGTGGGCAGCATCCTGCACGGAACCATGCACAACTTGCACAGGTACTGGCATTGTGTGCACGCTACCCAGGGTTCCGTGCAGGATGCTGCCCGCATTGCACATGCATGGCACATAGTGCACAGAGACGTCATGTGCACATGCACCACGCCTGCACGGCATGTATGCCATGTCCATACATGGCGTGCACGGAACCCTGCACAGCACATGCACACGTTTCTTGCTCATACACGTACAGCGCATGTGCAAAGTGGGGTTGCACGCATGCTGCGCATGCACGTGGCCTGGGTATGTGCAACACATGCACGCACATGCTACATGCATGCAGAACACGTACAGATGCCCCAAACGCACCACTGCATATGCGCAACGTGCGCAAGGCTCCACCCCGGCCGAAAATGCATAAAAAGGCCTGGATACGTGGTGCAGACTGAGGGTTTTGAGCAGGTGAGGTACTTAGCAGGTGAGGTGCAGAGCAGGTGAGGTGTAGAGCAGGTGAGGTGCAGAGCAGGCGAGGAGTAGCATAGGCTAGGTGTAAATTCGGTGAGGTGTAGAGTAGGTGAGGGGTGGAGTAGCTGGGTTGAACAGCAGGCGAGGGATAGAGTACGCGAGGTGTAGAGTAGGTGAGTGGTAGACTAGGTGAGTGGCAGAGTAGGTGAGTTGCAGAGCAGACGAGGGGGAGATTAGGCGAGGGGTAGAGGAGGTGAGAGATGTGTGACAGGCAGGGAGACGACAGTTAGAGCAGGGATATGCAGCAAGAGGACACAACAGGAGGGGAGGGTGGGGGAACACCTGGCCAGCAGTCCCCAGAGGTGGCAGGGATGCGTGAGCCTGAGGTGGAGGTTGCAGGGCTACCGGGTGTGTCCCAGCCCACGCAGGAGCAGCCTGAGAGGCCACAAAGTACAAAGCGTAGGCGGAAGCCAGTGCCAGCGGAGGAAAGGAAGAGGGCCCTCAGATTCAGGCAGCAGGAGAATCAATCCTGCTGGCCAGTGTACTAGAAAATTATGAGGTACTGTATGGGCGGCTGAGCTCATGTACAACAATGAGCACACAGACCCAGATGTGGGAGGAGTTCTGGGAGGCCATGGCCGAGGCCCACCCAGGGACCTGGACAGCCTACGCAAGAGATTTAACGATATAAAGCATGGAGTCCGTGCCCACATGACGACCGAGAAACGACATGCTATGGGCACTGGTGGGGGTGGACCCATTGGCCCTGGCCTGACACCCATGGAGCAGCAGCTGGCCAAACATCTCAGCCCGGTCTACCTGCATGGACTGTCCCCAGCGCTGTACATGGCCCATCCACTGGCAGGTAGGTCTGAGATATGCATCACACGTACAGCGAATGACCCAGCACATGCTGGCTCAGCCTCAGGGGGGTGCGGCACCATGTCCTGAGATCAAGTGTGGGCAAACAGAGGCACAGGAGGCCATGGAAGCACAACAGTTGCATAATGTGTTTCCAGAAAGGTTTGCACAGGTAACTGGGGCTGTGTCCCAAACATTCACAGTGAAGGACATAGTATAGCAATGAACAGGCCAATATAGGCAGTGTGCAACCGGTGTCATCCGTGAAAGCAACCAGGTACAGAGAAAAGAGACTTAGAACTGTTGGAAACAGGTTACTGGGCCGGAAGGATGTCCATCTGGCCCAGTGAGGGGCATCATATAACATGGAAACATCCAAAACAAAACAAGAGAACGAAACAAATCATATAACCTGCATTAAACAAAATCAGATAGTAACAGGTAGCACAGGTAACAGAGGACAAAAGCCCTCACCCAAACTTCCACAAATACAATCTGAGAGGAGGAACACCTCATATAACACCACAACGGTTCTTTACCTCAATATATGCTCAGTGCCATCAGTGGTGCTAAGAACCTCTGTACCGGGGCATGCAACATAACCCAGACCTAGACACTACTATTGGTAATTAGCAGGGTGAAAAATCACTACCTAGGTCAAAAGGCAGTAGAAACAGGCAGCAACACTCAGTATAATCTGGCAGCAACAGGCAGCATACAATGAGGCAAGGAAAACAAAGCACAAACACCCCCAAAATGGCTGTGAACAGGAGCCCCAACACCAGGTGTCTCACCAATCAGCATCTTCAGGGAGCTCTACATACAACACGCTGCATCTCAGAACTGCTGAGGTAGATAAGTGCAAAGCTGTGGCCGGCCTATGGTAAAGTCTGCTATCCCGCCCGAAACATGTTATCACCATGAGCTGCAAACAGCCTGCACCTATCTGCTTCAGTGGTACTGAAATACAGTGTGTTGCATGTAGAGCTTCCTGAAGAAGCTGATTGGTGAAAGACCTGCTGGCGGTGCTCCTGTGGACAGCTGGGGTTTATGTTTGTGAGATTTGTTTCCCTGCATCATCGTATGCTGCCTGTTGCTGCTTGTTTTGACTGCTTGTTGCTGCCTGTTTCTACTGCCTTGTGAGCTAGGTAGGACCTTTTCTTCCTGTCATCTACCAGTGGGGGCTTGGTCTGGCCCATCATGCATGCCCCAGTACGGAGATCTTTTTCAAGCACTGATGTCACTATGACCATATTGCGAGTTAAAGCACTGTTGTGGTATTAGCTGAGGAGCTCATCCTCTCAGCTTGTATCTGTGGGAGGATGGCTGAGGGCCTCCTTCCTCTGTTACCGATGTGACTTAGTACTATTTGATCTGGCTTAGTGCAGCTTATATAGTTTGCTTCTTTCCCCTGTTGTGCTTTGGGAGGTTTACGTGTTCATTGAAACGTGTCTGACTCCTTGGAGTATATCTTATACTATATAGCAACCTGTGAGGGATATGTCAAGTCGCAATGTCTGTTCCCATGTAATGTTATCATGCACCAACTGCTACACACACCTGAACCTCCCACCCCTCGCCACCACCACCAGCATACGTGACCCCTCCAGTCAGCCAGACACAGTGTACCCTGCCATCCGCAGACCACCCCAGGACACACAACACCTGGCCTAATGTGCAGATACCCACCCCTGCACACAGTGGACACCCCCTTACCACTCCATGTCAGATCCCCATCTCCAGCCCCAATGACCCCTCCAACAAATGCACGTACCCCAACACCAACACCACCCAGGGTCAGCTCTCATACAGACACCACAGTGGCACATACCCATTCCCATGACTTCCACCCACACTGCAACCTCATGCACAGCATCGCCCCCCCACTCCCCCCAGACGAGGGCTGTGACAAGCCAACAGGGAACTGGTGAGGGCCCTGCTCCCACACACAGCTGCCACAGGGGCAGGTGAAGGGGCCCCCCCACTGCTGCAGCTGTTTGAGGGAGTTGGGCTATCCCCTGACCCCTGTGAGACTGTCCGTCCTGTGGATAAGCAGATAAGGACATTGTCTGTGTGTGGACACATGATAGGCAGTGCCCTGTGCAGAGAGCAGTCCTGCCAGATGGATGTTCCAGTCCTGAACACATGGATATTCTGGGACCACCAACAGGGGATGCACCCACCACACTCATATCCGCAGACACATGACAGTGCGCAGACTCCTGCCAAACAGACACCCATGTCACACCACACACATATCTGGTGTGATGGCCCCCAGTACAGCCAAATCAGGGGGACAGGTACACCAAACACTGGACAACCTATCTGATCCACTACCATGGCCAACAACAGTCGGGGTGCAGCAGCCATACAGGGAGGGGGCACATCCCCATGTATGTCCCGCACACATCGCCCCATCCCCCACCACATCCTACCCCCAAACACACACTGCTGGATAGATATCCACCCACACCTCACAGCGGGCATCAATGCGGCAGTTCGCACACATGTATGGCTGACCAACACACCTGCACCAACACCTAATCGTGCATACATACACCCTCCATTGCACACATATCACTCACACACACTATGACAGGCCCCAGTCACGATGCAGGTTCCCTCTCAAGCTCCGGGATGCATGTAGTTCCGTGCCCACGCCCCAGGTCACACCTAGTGCTGCACACAGTGGGCCCGTCACTCACCACCCCATCCCCCCAAACATACTTGACAATGTGGCACAGCACCTCCAGCACCAAGACGTGCTGCTCCCCCCCTGCCAGGTACATCACACTGGACACTCATATGTTGACCTCATTGTAAGCACAGTGACATCAGTCACATTGCTGTTGGTGAGGATGTAACATAGAGCTATACATATGTGTTCAGGGCAACCACATATTTACTGTGTACTTGTTCCCCCCCCAGGTGACACCCAGGCCATGGAGGCAGAGGAAGAGGAGGATAGTGCAGAGCCAGAGGCTGGAGACATGCCCGAGGTGGCAGATGCGAAGGTTGCTGCCAGCACCAGTGTGGAGGCCCCAGGGGGTGATGTGCCACAGGAGGAGGAAGAGGAGGGGACACCATCGGGGAATAGCAGCAGCAGCACAGTGCCCAGGGAGGGGCCAGAGACCGTGGGGATCGAGCCCACACTGACAGCACCAGGGCCATTGGGCACAGCACCCACCGCCATGGATGTGGTACTGCAAGAGCTGTGTGCCCATACCGCCTCGTCATGTGACAATGCTGAAGGTAGGTAACTGGCCAGGTGGTTGCATTTGGTGGTGTGGCACACCACCTCCCAGACACAGCAGTGGGGGCACACACATGCACACAGGCAGTGGGCCTCCCCACATACATGTGCCCCCATGGTCATGTCTGGGAGCTGTGTTGCCACACGTTGGGGAAACAACATGTCAGCCACGTAGGGGCAGGTGTGGCTGATGTGCACAGATGCCTAGCAGGTCATGGGACAACACGCAGGGGTAGGCGCTGGGGGTGGGACAGGGTCTGCTCCAGGGCACTGTCCAGCTGGCACCTGGTGATGGGGGTGCACCACTCCCTTCTGGTCCCCACATAAGCCTATGTCCAGTTCTAGTCCCCCATCACCCCATGTCCTGTCCTATCCTACAGCCACCATCATCCCATTTCAGCTCCTAGTGCACCAAAACATTTCCAGCCAAATCTGTGTCCCTCCATCAGCACATATCCAATCCCAGACCCCCATCAGCACCTATCTAGTCCTTTCAGAGCCCTACCATCATCCCATGTCATATCCTAGCACCACCCCACTCAGCCCAGCAGCATTCCATGCCCCCCATGAGCCTTCCTCCAGTTCCAGCACCTCCATGTGTCCATCACGGTCTAGGCCCCACCACAACCCATGACCATGCCTGGCACCCCCCAACTGCCCATGTCCAGTCTGATCCTTGCCCCGCCATCAGCCCATATCCTGTCCCAACTCCCCCCCAGGCCATTTCCAATCATAGCTCCCTCCCCTCACAGACCATTTCCATTATACACACCCCTCCCCAGCAGCTATGTGCATCTCAGGCCCCCTCCCACTCAGCCTATTACCAGTCCTCAGCGCAACATCAGCCCACCCCCGGTCACGCCCCCCACCACTCCGTTTGCGGTCCAAACACCCCTCCCCCCCAGCAGCACAGGGGAAGGTATTACGGGAACAAACATAGCAGCTGCTGCCGCTGCCGCTGTGGGAACCACAGACACATGTGTCCCGCGGTGCCCCCCAGCCTGCCCAACAGTGCCCCATGACCCACGCCCCGGCACCGGGTAGCAGAGCTGCAAAGGGGGTGTCACCCTCCTGGGGCTCTGTTGGGACCACCGGGGCTGATGGGACACAGGACATGCCTGTTCCCCATTAGTGCAGGCAGGCTTAGCTGAGCCACGGGGGTGACTCTCCTCGTGGCCCTGACTGGCCATGCCGAGGGGGTTATTTAGGTGGCTCTGCTGGGCAGGTGGGGGGGGGGCCCGGCTGGACACTGACTCTGCTGCAGCCACTACAGCAGTGGCAGCAGACGGTCTATATGTGTCATACTTGCTTTCCTCATGGTGTTGGGCAGTATGTTGTTTGGGTGGGGCCCCCTGAAACACAGGGCCCTGTGCAAGCAACATTTCTGCTCATGGATGGGCTGGCATGATGTGCTACCAGGATATGCAGATTCACACCCATACATAGCGGGCTCCCTATGTAGTAGGTCCGGACACCTGTTGCATGCATCACGGTGGGAGGTGCAATAGATGCCTCACAGGTCACACTGTGTCACACCCACAGGCACTCGGCAGGCACTGCTGGCCATTTGTGAGGAGATACGTGGCCAATGGGAGGAGCAACGTGCCTAACAGCAGGAAAAGCGGGCCCACACTCGGGTGGTGTGCGGTCTCTGCAGGGACGTGCAGGGCCTACGTGAAGAGATTGTCCAGCTGCGTGGGACAGCCTAGGCAATGGCATCTGGGATTGGTTGGGTGGCCAATGCACTGGAGGCCATGGCTGGTCGTTGGCAGCAGCCAGCAGCAGCAGCACCAGCGCCAAGGGGTGTGAGGTGCCGTGGTGGGTGTGGACGTGGGTGGCCATGCAGGTCGTGAGTGTGGGGAAACGGGTCACCATGTCCGCCCCAATAAAGCCATCTTCACTTGTTGGTACCTATGTGCACGTGTCCAGTGTTTGTGTCTGTGCTCCCAAGATTACCCTGTCCCCGATGTGGTCACCCTGGTCACGTGTGCCTTGCCATTTCCCTGGGGGGTGGGGGGTCTGCACTGCCACCAATCAGCACAGATAGGTTCTGCCATGCCACGTATGCCATGCACCATGCCATGTGTGCACTGCTATACAACATCCTAGAGATATACCATAACTCCCCCTTGTACCTGATATGGAATATATGTTTGTTGGATCATTTGCCTTGTGAAGACTGACTCCTATCTCTCAATGTATCCTTTTATTCTATTTAGAAGAAAGACCCTTCTCTCAGAACCACACCAAGGTCTAATTACCATATTAACCTCAGATGCTTGACAGGAAAAAGGACAGTCAAAAGTACTTAGCTACAGTCAGTAGTTTTCTCTCCTCCAGCACTTGTAGAGAACCGCTGTTGCTCCTCCAGACCACCATCCACTTCTATGAGCTTCACCAGCTACCACCCTGTCCTGCTCCTGGATACAGCAGTCCTTCCTATCTTTCCTGATTCATAGATACTACTACCTTTTCTCTTCAGCTTCCTCTGATTTTGATGCATCAGAAATATGGACAGTACATCCAAGCCACCATGCATGTGTCCATGTCTGCTGGACAGCGCAGCAGATGGGTACATCCCGGGGGCACCAGGGGATACATACACCTGCAGACATGGCCATCCCCCGCACCTGATGTGGGGCCCATTCCATGTATGTAAAATATGTCTACCACACATACACACTGGGACATGCTCACACGTGTCACGCTCACTTCAACAGCATGTCTGTAAAGTAGACACATGACCATTGCAATGTGTAGCCAAAAATATTATTCATATTTATTTACAGATGCATTTCATATTTACAATTGCCCACATGTGTCGGTGCCAGGTCACAGGACAGCACATGGCAGGGGTGCCATGTGGCACTGTGGTGCTCACACACCCTGGGGTCTGCCATTAGCAGATGGCTAGGGAGCAGTGATGCCATGTCAGGCTCATGCTGCATGCGCATCTCCTCAGCCATACGCTCTATGTCACCTGCCAGACACCTGATGGTGCGGTCCTGGTCCTGCTGGGACCGCAGCATAATACCCATTGCCACAGACAGGTAGCCCACGCAGATGTCACTACACCCACACCATGTGCCTGGTGTCTGCGTGGTGGCATCTGCTTGACCCCTGTCTGTGTCAATGTTTACTGTTGCCATGCCCATCCAGCCACCATCGCCGCACACATGGGGCAGGTGGCAGGGGCCCCGTGCCCTGTGCTATCCTCTGACCCCTCCCACCCACAGGCCCACCCTCCCCACCCTCCTCCTCACCCTTTGCCTCACCCTCTGCCTCCCCCTCCTCCTCCTCCCCCCCACCGCCTCCCCATCACCCTCACACTCCCTGCCCTCCCTGCTCTCCTCCCCATCCTCCTCCCCCCACCACCTCACCATCACCCTCACACTCCCCGCCCTCCTCCCCCCTCCTCCTCCCCCCACTGCCTCACCATCACCCTCACCCTCTCCACCCTCCCCGCTCACCTCACCCTCCTCCTCCACCCCCACTGCCTCCACATCACCCTCTCCATCCCCTCCCTCCCATCCCTCCCCATCCTCGACCCCATCCATGTACTCTTCAGGCCCTCCATCATCATCCTCCACCTCTAGGCTCTCCACCATTGCTGGGGGGCTGTGCAGGTGTGGCCCTGGTGCTGATGGCCCCTCGCCAGCATCTGCATCCTCTGTGGGGGAAACAAGTCATTACCATGGCCTCATGCATTTGCCACATCACAGAAACGTAGTATGTGACCCCACAGGCTGCTGTGCTACTGGGACATGCTGTTGTGCGATGCAGAGGCTGCAACACTCACCATCACATTGGGCCATCGCCTTCTGGTGCAGGCAGTTGAGGTAGCGCAGACAGTACTGGAGCATCTCACAGCCCTTGTTCCATAGGTCCTCCACCTGGGGGGAAATGCAATGTTTGGGACCATTAGGGAACAGATATCCCTGGCCATGGCCTACTGCATATCACACATGGCTGTGAGCAGCAGGGGGCTGCTCCTGCTGTGGCCAGTGGATCCGATACTAGCTACCTGCATGTGTGGGTGTGAGGCTGGGCATGTGTGGTATGCCACCTACGTGTCCTGTGTGCTGCCTCCCAGGCACCCCATACCGGGTTCCTGCCCTCTTGTTGCATGATATGGCAGCACCATGGCATGTGTGGAGTAGGCATGCTGATCTCCAGGGGATCTGATTCCATACTCTCTGTGTAGTCCAGGGCACACCTGGGTGTTGGCCAAACTTACACACATCAACAGGAGCAAGTACCATAGCACCAGGATGAATAGACCTCTGTAATGCGGTCTGAGGCCTCCTGGGGATAGGGCAGATCTTTGCACTGCAACAGAAGCAACTACCATAACACCAGGATGAATAACAGACCTCTGTAATGAGGTTTACGGCCTCCTGGGGATTGGGCAGATCTGTGAAACTGCAACAGGAGCAAGTACCATAGCACCAGGATGAATAATAGACCTCTGTAATGAGGTCTAAGGCCTCCTGGGAATAGGGCAGATCTGTGAAACTGCAACAGGAGCAACTACCATAGCAGCAGGTTGAATAACAGTCCTCTGTAATGTGGACTGAGGTCTCCAGGGGATAGGGCAGATCTTTGCACTGCAACAGGAGCAACTACCATAACACCAGGATGAATGACAGATCTCTGTAATGCAGTCTGAGGCCTCCTGGGGATAGGGCAGACTTGCACACAACAGCATATGCACCTACATTGATCACAGGTTGGCCCACAGACTGGTCCATCTACCATGTTGTGCATGTATGATGTGTGTTGATTGCTGGATATTGTGTTGCACACCTTCCATTATGTGACCTGTCCCCATACACTTACTTCACGTGGGTAGAAAGCTACTCTGTTGAAGCGCCTGGTGAGGCATGCCCATGCCCTCCTCATCCTGGTGAGGTCCTTGCACTTTGATGAGCCAGGGAATAAGCGTCTCTGCCTTGTGCATATGAACTTGGCCAGCTGGTGCAGGTCCCTATGGCTAAAGGCTGGCTTTTCTGATCTTCTCTCCATGTTGTCTGATGTGCATGGCTTGATGATGCAATTACATCGCACATGCGCCATGAGGCACAGTAATGCATGCTAGGACGCACTACTATGATGCGCTAGCATGCGTGCCCTAGCATGCCCGGTACACGGTGACCTATCCATAGCGACGCAGTGATACGTGGTGGAAATGGTATGTTGTTGTCAATGGCGCTTTACGTTATGGCGTGGCAGGCTTTCTGCCGTCTAGGCCTAGGGCGCATCATAGGGCACCAGAGGTTATGGCTCCTTGTGCCATGTCATGCTCTGAGGCACCTTAGGGTATGGGACTAAGGTGAGAGTGTTTTTCACTTGCAGCACAGATTGCAGAGATGTGTCTGACTGTTACAGGCATGAAAAACACCGGTCGCAGGCATGCTTCTTGATGTTAGAGCACTGAGGAATAAAACCCATGATCACTGGCTGGGAAGTCATTGCATTAACCAGTGTGCTATGTCTCTATGGCTTTTATCATGGCAATGGCTGGCTACAGAAAGACTGCAGGTCACCGCACAAACGTTCGGCTGTGGTTACCGGGATAGGGTAAACCCAAGCTAAGGCACTTTAGAGGGCACCTTAGTTTAGGCAACTCAGGTGAGGGTTTTTTTGGCTGGAGGCACAGATTGCAGAAATGTGTCTGACTGTTACAGGCATGAAAGGGACTTGCCTTGGACAATCTTACTAAAATGAGACCACTGAGGGATTGAACCAAACCAAGTAGTGCCAATCCCTTGCTCGGCTATCCCACTCACATAAGAAACACATGTATTTTATATATCCCTGCTGCAGTCCCATTAAAAGGGCAACTACCTTCAAGTCACCACAGAGGCGCCAGCTGTACTTGTTATAGTTAATGGAAGTCAGTAGATGCTTTAAGTTATCGTATGTCTCTTTCATGTGGACGGTGTGCGCTACTGGAATAGATGGAAGATGGTTTCCATTATTCAAAAGCACAGCCTTCAGACTCAGTTTCGAAGGGTCTATAAATAATCTCCAGTCTTGTGGGTCATGAGTGATTTTTAAGGCATTCATGAGGCTTTCAATATCGGAACAGAATACCAGATTACTTTCCTTTTCGACCGCGTATAGTACACTGCTGAGGTCAGATGGCTTCAGCAGCCTTCTGGCAGTAGTATTGCATTGCATCAGAAAATGATGCAATCAACTCTGGATGATGTGTGCATGCTGGTATTATGCAATGTGATGCAATATTACATCATTCAAGGCTTATTTGGGATGTTGTTGATGTCCTACTGGATAAATTTACACAGTGAATCGTCAAAAATGAACTACATGCAATATCTTCAAAACGAGAGCCAATAAAATTTTTTTAATGTTATATTCGTGTTCAGCTCACCAAGATACTACAGATTAGGGCCTTTTAAAGTCAGTAACGATTTCATTGTTGACCAGGGCTTTAGGAAGACTAACTTTGCCAAGATGGGCCAATACCTCAGGGAGTCGTTAGTGGGATGGGAACAGCTGGGGGATGTAGAAAAAGAGTAGGCAAAACTGAAAGGGGATATTTTAAGGGCAACCAACCTTTTTGCTAAAATGGTAAATAAAGGTAAAGGAAAAGGAGACCACTATGGCTTTCGAAAGAAGTAGCTGAAAAAGTGAAGGAAAAGAGGGAGGCCTTCATGAAACACAAGAGATCACAGAGAGAGGAAGACAGGCATCTATGTTTGGAAAAAGTTAGAGAAGCTAGCAAAGTAGTCAGGAAGGCAAATATTCAAAAAGAGGAGGAAATAGCCAATGCAATAAAATGGGGGGGTGGGGGGGATAAGACATTTTTCAGATATGTTAGTGAGAAGAGGAAGGGCAAAAGTGGTATTGTCAGACTCAGGGGTGCAGGGGAGGAATATGTAGAAGCCGATAAGGATAAAGCGGAATTGCTTAACAAATATTTCTGTTCTGTGTTCACAGATGAAGAACCAGGAGCAGGACCTCAGAAAACACCCACAAACAGGAACAGAAGTGAGGGACATCTTGGACAATTTTCAGAAGACTGTGTACGTGAGAAACGAGCTCAACTTAAAGTAGACAAAGTGATGGGACCAGATGGGATACACCCTAGAATACTGAGGGAATTTGGGGACGTTCTAGCAGCTCCACTGACTGACCTTTTCAATGCCTCGTTGGAGTCGGAAGTGGTGCCAAAGGACTGGAGAGAGGCTCATGTGGTGCCTTTACACAAAAGCGGAAGTAAGGATGTGGTTGAAAACTACAGGCTGCTTAGTTTAACTTCGGTGGTGAGTAAATTATTGGAAACGCTACTGAAAGAGAAAATAGTGAGGTTTCTGGAGTCCAGCGGATTACAGGATCCGAGGCAACATGGATTCACCAGAGACAGGTCTTGTCAGACAAATCTGATTGATTTCTTTGACTGGGTGACCAGGGAGTTGGACCGAGGGAGAGCCCTGGATGTGGTGTATTTAGATTTCAGTAAAGCCTTTGACACTGTTCCTCACAGGCAACTTATAAACAAACTGAGCACCCTAGGGATGGACCCTAAAGTTACTGGAGAAATTGTTTGGGTGGGAGGCGACAAAGAGTACAGGTAAATGGAGCTCACTCTGAGGAGAAGGAAGTTACCAGTGGTGTGCCCCAGAGATCTATCCTTGGTCCGATTCTTTTTAACATCTTTGTTAGTGATATAGCGGAAGGGCTGTCAGGTAAGGTTTGCCTCTTTGCGGATGATACCAATATCTGCAATAGAGTAGACACCCAGGAAGGTGTAGATAACATGAGGAGAGATCTAGCTAAGCTTGAAGAATGGTCTAGAATTTGGCAGTTGGGATTTAATGTTAAAAAATGTAAGGTCATGCATTTGGACTGCAGCAATCCAAGGGAGCAATATAGTATAGGGGGTGAAGTACTTTTCTCCACTAAAGAAGAGTGGAACCTAGGCATGGTTGTGTCTGATGATCTTAAAGTAGCTAAACAGGTAGAAAAGGCGACGGCAAAAGCTAGAAGGATGCTTGGGTGCATAGGGAGAGGAATGGCTAACAGAAAAAAGGAAGTGATAATGCCTCTGTATAAGTCTTTGGTGCGACCTCATTTGGAGTATAGCATGCAATTCTGGAGACCGCACCTTCAAAAGGATGTGAACAGGATGGAGTTGGTGCAGAGGGTGGCTACTAAAATGGTTAGTGGTCTTCACTATAAAGCATATGAGGACAGACTTACGGATCTTAATATGTAGAGGAAAGGTGGGATAGAGGTGATATGACTGAGATGTTTAAATACCTCCGTGGCATAAATGTTCAGGGAGAGAGCCTCTTTCAATTGAAAGCAAGTTCTGCTACGAGGGGACATGGGATGAGGGTGAAGGGGGATAGATTCAGGAGTGATATGTGGAAATATTTCTTTACGGAAAGAGTAGTGGATCCATGGAATAGTCTCCCAGTGGAGGTGGTAGGGATGAGGACAGCAACTAAATTAACTAAATTCAAAAAGCATGGGACAAACACAGAGGATCTCTAAAGGTAAAAAGGGGACTGTTGTAGTTGTTGATATGGAAGGACAGACTAGATAGGCCATGTGGTCTTTTTCTGTCGTCATATTTCTATGTTTCTATGTTTCTCTCTCCACCCTCTGCAGCACTTATCACCACCGGAGACGTTAACGCGCGTTAACATTACTTTATCATGTGATAACGTTACTTATTGCAGTTTAGTAAACATACCCCTTAGACTTTGTCATCCTAAGTCTTTAATTTGTTATCTTATTTCTGTGCCATGAGTGTCTCTCAAAGGCTCTCACCTTTGTTGGACTGTTTCTCTTTATTTGAAGGTAGGGTCTTTTGAATGCTTACTCAATTCATAAGAAAAGTCTCTTGCTATCTGACCATATTTTGGACTGGCAACTTCGCAAGGGACCAGCAGAGGCCTTTGCACAGGGGGCTGATAGACCTACAAACATATATTTTGGGTAATTCTGGTTCATTGTCTGCTTGAAAGGCATCTCCCGGGGAGGGGCTATTTTAGAACATCAGACACCTGGCTTCACATACTGGTCACAGCTAGTCTGAAAGGCCAGAGCTGCACAAGACACAGATAAGCTTATTCCTTTCTATCTCTGCTGGTTTTTTAAATGCAAATATAGAATACTAAGGGTTGGTTAAACTTTAGGTATTGGGGAAATTGCTAATTGCTGGTCCTACATTACGTTTGGGGATAGTCAAACTGCTTGATTTCCTTGTGTAGCCTTAACAGTTTCTGAGTGTGCCCACAGTTCAGGTATAAGCCTACTGGGGCAGGGACACTTGGGTTCCTGCCCACCCTACCCCTCACCCTACCCACCCCTGGGGCTGCATTGCCTATATAGTGGCCAATAGCTTGGGATACGCCCACATTCTCTTAACCATCATGTCTTGTATTCAGTTCAATACAGCGGTACTTTCATTCCAAGAAGAATCATTTGGAGCCTAAGAGCATGTCCTATGTGCCGAAGGTCATCTGCCATGTATAACGAATTGACTCTACTAAGAGAAGACCTGGCTGCCATGCATAAAGAATTGTCTCTACTGAGGGAAGAACTGACTGCAATGAAGGACACCTCTTCTAGGATACAGACTGAACAAAGTCCACCACCGCTCCCACAAAGAGTCAAACACACCACGAACAAAAGGATCACAGTGGGTTCGGGTAGACTGCGATCTGTGACACAGAGACATCCTATACACCAAGAGATATCCCTGCATAATGCATTCTCTGCCTTGGTTAATGAGGATTCCCTATCCAAAGAAACTGAACGTCCCTTAAAGGAGTCAGTCAATGCCCAATCTCCTGCTAAAGCACCAAATATGAAAAACTCACCAAACAGAAAACTACTACTACTTGGAGATTCCATCATCAGAGACACCAACTTGGGAACACAGTTCAAAGGAGAGAAGAAAGTCAAATGCCTCCCAGGCTCCTTAGCCAGCAGGAATACAAACCAAATTATTGATGTACTTAGCGCGAAAAGCAAACACTCCAAACTTGATGTTGTCATCCACTTGGGTACAAATGACCTGGCTAGAAATAGTGCCTCTACAGTCCAAAAGGACTTCTAATCTCTGGGAGAAAAACTCAAGCCCATTGTTAACATTGTAGCATTCTCAGAAGTTCTACCTTTTCTAGGTAAGGGGGCAAAAAGGCTAAATCGCATTAACAGCTTTAATACATGGCTCCAGACCTGGTGCAAACGAGAAGGATTCAGATTTATTGGCGACTGGGAAAACACATGGACCAAAAAGAAACTATACTGTGCTGATGGACTACACCTCTCTGTTGCAGGAAAAAGAATCCTACGTGAAAAATTCAGGCAGTATGTCGATTTGCATTTAAACTAGAAGAAGGGGGTGACGGACAGGGAAGGTCAAGTTCTGGACGTCACCCCCTGCAAAAGCAGAATAACAGAAACAACCACACTTTTAAACAACACATCAAAAGCAACTTGGAAGAAGTGGGTAGAATAAAATCAAGGCAAAATACACACAAACCAGATAAATGCTGGAAAGCAATGAGCACAAATGCTTGAAGCTTAGCCAACAAACCTCCGGACCCGGAAGCCTTTATGGTGGAAAAGGACTTGGACATTGTGGCCATTACAGAAACATGGTTTAATGAATCACATGATTGGGATATAGCCATACCTGGCTATAGTCTATTCAGAAGAGACCGAGAAAATGGAAAAGGGGGAGGAGTAGCCTTGTATGTCAAAAGCAATATCAAAGCTACTGAAATGCAGGGTGCATGGGGAAAAGAAGAAGTGCTCTGGATCATGTTGGAAAGAGGAGATGGCACTGTCATCCATACTGCTGTAATCTACAGACCTCCGACTCAAATTGAAGAGATAGATAACGAATTGATTATAAATATTGCCAAGATAGCAACAAAGGGGGAAACAATCATATTGGGTGACTTTAATCTAGCCAATGTGGATTGGATTACTCCTTCTGCAAATCTGGAAAGAAGCAAAAAAATTGTGGACGCTATCCAAGTTGCATTACTTAGACAAATGGTGATGGAACCAACCAGGGAAAGCTCAATGCTGGATTTGGTGCTCACCAACAGTGATAGTGTGTCTAATGTCTGGGTGAGTGCCCCTGTGAGCAACAGTGATCATCACACGGTGTGGTTTGAGATAAAAGCCAAGGTGAAATCCAATCATAGCAAGCTCAAAGTCCTAAACTTCAAAAACACTGACTTCAATAAAATGGCTGAGTACCTAAAGGAGGAGCTGACAGGGTGGAAGGGGATAAGGGAAGTGGAATTGCAATGGGCTAAACTAAAAGTGGCAATAAAAGGGGCAACAGATAAATATGTAAGAAAAGTAAATAAAAACAAGAGGAGAAGGAAACCTATTTGGTTTTCTAAAGAAGTGGCTGCTTAAATAAGGGCAAAAAACACAGCTTTCGCAAAATTCAAAAGCTTGCAAACAGAAGAACACAGAAATGAATACAGGATCAAACTCAAGGAGACAAAAAGAGAAATAAGGACAGCAAAATCAAAGGCAGAGGAAAAGATGGCTAAAGATGTTAAGTGCGGCGACAAAACTTTCTTCAGGTATATTTGGGAAAGGAAGAAGATCAGAGGTGGAATTGCAGGACTCAGAAGTGCTGGAAATGGACACGTGGAAAATGACATTGATAAAGCGAAATTACTAAACAAATACTTCTGCTCTGTTTTTACTAAAGAAAATCCTGGAGAAGGACTACCTGTGACTCCCAATTATAAAAATGGGAATGAGGTAGATACCACACCATTCAGAGAGGATGAGGTTTTAGAACAACTTGCAAAACTGAAAGTGGACAAGGCCATGGGACCGGATGGGATACATCCCAGGATACTGAAAGAGCTCAGAGAGGTTCTTGCAGGGCCTTTAAAGGATGTTTTCAACAGATCCTTGGAAACAGGAGAGGTTCCTCAGGACTGGAGAATGGCTGACGTCATACCTCTACACAAAAGTGGTGACAGGGAAGAAGTGTCAAACTACAGGCCCGTGAGCCTTACCTCAGTGGCAGGAAAAGTAATGGAGATGCTCCTGAAAGAGCAAATAGTGAACTTTCTCAAAACCAATGGGTTACAGGATTCGAGGCAACATGGTTTTACCGAGGGACGATCTTGCCAGAGAAATCTGATTGAGTTCTTTGACTGGGTGACCAGAGAACTGGATCAAGGACAAGCGATGGATGTCATCTACCTGGATTTCAGCAAAGCCTTTGATACTGTCCCTCATAGGAGGCTTATCAATAAACTCAGTAGTTTGGGGATGGGTCCCAAGGTGGTAAACTGGATGAGAAATTGGTTGACTGACAGACGACAGAAGGTGATGATAAATGGAGCTCACTCGGATGAAAGGAAGGCGATTAGCGGGGTGCCTCAGGGTTTTGTCCTAGGCCTGGCACTGTTCAATATATTTGTGAGTGATATTGCTGAAGGACTGAATGGAAAGGTCTGTCTTTTTGCAGATGACACGAAAATTTGCAACAGAGCGGACTCCCCCGAAGGAGTGCTTAACATGAGGAGGGATCTGCAAAAGCTGGAGGAATGGTCTGATGCTTGGCAATTAAGATTTAATGCGAATAAGTGCAGTGTCATACGCTTGGATAGCAGAAATCCAAGGGAAATGTACACGATAGGGGGTGAGAGGTTGGTGTGCACGGAGCAGGAGAAAGACCTCGGTGTGATTATTTCTGTAGATCTCAAGGTGGCAAAACAGTGCGACAAGGTGGTGGCAAAAGCCAGAAGGATGTTGGGCTGCATTTGAAGAGGAATTACCAGCAGAAAGGAAGGGGTACTAGTACCACTGTATAAGTCTCTGGTGAGGCCTCACTTGGAATACTGTGTTCAGTTTTGGCGACCGTATCTTGCAAAAGATGTAAAAAGAATGGAAGCTGTTCAGAGGAAGGCGACCAAAATGATTTGGAGCCTGCGTCAGAAGCCTTATGAGGAGAGACTTGAAGATCTAAATATGTATACTTTGGAGGAGAGGAGGGATAGGGGAGATATGATTCAGACCTTTAAATACTTAAAGAGAAATAATGAACAAACAAACCTCTTCCAGAGACGGGGAAGCAGTAAAACTAGAGGGCATGACATGAAGCTGCAAGGGGGTAAATTGAAAGGCAATGCCAGGAAATACGTTTTTACTGAAAGGGTGGTGAATGCTTGGAATGCCCTCCCGATGGAGGTGGTGGGGGCAAACACAGTGACGGAATTCAAAGTGGCATGGGACAGACACAGTGGATGACTTTACAGCAACAAGATTAAATCAAAATAAATGGAACCATCTAATTTCTCAACAAATAGGGGTGTCCTACATGGAGCAATGGGGGGAGGAGCGGTGGGTTCACCCCTAAACAAACAAAGAAACAAAGATATGGGGAGGGGTGCACTTGCTCCTGGTGGGTGCACCACTAAGCAAAGACATGGGTAGGGGTGTACTTACTCCCTAAAAGACATGGGAAGGGGTGCACCTACTCCTGTCATATTACTGGGCAGACTAGATGGACCATACTGGTCTTTATCTGCCATCATTTACTATGTTACTATGGTTTCCTTTGTGGTACAGAGACCTGGATGAAAAATGGTGAGGCTTTCTACTATCAGCAAGTATGCCCACCAGGATTCGATTTTCTTTGTAAAGAGTTGGGAAACGTAGTCTTGCACTATACCAAACCCCTGTCCATTACAGAACATCCCCTACAATCAATGTTCCCTCTAATTTTCTGTAGGCTGTGTGTGCATAAAATATCAGCTGTGTGCAGCTTTTGAAGGAAAGTTAAATTTTTGTGCGCCACATAACGACACTCGGAGTTATATACTTTAAAATTTGACTACACGTCAGGATACAGAATGTACACCAAAATGATTTTAATCAAATTAAATGAAAATAGACAATTACTAAATGAAGCGGGAAATTTCTAGTAATTACAATTATAACTTTTAAATTTTAAGACGTCTGTGTTGTTTTCTATCAGAATCAGAGCTGTAATTTTTGTGCGCTCTGTTGTAAAGTATGTGCACTCGCACGAAGAGGTGTGTGCGCGCGCACACGCGCACAGCTTAGAGGGAACAGTGCCTACAATGTTCTTCTGTTGTTGAGGTTTCATTGATAACTATTAAAGCTACTTGGCTTTGGCTTCTCTTAGTGCATTGTCTACTGTTCCATTCCAGAACTGATTTAATAAAGGTAGAGAATGTTATAACACATCCCTCTCTACAGTTTTCTTCCTTTTTTTGTGTTAGGAGATTTTAATAGTCACACAGCCTCTTGTGATAAGAGCTATGACCAAGATTTTCTTATATTAATGGAAGAAATATCACTGCTGCCAGAGTATCCCACAAACGTGGGTCTCTGCTTCATTCCCTGTAGCTACAATCACTGATTCCAGCCTGGCTGAGAAATATGGGGTCTTATTCCCTCCCTTGTGGCTATAACAACTGCCATTATTGGCTGCAGAAGTGCCAGCTCTGATTGTTGAGTGGGGTGGATGAGTTTTAAGAGGGGAACTGCTGACAGGGGAGGATATTGAAATGGAAAGAGAGAGCATATGCATATGGATGGAGAGCATAAAGGGGCTGAGAGGAATGGGGTGAATCTGGGGGCATGAGCGAGAGGTATAAGTGTGCTGCAGGAGGGAATCCTATCCCCAAAATAATGGGTTTCAGCATCAAAATTAGGTGGGGATTTGGGGATGATGGAGAAGAGGGATTCATGGATTAGATGGGGACTCAAGACTGGGTTGGAATGTGGGGGACTCTCTGAATGAGTAGGGGATTGGGGATGGTGGAAGTGGGGACTGGGAGACTAAGTAGGGATTCAGGGATTATGCAACAGTGAGGGAAAGGCAGCTGGATGAGGGTATGTATGAGGGTGTATTAGATGGACTAGCATATACTGTATGAGACAAGGCATAGAAAGGTAGTGTGGATACAGAGATGGAGTGGCACTATGAAAGACATGGAGGCGCTGGAGAAGAGACAAGAGAGAGGAAAGAGATGGGTCTGTGATGATAGAGGATGGAAACAGAGGTGCTGGAGAGGAGGTGAAGCTAAGTGGGGGATAAGAGACAGAAGAAAGGGCTGAAGGCCAGGAAGAAGTAGATCAGTGGTTCCCAACCCAGTCCTCGGATACATCTAGGCCAGTCAGGTATTCAGGGTATCCACAATGAATATGCATGAGATAGATCTGCATACAATGGAAGCAGTTCATGCAGATCTATCTCATGCATATTGTGGTGATGCACAGGCAGCACAGCCCTTTAAAACTGAAAAAAAGAGTTTTATTTTCATAAACGGGGGATGGGCTCACCAAAGCATAGCTCCCAGACAGAAAGAGAAACTAAAGCACACACTAGCAGAGCTAGCCTGAAGCCACACCCAGCCTCCAGAGCAGCTGCAGGGAGAGAGAGGGTGGGGCCAGAAAAGGAAACAAGCTACAGAACATTTAAGCTGCGTCACTCAGCAAGTGAGGCAGAACAGGAAGGAGGGCAGAGAAGGACGCCCAGAGAACAGGAAAGACTGCAGAGAGGGACGGCCAGAGGGCAGGAAAGACTGCAGGAAAGAAGCCACGAGGAGAGGCAGAGAGTCCAGAGAGACCAGGGGAAGAGACAGCATTACAGGGCTGTGAGACCTGGTGGTTCAAAAGGGACCAGCCACAACTCCCAAGGCAAGTGTCAAAGCTGTGGGCAAGAAAGGAGCTGGGGAAGGATTCAGAACTATACGTCTGATTCTGAAGACAGCAGCTCAAGTCCTGGGCCCTTAAACAGACAGTACAGAAAGCCTTATAAAAGGAGGGTTTCTGCAAGCCAAGCAACTCCTATATTTCCTGAAGTTGAGTTGTTAAGGGAAAGAAGGGCAAGAGGTTCTGACCCAGTTAAAAAGGGGAGCAGGAATCTTAAATGGGGAAAGCTTTTTAAACTTTTAAAAGAAGTGCAGCTGAGCATTCCAGAACGTGCCCCAAGCCCTGAGCCTTACAGCACACAGGAGGAGATGGAAGTGGAGCTTTATCCAGATAGTCCAATGTCCTCAGAAGAGTCAATGGAATGTGGGCTTTGTGTAAGCAATGTTTAAAGCTTTAGTTTGGTTGAACTGTGCAGTTAACAGTGTTATGCTGGTTTGTTAAACTGAAGAAGTCAAAGTTAACCCAAGAGTGGAGAAAGAAAACTACTTGGAAAGTGTTTTTGCTGAGAAAGTTTACTGGAGAAATTATCCTGTTTTCAGTTTGTTATTTTGTTAGCCTTATCAAGGTCATTTGTCTAAATTGACTCCGCAAAGAAAAATAAAAATCAATTTATTTCACAAATTGTCCTGTGAGCCTCATCCACTCATACTGCTTGCAAAGCAAGCCACAACTACATTAAAAGAGCCTCAGCTAATATGTTGGAGCAATAAAAGAAGAGTGATGACCGGCGCGCCCCACTAGGCAGCCGCCTAACAGGGCAGCGCGCCGCCACAATATTCATTGTGGATATCCTGAAAACCTGACTGGCCTGGGGGGCACGACAGAACAGGAGTTAGGGCTGGTGAGGGGATAAGAGGCCAAGGAAGATATACAGTCTGAGGGCTGGGGAAGAGGTTGAGTACAGAGGATTGGAAAGAGCATTCCAGAGATTGAATGAAAGACAAAGTAGGAAACAGTAGGAGGAGTGTAGGTGTTCTAAATATGCGCCGCTGCCCTTTTGAAAGTCCAGTTCTTATGATTTGTGCCCTAAGAATTGGTGCTGTTATACTATGAATGGCTTCCTACATAAGTTTATGTTTATTAAAATTTGATATACCGCCCTTCAAAGAGATAGCAGAGCAATTTATAATTTAAAAAAGAAAATGGTTAAAGGAAGAGAGAAAAGAACACCATAAAATGATAGGAAGGAAGAGCACAGCCATACTAGGTGAGGAGGAGGGAGAGAGGTCAGGGAAGAACAGGGGGCCCAGCGTATCATGTGGTGGGGATATCATAAGCAGCAGGAAACAGAAAAGTTTTGAGTTGAGATTTTTTTTTCCAAGTAGCTAATTTTCAGGGCTTTATGTGGCTTCACAAAGTACCTGGCAATTGAGGGATTTTGTGCTGCCTTTACTAAGGTGCTAAAAGAATTTGAATATAGTTTATTCCTTTGCATGGCAATCTGTATAGGGATGATCCCAGCTTTTCTTTGTATAAACTCCAGAAAAACTAAAAGAAATCTCAGTGTTGACAGTAAGCTTCATGTGAATTTTTTCTACCATTCAACCATATATTGAAAAACCGTGAGTAGCACATCAGTCCCGGATTTCTCCCTGATGAAGTATGCAAAATTAAAACTTTTGTGAGAGAATGAAATGTAAAAACGTTCCTTTTCAATAACAGTTTACAAAAATGCATTATTTTTAACTACAACAAAATGATATTTGAGCTCAGTTTTTGTTAAGGTGCAGATCGTCGTGTTCAGTGTGTCATGCAGATGAACACAAACTGTCAGGTGTGTCACAACAGAAGAAAAGTTGTGAACTGCTGCTCTAGTGAGACCTTATTTGGAGTACTGTGTACAATTTTGGAGAATGCACCTTCAAAAAGATATAAACAGGATGGAGTCTGTTCGGAGGGTGACTACTAAAATGTTTAGTGGTCTTCATTATTAGGCATATGGGGACAGAGTTAAAGATCTCAGTATGTATACTTTGGAGAAAAGGCGGACGAGAGATGACATGACAGATACATTTAACTACCCTCGTGGTATTAATGCATAGGAGCTGAAAGGAAGCTCTGGAATGAGGTGTCGTAGGATGAATGTGGAAGAGGATAGACTCAGGAGTAATCTGAGGAAATATTTTTTTATAGACAGGGTGGGGGATGCATGGAACAGCCTCCCAGTGGACTTGGTGGAGATGAGAACTGCATCTGAATTAAAGAATGAATGGGACACGTACAGAGGATATCACAGGGAAAGGAAGGGCTTGTAGAACTTATAGTTCTTATTGGTGGGCAGACTCAATAGGCTATATGGTCTTTATCATCATTTTCTCTGTTTCTGTTATCTTAAAAAAAACAAAAAGGAAAACAATCAAAAATAAAAGCAAAAATATTTTCATGCTTGAATCAATAAGAAGAGCTTGCTTTCGTAATACTAATGTGAGTAAGGAATTATTGAGATTTAAAAAAAAATATTTCTGAAGCTAAGGATCAACTCTTAGGGCCCTGTTTACTAAGCATTTTCCCCATAGACACAAAATAGGACAATCATTTAGTAAACAGGTCCCTTGGAGAAGGCAGGTGAAGCATGAAACTATCGCTATAAATAGGAGAGCCAATCATTAAAATAAGATAAAGCATAGTTACTCACCTGTAACAGGTGATCTCCGGGAACAGCAGGAATTTAGTCTTCACATATGGGTATCGTCAGTACCGACGGAGCCTGCGCGGGAACGCTTCCCAGCGTCCAATTAGAAAGCTTTTGGGAGCATCCCACAGTGCCTGCGTGCTGCCTTCCCGCCTTTCCCAACTGCCTCTCTCCAGTTGAGTTTTAAAGCTGAGACAAAGAGAGAGAGAGAGGGAAAGAGAAAGAGATAGATAGAGAGATACAATTCCTAGGGGAGGTGGGTGGGTTGTGAAGACTAAATTCCTGCTGTTCCCGGAAATCACCTGTTACAGGTGAGTAACTATGCTATCTCCAGGAACAAGCAGGAATGTAGTCTTCACATATGGGGACTCCCTAGCTTTAGATGCCAGGGAGAGACCCCAGAAGTTGTGCGTCCCTGTGAAAGGGTCCCACTTCCCCCCATGGATCTCCGGCATCCTACCAGAAATGGTGGGTAGGAGTTGATTAGGTAAGGAACAGCTGTTGGAGAATAGCCTGACCAAACAAGGCATCCCGGTGGGAGTCCTTGTCCAAGCAGTAATGGGCTGTGAAGGTATGGACTGAGGCCCAGGTGGCTGCTCGACAGATGTCGTCGATAGACACAGAGTGCAGATGAGCCATTGAAGCTGCCATGGCTCTCACATTGTGAGTTGTGACATGGCCCTCCAGAGGAAGATTCTTACTCTGATAGGCAAAGGAAATACACTGTGCAATCCAGTTGGACAGTGTTCTCTTGGAGACTGGAAGTCCCAGATGAGAAGGATCAAAAGCAACAAAGAGTTGAGAGGACTTTCAATGTTGCTGTGTTCTTTGTAAGTCAAAAGCTAAAGCTCTTTTACAGTCCAAAGTATGAAGATTCCTTTCTGCATTTTATGCATGAGGCCTTGGAAAAAACACAGGCAGGTAGACCGCTTGGTTCAAATGAAAAGGCGAGACCACCTTTGGCATAAAGTGTGGATGAGTCCTAAGGACTATCTTGTCATGATGGAACCTTGTATAAGGAGGATCAGCCACTAGTGCCTGCAACTCACTGATGCGACGTGCTGATGTGATTGCAATGAGAAAGATAACTTTCCAAGAAAGGAATTTCAATGAGGTAGTAGCTAAGGGTTTGAAAGGTGGCTTCATGAGCTGGCCAAGAACCAGGTTTAAGTCCCATGCCACCGGTGGTGGCTTAATGGGAGGCTTAGTTAGAAGAACATCTCTCATAAATCTTGCTATAAGAGGATGGGAGGAAATAGGTTGTCTATTTAAAGGATGGAAAGAAGCTGCAATTGCACTCAAATGGACTCTTACTGAGTTAGTTTTAAGTACTGCATTGGATAAATGAAGGAGATACTCCAGTAATTATTCCAGAGGTATCGCAAGGGGGCTAAGACCCTTCTGCTAGTACCATATGGTAAACCTTTTCCACTTGAAAGCATAAGAGCGTCTTGTGGAAGGTTTTCTAGAAGCATAAAGAATATCCTTTACTTGCTGAGAAAGGTTAAGATCTTGAAGATCTAGGCCTTCAGCAACCAAGCCCTGAGATGCAGAGACTGGGGATTGGGATGCCATAACATTCCGTCTTCCTGGGACAGGAGATCTGGAGCAGACCCTAACTCCAGAGAGGGAGCTTGAGAGAGATGTAGAAGCAGTGGGTACCACATTTGCCGTGGCCAATGTGGAGCTATGAGAATCATACGGCCTCTGTCTCTCTGAAGCTTGAATAGGGTTTTGGGAATCAGGGGAATGGGTGGAAAGGCATAAAGGAAGTCTTGACCCCAATGAAGGAGGAAAGCATCCCTGGTCTGAGAGCCCTGAGCCGGAATTCTGGAACAGAACCGGGAAAGTATGGCATTCAATGGACTTGCAAAGAGGTCTATGTCCGGGGTTCCCCAAATTTGAAAAATCTTGGCCACCTGGTCTGCATGTAGAGACCATTCGTGTGGAAGCAGAACTCGACTGAGTCTGTCTGCCCAAGAGTTTTGGATACCTGGAAGATACACTGCCAGGAAATGAATCTGATGCTCTCTGGCGAGGGCCCATAGTCGCAAAGCTTCATTGCAAAGCGACAGAGAGCCTGTTCCTCCCTGCTTGTTCACGTAGAACATGGCTACTTGATTGTCCGTCTGAATGAAGACTGTCTTGTAGCTGAGCAGGGTGTGGAACACTCGCAGAGCAAGGAAGATTGCTCTGAGCTCTAAGAGATTGATGTGTAGATGTGTCACCTGTGGAGTCCAAGTGCCTTGGGTGGAGAGGTCTTGCAGATGAGCTCCCCAACCCATTGGTGAAGCATCTGTTGTGAGAGTTGCCTGGGGTAAAGGTTGTTGAAATGGGGACCCCACCAACAGGTTTTGAGTGGACTGCCATCATTGGAGGGACAAAATAAGTCGATTTGTGTTTGCTATTTTGTCTGACAGGCACCCTGATGCATGGGTCCATTGAGTGGATAAAGTCCACTGGGCTGCTCTCATATGGAGGCGAGCATAAGGAACCACATGCATGGTAGATGCCATGTGGCCTAGCAGTTGTAACATTTCTCGAGCAGTGAGATGAGGCTTTAGCACTGCTTGAGAAGCTAACTGCACAATGCGAAGGCAACGGGCCTGGGGGAGATAGGCCCTTGCTTTCATGGTATTCAGCAAAGCTCCTATGAACTCTAGCGACTGATTGGGAGTTAGGCTGGATTTTGGGATGTTTATGACCAGACCCAAATACTGAAGGATACGCATTGTGCAAGATAGAGAAATCCTGGCCTCTGACTCTGATGGGGCTCGAATGAGCCAGTTGTCTAAGTAGGGGAAGACGAATATTCCTAGAGTGCGAAGAAATGCTGCTGCCACAGCCATGCATTTCGTAAACACTTTTGGTGCTGAGGCCAGGCCAAAAGGAAGCACCCTGTATTGGTAGTGCTTTCCTTGAAAAAGGAACCAAAAGAACTTTCTGTGAGCTGGATGGATGAGAACATGAGTGTACGCATCCTTGACATCTAGAGAACAAAGCCAATCCTGACTCTGAAGGTATGGCAGCAGCGTTCCCAGAGAAATCATCTTGAATTTCTCTTTGAACAGGAATTTGTTCAATTCTCTGAGATCTAAAATAAGTCTGTGTCCCCCTGTTTTCTTTGGGATAAGGAAATAGGGGGAGTAAAACCCTGTACCCTGTTGAGGAATGGGTACCTCTTCTATTGCCCCTTGGGCAAGAAGTATAGTGACCTCTTGATCTAACAGGTTGATGAGAGAGGTCTGAGAATTGAACTGTCTTACCATCGTGGGAGGGGGCATGCAGAGAAAGTGAAGCTTGTACCCCTCCTTTATAATGGATAGAGTCCAATGTTCTGCTGTTATTTGCCCCCATCTGGGGACAAAGTGACACAACCTTCCTGGAATGGTGGAAGGTTCTGGACCGTTGAGGGCCAGGAAGGCTAAGTTCTCTAGATGGAAGTCAAAGGCCTTGTGGAGGCTGAGACTGCTGAGACGGTTGAGGCTTAGCAGTCTTTGCTTTCCTTTGTTTAGGTGGTTGTTGACTCTTCCAGGCAGGTTGACCTGCAGAACGTCCCTGCTGAGAATAAGAGGGATAAAACCTCTTCTTTTTGGAGAAGAATGGTTTCTTGAAATATTTCTTCCTTGCAGGATCAGCTGTGGCTTTGGATAGTCTATCCAAAGTGGAGTTGTCAGCATCCAACTCATTGGCTTTTTCTTGCCAATTTTTGCCAAATAGATTCTCACCTGTACAAGGGATATTGCCCAGTTTGTCCTGCACCCAGAGCTCCAAATCGGATGCCTGGAGCCAGGCAATTCTACGTGCACCTACAGTAATGGCAGAGGTTCTGCTTATGCACTCAAAACAGTCAAAAGCTGCACGATTGACAAACTTAGAAACATCCTGGGCATGTTTAACCAGTGTGAGAAAATCTTGCCTCTTATCATCAGGAAGAAACATAGAAACATAGAAATATGATGACAGAAAAAGACCACATGGCCTATCTAGTCTGTCCTTCCATATCAACAACTACAACAGTTCCCTTTTTACCTTTAGAGATCCTTTGTGTTTGTCCCATGCTTTTCTGAATTCAGTTACTGTCCTCATCTCTACCACCTCCACTGGGAGACTATTCCACGGATCCACTACTCTTTCCGTAAATAAATATTTCCGCATACCACTCCTGAATCTAAGAGGGCTCAAAATCTCTAAATCTCCTGTGACTTTCTTAAGGAACATTCCCATATATAAAATATAGGAACAGATCCTGGCAGAAAGCATGGAAGCCTGGAAAGTACGACGTCCAAAGGCATCCAAAGTTCGACACTCACGTCCTGGTGGATTAGAGGCATGCCTCTTTGCACTCCTGATCCTCCTCATAGCTGATTCCACTACAATAGAGTGGTGAGGAAGCTGAGTCTTCTGGAAACCAGGACACGGAGGTACTCGATACATGGTATCAAGTCTACGAGAGTGAGGAGAGGTACTAAGAAGGGTTTCCCACGTTCTCAACATGAGATCATGTAAGATTTCATGGATAGGCAAAGTTGCTGCCTCCTTAGGAGCCTTGGGATATTGTAGAATCTCCAACTCCTTTGCCCTGGGCTCTGTTTCAGGAGCCACAGTAATAGAATGACCTTGAGCCACCTCTCTGATAAAATCCTGAAAGGAGATATCCTCTGGAGGAGACATCCTACGTTTAGGAGAGGAAGGCTCCTCCGGGAGAAGTACTCCGGTACTGACGGAGCTGTCAGAATCCTCAGACTCCTCCGAGGATTCAAAGTACCTTCTGTCCGGATGCTCTTGAGGACAGCAACCTTGGGCCGGAAGGACTGGGGTTTCTAGTCCCACAGGTGCTCCCTGTAGTCTTGGGCAAGCCACTTAACCCTCCATAGCCCATGTTCCCTGTAAAATAGTTATCTCCAAGTTATAATGCCCTGTTCAATGTAATTTCAGTTTGTTCAATGTAAACCGTACTGATGCAGAATAGCACGGTATATAAGAGAATGTAAATAAATAAATGTTAATTTTGGAAGGGTCTATGCTTTGTCCCCATACAAGGTGAATGACCTCACAGTGAAATAGCGCTGATCAGGGTTTCCCTTTGTTATTGGCCAGGTTTCCTATGGCGTTCACATGTTCCGCAACAGCAGGGTGGGCATGTCAGAATGGGCAACTGGACAGATGCTGGAAAAGGGGATACAGAAGGCTGCAGACGGCACATGCTGTGGTGCAGCTGGGCCACTGTGCAGACTAGGGCGATGCTCAGGTGGCCCATAGGAATGCTGAAACAGTAGAGCAGCCAGACAGCAACTGATGAGGGCTCAACATGGGCACGAGTGTGTTTCCCACAGTGTCACAGGGGATAGTACCCAGCAGGTACCCCCAAGGGCACAGAACATTGGCAGGCGGTGCTGGGGGAAGCGTGGACATCTATGCAGGCACCCCTATCCCAGAACCCGCACCATAGGCAGCCGCCTACCGGCACACTGGATGGCCTGAGACTGCGCACCACCAGCACCACCTGCAGAAGGGCATGTCAGCATGGTGGCAGAGGGGTACTGGTGATGGAGGGGGCAGTGGCAGCTGCCCACAGCAGACCATGGCCTAGCCCTGTGTAGGTGGGTGCCATGCACTGCAACAGACAGGACCTGTCTGACGAACAGTCAGGGTATCCCCAGGGAATGCACCATCCCTGTGGCAACATGGTGGTGCAGTACACACAGCCAGTGTGTTCAGGAGCAGAAGGTCACAGGTTCAAGTCCCAGCTGTGATTCCTGCCAACCCAGTCCCCATATTTTACCCACTACTAAACTGTGGTAATAAAGAGGGAACCTTTCTTGCAGATAACAGCAACATGCCTCAAACGCCTATATTTTACCCTACAGAGCACAGATACCATAGACATGTGCAATACCTAGAGCAGAGTTTCCCAAATGCAGTCCTGGTGGGCCAAACACCATTCAGGTTTCATGCTGTCTCCAATAAAGATGCCTGTGCTGCATTGTTATGCACCGCCCCCATGGTATGCAAATGTATCTCATGCATATTCATTAGAGACAGCATGAAAACCTGAACAGTGTTTGGCCCACCAGGACTGGAGTTGGGAACCTCTGCCCTAGAGCAGCGGCCAACAGGGGCAGAAACACCCGCACCCACAGGCTCCACTATCCAAAGCCTCATGGAGGGTCAGGCTGTTGGGCCCTGCGTGCAGCAGCATCTCCCAATACTAGCATTTGCATACCTTAGCAATGCCGCCCTAAACCTGGGAATACGTTACACATATATCAAAAGGTTGCTATGATCAATGGCAGATAGCCATTCCTAAGTTCAGCACAATCTGCTGATTGAGCTGCATCATAGCAACCTTTCTGATGTCTGTGGAGTGTGTTTCAGTTCTGGTTTCTGACAGTGTTTATCACCCTGGGGAGTGACCCCAACAGTATTGCGTACCATAGCCATGCCTGCACTGTGCACAGGACTGGTGCGGTGGCCAGGGCTGCCCAAAGCCTCTACATTTGCACAATGCTGGCATAGGTGTGGTAGTGTGTGTCTGTCTATCCAGTGTGTGGTGGCTGCCAACACCTTACCCAGCCCACACTGCTTGCACTGTTTCCAGTGTTAGCCTGCCAATATGCATAATGAGGAGCAAGGTACTGTGGGTATAGCCCGGACAGAGCGGCCTGGGCAGGATGCATCTGCACAGGGCATAGTGCAATGGCTGGGACATTGTAGTGCCTAGCCACCACCTGCAAGGAAGGTTGGCCACAGCATGTCCTGCTGGGAGGTCACTCTCACCCTGACTGAGCAGTGACCACGGCATGGCTAGGTTCCCCCATGGTGGTATATAGTGTTTTTCCCAAGTTATATATATGGGTTCTTCTTCTGGGGTCTAATCACTGACTTATCTGCTTGGTGGGTGTGCTCACATCCCAGTTCTGTGTGCACACTTCTTCTCTAGAAACATGCACTATAGACTAGCCAGCAGACTGTCTGCAGTTAGTATGCGTATGGCTGGAACACCTTGCACGGTCCAGTGGCTGGAGACTGTCAGATAGTGGTGGGGGGACAGCTGAGCATTTCCAGGCCTACTGTCTGTCTACTATTACTTTATGGATGCATACAGATCTGCATTGACTGCCCTGTAGGGTGTCTGTTCCCCAGCAGGACTGGGGTTGATGGTCCCCTCTACTGCCACCCTTGCAGGGATGTAGAATGTGGATGTGTTGTGAGAGAGCCTGTCCCCCACCCTGAGCCCCAGAGAGCAGGTTGGGTGGTACTACATAATCTACCTATGGGTCCAAACACCACACCCCCCTGTCACTTAAAGCATGTGACTATAGCACCCACACAGGATATGCACTATTCGGGGTGCATCATAGTCCACAAGGGCTAGATGTGACTGGGAAATACAGATGGACACAGGTGTATCTGCAAGGACTACCTATCACACACTGGTACTGATGGTAACCTGCAGTATAGCCAGCTTAGTTAAGCCAGGTGCTCTGGACATGGTGCTGGTTGCCCCACCTCACTCTCAGGGTGAGCACAGTACCCGCACAATGTGACGGTCTGTAGCTACTCTGTGCCAGTAACACACACGGTCAGTTCCCCCTACCAGGCCGAGGTGCTGTGGGGGTGCATACCCCATCTTGTGATCATCTGTAGACTGCTGATCTGCATGTGCAGTGCATCATGGGTACGGGTGGGTTAACCCTATCCTGGTAACCACAACAGACAGTTTGTGTGGTGACTTGCAGTCCCTCTGTAGCCAGCCAGGGTCATGCTAGCAGCAATAGAGATGTAGCCCACTGGCTGCTTCACTGCCTGTGGAGCCAGAAGTCATGGGTTTGATCCTAGAGTAGGGCTATTTGTTAGGGCTGTCCAAGGCATTGTCTATTTTTAATGTAAATTAGTGCTGCCAGCAAAAACACCCTCACAGTGCTGTAACCTTAAGGTGCCTCATAAGGCGCCCCATAAAGTGCCTTATAAGGCGCCCTATAAAGCGCCTTATAAGGCGTCCTATAGGGGACATTATAGAGTGCCTTGGCGGACAGTGCACTTTATAATGTGCCCTCTGGAGTGCCTTATAGGGCGCCTTATGCGGCACCTTAGGTTATGGCACTGTGAAGGTGTGTTTTCTGGCAGCACTAATTAAAACTAAAATGCCTCACAAAGCACTGCTTAAACATAAATGCCTCAGCCAGCCTTATTCACTAGGCACACTGGGGGATCAAACCTATAACCCCTGTACTATCAGTCAGTGTATTAACCATTGTGCTACACCTCTGCTGCTTTGCTTACATGTCAGTGCGCCTACTTAAGATTAACGCACGTTAATGTGCATAGCTCAATCCATCGCCCGATAATGTGCGCAGCGCTCGTTATCGCGCGATAATCCCGGTTTGCTACGTTTAGACCGGAACACCCACTCCTTTTATGGCATCCTGCACACTATTGCCGGGCGCACATTAAGACTGCTTAGTAAACATACCCCTTAGTATTTCACAATCTACTTGAAAAAATTTTAAATCATCTTTACACTCACACAAAATAACCCCATTAACAATAGAGTACCCTAAAAATAAACTATTATTTATATGGAGAGATCTTAGGATGATTATAGAACCCCTCATATGACAAATTACTTTGCCATAGGGAATAGCGAGATACTCAGATCATTGATCTCCAACCCCCTCCAGTATAATATTACTTAACACTAATAAATCCAGGAAAGTACTTTACAAGATTCACTATTATCAATCAATGCACTATAACTTTCAAAATTCTTTAAAATAGTATCTCAAAGTAGAGAATTAATTCTGATTCAGATATTTAATAAGCTTTTAAGAAGAGACTTTCAGCCTGCTCAAACTGAGTATCCGGTGGTTACTACAATCCGCTCCAGTACCATTCTTCTACCACTGCCGTCCCTCCTGCAAAAACAGAAAGTACACAATGCTAGATAGAACTTAGTAACTTCCCATAAGAATTCATAGGCACTTAGCTCTCATGAACCTCAAGAGCTACAAAAACAGCCTCGATGACCATTACAAAGACAAGCTATAGCGTCTGACATCACAGTATTTAAAGGCCCTACCACCAATGAGATTACCTACCTGTTAGCAGTAAAATTAACCTCTTCTTAACCAACAGTTATCAGATACTCTACAGGAACGTGTATTTAACTTCACAGCCCAACTTCACACGGCAACAGTGGAGTCGAAACGCTACTGATCTATCTCTTTGACAGCATCCTAAGAATAATTGACAACACCAGGAATGGAATCATAATGATCTTCATCGACATCTCCTCAGCCTTCGACACAGTGGACCACAACACGCTCCTGGAAAGACTAAAGAACATTGGTATACACGGTATCACATTGAAATGGTTCCACTCGTACCTAACCGAAAGACAGCTACAGGTCAAGGTGGGACACATCACCTCCCGACCCATAAAAGTCCGACAAGGAGTACCTCAAGGATCTGTGCTCTCAGCACTCCTATTTAACATCTACATCCAACCAATATGCAACATCATGAAAGAGAACAACATTCAATACACAATCTATGCGGATGACATCATGATATACACCCCGATATCAATCGACAACCCGGATTTCTCTAAGATAACAGACTGCCTTACCCAAATGACCAGTTGGTGTCAAAACAACAACCTCGCAATAAACTACAACAAGACTGAAGCTTTAATCATCACTCGGAACCAAAGCTTCATACACCCACCAAATATAAAGATACAAAGCACTACTATACCAATAAGGTCAGAAGTGAGATACCTCGGGGTTACCCTGGACAATAAACTCAATCTCAAGCCACACATAGACAAGACCATCCAAAAAGCCTACTACAAGATGCGAATCATCAGGAGACTGAAACCACTACTCGCCCCAGAACACTTCCGTACCGTCTGTCAAGCACTGATAACCCCACTACTGGACTTCTGCAATCCGATATACCTTGGACTACCGAAACAAGCCATCAAACCACTCCAACTGGCACAAAACACAGCAGCACGAATCATATCCGGAACTGCAAGACAGGAGCACATCACACCCACCTTGAAGGACTTACACTGGCTTCCAATCGGTGCACGCATCAGATACAAAACTATCATAAACCTATTCAAGATAAAACAGCACACATCAGCCAACAGCCTGCACACCCTCATACAACCAGACACCAGCACACGTCCTAGAAGAAAACAAACACACAACCGAGTCAGCACCCCAAGTGAATACAATCACACACGCAAGGACACAACAGACAGAGCACTATCCATGGCTGCTCCAACAATATGGAACAAACTACCGGACGACTTGAGGGCAACCACAGACCTCAAAGACTTCAGAAAACAGCTGAAAACCATGCTGTTCATAGAACACTATGGTCACATCACATAACCTAATTGTCTGTATAACAGCACATGTTACCGCCTAACACTGTATGTATATAAATGTCTTTAGCACCACTGTATATAGCCCACATTGTACATAGCTCAAACCAATCTAGCACACAATACAACACACACTCAACAAAATCCTCACCCTCACTGCATGTATAACACACTCACACTACCAGATTGTTTGCTGTGATACCACCTTGATTATTATGATAAGGCGGTTTAGAAATACTGTTAAATAAATAAATAAATAAAAAACAGTCGCCAAGTTTACGATAAGATTGAATGTGCATTATTCTTTTAAGGGTCAAGTTCCTAGTGCTTTTTTGGGACAAAGGGGTATGTTTACTAAACTGCGGTAATGTTACAGACCGCGTGTTAGGTAATGTTAACGATCGTTGGGTAACGTTAACGCACGGTATGTAACGTTAATGCGCGTTAACGTTACCTAACGATCGTTAATGTTCCCGGCCGCAGTAAACACCGCAGAGGGTGGAGAGAGGGCGGAGAGAAGGGGTCAATGGGCGGGGAGTGGGCGGGGAGAGGCTCTCTGCACACTAACGTGCTGAACTGAAGGGCTGAATCCTACCACAAATGAAAACCTGCCGTTAGATGCACATTTGCAGGAGAGAGAAACCATTTAAGTGTCCGCAATGTACACATAGGCAGGGAGCCCAATAAACGTGATAGTAGTGCTCCATTTTCAGCAACAGCGTAGTGCCCAAGTATGAAAGGCCACTATGGCGATGGTGCAAATGGGGCATAGGGGGCTGCAGGTGGACTAGGCGGGTGCCTAGGTGGCACAAAGGAACATAGAAACCGGAAATCAACATGACAGCAGCTGACAAAGGCCAAACGCAATCCACCTACATCTACCTGGTCCACCCGAGCTAACAGTTGCCAGGGCACTGACCTAACATCCCCCCAGCCAACCCTCCCCCAAGCAGAAGGGACATACTATTGGTAGGCGGTGATGGGGGATGTGAGGATGCTCATGTATGCCCCCTGCCCCAGACCCTGCTTCCTAGGCGACCACCTACCCACACAGTGGATGGCCTGGGACTGTGCACTACCAGCACTGACAGCATATGGTCATGTCAGCATGGCAAGGGGGTGTGCGCCCGTGCTGGAGGGGGCAGTAACACCTGCCTACAATGGACCTAGGCCATGCCCTGTACCAGTATGTGGTGTGCAGTGCAACATAAAAAGTGGCTGAGGAAAAGTACAGGTAGTCCCTGGGACTACCATGCATCTGTGGCAACTGTGTGGTGCAGTACACCCAGCCAGTGTGTCCAGAAGCAGAAGGTCACAGGTTTGAGTCCCAGCTGTGGTTCCCGCAGAGCATGTCCCTATGTTTTACCCTACAATGCAGATACAACAGTAACATGTGCAAAGCCCAAAACAGCAGCGAATTGGGGTACAAACACCCACTCACACAGGCTCCACAATCCAAAGATGCATGGAGAGTCAGGCTGTTGGCCCCAGCATTGAGCTGCAGTTATCACCAGAGCACAACTACTGCCTCCTGCACAGTTTAGCAATGTCAGCACTGTAATCAGGACCAGTGTGGCGGGCAGGGTTGCCAACCACCCCTATCTTTGCACAATGCTGCAATAAGAGTGTGTGTGTGTATGTCTATCCATTGTTCTGTGGCTGTCCACCCCTCTCTGGGCCCAAAATGTCCCACTGTTACCAGCGTTAGCCTGAATATGTGCATAATGAGGAGCAAGGTGTTGTGGGTGTGGCCCGGACAGGGCAGATTGGCCAGGATGCATCTTCACAGGGCGTGGGGCAATGGCTAGGACACTGTAGTGCCCAACCACCACCTGCATGGACAGGGTGGCCACAGCATGTCATGCTGGGAGGACACTCACTCTAACCGAGCAGTGACCATGGCATGTCTAGGTTCCAAAATAGCATTCTACACTATCTGCCTCCAGTAATACTTTTGTGTTTCCAGTGCTGGTGTCCCAATCACTGCGATGCCTGCTTGGTGCACGTAGTTCCTCTGTAAGCATGCACTATGGACTGGCTAGTGGACTGTCTGCAGTTAGACTGTGCATGGTGGGAACACTTATAAGGTGCTGTCTGCTGGTGAATGGCAGACAGTGGTGTGAGGCAGTTGGGGGTTTTCCAGACCTAACCCCAACATTGCTGCTGGTCTGCCACTGCCCCAGTCACAGGTATGGCTCTGGCCCACCAACCCTGGAGGGCTGTCCTATACCATCAGGATGGCGGTTACTTCACTGGGGCTGGGGCACCTGTCCCTTACCTACAAAAATAGTGATGTGGGCCCTTTGGAGTATGTAGTGTATACCACATTGACCTTATAAAGACACTGCTACACAAACCTCATGCAGGTCTAGAAACCCCTCTGCCCTGAGTGTCACATGTATGATTTTCTCCCAGTTGGTGAGAGGTCTTACGTGTGCACTAGGTGCAAGGAGCTCTTTGCTCTCAGGGAACGAGTCCGTTCTCTAGAGGCTAGAGTAGCAGACTTGGAAAACATAAGACAGACAGAGAGGTACATAGACGAGACCTACAGGGATATAGTCCTGAAGTCTCACCTCCAGTCTGGCAGCATCCCTGTTGCCATGGAGGAGAGAGGTCACGTGACAGGACAGCATCACCCTGGTGTGGCAGGAAGCAATCCTGTAACTAGGACCTGTTCTCCAGGTGATGTAAAACCCTCTCGCACCGAGGAAGTTTCTCCAGGGCCATGTGCCCATGAGGAAAGGGTTAGGACAGCCGTTATAGTTGGTGATTTGATCATTAGGCATGTAAATAGCTGGGTGGCGGGTGGACGTGAGGATTGCTTGGTAACATGCCTGCCTGGAGCGAAGGTAGCGGACCTCACGCGCCACCTAGATAAGGTTTTAGATAGTGCTGGGGAGGAGTCTGCTGTCTTGGTACATGTCGGTACCAATGACATAGGAAAATGTGGTAGGGAGGTTCTGGAGGCTAAATTTAGGCTTTTAGGTAGGAAGTTGAAATCCAGAACTTCCAGGGTAGCAGTCTCCGAAATGCTTCCCGTTCCACACGCAGGACCCAAAAGGCAGGCAGAGCTCCGGAGTCTCAAAGCATGGATGAGACGATGGTGCAGAGATGAGGGTTTTGGATTTGTTAGGAACTGGGGAACATTCTGGGGAAAGGAGGGGCTCTTCTGAAGGGATGGGCTTCACCTTAACCAGGATGGAACCAGGCTGCTGGCATTAACCTTTAAAAAGGAGATAGAGCAGCTTTTAAACTAGATAATAGGGGCAAGCCAACAGTCACCAAAGAGCGGATGGTTCGGAAGAATGTATCCTTGAAGGATACTACCAAAAGCAGAGAGGTTCCACAAAAGAGTAAAGTAGCCCAAATGCCCTCGAGTATGGAGCAGACAGAGCTTAAAGATACCAAATTACCCATGTCTACCAATAGCCAAATTAATATGAATAAAATACAGTCTCTAAAATGCTTGTATGCAAATGCTAGAAGTCTAAAAAACAAGATGGGAGAGTTAGAATATATAGCACTAAACGAGAGGTTAGATATGCTTGGAATATCAGAGACATGGTGGAAGGAAGACAACCAGTGGGACACTGTGATACCTGGGTACAAACTATATCATAATGATAGAGCTGATCAAATTGGTGGAGGGGTTGCGCTCTATGTTAGAGAGGGCATTGAGTCAGAAAGGATTAAAGTTTTGCAGGAAACAAAATTAGCTGTAGAATCTCTATGGATTAAAATTCCATGTAAAAAGGGAAAGGCGATGGCAGTGGGGGTGTACTATCGACTGCCTGGCCAGAATGAACAAATGGTATATAGTTAAATGCTTGTTCCATGTAAAGTATACAGAAGTATACAAATTTTTGTTTACTGTTCAATGTAAACTGCCCCTGATCTCTGGAAGGGGCGGTATAGAAGAAACTGTTAAATAAATAAATAAATAAATAAATAAATGGATGATGAAATGCTCAAAGAAATCAAGGAAGCTAACAAAAGTTACAGCGCAGTAATAATAATGGGTGATTTCAACTACCCCGGTATCGACTGGGTAAGTGTCACGGCAGGACATGCTAGGGAGATAAAGTTCCTAGATGAAATAAATGACTGCTTCTTGGAGCAGCTGGTTCATGAACCGACCAAAGGGGAAGCAATATTAGACCTAGTCCTTAGTGGAACACCAGATGTAGTGCAAGAGATAAGGGTGTTGGGGCCACTTGGCAAAAGTGATCATAGCATGATCGCCTTTGATTTAATTTGTGGAGGAGGGATAGTAAGGAATCCACAGTGCTACCTTTTAACTTTCGAAAGGGAGACTATGATAAAATGAGGAAAACAGTTAAGAAAAAACCAAAAGGAGCAGTTGCAAAGGTTAAAGACTTACATCAAGCTTGGGTGTTGTTGAAAAATACTATCTTGGAAGCCCAAGCCAGCTTTGTTCCACGCTTTAAGAAAAGTGGAAGGAAGTTCAAAAAACTGCCAGCATGGTTTAAAGGTGAGGTCAGAGAGGCGGTTGTTGCCAAAATAGCATCTTTCAGGAAATGGAAAAAAGAGCCAAACGACGAAACCTGGAAACAGCACAAGCACTGGCAAGTCAAATGCAAGGCATTGATAAAGCAGGCAAAGGGAGAATTTGAGAAGAAGCTTACTGCGGAAGCAAAAACGTGAAATAAAGAATTTTTCAAGTACATTCGCAGCAAAAAACATGTGAGAGAGTCAGTTGGTCCATTAGATGATAGAGAAGTTAAAGGGGCACTAAGAGGTGACAAGGCGATAGCAGAAGGACTGAATGAATTCTTTGCTTCGGTCTTTACTGAGGAAGATATAGGGATGTTACCCATGACTGAAGTGGTATTTAAAGGTGCGGAAGAATTGAAGGAAATATCGATACATTGGGAAGATCATCAAGACTCTACACAACATCAAGACTCTACACAAATTTGTCCCTCCAAAATTCGCCATTCACCCCTGTTACAGATCTGAAAGAAGAGGCGGAGGTGTACTCATTCTAACAAAACAAGAACTACAATACCAGACCACATCAACCAGCAGTACCATAAACCTAGACTCCATCACCATTTCGAACAAGCACAGCACCATCAATCTCATCTACAGGGCCCCATCTCCTACCCCAGATGATCTATCCACCAGCATCGACTCTGCTGGAAACCCCCAGAACCCACGCGCCCAAAATTGGGTGATGGGAGACTTCAACCTCCCCTCGCTTCAGGACAACCTCGCTGAGGCCTTCACAGAAGCACTTACTGAGTTAGGATATATCCAAATAGTAAACTCCCCCACTCATGTAAAAGGTAACAAACTTTACCTAATTTTCGCCCCTAGAGAAATAATCGATGCCACTCTCAAGAAAGACCTCACCGTCAGCCCCGTACCATGGTCCGACCATAGCCTGATATTATTTCAGATGCCACCACAACAATCGCAAAATATTAACCATGCCACAAACAAACCCACTGTTTCATTTGCAAAGCGGTTCCAACAATTCAACATGGAGGACACCTTGATTAAAATTCAGCCACTCCAAAACCCCCCCAACAATGCCTGGATGACATGATTTCTTTATGGAATTCCTGCCTTAATGCAGAAGCCAAAACAGCCTTCACTAAGAAAGTGGCAAGAAAAAGGAAAAATGCACCATGGTTCTCTCCTGAACTCCGAACATCACTACTTAAGCTAAGGAGGCTCGAAAGATCGTGGTGCCGATCTCGATCAACTGAGAAACTAGCAATTTACAACGAACACCTAAAAAGACACCGAGCAGACGTAACAGCTAGAATGAAACAATTCCATGCAGAGTTACTACAACGCTCATTAAACAAGCCCCACGAGCTCTTCAGCCTAGTCAAGACCTTATCAAAGGAGCCCTCCTCCACACAAACAAACCTTCCTGACCCCCAGGAATATGCCAACTTCCTTCACGCCAAGGCTAACCAGTCAAACACAATGACCACACACAACTCTCCTCTAACAACATCACCACGTACGGCAACAACTACTACCATACACTCCATCACTGAGTTCTCTTCACCGTCTGCAAGATACTTACAGGACATCATATCTTCCATAAACACCACCACAGCACCGAATGACCCATGTCCGGCTTCTTGGATAAAATCCCTGCGAAATGAACTCAGCCCTTTCCTCTCAAAACTCATTAGTCTATCCTTCTCAACGGGGACATTCCCCAAAAGCCTAAAACAGACAGCGATAAGACCATTACTAAAGAATAACAAATTAGACCCAACACGGATGGATTCCTACAGGCCCATATCAAGTATCCCGCTTCTGGCGAAAATCATTGAGAAGGTTGTTCAACAGCAACTCAACCATCATATCGAAACAAGTGCCCCTCTTGACCCTTGCCAACATGGATTTCGAGAATCGCATGGTGTCGAAACCCTCCTAACCACACTATTCAACACACTTACCATTGGATTGGACAACATTAAACAAGGGTTCGCTCTGATCTTCCTGGACATCGCAGCAGCCTTTGACACTGTATGTCATGAAATACTCCTCTCCCGACTCAGTGAGAAGGGCATTCAGGGAAACGCTCTAACTTGGTGTGCTTCATACTTGACAGATCGCTGGCAACATGTACGTGCCGGTCCCTCCACCTCCACACCTTTCCTCCAAGAAAAAGGAGTTCCACAAGGATTATCACTGTCTGCCTTACTATTCAACATTTACATGCAGCCCATATGCAATCTCGTCAAATCCTTCAACATTAACTGCCTTGTATACGCCGACGATGTTCTCCTATTCATGCCTTTCCTACTAGACAATCCAGACCTCACGCCCCTCTCTGCCTGTTTCGATGCGGTCACAGACTGGTTACATACACAGAAGCTAAGAATAAACTTTAAAAAGACAGAGGTCCTTTTCATCTCTAGAAATTCATCATTCATTCCACCTAGCACCCTGAAGGTCAGGGACGCGGAACTCATATGCAAACCATCTATCCTGTATCTTGGAGTCATCCTTGATCAAAAACTCAACATGAAAGCCCAGATAAGCAATATGGTAAAAGCAGTATATAATAAAATCAGAAATCTTCGCCACCTGAGACAGCTACTGGAACCCGGAGATTTTCGGACAGTATACCAAGCCCTAGTGACTCCGCACTTTGATTATGCGAACGCCATATTACACGGCCTTCCAAAAGCCACAATAAATCCGCTGCAACTTGCCATTAATGCTGCCGCCAGAATCCTTCATGGTGCATCAAGGAGGGAACATATAACACCAATACTAAAGAACCTCCACTGGCTTCCAATCAAAAGCAGGATCACGTTCAAGGTGATGTCCTTGACATTCAAAGCCGTAAACAATTGCTCCTCCACATCAGTCAGCGACCTCATCCAGATGACACCCTCCAACAGAGCAAGAAGATCAGCCTCTATAAATACTTTGACCCTACTAAATCAACTCACAAAATGCTCACAAGCAGCCAGATCCAGAGCGTTTTCGCTTTATGCACCTACCTGTTGGAATGCACTACCACCAGCTATCAGGGCTATCAATGACTTCTTACAATTTAGGAAGGCACTCAAGCATAACCTCTTCCTACAATACTACACTGATCAGGAGCACTACCCACAGCAAACCACTCCCAGCAAACCCACGAATAACAACCACACAAGCTCGAAACCTAACCCTCCAAACTCAGATCCCCCAGACCCGGATCCCCCCAACAAATAGCTTCTCTTCACACTATTGTCAGTTAATACGCTATCTAAACAATAGCTACACACCTTTGAGACTCATGAGCAAATGCTGTAATACCTGTATATATATGTATATAGTTACCCTGCCCTGTTCTAATTGTATCTAGTTACACTGCTTATCTACATTTTAAGTTACATTGTTATAGCTGTACCTTTGATAACTGTTATATTGTAAGTCCAGTGCAGATTTTCTGCACTGAACAGTTTTGTTCGATGTAAACCGCACTGATACTGAAGAGCGCGGTATATAAGAAAAATAAATAAATAAATAAATAAATAAATAAGATGTATTACAACTATTAGATAAACTGAAGAGTAGCAAATCACCTGGGCCGGATGGTATACATCCAAGGGTGTTGAAAGAACTGAAATATGAGATTGCAGACCTGCTGTTAGTAATCTGTGAACTATCATTAAAATCATCTCTAATACCTGAAGATTGGAGGTTCGCCAATGTAACACCAATTTTTAAAAAGGGTTCCAGGGGTGATCCGGGAAACTACAGACCGGTGAGCCTGACGTCAGTACCGGGAAAAATGGTAGAAACTATCTTAAAGAATAAAATTACTCAGCATTTAGATAGTCATGGCCTAATGGGAGACAGCCAACATGGCTTTAGACAAGGAAGATCTTGTCTTACTAATCTGTTATGTTTTTTTGAAGATGTGATTAAACAGGTGGACAAAGGTGAGTCGGTTGATATAGTGTATCTGGACTTTCAGAAAGCCTTTGACAAGGTCCCTCATCAGAGACTTTTGGCAAAACTAAAGAGTCATGGGATAGGAGACAGTGTACTACTGTGGATCAAGAACTGGTTAAAAGATAGAAAGCAGAGGGTTGGGCTAAATGGCCAATTTTCCCAATGGAGAAAAGTGAATAGTGGTGTACCCCAGGGATCTGTGCTGGGTCCGCTGCTTTTTGACATATTCATAAATGGCCTGGAAAGTGGAATAACGAGTGAGGTTATCAAATTTGCAGATGACACAAAACTATTTAAAGTTGTTAAAACCCATGAGGATTGTGGAAAATTGCAAGAGGATCTTGATAAATTGGAAGACTGGGCATCAAAATGGCAGATGAAATTTAATGTGGACAAGTGCAAAGATATGCACCTAGGGAAGAACAACCCAAACTATGGTTACACGATGCAAGGTTCCACTTTAGGAACCACCACCCAGGAAAAAGATTTAGGCGTCATTGTGGATAGCATATTAAAACCCTCGGCCCAATGTGCAGTGGCAGCCAAGAGAGCAAATAGAATGCTAGGTATGATAAGGAAAGGAATGGAAAATAAAACAAAAGATATTATAATGCCTCTATATCATTCCATGGTGAGACCGCACCTTGAATATTGTGTGCAATTCTGGTCGCCGTATCTTAAAAAGGATATAGCGTTATTAGAAAAGGTTCAGAGAAGAGCCACCAAAATGGTAAAGGGGATGGAAGGATACTCCTATGAAGAAAGGCTAAAAAGGTTAGGGCTCTTTAATCAACCTCTACAACTGTATAATACTGTCTGTCCCACGTTGCTTCCCCTGTGTTGAAATACTCCAGCCCTGCTCAGCGAACAACCGTCCCAGCCAGGACACATCACGATCACAATGCTCCCTATCTTCTCCCTAGCCCTCATCCTCCTAACCGCCCTGACCCCTAACCTTTCACTAACACTCACCCCCCTCACCAATCACATTACAATTCTCTACAACCACCATAGGAGACCATCTAGAAACCCCCACCACACCTCCGCAAGAACCAATTCCTTCCACCCACACCTTCTACACATCCCATTACAGCGCCTGAAGAATACCCAACAGGAGAAGATCAACAACCAATGCTTACTTAAGTGCGCCCTAATAAATGCGAGATCAATTCGCTCAAAATGGCCAGTAATCACTGACCTGATAACCCTCCATAACCTGGACATCATAATCATAACCGAATCATGGTTATCTGACAGCAACAATGTGCTAATCAACCAGATGTCGCCCCCCGGATTCTCCATCTTCGCCTGTCACTGAACCCACCAGAGAGGCGGAGGCACACTCATCCTCGCCAGATTCGAACTCCACTTTACCCTGAATTACTCAGCTAGCTCTACATATCTGGACACAATCTCCATCTCAAATGTACAATGCTCAATCAACCTCATATACCGAGCCCCTTCCCCGCAGCCGGATGACTTATCATCAATAATTGACCTAGCCTGCAACCCCCATAACCCACGATCCCTAAACTGGCTGCTGGGAGACTTCAACTTGCCCTCCCTACAGGATATATACTCGTCAGCCTTTCTTGATGCAATGAACGAGCTGGGATATACCCAACTCACTAACGCCCCCACTCATGACAAGGGTGGCAAACTCGACCTAATATTTGCCCCCCAGACTGACGTCAACTCATCCCAGGACCTGCTACATTCCATAACGCCCGTACCTTGGTCTGATCACCACCTAATTCTATTCAACATACCCACATCCCACCTCGGTAATAATAACAAAACATGCACCCCTCCCAAACCTAGCACAACACGTTTTCGACCCCTCGACAAGGATGAGGCCCTCAAGAAGATCCTACCTCTCCTTGCCACCGAATCTCTCGACCCTGATGAGTTAGTAGCCAACTGGAACGATGCCATCAGATCTGCTGCCCACATCCCATCCTCCAACAAGAGCACAGTAAGACGCGAACATGCACCATGGTACTCCCACGATCTTCGAGCATCACTCCTTCAGCTACACAAACTAGAGAGGCAGTGGCACCACGGCCGGACCCCAGAAGCACTCCATATGTATTCCACTCACCTACAAATTCACCGAGAAAAAACCATGGAAAAAAGAAAACACTACCACTCAGAGCTATTGAAGCGATCACTAAACAGACCACACGATCTATTCAACATTGTGAAGTCCCTAACAGGTGATCCAGCTCCAGTTCACCCAATAACACCCCAGCCACAAGACTATTCCAATTACCTTCAATCGAAGATGATACAATGCAACACGACCACAACCACCATACCCACCTTCACCCCACATGCAGTCCCCCAACCAACCCCCCTTCACGGCTTCGCTAAAATATCCAACAAGGAGATCATTGACACCATCTCATCCATCAACCTTACCACCGCCCCCAATGATCCCTGCCCCGCAAGCTGGATCAAAGAGCTACGCCATGACCTCAGCCCAACCATCTGCAAAATCCTGAATCAGTCCCTATCAACAGGATCCTTCCCCCAAAGCCTGAAACTCACATCCATCCGCCCACTGCTAAAGAATAACAAGCTCGACACAGCTAAAGTGGAATCTTACAGGCCAATCTCAAGCATCCCGCTGCTCGCAAAAATAATCGAGAAGGTCGTCCTGTGACAACTACAACACCACATCGACAATGAGGCACCTTTAGACTCCGCCCAGCACGGCTTTAGGGAAGCCCATGGCATCGACACCTCCTCACAATCCTCTTCAACAATCTAATCACTGGTCTCGATAACATCCACCAAGGATTTGTCCTCATCTTCCAAGACATAGCCGCCGCCTTTGACTCGGTGAATCATGAGACACTTCTATATCGTCTCAAAGAAAAAGGGATACAAGGCACAGCACTAGCCTGGTGCAAAACCTACCTATACAACCGATGGCAACAAGTCAGAGCCGGCTCCACAACTTCTGAACCTTTTCCTCTAAAGCAAGGCATACCACAAAGCTCATCCCTCTCCACGCTGCTATTCAACGTCTACATGCAGCCTATCTGTACATTAATCCACTCCTTCAACGTCCAATGCCTTGCCTACGCCGACGATATCCTCATCTACACTCCGTTCAGGACTGAGCAACCCGACTTCTCCCCAGTACAAAAATGTTTTGCAGCTATATCTGATTGGCTCCTAGCCCAAAATCTCCGAATCAACCACAATAAAACAGATGTCCTATTCGTTATAAGGAACCGGAAATTCACACCTCCTTCCTCACTGCAAGTTAATGACATGGAACTAAAAACAAAATCCACAATTCGATACCTAGGCATTACCCTGGATCAACACCTAGATATGTCAGCCCACGTCGCAAACACCACAAAAGCCATCTATTACAAGATCTGGTCACTACGCCATCTCCGCCCATTATTCGACTTCTCCGACTACCGAACCATCTTTCAAGCCTTGGTCATCCCACACCATCATCCTCCATGGACTACCACAATCAACCCTGAATCCCCTCCGACTTGTCATGAACTCGGCAGCAAGGGTTCTAGTCGGATCCTCAAGGTCCAACCATATAACGCCAGTCCTGAAAAACCTACACTGGCTACCGCTACCTGCTAGAATTACCTACAAGACGCTAGTTCTGACATTTAAAGCCATCAGGAAATTACCACCCACACCTATCAGCACTCTTCTCCATCATACACCAGCAAACAGGACCAGGAGATCTACACAGTCGAATACACTTGAAGTCCCTAAATCTTTGACGAAATGTACAAAGTCATCAGCAAGTACATCCTTCTCCATCTTTGCACCCATGGCTTGGAATGCCCTCCCTGCAGAAATCCGTGCCATCCCGAACTTAATGTTGTTCAGAAAAGCCCTCAAACACCACCTGTTCCTTCAGCACTACCCTGATACCAAGCCTGAAAAACACACAACCTCTACATCGACCCCCGCCTACCACATCCCATTGAACAGCCCACGGCCGACAATGGATAATCAACCACCACCTCCGTCCCCCCCACCCCAAGTGCTCTCACATCCACTACGAATCCTACATGCCCCATGTGAATACTCACTACTGTACAATTGTATATAATTTGTATATAGTTATCCCCAGTTCATCCAAGTTTTTGACCACCTGTTCCATGTAAACTCAATGTACCATATTGCATTGTAGTGTATTTCTGTTCTTCTGTGAACCGCACTGATTATAATAGTGCGGTATATAAGAAATGTTAATAAATAAATAATAAATAAATAAATAAACCTGGAAAAGCGACGGCTGAGGGGAGATATGATAGAAGTCTATAAATTGATGAACGGAGTGGAACGGGTAAACGTGGATCGATTGTTTACGTTATCAGAATATAGAAAGACTAGGGGACATGCAATGAAGCTACAGGGTAGACTATTTAAAACTAATAAAAGAAAATATTTTTTCACTCAACGTGTAATCAAACTCTGGAATTTGTTACCGGAGGATGTAGTAAAAGCTGTTAGTGTAGCTGGGTTTAAAAAAGGTTTGGACAAGTTCCTGGAGGAAAAGTCCATAAACCATTATTAAGAAGGGACCCAGGATATCAATGCTTGACCCAGTACAAGCATTGTGGAACCTGTGTCCTTTGGAGAAACTGCTAGGTATGTATGACCTAGATTGGCCACTGTTGGAAACAGGATGCTGGGCTTGATGGACCTTGGTCTGACCCACTATGGTATATCTTATGTTCTGATAACAGCTGCCCATATCAACCAGACCCTAACACGAGGTACACACTAATCTGAGTGGTGTCTTGTCCCAGAGGGCCACATCTGACTGCAAGATACAGATGGACACCAAAGTACATTTGGCTGCACTGTAAAGAACATCTGTCACACACTGGTAGTAATGGGGATGTACAGCAGGACCTATCTCTAGCACCACATGTACTGCGGACCTAGTGATGGGCACCCACCTTATCCCTCAGGGTGAACACAGAACCTGCACAATGGCATGGTCTGTAGCTACACTGTGCCAGTATCACGCACTGTCAGTTCGTCTTTCCAAGCTGAGGTACCGGAGAGGTGCAGACCCCATTTGGTGATCAGCTGTAGGCAGCTATTCAGCATGTGCATTGCATCATGGGTACTGTTGGAGTTACCCTATCCTGGCACTCAGAGCAGACAGTTTGTGTGGTGACCTGCAGTCCTTCTGTACACAGCCATTGCTGTGACATACACCACAGAGGTATAGCCTACTGGTTAATACAATGCCATTCTTGGCAGTGTTCATGGGCTCAAATACTCATTGTTCTCTCCTCTCATGCTTGTCTTACTCAAATAGTGTGCATGCCTGTAACAGTCATATTTTTGCAGATCTGTGCTGCCAGCCCATAATACCCTTGCCACAATTGCCAACATTCCCTTGGTCCGTCTATCTGCATCTGTCAGCTGTGTAGAATCCTGTCTGCCTGTGCAGGCTTCCACCCCATGTCCTGCACTGCTACCCTTTCCTGCATTGTGCCTCATCATGCTTGCCTCGCCTGTGCCTGATCTGCATGGCACCACCGCTCCTCTGTCCACCCATCATTGTAACTATCCTGCCACTTTCACCTCCACTGGGGGACACGTATTCCCATCGTCTGCCACCAACTGTCTTTCCAGTACTTTACATTGCCAACACCCTGTGCTGTGGTACAGTTGCCCCCACCATGTTTGTCATCAGTACTGGCAGCCACATGGGATGCCCACAGATATGGCGAGTCCAGCGGCTCCCAGCTCTCCCTCCTTCACTCACCTGTTCATTGCCTTTCCTGAGTGCTCTATCTAGTGTTAGGGCTACATCTGTCTCTGCTCCTCACAGGTCATGCATGTCATCCTGTGGCACCTTGCAGCCCTTAGGGAACACTAACCTAGGGCACCATAACCTTGTTAGGTCACCTTAACCTATGGTTCCATAGCCCAGGGTGCCTTCTACAGTGCCTTGTCCAGGGGTGCCTAATATGGCGCTTAGCCTAAGGAGCCCTATAGGGTGCCTTATGAGGCACCTTACGAGGTGCCTTACGAGGCACCTTACAAGGCGCCTTAGAAGGCACCTTACAAGGCACCTTATAATGCACCTTACAAGGCGCCTCGTAAGGTGCCTTGTAGGGCGCCTTGTAACGCGCGTTCATCTAAAGCGCCTTGTAATATGCGTTAGCTGATACAGCTTGCTGTAACGATGCACCGCCCATGCCTTTATATGGGCATCTGTACCTTTACCGCAGAACCTAATGCGAATGACATTACCGCAGTTTAGTAAACATGCCCCAAAGTTTCTAGTTAATTTAGGGGGCATGTGCAACCATCCTCCTGCCATTTATGCAATGTTAATGCATGACACTGTGTAACCCAGCATGTGGGTGCACATATTGCCACCCATTGAGATGGCATTAAGTGCACCTATGGTAATGGCATCAATTGTAGTTAGCGTGTGTCCACACCCACATTAACCATCATGCACTGTGAATGCTCACATTGCACTCCAATCCATCCTGTTTTTCTAACCTGTTAGTGCAGGATTTAAGTGCAGGGCCCTGTGTTAACATTTAGTGTAGTGCACTTACTGTGTACTAAACTCCACACTAGCAGTTTGTGTGGTTTAGTAAACATCCCCTAAGTGTTTTTCCATGAATACCTCTGACTCAAAGTATTTCTGCATGTATCTGTGGATATTCAGCTGAAGCCACTACCTGGATACGTCTGCTGAATACCTGGTTTCATTTTGCCCTTTGTGACTGGTGTTTAAAACAGACCCTGAATGCTGCAGGCTCAATATAGGCCTTGTAAAATCTGAGTATACATCAATTATTATAAATCACCTCATGGGCATGGAAGATTTTTCTTGTTTAGGAATAGATTAATTAATCAAGGCCCTGAAATTCATCCGGAGATTAACAAAGTTATATTGATATCAAGTATCCCTAGCAATTTTAAGTAAGTAAACTTAAATAGGTAAACAAATCCTTAAAACTAAGGTGCAGACAGCAGTTCAGCTGTGAGATGGGGGTTATCCAGTCTTTTGCATTGTGTGTCATATGTATGATTTTCTCCTAGTTGGTGAGAGGTCTTATGTGCACACTAGGTGCAAGGAGGTCTTTGATCTCAAGGAACGAGTCTGATCTCTGGAGGCTAGAGTAGCAGACTTAGAATAGCTAAGGCGGACAGAGAGATATATAGATGAGACCTACAGGCACATTGTAGTGAAGTCCCACCTCCAGTCTGGTAGCCTCTTTGTTTCCAAGGAGAAGAGGGGTCACATGAAAGGACAGCATAATCTTGATGTGGCAGGAAGTGATCCTGTAGCTAGGATCTGTCCTCCAGGTGCTGTAAAACCCTCCTGCACCAAGAAGGTTTCTTCAGGGTGGCCCTTATAATTTGCGATTTGATCATTAGGCATGTAGATAGCTGGGTAGCTGGTGGACGTGAAGATCGCCTGATAACATGCTTGCCTGGGGTGAAGGTAGCGGACCTCATGTGCCACCTAGACAAGGTTTTAGATAGCGTTGGGGTGAAGCCTACTGTCTTTGTACATGTTGGTACAAATGGCATAGGAAAGTGTGGGAGGGAGGTTCTGTAAACAAAATTTAGGCTTTTAGGTAGGAAGTTGAAATTCAGGATTTCCAGGGTAGCATTGTCAAAAATGCTTCCCATTCCACGTGCAAAACCCAAAAGACAGACAGAGCTCTGGAGTATGAGACGATGGTGCAAGGAAAAGTGGTTTAGATTTGTTAGAAACTGGGCAACGTTATAGGGAAAGGGGGCATTTCTAAAATGATGTGGAACCAGGTTGCTGGAATTAACCTTTAAAAAGGAGAAAGAACAGTTTTTAAACTAGACAGTGGGGGAAGGCCAAGAGTTGCCCAAGAGCTTATAGTTTAGAATGATGCATCCTTGAAGGATATTAGCAAAAGAGGGAAGGTAGGGCATCTCAATAGAGCGATTACAATAAAGATGAAAGAAACCCAGATACCTTTAAGTACAGAGCAGAGCTGAAAGATTCCAAATTACCTCTGCCAACAGATAACCAGATTGTTAATTTGAACAAAAACAACCTCTAAAATGCCTGTATGCAAGTATTAGAAGTCTAAAAAATAAGATGGGAGAGTTAGACTATATGGCACTAATTAAATGTTATATATAAATGGCATCTCAGAAACCTGATGGAAAGAGGACAACCAATAGGCAACTGTGATACCTGGGTACAAACTATATTGAAATGAAAAGGTAGCTCAAATTGGTGGAGGGGCTGTGCTTTATATTAGAGAGAGCATTGAGCCAAACAGGATGAAAATTTTGCAGGAAACAAAATATATCGTTGAATCTCTATGGATAGCAATTCCATGTAAAAAGGGGAAGGCAATGGCAGAGGGTGTGTACTAACATCCAAATCACCAGAATGAATAGATGGATGATGAAATGCTAAAAGAAATCAGTGAAACTAACAAAACTTACAGATGAATAATAGTGGGTGATTTCAATTACCCTGGTATTGACTGGGTCAATGTCATAGTAGGACATGCTAGGGAGATAAAGTTTCTAGATTAAATAAATGACTGCTTCTTGGAACAGCTGGTTCATGAACTTACAAGAGGGGAAGCCATTTTAGACTTAGGGGTATGTTTACTAAACATTCTTAACGTGCGTGGCGCACATGAGTGCACGCTAATGATGCTTTATGGGGCCAAAATGCGCTTTAGTGCGCGCTGAAGGCGGGGAAAGGCTACCGGAGGGCGGAGGAAGGCTCCCCAGGGGCGGAGAGAAGGGGTAAATGGGTGGAGAGTGGGAGGGGAGAGGGTCCCCGCACACTAGCGAGGTGAAATTCGAGGCTAAAAATAACGCAAGTGAAAACCTCGCGTTAGAGCCGATTTAAAGGGAAGAGAAACCATTTCTGTCAGCAATGTACAGCCAAACCAGGAAAACCTATAAAAAAGTGATAAGTGTGATACATGTGCACAGAACAAAAGTACAAATAAACATTGAAAATGACCCCAACAAAATAAAAAAAAATTATAATCAAGCTGGGCAATAGTGATCGTAATGGGAAACATAAAAAAACACTCCCAAGAAAGCCCCAAAAAATAAAGCTGAATTTTGGAAGGGTCTACGCTCCGTCCCCATACAAGGTGAATGATTCCACAGTGAAATAGCACTGATCAGGGTTTCCCTCTCCATCAGACAGGTGTCCTATGGCGTGCACATGTGCGGCAAAAGCAGGGCGGGCATGTTGGAACGGCCAACTGGACAGATGCTTGGAAATGGGATACAGAGGGCTGCAGGCGGCACATGCTGTGGTGCAGCTGGGGCACAGTGCGGACTAGGCAGATGCCTAGATGGCACTTAGGAATGCTGAAACTGACCAGCAGCCAGACAGCAACTGATGAGGGCCCAACATGGGCACGAGAGTGTCTATCACAGTGTCACAGGGGATAGTACCCAGCAGGTACCCCCAAGGGCACAGAACATTGGCAGGCGGTGTTGGGGGGAAGCGTGGACACCTATGCAGGCACCCCTACCCCAGAACACGCACCATAGGCAGCTGCCTACCTGCACTCTGGATGGCTTGAGACTGCACACCACCAGCACCACCAGCAGAAGGGCATGTCAGCATGATGGCAGAAGGGTACTGGTGGTGGAGGGGGGCAGTGGCAGCTGCCCAGAGCCGACCATGGCCTAGCCCTGTGTAGGCGGGTGCCATGCACTGCAACAGACAGGCCCTGCCGGACAAACAGTCATGGTATCATCAGGGAATGCACCGTCCTGGTGGCAACACGGTGGTGCAGTGCACACAACCAGTGTGTTTGGAGGCAGAAGGTCACAGGTTCAAGTCCCAGCTATGGTGCCTGCCAACCCAGTCCCCATATTTTACCCACTACTATAACATGCTAATACAGACAGAACGTTTATTGCAGATGACGTAAACCTGCCCAAAATACCTACATTTTACCCTACAGAGCAAAGACACCATAAACAGGCACATTACCTAGAGCAGAGTCTCCCAAATGCAGTCCTGGAGGGCCAAACACCATTCAGGTTCCATGCTGCCTCTAATAAAGATGCCTGTGCTGCATATCTATGCACCACCCCCATGGTATGCAGATGTAACTCATGCATATTCATGAGGGACAGCATGAAAACCCGAACAGTGTTTGGCACACCAGGACTGGAGTTGGGAACCTCTGCCATAAAGCAGCAGCCAACAGGGGCAGACACACCCACACCCACAGGCTCCATTAGCCAATGCCTCCTGGAGAGGCAGGACATTGGGCCCTGCGTGCATCTCCCAATACTAGCACTTACATACCTTAGCAATGCCACCCTACACCTGGGAATATGGTACACAGCTATCAAACATTTGCTATGATTACTGGCAGATAGCAATTCCTACGTTAAGCACAGTTTGCTGATTGAGCTCCATCATAACAACCTTTCTGCTGTCTGTGGAGTGTGCTTCAGGTCTGGTCTCTGACAGTGTTTACCACCCTGGGGAGTGACCCCCAACAGTATTGCGTACCATATCCATGCCTGCACTGTGCCCAGGACTGGTGTGGTGGCCAGGGCTGCTAAACCCCTCTATAGTAGCACAATGCTGGCATAGGTGTGGGAGTGTGTGTCTGTCTATCCAGTGTGTGGTGGCTGCAAACACCCTCCATAGCCCACACTGCCAGCACTGTTGCCAGTATTGGGCTGCCAATGTGCATAATGAGGAGCAAGGTACCATGGGTATAGCCCGGACAGGGTGGCCTGGCCAGGATGCATCTGCACAGGGCATAGGGCACTGGCTGGGACATTGTGGTGCCCGGCCACCACCTACACAGACAGGGTGGCCACAGCATGTCCTGCTGGGAGATCACTCTCACCCTGAATGTGCAGTGACCACAGCATGGCTAGACACCCCCATAGTGCCATCTAGTATTTCTCTCATGTGATGTTTATGGGTTTCCTTTTGGGGCCCAGTCACTGACTTATCTGTTTGTTGTGTATGCTGACATCCTAGTTCTGGGTGCACGCATTTCCACCAGGACCATGCACTATGGACTAGCTAGCAGACTGTCTGCAGCTGGTATGTGTCTTGATGGAGCGCCTTGCAGGGTGCAGCGGCTGAAGGCTTGCTGCAGGAGAATATCAGTTAGTGGTGGGGTGCAGCTTGGCATATCCAGGCCTAATGTCTGTCTGCTATTGTGTTATGGATGTGTGCAGAGCTGCATTGACTGCCCTGTAGGTGTCTGTTCCCCAGCAGGCCTGGGGTTGATGGTCCCCTCTGCTGCCACCATGGCAGGGAGGTAGAATGTGGATCTGTTGATGGGAGACCCTGTTTACCACCCTTAGCCCTGGAGGAGGAGGGTGGTGATACATAATCCTCCTAGGGGTCCATAGGGGCTACACATGACTGAGACATACAGATATATCCAAGGTGTGTCTGCATAAACTACCTAACTCACACATTAGCATTGCTGGGGACCTGCAGCATAGCCTATTTCTGCCATGGAAGGTGCTGTGGACCTGGTGCTGGACGCCCCACCACACCCTCAGGGTGAGCACAGTACCTGCACAATGTGACGGTGTGTAGCTACTCTGTGCCAGTAACACACATGGTCAGTTCCCCCTACCAGGCCGAGGTGCTGTGGGGGTGCATACCCCATCTTGTGTTCATCTGTAGATAGCTGATTTGCATGTGCAGTGCTAACCCTATCCTGGTGACCACAGCAGACTGTCTGTGTGGTGACGTGCAGTCCCTCTGCAGCCAGCCAGGGGCTTGCTAGCAGCTATAGAGCTGTAGCCCACTGGTTACTTCACTGCCTGTGGAGCCAGAGGTCATGGGTTTAAACCCACAGTAGGGTTATTTGATAGGGCTGCCCAAAGCATTATCTCTTTTTAATGTACATTATTGCTGCCAGCAAAAACACCCTCAGCGTACTGTACCCATAAGGTGCCTCAGAGGGCGCTTTATAGGGCGCCCTATAAGGCACCTTATGGTTACCGTCCATATAAGGTGCACTATACGTTATCCTGTGGAGCAACTTATAGGGTGCCCTATAGGGGACATTATAGGGTGCCGTGGCAGACAGTGCACTTTAAAATGTGCCCTCTGGGGTACCTTTTGGGGTGCCTTATGCAGCACCTTATGTTACAGTGCTTTGAGAGTGCATTTGCTAGCAGCAGTAATTAAAATAAAATTAAAATGCCTCATAATGCAATATTACACATACCAGGTAGTGCCTCAGGCAGCCTTATTCATTGGGCACAGTGGGTGATTGAACCCATGATCCCTGCACCATCAGTCAGTGTCTTAACCATTGTATTGTGGCTCTGTTCCTCTACTTACACATCAGCATGCCTGCTTATGCTTCCTGCGCGCGTTTCTCGTGCGCAGCGCACATTAGCGCGCAGCGCACATTAGCGCACGATTAATCCTGGTTTGCTTTTTTAAGACTGACACGCCCACTCCTTATATGGCATCCTGCAGACTACCGCGCCGCGCACGTTAGGAGACTTTAGTAAACATACCCCTTAGTCCTTAGTGGAACACAGAATCTGTTGCAAGAAATAAGGGTGTTGGGGCCACTTGGCAAAAGTGATCATAGAATGATCACATTTGATTTACTAAATGGAGGGAGGACAGCAAGAAATCCACAGCACCCACTTTTAATTTTCAAAAATGGAACTATGATAAAATGAGGAAAATAATTCAGAAAAAACTAAAAGGAGCATCTGCCAAGGTTAAAGGTTTACTTCAAGCATGGGCATTGTTTAAAAATACTATCTTGAAATCCAAGGCCAGATGTATTCCACGCTTTAAGAAAGGTGGAAAGAAGGCCAAATGACTGCTAGCATGGTTTAAAGGTGGGGTCAGAGATGGTGTCGTTGCAAAAATAACATATTTCAGGAAGTGGAAAAAGGAGCCAAATGATGAAAACAGGAAACGACATAAGCACTGGCAAGTTAGATGCAAGGTACTGTATTGATAAGGCAGGCAAAGAGAGAATTTGTAAAAAAAAGCTTACCTTGGAAGCAAAAGTGCATAATAAAATCTTTTTCAAGTCAACTGGACCATTTGATGATAGAGAGGTAAAAGAGGCCTAGATGATAGAGGAGTAAAAGGGGCACTAAGGGAGGACAAGGCCATAGAGGAGAGACTGAATGAATTGTTTTCTTTGGTCTTTACTGAAGAAGATGTAAGGAAGTTACCCATGTCTGAAATGGTATTTAAAGGTGATATAGCGGAAGAGCTGGAACAAATCTCAATAAACCGGGAAGATGCATTACAATGATATGATAAACTAAAGAGTAGCACTAATCACATGTACCAGATGATATACATACGAGTGCTGAAAGAACTGAAATATGAGATTGCAGACCTACTATTAATAATCTGTGAACTAGCATTAAAATCATCTGCAGTACCTGAAGATTGGAGAATGGTCAATGTAACCCAATTTTTAAAAAGGGTTTGAGAGGTGATGCAGGAAACTACAGACCAGTGAGCCTGACGTTGATACCACACAAAATGGTAGGAACTATAATAAAGAATAAAATTACAGAACATGTAGATATTTTTTTGTGCTATCAAGTCAATGCTGACACCTAGCAACCCCTGAGTTTTCTTGGCAAGGTATGATCAGAAACAGGTTACAAGGCCCAGGGAATGCTAGGAGAATTGAACCCAGATCTTTTGGGTGTGAAACTACTGCTCTAACCACTAGACTACTCCTCCACTCAAAGGTGTGAGCATGTACATAGTCATGGTTTAATGGGAGAAAGCCAACATGAATTCAGCCAAGGAAAGTCTTGTCTTATTAATCTGTTATATTTTTTTGAAGGTGTGAATAAACAGGTAGACAAAGATGAGCCAGTTGATATAGTGTATCTGGATTTTCAGAAAGCTTTTGACAAGCTACCTCATGAGAGACTCTTGTCAAACTAAAAAAGGCATGAGATAAGAGACAGTGTACTATTGTGGATCAGGAACTGGTTAAAAGAAAACAGAATAGGGCTAAATGGCCAATTTCTTCAATGAAGAAATGTAAATAGTGGAGTACCCCAGGGATCTGTACTGGGCCCGCTGCTTTTGAACATATTCATAAATGACATGGAAATGGGAATAAGGAGTAAGGTGATCAAATTTGCAGATGACACAAAATTATTCAAAGTTGTTAAAACAGAAGATTGTGAAAAATTGCAAGAGGACCATGATAAACTGGACGTCCAAATGGCAGATGACATTTAATGTAGAGAAGTGCAAAGTTATGCACCTAGGGAAGAACAACCCAATCTATGGTAGCACAATGAAAGATTCCACATTAGAAACCACCACAGAAGAAAGATTTAGGCATCATCATGGATAATACATTGAACCCTCCGCCCAGTGTGGTAGTGGGGGGCCAAGAGAGCAAATAGAATGCTAGGAATCATAAGGAAAGGAATGGAAAATAAAACAAAGGATATTATAATGCCTCTGTATAGTTCCATGGTGAGACCAAACCTTGAATATGGTGTGCAACTCTGGTCACCATATCTTAAAAAGGAAATAGCAGATTTAGAAAAGGTACAGGGAAGAGTCATCAAAATGGTAAAGAGGGTGGAAAGATACCCCTATGAGGAAAGGCTTAAAAGTTTAGGGCTCTTCAACTTGGAAAAAAGACTGCTGAGGGGAGATATGATAGAGGTCTATAAAATAATGAATGGAGCGGAACAGTAAATGTAGATTGGTTGTTTACTCCTTCAAAAAGTAGAAAGACTAGGCAACATGCAATGAAGCTACAAAGTGGCAGATTTAAAAATGATTAGAGAAAATATTTTTCCACTCAGCATGTAATCAAACTCTGGAAATTGTTACCAGAGGATGTAGTATGAGCTGTTAGTATAGCTGGGTTCAAAACAGGTTTGGACAAGTTCCAGGAGGAAAAGTTCATAAACCATTATTAAAGATTACTGGGAAATCCACTGCTTACCCCTGGGACAAGCAGAATGGAATGTGTATACCTCTGGGAACCTGGCAGGTGCTTGAAACCTGGAATGGCCAGTGTTAGAATCAGGATACTGGGCATGATGGACTTTTTGGTCTGACCCAGTATGGCATATCTTATGTTCTTATGTTTTTATGACGAGCGAACAGTATGCATCCTTTTCATTTTTTTCCTACTGCGCTTTGACTATGTTATGGATTTGCTGCAGTTTGTCATAGATTGTATATAATAGGTTCACCATCTAAGGGTGCTCAGCAAACCTTAGGGAGAACCATGTTCTCTCCCCCTCAGAGATGCCCAGCAATTCACTAGCTTTTCTACTGAATTTTATGCCCCAATAAATACGGAATTCTTCACGAATTTTGCATGTCAAATCTGTGCAGGAGCCATGCTAATCTTGTCTGTGTCATTCCAAGTTTAGTTTAATTGCTGCCAAATGCTACACCCACAACTAACCAAAGGAGTAAAAGACCTGAGCTGGAAATCAAACCCAGATTTCATTGCAGGGTACTACATTGCACAGCCACTGAGCTGCTGGGTCAGTCCTACGTTAACCTGCCAAAGAGTATTGCTATTAATTTTTTACTGTCATTTTCTGAAATGAAAAACTAGGCAACAAGTAGAGTTATTGTTTCCTCCAGTTTTCTCACAGGAGTTGTACATGTTAGCTCAGAAGAATTGATCTTTCTCATTGATTATTTGTGGTAGCTATTCATCCAACAACACTAAATCCCAGAGTCCTGGGATTCTGTGGCAAATACAGGAAGTCATTTATCAGGTACCAGCAGCTATTCTGTCTCAGTCTGAATATAGAGATAAACCTTAGCTGCCTGGGATTTATTCCACACTGTAAAAGCTTTTACCAGTTACAAAATGCTAGCTGGATGGATCCCTAGCTTTTCAAAAACAAAAAGCGTCTTGGCCAATGATTATAATTATTGAAAGGCACTGAAGTCCGTATTCCTGGCTGTGTTTGGAAAGTCTAACAGCTGGAATTAACCCAGTGATCGACTCTAAAACTAATTTGAAAAGGACAAGATTTTCCCAACTGTCATGCTAATGAAAAACAAGACATGGTAGTCTTCTAAAGCATTGAGCTGGTAGTGTTCTTGATCATATTTCACTTTAGGACAAAGTTTACAATGAGTAACACTCAGCAAGATGTCCCAATGTTGAATACACTACAATGTACTATTCTGTTCAAAGAGTGTTGACTTAGGGGGTCTTTTGCTAAAGGCTTCTGGCTGTCAGCGCTTGTTCTGGCTTGCGCTGAAGGCGTGCTGGGACACATGTTGACAGCTGGAGTGGCGCCATGACGATGCAGGCCCATTTCCACGTTAACTGTGAATCACGCATTGACGTGGTAAGGGGTGGATTAGGGGCAGAGATCGGGCATGGTGAGCACTGCGCAGTTAAACTGGGGTAAACACCATGTGGTAATGGCGACCCTTGCAATTAGCGCAGGTTGTGATAAGGAAGCTTATCATAGCTCAGGAAGGAGCTATAGAAAAGGTGAAGTGACTCTGAACAAGCAACCTGTCAGTTCTGGTAGAAATAAGAAAACAGAATTTTCCCATAAAAGACTACCAGTCCCAGAATGCACCAGGTTTCCAACAGCCATTAGAGGAGCTGAAGTGGGGAAACGTGTGTTCAATCAGGAGGGCTATGAGGTAATCCCTAAGCACTCATCTCAAAGGGCAGGGCCTGATTCAGCACAGCTGCGCTGTGTTAGGGAGGAGCACTCATCCAAGCAGAATAAGAGTAGAGTTTATTCTACAGATGACCATCTTCATGATCACCTTGGGTATCCTGAGAATCAGCTTGAGTTTGATCATCAGTTTCATTTGAAGGATCATCAGAAGCAGAAGCCAAACCGGACGGACAGAGAGGGAAAGAGACCCTTTGGAAGAAGGAAGAGAAAAGCCTTTGAGAGGTCTAGAAGAGTCCAAAGCAGTACGTATACTGGGAGGTATTCCAAGGGCCAGCATACACCATTGGACTGGGGAAAGCCAGAGGAATGGTGCTGCAGAGCTAGGAATCACCAGAGGCTACCTGTGAGGGAGACAGCTGCACGTGGAAGGGACCCTAAGACCTTTGCCAGAAGGTATGTGAAGAGAGATCCAGTGTCCAGGGATCTGGATTGGAAGGCTGGACATAAGAACTGGACTACATACTGGCCAGGCTATATAGAGAGGAATTCTAGCAGCAATGGAAGCTCAGGTATGAACACTGATCTATGCCCTAGCTATAACCTTGAAAGACAGCAGGGAAACAAGTATTCTCCTGAAAATGCTCCATTGAGAGATTCATCTGTGCCAATCCATGATATTGAACCCATGCTTGTTGAACAAGGGGGAATAATAGCAGATGAGGATCCTGTTTATATGGACTGCTCTCTATCTAAACTCCGTTGGTAACTTTCTGTTATAAAGTACAGCAACCATCACAAAGAAATACAAATTTGTATCTTTAATCTACTCAGAAAAGCTCCTGAAGCAGGATTTGACCCACACAGTGGAAGGCAAGCCAGCTAAGGGGTTTCAGCTGGTGACTGCTAGCAATTAAGCCTTACCTAATTGCTTGTGAGCTAGGAGAGAATCACTTCTGAATCTATGTGGGAAGTAATCAGAAGTTAACCTGAAAAGAACAGTTTGTTTCTTGCTTTGTAGCTTTTCATTTGTTGTTTTCCTGATTTTGACTTTGTTTTTCCAAGTTAACACTGAAAGCAAGTTACCTAATTTATGTGCTACCAAGCATATCTGTGTTGGGAGAAATAACCCCATAAATAAATATCTTATTGGCTTTACCCAAGAGCACAACTAAATTATTGTCAGCAGCTGTGTCTGGTGTGAATGAACTACATTGCCCACAATACCTTGCAAATCATATAGATATATGCACTTGACAAGACTGTGAAGATTCTCACCCAGGCAGCCGTCTGACAAGGTTCACCTAACGCCATCTCAATAGGTGAAGTTAACTGCACTGCTGCTATTCGTATGCCGCGTTAGATCACAGGGCTCCTCATTAACTGCCGGGAACATGCTTTCCATGCCCCCGACAGTTAATGAGATGGTGTTGCACATAACACGCCATGGTTTTAGTGCTATTGGCGTGTTAGGCGCAACACCATATTGCCCTTATTTATTTATTTTATTTATTTACATCTCTTATATACCGCACTATTTGCGATCAGCGCGGTTTACATAGAACAAACAATATAGTAAAAAGGCCCCTTAGACTAGACTATCTCTATTTTATTGTATTTATTTATTTTGATTTAGCTCATGCCTTTCCAGTAGTATGAGTGATAAATAAATAATTAAAAGTAAAAAACAATTTTGCAAAATACAAGCAAAATTAGAAAAAACAAATTTGTGAAAACAATGCGGTTAGTGGAAATATATCAAGGAAATAAAAAACAGATCAGACTCTATACAGTAAAAAAGACCCCAACTAACCGACATCCCCAGCCAACAAGGAGGGTGAAAACTAAAGAAAATTTGCTAACTTAAGCACCAGAGGATAGACCAGTAAGAAAGGTAGACCATTTTAAAGGGGAGGTGTAATGGACATCTTCTACAACAGCACTGGGAGCAGGATGCAAATTTAGGAAAGATTTAAGCTATGATGGGTGTCTTCTTGCACTGTGGTAAATAATAAACTTTAACAACAGGTGGGTGGGACTCAGGTTTAACCCCCAAAATGTCTTCTAGGTAACTTTTAAACATGTCTTTAGCAATCACTAGCTGTGATCTGGGGAAATTTATCAGCCGAAGATTAGATATTCGGGATGTATTTTCCGGCTGTTCAATCTTGACTTTCATAGAAGTAGCATCTTTCACCATCCAAACTATCCACACGAACCAAAGTTACTACAATCTCCCCTAATTTTCGATACATCTTCTGAATGCACAATACTATCTTGACGTACATCCTGTAACTTGAGTTTTTAAATCTTGAACATGCGGAAGTAAGACAGCAGTCAGTTGCTTTAAAGCATTCCATATCGACTCCAGGGTTATCTGGACAGGGAGAGAAAGAAAAATGTCCAAAGTTATTCCTCCCGTAAGTCTCTCAATATCAGCCATGCTTCTTTGTGGCACTCCAATCTCATCAGGCAGCTGTCTGTCCTCAGACACCAGATGTTACAGCCAAGGATGGCATCGGAGATCCTGACACCTATAATCCAGGTTTCGGCCCCCATTCCTCCCTCAGTGCACCAGCACTGGCACTGCCAATTAAAGATATTCACTCTGGGGGAGATATGGAGTCACACTTCAAAGGGCGCCGCACCTCCGGAGGGATAAGAATCAACCCTGAAGAGGACGCTGAGCTCACATGCTCCGACACCCAGGGCCAGCCTGCTCGTTGAGCGATAATGTTGTTCACACAGGGCCCCGCGCAAACTCCATTATCGCAGAATGGACGACTGCAGAGGGAGCTGGGGAAGCCTGCACGAGGCACCGGCTTCCTCTGCACAGCAGCCAGCGTGAAGAGCCTTTTCCTTCATGCTGGCGGTTGTTTCTGTGAAGCCGCGAATGCCGGGAGAGGTTAAAGGCAATGCCCTTTAACCTGCCCTTTAACCTTTCCTGGCATTCGCAGCTTCACAGAAACAGCCACCAGTGTGAGGGAAAAGACTTCACGCTGGCGGCTGTGCAGAGGGAGCTGGGGGCCTCGTACAGGCTTCCCCAGCTCCCTCTGCAGCCTCTTAGACGGCCGCGGGGCTCTTTGGAGGAGGGGGGGGGGGGCTAGGACTGGAATCAGGCTTGAGGGGGGCTAGGACTGGAATCATGCTGTGATGGGGGAACTAGGACTGGAATTAGGCTGTGATGGGGGGGGGGGGAACGGACTGAAAATTTGATGCAAACTTGTTATATGTAACCTGTTTGATGTAAACGAGTTTATTGTTCACATGTTATATGTAAACAATGTTCATGTGTTATATGTAAACCGCACTGATCTGAAATAGCGCGGTATATAAAAACAAACAAATAAAATAATAAATAAAATGGGTTGTGATGGGGGGGGGGCTAGCACTGAAAATAGGCTGTGATGGGGGGCTAGGACTGGAATCAGGCTGTGATGGGGGAAACTTGGACTGGAAATGGGCTGTGATGGTGGGGGGCTAGGACTGGAATCAGGCTGTGATGGGGGAAACGTGGACTGGAAATAGACTGTGATGGGGGGGGGGTTAGGACTGGAATCAGGCTGTGATGGGAGGGTAAGCTGGGACTGGAAATGGGCTGTGATGGGAGGGATAGGATTGGAAATGGGCTGATGAGGGCTGGAACAGGATTGGAAGCGAGCTGATGGGAGTTGGAATACGGCTGGAAATGGGCTGATGGGGGAGCTTGGAGTGGAAATGGGCTGATGGGGGGCTGGAATGGAACTGGAAAAGAGCATATGGGGAGCTAGGACTGGAAATGGGCTGATGTGGGGGCATAGGAGAATGGAACTAGAAGGGAGCGGATGCTGGGTGGGTCTAGAACTATAAGGGAGCTTATTTTGGGGGAGGACTAGAAGGGGATGGGGATGGGGAATGAGAATGGAGAGGAAACGATATTTTGTGTGGGAGGGAAGAAAAGTCTACGATGGGCCGGGTATTGAGAGAGTAAGTGGGGATTGAGAATGGAAGGGTGAAATTTGAGTGGATGATAAAGGAATAAGGAAAGAAATGTGGGAAAGAGCAAAAGGGAAATGATCAGTATGTTAAAGCAGATATAGAGAGAGAATGGAAAAAATCTAAAAGTGAAGAAAGGACAAATGGATAGCTTGCAGAAGACAGAAGAAACCAGAAGAAAGTGACTGGAGCAATTGCAACTGAAAAATAAAATGCCCAAACAGAAGGTAGAAAAATACTTTTTATTTTGAATTTATTAATTGGAATACGTCTGGTCTGGGAAGTGTGTATTGCTAACATCTTTGCGTTTTTGTTTAGTGCAAGAGGAAATTACTTTATAGTTTTATTTCTCCAGTGTTGGTACATTTCATGTTTGGCTTTTGGGGTTTCCAGTTTAATTATAATCTTTCTATTTCTAAATTGTGATCCCTTGTTCTTTGTGTGGTGATGGTCTATATCAGGGGTACTCAAATCCAGTCCTGGAGGGCCACGAACCAGTCAGGTTTTCGGGATATCCCTAATGAATATGCATGAGATAGAGTCAAATACAATGGAGGCAGTGCATGCAAATATATCTCATGCATATTCATTAGGGATATCCCAAAAACCTGACTGGTTTGTGGCTCTCCAGGACTGGATTTGAGTACTCCTGGTCTATGTTCTGTGTAACCGAGCTGAGGTATTCTGTTCATGTAGTTTCTGTTTGACAGTCCCACTTGTCCTCTTTCCCCCAGTGAAATGTATTGACATTCTCTAAGAAGTATTAGTCTAATATCTGCAGTGTTGCCTTTTGATAGGTAGGGCTGGTGCTTTGTGAGTCCTGGCAGTGCTGTTATGATAGGGTGGATTTGCTATGGATTCTAAATGATCGTTGTAGTAATTCCTAATGGGCCTGGGGGTTGTCATTGCAATATAGTAATGTAGAAATCTGTTAGTCTTTCTTTATCCAGACACTCATTAAGAGGTATGTTTACTAAAAGCACGTTAATATTATGGAAATATTTATGAAAATGAGGCTCCTTATGCAAATGAGGCCCCACAATTAATCTCCGCACATGGCCCCACACCCCCCTTGGACCGCCCCTGCCGACACTCCCCTATCAGAGACTTCTGCTCTTCCAGCTCCAATCTGCCCTAGCTAAACATGCACAAGAAGAAAACGATCCAAAGGACCAACAGGTAATGGCGCTGGGGAGTATCGGCTAGCCAGATGAATCTTTGCAATTCTCCACTTTCTGCTTCCCCATCAGAAATGTGTGGGAATCACTACTCACTGGCTGCTGCCATCTTGGATCCGCCCCCGCTGAGTATGAGTGTTCTTTAACTAGGAGGCCATGTACTCCTGGAGGAATTCAGGGACCTGCTGGGTGATATACAGTTAAGCTGCCACTGTATGCAAGAGATAATCCCGTGCCATGCTCACCTGTTTCTTTGCTAGGTCCTGAATAAATAGAGAGGAAGCTGCAGACAGCTTGGGGTCTCAGCCTTCTTTTGGCCACTGGAATGCAGAGGGTTCTTCCTTTGCTGGTCTTGCAAGTGACGTAATGGGCTGGAAGAAATCTGGGATGCCAAAGTGAGTTGAGGCCCTTGTGATTCAGTGAAAGAAGATGTTTATGGAGCAGAGCAAGCATCAGAACAGACTGGAAGAACTGTCTTGGGCTCAGAGCAGGGCGAAAGAAGTCTAGTGATCATTTCAACACTATGGGGTATGTTTACTAAATTGCGTTAGTGCAATTCGTGTTAGGAGCCGCGTTAGTGAAAGGAAAGCCAAAAAAGGACATGGGCGGGACATCGTAACCAATAACGCGCGTTATTGTGTGCCGTGCAGCAACGATCGTTACAGCACGTGCTACTGCACGCACGCTTAAGACAGCGCGCAGACACCCAAAGACAGAAACAGAGCTGTAGCACAATGGTTACTACACAGACTGCTGGTACAAGAGTCATGGGTTCGATTCCCCAGTGTGCCTAATGAGTAAGGCTGGCTGAAGCATCCTGTGTAACCCTTTGAAAGCTGACTATAATGTTTTAATCTGCAGGCGGGTTACAGTTTGCATATGTCAGGAAAGGTGTACCCTTCCTATGAAATATGTTCCAATAGTGACGTTCTCTCTGACATGGTCATGTATTATATACCAGTTGATAGGAATATTTAGGCGCACCCTATAAGGCAAAGTGTAAGGCGCGCCCTATAGGGAGCGCCTAAATATTCCTTTCAAATGGCATATAATACATATAATATAGGGTGAAGTGTAATGTGCATCCTATAGGGCGGCGCGTAAGTCGCGCCCTATTGGGCGCCGCGTAAGGCGCACCCTATAGGGCGCCTTTTGAGCTACCCTAAGGTGACAGTACCCTGAGGGTGGTTCTGCTGGCAGCACTAATATACAGTAAAAATAGACAATGCCTAAGACAGCCCTATCAATGAACCCCACTGTGGGTTGTGAACCTATGACCACTGGCTCCATGGGCAGTGAAGTAACCAGTGGGCTAGAGCTGCTAAAAAACACATGGCTGGCTACAGGAGGACTGCATGGCACCACACCCACATTCTTCTGTGGTTACCAGGGAGATTACATACCACCACCCAACGCACTCTCTAGGGCTCAGGGTGGGGGACAGGATCTCCCGCCCACCGATCCACTTTCAACCCTCTGCAATGGTGGCAGTAGAGGGGACCATCACCCCAGTCCCACTCGGGATCAAACACCCTACAGGGCAGGCAATGCAGAGCAGTACACACCCGTACAGCAAGAGCAGACAGACGGCAGGTCTGGAAATGCTCAGCTGTCCCCCACCATTATCTGACATTCTCCAGCAGCAAGCCTCCAGCCGCTGCACCCTGCACGGTGTTCCAGCAAGACACATACTAGCTGCAGACAGTCCGCCAGCTAGTCCATAGTGCATGGTCCTGGAGGAGATGCATGTACCCAGAACAGGGATATCAGCATACACACCAAGCAGATAAGTCCGTGATTGAGCCCCAAAAGGAAACCCATAAATATCACATAAGAGAAATGCTATATAGCACTATGGTGGAACCTAGCCATGCCATGGTCACTGCTCTGTCAGGGTGAGAGTGACCTCCCAGCAGGACATGCTATGGCCACCCTGTCCGTGCAGGTGATACCGGGCACTACAATGTCCAGCCATTGCCCTATGCCCTGTGCAGATGCAGACAGGCCAGGCCAGGCCACCCTATCCAGGCTATTCCCACGGTACCGTGCTCCTCATTTTGCACATTGGCAGGCCAATACTGGCAACAGTGCTAGCAGTGTGGGCTGTGGAGGGTGTTGGAAGCCACCACACACTGGATAGACAGACAAGCACTCCCCACACCTATGCAAGCACTGTGCAACACTAGAGGTGTTGGGCAGCTCAGGCCACCACACCAGGCCTGGGCACAGTGCAGGCATGGCTATGGTACGCAATACTGTAGGAGTCACTCCCCAGGTTGGTAAACACTGTTAGACACAGGACCTGTAGCACACTCCACAGACATCAGAAAGGTTGCTATGATGCAGCTCACTCAGGAGATTGTACTTAACCTAGGAATTGCTATCTGCCAGTGCTCACAGCAACCTTCTGATAACTGTGTAACATATTCCCAGGTTTAGGGTGGCATTACTACAGTATGCATGTGCTAGTATTGGGAGATGCACGCAGAGCCCAAAGTCCTGCCTCTCCAGGAGGCTTTGGATAATGGGGCCTGTGGGTGCGGGTGTGTCTGCCCCTGTTGTCTGCTGCTTTATGGCAGAGGTTCCCAACTCCAGTCCTGCGGTGCCACACACTGTTCGGGTTTTCATGCTGTCCCTCATGAATATGCATGAGATACATCTGCATACCATGGGGGTGGCACATAGAAATGCAGAACAGGCATCTTTATCAGAGGCAGCATGGAACCGGGATGGTGTTTGGCCCTCCAGGACTGCATTTGGAAGGCTCTGCTCTAGGTAATGTGCATGTTTATGGTGTCTGTGCTCTGTAGGGTAAAATGTGGGTGTTTTGGGCATGTTTACGTCATCTGCAAGACCGGTTCTGTCTGTATTAGCCCGTTCTAGTAGTGGGTAAAATATGAGGACTGGGTTGGCGGAAACCACAGCTGGGACTTGAACCTGTGACCCTCTGCTTCTGAATACATTGGTTCTGTGCACTGCACCACCATGTTCTCACAGAGATGGTGCGTTCCCTGGTGATACCATGACTGTTGGTCAGACAGGGCCTGTCTGTTGGAGTGCACTGCACCCACGTGAAGGGGGCTAGGCCACGGTCTGCTCTGGACAGCTGCCACTGCCCCCTCCACCACCAGTATCCCTCAGCCACCATGCTGACATGCCCTTCTGCTGGTGGTGCTGGTGGTGTGCGGTCTCAATCCATCCAGTGTGCAGGTAGGCGGCTGCCTATGGTGCGTGTTCTGGGGTTGGGGTGCCCGCATAGCTGCCCATGCTTTCCCCCAGCACCGCCTGCCAATGTTCCGTGCCATTGGGGGTTCCTGCTGGGTACTATTCCCTGTGATACTGTGGGAAGCACACTCTTGCCCATGTTGGGCCCTCAGCAGTTGCTGTCTGGCTGCTCTACTGTTTCAGCATTCCTATGGGCCAGCTAGGCATCACCCTTGTCCCCACTGTGGCCCAGCTGCACCACAGCATGTGCCGCCTGCAGCCCTCTGTATCCCCTTCTCCAGCATCTGACCGGTTGCCCGTTCCGACATGCCCGCCCTGATGTTGCGGGACATGTGCACGCCATAGGAACCCTTTCCGATGGTGGGGAAGTCCCTGGACAGTGCTATTTCACTGAGGGCCCATGCACCTTGTATGGGGGCGGGGTATGGACCCTTCCGCGGTTTATAAATACATAACTAAAATAAAGAAATACATACATATCTGTTCAATGGAGCTTACTCGGGGGGGGGGGGGTTGATGTTTCTCATTGGTACCACTATTGGCCAGCTTGGCTGCTGTTTTTTTCCAGTTTGTTGGGGTCATTTTCAGTGTTTCTGTGCCCTTTTGTTTTGTGCACATGTATCACACTTATCACCTTTTTTGGTTTCCCTGGCTAGGCTGTACATTGCTGACATTTAAATGGTTTCTCTCCTCTTTAATATGCCTTAACGGCAGGTTTTCATTTGCGTTGGAATTCAGCTCTGAAATTCAGCGCGTTAGTGTAATGGGAGCCTTGGGGGTACCTGCTGGGTAATATCCCCTATGACACTGTGGGACACACACTCGTGCCCATGTTGGACCGTCGTCAGTTGCTGTCTTGCTACTTTACAGTTTCGGCATTCCTATGTGCCACCTAGGCATCTGCCTAGTCCGCACTATGCCCCAGCTGGACCACAGCATGTGCCACCTGCAGCCCCCTGTATCCCATTTACAGCATCAGTACAGTTGCCCTTTCCTATGTGCCCACTCTGTTGTTGCTGCACATGTGCACGCCATAACAAACCTGCCCAATCTAAACGACAGAAACCCTGATCAGCGCTATTTCAATGTGGGATCATTCACTTTGTAGGTAGGGGGACAGAGCATAGACCCTTCCAAACATGACATCTTAATTTTTATGCTTTGTCAGTAGTGTTGCTTTATGTTTATTATTAATATCACTCTTGGGCAGCTTAGTTATTGGGATTTTAAATGTGGTTCTGGTCATTTTATATGTTTATTTGCCTTTTTGTTTCCTGCACATGTATCACTACTATCACTTTTCTGGGTTTCCCTGCCTTTCCTACACATTGCAGACTTAAATGGTTTCTCTTTCCTGCAAATGTGCCTAACGTGAGGGTTTCACTGGCGTTAGTTTTCAGACCCAGATTTCACAGCATTAGTGTGCCTGGAGCCTCTCTCCACCCAGTCTCCGCCCATTGACCCCTTCTCTCTGCCCTCTGGGAAGCCTTACTCCACCCTTTAGACCCAGATTTCACAGCGTTAGTGTGCCTTGACGCCGCCGCCGCGTTATCATGCAATAATACGATAACGTCACTTATTGCGTGATAATACCACCGCTGCGATGTTAAGACGGTTTAGTAAACATACCTGTGTGTGTGTGTGTGTGTGTGAGTATTTGTTGGGGGAGAGGAAGGGGCACATTAATCATCATTGGTGGGAAGATAAGGGAGGGCAAAGATTGACTTCATCTTTGCATGGGGTGAATATTTTTTGCAGCTCTTCCTAATATCTTTTTGGAAGCATGAAAACACACAAAATGATGACAGAATATATCCTGTAATGATTGTAGATTTTCATATTACACTGCTACTGGATCTCTATTTGCCATCTCAATCTCAAAACCAGTGGGGCTGCATTGATCTCTATGTTTGTGTAGTTGATTAGCTTTTCTATATACTGAACTCTGCTTTGAATGAACAGGTAGATGGTTGCCTCTTGCTTTCTGTTTTGGAAAGCTTGAAATTAAGAACAAAATATGTTAGAACAAAATGGAAAATAATCCTAAAAAATCATTTAGTAGAAAACACATTACAGAATAAAATGAACAATTTCTTGACAAAAAGACTTGAATACTTTACACATCTGCAAAAATGGACAGGTTATCAGAAAAAGCATCATGTTTCTTCCAGTTTTCCATTTCTTCAACAGGTTTCTAGTCATCAAATTGGTCCAGGAGAAAGCTTTATCCTTTGAAGATGTTGTTACCTTTTATTAGATCAACATAAGTGTAGCTGGCATTGCTGGGGAATGTCTGAACAGCTGATGCGATCCTGAGGGTTTAGGTCAACAGGTGTTGTTAATGGACCTCAGGTGGTTCTCTAGTCATAAAGATGTATTTGAAAAGCTGGGGCTTCCATAGTGTCAAACAACATGGAACGTGTGTTTCCAACTTCTCTTAACTTTACTACATCGAAGGGGTGACATATGCTTCATTTTACAAGACCAATGAGTTTTACAAGTTCTCACAGTCTGGAATGGTTTCACCTGGACTCGGCAATGAAGTATTTCTGGAAGCAGCTGGGCCTTCATACAATCTATGAAGCTCTGCTCTCAGGGTTTGCTCTGACTGAGGTGGTGGGATAGGAGTGTTGATTTAAAGCCTTTGGAATTTGAAACACCCTCTTGGGGTTACAGAACAAAGACACATCCACTACAGTTTGTGTTGTTCAGAATTGCATTTAGTCGATAGAAAACACATTTCCTGCAAGTTATAACCATAAAATAAATCCAGTAAGTCATATACCCAGTTAATCGGAAAACAGGAGCTTCCTCTGTCTCCTCCAAAAGTCTCCTAGCTATTGAAAGGCGGTTCAGCAAAGTAAATAAACATAGACCTAAATGTCAATAGGAATTCATCAGGTACAGCAAGAAGACTTCCAAAGACTGGAATCCACTTCATCAGATGCAAAAAATGTGGTTCAGGAGGTGGGTAAATATACATGAAAATGGATTGGGGAGTGGGGGAGATAAAGAGTATAGAGAAGGCACTGAAAAGTGAAGGGCAAGGTGTAGAAAGGGAGTGATATCAGCAGAATAGTCTGGTTAACTAACATTTGTGGAGAGTGAGAGAAACTAAGGATAGGCAGATCTGGAAATGGTTAAGTCCACTCACTCCTGTACTGTATCTGACAAAGTGGACTCTGGTCCTCTAAAGCTCACGCCTCGATATATTGGTTAGTCTATAGGGTGCCACCTGCCTCTGTCATTTTTGCTATTCCAATGTATATTACATTTTCAAATGCCTTAGGACAATATGATAACACATCTTTTCCTAAATAGACAAAAAACCTGTTAAATATATAAATATGATTGATTATATTACAAACAAGATTGCTGCTGTGGGCCTTTTATGAAAATAAACACTGCTGTGTTATTGGGGACTATTGTGACTTCTGTTTGGGTTGGGGGAGGATCCTTGGGGCTTTTGTCATGCAATTTTCTCTTGTTTTCCTCAACACAGTTTAAAGGCAGGCACTAAGCCCACGAATTAAGCTGCACTGAGAATGAGAAACTATTCCTTTGAACACTGTTTATAGTTTGTGTTAGAAACTTAGAAGAAGACAACAACACTTTTGCTTTAGTGTTGTTTCAAAGCTAAAACTCCTCTCCTTTTGAATCAACACTCCCTTGAACATGCCAACCCTTAGGTCATGTAAAGGTACATACATAACTTCTTGTCACCATGCATAATTTTATTCATGGGGTAATTTTCTAAGAGGCCTTTTATGCATGTACAACAAAGTATATGCGCAAAGAATCCTTCATAACATTACCCCAATATACTCCATGTTGCAACAGCTGCTCCCCCTCTTCTTCCAAGGGATTACAGAATCCGAGACAGCAGGCTTTATTAGAGGTAGTCTTGTCAGACAAATCTGATTGATTTCTTTGACTGGGTGACCAGAGAATTGGATCGGAGGAGAGTGCTAGATGTGGAATACTTCAATTTTAGCAAAGTCTTTGACACCATTTTGAATTGGCAACTTATAAAAAGAGTGCCTTTGGGAGGGATCCTAAAGTGACAGACTAGGTAGGAAGTGGTTGAGTGGGAAGCACCAGAGGGTAGTAGCAAATGGAGTTCACTCGGAAAAGGGTGTTACTAGGGATTGGCGCTTGGTCCTGTTCCTTTTAACATTTTTGTAAGTAATATTATATAAGGTCTGTGGGGACAGGTATGCCTCTTTGCAGATGATACCAAAATATGCAACAGGGTAGACACCCTGGAAGGTGTGGATAACATGAGGAGGGATCTAGCAAAGCTTGAAGAATGATTGAGAATTTTGCAGCCAAGATTTAATGGTAAAATATGAAAGATCATGCATTTGAACTGCAAAAAGTCAAGCGAGTGGTACAATATTTATTTGTTTATTATGTTTATTTATTTATTTATTTATTTAACCAGTTTTCTATACTACCTTACCCTTCAATCAAAGTGATTTACATTATGTAATTACTACAAACAGGTACTGGATATATAGGGGATGAAGTACTTCAGTGTACAAAAGAAGAGTAGGACCTGGAAGTGATCATATCAGATTATCATAAACTGGCCAAACAGGTAGAAAAGGAGATGGCAAAAGTCAGAGGATGCTTGGGTGCATAGGGAGAGGAATAACCAGTAGGAAAAAGGAGAGTATAGTGCCTTTGTAAAAGTCTCTAGTGATACCTCATTTGGAGTACTGTGTACAATTCTGGAGACGGCACCTTCAAAAAGATATAAACAAGATAGAGTCAGTGCAGAGAGCAGCTACTAAAATGATCAGTGGTCTCTGTCATAGAGCATATAGGGACAGGCTTAAAGATCTCAATATGTATACTTTGGAGGAAAGGCGGAAGAAGGGCAATATGAGAGAGACATTTAAATACCTCAATGGAATAAATACACAGGGGGGTGGCCTTCTTCTAGTTGAAAGGAAACTCTGGAACGAGGGGTCATAAGATGAAAGTAAAAGGCATGGATTTAGGTGTAATCTGAGGAAATATTTCTTTGTAGAAAGGGTGAGGTATGGATATAAAGGTGGTGGATGGTGGAGACAAGAACTGCATCTAAATTTAAAAAAGCATGGGACAAATACAGAAGACCTCTGAGGGAGACAATGGGATTATAGAAATGTATCTCTCTTATGGGGGGGGGGGGCGCAGAGTGAATAGGCTATATAATCTTTATCTGCCATCATTTTCTATGTTTCTATGTAATTTGTATGTTAACATACATGAAATTAATTTTGTGCACTAAGGGGTATGTTTACTAAAGCGTCTTAATGTTGCAGCGGTGGTATTATCGTGCGGTAAGTGACGTTAGCGCGCGATAATGTAACATTATTGCGCGATAACACAGCGGCGGCGTTAAAGGCACTCTTACGCTGTGAAATCCGGCTCTGAAGGGTGGAGCAAGGCTTCCAGGAGGGCGGAGAGAAGGGGTCAATGGGCGGAGAGTGGGAGGGGAGAGGCTCCAGGCACACTAACGCTGTGAAATCTGGGTCTGAACACTAACGCCAGTGAAACCCTCGGGTTAAGGCACATTTGCAGGAAAGAGAAACCATTTCAGTCAGCAATGTACAGCAAAGCCAGGGAAACCCAAAAACGTGATAGTAGTGATACATGTGCACGGAACAAAAAGGCAAATAAACACAGAAAATGACCTGAACCACATTTAAAATCCCAATAACCAAGCTGGCCAAAAGTGATATTAATGATAAACATAAAGCAACACCACTTACAAAGCTCAAAAAATAAGATATCATGTTTGGAAGGGTCTATTCTCTGTCCCCCTACAAAGTGAACGATCCCACATTGAAATAGTGCTGATCAGGGTTTATTCACATCTATATTGGGCAGGTTTGTTATGGCATGCACATGTGCAGTAACAGCAGGGTGGTCATGTAGGAAAGGGCAACTGTACAGATGCTGGAAATGGGATATAGAGGGCTGCAGGTGGCACATGCTGTGGTCCAGCTGGGGCACAGTGCGTGTTAGGCAGATGCCTAGGTGGCACATAGGAATGCTGAAACTGTAAAGCAGCAAGGTAGCAACTGACGAGGGTCCAACATGGGCACGAGTGTGTGTCCCACAGTGTCACAGGGGAGGTTATCCAGCAGGAACCCCCAAGGGCACATAACATTGGCAGGTGGTGTGGGGTGGGGGGGCGCGCATGTCCATGTAGGCACCCCTACCCGAGAACCCACACCATAGGCAGCTGCCTACCAGCATACTGGATGGCTTGGGACTGCGCACCACCAGCACTACTGGCATAATGGCATGGCAGCATGGTGGCGGAGGGGTGCTGGTGGCGGAGGGGGCAGTGGCATCTGCCACAGCAGATCATGGCCTAGCCCCGTTTAGGTGGGTGCCGTGCACTGCAACAGAAAGGGTCTGTCTGACGAATAGTCATGGTATCCCCAGGGAATGAAACTGTCCCTGTGGCAACAGTATGGTGCAGTACACACAGCCAGTGTGTTCATGAGCAGAAGGTCACAAGTTCAAGTCCCAGCTGTGGCTCCTGCCAACCCAGTCCCCATATTTTACCCAGTACTAAACATGGTAATAAAGACGGAACTTTTATTGCAGATAACATAAACATGCCTAAAACGCCTACATTTTACCCTACAGAGCACAGACACCATAAACATGTGCAATACCTAGAGCAGAGTTTCCCAACTGCAGTCCTGGAGGGCCAAACACCATTCAGGTTTCATGCTGTCTCCAATAAATATGCCTTTGCTGCATTTGTATGCGCCGCCCCCATGGTATGGAAATGTATCTCATGCATATTCATTAGGGACAGCATGAAAACCCGAAGAGTGTTTGGCTCAGCAGGACCGGAGTTGGGAACCTCTGCCCTAGAGCAGTGGCCAACAGGGGCATAAACACCCACACCCACAGGCTCCACTATCCAAAGGCTCATGGACAGTAAAGATGTTGGGCCCTGTGCGCAGCAGCATCTCCCAATACTAGCACTTGCATACCTTAGCAATGCCGCCCTAAAACTTGGGAATATGTTACACATATATCAAAAGGTTGCTATGATTAATGGCAGATAACAATTCTTAAGTTAAGCACAATTTGCTGATAGAGCTGCATCATAGCAACCTTTCTGATATCTGTGGAGTGTGTTTCAGTTTTGGTTTCTGACAGTGTTTACCACCCCGGGGAATGACCCCAACAGTATTGCGTACCATAGCCATGCCTGCACTGTGCCCAGGACTGGTGTGGTGGCCAGGGCTGCCAAAAGCCTTTATATTTGCACAATGCTGGCATAGGTGTGGGAGTGTGTGTCTGTCTATCCAGTGTGTTGTGGCTGCCTACACCTTACTCAGCCCACACTGCTTGCACTGTTTCCAGTGTTAGCCTGCTAATTGTGCATAATGAGGAGCAAGGTACTGTGGGTATGGCCCGGACAGGGTGGCATGGGCAGGATGCATTTGCACAGGGTATAGGGCAATGGCTGGGACATTGTAGTGCCCGTCCACCACCTGCACGGACAGGGTGGCCACAGCATGTCCTGTTGGGAGGTCACTCTCACCCTGACTGAGCAGTGACCACGGCATGGCTAGGTTCCCCCATAGTGCTATATAGTATTTCTCTCAAGTGATATTTATGGGTTCTCTTTTTTTGGGGCCCAATCAGTGATTTATCTGCTTGGTGGGTGTGCTCACATCCCCATTTTGGGTGCACACATCTTCTCCAGGAACATGCACTATGGACTAGCTAGCAGACTGTCTGCAGTTAGTATGTGTATGGCTGGAACACCTTGCAGGTTGGAGAATGTCAGATGGTGGTGGGGGGCAGCTGAGCATTTCCAGGCCTACTGTCTGTCTGCCATTGCCTTATGGATGTGTACAGATCTGCATTGACTGCCCTGTAGGATGCCTGTTCCCCAGCAAGACTGGGGTTGATGGTCCCCTCTACTGCCACCATTGCAGGGATGTAGAATGTGGATCTGTTGGTGGGAAATCCTGTCCCCCAATCGGGCCACTAGACCACCAGGGATCATTTTATTGTGGGGCATGGCCCCCGACAGTATTTCGATGGCATCGGGAAACTATATCAACAACTACAACAGTCCCCTTTTTTCCTTTAGAGATCCTCTGTGTTTGTCCCATGATTTTTTGACTTCAGATACTGTCCTCATCTCTACCACCTCCACTGGGAGACTATTCCACGGATCCACCACTCTTTCCGTAAAGAAATATTTCCGCATATCACTCCTGAATCTATCCCCCTTCACCCTCATCCCATGTCCCCTCGTAGCATAATTTGCTTTTAATTGAAAGAGGCTCTCCCCCTGTACATTTATGCCACGGAGGTAATTAAACATCTCAATCATATCACCTCTATCCCACACCTTTCCTCTAAGGCAGTGGTTCTCAACCTTTTTTGTACCGTGACCCCTTTTACCATTGGTCAACTTGTGATGACCCCCCAATGATAAAATCAAATGCATCTCTCTTCCTTTACCGTTAACGCATTGTCGCTGTAATTATTTGTTGAATTATTAATATATTATAGGCCTTTGCATTATGTTTTTATTTATAAAATTTACTTATTTAAACCACAATAATTAATCCCAATAAAAAGTAACAATATTTGATTTCAAAATTATTCTGATTTTGTAGTCAAATCACTAATATGAAATAAAATTATTTTTTCTACCTTTGTTGTCTGACCAATTTATTCTCTGATCATGCTGGTCCCGATCTGAGGCTTCAGCTTTCCTGTCTTCTCTTAGCTCTCTTTCTGTGGTCTATGGTCCATCTGCCATTTCTTATCTCTTCTTTCGTTTTCTTCACTTCTTTCCATCAGCCTATTTCCAGTCCCAGTAACCCTCCCCAGTATCAGCCCCTTTCCAGTCCTCACTCCCAATACCTTCCAATGTCAGCTTGCATTCACATGACTGCCACTGGTGTCCATTCCCTTCCAGTCCCCCTCCTTCCCCACTGACCAGTCCCTTCTAGTACAAATACCATGGCAGCCCCTCTCAGATCTACTCCCTTCCAGTTCCATTCTCCCATCCCCTCGTATCAGCCTATTTGTAGCCTTAGCCCCCAGTTTTCTTCCAGGGCCAGCAGCTCTATCCTCCCCTCCCCACAATCAGCCCATTCCCAGTCGAAGCCCCCCAATCATCTCACTTCCATTGCTAGTCCTCCCTCAACCCCATTACCAGTGCTAGCCTACCCTAATCAGCCCAATACCAGTCCTACCCCCATCAGCTCATTACCAGTCCTAGCCTCCACTAATCAGCCCATTTCCAGTCATAGCCCCCCGATCAGCTCATTTCCAATGCTAGCCTCCCATCAGTCCATTACCAGTCCTACCCCACCCCATCAGCCCATTACCAGTCCTAGCCTCCCCTAATCAGCTCATTTCCAGTGCTAGTATCCACTCAACCCCATTACCAGTGGTAGGCTCCCCTAATCAGCCCATTACCAGTCCTACCCCCATCAACCCATTACCAGTCTTACCCCCCCATCAGCCCATTACCAGTCCTAGCCTCCTCTAATCAGCCCATTTCCAGTCCTAACCTCACCGATCAGCTCATTTCCAATGCTAGCCCATCAGTCCATTACCAGTGCTACCCCCCGATCAGCCCATTACCAGTCCCAACACCCCCTTGATCAGTCCATTCCCAGTCCTAGCCTTCCCTAATCAACCCATTACCAGTCCTAGCCCCCCCATCTGCCCATTACCAGTGCTAGCTCCCCCATCAGCCCATTATAATCCTAACCCGCACTGTCTCTCCCCTCTGTCCAGCATTTATCCCCTGTCTGTCCAGTATGTCCCTCTGTCTCTCCCCTTTGTCCATGTCAGCCCCCTTCCCTCCCTCCCTCCATGTCAGCCCCCTCTGTCCATGTCAGCCCCCTCCCTCCATGTCAGCCCCCATATGTCCATGTCAGCCCCCCTCCCTCCCTCCCTCCATGTCAGCCCCCCTCTGTCCATGTCAGCCCTCCCTCCATGTCAGCCCCCCTGTCCATGTCAGTCCCCTCCCTCCATCCATCCATATCAGCCCCACTCCCTCCCGCCCTTCCTCTCTCCATCCATGTCAGCCCCCCCTACGTCCATGTCAGCCCCCCTCTGTCCATGTCAGCCCCGTTGCAGGTTCCCTGCCCCCTCCTCCCCTCTTCCCATGTCTGCCTCCTTCTTCTGAAGCCGCGGCTCCCTATCTCTTAGGGAACCGCGGATGGGCCTGTGAAGCCATTGCGGAGCCTTCCTGTCTCTAAACGGGCTCCGTGCAGCATTATCCCGCCTCCAAAGGAAGTGGTAAACAACTTCCTTTGGAGGTGGGACAATGCTTCACGGAGCCCGTCGAGAGACAGGAAGGCTCCGCAATGGTTTTACAGGCATAGCCGTGGTTCCCTAAGAGGCAGGGAGCCACGGCTGCATTAGAAGGGAGGCAGTGAGTTTGCCACTGCAGAGAAGCGGACTCGGCAGCAGCAGCAACTTGTGTGCTTTTTAAAAAAAAATTTTAACTTGGCGGAGTGAGGTGACCCCTCTAAATTCTGTGGCAACCCCCGTGGGGGTCGCGACCCACAGGTTGAGAACCGCTGCTCTAAGGTGTACATATTAATATCCTTAAGTCTGTCCTCATATGCTTTATAATGAAGACCACTAACCATTTTAGTAGCCACCCTCTGTACCGACTCCATCCTGTTTATATCCTTTTGAAGATGTGGTCTCCAGAATTGCACACTATACTCCAAATGAGGTCGCACCAAAGACTTATACAGAGGCACTATCACCTCCTTTTTTCTGCTAGCCATTCCTCTCTGTATGAACCCAAGCATCCTTCTAGCTTTTGCCATCGCCTTTTCTACCTGTTTGGCTACTTTAAGATCATCAGACACAACCACGCCTAGGTCCTGCTCTTCTTTAGTGGACAAAAGTACTTCACCCCCTGTACTATATTGCTCCCTTGGATTGCTGCAGCCCAAATGCATGACCTTAGATTTTTTAACATTAAATCCCAGTTTCCAATTTCTAGACCATTCTTCAAGCTTAGCTAGATCCCTCCTCATGTCATCTACATCTTCCTAGGTGTCTACTCTATTGCAGATTTTGGTATCATCCGCAAAAAGGCAAACCTTACCCGACAGCCCTTCTGCTATATCACTAACAAAGATGTTAAAAAGAATTGGACCAAGGACAGATCCCTGGGGCACACCACTGGTAACATCCTTCTCCTCAGAGTGAGCTCCATTTACCTGTACTCTTTGATGCCTCCCACCCAACCAGTTTCTAATCCAAGCAGTAACTTTAGGGTTTAACCCTAGGGTGCTCAGTTTGTTTATAAGTCGCCTGTGAGGAACATTGTCAAAGGCTTTACTAAAATCTATATACACCACATCTAGGGCTCTCCCTTGGTCCAACTCCCTGGTCACCGAGTCAAAGAAATCAATCAGATTTGTCTGACAAGACCTGCCTCTAGTGAATCCATGCTGCCTCAGATCCTGTAATCCGCTGGACTCCAGAAACCTCACTATTTTCTCTTTCAGCAGCGTTTCCAATAATTTACTCACCAACGAAGTTAAACTAAGCAGCCTGTAGTTTTCAACCACATCCTTATTTCCGCTTTTGTGTAAAAGCACCACATGAGCCTCTCTCTAGTCCTTTGGCACCACTCCCGACTCCAATGAGGCATTGAAAAGGTCAGTCCCTGGAGCTGTTAGAACTTCCCCAAGTTCCCTCAGTATTCTAGGGTGTATCCCATCCGGTCCTATTGCTTTGTCTACTTTAAGTTGAACTAGTTTCTCACGAACACAGTCTTCTGAAAATTGTTCAAGATGTCCCTCGCTTCTGTTCCTATTTATGGGTGTTTTCTGAGGTCCTGCTCCTGGTTCTTCATCTGTGAACACAGAACAGAAATATTTGTTAAGCATATTCCTCCCCTTCACCCTTGAGTCTGACAATACCACTTTTGCCCTTCCTCTTCTCACTAACATATCTGAAAAATGTCTTATCCCCCCATTTTATTGCATTGGTTATTTCCTCCTCTTTTTGAATCTTTGCTTTCCTGACTACTCTGCTAGCTTCTCTAAGTTTTTCCAAATATAGATGCCTGTCTTCCTCTCTCTGTGATCTCTTGTATTTCATGTATGTGCCATTAATGTGCATTAAGTCATCTATTTTCAGGGATTTACCCACATACTTTAGATGGTTGTGATTCTGTAAGCAGATGCATTCTGTCTGATCGTGCCTAACTTCAGTGTGGCATGCACAGGGGTGAGGTTTGTGCAGGGTATAAGTGGAACACAAATTTGCTTGTATAAGTTATAATTTATTTATTTATGGATCATATATACCGCCTTTCCATTATCAAGGCAGTTTACATTAAACAAAGAACCAAGAACTATTACATGTAACACAGTCTTAGAACTTGAACCATAAACTAGGGGGGATGTTTACTAAAGTGCGGTAAACGTGACTAACGCGCGTTATACGATGTTAACGACCGTAAGTGTCGTATAACGCGCGTACCGACGCGCTAACGACCGTTAACGTAATACTACGTGCGTTTACCGTAGTTAACGATCGTAAAGCTCCGCAGCGCGTTAAAACAGCGCAGAAGGTGGAGAGTGGGCGGAGATAAGGGGTCAATGGGCGGAGAGTGGGCGGGGAGAGGCTCCCCTCATACTAATGCGCTGAATTTCAGAGCTCAATTCCAACGCGAATGAAAACCTGTCGTTAAAGGCATTTAAAGGGAAGAGAAACCATTTCCGTCAGCAATGTACAGAAAAACCGGGGAAACCCACAAAACGTGAGCAGTGTGATACATGTGCACAGAACAAAATTTCGCATAAAACGTTAAAAATGACCACAGGAAACATTTTAAAAAGCATAATTCAGCTGGGCAACAGTGATAGCAATGGGCAACAAGGAACAACACTCCCTGGAAAGCACCAAAAAAAAAAGAAATGATGTGTGGAAGGGTCTACGCTCCGCAGACCCTTTTAAAGATCATTTCATTGTAATGGAGCTGTCCTGGGAGTGTTGTGTAATGTTTCCCAATGATATCATTGTTGCCCAGCTTGGTTATGGGTGTGTGCCCCTTTTGTGAGGTCTTTTCTGAGGTTTATGTGCACCTTTGTCTGCATACAAGGTAAATGAGGCCACAGTAAACCTGTTGCAGAGCAGGGTTTCTGACTTGTCAGGCCGGTTTAACTAACTCCAGGGACTGCACTGTCTCTGTGGCCACAGTGTGATGCAACAGACACAGCCAGTGCCTGTAAGACCAGAGGGTCACAGGTTCAAATCCCAGCTGGGGCTCCTGCCAACCCAGTCCCCATAGTTTTACACCCACCACTAAACAGTGATAGTAAAGACACTCCTTTATTGCAGAGAACATACGCATGGCCTATATTTTACCACACCAAACACAGACACCAGAAACAGGCACATTACCTAAAGCAGAGTCCCGCAAATGCAGTCCTGGAGGGCCCCACACCATTCCGGTTTCATGCTGCCTCTAATAAAGATGCCTGTGCTGCATAGCTATGCACCACCCCCATGGTATGCAGATGTAGCTCATGCATATTTATGAGGGACAGCATGAAAACCCGAACAGTGTTTGGAACACCAGGACTGGAGTTGGGGAACTCTGCCGTAAAGCAGCAGCCAACAGGGCCACACACCCACCCACAGGCCCCATTGGCCAATGCCACCTGGAGAGGCAAGACATTGGGCCCTGCCTGTATCTCCCAATACTAGCAGTTGCATACCTTAGCAATGCCACCCTACACCTGGGTATATGGTGCACAGCTATCAAACGTTTCCTATGATAACTGGCAGATATCAATTCCTACGTTAAGCACATTTTGCTCATTGAGCTCCACCATAACAATCATTCTGATGTCTGCGATGTGTGTGCTGCAGGTCTGGTCTCTGACAGTGTTCACCACCCTGGGGAGTGACCCCCCAACAGTCTTGTGTACCATATCCATGCCTGTACTATGCCCAGGACTGGTGTGGTGGGTATGGCTGCTGACCACCTCTATAGTAGCACAATGCTGGCATAGGTGTGGGAGTGGCTGTCTGTCTATCCCAGAGGTTCTCAACTCCAGTCCTGGAGGGCCAACCACCATTCAGGTTTTCAGGCTGTCCCTAATGAATATGCATGAGATACATTTGAATACAGTGGGAGCAGTACATGCAAATGTATCTCATGCATATTTATTAGGGACAGCCTGAAAACCTGAATGGTGGTTGGCCCTCCAGGACTGGAGTTGGGAACCTCTGGTCTATCCAGTGTGTGGTGGCTGCAAACACCTTCCACAGCCCACACTGCCAGCAATGTTGCCAGTATTGGGCTGCCAATGTGCATAATGAGGAGCAAGGTACCATGGGTATAGGCCGGACAGGGTGGCCTGGCCAGGGTGCATCTGCACAGGGCATAGGGCAGTGACAGGCACGTTGTAGTGCCCGGCCACCACCTACACAGACAGGGTGACCTCAGTATATCCTGCTGAGAGATCACTCTCATCCTGACTGTGCAGTGACCACAGCATGGCTAGGCACTCCCATAGTGCTATCTAGTATTTCTCTCATGTGATAAATATGGGTTTCCCTTTGGGGCCCAGTCACTGATGTATCTGCTTGCTGTGTATGCTGACATCCCAGTTCTGGGTGCAGGCATCTCCACTGGGCACTAGCAGACTGTTTGCAGCTGGTAGGTGTTGTGATGGAGTGGCTTGCAGGGTGCAGTGGCTGATGGCTTGCACCAGGGGAATATCAGATAGTGGTGGGGTGCAGTATGCCATATCCAGGCCTAATGTCTGTCTGTTTTTGTGGTATGGCTGTGTACAGAGCTGCATTGACTGCCCTGTGGGGTGTCTATTCCCCAGCAGGACTGTTAATGTTGCAGGGAGGTAGACTGTGGATTTTTTGATAGGAGACCCTGTTTGCCACCCTCAGCCCTGGGGGAGGGGGTGTGGTGGTGCATGGGGGCTACACCTGACTGAAACAGACAGAGATGTCCAAGGTGTTCCTGCAGAAACTACCTATCTCACACAGTAACACTGCTTTGGACCTGCGCCATGGCCTCTTTCAGCCATGGACGGTGCTGTGGACCTAGTGCTTGGCGCCTCACTGCACCCTCAGGGTGAGCACAGTACCCGCACAATGTGACGGTGTGTAGCTACTCTGTGCCAGTACAACACACGGTCAGTACCCCCTATCAGGCCGAGGTGCTGTGGGGGTGCACATGGTCAGTTCCCCCTACCAGGCCGAGGTGCTGTGGGGGTGCATTCCCCATGGTGTGTATCTGTGGACAGCTGATTTGCATGTGCAGTGCATCATGGGTGTGACTGGCACAATCCAACCCTGTGAAACTCCAGCACCTGCTCACAGGCTCTGATAAACCATAGGCCATCACACGTACATCTGTTAGCATAATGCATAGGTGCCAGACACCCTACAGAGTCTGTAATATAAGATGCCCACACTGGTAAAAACACACGTACCCACGCACGTAAAAACCCACGTACCCACGCATGTAAAAACACACGTACCCACGCACGATTGTACGCGCGCAGCTACGCACGGGGCTACGCACGTACCAATGCACGCAACCTCGCACGCACCAACGTACGTGGCTAGGCACACTCCGAGGGTGTTTTTCTGACACCAATACTCAACATAACGAAAAACATGCCTCCTCTTTCCCTCTGTAATGTACAGGGTGATGCCTGGGACAGCCTTCTGCGTTAGGCACACTGGGGACTCGAACCCATGCTGCCTGTAACAGCGGTCAGTACCGTAACCATTGTGCTACAGCTCTGTTTCAGTGCTTTGTGTCTGTACGTCTTCTTACGTTTAACCCGCTGTAACGTGCCACGGCGCCCGGTAACGCTCGTTAATTTTTTTAACGCGCGTTAGTGGTGACGATGTACCGCCCATGTCCTTATTTGGGGTTTCTGTCACTACCGCGGCTCCTAACGCGAATTGCACTAACGCAGTTTAGTAAACATACCCCTAGGTTACATTTAACATTGCACACTGATCAAAATGATTTACATCTGATTTTGAACTTATTTACATGTATATTTATGTAGTTCAGTCTTAAGTCCTTTGTATATTCTAATTTATGTGGTGCCTAATTTGCGTGCATCTTTACCCCAGTTACACCGCTATTATATAAAGGATGTGTGTAGTTCACTTTATAAAACAGGCCTTATATACACACATGCTAAGGTGTGTTAACTCTGCAAGAGTTTATGAAATTACCTTCCACAGGGAGAAATTTTATAAGAAGCCGACTCGATTTATGCTCATAAATCTAGTTATTTTAGTCATATACATTCACAAGTGGCCACTTATATGCATAAATGATGCAGTTGTGATTCTGTAAATACGTGTGCCATTTGATCGCACATACTTTCACTGTGGGCATGCGCAGAGGTAGAATTTAGGTAGAGCACAGGGTTATGTGCATAAATTATAAAATATTATAATTTACACATAGGCCCTCATTCCAGGACATGAATAAGGGCTGTCTTCATGCGGCATGAACGTGTAAAGTGGTGTATATATCCCCCACCATACTCCACAACAGTGCTGACATGCATGTTCTGTGCACTAGCACGGGGAGCTAAGAACATGGGTGGGAGAGGGTGGAACAGGAGTGTGGCCAGCCGCCATAACGTAGAAAGCCTATTCCTAAATGGGCCATGTACATATGATGTGTAATCCCGAAACGTCCATGTCAGACCTGCTAAAACCAGGTATAAAGCTCTGACTTAGAAAAAATCCAGCTCTACCCTGTAATGTGTCTCATAGAGGTGAATGGATGCGACAGGTCGGGTCTGAAGTTGGGCCACTGCAGACAGGACAAATACAAGATGCATGCAGAAGGTACAGGGAACAGAACTGAATGACTGTCATAGGGGTAATGAAACATAACTAAAGAGACGTGCAGCAATACAACTAACAAAAGTAGTATCCTACCATGCCATGCACCTATGTGTTATGTGTGGCAAAGGAGACAATCCACGGGATGCCAACAAAACAAGGCACTCAGATGGGACTGCAGAGTCAGGGAGAGTATGGATGTGAACAGGGAAATGATACCCTTTGTGGTGAGAATGGGAAAGCGGATATGTAGCCCTGGTACCCTGTGTGCATATGTTATGTCATATCTGATATGTACAGGTACTGGACAGCCCTCTGCGAAAACATATTTCTGTAGCAAAATGTGAGAGAGGGTGTGGGTGAGGTATGAGGGGTACACTAGAGAGAGCTGGTCTTGGCATCAGCAGGGCAGGGGGCACATGAAAGCCTGGCTAGTACCTGGACAGTATGGATGTTACCAGGTGTCAGTGTGCTGAGACATGCAAAGCCACAGAGGGCCCACCACAGCAAATGTCAAAAGATAAGGGCAGCAAAGACAGGGGTCCCCTATAATAGGGGTAGCCAACATAGCAAAAAGCACTGAAGAAAACATTGCAAACAGCACTGATGCATGCATCTGATGCAGTGTGCTGTTGAGCAGGTATTAGTGAGGATGCGTGTCCACCTTAAGCCAAAGAAGGCAGGTCTGTACAGATGACCAGTTAGAAATCACTGTGATTGGCTCGGAATGCGATTTATCATGTGATGGTAGCTAAGTTCCGGCATACATGTTGAGCGTTGCAATCCCGAACCACACAGGTGTGTGATGAGTCTAGCCAGTGGCCCACAGGGCATGAGGGGGACAGAGACATGGCCAGGCTGATGCAGCTGCAAAAGCACAGTGTTAGTAATGTCCACTATGCAGCAACACACTGTTGGCTGTGACGGCTAGCCCAGGAGATGCATGTTCTACCAAAGAGGTGTGACATCAGCAGGTATAGTGTGGGACATGCAGGATCTTAAATGCCCAACATTCTAGAATAAGGTATGTGCATGGACGTCCCAAACCATTCCCCATGTCCGAGGGCTGGGGCGGCTAAAAGCACCTGCATGAACCTTACAGAACATGTCTCTGCAGTGTTGGGTGCAAATGGGCATCGTGTGCACCATAGACATATCCCTGGGCCACACATGCACGCAATGCAACTGTAGCATGATAGATGACCAGGGGAATCCATGTCCACACCATGGGCCTGTCCAAGACACCCTCTCGGAATGCCCCCCCCTGGGGAATGTGAACATGGCATACTGCTTGACAGCAATGTGACAGCGAAGAGGGCAAACCGATGTGAATGGCAGTCCACACATGTCAGTGATGCTGCTGTTATATGGGCACACCTCTGAAAGAACCCCTAAACATGTCTGTGGAGATGTGTGCCACAAGGCATACATGATGTATATAACAAATGAACAAAGAGGATGCAGAGAGAAAGAGCTGTGCCCTATAACTGTGAAGTGTTCCACCATGATCATGTTACCACATATGTTAGCACCTGGGGCAGACTTGAAAGATGCAGATGACAACTGCCAGTGATGGATGGATGCCCAATGTCAATTATCACAGCAATGGCTTGAGAGAACATTGCATACCAGAGCTGTGACATGGATATGTGATACAGCTGGAGGGATGTCCAAGGTGCGACTGCAGTAAACCAAATGTAGAGTGACAGTATGTGGCTGACATATGTGGACACATGCAGTAGAGGGTAGTAGGAGGGAACTCCATCCATGCATTATCCACAGTATGCCATGGTGGACTGACAGATTTTCAGATGTAAGATATGTGTTTCTGTGTCCAGAACACATCAATGGCCCCTGCATGTAATCCATTCATGGTCAAGGCGAATGAGAGCTGTGGATGCACAGAGCCAGAATGGGGGCTGGTATGACACAGCACATGGTTGACCTGACCCAACACCGTAGGCCAATGGAAATGCCAGTGGCCAGAGTAATGGGACTGGATGCATGATAAGGCACCAGAATAACCACCTACCTGTCCATGAGGGGCAAAACCTGCCAACTTTGAGCAGAGTGTGATGGTGTCAATGTGGGCTATAGTTACAGACAGACATGTACATCAGATAGTGGATATATAGCACACTGGAAAAAGCACCACTAAAGGTCATGGGCTTGTAACCCACCACAACCCACTGTGGTAATATAACATCCACAGCACCATGTCGCGAAGCAGCTGAGGTGCATATGTCCTGCCACAGGAAAGCACCACATGCAGCCACCATACCATGTGTGTCAGACCAGGTCCACAAAAGCAACCACATGGCACAAGCAAATATGATCAAGACAGCCACTACTAAATGGGTCACAGTGCAACCATTGTCCTGAGTGCCAGGGGCACACATGCTGTGAGCACAGGCAGCAGTCCCAACACCCTGTACAGAGGGCAGGAAAGGACCCCCATAATAGTATCAGTTGTGGAGAGTACCCCAGGGCAAACATCATATTTTGTGGATATGTCCCTAATCAGACAGAGATGGAAGGAGGGCATGTCAAATATGAGAGTGGGCATAGCATGGACAGGTGCCCCATGCATGTGTTGATGCTGGAAAATGCCCCCTGCAGTGTCTGCTGGAGGTGGCACAGAGGGGCATTGGCCAACAGCGTGATGCCACACACACCAGGATCCTGGGCTGGACAGTGTGTGGATGTTGTAGAGATATACATGTGCGAGTCACGTAGCAATACATGAACATTGGTGTCCATGTCATGCTGAGTGGCTTATCCCCTGCACATACCCAATGCCAGACCTATAAGGCAATGCCACTCCATGATCCCCCCCCATAACCACCCATGTCCACACACATGGCACAATGTCACACAGACAGCCCTGGAATATGATGACACCCACTCCACACACACCCGTGCCACTGGTGTACCCCCCTTGGGATCTGGGCCTACACACCAAGCATTCTTCACCCCAATCCTGCTGCTAGATGACATCCCTATGTCCTCTCCCCATGCCTGTCTTTTGCCCCTCCCCTTCCTTGAGAGCACACGCAGTGCCTCCATCACCATGGACACAGGTGTACATGGTGGCATTTCCTCAGACCCAAGGTGTCACAGCTTGTGCTACCTGACTCCATGACACCCTCATGGAAAGGGGAGAATGCTAGCCATTGACCTGTGCCCCTTGAAACTGGGTCAAGGAGAGTGGGTGTCTGTGTGGTAGGCAGAACAACCATGGTGCGGGTATGTGCTGAGGCCCATGTTGTGACACCAATGGTGCCTGGCTGCGGGGGAGCAGGTGCACATGCTGCCGAGGATGGTGCAGCTGTGGGAACTGCTGCACCATGCCCCTGTCCAGAATCCATGGGAGGCACAGTGGAGTATGTAGTGAATGTTGTAGGCATGACCGGCCAGGGACACACTGCAGCTCCATCAGGATCTCCACCATGGTTGCCTCGAGGGTGCTGATAGCCATGGTCAGCTGCTCCATGGCCACAACATGCCTTTCCTGCATTGCCATGGACAGTCGCAGCAGCTCCAATTGTTGCACAGAATGGACCTGCTGGGTGGCTCTGTGAGTAAGCAGATGTTCAGCACATTGATACAGGTGACACTGTTCACCCCTGTGGGTGCGTCCCTCCTCGTCATTGCTGTCATCAATAGTGTGCTGTGGCAGAGGCAATGGGGAGGGGACATGGAGCTCTAGATAATTTGGGCCTGGGACATCGTGTGGCTGCTGCAGTGTGGCATCAGCAGGGATGCATGGCAGTGGGGTATATTCTGAGGCCTCCTGGCCCCCCTCTGGCATTCTTCATGAACACAGTTGGCAGAACAGGCACCACTGTCCGTGGAGCTACAGCAAGGGTACCTATTTAGACACAGACAACATTGTGGGTCATACATACAACCAGCAATGGTGCAACTTATGGGGTGTCAGTATCATAGAAACATAGAAATATGATGACAGAAAAAGACCACATGGCCTATCTAGTCTGTCTATCCATATCAACAACTACAACAGTCCCCTTTTACCTTTAGAGATCCTCTGTGTTTGTCCCATGCTTTTTTGAATTCAGTTACTGTCCTCATCTCTACCAACTCCACTGGGAGACTATTCCACGGATCCACCACTCTTTCCGTAAAGAAATATTTCCGCATATCACTCCTGAATCTACCTCCCTTCACCCTCATTCCATGTCCCCTCGTAGCAGAACTTGCTTTCAATTGAAAGAGGCTCTCTCCCTGAACATTTATGCCATGGAGGTATTTAAACATCTCAATCATATCACCTCTATCCCGCCTTTCCTCTAAGGTGTACATATTAAGATCCTTCAGTCTGTCCTCATATGCTTTATAATGAAGACCACTAATCATTTTAGTAGCCACCCTCTGCACCGACTCCATCCTGTTCACATCCTTCTGAAGGTGCGGTCTCCAGAATTGCACACTATATTCCAAATGAGGTCGCACCAAAGACTTATAGAGAGGCATTATCACCTCCTTTTTTCTGCTAGCCATTCCTCTCTGTATGCACCCAAGCATCCTTCTAACTTTTGCCGTTGCCTTTTCTACCTGTTTAGGTACTTTAAGATCATCAGACACAACCACACCTAGGTCCCGCTCTTCTTTAGTGGACAAAAGTACTTCACCCCCTATACTATATTGCTCCCTTGGATTGCTGCAGCCCAAATGCATGACCTTACATTTTTTAACATTAAATTCCAGCTGCCAAATTCTAGACCATTCTTCAAGCTTAGCTAGATCCCTCCTCATGTTATCTACACCTTCCTGGGTGTCTACTCTATTGCAGATTTTGGTATCATCCGCAAAGAGGCAAACCTTACCCGACAGCCCTTCCGCTATATCACTAACAAAGATGTTAAAAAGAATCGGACCAAGGACAAATCCCTGGGGCACACCACTGGTAACATCCTTCTCCTCAGAGTGAGCTCCATTTACTTGTACTCTTTGTCGCCTCCCACCCAACCAATTTCTAACCCAAGCAGTAACTTTAGGGTCCATCCCTAGGGTGTTCAGTTTGTTTATAAGTCGCCTGTGAAGAACATTGTCAAAGGCTTTACTGAAATCTAAATACAGCACATCTAGAGCTCTCCCTTGGTCCAACTCCCTGATCACCCAGTCAAAGAAATCAATCAGATTTGTCTGACAAGACCTGCCTCTGGTGAATCCATGCTGCCTCGGATCCTGTAATCTGCTGGACTCCAGAAACCTCACTGTTTTCTCTTTCAGCAGCGTTTTCAATAATTTGCTCACCACCGAAGTTACACTAACTGGCCTGTAGTTTTCAACCACATCCTTACCTCCGCTTTTGTGTAAATGCACCACATGAGCCTCTCTCCAGTCCTTTGGCACCACTCCTGACTCCAACGAGGCATTGAAAAGGTTAGTCAGTGGAGTTGCTAGAACGTCCCCAAGTTCCCTCCGTATTCTAGGGTGTATCCCATCCTGTCCCATCGCTTTGTCTACTTTAAGTTGAGCTAGTTTCTCACGAACACAGTCTTCTGAAAATTGTTCAAGATGTCCCTCGCTTCTGTTCCTATTTGTGGGTGTTTTCTGAGGTCCTGCTCCTGGTTCTTCATCTGTGAACACAGAACAAAAATATTTGTTAAGCAATTCTGCTTTATCCTCATCAGCTTCTACATATTCCTCCCCTGCACCCTTGAGTCTGACAATACCACTTTTGCCCTTCCTCTTCTCACTAGATATGATTGGAATATCAGAGACATGGTGGAAGGAGGACAACCAGTGGGACAATGTGATACCTGGGTACAAACTATATCGTAATGATAGAGCTGAGCAAATTGTTGGAGGGGTTGTGCTCGTTCTATTATATCAACAATTGTAACTTCCTTTCCTCCTTTATGGCCCTGTGCCTGTTTCTAATTGTTTGTGAATTGTAAACCGCTCTGATTGATAAAGTAGGGCGGTATATCAAATAAATAAACATAAACATAAACATAAATATATCTGAAAAATGTCTTATCCCTCCATTTTATTGCATTGGCTATTTCCTCCTCCTTTTGAATCTTTGCCTTCTTGACTACTTTGCTAGCTTCTCTAAGTTTTTCCAAATACAGATGCCTGTCTTCCTCCCTCTGTAATCTCTTGTATTTCATGAAGGCCTCCCTCTTTTTCTTCACTTTTTCAGCTACTTCTTTCGAAAACCATAGTGGTCTCCTTTTCCTTTTACCTTTATTTACCATTTTAACAAAAAGGTTGGTTGCCCTTAAAATATCCCCTTTCAGTTTTGCCCACTGTTTTTCTACATCCCCCAGCTGTTCCCATCCTACTAATGACTCCCTGAGGTATTGACCCATCTTCGCAAAGTTAGTCTTCCTAAAGTTTAAGATCCTCACCTTTGAATGGATTCTAACAGCCCTACTCCTAATACTGAACCACACCATCTGGTGATCACTGGATGCAAAATGATCTCCCACTACAACATCAGAAACACTTTCACCATTGGTAAGCACCAAGTCCAGTATGGCCCCTTCACGTGTGGGGTCTGTTACCAATTGCCTGAATAGTTCTCCCTGTAGAGAATTCAGGATCTCCTTACTTCTAGATGATACTGCAGCAGGAATGTGCCAATCAACATCTGGCATATTGAAATCTCCTATCAGTAGCACTTCCCCTTTCTTAGCAATGCTGCGTATGTCTTCAATTAACTCTCTGTCTCTGTATCATAACAATGTGGGAGTGGCACAGGGCAACACAAGGTGTGAGGGCTGCTGGCATGTGTGTGACATACCCTGTCCCCCTACGTGGAGCCAAAGGCACATAGAAGCCCATGCACAGACACATACCCTGCCACCACCAGCTACCAGCCATGCTGCCAATGCCCCCAACACAGAGCTCAGCAGTGGTGCATCCACATGCCCTGTGAGTGTGCCTGCCACTAGCGGCATGACTGGAACACCATGGCAGCCAGTGTTGGTAGCTAAGTGCAGGTGTGTGCAGGCATATACCATGAAGGTGTTACGTGGGATGAGGGGCAGGGATACACATGACATACATACCTTGCCCCTGGGATGGCTCTGATGTCATCCCCCCTGAGGTGGCAGGGCAGAGTCAATTGTAATGAGGATGCACTGTTTCAGGTTGGGTCCCCTTGCTGTGTCTTCTGGGTGGTGTCATGACATGCCTAACACCACCTGCGCTTCACATCCTTGATGTCCTGGTTCCAGTGATATATGGCGTTGATTTGTTGGCACACATCAAGCCAAAGATGCTGCTTCTCATAGGCACCCACATATGTGGATGCATCTCCTACAAATTGTGGCAGCCACTGGAGGATTCCCTCCAGCATGAGGGTCACCTCACCCTCGGAGAACATTGCCTTCCTGGTAGCGACCTTGGATGCCATGACATGACAGCGCATAGAGGTCTGGGATGTGCCTGTTTGTACATTCATGCCATGACATATCAGCGCATACGTTCCTACAAATCACCACACCCACGTGCACACGTATCTGTGCCTGGACACCCTGAAAGATACTGCTGCCATACAGAGTTGAGAGGATGACATGTGCATGGGATGCAGAAGGTCAGTGGTTCACCTCCCACAGCTAGTATAATGGAGGGAACTATGAATGGATGGTCAGCGACCACAGAGGGGAGCAGGCATGACATCTTGGCACTAAGGGATATGGCAAGGCCAGGTCACATGCAAACATTTTGGTGTGTGGACGTGCCTGCATACATGTCACCATGTGTGTGTGCGTCCATGAATATGCATCACTGCGCAAGTGCCATGGAGACGTCCATGCACATCCTAGCCCAAACAGCTGTGTGGCAGGACTGACACAGTGTGTAACAGTACGGTGCCACCTGCAGCTCTGAGTGACACTGCAATATGTGCACGATGGCCACTAACTATGGTGCAGTCAACTGGCTGGATGAGGACAATATTCAGGACATTTGGGGCTGGTATTCCCTGGCCCTGTTGCACAGCTGCACCCGTGGTGAGCAGGATATGGTTCACAGGCATCCCCATGCCCCTGTCCCATGGCAGTGGTTCCAGTATATGGACATGAGTGATGCCATCTGTGTGGTATGATACCGTTTTGACTGGGCAGCCATTCATGACCTCTGCTAGCAACTTGAACCAGGACTGGAAAGCCACAAGCAAAGGGGTGATCCTATCCCAGTGCACCTGAAGTTGATGACAGCACTGGCCTTCCTGGTGACGGGGTCTTTCCAGATGGTGATCTCGGCTGTGGGGGGACTCAGCCAGCCTGCGGTCTCATGGTGCCTGACCCAGTTCCTGGATTCCTACCTGTGGTCTAGGATGCAGGAGATCTGCTTCCCAACATTGCAGCAGGACCAGCACCAGACAATGCAGGAGTTCTATGCTGTGACAGGCTTCCCATCAGTCCTTGGTGTGGTGGATGGCACCCACATTGCTCTGCAGACACTGCATCAGAGTGAGGCTGTACACTGCAACTGCAAGGCATACCACTCTGTCAATGTGCAGGTGGTCTGCAATGCGAATGGCGAGATCACCGATGTCTGCACCAGGTATCCTGGTTCCTGTCATGATGCCTATGTCCTGAGCCAGTCAGGGATCCATGCGTGCTTCGAGGAATGCCACATCAGTGGTAGATGGCTGCTAAATGGGCATCTGCATGGATACCCTGGGAATGGGAGGCAGAGCGTAATGCATAGTGGTAGGCCCGCTGGGCAGGTGATGCCAGACCCACCCATGACACCCTGGCCATGGGGGGGGGGGGGTTTGGGCATATATGGGAACTGGCATGCCACCTGCCACCATGGTGGGGGTAGATGCTGAACACCCCCCTAGGTACTCCCCACATACATGGGCAGGGTGCACCCTGTCCCTGTCCATCTGAGGGTTGGCCCCAGCTGCCCCACATGAACCTCCCACATGTGTCATGCCCCAGTCCCCTGCAGCAGGTACAGTGGCCCTCTGTATACAGCAAGGGTCTGGGACAGGTGAGCATGGTGACAGCAGCAGGTCTGCATGTGGTGGTATGTCATGCAGGCCCATCTACTGCCACCCAGGGGCATGCCCACCATGGCCCAGGCACAGGGCATGGGCAGCAGACACACACATGTACCCAGGCATACCCCCCAGCAGGGACACTTCACCTTTGGGTGTGGACATGCACACGTGGTGGGCAGTGGACACACAGTGGCCCACTGTCACTCCTGGGACTCTCCATATGGCATCCACAGATGCGGGTCACCTGTCCACAGCCCACTATGTGTCCAGAACACATCACCCCCCCCACCGGCATGCCAGCTAACAGTTTGTTGTCCTGTTTCCCCCTGCAGATGACCGGGGCTACCCCCTTCATCCACCCCAGCAGCCAGGCACAATATTGGTACAACCATGCACACCAGACCACAAGAGGTATCATCAAGGGGACCTTTGGCCAGCTCAAGTGCCAATTCCGTTGCCTGGACTGGTCTGGGGCGGAACTGCTGTACAGGCCCCCCAGGGTATGCGAGATCATCATGGCATGCTGCATGCTACATAGCTTTTCCCTGTGGCACAGGCAGACATTGCCTGATGAGCCAGAGACTGCCATGGATGACAGGGATGAGCTCGATACCAGCACAGATGTGCAGGTGGGCACACCGTCCAGACAGGGTGTGTTGGGGCATGCCAGCATTGTCCAGGCACACTTTGCCTGACAGCCTGGTACATCTGTATCCCACCCATTACAACCAAGTCCCATGCCAATGATTGGGGAAGGGATGGGGTACATGCCTCAGCCGCATGGTCCTATGCATGCCCGCACCATCTGGATGTGGCCTGTGTGTCCAGGCCATGCTCCTATGTATTGTGTACATTACCTGCCTTGGTTATTGGCCACAGCAGGGCTTCACGATGGCCAGCTGGCAGGTTGGCTGCCTCTGGGTCTAGGGGTGGTGGTTCAGGACCTGCCCTGCCACTATTTTTGCTGACATGTCCCAGGTGTGCGGTGACTGCCCCAACATATCCCGTGCCCCCCCTGAATCCACGTATAGTAAGACATGTGTTTGAGAGCAATCACCAATCCTGGCCTGCATGGGTGCCCCATGTCTGTCTATGGTCATCTTTGGCTGATGCACCCAGGGCACATACATCACATGGTCCAACTTTCCCTTAGTTGTGGCACCCACACTTTGCCTGCTGCAGGTAGCACACACCTGTGGGATGCCATGGGGAGAGTAGGACAGGTGCATGGTGTGCCACATACACATGGTGCCCCCAGCACAGCCCTATCCATCCTCCCTGGCCTGCACCACTCCCATGGGCCACTGGCTGCACTGCTGCCAAATGTTCATGGCACCCCTACCCCAGTCCCCCTGGGTGTTTACACCATCACCTGCAACTGTGGTGGCTAGTCTACCTGCCTATATGCCTCTGACATGCATTGGCAACCATTTCCATGTGGAGTGCAGCACAGCATACCCTCTGTGGTATGACACATATGTCCAGGTGCAATGGTGGCCAGGGTCACATTGGTCAATGGGCACATAGGCACACAAGTTTAACTGCATATCATTTTATTTTCCCAGCCAACATGCATGGGACAGACAGAAAATATGGGCAAACAGTGCCCATGCACACTGGTCAACTGGTCTGCCCTCCCAGCACACAGCCCCACCCTTCCTACACCTACATGGCCATGAACATTGGTGGCCAATCCACCCTGGTGGCCGTCACTGCACCAGCTGCCACTGGTGCTGACCATGCTGCATAGTACTACTGCTGCCCCTGGGCACCTCCCATGTAGCGTGGCCCCCTCAGTGACCTTCAGGGCTGCCTGTTGTGCAACTGGAGGGTGCTGTATGGGACTGGAGATGGGCCTCCAGCAGCAGGTGCAGGCCCCTGAGCGCAACCCCTCAGGCCCCTCACCTCTCTCCTGAGACCCTCCACATGGCGGAAGAGGTGTGAGAGGGGCATGCACAGATGTGCAAGACTGCATGACAGTTGTGCTCGAGATGGGCCAGGGCTAAGGTGCTCCCAGGACCTCTGACTGCCTCCTGGGCCACCGCATCCAGTCCCACATCAGATAGAGGTGGGCTACATGGCCCACCAACATGGCCACGCTGCTCCCACATGGACACGGACATTGGCACCCCTTCAGCATTGCCACCCTTGTCACTGCTGCCACCCAGCACTGCTACAGCAACCCCATATTCCATAGTCTGGGCCCCCTACTGCCTTCTCACCATTTGCATCCCTCCCCATACCCCTGCGTGGATCACACATCCACTCTCCCCACCCACCCTCGCCCAGACCCATACTCTGCCTCTCCTCCATCCACACACCCTTACTCCCCCCTCCTGCAATTCACCCCCCCACATGCTCATCCTGTATGCACTCTGAGTCTTCCCCTTCACTGCCCCTTCCTGCTACTCATACACCCCCACATGCTAACCCTGCATACACATAGACCCCTCACCCTCACCACCACCCTCCAACCACTATGTGCTCATCCATAGCACCCTTCCCACCCCTGCCTGGTCCCTCAAATGGGGTTGCTATAGCCTCACCCAGCATGCTCCATGGGACCTCCCCAGCTGCCTACCCTGCCATGCCACATGCATCCTCCACCAGGGGCTGGAGGATGAGGTCCAGAGGTCGCCCCCTGTGTCCACACCTCTGCACATGGCACCTGTGGGACCTGTCACTGCCCTGCTGCATAGTAGCCCCTGGGTGTGCTGTGGGACATAGTTCCCCCTACTTTTGGCCATCTGCTCTGCCCCCTTCAGGGAGGGGTGGTGGGGGAGAATGCTGCCTCCCCTGCCAGCCCCTCATCATCCTCCTCATCATTTATAGATGGTGTTGGGCTGGACAGGAGGATGGGGCTCTTCTGTGCACCACTGCTGCCCCCACTACTGCTGCCAGTGGGGCTGAGGGGTGTATCTGACCCGTCATCCTCCATGCTGTCAGGGGTGGAGCCACCTGGGGATGGGTGTGGTGAATCCTCCTCCTGCTGTGCTGCTGCTGTGGATGACAGAGGCCCTGAAACACATTGCTTTGGGTCCTGGGTTTGCCTCCCTCCTAGACTGTTTCATTTTGAACCTCTGCCATTCACACTGGTCCTCCCCTTTGTATTACCATGTTCTCTCTATTCCTAAAACCTGTGTGCACTGACAGCTGTAGCCTGATGGTTCTGGCCCTAAACCACAGTGCTTGGGGTCCTGGGTTCACCTCCTACCTAGGTTCCTGTACAGGGCTCTTTTATTTTGCCTCCTCAGGGGCCATCTTTGTGATCTGGAGATGTGGTTGACATTCTGGGACTGCTCTCTGCTATGTGTGTCCTTTCCATCTGTCTCTGTGTCCCTCTGTGCCTTCACTATAAGTCTGCATGCATCCTGTTCTCCCTTTTTTCCTGGGCCACTGATGTCAGGCTGCTCTGACTGTGCTGTGCTGTCTTATCACTGTGCAGCCTGTCAGCTTTCTGCCTGTGCCAGATCCTTACATTCTCTGCCCATCCTCTCCACCTTGGTGCATGCCTATCTCTGTGCCAACTTGAGTGCTGCTCCAGCCTGCCCACTTCTCTCTGCTTCCAGGACTGTCTGCCTCCATTGTGCTGTACTTACTGGGCGAGGGTGGTCCTGATATGTTCCTAGCCCCTGTGTGCTGCTGTGTGGGCTGGCTGCCTCTGCCCCATGGGGAGGAGATTCTCCTCCTGCTGGATGACCATGCTCACCAGCAGCCTCGTCTCGGCCTTGCTAATGTTGGGCTGCCTGGTAGCCATGTTGATGTGTGCATTATGGTGGGGGGGGGGGGTCTTCTTCCTGGTTCTGGCTGCATGTGGGCTGCAAGTCATGGGGTTGGGGATGTTTTAAGGGTTACAGGTGCATGGAATGGCTGGGCAGTGTGTGCATAGCCTACATATGCCATGGCGCACAGTGACTCAATATGCTGCAGTTGGATGTGCTTTGCCAGCCATGGCTACATGCTGGTTCTAGAACATCCTGTATGTGTCTGCGTGGAGTTGTACAATAGTGCTTCTGCATGCACGTGCTAACTGGGGACATGCATGGGGCCAGGATGTCCCCCTCTCTGAATCAGGCTCATATTGTTTACAAATTTAGGTGCCTTAAATTAATGTGCATTTTTGACCATTTATTCTAGTATTTTATAAAGTAACATACATGCATACTTGCTTTTATAAAATAGGTGTGAAATAAAATAAAAATGTGTATTAACTACAGAGGCATTTACAGCATTACCCTCATAGTGCCATAGAAATTTTTCACAGGCCACTCTGGCGCTATGTAGGATGGAATAAGGGCAAAATGTGGACATTCTTCGTAAGTCTACAGATAGCTTGCAATATTCAGCCTCTATCCGGACAGCTACAGTATACTGATAATAGCTGAATATCATTGGCTATTACAGCAGGAGTGCTTACCGCTGTAAGCATACACTTAGAGCTGCTGCTTCTGTACATAGCAGCGCTGAATATAAGTACAATATTAAAATGCTGCAGCTGAGGGTTGCCTAAATATTGGATTTGCTAGAAAATAATACAACCCCCCAAACTAAAATCGAACTACTGCAGCACAGATTCCATATCACAGATGTCCTAAGCATGCACCCAAAGAAAAATGTTTTAAGCGACCACTGAAACCTCAAATAGTCCCTCTTTAGTCTTAAAATCACATCTATTTATTTATTACAATTTCTTATATACCGCACTATTCGGTATCAGCGCGGTTTACATTATAACATAATGACCATAACAACAAGCTGTTTGGTTTTACATAGAACAGGAGTACAAACTTGGATAACAGGGGTGAACTATATACATGAAATAATTACATGGAACAAGATTGGAGTAACACTAACATAAGGAAAATATGTGGTTATTTCTTAGGTGGGGATACCTAGATTTCTTTGCTGACTGAATAGTATTGGAGGAAAAGGTGGTATTTGAGTGTCTTCCTGAACTGAGTTAGGTCTACGATGGCCCGAATGTCGGATGGTAGCGCATTCCAGCATTTGGGGACGTAGAAACTGAAAGCTCTGTTTGCCGTTGTCATGTTGCATTTTGTCAATGCCTTTGGGGTTATTAGTAGGTTTACAGCTGTTGTTCTTCTGGATCTGTTGGGGGGCACTGTGTGGATAAGTTCTGTGAGTGAGGAAGATGAAATACCATTGATTGCCTTGAATGAGAGTAGTAGGGTTTTAAAGATGATCCTTCCATGGATAGGGAGCCAGTGCAGCTGCTTGAGAATAGGAGTCACATGGTCACTTCTGGAGGCTCCGTAGAGGACCCTTGCTGCAGCGTTCATGGCCAGCTGTAATGGGCTCAGTGTAGATTGAGGGAGACCTTGTAAGATGGCATTTGCAAAGTCGAAGTGTGGTAGGATTAGCGCTTGATATATAGTCCGGAAATCGTCTGGGTCCAATAGAGAGCGCAGATGCCTGAGCGAACGGATTTTGAAATATACAGCTTTGACTATATTGCTTATGTGATGTTTCATATCTAGACGTTGGTCCGTGACTCCAAGGTATTTTATTGTTTCTTTAGTTTGTAAGTCAGCTTCCTTGACCCTTACATGGGATGGAGGAATAAAGTTGGGGTCTCTGGCGATGAAAAGCACCTCCGTTTTCTTGTGTTGAATGCGGAGGTTTTGAGATTGGAGCCATTCTGAGACTGCATTGAAACAATCTATCAGTGGTGTCAGGTCCAATTGAACTGTAGAGAACGGCATGTATAAGAGTATGTCATCAGCATATATCAAACAGTTCACGTTAAATGACCTAATGATATTGCAGATGAGTTGCATGTATATATTGAATAGGAGAGAAGACAACGAGGACCCTTGAGGCACACCTTGTTTTTGATGGAAGCATTTTGATTCCTCTGATCCGGATTTCACATATTGCCATCTTCCATCCAGATAAGACTTGCACCATTCAAGCGCAGAGTTGCAGACGCCCTTCTCTTTCAATCGACCTAGGAGAGTTCGTGACTCACCGAGTCGAACGCTGCGGCGATGTCTAAGAAGATGAGCACAAAACCTTGTCGGACGTTGTCAATGCCTGTGATGATATTGTTGAAAAGGCTAGTGAGGAGGGTCTCGACTCCATGATATTCTCTGAACCCATGTTGGCAGTGATCTAGGGGAGCTGCAGAATCTATATGATCTTGAATTTGCCTTTGTACCTCTTTCTCAATTATCTTAGCTAGGAGGGGAATACTAGCTATTGGCCTATAAGAATCGACCTGTTGGGGGTCTAGTTTGGGGTTCTTCAATAGCGGCCTAATGGAAGTCTGTTTGAGTGCTGTGGGGAAGGAACCCGTTGTGAAGGAGAGGTTCATCAGATTCGCGATGAAAGGGCTGAACTCACTATGTAGCTCCTTAATCCAAAAAGCTGGGCAAGGGTCAGTCTGCGCTGTGGAGGTATTGAGAGACGCTATTGTATCCTCAATACATTTAGTGGATGGAGTGGAAAATTTATTTAGAGGGGTTAGGCCAGTTGGTTCTTGATACGAGTCTGCTGAAACTTTGTCAGTCTGTACGATCTTGGATTGCAAGTAGTCCGCAAATTTTTGTGGGTGAATCTTACTGTGTTGTTCGGGAGATGGTTCCTTCGAAAGAGATTTGACCAAGTTGAAAAGATCACGTGGCTTGTTCAGTGATCTCTTTAGAGTGTCGGTGTGATATTATTTCATTTTAATTGTGATTGCTTCTCGGTGCATTGATAGGTGGAGTCGGTAAGCAGACTGATCTTCAGTAGAGAGCGTTCGGCGCCATCGTTGCTCAAGTCTGTGTAGCTGTGTAAGAGAAGATCGCAGCTCAGGAGAGAATTTAACCAAATAAGAGTCACAACAGAAAATCCCTCTCCCTATAACTCACCAATCTGAAATCTTACAATGAGGGAATTTGATAAAACTCTTCCGTTTGTGATTCCATATTATGACTAGGAAGGTGATGAGATACTTTACTTTGAAAAACCCAATTTAAACTTTATACAATAAAGTCTGTCACCCACCTACTTACCCCGGAGGCGAAAGGCCTGGGGCTTCAGTGAGGCTCCTCCTATGTAGCAGGGACTAGTGGTGCCCCCTGGGAGTTGAAGTCCCAATAGCTATTCAATAAGAGTGTAGTCGTGGACGAGTAGCTATGCTTATAAAGAGGTATTTATTTCCCTTCCCGGGAGAACTTTTGCAAACAGGAATTATAAAGGAAAGTAAACCATGATTCTGGCACAACACAAGAGGGTACTACAAATTACAAAGGAAATGCTTCTTTTCAGCCTTAAGGAAAACAAAAGTGAAAAACAGTCTTTTTACGTCACAAAAAGCTGTAGAGTGAAATCTGTGCCCTTACACAGATTTCTCTTTTGCAGGCTTTTCTTATGCTTCAACAGAAAGAGGTCACACTATCTGAAAACACCAGTGTACAGTCCATCTGGAAATCCTCTGAGTTTTCTCCACAGAAATCAAAGTCCATGGCCTCATGAGCTTCCTTGCTATTATCTCTTGTCTGGCTGTAACTTGTATCAGTGTTTAGCAATCCCTCCTCTTCCTGGCAAGGGCTTCTCTCCCCTCTATTAACGTGGAAAGGCAGGTTACCATGCAATGTGGATTTTCCCTCTAGAGGGCCATACACCTCAGGACTAGTGCAGGTAAAATCCAGTGCCCCTCTATTCCAGGGAATTAGCCTTTCTTCAGGCTTAGCTCGGCCTGAACGTTTGCAGCCAGGAAGCTGGAAACTTTTCTCCCTTTCACTTCCCCTCACAGGACGTCTTTCTTTCAGCCGGGAAATCTCTTTTGGATAAGAGCTTCTATTTCCCAGGTACCTGCTCTCGTGGGAGTTCCCTCTCACAGCTCCTCGTTGTTTGCTGCCTGGAATCCCTCTGGGTCCCCAACCGGACTCTGGTTCAGTGCAGCCCAACTCTTTAGCACTAACCTCGGGCAATCCCTCCTGGGCAAACTCCTCTGAGGTGCTGACGGAATCTCCTTCAGAAGCTCTCAGGTATGTGTCCTGGTTCTCATAGGCTCTGCTCTTCCGTGTTCCTGTTTCTGCCTCTGTTCTCGTCCTGTTTCTGCGTGTTCTGTTTCTGCTCAAGACTGACTCTATTTTAAGTGCGTCATTCTTTGAGCCCCTCATCAGCTCAAGTCCCTGCAGCTGTTCCTGCTCCTTTAATGAGCTATGAGGTAATGCATCTCCGGGGCGTTTACCTACACCCGGTGCTCTTGTTTTGGTCGGTTGTCTATAGCAACCCCTAGCCATGTGCTTTGAGCTGCCCGTTTTAAAACTGCCCTGCACGTTTTCATCGACTTCCATAGGCACTATTTGCCTTGCGCCATGACAAGTCACAGATCAATTATTGAGATGCAGCAACTAAAAAATAAATCTCAGCTATGGTATCTGGATAGTGCTCGTAATGAATATTTAGATGGGGGGTTTCAACACTATCCGGAGAGCAGCTATAACTCTCTGCATAACATGCAACAGCAAAAAGGCTAGTCTCAGTTAATTTATGCAGATAGTTATTTAGATAGGAACACTGAATATCGCAGCCATCCGTATAATTTGCCACTCTGCCCATGGACTGCCCCGGCACGACCTCTGAATATCCTTGTTAGTGGCACTTATGCAGATAGCAGGTACTGCTGCTTGGAAAAGTGCTTCTGAATATTGACCAATCAATATTTTTAGATGTATCCAAAATTGCACTGGAAGCTAATGCAGCTGTTTTGTGATAAGATGATATGATCCCTGCCCTGCACCTTACAACAATATGTATGGCATTGCTCTGGATCCATTTTAAGTATTGAAAAGAGATCTGAGTAGGCTGAGCAACATTACAATAGCCTGAAGGAGATACAAGAAGGACTTTCCATTGTCACTAATTCTGCAAACCCAGGGCAAACTCTAAACTACTCTCAAAACCTAAGCGTTGAATTTTATTTCATAGTCTAACCAGATTCTCAAGCCATGGAAATAACCCTTGAATGACTGCTCAACTCCACTTCATGTAAATTTCAAATTGGGAGGCAGCACATATAAACCCTGTCATAGAATCTCAGTTTTTCTTAAATTTAAATTCAACTTATGAATGAGGAACCACTGACACACAATCTCCATTGCTGAAGTTATCTAAGATATAGCAACTTTCACCCCTAGAGGTGTGACCACACATTTTACAAAGGACATCCAAGTGCCATCTAGGATGACCAAGCCAGAACATCTGAAAAGAAAACCAGGCACATATAGGTTCAGGCACGATTTTACAAATGTGGATGTGCCCGATATGGATGTCTATGGAGACATCTACATAGACATCCCCAGAACAGCACTTTACAACAGGGATGTTCAATAGTGTAATGGGTAACGTAGGGGGTTAGGAGAAGTGCAGCCAGGGTTCAAATTCCCATGTAGGTCTTTGTGATCTTAGAGTAGGCACTTAGTTCTGCACCCTCTAGGTGTTTTAGGGCCAGAACAAGCACTTTCCTGATGCCTATTTGTGAAACAGGTCTAAAATTGGACAGAGTCACAGAATGTCTCTGGCATTTCTGAAATCAAGTGGGGAAGTCTAAGTTCATTGCACCTCCCACAGTGGAGACATCTTTAAAAGTTATTTGTAAAATGGTTCTAAATCATGGCTAACACTTTTAAAATGACCTCCAAAGACACTAATAACTGGACAAAACAACATAATAATATGGGGAAATTCTCCAAAGTCAAGAAAAATAATGTCAGTGCATTAATGGCTGGACATCATCAGCATAGATATAATATTGCAAAACTTTATCTCACAACACTTTATAGAGCAAAATCAGAAAAAATATTAAATAGATATCGTAAAAGGACACATCCTTGAGGAGCACTGTAATTCTGCATCTGCAATCTCATTAAAGAATCCTACACCAGTACCTGGTGTCTTCTGTCACTTAAAAAAGAATGAATCCAATGGAGCACCTGCCCACAAATGTAGAATCATATGACTTAAACAACAACACATGGTTCACAAATATGCTAAGGTAATCTTTCTTAGAGGAGAATTGAGCAAAATGGAAAACATCGCCCTGACTGACAGCTGTGACATCAAGGAACAGGAAGGTGTATATAAATATCTAGTAGAGGAAGGAAGGACAATCAAGCAGCAATTCTGAGAGAAAAGATCAGTAAAGAATGTTACAATGTGTGACTTTGAGTCAATGTTGATCCAGCAGCTCCTGGGTTTTCTTGGCATTGTGACCAGAAGTAGATTGCCAGGCCTTTCTTCTGAGGAAATGAAGGGTTAAGTGACTTGTTCAAGGCCACAAGGAGTGCTAGTGGGAACTGACCGCTGGTCTCTTAGCTGTCAAGCCAGTGTGCTAACCATTAGGCTACTCTTCCACTCCTAAAGACTATTACAGGAAATTAAAATCATTACTGAAAAGTGCTTTAGCGTCATGGCATAAGGTACAAGCCATTAGTTAGTGGGCAATTTCTGTACTCATATACAGCTTTGAGATTGTAGACTGCCTCTTAAAAATCTTGAAAAACTGGATGTATGAACCAGAAAACTCCTCCATGCTCATGAGGTAATGTATAAGAACCAGTGTATGACAAGACTGCACTCCCTAGAGCTGAAGGAAGACTGGGCCTCATAGAAGTCGATTATATATACAGAGCTATTATCATAGGCCTACTTAACAGCATCATCAGATCACAATATGCAAAAAATGCTGAAATTTTAAAGTAAACATCCAGAATTTGTATCTATCATCAAACTTGCACAAGTGTTCTGATGATTAGAAAGAATGAGTAAGAATCAACAATCACACACAGGGAAGGAAGCAACAGAATTTATAAACAAGAGAAAAAAACCTCTTCAAATAATTAAATTAGCAAAGAAGGAAAAACAAGTGGCAAATACACAAATGCAGTAGGAAATACAAAGTGACCCTCCAGAAACTTGTCGATCAAGACCGAATACATGAATGGTTAAGAAGAGCTGAACTGAAATTGGAGGATGAGAAATTGATTGTTGCAGTCCAGGATAGCGGATTATGGATGAGAAAGTTTACAATGAGCAAAGAAAACATTGGCAAAATAGACATATGTAGATTCTGTAAAAAAGAGTTGGAAACAGCTACTCACCTTGCAGCTGGCTACGAAGTTCTGATGGCAGAAAATTTCTATACAGCATGGCACAATAAAGTAGAACGTCTCATCCCTTGCAAACTCTGTAAACATGATATCACTGTAATGGAAAAGTACTGGGAGTATGACTCTAAGGGGTATGTTTACTAAACCGACTTAATGTGCGCCCGGCGATAGTGTGCAGGCTGCCATAAAAGGAGTGGGCGTTTTAGTCTTAAAGTAGCAAAACGGGATTATCACGCGATAACGCGCACTGCTGCGCACATTAACAGGCTAAGCGCCGCTAAGCGCGTTAACGCGCGGTAATTTTAAGTAGGCGCCCAAACATGCAAACACAGAAACAGAGGTGTAGTACAATGGTTAATACACTGACTGATGATACAGGGGTCATGAGTTTGATCCCCCAGTGTGTCTAATGCATAAGGCTGGCTGAGGCATCAGTTTTGACATGTAAGTATTGTTTCTTGAGGTATTTTAATTATTGCTGCCAGCAAACACACCCTCATATGCCATAACCTAAGATGCCACATAAGGCACCCTATAAGGCACTCCATAGGGCACATTATAAAGTGCACTGTCTGCCACGGCACCCTATAATGTCCCCTATAGGGCACCCTATAAGGCGCTCCATAGGACAACTTATAAGGCACCTTATATGGACTGTAGCCATAAGGTGCCTCAGAAGGCGCTTTATAGGGCACCCTATAAAGCGCCTTCTGAGGCACCTTATGGTTACAGTACTCTGAGGGTGTTTTTGCTGGCAGCACTAATGTACATTAAAAATTGACAGTGCTCTGGAAAGCCATATCAAATAACCCCACTGTGGGTATGAACCCATGACCTCTGGCTCCAAAGGCAGTGAAGTAACCAGTAGGCTACAGCTATTAACAAGCCCCCAGCTGGCTACAGAAGGACTGCATGTCACCACACAAACAGTCTGCTGTGGTTACCAGGATAGGGTTAACCCACCCGTACCCATGATGCACTGCACATGCAAATCAGCAGTCTACAGATGATCACAAGATGGGGTATGCACCCCCACAGCACCTCGGCCTGGTAGGGGGAACTGACCGTGTGCACCCCCACAGCACCTCAGCCTGGTAGGGGGTACTGACCGTGTATGTTACTGGCACAGAGTAGCTACAGACCGTCACATTGTTCGGGTACTGTGCTCACCCTGAGGGTGAGGTGGGGCACCCAGCACTAGGTCCACAGCACCTTTCATGGCTGAAATAGGCTATATTGCAGGTCCCCATCAGTGCTAGTGTGTGTGATAGGTAGTTCCTGCAGACACATCTGTATTTCTCAGTCATGTCTAGCCCTTATCAGCTCTGATGCACCCAAAATAGTGCATATCCTGTGTTAGTACCATGGTCACCTGATGTAGATGAAGGGGGGGGGGGTATTTGGACTCATAGGTGGATTCTGTACCACCACCCAACCCACTCTCTGTGGCTCAGGGTGGGAAATAGGATCTCCCACCAACAGAGCCACACTCTACCTCCCCGCAATGGTGGCAGTAGAGAGGACCATCAACCCCAGTCCTGCAGGGGAACAGACACCATACAGGGCAGGCAATGCAGATCTGTACACATCCATAAGGCAAGGCAAACAGAAGGCCTGGAAACGCTCAGCTGCCCCCACCACTATCTGACATTCTCCAACAACAAGCCTCCAGCTGTTGCACCCTGCAAGATGTTCCATCCAGACACATACTAGCTGCAGACAGTCTGCTAGCTAATCCATAGTGCATGTTTCTGGAGAAGATGCATGTACCCAGAACTGGGATGTCAGCATACACACCAAGCAGATAAATCAGTGATTGGGCACCAAAAGGGAACCATAAACATCACATGAGAGAAACACTATATAGCACTATGGGGGAACCTAGCCATGCCGTGGTCACTGATCAGTCAGGGTGAGAGTGACCTCCCAGCAGGACATGCTGTGGCCACCCTGTCCGTGCAGGTGGTTGTCAGGCACTACAATGTCCGAGCCATTGCCCTATGCCCTGTGCAGATGCATCCTGGCCAGGCCACCCTGTCCGGGCTATACCCATGGTACCTTGCTCCTCATTATGCACATTGGCAGGCTTACACTGGCAACAGTGTGGGCTGAGGAAGGTGTTGGCAGACACCACACACTGGATAGACAAACACACGCTCCCACACCTATGCCAGCATTGTACAAATATAGAGGCTCTTAGCAGCCCTGGCCACCGCACCAGTCCTGGGCACAGTGCAGGCATGGCTATGGTACACAATACTGTTGGGGTCACTCCCCAGGGTGGTAAACACTGTCAGACATCAGACCTGAAGCACACTCCACAGACAGCAGAAAGGTTGCTATGATGCAGCTCAATCAGCAAATTGTGCTTAACTTAGGAATTGCTATCTGCCAGTAATCATAGCAACCGTTTGATAGGTGTGTACAATATTCCCAGGTTTGGGTGGCATTGCTAAGGTATGCAAGTGCTAGTATTGGGAGATGCACACAGGGCCCAACATCCTGCCTCTCCAGGAGGCTTTGGATAATGGAGCGTGTGGGTGAGGGTGGGTTTGCTCCTGTTGGCCGCTGCTCTAGGGCAGAGGTTCCCAACTCCAGTCCTGGTGGGCCAAACACTGTTCGGGTTTTCATGCTGTCCCTCATGAATATGCATGAGATACATCTGCATACCATGGGGGCGGCGCATAGAAATGCAGCACAGGCATCTTTATTAGAGCCAGCATGGAATCTGAATGGTGTTTGGCCCTCCAGGACTGCATTTGGGAGACTCTGCTCTAGGTAATGTGCATGTTTATGGTGTCTGTGCTCTGTAGGGTAAAATGTAGGTTTATTGGGCATGTTTCTGTTATCTGCAGTAAAGGTTCTGTCTGTATTAGCACATTTTAGTAGTGGGTAAAATATGGGGACTGGGTTGGCAAGAACCACAGCTGGGACTTAAACCTGTGACCTTCTGCTCCTGAACACACTGGCTGTGTTCACTGCACCACCGTGTTGCCACAGAGATAGTGCATTCCCTGGAGATACCATGACTGTTTGTCAGACAGAGCCTGTCTGTTGCAGTGCACGGCACCCACCTAAATAGGGCTAGGCTATAGTCTGCTCTAGGCAGCTGCCACTGCCCCCTCCACCACCAGTACCCCTCTGCCACCATGCTGACATGCCCTTCTGCAGGTGGTGCTGGTGGTGCGCAGTCTCAGGACATCCAGTGTGCGGGTAGGCGGCTGCCTATGGTGCGGGTTCTGGGGTAGGGGTGCCTGCATAGCTGTCCACGCTTTCCCCCAGCACCGCCTGCCAATGTTCCGTGCCATTGGGGGTACCTGCTGGGTACTATTCCCTGTGACACCGTGGGAAGCACACTCTTGCCCATGTTGGGCCCTCAGCAGTTGCTGTCTGGCTGCTCTTCTGTTTCAGCATTCCTATGAGCCAGCTAGGCATTACCCTAGTCTGCACTGTGCCCAAGCTGCACCACAGCATGTGCCGCCTGCAGCCCTCTGTGTCCCCTTTTCCAGCATCTGTCCAGTTGCCCATTCCGACATGTCCTCCCTGCTGTTGTGAAACATGTGAACACCATAGGAAACCTGTCCAATGGAAAGGAAAACCCTGATCAGCGCAATTTCACTGTGGGCTCATTCACCTTGTATGGGGACAGAGCATAGACCCTTCCAAAATTCATATCTTTTTTTTGGAGCTTTCTTGGGGGTGTTTTTTGATGTTTCCCATTGATATAACTATTGCCCAGCTTGGTTATGTTTTTTTTACATTTTCTTCTGGTCATTTTCACTGTTTCTTTGCCCTTTTGTTCCGTGCACATGTATCACACTTATCACTTTTTTGTAGGTTTCCCTGGTTTTGCTGTACATTGTTGACGGAAATGGGTTCTTTTCCCTTTAAATCAGCTCTAACGCCAGGGTTTCACTGGCATTAGTTTTCAGCCTCAGATTTCACAGCGTTAGTGTGCAGGAAGCCTCTCCCCTCCCACTCTCCGCCCATTGACCCTCTCTCTCCGCCCCTGGGGAGCCTTCCTCCGCCCTCCGGGAGCCTTTCTCCGCCTTGCCAAAGGACTGGAGAGAGGCTCATGTGGTGCCTTTACACAAAAGCGGAAGTAAGGATGTGGTTGAAAACTACAGGCCGGTTAGTTTAACTTCAGTGGTGAGTAAATTATTGTAAACGTTGCTGAAAGAGAAAATAGTGAAGTTTCTGGAGTCCAGCGGATTACAGGATCCGAGGCAGCATGGATTCACCAGAGGCAGGTTTTGTCAGACAAATCTGATTGATTTCTTTGACTGGGTGACCAGGGAGTTGGACCGAGGGAGAGTTCTAGATGTGGTGTATTTAGATTTCAGTAAAGCCTTTGACACTGTTCCTCACAGGCGACTTATAAACAAACTGAGCACCCTAGGGATGGATCCTAAAGTTACTGCTTGGGTTAGAAATTGGTTGGGTGGGAGGCGACAAAGAGCACAAGTAAATGGAGCTCACTCTGAGGAGAAGGATGTTACCAGTGGTGTGCCCCAGGGATCTGTCCTTGGTCCGATTCTTTTTAACATCTTTGTTAGTGATATAGCGGAAGGGCTGTTGCGTAAGGTTTGCCTCTTTGCAGATGATACCAAAATCTGCAATAGAGTAGACACCCAGGAAGGTGTAGATAACATGAGGAGGGATCTAGCTAAGCTTGAAGAATGGTCTAGAATTTGGCAGCTGGGATTTAATGTTAAAAAATGTAAGGTCATGCATTTGGGCTGCAGCAATCCAAGGGAGCAATACAGTATAGGAGGTGAAGTACTTTTGTCCACTACAGAAGAGCGGGACCTAGGCGTGGTTGTGTCTGATGATCTTAAAGTAGCTAAACAGGTAGAAAAGGCGACGGCAAAAGCTAGAAGGATGCTTGGGTGCATACGGAGAGGAATGGCTAGCAGAAAAAAGGAGGTGGTAATGCCTCTGTATAAGTCTTTGGTGCAACCTCATTTGGAGTATGGTGTGCAATTCTGGAGACCGCACCTTCAAAAGGATGTGAACAGGATGGAGTCGGTGCAGAGGGTGGCTACTAAAATGATTAGTGGGCTTCATTATAAAGCATATGAGGACAGACTTAAGGATCTTAATATGTACACCTTATAGGAAAGGCGGGATAGAGGTGATATGATTGAGATGTTTACCTCCGTGGCATAAATGTTCAGGGAGAGAGCCTCTTTCAATTGAAAGCAAGTTCTGCTACGAGGGGACATGGGATGAGGGTGAAGGGAGATAGATTCAGGAGTGATATGCGGAAATATTTCTTTACGGAAAGAGTAGTGGATCCATGGAATAGTCTCCCAGTGGAGGTGGTAGAGATGAGGACAGTAACTGAATTCAAAAAAGCATGGGACCAACACAGAGGATCTCTAAAGGTAAAAAGTGGACTGTTGTAGTTGTTGTTATGGAAGGACAGACTAGATAGGCCATGTGGTCTTTTTCTGTCATCATGTTTCTATGTTTCTTCAGCGCTCGTTTGCGCTTTATCGTGCGATAAGGCGCCATTATCGCGCGATAAGGCGCCATTATCGCGCGATAAGGCGCCTTATCGTGCTTTAACGTGGGAGAGCGCACATTAAGACGGTTTAGTAAACATACCCCTAAGAGAATTATGGAGAATGAAGAGATTATGATCATCTTGGATATTCCCATTCTGACTGATAAAAAGCTGGATGCAATGAAACCAGACATAGTTGTAAAAGAGAACAACAGGACAGCATTAATTATAGAGGTGTCGGTTCCAAGCAACTATTCTGTGAATCACATTGAGAGAGAGAAGACTTTCAAGTACCAAGAAATGCAATCAAAGACCAAGAAAATATGGCAGAAAGATACTGAGATATTGCAGAAGGGCTGTCACATAAGGTTTGTCTTTTTGTGGATGATACCAAAATATGCAATACAGTAGACATCCAGGAAGGAGTATACAACATGAGGAGGGATCTAGCTAAGCTTGAAGAATAGTTGAGAATTTGGCAGCTGAGATATAACAATAAAATATGCAGGATCATACATTTGGGCTTCAAAAGTCCAAGTATAAGAGGTGAAGTATTTCTATCCACGAAAGAAGAGTGGGAGCTGGGCATGATGGTTTCTGATGATGGCGAAATCCAGAAGGATTAGTGCGTTGATGGCGAAGGTCGATATTGAGTCAGCGTTTCGTCTGTTGCCAGTGCATCCATCTAGTTTTCATTTGTTGGGTTTTTGGTTTGAGGAGCTGTTTTATTTTGACAAGTGTATGCCTATGGGATGCTCGGTGTCATGTGCCTATTTTGAAAAATTCAGTACCTTCCTTCATTGGGCGGTGGTTCAGGAAGTGGGTTGTGAGAATGTGGTTCATTATTTAGACGATTTTTTTTTTTTTTTTTTTAAATTTTATTTTCCATTTATAACACAACCAAAGTAAAAGACATACAGAAAGATACAAATACAAAACCATACATATAAAAGCAACCCCATATTTCCCCCCACCCCCATGCTTCTTCTCTAGGAAAGGAATACAACGTTCGGGTAATCAATGATTAATTCTCATTCTTTGTGAACCAGTATAGAGCAAGTGAAGATCATAATAAATGAGTGTACATGATAAATGGAGTTAAACAGTTAGATGAGAGCATTTGGCAGTTTGCACATAATCATTGAGCATATTCCATTTAGAAACATGATGCAAGGTTTGAGCGTGGGGAGCCATTCGGCGTGGTATCTGTTCATATTTACTATATAAACATACAAGAGTCCACCACGCATGGGGACTTAGATGGGAGCTATTTTTCCAGTGTTTCGTGATTAAAGATATAGCTATACCCATCAAGAAATTTAGCAAAAAGCGGCCCGACTTTGGAAGAGAGGGGATCCCCGCCGCAGAGCGAAGTCCCACTATCCGCCAAGAGAGAGGCTCGTGAAACTGTAAAATGAGTTGAATACGACCCCAGACCCGACTCCAGAATTGCTGTAGTGTAGAACATTCATACATTATATGAGCTAGTGTGCCTATGGCGGTGTGGCAATTCCAACACCTGTCATTAACATTGGCATTCCATTTGGCAAGCTTCACAGGCGTATAGAAACTTCTATGTGCAAAATAGAAAAGTGTCTGGGTTATCGATGCTGACCGAGAGACCCGAACAACTTTACTCCAGAAGAGGCTCCATTGCTCAGGAGTCAGTGTGATTTGTAGTTCCCGTTCCCATGTTTGTTGGACTGCGGGAATGCTACTGTTCTCATGATTGCTTAACATTTTATAAAAGTTAGAGGCTACGCCAGATTGACTCCCAATAGAGCGAATTATCTCTGCTAGACCTTCATCATTAGTTTCAGTTAGTGGAAGAATCCGAACACTCCTAAGGCAGTGCTGAAGCTGCACCCACTGGAAATAATTTCTTGCTAGTAAACCAAATTCCTCTTGCAATTCTTTAAAAGTTTTCCAGCGCTCACTGGCAATCAATTGGTAAGGCATCCATATCCCTTTGGAATACCAGGGGGTCCATGCTATCGGTTTATTTTGTATTTGAAGGCGCAAGTTATGCCATAGCGGGAGTCTATATGGCGGGCACTGTTGTGGTCCCTGAGACTGAATGAAAGTGTTAAAGGCAAGTAGTGTATCCACAACCATTGGTGGATGGTGGGAATCTAGTTGGAAGGTCATGCCGGGAAGGTAGGTAAGAGGAATGGGCCTACAGAGTTCCTCCTCAATGTCGAGCCAGACTGGCCTACCTTCTACCGGGGGATCTAACCAACGGGCACCCTGTTTAAGAAGGAACGCCTTATGATATTTAAGAAAATCTGGGAACCGGACCCCTCCCTTTTCTTTGTCCGCCTGTAACTTACGCTTAGCTATCCTTGGTGGTTTGCCATGCCACAAATAACGAATCAGGAGACCTTCTATATCTTTGTATATGTGTGCAGGCAGGAGGCATGGTAGCATTTCTAGGATATAATTTATTTTGGGAACTATCATCATTTTGATTGTTTCCAGTCGGCCCCACCATGTGAGTGTTAAAGGAGACCACCGGTTGGTAAGATCGCGCGCTTTGGAGATTAGCTCTTTAGCATTATGGCTAAGAGTATCTTCTAATGGATAACAATAATGAACCCCCAGGTATTTGACCATACGGGGCTGCCATACAAAGGGGAAAGCCTGCATGTCTGCAGCATGGACTCGATGATTCAAAGGGAAGGCAACAGATTTAGTCCAGTTAATCTTGTATCCCGAGAGTAGGGAATAGCTATCAATCTTTTTTAAAACAGCAGGGACGGAGTCCAAGGATACAAAAAGCATGAGATCATCTGCATATGCAGAAATTTTAATATCTCTATGTTGAAAGGGGGCTCCATGGATATCTGTGGCCTGTCGGATGAGGAGGGCTAGGGGTTCAAGTGCTAGATCAAAGAGCAGAGGAGATAAGGGACATCCTTGCCGAGTGCCCCTATGAAGATTGAACGGTTGAGACTTTGTGGCATTGACAGAAATAGTGGCTGTCGGATGTGCATACAGAGTTTGAAGGTATCGGAGAAAGCCTTCCCCAAACCCATACCAGCGGAGAACCGCATATAGAAAGGGCCATTCTAAGCGGTCAAATGCCTTTTCGGCATCAAGAGAGAGGCCGACGAGGGGTTGATCATGATGCGCTGCTGCAGCTAGTATATGACACAAGGTCCTGGCATTATCAGCAGTGGACCTACCAGATATGAAACCACATTGGTCTGGGTGAATTAGAGCAGGCATTTTATCGGATAATCTAGTGGCCAGAATGGTTGCAAATATCTTGTAATCAGCATTAAGAAGGGAAATCGGACGGTAATTTGCAGTCAGCATCGGGTCTCTCCCCTCTTTCTCAAAGACTACAACATTTGCCGTCGAGAAAGATCCTGTAAAGGAGCTATCTTTGGCCAAAGCAGAGAAATAGAGTTGTAGGAATGGGGCCAAATCAGCGCTGAAAGTTTTGAAAAATTCTGCCGGGAGGCCATCTGGGCCGGCAGCCCGACCCGATGCACATCGCTTGAGTGCGAATTGAATTTCTGAAAGAGTAAATGAATGATCTAGTGACTCCTTGTCCTCTACAGAAAGGGTCGGTCGTTGTATACCAGCTAATAGCCGGTCAAAAGCCTCTGGGTCAAATTCACATTCTGATTGATAGAGGCGGGTGTAGAAATCCCGAAAAAGCTCTACTATCTCTGTATCATTTGTGACTAAATTCCCCCCCGTTGGACTACGCAGGGCCGCTACGCGTTTGGCTTCTTTTTGACCTTTCAGAGCGTTAGCTAAGAGTTTACCGGCACGATTGCTTTCCCGATAGTACGTCCCTTGCTGTAGTTCAATATTTTTGGCCGCTGCAGTCGTTAAGAGCGAGTTATATTGGAAACGCAAGCGTTGCAAGCGAATCAACACACATGGGTCAGTACGAGAGGTAAGAACACGTTCACCGGCCTTGATCTGCTGCTCTAGTGCTAAGAGTTGCCGTTTACGCTGCTTCCCTAAACGGATTTGATAGCTAGTGATGGTTGCACGGATAGACGCTTTAAAGCCCTCCCACCATGCCCAGTTCATTGTATCATGGGGTGAATTAAAGTGGAAGTAATCTTGTATGGCAGCCCGTATGTCAGCCTGAAAATCCTGCTGTTCAAGCAGGGTCCGATCAAAATACCAATCCCGTGGATTATCCCTCTGTGCACTAGTGTTCAAAAGGAAGGAGATAGCAGCATGGTCTGAGATGTGCAGAGAGTGTATCTTAGCTGTATCCGTGCTGGAGATTAATGCTTTGGATACGAGGAAAAAATCTATCCTAGATTGTGACTGATGTGGGGGGGAGAAAACGTGAATTCTAAGTCCGAAGGGTGTAGCAGCCTCCACAGGTCTACTAAAGCTAGATCTTTAATCAAAGACGCTAGCGTGAGGTGACTCTTGGTGGGACCACTCGTTCTGGGTGGTCGCCTATCTACCAATGGATCAACCACCTGGTTAAAGTCGCCTCCTATTACTAACGAAGTATTGGCAGAAGCTTGTGCAACCTGGGCAAGGTTAGCAAAGAAAATAGGATCATCCACATTAGGAGCATATAAACATATACATGTCAGTTCAAGATTACCCACTTTAAGGTGGACTCGGGACCACCGACCCTCAGTATCAGAACTGCTATCGATAACAGTGGCTTGTAAGGATTTCCTAATCAAGATGGCTACCCCACATCTCTTCGCTATAGCGGGAGAGTAGGCGGCCACCATGTAGGGTTTAACATTGAGTTTCAGTGTCTCCTTGGCATTTAGATGCGTTTCTTGGAGAAAAACCAAATCAGCATTTTCGTGACTTAAGTAGCCAAGGATTTTCTTCCTTTTTATCGGATTATTAATACCTTTGACGTTCAATGATAAAATCTTACATGGGGCCATAGAAATAGCTGAGTCTATTCAAGACAAAAATATCATAATGCACACAATTTCCATTATCCCCCATCTTGACTGCTTGATTCAGAGAAGACCTAACCAAATCATATACAATAAGCACTATATCTGGTATTCCCCCAAACCAAAAGTAAACACCGAAGTGTAGTAGAGAAGAAGCATAACCCCAATGATTAATGGTGACCATATGTCTGCGGGAGGAAGCCCCAGCGAGGGCCAAACATTCTACATATTAACTGTAATAGCTACATAGGCTCCGGAGCCCACCGAGGTGCATGCTATGGAAAGGTCCCTCACAGGAGAGTCCGACGGTCAGCAGGCCACGATAAGCTAGGCCGCAGGGCCTCCGATCCAGGCTGCATGTGCAGCGTCGACGACACAAAATGGCGATCAGTTCCAAATCGATGGGCAAATGAAAGGCCCCTGGTTCAGCGCATTTGGTCCGCTTCTTTGGCTTCCAGATAGGCCGCAAGCACGTCCGGATCCTCAAAAGTCCTGGTTTGATTATGAAGAGTAACTCTAAGTTTCGCCGGGTACATTAGGCCATAGCGCGCTTGAAGCTGCTGCAAACGCGGTCGAAATTCAAGGAGTCTTTTCCTGCGGTCCACTGTGGGCTTCGCCAGGTCGGGGAAGAATGAAATCCGATGGCTCTCATAATCCAGCCGGGGGGGTTTGCACGGGCAGCGTTTAGAATTTGTTCAACTTGCTGATATCTCAACAACCGGAAAATGATGGGCCGAGGGGTTTTCCGGTTGAGCGCCAAAGTCGTGGGTACTCGATGGGCCCGATCAATCTCCAAATCCTTGGTGAACGTTGTTTTAAGCAAGGAGGGAAGCAATTTAGAGAGGAACTCTTTCATATCTCCTGATTCTGCTCCCTCCGGAATTCCCACGAGCCGTATATTGTTGCGACGGGCTCGGTTGTTACTGTCCTCCAGCTCCTTCTGAAGTGCCTGCATTTGTCGTTCGACCTTGTCCAATTTTGCCAAGCGGACCGCATGCGAGTCAAGAGTACCCTCCATTTTGTCCTGTCTCAGCGATAACCCCTCTAGCCTGTCCTGTAGCTTGCCGAAGTCTTCCCGCATGGATCTGAGTGCTTCACCGTTGGATTGCACAAGTTCTTTCACGCCGCGGATCTCATCTAAGATCTCCTGCTGCATCGCGGGACCCTCCCGGAGTGGAACCATCTTCTGTGGGGACGGCGGCTCAGTTTTAGAGCGTTTGCCATGTGAGTTCGTTGAAGAGCCGAATTCTAGACGCGCTGGCTTGTGCCCCTCCATCTCCCCGAGGCACCCCGGTAGGATCAGAGCCCAATTGAAAAGATAAGTTGTATTAAAGTCAGGAGTCTGAGTAGGCCACTCGGGAGCTTCAGCGTTAAGCGTCCATCCCGCTGGACATCAGGCTCCACCTATTTAGACGATTTTTTATTTGTGGGAGCTGGACAGTCGGCGGAGTGCCGGCGCTTCTTGAGCAGTTTCATAGATTTGGCAAGGGACTTGGGGGTGCCATTATCAGAGGAAAATACGGAGGCTCCTACGAGACGACTAACATTTCTGGGGGTAGAATTGAATTCAAGGGCGATGGTGGCTAGGCTGCCGAAGGAGAAGGTGATGAAGTTGTGGATGTTAGTGGCCAATGCCTTGGTTTCCAGCAAGTTGAACTTGAGAGAGTTGCAGGCATTGATAGGTGCATTGAATTTCACATGCCATATCATCCCGATGGGTAGGGTGTTTCTGCGGAGGTTAGCAGGGGTGACAGTGGGGGTGCACAAACCGCATCATCGTATTAGGGTGTCGAGGGTAATGAAGAAGGATTTGCGGATTTGGGATGTCTTTTTGAAGGAGTTTAACGGTACGTCGGTAATGATGGAGAAAGAGCTTTCATCAAGGGACTTGCAGTTATACTCGGATGCGGCAGAGGGGTCGGGTTTGGGCATCTATTTTGCTGGGGCATGGTGCACAGACAGATGGCCCCAGGCTTGGCAAGAAGCGCGTTTAGTCAATAACATTGCCTTCTTGGAGCAATTTCCCATGCTGGTAGCGTTGGAGTTGTGGCCGGATCGCCTGCATAACAGACTTGTGGTGGTGTGATAAGGCGGCAGTAGTGAGCGTAATCAATCATTACACCCCAAGATGTGTTCCGGTAGCGGACTTAATGCGAGAGGTGGTCTTAGCTTGTTTAAAATTGAATGTTGCAATCAAAGCGTGACATATCCCGGGGTGTACTAATGAGATCGTGGATGCTCTTTCTCGTTTTCAGTGGGACAGGTTTCGGAAACTGGCGCCTGGAGCGAAAGAGAGTGGCTTGCTGATCCCAGAGCACTTATGGCAGGTTGGCCTGAAGAGATACTGAGTTTGCTACGTGGCTCGGTGACGAGAGCAACATGGTCGGCTTACCAGTGGGGCTGTGACAAGGTGGAGGAATTTTTGCAGGTGCAAGGATGGCGGCTGGACACGGTGTCTGATTGGATGTTAGCAAAATATGTCGCAGATGCCAAGGAAACGGGGATGTCCAAAGTGGCTGTCTGTTCGCATTTAGCAAGGTTTGCCTTTTTTGCGAAGGCGGTTGACTGGGTTCCTGCGGGGGGTGGGTTTTTAACCCGGCGATTACTACAAGGGTGGGGGAGAATGAGACCATCGCCTAGGGATAGCAGACGGCCCATTATGTATGACTTGCTGGTGAGGCTATGCACTACTCTCCCTTTGGGGGCATCATTTGAATATGAAGCGGCATTATTCGAGGCATTTTTTTGCTTGGTGTTTTTTGGGGCCTTCCGTGTTGGGGAACTGGTAGCAGACTCACGGAGGGCAGGTAGTGTCGATGGCTTGCTGCTGCAGCATGTGCAAGTGGAGAGAGTACGTGTGCGGGTGCTGTTGGCACGCTCTAAGACTGACCAGCAGGGTTGTGGCAGATGGGTGGTCCTAAAGGAAATGCTGGGTGTGGCAACATGCACAGTGGCTGACTTACAGGAGTATTTGCGCCGGCGACCGGCTGTTGGGGGCTTATTATTTATTCACGCAGAAGCATGTTAATTGACTCGGTTCCAGGTTACAGCGGTATTAAGAATGGCCCTACAGCGGATAGAGGAGGAGCCACAGCAGTTTGCGGCCCACTCCTTCTGCATCGGGGCAGCCACTAGTGCAGCAGCGGCCGGTTTGTCTGACCAGGAGGTCAAGCGCATCGGGCGATGGCACTCAAGGGCTTTCTTGGGATACGTCCGACTGTAAAGGTAGTCGGGCAGGGTAATGGTGTGGCTAATTTTGTTTTTCTTTTGCAGATAGAGGGCAAGGTACTCAAGGCTGTTGGCTGATAGGCCATTCGTTTGTTCATTGGGCAGGTCAGCGAGCAGCTGTGCGGCCTTTGGGGGCTAATCTTGGCCTGGATCCAGAGATGGTGACCATATTATGGCTGGGTGAGCGAGGTCTCCGTTGTACTCAGTTGCTCTCTTTGTTGCAGCACCACGGGCGGCTGCAGAGTTCACCGGACTTAATGTCATACATTTGGGGGGCAACGATCTGTCAGCCTGGACCTGCAAGCAACTGATTCGAGTGGTGCAGAAAGATTTGGAGGTGCTGCTGCAGTTGTTCCCAGGTGTAATAATAATGTGGTCAGATATTATACCGCGGCCAATCTGCCGGGACCAGTGGTGCTGGTCCAGAGGTCTGACGAAAATCAATCGCAAGATTGGCCGTTGGGTCTGTGCACATGGGGGGTACCAAGTAATGCATTCCTGGGTGGAAGTAGGATGTACGGGATTGTATGGTCGGGATGGGGTACACTTGTCCCCGGTGGGGTTGGAGTTGATATTGAACAATTGGCAGGAGGCGTTGGAGTGGGTAGTGCTGAGGGATGCTCGCTGGTCGCAGCTTTTGGGGGATGGTGCGGCGCAGGGACAGTGAGGTCACCTGTGCCGGTGGTGGGATCCCAGAGATTTCCGGGGTCCGGAGCCTTTGGATAAGATTGGGACGGGGGTGGGGTACCCCCGACCCGGACAACCCCTAGGCTGTCTTTTGCTAATTATATGGCAAAGTCGGGGGCCAAGTGGGGGAGGGAATTTGGAAAGCAGAGGCGTGTGCACCTTGCTAGTGACATGGGTGATGAGGCAGCATTCCACTGGTGTATGCTAAAGGATTGTTATTGATGTTGATTGTTAAGCTGTTTAATGGTGAATAAAGCTGCGACCAGAAGTTTCCAAAGAGTATTGTGTCAGAGTGTTTTTGGGAGGCGGGGGGGGGGGGGGGAGAGGGATGACAGAAGGTGGGGGGGGGGGGATGAGGGGGTAGTGGAGAAGCATCGAGTCCGACTTACTGTGGTTACAGAGTTTTGGTTACATGTCACACCCTTTGTACATTCATGGCTGTTTTTCATGAATTTTGAGTTTAATTTTATTTTATTTATGAGGAGATATTGTAAAGTTCATAGTTATTTACAGGGTGCCACAAAAAAAGTGACAACATCTCGTAGCATATAAGCTATTTAAAAATTCAAAACAACAGATGTAAACGATTGACAAATTTAAAAAAAAAAAGATGGCGACAGGAAATTGTCGAAAAAACAATGTTATATAGCTAATAAAGGTAAATAAGTAAACTATTTAAGCTTTTAATTTACGTGATGTTCTCACTTTTTTTGGGCCACCCTGTATATGCATTTTGTTTTTAGATTGCATATATTATGTTATTATCACATTTGTTCAGTCTTATGTTTTATAACATTTTTCATGTTACATTTTTATGTATTTATTTGTTTATTTTTTTATCAAAATTTTATTTAATTGATCTTGTTTATTATATATTTTTATATTTAATTTTATTTATCTTTTTTGATTTTAGTATGCCAAGAATACCCCTAATAAAGGCATAACTGAAACACGGTCTGTGTCAGGTCGGCTTGGCTATTATACCCCTGTTAATATTATAATAAAGTGGTTGTCCTTTTCTCTTCACCACGTCTGGACTAGGCTCCCAAAAAGGTACACATATTCCATGCTATTTATCCCAGGGATAATGGATTTCCCTGGTCCTCTTTAATAATGGTTTAAGGACTTTTGCTCCAGGAACTTGTTCAGACCTCTTTTAAACCGAGCAACACTTTACTACATCTTCTGATAATGAATTCCAAAATTTTATTACATGTTGAGTGAAAACATATTTTCTTCTATTAGTCTTAAATGTGCTAAATTGTAGCTTCATTGGATGTCCCCTAGCCTTTCTACTTTTTGAAGGAGTAAACAACTGATCTATTAGTTCCATTCCATTCATTATATTATAGATCTCTGTAATATCTCCCCTCAGCTGTCTTTTTATAATACCTCTGTATCACTCTATGGTGCGTCTGCACCTCGGAATATTGTGTGCAGTTCTGGTTGCCATATCTTAAAAAGGATATAATGGAATTAGAAAAGGCACAGAGAAGAGTGGCCAATATAATAAAGCGGATGGAAGGATACCCTATGAGGGAAGGCTTAAAAGGTTAGGGCTCTTCAACTTGGAAAAGAGATAGCTAAAGGGGGATATGATAGAGGTCTACAAAATAATGAATGGAGTGGAACGGGTAAAAGTAGATTGGGTGTTCACTCCTTCAAAAAGTAGAAAGACTAGGGGAATGTAGCACATTTAAGACTAACTGGAGAAAATATTTTTTCACTCAACATGTAATCAAACTCTGGAAATCATTACCAGAGGATGTAGTAAAAGCTACATAAGAACATAAGATATGCCATACTGGGTCAGACCAAGGTCCATCTAGCCCAGTATCCTGTTTCCAACAGTGGCCAATCTAGATCATACATACCTAGCAGTTTCCCCAAAAGACACAGGTTCCACAATGCTTGTACTGGGTCAAGCATTGATATCCTGGGTCCCTTCTTAATAATGGTTTATGGACCTTTCCTCCAGAAACTTGTCCAAACCTTTTTTAAACCCAGCTACACTAACAGCCTTTACTACATCCTCTGGTAACAAATTCCAGAGTTTGATTACACATTGAGTAAAAAAATATTTTCTTTTATTAGTCTTAAATAGTTTACCCTGTAACTTCATTGCATGTCCCCTAGTCTTTCTATATTCTGATAACGTATAATCGATCTACGTTTACCCGTTCCACTCTGTTCATTAATTTATAGACTTCAATCATATCTCCCCTCAGCCATCTCTTTTCCAGGTTAAAGAGCCCTAACCTTTTTAGCCTTTCTTCATAGGAGTATCCTTCCATCCCCTTTACCATTTTGGTGGCTATTCTCTGAACCTTTTCTAATAACGCTATATCCTTTTTAAGATACAGCGACCAGAACTGCACACGATATTCAAGGTGCGGTCTCACCATGGAACGATATAGAGGCATTATAATATCTTTTGTTTTATTTTCCATTCCTTTCCTTATGATACCTAGCATTCTATTTGCTCTCTTTGCCGCCGCTGCACACTGGGCCGAGGGTTTTAACATGTTATCCACAATGACGCCTAAATCGTTGTCCTGGGAGGTGGTTCCTAATGTGGAACCATGCATTGTGTAACCATAGTTTAGGTTGTTCTTCCCTAGGTGCATAACTTTGCACTTGTCCACATTAAATTTCATCTGCCATTTTGATGCCCAGGCTTCCATTTTATCAAGATCCTCTTGCAATTTTTCACAATCCTCTTGGGTTTTAACAACTTTAAATAGTTTTGTGTCATCTGCAAATTTGATAACCTCACTCGTTATTACCTTTTCCAGGTCATTTATGAATATGTCAAAAAGCAGTGGACCCGGCACAGATCCCTGGGGTACACCACTATTCACCTTTCTCCATTGGGAAAATTGGCCATTTAGCCCTACCCTCTGCTTTCTATCTTTTAACCAGTTCCTGATCCACAATAGTACACTGCCTCCTATCCCATGACTCTAGTTTTGCCAAAAGTCTCTGATGAGGGACCTTGTCAAAGGCTTTCTGAAAGTCCAGATACACTATGTCAACTGACTCACCTTTGTCCACCTGTTTATTCACACCTTCAAAAAAACATAACAGATTAGTAAGACAAGATCTTCCTTGTCTATAGCCATGTTGGCTCTCTCCCATTAAGCCATGACTATCTACATGCTGAGTAATTTTGTTCTTTATGATGGTTTCTACCATTTTTCCCGGTATTGACGTCAGGCTCACCAGTCTGTAGTTTCCCGGATCACCCCTGGAACCCTTTTTAAAAATTGGCATTACATTGGCGATCCTCCAATCTTCAGGTATTACAGATGATTTTAATGAAAGTTCACAGATTACTAATAGCAGGTCTGCAATCTCATATTTCAGTTCTTTCAACACCCTTGGATGTATACCATCTGGCCCAGGTGATTTGCTACTCTTCAGTTTAACTAATAGTTGTAATACATCTTCCAGTTGTATCGATATTTCCTTCAATTCTTCCGCACCTTTAAATACCACTTCAGTCATGGGTAATATCCCTACATCTTCCTCAGTAAAGACCAAAGCAAAGAATTCATTCAGTCTCTCCGCTATTGCCTTGTCGCCTCTTAGTGCCACTTTAACCCCTCTATCATCTAATGGACCAACTGACCCTCTCACAGGTTTTTTTGCTAAGAATGTACTTGAAAAAGTCTATATTTCACATTTTTGCTTCTGCAGCAAGCTTCTTCTCAAATTCTCCCTTTGCCTGCCTTATCAATGCCTTGCATTTGACTTGCCAGTGCTTGTGCTGTTTCCAGGTTTCGTCGTTTGGCTCTTTTTCCCATTTCCTGAAAGATGCTTTTTTGGCAACAACAGCCTCTCTGACCTCACCTTTAAACCATGCTGGCAGTTTTTTGGACTTCCTTCCACTTTTCTTAAAGTGTGGAATACAGCTGGTCTGGGCTTCCAAGATAGTATTTTTCAACAACACCCAAGCTTGATTGAAGTCTTTAACCTTTGCAACTGCTTGTTTTAGTTTTTTCTTAACTATTTTCCTCATTTTATCATAGTCTCCCTTTCGAAAGTTAAAAGGTAGTACTGTGGATTTCCTTACTATCCCTCCTCCACTAATTAAATCAAACGCGATCATGCTATGATCACTATTGCCAAGTGGCCCCAACACCCTTACCTCTTGCACTAGATCTGGTGTTCCACTAAGGACTAGGTCTAATATGGCTTCCCCTCTGGTCGGTTCATGAACCAGCTGCTCCAAGAAGCAGTCATTTATTTCATCTAGGAACTTTATCTCCCTAGCATGTCCTGCTGTGACACTGACCCAGTCAATACTGGGGTAATTGAAATCACCCATTATTATTACTGCGCTGTAACATTTGTTAGCTTCCTTCATTTCTTTGAGCATTTCATCATCCATTTGTTCATTCTGGCCAGGTGGTCGATAGTACACCCCCACTGCCATCGCCTTCCCCTATTTACATGGAATTTCAATCCATAGAGATTCTACAGCAAATTTTGTTTCCTGCAAAACTTTAATCCTTTCTGACTCAATGCCCTCTCTAACATATGTTTATTATGTTTATGTTTATTTATTTGATATACCGCCCTACTTTATCAATCAGAGAGGTTTACAATTCACAAACAATTAGAAACAGGCACAGGGCCATAAAGGAGGAAAGGAAGTTACAATTGTTGATATAATAGAACGAGCACAACCCCTCCACAAATTTGCTCAGCTCTATCATTACGATATAGTTTGTACCCAGGTATCACATTGTCCCACTGGTTGTCCTCCTTCCACCATGTCTCTGATATTCCAATCATATCTAACCTCTCATTTAGTGCTATATATTCTAACTCTCCCATCTTATTTTTTAGACTTCTAGCATTTGCATACAAGCATTTTAGAGACTGTATTTTATTCATATTAATCTGGCTATTGGTAGGCATGGGTAATTTGGGATCTTTAAGCTCTGTCTGCTCCATATTCAAGGGCATTTGGGCTACTTTACTCATTTTTGGAACCTCTCTGCTTTTGGTAGTATCCTTCAAAGATACATTCTTCCGAACCATGTGCTCTTGGGCGACTGTTGGCTTTCCTCTTGTTTAAAAGCTGCTCTGTCTCCTTTTTAAAGGTTAATGCCAGCAGCCTGGTTCCATCCCGGTTAAGGTGAAGCCCATCTCTTCGGAAGAGCCCCTCCTTTCCCCAGAATGTTCCCCAGTTCCTAACAAATCCAAAACCCTCATCTCTGCAACATTGTCTCATCCACGCATTGAGACTCCGGAGCTCTGCCTATCTTTTGGGTCCTGTGCGTGGAATGGGAAGCATTTTGGAGAATGCTACCCTGGAAGTTCTGGATTTCAACTTCCTACTTAAAAGCCTAAATTTAGGGGTATGTTTACTAAACTGCGGTAATCGTGAATAACGCGCGTAACGTACACTTAATGATCGTTCGCACGTCATAACGCGCGTTCTGACGTGCGAACGATCGTTAAGTGTACGTTATGCGCGTTAACCACAGTTAACGATCGTAAACCCCCGCGGCGCGTTAAAACACCGCAGAAGGTGGAGAGTGGGCGGAGAGAAGGGGTCAATGGGCGGAGAGTGGGCGGGGAGAGGCTCCCCTCACACTAACGCGCTGAATTTCAGAGCTCAATTCCAACGCGAATGAAAACCTGTCGTTAAAGGCATATTAAAGGGAAGAGAAACCATTTCTGTCAGCAATGTACAGCAAAACCGGGGAAACCTACAAAACGTGAGCAGTGTGATACATGTGCACTGAACAAAATAGCAAATAGAAATGGAAAAAGACCACAACAACATCCTAAAAAACTATAATCCAGCTGGTCAACAGTGATATTAATGGGCAACCATACAAAACACTCCCAGGAAAGCTCAAAAGAAAAGAAATGAGTTTTGGAAGGGTCCACGGAGCGTAGACCCTTCCAAAAATCATTCCCTAATTTTAATTATGAGCGTTCCTGGGAGTGTTTTCTATGGTTGCCCATTAATATCACTATTGGCCAGCTTGGGTATCTTTCTATCCCCTTATTCCGAGGTCATATTCGGGGTTTATGTGCACTTATGTCTCCATACAAGGTGAATGAGCCCACAGTAAAAATGTGCAGAGCAGGGTTTCTGACTCTTTCGGCCAGGTGTCCTATCTCCAGGGACTGCACTGTCTCTGTGGCCACAGTGTGGTGCAGCAGACACAGCCAGTACCTGTAGGACCAGAGGGTCACAGGTTCAAAGCCCAGCTGGGGCTACATCCAATCCAGTCCACATATTTTTCCCACAACTGTACCGTGATTGTAATGAAAAACCTTTATTGCTGAGAACATACGCATGGTTAATACACCTATATTTTACCCCACCGAGCACAGACACCATAAACAGGTGCATTACCTAGAGCAGAGTCTCCCAAATGCAGTCCTGGAGGGCCACACACCATTCAGGTTCCATGCTGCCGCGAATAAAGATGCCTGTGCTGCATATCTATGCACCACCCCCATGGTATGCAGATGTAGCTCATGCGTATTACTCAGAGACAGCATGAAAACCCAAACAGTGTTTGGCACACCAGGACTGGAGTTGGGAACCTCTGCGGTAAAGCAGCAGCCAACAGGGCCAGACACACCCACACCCACACCCACAGGCCCCATTGGCTCATGCCTCCTGGAGAGGCAGGATATTGGGCCCTGCGTGCATCTCCCAATGCTACCACATGCATACCCTAGCAAAGCCACCCTACACCTGGGTATACGGTACACACCTATCAAACGTTTCCTATGAGTACTGGCAGATAGCAAGTCCTACGTTAAGCACAGCTTGCTCATTGAGCTCCATCATAACAATCTTTCTGATGTCAGCGGTGTGTGCTACAGGTCAGGTTTCTGACAGTGTTTACCACCCGGGGGAGTGAGGCCCAACAGTATTGTGGACCATATCCATGCCTGGACTGTGCCCAGGACTGGTGTGGTGGGCAGGGCTGCTGAACTCCTCTACAGTAGCACAATGCTGGCATAGGTGTCGGAGTGTGTGTCTGTCTCTACAGTGTGTGGCGGCTGCAAACACCTTCCACTGCCCACACTGCCAGCACTGTTGCCAGTATTGGCCTGCCAATGTGCATAATGAGGAGCAAGGTACCATGGGTATAGCCCAGACATGGGTGTGACTGGCACAATCCAACCCTGTGGAAATCCAGCACCTGTTCACAGGCTCTGATAAACCATAGGCCATCACACGTACATCTGTTAGCATAATTCATAGGTGCAAGACACCCTAAAGAGTCTGTAATATAAAGTGCCCACGCTGGTAAAAACACATGTACCCACACACGATTTTATGCACGCACCAATGCACGTGGCTACGCCCGTACCAACGCACGCAGCCATGCACGCACCAACGCACGTGGCTACGCACACTGTGAGGGTGTGTTTCTGACAACACTACTGAACGTAAAGAAAAACATGCCTCCTCATTCCCTATGTAATGTACAGGGTGATGCCTGGGCCAGCCTTCTGCATTAGGCACACTGGGGACTCGAACCCATGCTGCCTGTAACAGCGGTCAGTGCAGTAACCATTGTGCTACAGCTCTGTTTCAGTGATTTGTGTCTGTACGCCTTCTTACGATTAACGCGCGGTAACGAGCCACAGCGCCCTGTAACGCTCGTTGGTTTTTGGAACGCGCATTAGTGGTAACGATGTACCGCCCATGTCCTTATTTGGGGTTTCTGTCTCTACCGCGGCTCCTAACGCGAATTGCACTAACGCACTTTAGTAAACATACCCCTTAAACTACAAGCTCTCTGCTGGGTATGAAATGTAACCAGAAAGTTCTCTTCTGTGTTTTAAATTTAAACTAAGAGTACTTTGGTGATACTAGGAACGAGTGAGTATTAAATTTAAACTAGAAGCTCTCTGCTGCATTCCAAATTTAACCTGAAAGCTCTCTTCTTGTTTTAAATTTAAACTAAAAATACTTTGCTGATACTAGGCCCTGAGTGACTATTAAATTTAAACTACAAGCTCTCTGCTGGGTATGAAATGCAACCAGAAAGTTCTCTTCTGTGTTTTAAATTTAAATGGAAGAAAGTCCATAAACCATTACTGAAGAGGACCAGGGAAATCCACTGCTTACCTCTGGGATAAGCACCATGGAATCTCTCTACCTTTTGGGAATCTGCAAGGTTTCTGTGACCTGGATTGGCCACTGGATGCTGTTTGGAAACAGGATCCTGGTTGGAAAGAGGATACTGGGCTTTGATGGACCCTTGGTCTGACCCAATATAGCATAACTTATTTTGTTATGTTCCTATGGATAGTTCTTAGGATGCTTGTCTTTATTATATGTTGCAGCCTTAGAAAGACTCCAGTTTCCTCTAGGATTAATACAGTTTCATGGAGTTCTGCACTACATTATTAAGTCAATTATGAAATTGCTTTGTGATTTAGTTTTTTTCCATGTAAGTTGAACACATGGCTAGAATAAAAATGCCTAGTGGAAGGACATCATGACATGAGCCTTTTTGGATGCTCCCAAGGTTTACTTGGGAGGACTTACTGATAATTTACTGTACATTATACTAGTGCATTTGAAATATGGGCTCTCAGGTACTCATATAATGCATCTGCTTTCTTGACTTTTTAACCACGGAGTGCTAGTTTATTGCTGAGCTTAAGGATAAAAGAAACAAGAAACGAAAGTTAAAAAAAAAGCTTCCTTCCTGCTAAATACATTCAGATGTTTGTCTCTGCAACACCCCTACACCACTTCACTTTCTTCTTGGTTTTCATCTTTCTTTTCATTTGTGAATCCAGAAAGAAAAGATTTATGTAAATATTTTCAGACATAATCAACCCCCCCCCCCCCAAATGAACCTACTAACTAAACTAAATAAAAATGGGAAGCAGGTTGATTCAGCGGATTGGCTTGTATTCTGCTTTGCATCTTTGCAGTGGAGCTGACGCCTGACTTGGGGTTTGAAAATTATATGAGCTGAGAAGTCTCAAATAAATACCTAGTCATTAGTAAGCTGGATTAGAAATATAAAGCAAATGCCCTTTGGGAGAGTGGCGCTAATAATCTTGAAAGAAAAGAGAAACGGGATGATAATCTACAGATAAGAATATAACTTTTTTACTAAGCTCTTGAACATTTTCAGATAAAATACTGCCCTCGCTAACTTGGTGCCTTGTTATCTTAGTGAAATTTAGCAGAAAATATTACCATGAATCTAATTTTCCAAAATTAGGTTCATGTATCTACTGGTAATGCAAATTCAGAGATGCAAACACAGCCCTGCAATTCTGCATTAATAGCAGATTGCACCCGAGAGATCAGAACACCGCCAGCCTCATAGCAAATGACTTGTATGACCCCTCTGTGAGAAAGAGGAAACATGTTCTATCTACTTTTCATTTTCTGCAGCCTCCCCTCAACCTTCAACCACTATTCAGTTCATGAATTCTCAGCCCCACTCAGTTGCCTTTTGACATCATCTGTGGTTTAATTTCCACACATAGATGCCATTTCAAACTTAGTATTACTTCTAAGGGTGCTCCTAGTTCACAGTGCTTCATGAATGAGTCTTAGATTTATGTTATGGTTTGCTTGTGCAATGCTGGCTTAGCTTATGATGAGCTGCCTGATGGAGATTTTCCACTGGACAAAGCCTCCAGGTTAAATCAATGCAATGCTCCATTGGCAGGGGTGGCCCAATGTGGGTGCGGGGCCATGTGCGGTGCATGGCCTCATTTGCATAATATTTGCATAATGTTACCATACACTAACTTTTAGTAAACATGCCTCTTAATGAGTGTATAGATAAAGAAAGACTAAAAGATTTCTACATTACTATAATCCAGTGCCAACCGCCAGGCACATTAGGAACTACTACAAACACTGCCTATTAGAACCCATAGCAAACCCACTGTATCATAACAGCACTACCAGGACTCACAAAGCACCATACGCTACCTATCAAAAGGCAACACTACAAATATTAAACCAATACATTTAAGAGAACAACAATACATGACCAACTGGGGAAAGAGAACAAGTGGCAATGTCAAATAGGAATTACATAAACAGAATACCTCAGCTCAGTTACACATACAGAACATAGACCATCACCAAACAAGGAATCACAATTTAGAGACAGGAAGACAATAATTAAACTGGGAACCCCAAAAGCCAAACTTGGAATGTACAACACCACTGTGGAAATAAAACTATAAATTAATTTCCTCTTGTACTAAACAAAGCACAGACATTACTGATGCACATTTTCAAGAGCTGACATATTCCAGTTAATAAATTCAAAATAAAGAGATATTTTTCTACCTTTTGTGCATTTTTTTTTCAGTTTGAATTGCTCCAGCCATTTTCTTCTGGTTTCTTCATGTCTTCTGCTAACTCTCCATCGTCTGCTGTGCATTTGTCCTTTCTTCTCTCTCCTAGTTTTTTCCCATTCTCTCTCTACATCTGCTTTAACATACTAATCTTTCTCCTTTTGCTCTTTCCTCATTCCTATTTCATCCATTTAAATTTTACCCCTCCATCCTCAATCCCCACTTATTCTCCCAATACTCGGCCAATTGTAGATTTGTCTTCCCTCCCACATAAAATATTTTTCCCCTCTCCATTTCACTCTCCCAGCTCCATCCCATTCTAATCCTCCCCGAACATCAGCTCCCTTCTAGTTCCAGCCCCACCCAGCATCCGTTCCCTTCTAGTCCCCGCATCAGCCCATTTCCAGTCTTAGCCCCCCATCAGCCCATTTCCAATCCTATCCTAGCCACACTATCAGCCCATTTCCAGTCCTAGCTCCCCCATCCATTTCCAGTCCTATACAAGTCCCTCCATCAGCTCATTTCTAGTCCTTTCCTAGCCCCACCATCAGCCCATGTCAAATCCTAGCTCCCCTTCACTCAGTCCATTTCAATTCCAAGCCCCTGTCCCCATCAGTTATTTGCAGTTCAAGCCCCCCCCTTCCACTCAGCCCATTTCCAGTCCAAGCAACCCCCCAGCCCATTACCAGTCCTAGCCCTCCCCCATAGCCGATTACCAGTCCTAAGCCCCCCATCAGCCCACTTCCAGTCCTAAGCCCCCATCACCCCATTTTCAGTCTTAGCCCCCCCCCCATAGCCCATTACCAGTCCTAACCCCCCATCAGCCCACTTCCAGTCCTAAGCCCCCATCACCCCATTTTCAGTCTTAGCCCCCCCATAGGCCATTACCAGTCCTAACCTCCCATAGCCCACTTCCAGTCCTAACCCCCCATCAGCCCATTTCCAGTCTTAGCCCCCCCATAGCCCATTTCCAGTATTCGCCCCTTCATAGTCCATTACCAGTGCTAACCCCCCAACAGCCCATTACCAGTCCTAACCCCCCCATCAGCCCATTTCCAGTCCTAGCCCCCCCCATAGCCTATTACTAGTCCTACCCCCGCCATCAGCCCACTTCCAGTCTTAGTCTCCCCCATAGCCCATTACCAGTCCTAACCCCCCTCCCCCCATCAACCCAGGTAGATTAAAAAACAAACAAACCGGCTGCTTGCTGCCACTGCTGCAATGGCAGCGGCAGAATCAAGCATCCTGCAGGGCCTCCCCCTGCCCGGCAGAGCTCTCCCTGCAGCATCAACTCCCTCAGCGAGGGCTTTTCAGAGCCGCAAAGGGAGAGTTTCCCTTTCTCGTGGTTCTGTTAAGCCCGCTGGGGCTGATGGGAAACTGCATTTAAAAAATTGTGAAAACTGTTTTTGCACTTAGGAAGCCTATGAATGACAGCTGGGGGATAGCTTATGTGCTTACGTGCTGTGCAGTAGGAATTGCTGCCTTGATTAGCTGGCACCCCCGTCTGAGGCTTCTCTTCCCTCTCTTTCCACTATGCATCTTTATTATTCTTATAGTGGGCCCCGAAGTGGTGGAAGAATTGTTTTTCCAGCCAGGGAGTCACCGTGAGAATCCTCCTCCTTGGAGTCCTGTAGAACACAAACAGCTGCAGGGTGGATAGGACACCCCTTGATTACATATGCATTAAGCACATCTATAAGATATTTATTTTATTTATTTACGTTATTTAACAACTTTTTTATACTGCTAGATCTATGAGTCATAGTGGTTTACAAATAACTCAACTGTTTAAGGTTTACAAAGAACTAGAGAATAACAAACATAGGTGATATATTTAGGGACTGAAAACAAGGTATTTTAATTTGTGTTATTAACCACTTTGAAGATAAGGAGGTATACAAAACTGTTTAAATAAATAATTTAAATGAACAATTAACGTATGTACATTGGGGATGAGTTGGAATGCAGAGGGTGATTGCAACCCAAAATGTTTCAATTAGAGGACAAAGTCAGAACATGGCTTAAGAAGGTGGCTACCTCCCCACACTTACTACATTTCTCATCCTCCACAACTTAGCATGAAAGGCACGATGCAAGATTGGAGAGTGGTCAATATAACGCCAATTTGTAAAAAGGGTTCCAGGGGTGATCCAGAAAACTATAGATCAGTGAGCCTGATGTCAGTACTGGGCAAAATGTTAAAACCCTTATAAAAAACAAAATTACTGAACATGTAGATAGTCATTAACTAAGGAAAATCTTGTCTCACTAATCTCTTTTTTTAAGGTGTGAATAAACAGGTAGAGCCAGTTGATACAGTGTATCTGGATTTTCAGAAAGCCTCTGACAAGGTTCCTCATGAGAGACTCTTTGGGAAATTAAGAAGTCATGAGATGGGAGGCAGTGTACTGTTGTGGATTAGATACTGGTTAAAAGATAGAAAACAGAGTAGGGAAAAATGGACAGTTTTATCAGTGGAGAAAAAGTGAATACTGGAGTACCCTAGATTTCTGTGCTGGGCCTGCTGCTTTTTAACCTATTTATAAATGACCTGGAAATGGGAATAAGGAGTCGGTGATCAAATTTGCAGATGACAGAAAATTATTCTAATGTGTTAAAACGCAAGAAGATTCTGAAAAATTACAAGAGGACCTTGAAAAATGGGAGACCGGGCATCCAAATGGCAGATGAAATTTAATATGTATAAGTGAAAAGTTATGCACTTAGGGAAGAAGAACCCAAACTACAATTACATGATGCAAGGTTCCACATTAGGTATCATCACCCAGGAAAAGATCTGGGCATTGTCTTGTTCTCAAAACACTTCAGCCCTGACTCTGAACATGAAACATATTGATCCCCTCAGTAAATGTGCACACCAAAACTGCTAACTCTACAGACCTACTCGTTATATGTGTCACCAGCAGTGGCTGAACTGTGGCGTAGGCAGCTAGTCACACTGCTGGGCCTGACCTATCTTTATGAAAAGTAGTAGTTGCGAGTCCGAGTAGTCAGGTTTTCAACAAGGATTTTTATTCCCCTCCCAGGGTTGGATTTTCAAAAGTAGTACAAAACACAAGAACTTAAAATACAGCCATGCCTCTGGCAAACTGAAGAAGAAAACAAAATACAGCTTCTTGCTTTAACCAAAAATCATGAATTACATTAAACAGAATCAGCTGATATGCTGGCAGTCTCTTCTATGCTTTCCAGCTCTCTACAAGGCACTCTTGTCTTTAGCTAACGCAGAGAAGAACTGATGTCAGCCATCAATAAAGAGAAATCCATTTCTTCAACACATGGAGTTAAACTACTTGGTTCTGTAATCATCGGTTCATCAAACACAGTATTTTCTCTAGGACAGAAAGTCTGAAACTTCCTCAATTCAGTCTCTCTCTCTGAGCTCTCAGGACAGCCTTCTTCACAATAAGGCAGATACTTATCACACAGCTTGTAAAAGCAGGACGGAGAAACAGCTCTGTCTAAACAAGCTTTTTCCTTGTAACTTTTAAACCTCCTGCCTCTTGTACTTGACGGCAGCTCATAGCACTGTCCTGTTCTGGTAATGGAAGACTTTTCTTTTGGAAGGCTCCTGCAGGGTTTTGGGAGCATACATTCATCCTCATCAAGCATACAGATATCCTCAACAGGATTACTTTCCCTCTCACAGGGTTGTAAGTATTTTAAGCAGCTCTGCTTCTCAAATACATATGGCCTGTTACCAACTGCCTCACGTTCCTTCCACTGAGCTCGGTGCCTGGGAAAATCACACTGCTTCAGAGGTGAGTGTTTCCTGTAACTAACCTCTCTTGGTGAAGGTAACTTTGTTTCCTTTTGATAATTCCTCCGTGGCTTTCTGCTCCAAGGTTCAGGCAGTTCAGAGTCAGTATAAGAGTATTCTGAGCCTCCGTCTGAGACCTGCAAGTTCCCCCAACTTGCCAAGCTCCTGCAGCTTCCTGGTCTCCCTGCTCCTCGTCTCGGTCTCGGTCTTGGTCTAACTCTGTCTGCTTTGGACATTTTTTATACAGCTTCAGGGGCGTTTTCTTGCCCATGTGAAAACTGTTTTCCTGATCAACTGGGGAGTGTTTGCTAACTAGGCGTGACTGCAGACCTCGTGTCTCAGCTTGTTTTGGTTGCCTATGGTAACTAGGAAGCTTCTGATCTACCTGCCTGTCAGAATCTGAGCTATACACAGCAGATTTCTGTGTTTTTAAGGCACAGGGCAGATCTTCCATGTCACACATCCCCCTCCTTAAGATATTACGAGCTGCAGAGGTCCTCGTCGGACAGCGCGTAATTCTACTTAAAGCATCCGCATTGCCATGCAGCTTTCCTGCTCTATGCTGCACTTCAAAATTAAAGGCCTGTAAAGTCAAGTGCCATCGCGTTAGTCGGGTATTGTTATTGCGCATTTGGCTAAGCCATTTTAACGGCGCATGATCCGTTATCAACAGGAATTTTCGCCCTGTCAAATAAAATCGTAGTGTTTCTATCGCCCATTTGATGGCTAAGCATTCCCGTTCTACAGTTGAGTACTTCCGCTCTGCATTTGATAGCTTCCTACTTAAATAGGTAACTGGGTGTTCCACACCGTCGAATCTCTGGGACATGACTGCCCCCAGTCCAGTCTCAGAGGCGTCTGTCTGGACTATAAACGGAAGTCTGAAATCGACCCCCCTCAAGACAGGAGCTTTGCATAATTTCTCCTTAAGGGAGATAAAAGCTTCTTCTGCCTCTGGAGTCCAACGCACCTTATTTGGGGCATTTTTCTTAATCATCTCCGTGAAAAGACTACTTTCCTCTGCGAACCTGGGGATAAATCTCCGATAGTAGCCTATCAGACCTAAGAAGCTACGGACATGCTTCTTCTCTATCGATCTTGGGAAGTTTTTCACACTATCAATTTTATCCGCTAGTGGTTTCACTAGCCCATTCCCAACCACATGTCCCAGGTATTTGGCCTCCCTAGCCGCAAAAAGACATTTCTTCGGGTTTAGGGTGAGACCGGCTTTCCGGATGGCTTGCAGTACAGCCTCTATCCGGGATAAGTGTTCAAGCCATGTGCTGCTATGGATGATAACGTCATCCATATAGGCTAACGCATATTCTTGGTGCGGCCTCAGGACTTGATCAATAAGTCATTGGCATGTTGCTGCCGCGCCGTGTAGCCCAAACGGCATACGTCTGAACTGGTATAGGCCTATTGGGGTGGAAAAAGCTGTCATCGGCTTAGAATCCCTTGTTAATGGGATCTGCCAGTATCCCTTGGTTAAGTCTAGGGTTGTTAGAAACCTAGCCTGTCCTAACCGATCTAGCAGATCATCAATTCTCGGCATAGGATATGCGTCGAACTGTGATATAGCATTAATTTGCCTAAAATCAATGCAAAAACGGAGCGTTCCGTCTGGTTTTGGGACTAGGACTATAGGACTAGACCATGGACTATGGGACTCCTCAATTACGCCCATTTCCACCATTTCCTTAACCTTGGCAATGACTTCATTCTTCTTTGCCTCAGGCAACCTATACGGGCGCTGTCTAATTATCTTCCCCGGGGTTGTGATGACCTCATGTGCCACTAGGTGCGTTTCACCAGGCACAGCTGTCAGGACATCGGAGAACTTCCGCAATACCCTGGCTAAATCTGCCTGTTGGTGCTCCGACAGGTCTGTTCCTGTATGTAGCTCAGGTTGTTCCCTCCAATCTGAGGGCTGGGGACCTAAGTCCTCCTCTTTCTTTTCTTCCGCAATGGCTGCTAAGCCCTTAACATCCCTCATCCGTGTGGAGCCAAACCCTCCAGACCCACGACTAGTGGACGTTAATAAGGGTACCTCTTCTAACACGGGGAAACCCACCAGTTCACAGATTAACTGGGCTATTCTTTCACCCTTTTTCACTACAAAATCCTCTTCACCGAAATTGAAGAGTAGGGCCTTGACCACACCACGATAATCAGGGTCTATCACCCCTGCCCCGATGTCAATAAAATGTTTGACCGCTAGGCCAGACCACGGTGCTATGCGGCCATAGCACCCCTCAGGGATTTGAATTTTTACCCCGGTGTCAATGAGGGCCTTCCCTCCCTTGGGAACTACCGTATCCTCGTTACTAAACAAATCATAGCCCGCTGAGGCTTCGGTAGCTCTTTGTGGGCCTTTTGCATGTGGGGATGTTTTTTTGAATTTCAACACGAACTTCTTTTTAGCGGAGGACCCCCCCTCTACCCGTGGCTTCCCAAATAAAGCACTCGGGATCTTTTGGGCAATAGCCTCAGTCTTTGGGGTCTCAGGTTGTGCCTTTTCTCCTAGAGGTCCTATCTGGCTGGGGCCTAACTTTCCTTTAAGGCCTTTTCCCATTTCCTCCTCAAATGGGGGCCAGTCACGCCCTAGGACTACCTTAAAGGGAAGTCGGGGGACAACTGCCATGTGTACCTTCTCCCTAGTATTCAACCCACTCACACACATCTCATATATCGGGTAAAAAGAGGAGGCTCCATGCACACATCTTACTTTCACACGTCCATCCACACAATTCAACAAGGAAGGGTTATGGGCTTGGATGGTCTTCCACATTTCTTGGGAGACCATACTCTGATCCGCTCCGGAATCCAGGAGCGCTACAGCATCCACCCCTTCCACTTGGACATCTATAACAAATTCTTCCCCAGTGCGTCTCTCTCCTCCTGATACAAGGGCGATGTGCTCTTCACATTCCCTGCGTGTGTGACCACTTTTCCCACATTGAAAGCATTTTCTAACATCATATTTCCTTACATTTTTCCTCTGTACTTCATGAGTATAGGCTTTTCTTATACCCGGCATTCTTTCCATGCCTGTTACTTTTAAAATGCTATCCCTGGAAGCCCCAGCTAACTCGGCTTCAAAATAACATTCTGTCAGTTCAGCCGCTTCCCTAGTGGATTTGCACTTCTGTAACAACAGGAAAGCTTTAACCTCCGGCAGTACAGCCTCAAAATATTGCTCAAGGAGCACAGCGTCCATCAAAGACTCCACTGTTGCTTTCTCCGGAGCAAGCCATTTTGTCGCTAGACCTTTAAGTCGCTGCATCAAAGCTTTCGGCGTCTCTTTAGGCAAGAGTGTTGCCTCTCTAAAAAGACGTTGAAAGTGGGTAGGTGTTAAACCTAGCCTATCTCTCACCGCTAATTTCACGTCTGGGTAATTGGACGCTAGGCCCGCAGGCATTGCCTTGTAGGCCGCCAATGCCTCTCCGGTCAAAGACATGGCGAACCTAACGGCCCATTGGTCTAGTGGCCATTTAGCCGCCTCCGCAATCCTTTCAAAGGCATCGGAATAATCATCAAAATTATCAGTCTTTTGTAAAGGTCCCAGTGCCAATGCACTACAATTTTGCAGTCCTACCACAGGTGATACTGGTACGCCATCTTCATCTGTGGTGGGGATCCTCTTTACCAGCGTAGTTAACAAGTCCAGGAGCGGCTTTTGCTGTGCAGCCAGTGCTGCCATAGTCCGATCCTGAGCCTGTCGTGCGAGCTCACTCTGGGCTTTCCATTGGTCCTCCATCCATCGGAGCATGTCCTGGGGATCCATCCCGGCGTTGAAGTGTACCTGTATGGGAGAGAAAAAAAACAGGGCCCACCAAGTGCGGCACAATATATTTTTTCCTTTCTCCCCGCCTGCCCTTAGCAAGGTATAACTTCTTCCCCTTTCTCAGCAATCCTCACCACCCATGCCCACCTACTTATACCTCAGCACGGTGTAGGATCTCGCGTTGAGAAAGGTTCTTTATCCACGCCCCCTTCAGGTCAGCCTGTGGAAATCCAGTTGCTGGAGAATTCTGTACCAGGATTTTCCTCTTTCAGGATTTTCCTTTGCTGCTGCTTTTTTTTTTTCCTTCAGCCAACTGTATCCTCTTAGGAAAAGCCTTGGGTAGTGCTTTTTTTTAAAAAAAAAATCCAAATTACTATGCCATTTATGTCACCAGCAGTGGCTGAACTGTGGCGTTGGCAGCTAGTCACACTGCTGGGCCTGACCTATCTTTATGAAAAGTAGTAGTTGCGAGTCCGAGTAGTCAGGTTTTCAACAAGGATTTTTATTCCCCTCCCGGGGTTGGATTTTCAAAAGTAGTACAAAACACAAGAACTTAAAATACAGCCATGCCTCTGGCAAACTGAAGAAGAAAACAAAATACAGCTTCTTGCTTTAACCAAAAATCATGAATTACATTAAACAGAATCAGCTGATATGCTGGCAGTCTCTTCTATGCTTTCCAGCTCTCTACAAGGCACTCTTGTCCTTAGCTAACGCAGAGAAGAACTGATATCAGTCATCAATAAAGAGCAATCCATTTCTTCAACACATGGAGTTAAACTACTTGGTTCTGTAATCATCGGTTCATCAAACACAGTATTTTCTCTAGGACAGAAAGTCTGAAACTTCCTCAATTCAGTCTCTCTCTCTGAGCTCTCAGGACAGTCCTCTTCACAATAAGGCAGATACTTATCACACAGCTTGTAAAAGCAGGACGGAGAAACAGCTCTGTCTAAACAAGCTTTTTCCTTGTAACTTTTAAACCTCCTGCCTCTTGTACTTGACGGCAGCTCATAGCACTGTCCTGTTCTGGTAATGGAAGACTTTTCTTTTGGAAGTCTCCTGCAGGGTTTTTGGAGCATACATTCATCCTCATCAAGCATACAGATATCCTCAACAGGATTACTTTCCCTCTCACAGGGTTGTAAGTATTTTAAGCAGCTCTGCTTCTCAAATACATATGGCCTGTTACCAACTGCCTCACGTTCCTTCCACTGAGCTCGGTGCCTGGGAAAATCACACTGCTTCAGAGGTGAGTGTTTCCTGTAACTAACCTCTCTTGGTGAAGGTAACTTTGTTTCCTTTTGATAATTCCTCCGTGGCTTTCTGCTCCAAGGTTCAGGCAGTTCAGAGTCAGTATAAGAGTATTCTGAGCCTCCGTCTGAGACCTGCAAGTTCCCCCAACTTGCCAAGCTCCTGCAGCTTCCTGGTCTCCCTGCTCCTTGTCTCGGTCTCGGTCTTGGTCTAACTCTGTCTGCTTTGGACATTTTTTATACAGCTTTAGGGGCGTTTTCTTGCCCATGTGAAAACTGTTTTCCTGATCAACTGGGGAGTGTTTGCTAACTAGGCGTGACTGCAGACCTCGTGTCTCAGCTTGTTTTGGTTGCCTATGGTAACTAGGAAGCTTCTGATCTACCTGCCTGTCAGAATCTGAGCTATACACAGCAGATTTCTGTGTTTTTAAGGCACAGGGCAGATCTTCCATGTCACAATGTATATAGTTATAAGTTTCCATGTACATAGTTGGCTATTATCAGGGACGACTCTATAATGAGGCCGAGTGAGGCGGTAGCCTCAGGTGGCAACTTTTTGGGGGCAGCAAAAATTGCCCCCAAAAAGACTGCCTCACTCGGCCTTCAAAATAAAAAAAGCAAACAAACCCCGTCTGCAGAGACAAAATGAAATGCCCTGCGGCCGCGGCCCCCTGCCAGAGCCCTGACAGCGTTTCCCTCTGCACGCCGGCTCAGCTTTGCAGAACCGCGCAAAGGGAGAGGGGTTTCCCTTTCCTGCGGATCTGTTAAAGCTGAGCCCGCCAGCGCTGTTGGGAAACAGGAAATCCTTCAGCATTTCCCATTGACATTGGAAGGTACTGGGAGGGGAGGACTGGAAAGGGGGCTGATACTGGAGAGGGTTACTGGAACTGGAAATGGGCTGATGGAAGGAAGTGAAGAAAACAAAAGAAGAGATAAGAAATGGCAAATGGACCATGGACCATAGACCACAGAAAGAGAGCTAAGAGAAGACAGGAAAGCAGAAGCCTCAGATCAGGACCAGCATGATCAGAGAATAAAATGGTCAGACAACAAAGGTAGAAAAAATAATTTTATTTAATTTTAGTGATTGGACTTTATGCTATTTCCATATTTTACACAGTATTGGGGAACTGCATCTCTTATTTATCTGATGTTGCACTGTATGTGGACTCTGGCTTCTTGGGGTTTCAGTTTAAAATTTGTCTACATATTTTTATTTTTACTTTAGACTGTGGTTACTTATTCTATACTTTGTGAGGGTTGATTATGTGAGTGTGTGACTGAGGTCAGGTGTTCTGTTAACATGGAGTTTGTACATAAAGATCCAAACTGTACTGTAATAATTTGACTTGTTCAGCTTTTCAAATAGGTGTATGTGTGTTCCAGGGCCCACTAGTATTTTTTTGGATGGGCTCCTTATGTGAGTTTTGGAAGTTTGTGCTGATATGGTATAGTATGGTAGGTTTGCTATTTTTTGTATTAGTTAACAATATGCCTGGTACTGGAGAATAGTAGTTGTTGTTGAGATGATCAGAATCAGCTTTTTAAAAAAAATATTGAGTTCTGAGGCTGGAGAGGCGATTAAAGATGGCGGCAGCTTGAATTCCCTGCCAAGAGGTCCTGTGCTGTGAGCGTTTTTCTTGTTCTGCGCTTCACTCCTTCTGCGGTTGGTATGGGCAGAAGGAAGAGGAAGCAGGCTAACCTACCCCTGGGTGATGCTGCTTCCAGTGTGGCAGGTCAGAGGACGCTCCAGATGTGTGGCTTCGTTGGCGGGGGAGAGCAAGCGGCGTCTTCGGCAGGTCCGGCGATTTCATCGGACCTGAGCACGTCTGGGGTGTTACTGTCCCAAGAGCAGCGGGCCCCCCCGCCTTGTCCCGGAGGCGAATTGCACGGCAGAGGAGGGCCTCCTGCCGGCGTTCTAACCAGTACGCCGAGTCAGGAGGATCTGGAGGGCTCCATAGCTGAAGCAGACGCTCCGTGTGGGACCCCTGGACTTGCTGTGTCACCACGGGCTGTATCCAGTTTTCTGGTCAGCCCTCTCCAGGAGGATGTGTCCCCGAGGGAGAATGCTGGTGGAGGCGGTTTGGTGAAGCCCGTGAAAGTAACTATGGAGGTGCTATGGGAGGCTATTGCTACAATGAATTCCTCCTTGCAAAAGTTTGCTACATCTGTAAGTACTGATATTAAGTCTTTAAAGGTGGATTTACAGCAAGTCTCAAGTGTGCAGAAGGAACAGGAGGGGAAACTGGTACAGCTGAGTGGGGAGCTGGATCAACTGCGTGAGCTACACCATGTCCATGTGAAGGACCGGAATGTGACCAATAGAAAGTTGGAATATCTGGAAAACCAAGTCTGGAAGAACAATTTAAGACTGGTTAACTTTCCTAGGTCTCCTGTGTGTTCTCCTCTGGAAATGGTGCGGAGATATTTCCAGGAGGTCTTGAAGATACCTGGGGAGAATCTCCCGCCATTAACCAGAGTTCAGTATTTAACTACTGGCAGGGAAGTTCATGGAGCTACTGGCAGCCTCCCGGGAATCTCTGGAGACCTGACGGGTTTCCTAGAGAGTTCTCTGGAGGTAGTCACAGCCCGCTCTACCCTCCTTATTACACTGGCCCTTGAGTCTGATAAGGCTTTAATTTTCCGATTGTATTTTAAGAATTTCAGTCAGCAGTTCATGGGCTCATGTGTGCATATTTTTCCAGATTTGGCTAGGAATACTCAGCTGAGGAGGAAGGAATTTTTCGGCCTGCGGCCCAGGGTCCTTTCCCTTGGCAGAACGTTTTTGTTAAAATTTCCTGTTCGTTGTTTTGTCTCGTATAAAGAGAAGATATTTATCTTTTTTGAGCCTGCTCAGCTTCTGGAGTTCTTAGTGGCTAGGGAGGATAGCATTGTGATTGTAGCTTCCCCTACGGCTGATGTGTAAGTCTTGCACTGCTTTGCTCTTTTTTCCTTTTAATGTATTATTTTCCTGAAGACTCTCCCAGGTAATGTAGTGGGCTGATTTTGGTAATGTATTATGGTAGGATTATATTCTGTTTGGTTTTGGATATACTTATGTGTTACCATGTTTCCTTCATTCAATTTTTTGGAGTTGAATGTATTTTCAAAAATCAATAAATATATAATTTAAAAAAAAATATTGAGTTCTGTAGGTGAATGTCCTGGGGTTCTGCTCTGTACCTACTGTGGATGCAAAATATATGTTGAAAAAGAAAAAGCAAGAACCATAATGCAGTTTATAACAACAGCATAAAAATGAGTTATAATTTAGGAGCATGTTTACTAAACTGTGGTAACATAGCAGCAGCTACGTTAAGGTGCGTTATGTAACGTTAAGGCGTGTTAACGTAACGTAACGTTAACGCACCTTAACGTTCCCAGCCGTGGTAAGTCCCGCAGAGGGTGGAGAGAAGGGGTCAATGGGCGGGGAGTGGGCGGGGAGAGGCCCCTTCCACACTAACGCGGAGAAATTAAGGACTGAATCCTAACACAACTGAAAACCTGGCGTTAGCACACATTTGCAAGAGAGAGAAACCATTTCAGTGTCAGCAATGTACAGCATAGGCAGGGAGCCCAAGAAGGTGATAGTACGACATATCCACACTACTACAGACCCCATACGAATCAAGAGCTCGCAGACAAAACGCAGCCCACTCACTTGATATGCCAAAAACATTCACGAAGACTAAAAAATCATCAAGTGCCAGAGCCTTCACGTTCACTGCCCCCATGCTCTGGAATGATCTCCCATTAGGCCTCCGTATCATAAAAGACCTCTCCCAATTTCGGAAGGAACTCAAAACCTACCTATTCTCTGAACATTTTGAAATCCACTACCCCCCAAGTCCTCTCCCACAGCATCCACAGACACACAAACTCAAAACTCCCAAAACCACAATTAGCTAACCCCACACAGTCCTCCCACACACACACAAAAAACTTATGATAAAAAATGGAAATAAATTCCACCACTTACGCATGACCTATGATTATTCTGTAACACATTGTATATAACCACTTGTAAATAACCTATGTAAATAGTTTGGACAGTTTATCGCATTTATTATTTGTGAAAAGTTAGAAAGTTTCTGTTCAATGTAAATGTATACCGAAGTATACATAATTGTTAACTTGTTCCATGTAAACCACCCTTGATCTCTGGAAGGGGCGGTATAGAAGAAATAGGTAAATAAATAAATAAATAAATAAATAAATAAAAATAGTAGTGCTCCATTTGCAGCAACAACATAGTGCCCTGGTATGAAAGGCCACTATGGTGATGGCGCAAATGAGGCATGGGGGCTGCAGGCGGGACATGCAGTGGGGACTACTGGGGCACAGGGTGGACTAGGCTGTTGCCGAGATGGCACATAGGAATGCAGAAAATGGAAACCAGCAAGACAGCAGCTGACCAGGGTCAGACATGCCCATGAGTCTGTGTCCCACAGTGTCCCATCCAGGAGACATTACTCAGCAGGCACCCCAAGGGGGCACATAACATTGACAGGTGGTGCAAGGGGAAGCGTGGACATCTATTTAGGCACCCCTACCCCAGAACCCACACCTTAGGCAGCCGCCTACCTGCCCCCTGGATGGCCTGGGATGGCGCACCACCGTCACCGACAGCATATGGTCATGGCGGCATGACAGAGGGGGTGGGTGATTGTGCTGGAGGGAACAGTGGCACCCGCCTGCAGTGGACCTAGGCCATGCCCTGTACCAGTAAGTGGGGTGCAGTGCAACAGAAGAGGTCTGGCCAAGGAACATAAGGGTAGCCCCAGGGACCACTATGCTGCTGTGGCAACAGTGTGGTGCCGTACACTCAGCCAGCATGTCCAAGAGCAGAGGGTCAGAGGTTCAGGCCCCATCTGTGGATTGTGCAGAGCATCTCCCCATAGTTTTAGCCCACAATGCAGCCACAACAACAACATGGGCAAACCCCAACGCAGTGGTGCACAGGGGTACGGACAGCCACTCACAAGGGCTCCACTATCCACAGCTTCAAGGAGTGTCAGGATGTTGGCCTCAGCACAGAGCTGCAGTTATCACCAGAGCACTACTACTACCCCCTGCACAGATTAGCAAAGTCGGCACTGTGATCAGGACCAATGCGGCGGGTAGGGTTGTCAACCACCTCCATCTCTACACAATGCTGAGATAGGTGTGGGAGTGTGCGTATGTCTCCATTGTTTTGTGTCTGCCAACACCTCACTGAGCCCACATTACTCACATGACTTCCAGCGTTAGCCTGCAAATGTGCATAATGAGGAGCAAGGTATTGTGGATATTTATTTATTTATTTAACAAGATTTATATACCGTGTTTCTACAAGTCAAGATGGTTTACATATAACAATTGGCAGTGTGTTTCAACTGTTTACAAGGAACAGGTAACAGGTATACAATGAATATAAACGAAACTACAATGAATATGAAAGAGAACTAATTACAATAAGCAGAGATTAACTATTTACATAGGAATTTGGGTATGGCCCAGACAGAGTGACTTGGCCAGGATGCATCTGCACAGGGTGGAGGGCAATGGCTGGGACACTGTAGTGCTCGACCACCACCTGCATGGACAGGGTGGCCACAGCATGTCATGCTGGGGGGTCACTCTCACTCTGACCGAACAGTGACCATGGCATGTCTATGTTCCCACATAGTGCCACACATTATTTGTTTCCAGTGATATCTGTGTGTTCTCGGTTTTGGGGCCCAATCACAGAGCTACCTGCTTGGTGTCTGTACTGTGCATCCCACCTCTGGGTGCAGAGGGTTCCCCTGTGAGCATGCACTATGGACTGGTTAGTGGGCTGTCTGCAGTTCACCTGTGCATGGTGGGAACACCTTATAGGATGCTGCAGGTGCAGTCTGACTGTGCTGTTTGTTGATGAACTGCTTGAGAAAAAACTGTTGGATTAAGAACCAGCTCTGGTCATTGATGCAAAAGGGCACATTACCTCTACAGAAAGACTACAGAGGAGAAGTGCTGGATTTAGTCTGAGACCAGTGGTTCTTTTCTCCATAGACATATTGCAGTTGTTTTTCTGTAGGTACATTTTTTCTACGGTATGAGGGTCCACTCTCCCTTATTGCGATAGATAAAACCCTCAGTAATCTGCCCTGCAACGTCGTGTTGTTACACATATCATGGAAGGTCCTTTAGCTTGGAAAGAGGTGCACAGTTATAATGAAAATCACATAGCTAAATTATGCAAGGAAGCAACACCTTTTACACCAGGCGCTCCCAATAATGACGACAAAAAGAACACCGACTGGGCGGAGTTGTTGAAATTGCAAAAACGTAAAGTCTGTATGGAACTGCATTGTTTGTCATTAATCGAGTATATACGTAGACAGCACATACCCAGGGGCCTCCGAATGTATAAAGAGCCAAAGTTATTTACAACTAACTCAGAATTTATGGGGAAGTGGAATGGTATCTTGAACAAGTGTTCCTTGGACCTGATGGTCCTAATAGTTGACACCACCACAAGCGCGGTAGATAGCCTGAAGCAGGAAATAGACAATATGCTGACCAGCCTGAAAGAAGGAGAAACATCCGTACAATATGATGCCCAGGTGGCAGAAATGACTAAGCAAATCCAAACATTACATGGAGAGGTAACACAGATGAAAACCAAAAAATTAAGACGTGATTACAATGACTACACGGAAGGATATGTGTATCCATGGATGAACCCAAAGCGGAAATTGAAGACCATACACAAGCGCGTTGATTTTGATATATCAACAGATGATACCAGTTCTTTTGAATCCACAGGGAAACCTCGCCGGGATTTTTCCGACGAGGAAGACGACAAGACAAAGAAGAAAACCGGGGGTCGGGGAAAACAAAAAGGCAAAAGCATAAGTCGACACCGGTAACAATACCAGGCAGACAGAATCAGACAGTTGCACCTATTAATCCAACGGTAATGGAGAATGTGGTTATAAATATTTCTAAAGCACTTTTATCGGAGGATTATCTGAAAGTTCTAAATAAAGGCATGTCTTTTGTTCCTGAGATCAAGTTCGATGGGTTTCAATTTAGGGTTGATATGGAACATCTACTCCGAAAACTCCATTTAAAAGTGTTTTTTGCGATGTCTGAGGCAACTCAGGTTGAGACAATGACAGACACCCCGTTAGAATTACGGCACCTTCCATTACCCATTAAATCCAAATGGGTGCCTCCAGGACCCACACCCCCAGCTTTAACTCTTTTCAGGGATTTGATCCTGCAGGATGTAACCAAATTAGAACGGGAGCGGAGACTAAGCTCCTGTACTTTTCGATGGCTGAGAGAACTGCCCTTAAGGATTTACAATCTAACTCGACTATAGTCATATGTCGGGCAGACAAGGGGGGAGCCGTGGTGGTTATGGATAGGACTCAGTACCTGAAGGAAGCGGAACACCAGTTGTCATGCTCCAATACTTATAAGGTATTATCTCAGGACCCTACAACACATTTACAGCAGGAAATTAAGGGTATTACGTCTCATGCTTTGGAACAGCGTTTGATTACCAAAAAAGAATGGAACTTTTTGAATGAACCCTCCCCGTCTATGGCACGCTTCTATTTGGTGCCGAAGATACACAAAAATATTACCAATCCACCAGGTAGACCAATAGTCTCCACAAAGGGGTCACTGTTGGAACCGCTTTCTATATATATTGATTCCTTTTTGAGACCTCTGATGGTAACCATCCCTTCATACATCCGGGATACGTCCCACTTTTTAAACACGCTAATTGAATATATGGAATGGGTTTCCCGAGAGAACTCACTACTGGTCACCTTGGATGTCACGTCAGTTTACACTAACATTCCTCAACAAGCAGCGTATGATGTAGTATTATCATCTTTGCAAGCTTACACAGATATGTCCCCGGAACATCTCGAGTTTATATCTCATTTAATGAAGCTCGTTATTTTTCAGAATCATTTTGAATTTGAGGACATTATCTATCAGCAAATGACTGGGGTGGCCATGGGAGCTACATTTGCCCCGTCAGTGGCGAATTTGTTCATGAAAGCTTATGAACAACAATGGCTCACCCGGTCACCGTTCAAACACCATCTTATATTATGGAAGAGATTCATCAACGATGTGTTTATGATCTGGAATGGAACTGTTTCTGAATTACAAGATTTTCTTAATTGGTTGAATGGTGTAAACCCCCAGGTACAGTTTACTTCCACTTTTCACGAGCAATGAATTGTTTTCTTGGACACGATAGTACAGAAGAGTCGACAAGGGTGGGTTACTTTAGTACACAAGAAATCTACGGATAGAAACACTATCCTACATTATCGTAGCAAGCACCCTAAACAGCTGCGGGATAGTTTACCGCTATCCCAATTTATACGATATCGTAGAAACTGCTCCAGGGTTGAAGATTATAAAGAGCAAGCGAAAAATTTACAACATGATCTCCAGTACAGAGGCTATCCATGGCAGGTGGTCAAAACTGCCTATCGACGAGCACTCTACAACCACCGGGAATTACTGCTACAGACCCGCACAAAGAAGACTAATTTTGATGATTCCACTATCAACTTCATTACAAAGTTTTCCCCGCTTAGTGGAGACATTCAACGCATTATTAAACGACATCAGAATGTGTTGATGACTCTCCCTGGTCTACAGAATCATGTAATCCGTTGTGTGTGGACGAGACACCAAAATCTGAAGGAAAAACTTAGCCCGGCACGCTTGAAACCTGCTTTAACAGGCAGGTCACGAGACCTGACTGGCCATACAAGATGTGGGCATTGTAACATCTGTCCAATCTCCGATGAAATTGCGAGCTTTCAATATCACGATCGATTATACACCTTAAAGAATTCTACCTCCTGTAATTCAGATCACGTTATATATGGGATTCGCTGCCCATGTGGTTTATTATGTTGGCCAAACAACACGCCAACTAAGAGTTCGTATAAACGAACACAGAAGCAGACTTAAATGTCAGGTGATGGAGGCTCCACTAGTATCACACTGTATACAACAACACCATACCTTTGATGAGTTACGGTGTTTTGGGATTGCTTCCGTGGCCAGCGGGAGACAGGGCAAGTCCAGAGCACAGATGTTGCTAGTTCAAGAACAACACTGGATTTACCGACTGAACACGGTTGCTCCGGAAGGTCTCAATGCTACGGTGGAATGGGGGGCTTGTGTTTAGGTTTCAGCACACATCAGCTTACATGGGGGAGAGAATGAATGTCTTCTAATACATTTAGTTACCTCCCCTTTTGTGGCTATTTAAACCCAGCAACTCAAGCTGATTTTCTTACCTCGCATGCGCGGCGTCTCCATAAGAAAGGATTCGGTTTGGAAGACTTTAAGCCGTTTGGCTGCATGCCGGTAGTAAAGCTTACATAATTTTACGGTAAGCGTGGCATTGTTTGCTAATATTCTTGCATATGTATGATGTTAGTTAACTAATTTTGATACATTTTTAAAGCGTATCTTCTTTCTTCAGAGATTGCGAACATATAAACCAATGAACCCCCTGATGAAGAGCTGAAACGCAGATCTGGTACCTGTGTGATGGCGTTGGGGAAGTTTCTTTAACAAGTTACAAGATAAGCTCAATCTCTTTAAATCTACATTTTGTCTGAGAAGTATGAAAAATGACCTTAAATATTAAAAAACTGCTTGAGAAAAAACTGTTGGATTAAGAACCAGCTCTGGTCATTGATGCAAAAGGGCACATTACCTCTACAGAAAGACTACAGAGGAGAAGTGCTGGATTTAGTCTGAGACAGGTGGTTCTTTTCTCCATAGACATATTGCAGTTGTTTTTCTGTAGGTACATTTTTTCTACGGTATGAGGGTCCACTCTCCCTTATTGCGATAGATAAAACCCTCAGTAATCTGACTTGCAACGTCGTGTCTGTTGATGAATGGCAGACCATGGCATGGGGCAGTTGAGCCTTCCCCTGCCTACCCCAAGAATCATTGCTGGTCTGCAATAGTCACAGGTATGGCACTGGCCCAGCAGCCCTGGAGGGCTGTCATCCGCCAGCAGAACTGTGGTTGCTGGTACTGCAGCCATTCTGTAGGGTGCAGGCACCTGTCCCACCACACCCTCATCTACAAAAGGGGTGATTGAGGCCCCTTGGGGTATATAGCACATACCACTTAGACTGACAGTGGCAGTGCTACATAGCTCTCATGCGAGTCTAGACACCCCACTGCTCTGATAACAGGTACCCATAGCAGCCAGACCTTAACACCAGGTATGCACTAATCTAGGTGGTGTCTGGTCCCACAGGGCCACATGTGACTGCAGAACACAGCTGGAACAGATTTACCTTTGGTTGCACTGCTGGGAACACCTGTCACACACTGGCAGTGCTGGGGATGTGCAGCAGGACCTATCTCTAGCACCACATGTACTGTGGACCTAGTGCTGTGCGCCCATCCTATCCCTCAAGGTGAACACGGAACCTGTACAATGGCATGGTCTGTAGCTACTCTGTGCCAGTATCACGCACTGTCAGTCCATCTTACCATGCTGCAGTACCGGGGAGGTGCAAACCCCATTTGGTGGTCAGCTGTAGGCCGGTGTTCTGCATGTGCAAGGCATCATGGGTGCTGGTGGGGTTACCCTATCCTGGCACACAGAGCAGACGGTTTGTGCAGTGACCTGAAGTCCTTCTGTACCCAGCCATTGCTGTGCAACAGGCCATAGAGGTATAGCCTACTGGTTAGTACACTGACATTCTAGGTGGAGGTCATGGGTTCAATACCTCATTGTTCCCTCCTGTACAAGGCAGATATTTTGCTTGCCTGTGACAGTCATATCTTTGCAGATCCGTGCTGCCAGCCTATAGTACCCTCACCACAGTTGCCATCAATCCCTATAAGGCACGTTACAAGGCACCTTATTAGGCACAGTACAAGGCACGTTATAAGGCACGTGCCTTGTACTGTGCCTAATAAGGTGCCTAATAAGGTGCCTTATAACGTGCCTTATAACGCGTTTTACCTGACACGGCTTGCCATAATGATGCCCAACCCATGCCTTTATATGGGCATCTGTACCCTTACCGTGGAACCTAACGCGAATGACATTACCACAGTTTAGTAAACATGCCCCTTAGTTTTATAAACTGTGCTGTTGGTTCTTGCTGTCTTTTAGTTCCTTGGTGTGCAAACAGGACCGTACCTAGCCCTGTGCAAGCGGTGCAGCCGCGCAGGGCACAAAGGCTTGGGGGGCGCATTTCGGCTGTCTGCTGTTGCCCTGCCACCGCTGGCAGGACAATAACAGGCAGCCAAAATGCGCCCCCCATAAGCCTTTTCACAGCACTTTAAGCAGCTCTGGTCCCTTCCTCCTCCGATGCAATGTCAGAGCAGGGAGGGACAGATCTGCTTAAAGTGCCAGCGCCTTTCAGATCGGGTGCATGCCCCCCTCCTTCACCCCATTCCTCCGTCCAGCACTGCCTGCTCTTTCCCTGCTGCCGGTGCTGCTGTGAAAAAAACAGAGGGCGGCAGCAGCAGGGAAAGAGCAGGCAGCGCTGGACGGAGGTATTGGGGGGGGGGGGGCAGAGGTGTGGCATGTGCCCAAACTGCAAGTCGTACAGGGTGCGATTGCAGCTCAATACAGCCCTGGGTGCAAACATCTTGCATTTCCTCCATATAATCTAATCAGCTTTTTGGTTTGGTTCAGTCTCTGATTGGATATCTGAAAAACCCCCGCCCCCTCTAAGGTGTGTGTGTGTGGGGGGGGGGGGGGTGCCATCTCATTCTTCGCCTCTGGCAGCAGATTGCCTTGAGCCACCCCTGTCTATTATATGTAATTTGAATTTGGTTCAATGTAAATTGCTTTCACCCGGTGAAAAGCGGTATATAAGCTTTGCTAAATAAATAAATAAAATAAATAATATATTGAAACCCTCTGCCCAGTGTGCAGCAGGGGCCAAGAATGCGAATAGAATGCTAGGAATCATAGGTAAAGGAATGGAGAATAAAACAAAGGACATTATAATGCCTCTGTATCGTTCCATGGTGCGACCGCACCTTGAATATGGTGTGCAATTCTGGTCACCATATCTTAAAAAGGATATACAGTTGTCGTCAACATTATTGTTACCCTTGCATTTTAGATATTATACATATCATATCTGGGAAACACTTGGAAATATTCCAAGTGTATGTCATCATAATATTTTAATTGTATGTTCAAAAGTATACAACAACAAAAAAAAGATGTTTGTGCAACTTAGACATAGTAATTTCTGAGAAAAAAAGCAAAATATGATCTGGACAGGATTAATGGCACACTTCACTAATATTTGGTTGCAGAACCCTTGGCAGTGAAGACAGCCTCCAAATGTTTCTTGTAGCCATCTATAAGTGTCGTACATATGTCTGCTGGTAGTTTCTCCCACTCTTCAATTGTGATTTGTTCCATCTCATGAATGTTTCCAGGATTCCTTTTGCCATTGGCAGATTTCAGTTCTTTCCAAAGGTTCTTGATTGGACTGAGATGAGGACTTATTGTTGGCCAGTTTAAAACAGTTCATTTGTTCTTTTATAACCATTCTTTTGTACTTCTGGATGTGTAATTTGGGTCATTGTCCTGCTGGAGAACCCATGAACTTCTATCCAGACCTAGCTTTCTGATACTAGGTAGCACATTTTGCTCCAAAATATCTTGATAGTCCTCTGACTTCATAATTCCTTTAATACGTTCCAAGCCTCCAGTTCCTGAGGTAGCAAAATCACACCACAGCATTATGGAATGTCCACCTTATTTAACTGTAGGAAGGGTGTTTTTTTTCCTTAAAAGCTTCATTTCTTTGCCTGTAAATGTATCGCTGGTATGTACTGCAAAGAGCTCAAATTTGGTTTCTCTGACCCTTTTCAAATCCAGGCTGAAAACTCACCTCTTCGCTGCCACTTTCGGACCTTGACTCACCTGATCTCCTTTGGGTTTCCTTACCATTCCCCCTAGATCTATCCCATGTCATAAAGCTACTGTGTTGTCTGTATTGACTAGATTGTAAGCTCTGATGAGCAGGGACTGTCTTTTACATGTGTCTGTGCAGCACTGCATAAGTCTTGTAGCACTATACAGATGTTCAGTAGTAGTACTAGTAGTAGTAGTGGTTTCATCTGTCCACAGAACATTTTCCCAGAAGGACCGTGGTTTCTCAAGTTAGGTTTTGGCAAAGATCAGACATGCTTTTTTATGTCTGTCTTTGGAGCAGTGGGGTCCTCCTTGATCTTCGCCCATGAGGTCCTTCTTTGTTTAGGGCACTGAATATGGTGCGGATTGAAACTACCACGCCACATTGCTCCAGGTTAGCCTTAAGCTCTTTGGCTGTTGTACGTGGTGTTTTTCCAATAGTTTTTTCTAGCCTTCAAAGACTTCTTGGATTAATTTTCCTCCTCCCACCATGTCCTGGGAGGTCATTGACAGTTCAATGAGCATAAAACATTTTAATAACATTGAGAACTGTAGACACAGGAATCCCAAGTTCTTGTACCCCTTTAAAGTTTGATGTTTGGTGATAATGGCTTTTCTGATGGTCTCAGGCAGCTCTCTTGTCTTCACTATTGAAAAATTGGACATAGAGTGAATATGGCCATATTAAACATTAGAGCCATCATTAATTGGTTGATTCAAACCATGCGAGTACTGACAATTAATCACAGGTGCATCCAATTTTACTACAATAGGAATGTGGTTCTTCCATCAAACTGATTTGAATTGTTTATAAGGGTGCCAATAATCATGTCCTGGCAATGCCCCAGTTTTTATACTATTTCTTTTTTTAATTGGTCTTGTTTTATTTGATTCTTTTAAGTGTCAAATATGTGTGCATAAATAGTCCAAAGCCACTTCACTGGCCACTTTTTTTTAGGAGATCTTGGACATTAAGGGGTTGAACTGCAAGGGTGCCAATAACGTTGACCACAACTGTAAAAAACTTAGAAAAGGTACAGAGAACAGCCATCAAAATGGTAAAGGAGATGGAAGGATACCCCTATGAGGAAAGGCTTAAAAGGTTAGGGCTCTTCAACTTGGAAAAGAGATGGCTGAGGGAAGATATGATAGAGGGTTATAAAATAATGAATAGAGTAGAATGGGTAAACATAGATCAGTTGTTTACTCCTTCACAAAGTAGAAAGACTAGGGCATATGTAATGAAGCTAAAATGTAGTACATTTAAGACAAATCAGAGAAAATATTTTTTCACTCAACGCATAATCAAACTCTGGAATTGGTTACCAGAGGCTGTAGTAAAAGCTGTTAGTGTATCTGAGAAAGTTTGGATGAGTTCCTGGAGGAAAGGTCCATACATCAAAAGAATGCATTCAAAAATAAAAATATACCACCGCGCCACTATCAATCAAAATATACAAAGATATTCAAAAAACTTCATAAAAAGCAAATATAATACTCAAAGACATCAGGCTTGTTCCCCAATACTGACAGTAGATAACTCCTCAAGAAGCTGATCAAGCACTCATATGCACATTTGAAAGTATATGTTTAAAAATGGAGGGGTACAGTTCACTCTTCAAATGGGCAACAACCTGGTAAACACTCATCATTGCTGCCGCATAGCCATTGTTTTTTAGACAGTTCAATGCAAACAAAAGTCCATAAAAAGTGATCACTCATCTTTAAAAAAAAGACTCAGCAGAGTCCACAGAGAAGTAAAAACCAACAATCCTGACCTTGCCCAAGGTTTCACTGATGATTCTTCAAAGGATTGAGAAAAATCAAAACTTCTGGAAAAGAATGAATGAAAATCCACAGTCATGTAGGGGAATACACCATGCAAATCTTCTCAAAAAAAATCACATAATCATACAAAAACATCCATTCTTACTTATAAACGCTGGGACTTATATAACACGCCAACTGAGCTAGTCAAGATACCAATGCATATGCAAAGGTGGGCTTAAATACCTGCCTACACATCATAGACATGTGAACAAAATGCTTGCCATTTGATAGCAGCATTGAACCCTATAGGCTCTAAGTAGTAATTACACTAACCTGGTAATTGTAGTTCCTTTAGTGACGACAGCTTAGTCCTCCACTTCTGGGTTGTGAACCTCCTCCTGCAGCATGAAGACTGGATATGACAAACTTGTGACATCACGGGATATAGCATACTGGAACTTCCCATCAGCCCCAGTGAACTTCTGACAAAGCAGACTCAAAAGAGCAACAAATAAGTAGCTAATACAGTAACTCAAACCTAAAGTTCTAAAAGTACTAACGTTGAACCGATAACAAGACAGCCCAACCAATTTCCTGTCGGGCTAAACGACGTGCGCCCGCAGCTGCACCCCAGCTCCACTGCCACACCAAGACGGAAACCAGAGAGCATGGCACAGCTACTAAAGAGCGGGACCACTTACCTGAGATTTGCACTGCCTTACGTCGAACGCGCTCCGACAACTGGAACTCCCCCGGGTGGGAAGGAGGACTAAGCTGTCGTCACTAAAGGAACTACAATTACCAGGTTAGTGTAATTACTACTTCCTTAGCGTTCCTCCAGCTTAGTCCTCCACGTCTGGGATGTACCAGAGCAGTACTAATGGGCAGGACCATGCCATCCGGAGCGCAAAACCGCTGCCCCAAAACAGGCATCCTTTGCCGCCAACACATCTAGGCAGTAGTGCTTACTGAAAGTATGTAGAGAGGACCACGTAGCCGCTCTGCAAATATCCCCCGGCAGAACCAAGCTATGCTTGGCCCCGGAAGCCGCCTGCGCCCTAGTGGAATGCGCCCTCAAGCCCACCGGCGCTGGCCGCCCGCGCAAAACGTAGGCGGATACAATGGCCTCTTTAATCCATCTGGCAATAGTCGCCTTTGCCGCCGCCTCCCCTTTCCGTGGACCTCCGAAGGCCACAAAAAGCCTATCCGACTTGCGAAAGGGTTTGGAAACTTTCAAATAATGTTTCAATGCTCTCTTGACATCGAGGCGGCGCAATCCCCGGTCTGAAACTTCAGTTCCGCCAGCTCCAAGCACGGGCAGAGAGACCGCTTGAGTCAAATGAAATGGAGAGGAAACCTTTGGTAAAAAAGACGGAACTGTGCGCAGCACCACCTTCTCCTTAGAAAAACACAAAAACGGCTCCCTACAAGAAAGCGCCTGCAACTCCGAAATACGCCGCGCCGAACAAATGGCCACCAAAAAGACCGTCTTCAAGGTGACATCCTTAACCGATGCCTGATTCAAGGGCTCAAAGGGCTCCTTGACTAGAGCCCCCAAGACCAGATTAAGATCCCAGGGCGGGACGGAAATCCAACGAGCTGGCCGCATGCGGGACACCGCTTTAAGAAAACGCACCACATCAACATGCGCACCAAGCGACCCCCCTTGAACCTTACCTCTATAACAGGCTAGGGCCGCCAACTGAACCCTTAGAGAGCTAGCCACTAGGCCTTTCTCGAAGCCGTCTTGCAGAAAGGCTAACAGCACCGGAACAGAGACCGTAGCTGCACGACACTGCCGTCGCGAACACCAATCCTCGAAAATCCGCCAAACGCGCACATATGCTAACGAAGTGGAGCGCTTCCGCGCCTGAAGTAAAGTGGAAATAACTTCTCTGGAATAACCTTTTTTTTAAATTAGGCGCGCCCTTTCAATGGCCAAGCCATAAGCGATCCACCTGAGGCATCCGAAGCGGACCTTGGATTAACAGCTTCTCGGACACCGGCAGCCTCCACAGGACGCTGTCCAGCAACCGCATGAGATCGGCGTAACAAGGGCGTCTCGGCCAGTCCGGAGCCACCAGCATAACCCGGCCCCGATGCGCCTCGACCCGCTGGAGTACTCGACCGATGAGCTCCCATGGCGGAAAGACAAAAAGGAGCCCCGCCGTCGGCCAAGGTTGAATCATCGCGTCGATGCCCTCCGACATCCTCTCTCACCTCCTGCTGAAGAAGCGCGACTGAAGAGTCGCCATCAGATCCATAATGGGCGGGCCCCATCTCCGAACGAGCTGCTCGAACACATCCGGATGCAGCTCCCATTCCCCCGCATCCACCTGGACTCTGCTGAGGAAATCGGCCTGCACGTTGTCTTTTCCTGCTATGTGTGCCGCTGAGATTGCCGTCAATCGCGACTCCGCACAAAAGAACAGATTGTCTGCTTCCGCCTCCATCGTCACACTGCCAGTACCGCCTTGCCGATTGATGTAGGCTACTGTCTCCGTGTTGTCAGACAGCACCCGGACCCCTCGTCCCGTCACCTGCGGCTCGAACTGGTCGAGGGCTAACCATACCGGGCGGACCTCCAGGCGATTGATCGACCACATGCTTTCTTCCGGAGACCAAACGCCCTGCGTGAAAAAAGATCCCCCGCAATGGGACCCCCAGCCCGCCAGACTGGCATCCGTCATCAACGGAAGCCACTGAGGCGGCTCCAAAGGCATACCCAAGGACAGGGACCGAGGCCTCAGCCACCAGCAAAGGGCCTGCTTGACTTTGACCGGGCAAGGAAGGCGTTTGCTTAAGGAATCCGTCTGATGTGACCACCAGCGGAGCAGAGACCTCTGTAAGGGCCTCATATGAAAACGGGCGCATGGCACCACCTCCAGGGTCGCCGCCATCGTCCCCAGCAACCGAAGGTAACTCCAAGCCGAAGGCGCCGGAATCAAAAGGAATTCCCGTAGCCGACGCCGCAGTGCCTCGATCCTGCGAACCGGCAGAAAGACCACTCGCCTTTGCGTATCGAAGAGCACTCCGAGGTATTCGAGGCTCTGAGTCAGAACCAGCTGGCTTTTGAGCGGGTTGATCACCCAACCAAGGCTCTGAAGAAACGACACCACCTTTGCCGTGGCCGCCGTACTCTCGGACTCGGACTTCGCCCTGATCAACCAATCGTCGAGATAAGGGTGAACCAGAACCCCTTCCTTTCGAAGAGCCGCCGCGACCACCACCATGATCTTGGTAAAGGTCGGCGGAGCTGTAGCCAGACCAAAAGGAAGAGCCTGGAACTGATAATGTCCCCAGGGTAGCGCAAAGCGCAAATATCGTTGATGGGACGCTCTGATAGGGACATGAAGGTAAGCTTCCGTGAGATTGAGGGACGACAGAAACTCCCCTTGCCTCACCGCCACGATGACTGACCTGAGAGTTTCCATCCGGAAATGCGGGACGCGGAGAGAACAATTGACCCCCTTGAGGTCGAGAATAGGCCTGAGGGCACCGTCCTTTGGCACCACAAAATAAATGGAATACCGTCCCATGCCATACTCCTCCAACGGCACCGGGACCACAGCGCCTAGCTGCAGAAGCCTGTCAAGTGTCTGTTGGATCGCCATGGACTTGACGCGGCCTCGGCAAGGAGACAGCACAAAAGAGTCCAGAATCGGCCTCGCGAAGTCCAGAGCATATCCGTCGCGAATGATCTCCAACACCCACTGATCCGTCGTTATTTGGGCCCAGACAGAGAGAAACCCCCGAAGGCGCCCCCCTACGGGAAGAATCTCTGCCTGAACCCGCCTCCTTTCATTGTGGTTTCCGGGCAGACCCTGCGGACGACGCGGCGAAACCTCTAGCTGCTCCGCGAAAGCCCTGAAAGCCCTGCCCGCGAGGAGCAAACCGCTCCCTTTGAAAACCACCCGAACGAGATGACCGAAATCTCCGGAAATCTCTAAACTGACCCCTGGAGGCCGGAGAGAATTTTGCTGGTTTAGGTTTGTCCTCTGGCAGCCTCCCGCCCTTGGACTCCCCCAAATCCTTGACCAGCTTGTCCAGATCCTCTCCAAACAATAATTTGCCCTTAAACGGCAGCTTACTCAATCTAGACTTGGACGCGCCATCTGCCGCCCACTGTCTGAGCCAGAGAGACCGGCGAGCCGCTACAAGTGAGGCCATACTATTCGCCAGTGCTCGGATCAGGTCGTAGTGCACATCTGCCAAATATGCGGTACCCGACTCTAGACGCTCGAGTTCCCTGACACTGTCTTGGTCCAATGCAGCCGTTTGATGCAGGTGTTGCGCCCATCGGAGACAGGCCCTTGCCACCCAGGCACCACAAATGGAAGCCTGCAACGACACCGCATCTGCCTCAAAGGATTGTTTCAACAAGCCATCTAGTTTACGATCCTGCACATCCTTTAATGCCGCACTACCTTCCACCGGAATAGTGGTCTTTTTAGTAACCGCAGAAACCGCAGCATCAACCCGGGGAGAGCTGAACTTTTCCCTGTCTTTGTCCGCCAATGGATACAGCTTTTTCATAGTCCAAACTCCTCGGAGCGCCGCTACGGGCAGATCCCACTCATCCTGGGTCATCTTATCCACTACCTTGTGGACCAGAAACACAACCTGAGTTTGACGCATCGCCTGAATGATAGTGTCCTCTCCTTCGTCCTCCACCACCGGCGGAGCCGTGGCGAGCTTCAGCGTCTGGAGAGACTCCGAGATCAACGCTACGAGCTCCTCTTTCCAGAATAGCCAAATAATTTTGGACTGATTCTCGGGCTCAGGAATTTCTCCTTCCTCCAACTCTTCCATATCGGCTTCCCCGTCGAGATCAATGTCCTCCATCTCCTGCCACCCAAGCTCCAAGGTGGGCTGATCCATGGGCCAAGACCTCTTTGCCGGCTGAGGAGAACGAGCCCCCCCATCCGTACCAGCTAACGGCAAGACCGGAGATGGAAACAGAGAGGCCTCGGGGACCTTCCCCTGCCGTCTTAAACAAAATGCCTGATGCATCAACAGAATAAAGTCAGGAGAAAACTCTACCATTGGCATATCCGCTCCAGCCCCGGAGGACGTGGACGGACCTCCTGCCGTCACCTCTGGCGCCACCACCACAGGAGGGGACCCCCACTGCTCACCCCCCCCTGGTAGCCGTGGCCCCATGCAAAGGCAGGGAAGCTGCGCTGTCCATCTGCTGCTCAACACTAACAGAGACGGCAGCACAGCCCCTACAAATGCCAGTATCAGCCACCATGCCTCTGTGGGTTCCACACACCATGCACTGCGGGCGGCCAGACATGTGCTGACTCAGTCAAACACTGAAATATAGGAACTCCGAAAACGGACTGCTCTGCTATGGAGTGTTTCTCTATTTGACTCCACCTCTTGTAAAACCTTTTTTTTTTTTTTTTTTATATTTGATACGTTTAAGGAGCCCCAAACACTAAAGGGTTCAGTGCCCGTCCCGTTCCTTCCTGCACTGAAGAAAGGCTGGCTAACAGAAACCCCGTGCTCCAAGGGAATGCTAAGCGCTAAACCCCGAACAAAAGAAAGAAAATAAAAGGAAATAAAAACACCCCTGAGAGGGCAGAAGCTGAAACCTAGCCCGTGGCCACCCCAGAAGACTGATCTCCACACTCCGCTGCCAGAGTCTGCACGTGGGAAAAAAGACCGCGATTCCAAAATGGCCGCGGGCTCACTTGAGAGGCAGTTTTGGCGCCTTTTTAAACGCTGTACTGGTCTGCCCCCCGACATGGACGGGATGCCAAAAATATGACTCACCGGAATACTCTGAGCCCTGCCAGCACCGACGTTACTCCAAACTAGGAGAAACGTTCGGTGCGAGAGCTTGTCAGCGTGTCTGCAAGCCTGCCGCCGACCACGCTCCCATGCAGGAACCAGCGCGTCGGGGCAGAGCAGAGAAACGTCGGCACTGCTCAGAAGCAGACAATGCGCCTCAGGGGCTCTCTCCCACGCTGTCCGGGGAGAGTATACCCCAACTATTTATTTTATTTATTTATTTAACATCTTTTATATACCGCACTCTTCGTCATCAGCGCGGTTTACATTTTAACAAATTGTACTTAAGCATGAACATATGTTAAGTTTACAGATAACAGGGAATGAACTTGGATAACTGGGGTTAAATAGATAACAAGAATTCAAACTATTTACAGCAAGAAATCACATGTTTATATTTCAAAGGCTTGGGGCTCTAAGGGGATTTGAAATGGGGTGAGAAATGAATATGGGGGTGTACTTGACTAACCATGATCATTGGTTCGTGTTGGGAGGGAATGACTTAGGGAGTTCATACTCTGAGGGAAGTGTTGTAGGAAGAGGTGTGTTTTTAGATCTTTTCTAAATTGTGAGAGGTCCTTTTGTGATCTGATGTTGGGTGGTAGCATGTTCCAACATCTAGGGGCAAAGGATGAGAATGCTCTTGTGCTAGTTGTCTGGTTGAGTTTTGATTGGTATTTTGGGATCACTAGTGTGTTTTCTGTTGTGGAGCGTCGGGATCTGGAACTTTGTGAGTAATGCAGGAGGTCAGATAATGATGATGATGAGATTTGGTGAATTGCCTTGAATGTGATGAGAAGGGCTTTGTATAAAATCCTATATGATATCGGGAGCCAGTGAAGTTCGAATAGGATAGGAGTGATATGATGACTCCTTGGGGCTCTGTGTAGAACTCTGGCAGCCGTATTCATGGCCAATTGTAGAGGATTAAGCGTACTCTTGGGTAGGCCCTGTAACACAATATTAGCGTAGTCGAAGTGTGGGGTGACCAACGCTTGGAAGGTTGTTCGGAAGTCTTGTGGTTCAAGCATTGGTCTGAGGTGTCGTAGAATTCTGATCTTGTGATAGATGGCTTTAACTGTATTTTTTATATGATCTTTGAACTCAAGTCGCTGGTCGAGTATAACGCCTAGGTAACGTATAGTTGATTTGAGTGGTAACTCGGCATCTCTTGTTCTTAGAGTTGGTGGGGGTGAGAAGTCTTTGTTCCTTGTTACAATCAGAACTTCCGTTTTTTTAAAGTTAATTCGGAGGTTTTGTGAGAGCAGCCAGTCTGAGATTGCATTGAAGCAGGTAGTTAGTGTGGTATAGTCGGGTTTCAATACGTTGACTGGTGTGAATAGTAGCACATCATCTGCATAGATGAGGCAAGATGTTCCAAATGACCGGGCGATGTTGCAGATGGGCTGCATATAGATATTAAATAGCAGGGCTGAGAGGGAGGAACCCTGTGGTATACCTTGCTTCTGTTGGAAAGGCATAGATGTATTGTCACCCGACCGGACCTGCTGCCAGCGGTCTTCCAGGTAAGATTTGCATCACTTCCAGGCCATTCCTTGAATCCCTTTTTCATGTAGTCGGTTAAGCAGCTTAACATGGTCAACAGAATCGAAGGCTGCTGCAATGTCTAGGAAGATCAATGCAACTCCATTCCTGATGTTGTCTGTTGTAGTAATAAGCGTGTTCATTAGAGAAATTAAAAGGGTTTCAACTCCGTGGGATTCTCTGAAGCCATGCTGATTTGGGTCGAGTGGAGCTTCGGAGTCAATGTGTTGTTGGATTTGCCTTAGAGTGACTTTTTTTAGTATCTTGGCTAGAAAAGGGATACTTGAGATTGGGCGGTAGGAGTCTTCTTTTTTTGGATCGAGTTTATTGTTTTTGAGTAGTGGACAAATGGAGGTCTGTTTGAGGGCTGTTGGGAATATCCCTGTGCTAAGTGACTGGTCAGCTATGGCTGCTATGTAAGGGCTGAGTTCTGTTCTTAGTGATTTGATCCAGTGGGCTGGACATGGATCGTTGGGGGCAGTGGTGGCATTGATGGAGGTTATGAGTTCTTCGATTGCCTTAGGGGTTGGGGGTGAGAATTTATTAAGTATGATCTGGACGTTGGAGGTTTGCATGGGTTCGCTTGTGATTGTAGTTGAGATCTTGATCATCTTGGATTGGATATAGTCAGCATATAGTTGTGGTTGTATGTGTTCATGTTGTGGTGGAGAAGGCTCACTGGTTAGAGATGTTACTAGTTGGAAGAGGTCTCGAGGTTTGTTAAGGGAGCGACTGAGGAGCCTTTCATGGTATTCTCTCCTCTTATCCCAGATTAGTTGACGATGAGAATTCAAGTGAGTTAAGTAGGTGGATTGGTCACACAGGTTAAGAGAGTGTCCGTTTCTTGGTGAAAGAGGAGGTAGAGATGGTTTGGTTAACTGTGGCGGTGGGCTGGGCTGATAGTCCAAGGGCACTGTTCTAGTTTGCTACTGTTTCATCAATGTTGTTAGGTATTGTAAAGAGTTTTGGAATGGTTTGAGAAGTAATAGTGTCGATGTTGAATGGTTTAAAACGTGCTGGTTTAGAGAGTGGATAAACATCCGGTGTTTTGCTTGGAAACTCCTCAGCTGGTATGGAGAACGTTATAAGATTATGGTCGGACCAGGGGACGGGGGTTGATGAGGGTTCAAGTTGATTTGGCGGTTCACAGTCTGATGATGGGGCGAAGATGAGATCAAGAAGATTTCCTTGTTTATGAGTTGGATCTTTTACAATTTGTTTGTAGTGTAAGTCGGTCATGGCGTCAAGGAAGGAGTTTGATACTGATGGCGGGGTGGATGCAAGGTTGAGATCTCCTAGGAGCCAGTTAGATTTGTTGAGTTCAATGGGGTTGGTAACAAGATCAATTATGATTGACAGATCATCAGCTGGAGCCAATGGGGTTGGTAACAAGATCAATTATGATTGACAGATCATCAGCTGGAGCATTTGGGGCTCTGTAGAAGAGGTTTAAGGTGTTAGTACTATTGGAGATTGATAGTGTATTTATATGGTCCGTGGTCTTGGTAGAGACGATGCGGTACTTTAGATCTGATCTTGCAATTATGCAAACTCCTCCTCCTTTTCTGTTTTCCCTGTTGCAGGTGTAAATGGAGTAGTTGGGTGGAGTAAGTTGGTTCATTATGACATTGTCAGTGTTTGACAGCCATGTTTCTGTTATCAGGAGGATGTCTAGGTTAAGGTTTGATAATAAGTCAGTGATAGCAGGCCACTTGTTTCGGGCTGAACGTGCGTTAATGAGAGCACACTTGAGATCCTGTGAGGTGGCTCTTAGATTAGGTCTTCTGGTGTTTGTTGTATCAAGAGGTACGTAGAGAAGGTAGGTGTGTCTATTGTGATATGTATATTGTGGGTATTGCTGTTGGTTTTGGTGGGGTTTCCTATTCTTGTATTCTTGTATTGGTGTATAGGAATAGGATTAGAGTTGGATGTTAGGGCAAAAGATGTGTGTAGGATACTGGAGAGGGCAGAGAGGAGGAGGAGGGTGAGTGGGATGAGGGCCATGATTTGTAGTGTAAGGATTCACAATTATTGTGAATAGGAGGTTATGATAAAATTTGTGGTTATGAGTGGGAGAGTATAGGGGGTGAAGCTACAAATAATTGTCTAATTAAGGTACGTTGTAATATATTCAATTTACAGAATGGTTGCTGACATTAATCTTATACACCGTTCATTAAATTACAAAAAATTACAGAGTAATAGCTGACAGAAATCCTGTTCATAGAAACTCCAATTAAAGGATGGTTGCTGACAATAATCCTGTTCTCAGAGACTTCAATTACAGGATGGATGCTGACAGTAAACAACGTTATATATGATGTTTAGCAATGTGTAGGAAAATACATTTAGGGACAAAAATTTGGCAAGTTAACAGATAATGAAATAGATGCTGTGGTGGTGTTGGAGCAAGGCAGTTAAGAGTTACATGTGTGGTGGACTTCTAGTAATTGATAGAGTCCAGGCTGACTTACAGTTGTAGTAGTCTGCTCAGAATTATCTTTGATGTTAATCTGTTACAGGGTGTGAATAATGTGTGCTGTTTCGGTGTTGGGTCTGTTCTCCTTTGCGTTTTCTTTGGGCATAGTCCGGTTTAGAAGGTTTAGAAGGTACACACCTAAGGGCCACGCCAAAGGGCCCTCTGGCGAGGCCCTCAGGCGTGGGCCCGCCAGGCGCAGGCACGCCCGATCTGCGCCGGTTTTAAATGTATACGAGGGCCCCGATTGGGCACAGCAGCAGGAGGGCGTCGTCGAGGTGGAGAGATGGCTCCGGCCCGCTCAATCCCCTCGGGGAGAGCTCTTCAGGAGGGCCGGAGTGAAGAGAGAGGCCGCGCGCCCGATCGGCGCCAGTTTTAAATGTATCCAAGGGCCCCGATTGGGCACAGCAGCAGGAGGGCGTCGTCGAGGTGGAGAGATGGAGGTCCTGGTGTGACAGGGGAACTGATCAGCCCCTCCCCTCTTCCAGGAGTCAATGTCTTCCGCGGGACCTCCTGATTCCCCTTTATTCTTTTTTTTTTAAAGAAGAAGATCAACTGAAACAGCAAACCCAAAAGTAAAATCTAAACCTAAACCTAACTACTCCTTATCCGTTCCTCTAGTGAGCCCAGCACCCTAGGCTCACAAGTCCTCCTGCTGCATGAAGACTGGACACACTGGGGCTGATGGGAAGTTCCAGTATGCTATATCCCGTGATGTCACAAGTTTGTCATATCCAATCTTCATGCTGCAGGAGGAGGTTCACAACCCAAAGTGGAGGACTAAGCTGGAGGAACGCTAAGGAATATGCGCCACAAAAAGATATAGCGCTATCTGAGCTTCTTCAACAAATTGCCTCCCCGTGGCAAATGGCAAACTTCCAATACACAATAATGCAAATCTGCAAGAGAATGTTTACACTCCAACCAATGTTTGTAAGAGATGTGCTCCCATTACCTGTATGGATAGCAGAACAATGTTCAATAATCCTGATTCCAATATGGCGAGTGGTTTACTCAATGTATAGCTTGTCACAGGTACAGGGGATCTCATAAACTACCCCTACAGTATTACAGTCAGTACAGGAGACAAGAGTATGGATAGTCAGTACAGGAGACAAGAGTATGTTGTATATCCAATTGCGGGTGCCAGAATACTCGGAATTCCAAAGCATTAAAGCAAGCAACACATCTACCACAGCAAAAATGTCCACCAGCTAGATCGCAAGAAGGAACTGCCAGGCAATATTGTGAGTGTACCAAAAATTCCTTCAAATGCCTTCGATGTTGAAAGGCAAACCGAGGAGCCCATACATCATTATTAAAATGGATTGGGAAAATTTATTTATATTCTCTTATATACCGCGCTATTCTGCATCAGTGCGGTTTACATTGAACAAACTGAAATTACATTGAACAGGGCATTATAACTTGGAGATAACTATTTTACAGGGAACATGGACCACAAAGGAACACCTGTGGGACTAGAAACCCAGTTCTTCCAGCCCAAGGTTGCTGTCCTCTAGTGGGATTTGAACCCCTGACCTTCCAGCCTGAAGTACCTTGCCCCAACCACTAGGCCACTCCTCCACTCCAAAATCCACTGCCTACCCCTGGGAACCTGAGAGGTACATGTGACCTGGATTGGTCACTGCTGGAAACAGGATACAGGGCTTGATGGACCCTTGGGCATGTCTTATGTTCTTATGAATACCCATCATAGCAGTTTACAGAACCATTAAGTAGAACACTGGCACAAGAATAAGGCAAAGACTAATGATCACAGGAGAAGACAAGGGAAGAAAGGATGGAGAAAGTAGGAGCACAACATTTTTTCCAGTCTGAAAGATAAAGCAAATACCTGAGGAACAAGAAGAAAGAAGGTCAGGGATAGGGAGATTGCTAGAAGGGCTAGAGGAGATTTCTAAGGGAAAGTATGTTCAAAAACCAGGTCTTCAAACCTGCCTTGATTTTTTTGAGGAAGGTTCTAGGCGGAGCTCTGATGAGAGAGTATTCCACAGGTAGGGGGCCAAGTAACAAAAAGCTATAGGTCTTAAGATGCAGCTTGAACTTTGTGGGGACCACCTGTAAGTTTTTGCCAGAGGACCTAAGTTAGAAGCTGGGCAGTAAGGAATAAGATGTGAGTGGTGGTAGTCAGGCAGACCAGGATAGAGAACATGATGAGTCAATAATAAGATTTTATACTTAACCCGAAAAGAAATAGGGAGCCAGTGCTGTTCATATATCAGCCGGGTCATGCTTCCCTTCCTTGTGAAATTATTCTCAAACAATCAGCCATCCTAAAATTATCAGCATCCTCTAAACAAAGGCAACCCTTCAAATCTTCCGAAACGGCACCTCACAATTCACCTAAAATGCACCTCAGTTATGATTAATCACCAGTTTGCCAGCTGGTGGATTTGGCAAAAGAGAGCCATCTGGACAGTGGGGCAGTTGATAAGGAATAGAACTATTAAATCTTTTAGAGATCTGCAGAGAGAATAAGATTTACCATTCTTGCAATACATTAGGAAGATGCAACATAGTTATTCGATTAAAGCCAGTAGATTGGATTTGGATCAACTGTCTGACAAGTATCATTTAGTTAATATAGCTGGTAGTATTGGTGCTTTTCCTAGGGCTAGTTCCAAATTTTAAGGAATGTTGAATTCAGGAAAATAGATCCAAACTCTGGGGGTAGAAGAAATCTGGGAGTATGAAAACTGAAGTACTTTATCTGAGGAGTGGCAACAGATAGGGGAAGAAGTTATATACACTTCCCATTCTGCTCTATGCATGAGTTATTTTCTCATGCATAGAGCATACCAGATACCAGACAAGAAATCAGAGCTACCTGGAGGCGGAGACAATAGATGCTGGATCTGTAAGATAGAGGTAGGTATTCTAGAACATATGATCTATCATTGTTCTCTTATGAAAGCTTTTTGGCAAGAGATATAGAAGAAAATATCAAATATCCTGGGCCTGAGAGAATCAGTATGCTTTAAAGTGGCAGTATGGTGATCCAAAGGCCTGACAGAACCACTTGGGACTAAGGAAGCTCAACTTTTAAGGGGGCATATTCCAAGCATTTAGCTGCTGAATATCACTACAGACCACACTTAAAACTGGGGCAGTCCATGGATGAATTAGGGGCTGACCTGGTAGTGATCTGGTTAGAACAAGTGATATTCGGCTGCTAACTGCATAGCTAGACTAGTTAAAGTTAGGACAGGTCAATGGCTGGTCTAACTTTGACTGGTTATCACTCTCCAGTTAGCAGCTGAATATCGTCGCTGACCAGATAGTGATGAAGCTGTCTGGCAAAACAGGATATTCAGAGCTGGACACTGGATAAATTTCAACACTGAATATCTGATTTAGTTAAAAAGGTGGCAGCTAGGTGCTGCCTCGAATATCAGCCTCTTAGATTCTGTGCTGGCAGTAGCATTGAAACTTATAGCTGATAACTGGAGGATTGGCACCTCTATAGACTCCAATCAGTGGTGCAATATATTATGTATTGTGATAGGGCTGAAGCCACTGAAAGCAAAAACTTAGAAAAAACTGCTGTTCCTTACAAAGCAGCTAACGTGCAAAAGATGCAGTTCCCTTGCAGAGCAGCTAGAGGGAGCAGGCATGAACCTACAGAGGCTGAGCTAACACACCCGGGTACTGATTGTGCAGGAGCTAATCAGCTCCACCTGAGGGGTAGCCCGGGAAACTCAAAAGTAAAAGGCCTTTATAAGCGGCGGGCCAGCTCAGAAGGGAGGAGAGAGGAAGGAACCTCGGAAGGGAGCTCAGGAGGGAGCTCAGAAGGGAGCTCAGAGGAGAGCTCAGAAAGAGAGAGAGAAAGGAGCAGACCCTAAAGAGCCGGAGTGAGAGAGAGACCTGGGAGAGACAGACTGGAAAGAAATATGCCTGGAAGAAATCCCAAAGGCAGAGAGCTCAGAAGGAGAGAGCCCAGCCGGGAGGGAGGCCTCTGCTCACCAGGAGGGTCTGAAACAGGATTAAAAGGTACTGGAAGAAAAAGTCCTGACAGGAGATTTACTTATACTAAGAAGCCAGGAAGCCTGGAATCTTTACAGGGTCTTCCCAAGCTACAGAGAGGACAGACAGTACCCAGGAGGCTTCCAGAGGGAGTCTGCAAAGGAGACCGTGGCCAGAGAGAGGTGCCTGAGTGGGCAAGTAACAGATGCCCTGACTTCACGAAGTCAAGGTACGGTGACTATTTTTTCTCAAAGAAAGGCCCAGCTCCTAGAACGTCTTTAAAACCAGATAATCAGCCTAAGAGAAAAGGAAGCCGGCAGGAGTCCTTTAAGCCATCACGTAGGGGCATAGGGACAAACCCTGCTATTTACCTGAAAGCTCTAGAACAGCCTAGCTGGAAGCTAGGGAGAAGAAGTACTGACTTTCAAACCACAGCAGCCAGGGAAAGCTCAAGTACAGAGGGAGGCACAAATGAAACAGAGCCCATGCAGCTGGAGCCTGTAGACTCAGTTACATTGTCCCAGGAAGAAGTAATGGACTGCTCGGTTTGTGTAGCAGGGAGTTTTGAGTCACTCCCCGAGCTGTAACTTATTTAGACAAGCTCTGATATTGTTTTGTTCATATTGAGCGGAAGAGAAAGAGCTCACTAATTTTACTTTGCTCCGAAGTTTGGAAAGCCCTGTGTTGTTTTGTAAGAAGCTGTGAAGTATGTAACAGTTCACTTGTTTAACTATGCTTTGGTAAAACCCCTGACAAAGAAGGAGAACCCTTTATTTTCTGTTACCTAGCGAACCTCAGTGCTTGAAAGGGGAAATAAAAGCCTTGTTTACCCTCCATTCTGGTCTACACAACTTATTCCTATAAGGAGGAGGACTACAAAGACCAGGGTGCACCTGACCTCCAAAAGTCTCTTACCTCCACAAATAATAAATATGCTCAACCTGCCCTTGCCGCCACTGGCCACCAGGGGGGGGGTTGATGACAGTATATATAGGAAATATGAAGCGGTTATACTAAAACTGGCCAGTAGTTCAAAGTATATTTGGAGTAAGGACCATGCTGGGGAACAGGGCCGGCCCGTCCATTGAGCAAGAATGTTTTTTGCCCCCGCGTTTCAGGGGGCTCCGCGCAAAGAACATTCTGCTTTTTTTCAAAATTAAGTTAAAAAATAAAAAGCTGGCTGCTACCGCTGCCGCCACAGCAGCAGCAGAATGGAGTGTCCCGCGGGGCCCCCTCTGCCCGGCTGAGCTCTCCCTCTGCGATGGCTGAGCCCCTCTGTGCCGGCTTTCAGATACGCGAAGGGAGTGTGTCTCTGTTAAGCCTGCAGGGGCAGATGGGAAATTTCCCATCAGCCCCTGCGGGCTTAACAGAGACGCGAGGGAGACACTCTCCATTCGCGTATCTGAAAGCCGGCACAGAGGGGCTCAGCCGTCGCAGAGGGAGGGAGGGAGGGACTCAGCCGGGCAGAGGGGGCCCCACAGGACACTCCATTCTGCTTCTGCCGCGGCGGCAGCGGTAGCAGCCACCTTTTTTTTTTTTTTTTTTTTAATTTACCTTGAACTGATGGGGGGGGGGGGTTAGGACTGGTAATGGGCTATGGAGGGGGTTAGGACTTGACTTGAGGTGGGCTGTGGGTTTATGGGGGGGGTTATGACTGGTAATGGGCTATGGGGGGGCTATGACTGGAAATGGGCTGGAGGGGTTAAGACTGGAGGTGGGCTGATGGGGTTAGGACTGGTATTGGGCTGTGGGCTGATGGGGGCTGTCTGGTAATGGGCTATGCTTTGGTATGTCTGATAATGGGCTATGGGGGGGATAGGACAGGAAATGGGCTGATGGGGAGGGGTTAGGACTGGTAATGGGCTTTGGGCTGATGGGGGCTGTCTGGTAATGGGCTATGGGGGGGTTAGGACTGATAATGGGCTATGGGGGGGCTAGGACAGGAAATGGGCTGATGGGGAGGGGTTAGGACTTGAGGTGGGCTGATGGGGTTAGGACTGGTAATGGGCTGTGGGCTGTTGGGGGGGTTAGAACTGATAATGGGCTATGGGGGGTTAAGACTGGCAATGGGCTATGGGGGGCTGACTGGAAATGGGCTGAGGGGGGTTAGGACTGGTAATGGGTTATAGGGGGGGCTTAAACTGAAAATGGGGTGATGGGGGGTTAGGACTGGAAGTGGGTTGATGGGGGGGCTAGGACTGGTATTGGGTTGGGGGATTGCTAGCACTGGAAATGGGCTGATGGGGGGCTAGGACTGGAAATGGGCTGATGCAGGGACTAGAAGGGAATGGATGCCGGGTGAGGCTGGAACTAGAAGGGAGCTGATGTTGGGGGAGGATTAGAATGGGATGGGGCTGGGAGAGTAAAATGGAAAGGGGAAAAATATTTTGTGTGGGAGGGATGAAAAATCTACAATTGGCCGGGTATTGGGAGAGTAAGTGGGGATTGAGGATGGAGGGGTAAAATTTGAGTGGATGAAAAAGGAATGAGGAAAGAGCAAAAGGAGAAAGATTAGTATGTTATAGCAGATGCAAACTTGCATCGTGTAACCATAGTTTGGGTTGTTCTTCCCTAGGTGCATAACTTTGCACTTGTCCACATTAAATTTCATCTGCCATTTTGATGCCCAGTCTTCCAATTTATCAAGATCCTCTTGCAATTTTCCACAATCCTCTTGGGTTTTAAAAACTTTAAATAGTTTTGTGTCATCTGCAAATTTGATAACCTCATTCGTTATTCCACTTTCCAGGTCATTTATGAATATGAATATGTCAAAAAGCAGCGGACCCAGCACAGATCCCTGGGGTACACCACTATTCACCTTTCTCCATTGGGAAAATTGGCCATTTAGCCCTATCCTCTGCTTTCTATCTTTTAACCAGTTCCTGATCCACAATAGTACACTGCCTCCTATCCACAATAGTACACTGCCTCACTATCAGGATGCCCTAACTTCCCTCTTTTGCTAGTATCCTTTAAGGATACATCCTTCCAAACCATGTGCTCCTGGGCGACTGTCAGCTTTCCCCTATTATCTAGTTTAAAAGTTGCTCAGTCTCCTTTTTAAAGATTAATGCCAACAGCTTGGTTCCATCCCGGTTAAGGTAGAACCCATCCCTTCTGAAAAGCCCCTCTCTTCCCCAGAATGTTGCCCAGTTCCTAACAAATCCAAAACCCTCTTCTTTGCACCATTGTCTCTTGCATGCATTGAGACTCTGGAGCTCTGCCTTTTGGGTCCTATGCGTGGTACTGGAAGCATTTTAGGGAATGCTACCCTGGAAGTTCTGGATTTTAGCTTCCTACCTAAAATGCTAAATTTGGCCTCCATAATCTCCCTCCCACACTTTTCTATATCATTGGTGCCACTATGTACCAAGACAGCAGACTCCTTCAAAGCACTATCTAAAAGTTTGTTCAAGTGGCGCGTGAAGTCTACTACCTTCGCACCAGGCAGGCATTTTACCAGGCACTCCTCATGTTCAACAGCCACCCAGCTATCTGCATGCCTAATGATAGAATTGCCAACTGTAACGGACATTGTAACTCTTTTCTCATGGGCACATGGCCCTGGAGAAACCTCCTTGGTGTGAGAGGATTTTACATCTCCTGGCAGACAGGTCCTAGCTACCAAATCATTTCCAGCCACACCAAGGTGATGTTCTCCTTTCACATTTATTTATTTATTTATTTACATTCTCTTATATACCGCGCTATTCTGCATCAGTGCGCTTTACATTGAACAAACTGAAATTACATTGAACAGGGCATTATAACTTGGAGATAACTATTTTACAGGGAACATGGGCTATGGAGGGTTAAGTGGCTTGCCCAAGACCACAAGGAGCACCTGTGGGACTAGAAACCCCAGTCCTTCCGGCCCAAGGTTGCTGTCCTCTAGTGGGATTTGAACCCCCGACCTTCCGGCCTGAAGTACCTTGCCCCAACCACCTCCACTCCACTCCACTCCACATGACCTCTCTCCTCCATGGCAACTGAGAGGCTGCCAGACTGGAGGTGGGACTTCAGTATTATGTCCCTGTAGAACTCGTCTATGAGGAGTATGTACCTCTCTGTCTTCCTTATGTCCTCCAAGTCTGCTACTCGAGCCTCCGGAGATCAGAATTGTTCTCTGAGGGCAAGAGCTCCTTGCACCTAGTACACATGTAAGATCCCTCACCAACTGGGCGAATATCATATATGTGACTCTCAATGCAAAAGACTGGATAGCCCCATCTCACTGCTGGACTGCTGTCTACATCTTAGTTTTAAGGTTTTGCTTTTAGGTATTTAAGTTGTTTACTTACTTAGGTTTGCTGGGGATTCTTATACTAATACAAGTATACCTAATATGTTTAATGGACTTTGTTCACCTCAAGATTAATTAATTTCAGGGCCTTAATTAATCTTTTCCTGGTGAGGATAACCTGCTGAACCTGAAAGTGAATTTGATCAACCTTTCCCCTTTAATAGATTTAAGAGCCTATAAAGCTATGCCTGGGGTGGGAGGGAGTTGAGGGGGATTAACAATTAGTAAAGGCTGGCTTACTACACAGGTCCCAGAACTATGCTTCCAAGGTAATCTGTTAACAATTTCCTGGGTGATTCACACAGCCCTTGGTATGATAGAGGGAGCCTTTCAAATTGCCCTTTTGATCTGGCATTTGGCTTTAATACCTATTTAAAACAAATTCCCAGATCTATTGCCTCCTAACTGGAAGGTCTCTTTGTAAAGGTCTCTAGAAACAATTTATTTCTTTCAACTCAAAGAATATTTACCCTATTATTCCTTCTATGCTAAGCTATACTTGATTTGAACTAAAAGCTCTCTGCTGATACTAGGCCCTGACTGAGTTTTAAATATAAACTAAAAGCTCTCTGCTAAGCTTTAAATCTAAACTAAAACCTCTGCTGGGTTTTAAATCTAAACTAAAATCTTAAACTAAAAGCTCTCTGCTGGGATTTAAATTTAAATGAAAAGCTCTCTGCTGGGTTTAAATTGAAACTAAAAGCTCTCTGTTGAGTTTTAAATTTAAATGAAAAGCTCTCTGTTTATACTAGGCCCTCACTGAGTTAACAAATACATTGAATTCTAAAATACACAGATTTATCAGCTTTAACCCAGAGAATTTTCTTTCCCCCAAGATTTAGAGAATTTTCCAGAAGTAAATACTTACTAGTGCAGATTTCTCTCCAGCAGTAGCAGTCCCTTTTGATAGTCCTTTAAGACTGAGAATCACAGAGCTCTGGTTGACTTATTTATGCCTGTACTTCTAAGGTAATCTGTTAACAATTTCCTGGGTGATTCACACTGCCTTTGGTTTGATAAAAGGAGCCTTTCAAATTGTCCTTTTCATCTATCACTTGGTTTTAAAACACATTCCCAGATCTCTTGCCTCCTACCTGGAAGGCCTTTTTGTGAAGGTCACTAGAAACAATTTATTTCTTTCATCTCAAAGATATTTACCCTATCCTTCCTTCTATGCTAAGCTATACTCTGATTTAAACTAAAAGCTCTCTGCTGAGTTTTAAAGTTAAATAAAAGCTTAAACTAAAAGCTCTTTGCTGAGCTTTAAATTTGCGCTAAAAGCTTAAACTAAGAGCTCTTTGCTGAGTTTTAAATTTAAACTAATAGCTTAAACTAAAAGTTCTCTGCTGTGTTTTCACTTTAAACGAAAAGCCGTCTGCTAAGTTTGAAATTTAAACTAAAAGCTCTCTGCTGGGTTCTAGCAGAACAAGTTGAGTAGTGTGCCAACACTGCAGATTCAGGGATCCGGGGCCTAAGGAGGATCTCAATTTCCTGTAGTCTAGAACTGGGTGAATATCTCCCTTCCCCCTTCAGGATGCTATTTAAGTTGCCTTGAGACCAGGAAGGCAGCATGGCCTTGGACTGCCTGTCTGGGAACAATGAAGCTTGATTTGCCAATAAAAGAAAAAGGAAACAGAAGAGGAAACTCTGAGAGAGAAAGCAAGAAGAAAATGATCCCTGGAGTTCTCTGAGAGGCAGTGCTTTCCCTCAGCAGTTTGACAGTGGGTCAGGGCTTCAAATGTATGAAGTCACTGTGCTATGGTAGGTGGCATTAACCATGAAGACACTGGATTGTAAGTGCCTCTGCTTTTCAAGTTCTCCAGTGCAGTTTCACTTTTATGTTTGCAGCAGTTGGCATTTTTCTCTCTTTCTTTTTCTGTCTCCTTTGGGTCTTTCACTAGGGGTGAGGGGAGGGGGTGGATATGTGGCATCCCTGTTTGGGGGAGAACACGCATATATGTATATTTTTAATGCTTGCAAGCTGATTTAATGTACACTTTGTTAGGGCCCTTCCCAGTGCAAATCATAGCTGGTCCCTTTGTCAAGCTGTTGTAAACAAAACAACAAACTATGGAAATGGAGAAAAATGAAGGAAAGTTAACTCTGAGTACTTGAGTAGGTGCTTATTTTGATTTACTAAATATATATATAAGAATTTATATTTTGTTAGAGATCAAGGCAAAGTATCCAAACCACAGGAAGGAGGTAGGATGTTCCTTAGTTGTGGAGGGTGATTGCAGAGCTCAGAATTGTGGGGAGCAATGGAAAATGTCTGTGCCTCTTTACATGAACACACAGGACTCAGTAGGGGGATTTCTTGGCTGCCCAAGCACAGAGAGAGAGGAGGAGGGTACCATGCTACAAGGCAAAGATGCATCCTGGGAATCAGAGGGGGCACCCACTTCTGGATATTGTCTCTGTGAGGGTGTCACCTCCAGAGAGCCCCATTCTGGCATTTTTCTCCCTAGGACTATCTCATCCATTAGGCTGACAAAGTAGCTGCCTAGGGCAGCAGACCCCAGTGGAAGGCATGACACTGCGACCCCTGCAAGACTTTTCAAACCGGCAGCTTAGTGCCACTGCTTTGGTGCCTGTGGCTGGCCATGTGCTTCTGTGCCTGCAGCATGCTTTAAAGCACCTGTGCGATTGTGCCACTCCTGCCCCCCTCTGACACAACTTCCTGTTGAAGGGGGCAGGAACGGCAGGCTATGAGTGTGTGTATGTGCACAGGTGCTTTAAGGCTGCAGGCACTGAAGTGATTGCACAAAGCTGCCAATTTGAAAAATCAGAAAATGGTTGAGGTGCTATCCTCCTCCAAGGTGAGATGATGGATGTGGGTGGAGGAGAAAGGGCCAGAGTTGCACAGCGGTGGGGAAAGGGGTGACATGGCATGCGGGCCCGCCTAGGGTGACAGAAACACTTGGGTTGGCCCTGCTTCTTCCCAGAACGTATTATGAAGATGTATCAGTCATATTCCTCTTCAAGTCAGTGGCAGATAGGTACCATTGGTGGTTTAAGAGCAAAGAGGACTAGAGTAGAGAAGCCCAGAAAACTGTCCTTAGTTTCACCTCCCTTAGCCAAGGTTCCTGGGAGTATTCAGCTTCATTTGATATGAGATGAGGGGCTGGAACAGGAAGAGGAGGACAAATCCTTGGTAGTTTGCCTCTTTTGGAAAGAACTTAGTCTAATTGATCAGATGTCCAAATACTTAGGATTACAAAGGAGTTTCTCCCCAAGGTACCAGTGGTTGGGGATCTAATTCTCATGGGCATTTCCAGGTCCTTAGAACTTTTCTGATGCATCTGGCCACTAAAGAAATGATATAAGAACTTGGGCATACTTGGAAGTGTGGTTGGTAGGCTTTAGGTACTCATAGAAATTTTATCCCATGTCCATGTCTGAGGATGACAGGCTGTTTCAAATTCTCAGGATGGACACTTTAGAATTTGCAGTGGTCTGCTATGTTGTTGTTGTTGTTAAGTACTGTCGAGTCGCAGTCGACTCATGGCGACCCTCTGGATAGCTATCCTAAATTGTGTTCAGTCTTCAGTCAGGCGGCTCATTGTTGACAGACTGGTACCCGTAGCTGCTGTTATTGTATCGATCCATCTCATTGCTGGCCTTCCTCTTTTGCGTTGACCTTCTATCTTGACAAGCATGATGTCTTTCTCTAATGATCTCTCTCTTCGCATGATGTGTCCAAAGTATGAAAGTCAAAATCTTATCATCTGAGCTTCTAAAGAAAGCTTAGGTTTGATCTCCTCTAGTACCGACTGGTTTGTTCTTCAGGCAGTCCATGGTATTCGCCGCAGCACCATAATTCAAAGGCAATAATTTTCTTCCTGTCTATCTTTTTCACTATCCAGCTTTCACATCCATTTGATGTTATTGAAAATACCATGGCTTGAACAAGTCGAATCTTTGTATGGAGAGAGACATCTCTGTTCTTGAGAATCTTATCTAGGTCTTTCATAGACATTCTGCCAAGAGCAATGCGTCGTCTGATTTCTTGACTGCTTGTTGCTTCTTTATTGATAGTTGATCCAAGTAGGTTAAAGTTGTTCACGATTTCAATTTCTTCTCCTTCAACAATGAACCTGTTGATTATGCCAGTTGTAATGATCTTTGTCTTCTTTACATTAAGGTGCAGGCCCATTTTGAGACTATGTTCTTTGATTGTGAGAAGCAAAATGTTTCAGATCATTTTCACTTTCAGCCAGTAATGTGGTATCATCAGCATAGCGAAGGTTGTTGATGAGTCTTCCACCAATCTTCACACCTCTGTTGTCTTCATACAATCCTGCTTCTCTGATGATTTGTTCTGCATATAAATTAAACAGGTAGGGGGAAAGTATGCAGCCTTGTCTTACACCTTTGCTTATTTTAAACCATTCCGTTTCTCCTTGTTCCGTTCGAACTGTTGCTTCTTGATCAATGTACAGATTGTGCAAGAGTACGATCAGGTGTTCTGGTATACCCATGCTTCTTAATGTGGCCCAGAGTTTCTCATGGTTTACACAGTCAAAAACCTTGCTATAGTCGATAAAGCACAAATAGATATCCTTTTGGTATTCTTTAGTCTTTTCAAGGATCCATCTCACATCCGCAATGATGTCTCTCGTTCCTCGCCCTTTCCTGAACCCTGCTTGCACTTCAGATAGTTCTTGTTCCAGGTATGGTTGTAGTCTCTTTTGAATAGTCTTCAGTAGAATCTTGCTGGCATGTGGGATCAGAGTGATTGTGCGATAATTCCCACAGTGAATTGGATCACCTTTCTTTAGTATTGGTATAAACACAGATCTTTTCCAGTCAGTTGGCCATGATGTTGTCTTCCATATTTCTTGACAGAGCCTTGCAAGTACGGTAACATCTGTATCATATTGCTGTAATACTTCTATGGGAATGCTATCGATGCCTGGTGCTTTGTTCTTTGATAAGGCCTTCAATGCTACTTCAACTTCTTCTTTCATCACCAATGGTTCCCTATCATAAGATACAGGTTGAAACGGCTGTTGGTCCACTTGATCTTTATCTTATAAAAACTCTGTATATTCCTTCCATCTTTTCTTGATCTTCTCAGCATCATTCAACATAGAACCTTGAGCATCTTGTAACATTCCAATTTGAGACTGTAACTTTTTCTTTAACTCTCGTAGCTTTAGGAAAGCCAATCTTATTCTTCCTCTAATAGTTTCTGCTTCTATTTCCTTGCATGCGTCATTGTAGTACTTTTCCTTGTCCTGTCTTGCTGCACGTTGGAAATCTCTGTTGAGTTCTGTGAATGTCTTTCTTTCTCCTCTGGCTTTAGCTTCTCTGCGTTTCTGGGCAATTTTCAGAGTTTCTTCTGTCATCCATTTTGGCCGTTTTTTCTTTTTCACCTTTTGTAGAGACTTCTCGCTTTCTTCCAACACAACCTTCTTGATGTCATTCCATAACTCTTCTGGAACTATGTTATTTGTATTTAAAGCAGCAAATCAATTTTGCAGGCAGTCTTTAAATTCCAGTGGAATATTCTCAAAGTCATATTTTGCTGCATTCATGAATGGTTTGCTCTTTTTCAACTTTAGCTTGAGTTTGCATACTAGTAGTTGATGATCTGTACCACAGTCAGCTCCAGGTTTTGTCTTTGTTGATGTTATAGAGCTTTTCCATCGTTGACTTCCACAGATGTAGTCAATTTGATTTTTATACAATCCATTGGGTGAAGTCCATGTGTACAGTTGCTGCTTGTGTTGCTGGAAGGTGTTTGAGATGAATAGATCGTTGGTCTTGCAGAATGCTATCAGTCTTTCTCCAGTTTCATTTCTGTCCATATTTTCCAACTACTTTGTCTTCTTCTTTGTTGCCAACCTTTGCTTCCAGTCACCCATGACTATCAGGATATCCTGTTTGCATGTTCTGTCAATTTCAGCTTGCACTTGTTCATAGAACTCTTCAATTTCATTCTCTTCTGCAGCTGTTGTTGGGGCATATACTTGAATTATAGTTGTGTTGATAGGCATTCCTTGTAGACGAATAGAGATTAAGCGTTCGCTGATTGCATTGTATTTCATTACAGTTCTTGCAAGTTTCTTCTTTATTATAAATGCAACGCTATTTCTTCTTTGTCTTTCATTGCCAGCATACTAGACCATGTGATCATCTGATGCAAAGTGCCCGATACCAGTCCATTTCAGTTTGCTGACACCCAACAGATCAAGTTGTACACGTTCCATTTCATTCTTGACCACCTCCAACTTCCCTTGGTTCATGCTTCATACATTCCATTTTCCAATGTGTAAGACATCTTTACAGCTTCTGACTCTCATTTCATGTGCAGCTATATCAGCAGTCAGTTGTCCAGAGGGCTTTGATCCAACCACATCAGAAATGCTGGCTTTACTCTGAAAAGTCTTCAGCTCTTCCCCAGTAGCTAGTTGAGTGCCTTCCGACCTGGGGGTCTCATCTACAGCACAATTTGTTTTGTTGTAACTATCCATTGGGTTTTCATGGCAAGATACAGAAGTAGATTGCCGGGCCTTTCTTCCACGCAGTTAAAGTTTGTTGTTGTTGCCATTGTCACAGAAATGTGATCTTCCGCTGTTAACACTATCCCATTCTGCTGCTGCCCAGATGGGTGTTTTGTCTTGGTCTGGCACCTCAGCTGAGACCTGTCCATCTTGGGAGACCCTGCCAGTAGTTAAGCTACCGATAGTTTAGCTCTCAGCATCACTGATGCACACAAGCCCTCACAGCATGAGAAGCTGCAAACCAAGTGAGGGCTTGCTATACTACCATTCCAGTGGAAGGAGTTGCGGTGTCAAAGGATTCTCAAGATAAGGAGCTGGATGTGATTTTAAAGTTAATATTTGAGGAAATAGGAACATTCTTTGTGGAGGATAGTGTTCAGGCTTTGTTGAGATGGATTTAGCAAGGTCAAGAGGAAAGTGCTGGCTAGGGTGCCATATTTTATTTATTTATTTATGTTTTATACTGTGCTCTTTAGAATCAGTGTGGTTTACATGTATACTAACAGGTACTTTTTATTCCCTTGTCCCTGAAAGGCTCACAATCTAAGTGTACCTGAGGCAATGGTAGGTTTAAGTGGCTTGCCCAAGACCACAAGGAGTGGCCATGGGACTAGAGACCCCAGTCCCTCCGGCCTGAAGTTGCTTGTCCCCATTTGGGAATTGAAACCCTGGCCTTCCGGCCTGAGGTAATCTGTCCCAACCACTGAGCCACTCCTCCCTTGGAGTCAGTCATGGCCTTCCTAGAAGATGGCTTCTTTGACCTCATATGATTGAATGCCAAAGGGTTTGAGTGAGAGCATGTATATTTTTTAATGTTGGCAAGCTGATTTAATTTATACTTTGTTGGGACCCTTCCCTCTGTCGGTCATAGCTGGCCCCTCTGTCAAGCTGTTACCTCTGAGTACATGAGTAGGTGTTTATTTTGAGCTAACATTTAAACAATACATAGCCATCCTTATACAAAGTACTTTTGCACCTCTTGCAAGTCCGCACAATTAAGAAATTCCTCACTGCATCCGCCATCCATACACTTCTCATCACATTAGTAATATCAAGCCTAGATTACTGTAATAGCCTGCTACATGGTATCTCGGCAACCAAACAATTACAACTTCAACATCTGCAGAACACAGCCATAAAATTACTTTATAATGTATCAAAATTCGATCAATTATACAAAAGTCATTGACTTCCAATAAAATACAATATAAAATTCAAGATTCTGATCTTGACTCATGAAGCCTTCTATACTGGAATTCTAACATACCTTTGCCATCATTTAATCACCCACACACCCAAATGACTGCTACAATCCCTCCACATGCATCAATTAGTGCCCCTGCCAACTCACTGCATGACTTGAATCTACAAGAAACTCTACTTTCTATTTGCTAGCTCCACAGCTTTGGAATTCCCTGCCTCTATCTATGGGGAGAATCCTCCATAAGAGCATTCAAGAAAAGCCTGAATGCCTACTCCTTTGAACTAGCTTATATATAGTTCGGAGACCTAGCCTTGGCTGAGGCACCAATATCCTGCCATACCTCTTCTGTTTACAGTAATATAGATAACATTCTCAAAGAATAAGCACTTAAATTACTCTCTCACCTTCGCGTTACTTTCCCTACTTCTCGTTTTGTGCTTCCACATTATATGTTTATGTTTGTCTTTATTTGATATACCACATATCTGAAACCAAACAATGTGGTTTACAATAAAATTATATAAAAAGCCAGAAAGGAACGCCAGTAATTCTGACAGGAGAGAGGACAGCAAGGTACAAATAACTTTACAAAGAGTAAAACTATAAGTAAGGACAGTAGGGGGAAGGGGGGCCAAAGGCGAGAGGAATGGATCTATAGGTAAGGGGAGACTAGGACCATCCCAACAAGGGAGAATCACCAGCTGAAACGATGTCATAGGTACTCTGAAAGATGATTCAAGCAAGTGAGTTTTCAGTGCATTTTTTAATTTTGTCAGTTCCAATTCTATCCATATCAATGTGTGTCAGTGACCGTGGCAACTTGATTGGCTTTTGTCATGATGGAAACATAGAAACATAGAAAAATGACGACAGAAAAAGACCACATGGTCTATCTAGTCTGTCCTTCCATATCAACAACTACAACAGTCCCCTTTTTTCCTTTAGAGATCCTCTGTATTTGTCCCATGCTTTTTTGAATTCAGATACTGTCCTCATTTCTACCACCTCCACTGGGAGACTATTCCACGGATCCACCACTCTTTCCGTAAAGAAATATTTCTGCATATCAATCCTGAATCTATCCCCTTTCACCTTCATCCCATGTCCCCTCAAAGGAGAATTTGCTTTCAATCAAAAGAGGCTCTCCTCCTGTGCATTTATGCCATGGAGGTATTTAAACATCTCGATCATATCACCTCTATTCCGCCTTTCCTCTAAGGTGTACATATTAAGATCCTTAAGTCTGTTCTCATATGCTTTATAATGAAAACCACTAACCATTTTAGAAGCCACCCTCTGTACTGACTCCATCCTGTTTATATCCTTTTGAAGGTGTGGTCTCCAGAATTGTACACTATACTCCAAATGAGGTCGCACCAAAGACTTATACAGAGGTACTATCACCTCCTTTTTCCTGCTAGCCATTTCTCTCTCTATGCACCCAAGCATCCTTCTAGCTTTTACCGTCACCTTTTCTACCTGTTTAGCTACAGTACTTTAAGATCATCAGACACAAGCACACCGAGGTCCTGCTCTTCTTTAGTGGACAAAAGTACTTCATCCTATACTATACTGCTCGCTTGGATTGCTGCAGCCCAAATGCATGACCTTGCATTTTTTAACATTAAATCCCAGCTGCCAAATTCTAGACCATTCTTCAAGCTTAGATAGATCCCTCCTCATGTTAACTACACCTTCCTGGGTGTCTACTCTATTGCAGATTTTGTATCATCCGCAAAGAGGCAAACCTTACCCGACAGCCCCTTACACTAACAAAGATGTTAAAAAGAATCGGACCAAGGACAGTTACCTGAGGCACACCACTGGTAGCTTCCTTCTCCTCAGAGTGAGCTCCATTTACATGTACCCTTTGTCGCCTCCCACTCAACCAATTTCTAACCCAAGCCGTAATTTTAGGGTCCTTAGGATGCTCAGTTTTTTTATAAGTTGCCTGTGAGGAACAGTGTCAAAGGCTTTACTGAAATCTAAATACACCACATCTAGGACTCTCCCTCGGTCCAACTCCCTGGTCACCCAGTCAAAGAAATCAATCAGATTTGTCTGAGAAGATCTGCCTCTGGTGAATCCATGCTGCCTCAGATCCGGCAATCCGTGGACTCCAGAGACCTCACTATTTTGTCTTTCAGCAGCACCTCCATTAATTTACGCATCACAGAGGTTAGACTGAAGGGGAAAAATGAATCCCCCTTCAGGTACCTTTGTTACAGGTTGAATCCATCTTGTGCTAATGTCTATAGTTCAGGCCACTGTTCCCTCTAAGCTGTGCGCGTGTGCGCGCGCACACACCTCGCCGAGCGAGCACTCATACTTTACAACAGATCGCACAAAATTTACAGCTCTGATTCTGATAGAAAACAACACAGAAGTCTTAAAATTTTAAAGTTATGATTGTAATTACTAGAAATTTCCCGCTTCATTTAGTAATTGTCTATTTTCATTTAATTTGATTAAAATCAATGTGGTGTACATACTGTATTCTGACGTGTAGTCAAATTTTAAAGTATATAACTCCGAGTGTTGTTATGTGGCGCACAAAAATTTAACCTTCCTTCAAAATCTGCACACAGCTGATATTTTATGCGCACACAGCCTACAGAAAATTAGAGGGAACATTGGTTCAGGCCTAAGAAAGAAACAGCTTGCTGACGTTTTCCACACTGAAACTGCAAAATCAGCAAGATTGAGCAATGAAATGAGCTAATATCCTGTCCCAGAGAGCTGACACAATGAGAGGCTCTGAACACTACATAGCTAGTGAAAAGGCTGTCACCTGGGCCTCTTGAATGAACAAAGGGGAACAGAACGAAGAACTTAATCTGCAGGAAACAGATCCAGCACACAGCGACAAAGACTTCCGTGAGAATGGAGAGACAGGATGCTACAGAGAAAACAGAGGGTAAAGGATTGGGAAGCAGATTTGCTTGAGATAATGGAGAATAAGAAACAGAAAGGAAATCTATTTATCAGCAATTTGAGCCTGAAAATGAATATAAATATAGAGAAGAAATTCTAATAAGCAGACAGACATTAGCTGATCTCATTGGAGTAAGGCTGTCTCTGTCTCCAGGACCTTTTTACACTTAAGTCAGGTGCTTTGCTTGTTATAGATGTATTGATGCTATGGATTGATATTGAAATTTGTACCTTATAAATCAAAAGTAAAGCATGTGATGTTACAGACCTGACAAGATAAAATAAAAAAAAAAAGTTTCCATGCTTTTATGAAAATCCACAAATAATCTTAGGGGAAGCCCACCATCTTGGTGACACCGATGCCATGTTTGTGACTCATAGCGCAGTGACATCACCGGGAAGTGTTCTCCCGTGTTCGCTGGACGAAGCACAGGTCGAGAAGGAGGTAAGCATGATTTTTAATTCCTTCAGAAGAAACGTTGAGAGGGTAAGAGACATTTTTCTGAGATATATATACACACACATATATATATATATATACTTTGCCACCCACCCACTCCTTGGACCTTGAGGGTTAAGGGAGGGGCTGGCCTTGAATGCCCTTGAGGGTTAAGGTTGTAGTTGTGTAGGTGCTCAAGTAGTAAGGCAAGGCAAAGAAAATTTCTTTTGTGAGGTTTATTTCTCCCGCTACGGAGTTCAAATGCAGCAGACGTAAATGAAATAATGTAGCACAAAACAAGGCTGAGAAACTTAACTAAACAAGGCTTTTTACTGCTTGGCTAAATGTCCATTTCTGATCACATTCAGTTGTCATGTGACCTCCTTTCAGTAACGTAACAGAAAACTCTGGTAACAGCAATGCTCCTGAATTGCACAGAATATGCTTTCACTTATTCTCTTCACATAAGCTTCTTTTGCATAGCAATCAGTAAGGTAACTTTGTTATATTCTTTCATAAAACATTGGCAAGCATATCACTTAAATGTCCTTTTGAATCACACATGTAGAGCAGTCCATCGGGACTTCCTGCTCTGCAGACGGCAGAGAAATTAAAGGCATTTCTTCCTCACAGCTGCTCATAGGCTTTGCTACGTCATGAGGAGAAACTGCTCTACTTTTAAGGAATTCCCTGAATTCAGTGAGAAGTAATTCAGCCTGTGTATTTTCTGAGCTAAACTGAGAATATCCTCCTTCAGGTAAATGCTTGTTTAATGTTCTTATCTCTTGGCAATTATCAGTGCTTTTACTTGGACAACAGTTCAGCGTTTAAACATTTCCCTTCCCCCACCTATCTCCAAATGAAAGTGCAGGGTAAAACGCTTCAGCTGTGCTTGGAGAGTCTCTCAGAGTGTTAAAAGGAAAACAGTCAGGCTTCTCTTGGCTTAACCAATTACTATCAAACTTTCTGCCTTTGTTCTGTCTTTCACAATTAAAGCTCACTCTTTCTGGCTTCCCACTGTTAAGCTTGCTAGCCGTTCCAAACCCACCAGATACCTTGTGCTGGGGCTTTTTCCAGGGTAATTCTTTCTCCATCTGCCTCCTGTTCCAAGGTTCTGCTTGGTCCTTTAAACACCTGAGCTGTAGCCTTGGGTCTCTCAGTGCCTTTGAATTCTTCTGGTAACAGAAGTCTTTCTCTGCCCCTGAGTCTCCCAGCTCCCGTCTGCTCCTTCGTGGATCACAGTTGCTTAGTGGTTCTCTCTCCAACGGTTCCTGTTCCTGGTCATCTGACCCGTCCTCGTCCAGGTGCTTGTGTCCTGACTCCTTCTCTCCATCTTGCTCCTGGTGCTCGTCCTCCTCTTGCTGATCTAACTGTTTCTGTTTCTCAGTTCTTAACAAGCTGGCTGAGTACTGCACTGCCCGCCTCCTGTTTGGGCGTGCCCTATCAGGGACTTGGCTTCTCTCCTGCCTTGAGGTGAGGTGTGGTTCCTGATTAGCTCTGTGTTTTTTTCTCTCATAAGAGAAACTCCTGCATTCCCTTGCAGTACCGGTTCTCTCCACCGGATCACTATCAGTTTCCATTGCTTCATAAGAGTCTCCTATGTCACAACGTATATATATATATATATATATATATATATATATATATATATATACATATACATATACATATACACACGTTGTTTTTCACTTTGCATAGGTATGAAATTTTGCATAGTAGGATATTGTAGCCTAGTTAGGATGTTTAAGAAAAAGATAAAGAAAATGATTCTGAAAATAGAAAAGTGGATGTACAACAGCAGACTGCATTACAGAAAGTTATTAAGAGATATCCACTTGCTGCTAAAACATTAGAACAGTTCTGCAAGAAGTGGCGTAACTGGGCACTAGAGGACTCCGCTTTTGCCTGACCAGCAAGCGGTACCCTAGACCCATGTTCGCTACATGACTTGCAAACTAAGATAGAGAAGGACAAAACAGGACAGAAATTATTGGAACACTTACAACATGTCACATTATGGATGGAGGTAGCAAGAGAATGTGGTGAGGAGCCCCCTCCTTATAACCCCACACATAATCTGGGAGAAACAGGACTATATCCTTCCTTAACTGCAGTTGCAGCTATAGGATACCAAGACCCTATTCCTATAGATCAGGAACCTAAACAATCCAAGGGGACCCTCCACAGTAACAAAAAGGAGACCTCACCCGAAAGGAGATTTTATGACCAAATGCTCCCAGGCCCAATAGAAGATCCTGAGATGAGGGCAGTGTGTGAGGATATAGGGAGAGAGTGGACAGAAATATCAGGGACAGTTAAATTAGAATATTGTAAGCAGCCAATTTGGGAGAACGAATTAGCACAATGGAAAGCAGCGTTAGAAGCCAGTACTGAGGAATGGAAAAGGGCTCGTCAAGAACAAGAGGAACAATTTAGAATAAGCCTAGAAAATCAGCAGGCTGAGTGGGAAGAGAAAGTTAAGGAGAAGGAAGAACAGGATAAATCTATAGAACAAGAACAAAATAAATTAGAAGAGTCACAAATTAAAGATTGGGAGGAGCGGAAGTCAGCACTGGAGAAGTGGGAACAGCATAACAAAAAGGAGACAGACAGGATGAAAGAGGCGTGGGACAAATTAAACGCAGCTCAAGAAAGACTGGACTCTTTGAGATCCAGCTATGAAAATAAGGACAGTAATAGAAAGCACATTAGGATTGCAAGAAATAACAGTGAGGCTGGAGCCTCACTAATGCCTACGGAAACAGTAGCTGAGGGTGAGGGAAATCGTTGCTTCATCGACCGATGGAATGACAATATGTATGGCTGGACATTAGAGAACCAGCCGCAAATGTTGCAATGGCCTCCCGAGGGAGCACTTGACACTGCACATTTGAATACTGCTAGACTTTGCATTCATGAGGGAGCGGGAGACCCACAATGGGATTTAGATTACATGAAGACAGGATTAGAAATATGGGAAAAATATGAAGAAAAACTGTACTTGCCCCTCTTGCATTCAAGAGGAGGAACTATTCGATATGTCCCTTGGAATTTTACTGATATGGATAATATAGCTAGTGCCTTACCTCCTCTTAGTAGAGGGAGGGCTTCCTGGATTCAAAAGTTTGAGCATGTTATGGCAGGGTATACTTTAGGGCTAGGGGATGTTAAAGCACTGTTAGCAAAACTCCTGGGAACTCATGCAACAAATCAAGTTTTTGCCAGAGCTAATTTACCCCAAGTTACTGTAGCAGAAACACGATATGATGGGTCTGAGTTTAATGAGCACCGACCCAGAGTTTGGAATTCTATAAAAGAGCTATACCCCACCCAGAAGAATTTAGGGCCACTACTGAAAATGCATTTTAAGATAGGAGACATTATTAGTGCATATATTGCCTGATTTCAAGATTTGTGGGAAACCCAGACTGGGATGGTTTATTCTGACCCAGGTTTCCTGCCCCTATTTTTCCAAACACTTAGCAATACTTTTCCTAAATCAGTTCAATCAAGACTTGACACGATTGTGGGGTTAGAAGATGAGCCTTGGGCAAGACAGCAGTCACATATACACCATTTTGTCAAATTAGCTGAAGAAGAACAGATAAAACCTGAGAAGGATATGAAAAGTTTGCAGACAAAATTAATGGCATTACAACTGAGAGAGTTGCAGGAGGATTTTGATAAAAGTAAGGTTAAAGAGAAGGACAAGGAAAAGGACAATGAGAAGGAAAAAGAAAAAGAAGGTTCAAATAAAACAGAAAAGCAGCATGCAAAAACATAGGGCCATTATAAAACAGAAGAATGAAATTATTAGAGATTTCGAACAGTATGACACTGAAGAAGACCCCTGGGAGAATTTTGGTTTATATGCTCAGGCTTAGAACCAGACAGGACCAAACAGTGGGGGTACTTGGAAAGGGGATGGGCAGGACCACCTCAGTCACAGCATTTTCAGAGAAGCACCCTTAGTTGCTGGAACTGTGGCAGAAGTGGACATCTTCAGCGTGAATGGCGAAGCCCCCCAGCCCGAGGATCAGCAAAACCACAAGGGGCCACCCAATGCCCACCAGGGTCCTCAGAGCAGGTTTCCCCAGTGGCAGCCTCCTCAAGGGGGACCACAATGACTCTCTATGGTGATGCGGGCCATGCTCAATGAGTGTGAGCCGATAATTGAAGTCTGTCTAAATGGGTATAAAGTGCAGATGTTGTTGGATTCCGGAGCCACAACATCAGTACTGAATTCCCTACCCCCAGGCGTAAATCTCTCTCATCAAACTACTGTGACAACATCAACAGGGTTTAATGGAGACCCAATTACTACCAAAATGACATTACCCATTGAGGTAGAACTCATGGGGCAATATATCTGTAAACCCCTAATGTATGCCCCACACTATCCAGTTAATTTGATGGGATGGGATCTACTATCCGCCTTTGAGGTACAGATGACCTTTATCAGCACACCATCTGTTTTGCTCCTGCAGACAGAGAGTCAGCCAAATTTTGCTAATATCCCACCTGAAGTTTGGGCTACCCCAGAAAACCCTTTTGGCCTGATAAGGTCTGCATCACCTGCCCGAATTACATTAAAATAAAATTGTCAGGGTCCAAAAGTTGCTCAATATCCACTACAGCCAGAAGCTGTAGTAGGAGCAAGTGAGGAGATTGATATGTTATTGCAAAATGGTATTATAGAACCCAGAACGTCTCAATTGAATACACCCCTGTTTCCTATGAAAAAGCCCAATGGTAAGTGGAGGGTGGTCCATGATTTGAGAGGTCTTAATTCAGTGGTGGAGGCAGAGTTCCCTCTTGTAGCTAACCCAGCTACATTGTTATAGCAAAACCCACCAAGGAAATATAGTACTGTCTTAGATTTATCAAATGCATTTTTTGGGGTCCCGGTCCATCCCGATAGTAGGCCATTGCTGGCATTTCAATATAATGGACAACATTTTTAGTGGACTAGATTACCTCAGGGATACACAGATAGTCCCTCAATTTTCACTCGATGTTTAGACAAAGATCTAGCTCCTTTCAAACGCCAGCTGCCTGGCTCAGTTTCGCTTTTCCAGTATGTAGATGATTTACTTTTGACAGCAGACACTGAGGAATTGTGTAAACAATATACCCGAGAATTGTTAGTGTTATTGGCTAAGGGTGGTTACAGAGTGAACAGGGAGAAACTTCAGTACTGTCAATTACAGGTGACATTCCTTGGAATGACACTCAGTGAAAAGGAAAAACTATTAGGACCCATATTTCAGGAAGCTGTGCTCAAGGTCACTGAACCTCGCACTGTGAAAGAGTTACGGGCACTCTTGGGACTGTTAAACTATAGCCGTCTCTGGGTGCCAGGATATAGTGTGAGGACTCAGACATTCAGGAGACATTTGAAAGGGAACCCGAAAGGGTCCCAGACTATAACTCTCAGTGAGGAAGAAAGGTTATGTTTGCAAACATTATTGAAGGACCTGAATGATTTGCCATCACTCTATTTACCTGATCACAGCATCCCAGTGGATGTCTATGTGTTTCACAGCCCCACTGCCTGGGTAGCAGTTGCCACACAGGGAGATGGTAAAGTACTGGGACATTTGTCAGGATCTTTTTCTCTAGTAGAGCAAGGATTCACAAATTGTGAACAGTGATTAGTGGCCGCCAGTGCAGCAATTGAAAAATTATATGGTTATATGACTCCCTTAAAGGTAAACTTATATACCGACCAAACACTGCATGTGCTTTTAAAGTCCAGTACCATTCATTTCTTACCCGCCAGGTAGGTAAGTGTGTAGCTGTGCTGCTACGCAGCCATATTAGACACCAATTGGTACCAAAGCAGAATCCGTTTAGGGATTTACAGGATCTCCTCCAGGTATCTACTATCACACATGACTGCCTGCAGCAAGTAGGAGAAGATGTCAGACCCACGTTAGGGATAGTGCCACATTCAGATGTGCCTCAAGAGGCTGGATGTTGGTTCATAGATGGATCCCAGAGAGAAGGCAGAGCAGGTTTTGCTATCTGTAGAGTAACCCCACAGGGAGTAGTTACTTCCACAGCACAGTATGAGATGCCTCTAGGATACAGCGCACAGAGTGCAGAAATTGCAGCACTAGCACAAGTCCTGAGAGAAAATGAAAATAAACATCTAGTAATTTACACCGATTCTCAGTTTGTAAGTAGCTCAGTACACATATATAGTACCATTTGGGCCAAGAGGGGATATTTGTCAGCTAAAGACCAGCCTCTCCAACAAGCTGAGATCCTAATGGAAGTTTTTGAAATGCTCAGAGAAAGAGCAGAGCAGGGCTATTTGACAGCATGTGAGTGGGTTGCAGCTTATCAGGAAGTTAAGACATGGGAGCAGTACGGAAACTCGATAGCTGACAGCCTAGCACAAGAAACCACCTGTCCTGAAGTCACTGAAACTATGGTAGTAACCCGTCAGCAGAATAGCCAGCATGGCTTTTGCAAACTGGAAGATTTACAGGAAAATGTGTTACAGAACGAATTACAGCGATGGGTAAATGCTGGATGTACTAAGATCCACAAAGTATGGATGCACCCTTCGGGGAAGATGTGTGTTTCCTCTGCTGCTTTGATAAATCTGTCAACTATGCTGCACTATGCAGATCATTGCAGTGTGACAGCCATTGTCTCTCATCTTGGGGATACATTGTGGTGTCCTGATATGCGTAAGTTGGTTCAGGCAGTAGTTAGTGGCTGCCACACCTGTATCACTAGCATCCCCCATGCATGTCTTAAACCAAGTGGGGGTGCAATACCAAGACCACAAGGACCTTTTCTGCATTGGCACATTGATTTCACTGATATGCAGGTAAAATGTCAGGGCAGACGATACCTATTGGTTCTGGTTTGTCCTTACTCACAATGGGTTGAAGCATTTCCATGTAAGAAAGAAACCGCTGCTGAAGTCCTAAAAGTATTAATGGAACATATAATTCCCCGGTAAGGGATCCCTGCCCAAAGCTTATCAGATAATGGGTCCCATTTTAAAAATCAATTAGTCAAAGAATTTTCTGAAAAATTGCCCATTAGATGGTGCTATGTTGCTGTCTATTCTCCAACCTCAAATGGCCTTGTAGAAAGGTGCAATGGTCTTATTAAAACACAGTTAAGAAAGCTAATGATTGGGAATGGCCAGATCTGGCTGTAAGCATTACCTCTTTGTCTGTATCTATTGAGAAATAATCCTATCAAGCGGTTAGGTCTAACTCCTCATGAAATCATAACTGGAAGAAGGAGCATGTGCCCAGTTATGAAGTCAGGTACCCAAAATTTGCTTGACTTGTTTTCTGCTTATCTTACAGGACTTCAGACCAGTGTATCCTTGATTCAACAGAAGTTGGCTTCCCGCATACCACCAACAGCATTAGTCCCATATGCTTTTGAATTGTGTGATCTTGTCTACCGCCGGATCCAAGTGAGGGACAAGTGGTACCATCCTATCTACTCTGGACCACTTACTGTTACAGCTGTAACTCCAACCGCTGTTCAGCTTGATAACGGCACTTCGTGGATACACAGCAAAGATATTTTTCCAGCCCCTACCATCAGTAGTGTTCAACAAGCTGTGGGTACAGAACAGTGATATCATTCGTGACGGACACTTCTCTGAGAGATCTGGAAAAAGAGAAGCTCTACTTGGACCCACTATAAAGACATTTACCTAGTGCCTGTTTAAGATATTAGTATAACTGATTAATGTGTATACTATCTGAAGCCTATTTATCTCCTGTCAGTCCCTCTGTGTTACATCCGCCTCCTGTAATTTTCATTCTGTTAGTAATCATATTTGTTGTACTTTGCTTAGTATTGCTGCTTTTTGGATTGCTTTTATAATGCATAAGGCCCACCAGTCCCCATTGAATCCCTCCCCTATCATGGTATGGGCAATTCTGTGTGGAGCATTGGTAGGATCGCTTCTAGTTCTTTTCCTTCCATACTTATATATTCCTCAACCTGCTCCTCTGAATCTCTCTACACAGAAACTGAATAGTTCTTTCACTAGTTCCTTTAATATTTCCCAGGGTAGTCCCTTACGATCCCGAAGGTCCACACGAGGACCTAATCTATGGAAATCCACAGTTCTTGAGGTTGTCCAATTAATGAATATCTCGGACTGTATCATATGTACCCCACTGCCAAAGGGAGTTGGGTATGATCCAGTCAATATAGTACCAGTACAACCAGTGGAGTACTCGGGGAACTTGGCTTGCCAGGACCCTACCGAATACTACACTACTCCATGCTGGGCCCCCTCTAACTGCTCCCATACTTGGGAGCATTTCAATTTATCTGACCCGGTCCCAGTCCAAGTCTACGCCCCTTCTCATTTGAAACATCCATATTGTATTGGTAATGGAGGGCTAGTCCATTCTGACTCACGCCCTTCACTGAAGTGTAATATCGCCTACCATCCTGCACAACAGCGATTAACTGTTTCCCCCAGGTCCATAATTCCTTATAGCTTCTTGGCTCCTTATAGCTTGGACAATTGGTTTGTTATCACTAATGCATCTTTGAATGTTACCCCTGCTTATTGGCACAACACATACACAGTGGGTCCTATTTATAAAAAGGGTTCAGCAGTCCAGACACCTGGACGCAGAACTGGTACCCCTTATTCCTCCTGTTATTTTCCCCGTAATGATCAATCAATCATAAGGCATACTTCAATTGCATGGGGACACAAAATGAACTGGACTTGGACCAAAAATACCCGATTCTCGTCCCTTGCAGGCCACTATTGGTATTGTCAGGGTTTCCTGTATCAGGCTATAGGCCTGAATCATCTTCCTTGTGCTCTGGTTAGGGCTGAGGCCTACTCAGTGTTAATCCCTCTCAATGTCAGTCACTATCACACAAGCGCCCACAGACACAAAAGAGACACCTCCCCCTGGTAAGATAAATCCGAAGATGCTGCTCTCATGGCCTCTTATGAATATATTAATTCTACATATCCGCTGACAAAAACACAGCTTGATGCCCTGAGCTATACCTCTTGGATTCCTATATTTTAGACCCCTGCAATTACTGCTGAACTAGGTATGGCTGTACGTAGGTTGCAATGTTTGCTTCATGTCCAAATGCGTTCTGTCACTGAATCTATTACTCTCCTAGCCAAATCCCTTGAGCAAAACAATCAAATGACTCTGCAAAATAGATGAGCTTTAGATCTATTGTTAGCAGCTGAGGGAGGGGCAAGTAAATTCATTAATGAAACAAATTGTTGCACAGTTATAGCAAACCATACAACTTTTGTACTTAATGCAATGGACAGAATTAGACACTTATCAGAATTACATCTGGATGATTTCAAGGGTGGAATTCAGGTTGGAGTGTAGTGGAATAATGTTGTTTCTTGGTTTACAGGCCTAAGGTCTGGCATACGTGGCTTACTTGTAGCCTTGTTTGGTCTGCTCATTGCTTTATCAGTTAGCTGCTGTGTTTTTTCATTTATTCTAGCTTTCTGTAGAAGGTGTTTGACTAAGTTGTCTACCACAACTCTAATTCTTACGTCCCAAAATCAGGCCAATGAATATACTTCCCTAGCCTGTAGACCTAGAGTTACTAATATAAATGGTAACCTGTCTGATGCCCATCCTCTTATTCCAAAGGGGTTCCACTTGGTAGCGGTCCAATATTCAGGTAACAAGTAACCCTATATGGATTTCCTCTCTTTTCAAGTTCCCTATGTTAGGTATAGAATTAATGGGATTCAGATCTCATGTGGCAACTTGGTCTCATCATGTCTCCATCTCTTCAGTGAGTGTCACTGGAGGTTCTGGATGGCCGAGTGTACAACGGTACACTATATGGACAACAGAAGGGACCTGAAGTGGGATTCAAGAGGGGAATGAAGGGGAAAAATGAATCCCCCTTCAGGTACCTTTGTTAGAGGTTGAATCCATCTTGTGCTAACGTCTATAGCTCAGGCCTAAGAAAGAAACAGCTTGTTGACTTTTTCACACTGAAACTGCAAAATCAGCAAGATTGAGCAATGAAATGAGCTAATATCCTGTCCCAGAGAGCTGACACAATGAGAGGCGCTGAACACTACACAGCTAGTGAAAAGGCTGTCACCTGGGCCTCTTGAATAAACAAAGGGGAACAGAACGAAGAACTTAATTTGCAGGAAACAGATCCAGCACACAGCGACAAAGACTGCCGTGAGAATGGAGAGACAGGATGCTACAGAGAAAACAGAGGGTAAAGGATTGGAAAGCAGATTTGCTTGAGATAAGGAGAATAAGAAACAGAAAGGAAATATATTTATCAGCAATTTGAGCCTGAAAATAAATATAAATATAGAGAAGAAATTCTAATAAGCAGACAGACATTAGCTGATCTCATTGGAGTAAGGCTGTCTCTGTCTCCAGGACCTTTTTACATTTAAGTCAGGTGCTTTGCTTGTTATTGATGCTATGGATTGATATTGAACTTTGTACCTTATAAATCAAAAGTAAAGCGTATGATGTTACAGACCTGACAAGATTAAAAAAAAAAAGGTTTCCATGCTTTTATGGTGGCATGAGCAATTTGTTTAAAGCCAGTCCTGTATGCTGTTGGGGTTGAACACAAACAGCCAAACAAAAATAGAAAATCCCCAAATAATCTTAGGGGAAGCCCAGAAAAACCCCAAGACTAACCGGCCTGTAGTTCTCAATTATATCCTTACTTCCGCTTTTGTGTAAAGGGACCACATGAGCCTCTCTCCAGTCCTTTGGCACTGAAGAAAACTCCATGATCTGACCACAATACCACGGCTCTTTAGGTCTCTGGTCCATCAAGCAGTGAGAGACAGGCAGAGAGTAATACAGAACACAATCACACACACACAAGTGTTACTGTCTTTGAGCTCAGAGGGAAGACAACAAGCGGGTTATGGACATGCATAATTCCACGCTTATTGAATTCAAAGTCCTCCTCCTAAAAAGCTCCTTTTTATTAGAGAAAAAGAGGAAGTAACAGTCATTTATTATAACCATGAAATAACACAAGGTGTCGCCAAAGTTCTTTTTACAGAGTAAGATTTGATTACAGTATATTAGATGAAATTCATAATTGCAAAAGTTGCAAAAATTATGTTTTGTCAGCAGTGACTGTACAATGAACTATGGTTGCACAGTTCATAGCCTTTATGCTTAGTTAACACTGTTCCATCTATTTTAAAGACGGTTACACAGAACTCATGATCATGACATCCTATTCTATTTAAAAGGAAGTAGGTGAGAAGTCAAACTTCTAAACACATTTTGCATCAAGAAATTCATCCATCTTCAATTACATATTGGGGATTCTGGTATCCCTTTATCTGTCCATGTCTACAGTCCTCCCTGTGATTCTAGAAAGAATCATTACAAAAGAACAGTAGCTGAAACATGTCCAATTCCGGAATAATCTTCTACAATAGGCTTCATTTTGGAGATGTTCTTTCAAAGTCCTAGGCACATCTGGTCCATAGGTGAGCTCCATCTTGTTCATTGGAAGAAATCCTTATACAAAATCGGTGGTTTCACTCTTTCCTCTCCTGTCGTACCTTCTCAGTTCACTCCGGCACCTCGGCGTCCCCCCCCCACCCCCGCTATCTGTGGTGTTCCCCAGGGTTCCATTCTAGCCCCTCTGCTTTTCAATGTTTTCCTTGCCCCCCTGGCCCTGTTAATCCAACAATCCGCTCTTTCCTTCTATATCTATGCCGATGACATTCTCTTGGTCCACCATACCTCCCCTTCCTCCCCGGATCTGGGCCCCTTGAACTTCTGTCTGTCCTCCATCGCTTCCTGGTTTGACACGAACTTTATGCATGCTAACCCTGCAAAATCATCTGCGCTTTGGGTTACTTTTGGTCTTCCCCCCCCCCTCCCTTCAACCTGTCATGGGCTCTCATCCCATTCCTTCCGCCCCAACCCTTCACTACCTGGGTATTATCCTAGACTCGTCTCTTTCTTTTCACGATCACATTTCCTCCGTTGTACGTTCCTCCTTTTTTCATTTACGTCGTATCAAGGCTGTTCGTTCCATTCTCCCCTCCTCCTCCCTAGTCACTCTCGTTCTGTCTCTGGTTATTTCTCGTCTTGACTATTGTAATGTTGTCTTTGCTGGTCTTACTTCCTATCAACTTCGCCGTCTCCAACTTATCCAAAATGCCGCTGCCCGTCTCGTTACTGCTTCTTCCATTCATGCCCATGTCTCACCATGTCTCCTTTCTTTACACTGGCTTCCTGTTAAATTCCGGTTTATGTTCAAGGTGCTTATTCTTGCTCACAAAGCTCTTCATTCTGATTCCCCCCGGTACCTAGCTGATATCATTCGTCTCCAGCCCTCTCCCCATTTCCTACGTTTGTCTCACGGTAATCGTTTCTTTCTCCCATCACCTACTCAGGCCCATCTTGAATCTACCCGTCACTCTGCCTTCTTTTTCTTAGCCCCTGCCCTCTGGAACTCCCTTCCCCTCCCACTCCGCACTGAATCATCCTACACCCGTTTCAAGACCCTCCTTAAGACACATCTTTTTTGTCAGGCTTTTGATCTCCCCCCCTCTGCTGATGGTGTTTCCACTGCCTAGCCACGCCTCCCCCTTCCCCTTTTCCCCTTATCTTCCCCCCCCTCCTTTCCTGATTGTTGCCCTCCTGCACCCAGGCTCCCTGCCATCTGTTTTATTTACCTGCTTTTATTTCTTTGTTTTACTGTCTCTACCTCTGTCCTATTATTTTATGGCGTTCCTTTCCTTTTAGCAGTCGTTAATTTTATGATTGTACACCGCCCTGATGCTTCGGCCTGGGCGGTATATCAAGTGTTTTAATAAAGATAAAGATAAAGATATGTAACATTGTTTACATTTGCTTAGCCTCAATAAAAATGTGTACAGAGAGCAAGACTTTACCAATTATTCTTGTAAGCATTACCTCATCCAGCAGTGGCCAACTTCTTCTCGTAGATCTAGCAATAATTCAGAGATTAGTCCCTCATATCATGACACCAGTCATCACTCCAAATTCGTCAGCAGCATCCTTTCTCACCATGGGCTGTGCTATGCACATCTTAGATCAATCTTTTTCAGTGACCGTCCACCCAGGCTTCACTGCTGCGCATACATGAGTAGTTCCACTGGAATCGTTGATCTTTATCAGGAGTCTCCATATCCAGTAGCATTTCATTCAGTCGTTTTCTTCCTCTTCGGCCCATTAGATTCAGTGCATACAATATATAATTTGTAAAAATCCTACTCTCCACTACAGCATCTTTCTTGATGCCATACAATTGCAAACAAGCACAATTATTCATCCCTAATGACAGTCTTAAATTGTTGAACAGAATTATATTATCTATTGTTAATTACAATACATCCATAGCTAGCACTAAACTATTACATAGCTAACCTGTAACATAGTTATCTTTTCATCTGCATTCCTAAACTTATTCTGTCTACTTGCCAAATCAAATGTTAGCATGTGTTCTGATAGACACATTGCTTTTTCCTGTCAGGAACACAATTGTACATATTCATATCACTAATTATGTTTGTGATGTATTCTCCAGCCTTAACAATATACAAGATATAGCCAATCTGGCTATTCAAGGGGTAACAACATTAAAACATAACTAACAGTTTATGACAAATAATTTAAACTCATTTCAATTGTTTGTCAACAATTATTAGGAAGGCTGTCTTATCTTAGGTGATGATTCAACTCACATTACTTTAAACATTATCACCGCATCCTGCACACACAAACACCCCAGTACCTCACTGGTCTTCTCTGCTTCCACATCCCTACACGTAGTCTTCATTCTCTTCACATTAAGCGACTTCACTTCCCCCCACCATCTCGTGCACACTTACAGTCTACCCGTCATTCTGCCTTTTTCTTCCTTGGTCCAGCTCTGTGGAACTCGCTTCCCACTCCATTCCATCTGGAAGATAACTACACCAATTTCAGGCCCCTACTTAAATCCCATCTGTTCACCTCAGCATATAACCTCCCAGCCACACCCAACTGACCTGGTTTATCTATGTTTGCACTTTTCTTTGTTTTTTTGTAATTTTTTTCTAATACTACTTTCCCCACTAATCACAGTAGTTCACATTGCAACTAAAACTTGGTACAGCACATTAAACAGGGACATTGATAACTTGAAATTTTTCTTTGTAAGGCAATGAGGGTTAAGTGACTTATCCAAGGTCACAAGGAGTGCTAGTACTCTAGTCATTAGACTACTTCTCCATTCCATTCTAATTCACATAGACATCTAAGCTCACAAAGGAAGGAACATTTATATAAGGGTGTGTACATTCATAAACTATAAAACCTTTTTTAACACCAAATTTGAACCAACTTAGAAAATCAATTATCACTTCTTAATAACTTAACACTTTTATCTTTGTTACACTATTTTCAGAACAAAACAGCATAGTAGTACCAGCACATAGAGCTCCTCATGCAAGAAGCCTGAGGCAAAATCAGTATTAATCAAGTGAGCAGATAACTCAAGAGCTCTAGAAAGAGCGAACACTCCAGCTAGTTGAGCATTAGCAAATAGCAAAGCAGCCAACTCTGTCACAGAATCAGTTCTTTCAATTGCATCAGTTTTCCTTATTCATTGTGCAAAGCAGAACCATCAGTACAGTGTGAGGTCAAACAGTAGCAAGAAAAGAGCTGGAAGAAAGCTGTTTTTTTTATTCCAAGTGTAGAAGATGCGAAAACTTAATGAGAGACATGTTAAAGTACTAGAAAATCATGGGGTCGAAACCCTGCTATTGGCCCTGTTTAACAACCTCCTCAAGGGTCTAGAAGACAGGAAGAAAATGTTTATTCTCATTTTCATCGACATCTCTGCTGCTTTCGACACTGTCCATCACCTAAACCTCCTTAACAAGCTGGCATCAATTGGAATCTTAGGAACCACCTTGAAATGGTTCTCCTCCTACATAACGGACAGAAAGCCACAGGTCCAATTCAACGGAGAAAAAGCCGAAGCCTTCACTCAAACTCAAGGCACACCACAGGGTTCGGCACTCTCGGCACTACTTTTTAACATTTACATGCAACCACTCAGTGAAATATTCAGGAAATATGGCATCAACTACCACATATACGCAGACGATATCATGCTGTACACACAACTAGAGACCGTTGACCCGAATTACGCTCAGCTTGAAACCTGCATGGAAGATATGTTGGGATGGCTAAAACAAAACAACATGTCGATTAATCATAAGAAGACTGAAGTAATGTTTATGTCCAGTACAACTGACTTCGAACCACCTCCAACAATCACATTGTGCAACAATACCTACAACACTAAGAATGAAATTAGATATCTAGGAGTCACAATCGACAGCAAACTGAAAATGGAAAAACACCTCAGCAACACCAACAAAGCCATCTTTCACAAGCTTAGAGTACTACGACCCCTACGGAATGTACTAGATCCATGTGACTTCCGATCAGTTGCTCAAGCGCTCATCATGCCTCACCTCGACTACTGCAACGCCATCTTACAGGGTCTACCAAAGAAAGCGACCAACATATTACAACTGGCACAACACGTAACAGCTAGGATCATCATGAGAACAAGCGTCACTGAACATATCACACCTGTATTGATGGAACTGCACTGGCTCCCAGTCGCTGCCAGGATTCAATACAAAACATTGGTAACGACATTCAAGCTAATTCACAACCTGGCCCCTTCATTCCTCTCCACCCTGATCTCCATGCAACCTACCACCAGATGCAGGAGAACCATCAGCTCAGACACACTAATAGTTCCAAACAGCATCAGGCATGTAAAAGTCAGTACTAGCCGAAGAGCGTTCTCCTTCTCTGCCCCCACTTTATGGAACCACCTACCACACGAGCTGAGAGCAATTAAAGACTTAGTCGACTTCAGGAAAAAATTAAAAACGCATCTGTTCAATTGTCACTATGACCAGATGTAAATCCAAGAAGATAAAAATGAATTGAATAGCTGTATGTAAAAATGTAAATAGATGAAGGATAATCTCTTTTGTAAATGTATGATAGTTCATTAAGGTCTATATGTAGACCCTACTATGTGTGCTGTGTAATACCCCTATTCTCGCTATCTATGCCCCATATTTTCTGTCTTGATTTTGTGACAAATCCCAAAATTATAATCGAACCGCTTCTGATCGCTGGAAGTAGCGGTATATAAGTGTTTACTAAATAAAATAAATAAATAAATAATTTGGATTGCAAAGACTACTGCTACCAGCCCAGTGGCTTACGTCCAATGGAAAATCTCTGAGTGAGAACACAAACAGTAGCAATAGAAGAGGTAGGCATATCAAATCTAACTCAGTGATACTAATTTAAAAATATTCCACTAGCAGCAAGGCATTTGCTTCACACTTGCAATTAATAACATCAGTTCTGCAGAGGTCTTTCATAATAACTAAAACATATACGACATGAGAATTTAAGATCACTCCTCCAATCGACTCCTGCAGATTAGTTTAAAAGAGACTAAGAGAATATCAGCATTTTTTCTTCAGACATTTACTCATACACTATTATAGTTGAACTTTCAACATTATACATATATTCGCCATACTGTTTTAATTACTTAATTCACTTGTTTGAATATAATTGTATCATTCACTTTTTCCCTTTAAGTAAACAAACTTGCTTGACTTAACTTGACTAGCAATTCAATTTTTTCCAGTTAAGTTACTAACTTTTCTTTCCTTTAAAACAATTTTTTACACCTTTATTACATCATACAATTTATCAAAATTCTAAATATATCAAAGCATGGAAGATCTTCCCGTTCATTCACATCAAATATAACTAGAAATACAATTTGGAGAATATATCATCAATTATTTTTTCCCAAAATATCCAGAGACATAAACAGCAAGGAGTAATGTTTCTAATAATATTTTTCAGCATTTGCATTATTACACATAGAATGGAATCAGTAAATAAATTCTCATAACCCAAAATAAGTTCAGATCCAGACCTAAAAAACAAACTTATTTACAATACATACACAAGTAAGAGAAATAGTTAATCACATTTAGAGTTTTTTTTTAACTTCCCCAATAAGGCTTATGGTTAGTCTTACCACAGTTGCTCAAGACTTTCTTCCTGCTAATATTGCAGTCATGCCAAGCAGTTATCTTGCCGGAAACCTCTACATTATTACTGCAGTAAATATCAAAATTTACAATGCACAGCACACTTAATCACTAAAGTAGAGAAAACAAACTTCATACTACAATTATGACATGGAAATCAGTCCTTCAAAACTTCTATTTCTTTCATAAAGCAATGGCTTACGTTTTTCCCTGTAAGTTTCAGTTTCTTGATTTTTAAATTTTTCAAACAGAGTCAGTGGCTTGCTGCACATTTTCAGCCTTAAACCATACACGGCACATTCATGACTGGTATGAAATTTGCTTCAAAAGCCATTTCATACTGTAACTAACCTCAATTTGCTCCACTGAAATGTTCCACAAAGGAGGAACGGCAAACTGTGGTTACTGGCAGTCATCGAATGTTAACATAAGGGCGCTTCACCAAAACTTGCGCCTCATTTCACAGTTAGGGCTTCCTTTTCTCTTGCCCCATCTCACTTCACTTACCTAACTGAGATCTCTAATTAACCTTACCGACTTTACATTATAATCACAATATACACACAGATATCTGTCAATTCTTTAGTATACTCACTCACGGCAACCACCACCTGTGTCCTTGAGACTTGTCTGCTGTTTCCAACTGCTGAAGGAACACAGAGATCCGAGTCCAGCACCAACTGAAGAAAACTCCATGATCTGACCACAATACCACGGCTCTTTAGGTCTCTGGTCCATCAAGCAGTAAGAGACAGGCAGAGAGTAATACAGAACACAATCACACACACACAAGTGTTACTGTCTTTGAGCTCAGAGGGAAGACAACAAGCGGGTTATGGACATGCATAATTCCACGCTTATTGAATTCAAAGTCCTCCTCCTAAAAAGCTCCTTTTTATTAGAGAAAAAGAGGAAGTAACAGTCATTTATTATAACCATGAAATAACACAAGGTGTTGCCAAAGTTCTTTTTACAGAGTAAGATTTGATTACAGTATATTAGATGAAATTCATAATTGCAAAAGTTGCAAAAATTATGTTTTGTCAGCAGTGACTGTACAATGAACTATGGTTGCACAGTTCATAGCCTTTATGCTTAGTTAACACTGTCCATCTATTTTAAAGATGGTTACACAGAACTCATGATCATGACATCCTATTCTATTTAAAAGGAAGTAGGTGAGAAGTCAAACTTCTAAACACATTTTGTATCAAGAAATTCATCCATCTTCAATTACATATTGGGGATTCTGGTATCCCTTTATCTGTCCATGTCTACAGGTACCACTCCCGACTTCAACAAGGCATTGAAAAGGTCAATCACTGGAGCTGCTAGAACATCCCCAAGCTCCCTCAGTGCTATGGGATGCCATCAAAGTGGTAGACTGCAACCTGGCTTCTTTGGCTGGCAAGTTCAAGTCTGAGCTAAAAATTGTTAATGCTAAGGTGGCAGAGTATGGTCTGTGTTTTACTCAGCAAGCTGCTTGGTTGGAGCATGTGGAATCAGCCTTAAACATCCTTCAGTCCGTGAGTACTACCCAGATTAAGGAAAAAGAAGTGCTGAATAGGAAAGTGGTTTATTTGGAAAATCATGTTCATAAGAACAATTTGAGAATTTTAAACTTTCCTAAATGTTTATGTTTATGTTTATTACATTTGATATACCGCTCAGGCCAAAGCATCAGAGCGGTTTACAATATTACATAAATGATACTGAAAATATGAAAAGAACGCCATTAATAAGATAGGACAGAGTAAGAGATAGTGATAGTCAAAGAAATAGAAGAGACAAGAGGAAAGGTTCATTATAACACCAGAGAGGCAGAATATCATACCACCACAGCTCAGTCCTTCCAAACAGACTTGACCATAATCGTTACTCATCAAAAATTCAAGCCAGGCAGGAATACGCCGCAGAAATGGCTCCTTATAAACCTCTGCTGCCTGGATATACTTGACAGAAGCAGGTGATGAGGCAGAGCTCTCACTCACAGCCTGCGACGCCGGCATCATTCCTCCACCGTCCCACTCGTCATGGCATGCAAACCAAATACAGGACACAGGAGAGCAGGGCTCCTGCAGACAATAGTAGAGTACACAACGAGCAGAAGCAATTGATGACCCAGTGGCTTAAGATGGCTTAAAATTACTTTATTGAAGGTCCCTGACGCGTTTCGGCTTATGCCTTTCTCAAGGGGAGAGATGCTTACAAAGAAAAAATAAATATATTAAAATACATGCATAAACGCATCTCTAAAAGGCAACCGGAACACATTTACATACTTTTAAAATACATGACAAAATTGACAAAAGTTAAAAAATAAATATACAGTAAAAAATTAAATGTGACACTCATATTGAATTAATAAATAATTAAAAAAATGAAATAGCATATCAAAACATACTAAAACACCATGGAGAGATAGACGCAGGGCAGAGAGAAACTCATTCAAGCAGACTATATTAATCATATGAAAGCTACTCACTGAGACGTGCACCGAAGTGCCGTTTAAACCGAAGAGACACTGAGGTCTTTAGTGAGGTTGTATTGTGCCACTATGTAAATAAAAATAAAAAACAGATCACGTTGAAACTAAAAATAATGCTGGGAATAAAAAGCTCTTACAAATACTTCAAAGGACAGAGTGTTTTAAACTGTATTGACTGCACGATCAGAGTTAACCTTGTTTAAAAGGAAACTTGTGGAGTAACAGTAGCAGGACGCTGTACTAGCAACTGCAAAGAACACATCAAATTGTACCGTGAATAATTATGTTTTATAAATGTTGCTTCTTTGGCATGAATGAAGAATGTTTTTACTTACTGCTGACGGCAAAAGCTATGCAAGGTGCGTTCTTCCAAATGGATCGGGATACTGCTCTAAAGTGCTGTTTTAAAGACGCTAATTTTCACGCCAAAAGGGGCGTGGCCATCTTCATCCAATCAATGAAGGGATATTTAGAAGTGTGTAGAAGAATATTAAAAAAATGTGTAGAAGATAAATAATAATTTCATTGTAAAATGTGGTAAATGGTTTTAATTGAAAAATTGCCCAAAGGAATATAACTTAGAAGCTTAATACCACACACAGGAGTCTCGGCAAGGAAACCGACGATCCCCTGTCAAGTGCAAGAAATTGTATAAAAAGGGGAGAGGGAAGGGGAAGGGGGGAGGGATGCAGAAAGGATGGAATAAATTGTAAAACCATGTTAAGTATTGAACATAAATGTGTCCTAGTGGGTGTCTCCTCGAAATGCTAACTTGCTGAAACATAAACGCGACTAGCCGCAAAAACGGCAGCCACATATTAAAGGCTAAAAAAGTGTGTGAACTACAGTTTAAATTATAAAATGAAATAATACCTAACATAAAAATGATGCTTAAAAAACGTTATGAAAACATCGTGCTGACAAAACCCTCGTGCTGAAAAATACCTCACTTGTAAAATATTGCCTTCATTACTTTAGTTGAACCAATAGGACAGGAAAAAAGCATTGAAGAACGTTGTCAGACGGCTGCCTGGGTGAGAATGTTCACAGTCTTGGCAAGTGCATATATCAATATGATTTGCAAGGGATTGTGGGAAATGCAGTCCATTCACACCAGACACAGCTGCTCACAATAATTAGTTGTGCTTGAGTGTAAAGCCAATAAGATATTTATATATGGGGCTATTTCTCCCAACACAGATATGCTTGGTAGCACATAAAACAGGATACCTGCTTTCAGTGTTAAACTTAGAAAAACAAAATCAGGAAAACAACAGCTGAACTTGTCAGGCAATCAAAGCAAAAGAATAAAGACCTGGTTGGTAACAAACTGGTCTTTTCTGTAGGCTTTAGCTAATATTTTCTTAGCAGTGTATCAAACAACAAACAAAATCCACAAAGAAGGGAAAAACTGTTCTTTTCAGGTTAACTTCTTATATCTTCCCACATAGACTCAGAAGTGATTCCCTCAGAGCTCACAAGCAATTAGGTAAGGCTCAATTGCTAGCAGTTACCCAGCTGAAACCCCTTAGCTGGCTTGCTTTCTACTGCGTGGCTCAAATCCTACTTCAGGAGCTTTTCTGAGTAGATTAAAGAACAAGTTTGTATTTCTTTGTGATGGTTGCTGTACTTTGTAACAGAAAACTACCAAAGGAGTTTAGACAGAGAGCAATCCATATATTCACAGCCTGTATCTAAGACCGCTCCTTCCCCTTCTTCAACAATCATGGGTTCAATATCAGGGATTGGCACAGAGGAATTTCTCAATGGAGCACTTTCAGGAGAATACTTGTTTCCCTGCTGTCTTTCAAGGTTATAGCTAGGGCATAGATCAGTGTTCATACCTGAGCTTCCATTGCTGTTAGAGTTCCTCTCTAAATAGCCTGGCCAGTATGTAGTCCAGTTTTTATGTCCAGCCTTTCAATCCAGATCCCTGGTCACTGGATCTCTCTTCACATACCTTCTGGCATGGATCCTAGGGTCCCTTCCAAGTGCAGTCGTCTCCCTCACAGGTACCGTCTGGAGATTCCTAGCTCTGCAGCACCATTCCTCTGGCTTTCCCCAGTCCAATGGTGTATGCTGGCCTTTTGAATGTCTCCCAGTATACGTACTGCTCTGGACTCCTTTAGACCTCCCAAATGCATTTCTCTTCTTTTTTCCAAAGGGTTTCTTGCCCTCTCTGTCCGTCTGCACTGGCTTCTGCTTCTGATGATCCTCCAGAGGATGAAGCTGTCCAAGATGATCAAGATCCTGAGGATATCCAAGCTGATTCTGAGGATGATTCTCTGTAGAATAAACTCTACCTTTATTCTGCTTAGATGAGTGCTCCACCTTAGCACAGCGCAGTTGTGCTGAATCAGGCCCTGCCCTTTGAGATGAGTGCTTGGGAATTACCTCATAGCCCTCTTGATTGAACACACGTTTTCCCACTTCAGCTCCTCTAATGGCTGTTGGAAACCTGGTGCATTCTGGGACTGGTAGTCTTTTATGGAAAAATTCTGTTTTCTTATTTCTACCAGAACTGACAGGTTGCTTGTTCAGAGTCACTTCACCTTTACTATAGCTCCTTCCTGAGCTATGATAAGCTTCCTTATCACATACCCCCCTGCTTAAGTTATTACGGACTGGTGTAACTGGTGAAACTTCTTCTCTACAGTCCGTAATATGGGAAAGGGCATCCGCATTCTTGTGTAACTTCCCAGCACGATGTTCCACTTGAAAATCAAATGCCTGTAAGGCCATGTACCAGCGTGTCAACCTGGCATTGTGGTTCTTCATTTGCTGCAACCACTTAAGTGGGGCATGGTCTGTGACCAACTGAAACTTTCTCCCTGTAAGGTAAAACCTTAATGCCTCCACTGACCACTTTATAGCTAAACATTCTTTTTCTATTGTGGAATACGTTTGTTCAGCCGGTGACAACTTCCTGCTCAGGTACATCACAGGATGCTCCTCCCCTTCATGACACTGGGATAGAACCGCTCCTAGCCCTACATCCGATGCATCTGTTTGAACCAGAAAGGGTTTCCTGAAGTCCACCCCTTTCAGTACTGGTCCTGTACACAATTTTCCTTTTAGGACTGAAAATGCTTTTTCAGCTTCAGGTGTCCACTTTAGCTGGTTTGGACAATTCTTCCGCAGCATATCCGTGAAAATTGCACTTTCCTCTGCAAATTGCGGTATAAATCTGCGGTAGTATCCAATAAGTCCCAAGAAACTTCTTAGTTGTTTCTTTGCTGTTGGAGGGGGAAAATTCCTGATGCTATCTACCTTACTCATGAGAGGTTTAATTTTTACTCTTCCCACTAGGTGGCCCAGGTATTTTACCTCCCTATTTGCAAAGGCACACTTCTTCGGGTTTAAAGTGATTCCCGCTTGCTTCGTGGAGCACAAGACTGCCCTGATCCTCTTTAGATGCTCCGCCCAGGTGTTACTATGGATTATGACATCATCCATATATGCAAAAGCATAATTTTGGTGGGGTCGAAGTACCTGATCCACTAACCTTTGGCAGGTAGCCGCTGCTCCATGCAGTCCGAAAGGCATCCTCTTGAACTGGAAAAGGCCAACGGGGGTGCTGAACGCAGTCTTCGGCTTCGACTCCCTGGTTAGAGGGATTTGCCAATATCCTTTTGTCATATCAAGGGTGGTTAAGTATTGAGCCTGTCCCAGCTGGTCCAACAGCTCTTCAATTCTTGGCATTGGATATGCATCAAAAACTGATATTGCGTTTACCTGCCGGAAGTCAATACAAAATCTTAAAGATCCATCAGGCTTCGGCACCAGGACTATGGGGCTAATCCAGGGACTCTTTGACTCCTCTATTACTCCCATGTCCAACATCTCCTGGACTTGTGCCACTACTTCCTGTCTCTTGGCTTCAGGCAAGCGATATGGCCTTTGACGAATTAATTTCCCAGGTGGAATTATTATTTCATGGGCAACCAAATGTGTATCCCCAGGTATGGGTGTCAACACATCTGGGAATTCTTTAAGCAATTTCCTAATTTCTTCCTGTTGTACCACTGTCAGGTCCTCACCTATTTGGGGCTCTGATTTTTCTTTACAATCAGATACCTGGGGTCCCAAATCTTCCTCTTCATTCACCTCCCTCTCTCGGGCACAGGTGGCAGCTAGGCTTTTAACCCCTTTGACGTCAGTAGAACCAAAGCCTTTGGTTCCACGCTCAGAATTTTCCAGGGATGCGACCTCCTCCACAGGTGGAAAACACAGTCTCTCACAGATCAATTGGGCAATTCTGTCTCCTGTCTTCACGTGATAATCATTCTGTCCAAAATTAAATAACAGAACTTTAATATTGCCCCTGTAATCGGGATCAATTACTCCCGCCCCCACATCGATGAAATATTTAAGGGCTAATCCGGACCTTGGGGCTACTCTCCCATAGCATCCAATAGGTATTTCCACTTGGAGACCAGTGTCCACGAGGGCTCTCCCTTGGCTAGGTACAGTCACATTTTCTATACTACACAGGTCAAACCCAGCAGCTTGAGGGGTTGCCCGCTTAGGAGCTTGGGCCTTCTCTGTGACCCTATGGTACTTTAAGACAAATGTCTGCTTAGGGATAGTTTGGTTTTCTGGACGCTTAACCATCTTTTTAGCTGGGGTCTGAGGACTTCCAAATAAAGGCCCAGGAGCTATTACCATTAAACCTTCTCCCTCTTTCTTTCCTAGTCCTTCCACTAGACCCTGTTTAAATCTTGGCCAGTCTCTTCCTAGAACCAAATCAAAGGGTAGCCTAGGCACCACTGCTAACAGGACTTCCTCTTGTTCCCCCAGGCACTTAACCTTTAGCCTATAGGTGGGATATGATGTTGCAGCACCATGAATGCATCTGATGTGAACTTGGCTTTCAGGGGTTCTAGGCACAAATCCTTCTTGGGCCTCTATACTCTTCCAAAGCCTTTTTGACATCATACTCTGGTCTGCCCCAGAGTCTAACAAAGCATTTGTGGTAATTCCTTGCACATCAACCATCAAAAGAAATCCTTCTTTGGGCTGTTTTAAATCCACACCCATTAAACTAGTGTGTGTCTGGCATCCCTTTTCTAAATGTCCCCATTTTCCACACTTGAAACATTTCTTTCTACTCCACTGTGTCATCTGCTTTGGCACAGTACATTTATTTTCAGAAACATTTTTAATTATTTTCTTTTCTGATACAGCACAGCTTGCCTCAGCACCCGTCTTCAGAGGGCCACCCATTCTATGGCAAGCCTGCATGGCTTCCAAGAATCTCTCGGCTAGCATGGTTGCCTCTCCAAGATTTTGGCAATTTTGCTGTATAAGGAAAGTGTGCAAATCTTTAGGCACCGCAGACATAAATTGTTCAAGCATAATAATGTCTAATAACATTTCTACCGTCTTTTGCTCAGGCTCCAACCATTTTACAGCTAATCCTCTGATTCTCTGACTCAGAGCCCTGGGTGTTTCACCCACTCTCAATGTAGTAGCTCTAAACATTCGCCTATACTCTGAAATAGACAACCCTAGGCAATCTCTAATAGCAGCCTTTACATCCTTATAATTCAAAGCCTGGGCTGCTGGCATTGCTCTATAAGCTGCAAGCGCCTCTCCAGTTAATGAGGCTGCCAGCCTTACTGCCCACTGGGTCTCTGGCCATGCTAATGCTTGTGCCACTCTCTCAAAAGACTCTAGAAAATCATCAACATTCTCATCTGGAGTTAGCTTCCCAAAACTAAATGCCCCAATTCCCTGATTGAGTCCCACACTGTCCACATGTGGTGTACCAGTATTTACTGCTGGTCTTGCATCTGGTCCACTTTGGTTCTGCAGTTTAACTAGGGCTTCCACCAGATCAAGCACTGGCCTCTGCTGGTCCATTAAGGCTTTCATAGCAGTGTCCTGAGCCTGCTGTGCTAGCTCCTGTTGCCTGCTAAACTGGGCTGCCATCCAGCTAGCTAGATCCTTTGGATCCATCTTGATCCCTGCAAGAAAACACAAAAAAACCCCACAGTGCACCACCTTCCAAACAGGTGTTTTTTTCTGCTTCATTTTTTTTTTCAATTACTCCTGTGCCTTACTCCCATCCACCACTAGACATGCCCAGGTACTTGTTACCTTATGCCAGTGATGAATCCAGCTCTGCACAGGGTCTTTTCTTCCTGGAACAGCTACCTGGAACAGCCACCTCTCCTCCAAAGTGCAGTTGAGGGAAAATCTTTTCTTTCAGTTTTTAAGCTTGAACTGTCCTTTCCTTCAGACTTGAGTTGTAATCCTTAGCAAGTAAATCCCTTTGCGCAAAAGCAATCCGAAAAACTACGCCATTTGTCAGACGGCTGCCTGGGTGAGAATGTTCACAGTCTTGGCAAGTGCATATATCAATATGATTTGCAAGGGATTGTGGGAAATGCAGTCCATTCACACCAGACACAGCTGCTCACAATAATTAGTTGTGCTTGAGTGTAAAGCCAATAAGATATTTATTTATGGGGTTATTTCTCCCAACACAGATATGCTTGGTAGCACATAAAACAGGATACTTGCTTTCAGTGTTAAACTTAGAAAAACAAAATCAGGAAAACAACAGCTGAACTTGTCAGGCAATCAAAGCAAAAGAATAAAGACCTGGTTGGTAACAAACTGGTCTTTTCTGTAGGCTTTAGCTAATATTTTCTTAGCAGTGTATCAAACAACAAACAAAATCCACAAAGAAGGGAAAACTGTTCTTTTCAGGTGAACTTCTTATATCTTCCCACATAGACTCAGAAGTGATTCCCTCAGAGCTCACAAGCAATTAGGTAAGGCTCAATTGCTAGCAGTTACCCAGCTGAAACCCCTTAGCTGGCTTGTTTTCTACTGCGTGGCTCAAATCCTACTTCAGGAGCTTTTCTGAGTAGATTAAAGAACAAGTTTGTATTTCTTTGTGATGGTTGCTGTACTTTGTAACAGAAAATTACCAAAGGAGTTTAGACAGAGAGCAATCCATATATTCACAGCCTGTATCTAAGACCGCTCCTTCCCCTTCTTCAACAATCATGGGTTCAATATCAGGGATTGGCACAGAGGAATTTCTCAATGGAGCACTTTCAGGAGAATACTTGTTTCCCTGCTGTCTTTCAAGGTTATAGCTAGGGCATAGATCAGTGTTCATACCTGAGCTTCCATTGCTGTTAGAGTTCCTCTCTAAATAGCCTGGCCAGTATGTAGTCCAGTTTTTATGTCCAGCCTTCCAATCCAGATCCCTGGACACTGGATCTCTCTTCACATACCTTCTGGCATGGGTCCTAGGGTCCCTTCCAAGTGCAGCCGTCTCCCTCACAGGTACCGTCTGGAGATTCCTAGCTCTGCAGCACCATTTCTCTGGCTTTCCCCAGTCCAATGGTGTATGCTGGCCTTTTGAATGTCTCCCAGTATACGTACTGCTCTGGACTCCTTTAGACCTCCCAAATGCATTTCTCTTCTTTTTTCCAAAGGGTTTCTTGCCCTCTCTGTCCGTCTGCACTGGCTTCTGCTTCTGATGATCCTCCAGAGGATGAAGCTGTCCAAGATGATCAAGATCCTGAGGATATCCAAGCTGATTCTGAGGATGATTCTCTGTAGAATAAACTCTACCTTTACTCTGCTTAGATGAGTGCTCCACCTTAGCACAGCGCAGCTGTGCTGAATCAGGCCCTGCCCTTTGAGATGAGTGCTTGGAGATTACCTCATAGCCCTCTTGATTGAACACACGTTTTCCCACTTCAGCTCCTCTAATGGCTGTTGGAAACCTGGTGCATTCTGGGACTGGTAGTCTTTTATGGAAAAATTCTGTTTTCTTATTTCTACCAGAACTGACAGGTTGCTTGTTCAGAGTCACTTCACCTTTACTATAGCTCCTTCCTGAGCTATGATAAGCTTCCTTATCACAACGTTAAAGGTAAACTTGCTTAAAAATAATGAAACAATTTCGGTAAACCTAAAGAGTATGAATGATTTATAATGTACAGGCTTTATATCAACTAAGAGATTTGTGTTGTAATTAATATCAAACCGAAAACTTAATGTAATTACCTCGATATATTAATAGAAATTAAAATGAAAAATTAGAGTTAGAGGAATAAAAAGATATTTTGCATGAACAACTAAATGGATCAAACAGCAATTCATACCTATGAAATGTGCTCCACTTAAAAACTTTTGGATGCCATGGGCAAGACTAAATTATTGAATGTGGATCGGTATTTTTCCCCATTTTTGAAACCTGTATGTCTATCATTGTTATAAAATGAAAGCAAACCTATGTTAATGAAACTATCTCTTGATTAGGACTATAGTAAATGTGTAAGATGATTAAAAATTAATCTAAAAAAGTAGAGTTAGCTAAAAAGATAAACAGTGCCAATAAATAATTAAATAAGTATTGTAGCATCGCTTAAAAACTTCTAGATGCCAGGGGCATAAGAATTAAAATATTTAGCATGAAAATCTATCATGGTGAGATAAAAATGTCATTTTTACATTAATAAATAAATAAATAAATAAATATGTAAACCCATTTGAATATCTCTATATAAAAATATATTAAAAGTTTAAAATACCATCCTTTCCCAATTAAGCATGGATGCCTATGTATACTATAGAGAAGCAAAAGCGTGGCAGAATTATTGAACCTGTCTCTGAATTATAACTAATAAAATGTAATTAAATGAAAGCATATGATACATAACACAGGTACACTAAAAAAAATTTTTTTTAAACTGCCTCTAATGTTTCGATTGATTTTTACGTTTTTTGGTGCGCTGAATCCAAATCTGGTAACCAATTTGCTCCATCACGTACAGATTTTTTGCTACATTGGGTTAGCAGTTTGAGGTGAACGTTTCAGATTGAGTGCGATCGAGATAAAAGTTTCTTGGATGAATTCTTTATACTAATTGTTTAGTAGTTATTCAAATAAGAATAAAGAAAATTGTAACAAGGCAGCACATAAGAATAGAATAATGTCAACAAAACACACTGTGATGGTAGCAAAATTGTCTGCACTTAAAACAGCCACATACATGTGCACAAACATTGAGCATATAAGAGCGAGGTTAGACACAAAGCAAAGCAAAGAAATGTGCAAAAAATGTTGTACAGGTATGTATGTAAGAATAGAAAACGCAAACCGCACCATTGCAATACATGAAGACAAACACCCGATGGTGTGAAAATAAAATTCTAATAAATGAGATCCGACACTGTGGTAATAACCAGCAAATTTTTATTTCAAAGTTTTGTAAAAACACGATATTTGTCAACACAGTTTAGATTTTAAAGTCATTCTTGGGTCAATCAATCTCCTGGTGGGCCCATTTCTTCTTCCCCCGAATGCTTCTCTTGGTGCGCTGCTTGGCGTATTTTTCATCTGGGGTTTCCCGCAGCAGCAACCAGCAGAAATCAGCCATCATAGTGGTGTTCCATCTTCCTTGGTACCTTCTCTCTGCGTCCTTGATGTCCTGGTGAAACCTTTCACCTTGTTCTTCACTGTACGCCCCCAAGTTTTCGGGAAAGTAGTTCACATGGGAGTGCAAGAAATGGACTTTCAGGCTCATGTTACAGCCTTGTTCTTTGAAGGCATTGAGCATCCTGGCAACAGTATCCTTATAGTTCTCATCCCGCCTGTTCCCCAAGAATTTGAGAACAACATCCTTGAAGGAATCCCAGGCTTCTTTTTCCTTCTCAGACATCGTTTCAGCGAATGCTCCATCTGAAATGAGTTTCCTTATATCAGGGCCAACAAACACTCCTTCCTTTAGCTTTGCTTCAGGAAGTCGGGGGAACTTTGAGCAAAGGTACCGAAAGCACTCACCATCTTTTGGAAGGGACTTGATGAATTGCTTAATGAGACCCAAATTAATGTGGAGAGGTGGTAATAGAATTTTATCACGAGGTACCAAGCCCTCATGAAGAACATTTTTCTCACCGGGTCTCAAATACTCCCGAATTGGCCAGTCTTTTTTCCCCCAGTGTAGGTCGCGGGCCCGGCTATCCCACAAGCAAAGGAAGCAGGGATATTTGGTGAAACCGGATTGCTGCCCTAATAGCATGGATAGAATTTTAAAGTCTCCACAAATCATCCACTTATGCTCATCATAACGAATCTTCTGAAGAATCAGGGCCAAATTCTCGTATTTTTCTTGGAGAATAACAGAGTGAGCAATAGGAACTGAAGCGAATGTGTTGCCATTATGAAGAAGAACACCTTTTATGCTGTCTTTTGACGAATCAATGAACAGCCGCCATTCAGCAGGATCATACTTGAGTTTAAACTTTTCCATCACTCCGTATATATCGTTGCAAAATACCAAATCTTCCTCTTTGCTGAAATACTTCAAAAATTGTGTCTCGCGGTTGCGGTACCAATAAAAAGTTGTTCCTGGTGACAATAGATTTTTCTTTTTAAGCCGAGAACCTAGCAGTTGGGCAGCATCTTTTGGGAGTCCTAAATCCCGGACTAAATCATTCAATTCAGCTTGAGAGAAAAGTTCAGGTTTCGGATCTGGTTCAGTTTCAAACTCGGAAGTAGGTGGACTCATCGGGAAAAGCCATCTGATGAGTCTCATCATGATCAGAACCGTCCACACAAATATGATCCAAAGATTTTGGTGGTTCAGGCACAGGTACTTCGTTGCTATGAGGCATAGGCCTAATTGCTGAGGGAAGGTTGGGGTAACTTATTACGTTCTTATTTTTTAAGTTGTATCCCTTCACAATGCAAGAGCAAAAATAGCAGTCACTGCTGTGGTCTCTTTGTTCACGCCACATCATAGGTATTCCGAAACGAAATGCTTGTTTTTTACCTTTCATCCATAAGCGTAGATCTTCCTCACATGTCTTGCACACTTTGTGAGGAGCCCACGGTTTGTCTTGATCGCCTAACTTCAAACCGAAATAGGCGAAATATACTTTAATAAATGCAGAAATGTTCCTCTGCCGCTTTTTCACGGTATATTCCCCACAAATAAAACAAAAACTGTCCGGAGAGTTGACGCAACCTCTGGCTCTGTGAGCCATCACAAATACACAGCACTGCAAACTACAACTGTAGTGAACCACTTCGGAATAAAGCTGGATTACGACTGAGCAAACAAAAGGTAATAATGAACTTGCAAGAAACTGAAATTTGACAGGAACGTTCATGTCGCAACCACCGTGTTTGAGCGAGCGAACGAGGCGAGGCGAACAGGAAAGAACATGCGCCAGCGCGAGTACTGGATTTAGCCCCCCGCCTCCCAATTGTCCTGTTAATGTATAAAATGAATACAAAACACTCTAAAATATCATGAGGGAGTGTTTCTAGTTAGTTAACCATTACAACCTCTATTTTGGGCCAAGAAAATAAATTGCAGTCGGCTAAAAAGAAATTATGTGAACATTCCTTATATGGGTAAGAAATCTAATTTTGCAAGAAAACGTGACGTGATGGAACATTTTGGCTATTTTTCATGGATTCAGCACCCCAAAATCTATAGGAATCAGTTGCAAAACTGGAGGCAGTTTTTTGGTAGTGTACCTGTGTAATTAATCCGTTGTGTTTGCAACAAATAAATAAATAACTGCTAAAATTAGTAAAACTTCACGTGCGTGATGAAAAATTTTCTTAAGACAATGTGATACATTAGGATCACCACTAATTTCATCAGTACTAAACAAAATGATCACATTAAGCAGTAATCTAAAAGCCACGAGGACTTGAGGGGGCCTACAGAAACACGGATAAATCAATCTCCTGGTTGAGACCATTGGGTTCTAGGCTGTTAAACTCATATATAAAACGCTGCTCTAACTTGAGGAAAGTCTTATCTACGTCCCCTCCTCTCCAATGAGGAATTACCACTTTTAAAACCACATACTTCAAGTCTTGTATAGAATGTTTCATTTTGAGCCAATGGGCAACAAGTGGACGGTCAGGGACGCCTCGTAGGAGGCAACTTCTGTGTTCTATAATACGAGTACGTACTTGACGTTTGGTTTTCCCAATGTAGACCAAATTGCAGGGACATAAAATCAAATAAATAACATTTTCTGTTTTGCAGTTGGAAAAAGTGTGAAGATGTATTTTATAGTTGGTAAGTGGATGCATGAAAAAATCTTTTGCTAAAATGGTGTGCGAACAAACAGAACAATTGCCACATTTATAGTGGCCCTTGATACTTGGCAAGGGTTTTTGGTATGTTAAAGCAGATGGTACAAGAATATTAGCTAAATTAGGATTTCGCTTATAAGCAATCATGACCTTCTTTGAAGTAAAAGTAGGCAAAGATGTTAATAAATGCCATTCTTGCTTAATTATTTTGGTAATCTCACTAGAATAATTAGAGAAAGTTAAAGGGCAAACGACATGGTCTGTCTTTTTTACACGATCCTTTTTTGTAAGAAGAGAACTACGATCTGTGTTACATGCCTTAAAGAAGGCCTTCTTTATACACTTTTTAGGGTAGCCGCGCTGGCTAAATCTGTGATGCATTTCTGCCGCATGTTTATCAAAGTCTGTTTCATTAGTGCACAATCTTCTAATCCTCAAAAACTGACTAGTGGGAAGATTATATTTCAAAGAGGTGTTGTGGAAACTATTGTAATGTAATAAGGTATTGCGATCGGTGGGTTTACGGTACAGGTCTGTAATGAAACAATCTTTTCCTTTCTTTATTAGAATATCCAGAAAAGCTATCTGTTCCATGTTATACTGACCTTCGAATTGTAAATTAGGATCTAGTTCATTGAGCCACTGAAAAAAGAGTTGTAGGGTGGTTTCAGTCCCATCCCAAATCATGAGTACGTCGTCGATGTATCTCTTCCAAAGTCGTACATGAGTTTTAAATGGATTAAGAACTAAAAATTCTTTCTCAAAGTTAGCAACATATAAGTTGGCGACATCAGGTGCCATGGATGACCCCATGGCAACCCCTTTTATTTGTTTATAAAAAACCCCTTTAAAAGAAAAATAATTTTCAGTCATAGCTATTGAAGCAAGCTGTGTAAGATAAAAGGTAGGAATGCGGGTTGGTTTTTCTCTCTGTATCAAAGTATTAGCTAGTATCTCTAAAGCAGCTGTTTGGGGAATGTTAGTGTAAAGGGAATTGATGTCCAAAGTGACTAATAATAAACTTTCTTCATATCCTGAAAATTCATGTAATATATTAATGATATGTGTTGAATCACGTACGTATGAATCTGCCAACATGACAAAGGGTCTGAGAAAGATATCTAGAAATTTGGAAATCGGTTCTAGAAGAGAGCCGATAGCCGAGACTATTGGACGTCCAGGTGGATTTTCTAGAGATTTGTGTATTTTGGGGATTATGTAAATGGTGGGAGTGACTGGGTGTAAAACTTTGAGGAATGACAATTCTTTCGAGGTTAAATAGCCTGCTTCTTTCCCAATATAGAGAAGTGTATCAATCTTCTGTTGTAAAACTGCTGTTGGGTCGTCATAAATCTTTTCATAAAATTCTTTGTTGGAAAGTTGACGCATAAGCTCATTAATATAAGCAGATCGATCTTGTAGAACCAGCGCTCCTCCTTTGTCGGTGGGTTTTATTATAATGTCATTATTGTTACGTAAATCGTGTAATGCCGTCTTTTCAGCCTTAGAGAAATTATAATACATCTTACTTTTCTTTTTGTATAGTTCTTGTACCTTAGATAACACAACTTGCTCATATGCTACAATGAGTGGGTCAGAGTTGGCTGGAGGCATCCAAGTCGAGGATTTTTTAATGACCGAATTGTCTTCACTACTGTTATCAGAGCCATGAAAATAATTCATTACTTTTAACTTACGGAAGAGCTTAAATAGTTCAACATGTGTGGCAAATTGGTCATGTTTTTTGGTTGGTACGAAAGATAGGCCTTTTTCCAAAACCTGTGTTTCAATGTCTGTGAGATGATGTTTAGAGAGGTTGATTATTCCACTCATAAGTCCCAATCTAGTCGCCTTTTGGACATTAGTGGATGATCCCTGTCTCTCTCTCGTTGGGGTGGATGCTGATGTTGTCTGGAGTGCTGCTGGAATTTTTGAGGGTATGGTTGATATTTTCGACCACCTCCTCTCCAGAGAGAATCCATCTGAAAAACCCGTTGTGGGCTACGATGTTCATGGCGGACAGAAGGAGGAACTGCAGAAAAGAGGAAACCAGAGGGATCTATAGAATTAGTGGGAGCTTCACCAGATTGACGTCGACTTCTTTTTTGACTTCTCTCTAAATTAGGAGATATGGAAGGTGATTTATTTTGGGATCTATTACGATTTCTTGAATTATTCTTATCATGTGATTTTGGAGACCGAGGAGGGGGGTGTGAAGAATAAGATTTTCTATAAGAAGTGCTTCTTGGACGTGTTTTAAAACCTGAACCATCATGTGTCCAGTAATAAACTGTGTTCAATTTATAGTCTTCCTCATCTCTTTTTAGTTTGTTAATCTTAATATCCTTTATGTCTTTTTTATACTCAGCAGTATTGCGGTCAAACTTCCTTTTTTCTACTTCAAAGTGTGAATCCTGTTTTTTAAGTTTATCTATAGAAGCATCAATTGAAGGCTTAAGTATTTCTGCCCTGCGTCTGGAGGTGTTGACAATTAAAATCATTAAGTCCAAGGAACATTTATTGAGAATTTTTATCCAGTCGGACATAAACGTTTTATCATCCCTGAACATGCCAGGTGCCTTTTGCATTCTGAGACCTCTTGGAATAATTTTCTTCCGACAGTACTCTAAAAGGGATGCGGCATGGAGGTCTTCCCTGATGTAGCGTTGGGTCATCCTGATAAGGTTCCCCCATTCTTCTTCCAAATCTGGAGTATCTTCATCTTCTGTGTAGAAAGGATCTTTAGGGATAAGGGCTTGCAATTCTTCCTCCTTGTAACTCAGGATATCTCTCCAGGGGGAAAACATGGCTCAAAACCAAGGACAGGACACAGGAGAGCAGGGCTCCTGCAGACAATAGTAGAGTACACAACGAGCAGAAGCAATTGATGACCCAGTGGCTTAAGATGGCTTAAAATTACTTTATTGAAGGTCCCCGACGCGTTTCAGCTTACGCCTTTCTCAAGGGGAGAGATGCTTACAAAGAAAAAATAAATATATTAAAATACATGCATAAACGCATCTCTAAAAGGCAACCAGAACACATTTACATACTTTTAAAATACATGACAAAATTGACAAAAGTTAAAAAATAAATATACAGTAAAAAATTAAATGTGACACTCATATTGAATTAATAAATAATTAAAAAAATGAAATAGCATATCAAAACATATTAAAACACCATGGAGAGATAGACGCAGGGCAGAGAGAAACTCATTCAAGCAGACTATATTAATCATATGAAAGCTACTCACTGAGACGTGCACCGAAGTGCCGTTTAAACCGAAGAGACACTGAGGTCTTTCTTGAGGTTGTATTGTGCCACTATGTAAATAAAAATAAAAAACAGATCACGTTGAAACTAAAAATAATGCTGGGAATAAAAAGCTCTTACAAATACTTCAAAGGACAGAGTGTTTTAAATACCTGTATTGACTGCACGATCAGAGTTAACCTTGTTTAAAAGGAAACTTGTGGAGTAACAGTAGCAGGACGCTGTACTAGCAACTGCAAAGAACACATCAAATTGTATCGTGAATAATTATGTTTTATAAATGTTGCTTCTTTGGCATGAATGAAGAATGTTTTTACTTACTGCTGACGGCAAAAGCTATGCAAGGTAAATGGTTTTAATTGAAAAATTGCCCAAAGGAATATAACTTAGAAGCTTAATACCACACACAGGAGTCTCGGCAAGCTTCTAAGTTATATTCCTTTGGGCAATTTTTCAATTAAAACCATTTACCATATTTTACAATGAAATTATTATTTATCTTCTACACATTTTTTAATATTCTTCTACACACTTCTAAATATCCCTTCATTGATTGGATGAAGATGGCCACGCCCCTTTTGGCGCGAAAATTAGCGTCTTTAAAACAGCACTTTAGAGCAGTATCCCGATCCATTTGGAAGAACGCACCTTGCATAGCTTTTGCCGTCAGCAGTAAGTAAAAACATTCTTCATTCATGCCAAAGAGGCAACATTTATAAAACATAATTATTCACGGTACAATTTGTAAATTGGTGACAAATTGAGATAGAGGAGAAATTGTGGGTTTATTTGGCAAATTCAGTTTTGGATTTCATTGAAAAAGCAATAATAGTTCTCATCTTGCTTTAGAGCAGAGGTACTCAAATCCAGACCTGGAGGGCCGCAAACCAGTCAGGTTTTCGGGATATCCCTAATGAATATGCATGAGATATATTTGCATGCACTGCCTCCATTGTATTTGAATCTATCTCATGCATATTCATTAGGGATATCCCGAAAACCTGACTGGTTTGCGGCCCTTCAGGACTGGATTTGAGTACCTCTGCTTTAGAGGATTAAAATTAATTCCTCTTAGATTTAAGTAGGCCCTTAGGGCCCGATATTGAAAAGGCATTTGCATGATTTACAGCCCTGTAAACCATATAAATGCCGCTCAGCAGGATATTCAATGGCATTAACACGGTTAGTGCAACTGAATATCCCCGATCTTCTCACCTACACGCCCCGATGCTAACCGCTTAGCATCAGGGCGTGTCATGGGCATTCCGGGAAGGAGTGGAGGTGGCAACAGTCCCTAACTGTGCAGTGGTGATATTTCATGCTGCCCAGTTAGTGACCTGTGGCTAAAAGATTGGTGTAGCAAAAGCTCGCCTAACTTTTAGCCATAGGGGCTAACCGGGCAGCATGCAATATCACCACTGCCCAGTTAGCTAATGCGGCTGGGAGGCTGTACAGCAAACCCAGATATTCAATGCCAGGGCTGTATATGATCCTGGCTTTGAATATCCAGGGTTAAGGGTTGGCACAGACGGCTATGCGCCGCTACAGTGCATAGCCATCATAATTCAATATCGGGCCCTTATGGTCTTAAAAGAAAGCAAGCAGATAGTCTTCCACCACCCTAGCTAGGAAAGTAGTCAGGAAAGCAAAGATACAAATGAAGAAGAAATAGCTAATGCAATAAAATGGGGGGGACAAGACATTTTTCAGATATGTTAGCAAGAGAAGGAAGTACAAAAGTGGTATTGTCAGACTCAAGAGGGAAGGGGAGGAATATATGGAAGCTGATGAGGATAAAGCAGAATTTATTTATTTATTATTTATTTATTACAAATTCTTATATACCGCGCTATTTAGTATCAGTGCGGTTTACATAATAACAACAATTTGCATTAGAAACAAGATCTTTTGCTTACATTGTAACAGTGATTGTAACTTGGAAGTAACAGGGTAACTATATACAGTTCAAACAAAGGAGCTTATAAATTATTTCAGTTATATTATCTATTAGAGTCGTAATGTAATCATACGATTGCTTAACAAATATCTTTGTTCTGTGTAACCGGGTAAGGCGGACGACGCCTCTCGCCCCTCCCCAAGCCCCACCCCCACTTTCCTTCCCCCAAGAGAGCAATTCAAAACAAACACATGACAACAAGTTGGGACTTAAACTGGTCGCAGCTTTAATAACCTTTTAAACACACATAATCCAACATCAACATATTTTTAAACCCCCCCCCCCCCAAGCAGAGCGAGCTCTCACCCGCCGTGTTAGTAGCAAGGTGACGCCGCATCCGCTTCCCCCGGGCACAGGCCCGACATTTTCCACTCCCTCCCTCTTCCGGCTTCGCCATGCTATTAGCAAAAGCCTGAGGGATTAACCGGGTCGGGGGTACCCCACCCCCGCCCTCATGCTTGCCACCGGCTCCGGACCCCGGAAACCTCCGGGATCCCGCCAAAGCCCCCCCTCCAGCTGCAACAACCCAAACACCCCCCCCAAAGCCTCCCCCAGCCTGGGTGGGCGGGCGGGACAACAGGAGCCTCCAGCCTGGACCCAGCAACTGCCGATGCAGAGCTGGGTCCCCGCGTCACTTACTCCTCCCCCCCCCCCTGCTGCCGCGGCCCAGCCTCCCATTGGCTCCCGGGCGTTTAAAACGCCACGGGGAGCCAATGAGGCGCCCGGCCGCGCGGGCAGTAACAGCCGCGCGCCGCCGCAACCGAGAGGGGGCGGGGCGAACGGCCCGCCACCCCCCCGGTTAGTAGCGGCCACGCGGACGGGACCCGCGGCCTTGCTGTAACCGGGTAAGGCGGACGACGCCTCTCGCCCCTCCCCAAGCCCCACCCCCACTTTCCTTCCCCCAAGAGAGCAATTCAAAACAAACACATGACAACAAGTTGGGACTTAAACTGGTCGCAGCTTTAATAACCTTTTAAACACACATAATCCAACATCAACATATTTTTAACCCCCCCCCCCCAAGCAGAGCGAGCTCTCACCCGCCGTGTTAGTAGCAAGGTGACGCCGCATCCGCTTCCCCCGGGCACAGGCCCGACATTTTCCACTCCCTCCCTCTTCCGGCTTCGCCATGCTATTAGCAAAAGCCTGAGGGATTAACCGGGTCGGGGGTACCCCACCCCCGCCCTCATGCTTGCCACCGGCTCCGGACCCCGGAAACCTCCGGGATCCCGCCACCGGCTCAGGTCAGCCACGACCAGAGCCGCCCCCCAAAGGTAAGCTGCGACCAGCCCTCGCCCCCAAAGGCATACCTTCCAAGGCCTCCTGCCAATCGTTCAGCAGTAAATCTAGCCCTATCGGGGACAAGTGCACCCCATCCGGCCCATAGAGGCCCGGGCAGTCCACGTCCACCCAAGGGTGAAAAATTTGACAGCCCCCTTGCTGTCCCACCCACCGGCCAATTTGACGGTTAATTTTGGTCACACCCCGTGACCACCGTCGCTGAGCCCTACAGGACGGCCTTGGAATGATATCCGACCATAGCAATAGTACATCCGGAAACATCCCCAACACCACCCCAAAGTCCTTGATAGCTGCTCGAATCAACTGCCGGCAGGTCCATGAAGCGAGATCGTTGCCACCCAAGTGGAGCAGTAACACATCTGGGGTGCCTCGGGAACGCTGGAGGTGCCGAAGCAAAGGCAGGAGTTGGATCCACCGGAGTCCGCGTTCGCCCAGCCATGTGATCGTCACCACCCGCTCAGGAAGTCCCAAATTCAGCCCCACTGGGCGCATCGCTGCTCGCCGACCCGCCCAGAAGACAAAGGAGTGGCCCAAAATCCAACAGCATCGCTGCCCCACACCTGAAAGACAAAGAACAGCCCCGTTAATGCCCCCCCCCCACCCACTCCCCTACAAACGCACGTAGCTCTGGAAGGCTCCCGACCGCCAACGCCCAATGCGCTGTATCTCCTGATCGGGCAGCCCAGCCACCGCTGCACTGGTTGCCGCTCCGATCCAGAAGGAATGAGGGGCAAAGGCACCAGGTTCCTCACCTATCTGTCGTAAAGCCAGGCGCAGCACTGCGGTAAATTGGAAGCGCGTAAGAACCCGCCCGTCCAGATGGATAAAAAGGCTACCATCCACCTCCGGACGAAGGCGTAAGTACGCCTGCAGTAACGCGACCGGACACGAGGGGGAACCCTGAACCGCTGCCAAGTCCACCCACACACCCCTACCCGCCTGATCCGTCTTAGAACGGGCAAGGCGGATACGAACCCTACTCCCGATCAAGTGCACGTGACGCACTTGCACCGCCCTCCCATTGTGAAGCCGCCCCGACTCCGAAACCAGCTCGCCCACCCGAAATGCGCCGAAAAAGGCTAACGAAAAAACGGCCCGAAAAAGCACCCCTTCATAGCAGGAGGACACAACTTGCGGCAAAGCCCCGCACAACCGACACAGTAGGTCATGCGTAATAGGACGCCGCCAATCCCCAGGCGAGGGACTGGACCGCTCCCAACCCCGCAACAACGTACGCGTTAGAAATCCCCCTCCCGCCCACCCCCACCCGAAAGCCCGTGCGAAAAAGGCGAAGCCTGCTACGTTCCGTCGGGTAGTGGCCCGAGAGAAGCCCTGTTCTTTAGCCGCCACCACATACTGACCCATCAGCAAATCCGAGGCCAGCCCGGGCCGCCATCCATGGAGTAGCAAGAAGGACACCACACTGCAGTAGCCACGTTGATACGTGACCCATGTCGCTGAGGATACAGACTTTCGCAACAGCTCGATCATTCCTGGAGGCCAATCCGCCATAAAAGCTCCGGGACCGCCGATCCCACGTCGTCCGCATCTGGGGCCAAGGTCCGAAACAGCGCCCACTTGAAACGGGAAAGAGCATCAGCAATCTGGTTATGACTCCCAGGGATATGACGAGCCTTTATTACTAAATTCAACCGCAAGCATGAAAACACCACCTGCCGCATCAGGTCAGCTACCGGCTGACATCTTGGGGAATAGTTATTAATCACCGAAACTACCGCCTCGTTGTCGCACCACCAGCGTACTCTGCGATTGCGGAGTCTATCCGGCCACAACGACAGTACCACCAAAATGGGAAACAACTCGAGGAAGGTAATATTCTTCGTAAGCCCCACCGCTCGCCAGGATGGAGGCCAGCCTTCCGCACACCATGCGCCCCCAAAATAAATCCCCAAACCCGAACTCCCCGCTGCATCCGTATACAACTGCAAATCCGCAGAAGTCACCTCCGGGTCTCTCAGCACCGTGGTACCATTGAAGTCACGAAGAAAATCGTCCCAAATCCGCAGGTCTGCCCGCAAGCTGCCGGACAGCCGGATTCGATGATGCGGCCTAGAGACGCCCGAAGTAGCAGCGGACAGTCGGCGCAAGAATACTCGCCCCATCGGGATCACCCGACACGCAAAATTCAGGGACCCCACTAAAGACTGCATCTCCCGCAGCGTTAGCTTACAAGAGCCCAGCGCATTGGCGACCAACACCCGCAGACTCGCCACTTTCTCTTGCGGCAAGCGAGCCACCAACGCCACAGAATCCAACTCCACCCCCAGAAAGGTAAGTGTAGTCGCCGGACCCGCCGTCTTTTCGGATGCTAAGGGAACACCCCACACTTGGGCCAACTGGACAAAAACCCTCCAACAAAGCCTTGCACTGCCCTGACTGCGCTGGCCCCACGAAGAGGAAGTCATCTAAATAATGCACTACCGAACCGCATCCCACCCAGTCCACGAATGCCCAGTGCAAAAAGGAGCTAAACTGTTCGAAATACGCACAGGAAATCGAACAGCCCATAGGCATGCATTTATCGAAGTAAAATTGCCCTTCGAAGCAAAACCCCAACAAATAGAAAGCAGAAGGGTGCACCGGCAATAAACGGAAGGCAGATTCAATATCCACTTTGGACATCAAGCACCCCGGCCCACAGGCTCGTACCAGCTCCACGGCCTCATCAAAGGATGCATACCGTACCGCACACAAAACTTTAGGAATGTGATCATTCACTGAGGAACCAATCGGAAACGAGAGATTATGTATCAGGCGATACTTCCCCGGCTCCTTCTTCGGAATGATACCCAGCGGAGAAACCACGAATTCTGCAAAAGGGGGCTCTGTGAAAGGACCCGCCACCCTACCTAATGCCAGCTCAGTAGCCAACTTATCACGTACCAGCTGCGCGAAGCGCCGGACCGAAGGCGAATTCCTCGCCTTGTGTACCCCTACACAGCCCACCACCGGTATGGGAAACCCCTCCCTGAACCCAAATTCCAAAAGACTGCTGACCTGTCGCTTCGGATACTTCGTAAGCCAGGGGCCTAACACCGCGATCGCAACCGGGGTGGGGGCCAAGCTCCAGACGTCCCCATTACTTGTGGCCGGGGGCTGACCCGCTCCCGCCATTCTTCCTGACACACTTGAGAGCTGAATGACCCCCATTACAGACGGAGCAGGCGTGCCGGAATTTGCAATCCGGAAAGGGGCAGGAAGACTTGTTGAAGCGCCAGCACAGGTCCCCCGCTCCTCCCCCCCCTGGAGTTCTCTGCAAAACAGGGGGCACGCCCGATCGAAAGGGCCGATCCGCCCGCGCAGGGGTGGCGACTCCACTTCTTTGCCCACCCATACTTCCCCCGCCCGGTCTGATGGCCATCTGCGTTAGCCAAAGATTAATATCCTGGGTTCCCCACGACAATAGGCGATTCTCCTCCATCTTATCACGGAATTTCTCATCATAGTTGAGCCAAGCCCAACCGTCATGAGTCTGTGAGGCCTCCAGTATAGAGTCCGCGTAAGCCAACAGCAAACCGTACTGCTCTGGATGGGAATGACCCCATACACTCGCCAACCTCAAGAAAGACCGAGTCCAATTAACGACATTCCGAGCCACTCTCTTGACCCTACCCGCCTTCTCATCCTCCTTACGCTTCCGTCGGCTATCCCCCGACCGTTTACGACCCTCGAGTAAGCGGAAAATATCTACGTAACGACGTTTTACAATCTTTTTCCGCAGCTTCTTCGGTACCCCTTCCCATAACTCAGAGAAAAACGCCACCGAAGGCACCGAACCCACCTGCCCCACGCCGACCCCCGAACCCACCTGTCCCACGCCGACCTCCCCGCCAGTGGCCCCCGGACTCCCGGCCAAGTCGTCTGACACCGAGTCGGACGAAGACTCCGAAGAGGAAGAAGAGGAGGACCCCGAACGCCGCCGCCGGCGACCGGAACCCCGCTTGCGCTTGGTCGCTCGCTTCTTACCCCCCTCCCCAGCCCTTTCCCCAGCCGCCAACTCACCTGCCGCCGGTGCTGCCACCGCAGAAGACGCACCCGTCTCCGGTGTTGTCAACGATGAGGCTGCCGCTCCTCCTCCACTTCCCGAAGACGCGGGGCCTCCAGTGGTGCTCGCCCTCCCACCGTCCGTCTGTCCAGCAGGAACCCCACACGGTTGCCCCCAGTAGTGCCAGCCGGGCGAAACCTGCGGAGAAAAAACAGGGAAAGGCGAAGGCGAACCCACCCCTGGCCAAGGCGGCTGCCACGCCCCTAGCCAATCCGCACGGGAAGGGCCTTGACCCCCGCCCTGCCAATGCGCCCAGGCAGGAGAATAGGCCGCCCCAGCGGGAGCAGATGGACCCCCCGGACTCGCAGCGTCCATACCCACGTTGTCCGACGGAGGAGCCACCCCTTCGCTCTCCCCCCTGGGACCATTAGCCCCCCCCGGGCCATCAGGGGCCACTCCCCGCCCCCAAGCACCTCTAGCCGGGGCAGGTGACCGGCCTCGCCGGCCCCCAGCTGCCCGACCAGCCGAAACCCCCTTACTTGCCTGCCTGCGGACCGGGATAGACCCCTGGTCGGACGTCGGACCACGGCTCGGAGCCCTGCCCCTTGTCCCTCTGCTAAGAAGAGCCGTGCGCCCCGCAGGGACAGGCTCTCCTCTCCCCGGACCAGCAGGCTTGGCCTTCCCAGTCCCGTGGCGCTTACTGGCACCCCCCTTTTTGCCCCCGCCAGCCATGGCCAATAATAGGCTGGAGGCAAGGAGCAGAGAAAAATTTTTTTTTTTTTTTTGTTTTTTTAAATTAAGAGACTTGCCTAAGGCCACAAGGAGTGCTAGAGGGGAATGAACCCTGGACTCCTGACTCCTAAGGCAGCGCTATAACCACCAGGCTAGACCACTGTCTCAAAAGAACTTGCCTGGAGAGCCACGAGCCTCCGAGTCCCCCGACGCCGAATCGCTGCTTCCCGGAGCGCCGAAGACAGCGCCGTAGCACGTGCTGCTTCCCGCAGCAGCCACAGGCCCTCCACAGCAAGCAGAATCCGGCGCAGCCAGCCACACAACAGGAGCCTCCAGCCTGGACCCAGCAACTGCCGATGCAGAGCTGGGTCCCCGCGTCACTTACTCCTCCCCCCCCCCCGCTGCCGCGGCCCAGCCTCCCATTGGCTCCCGGGCGTTTAAAACGCCACGGGGAGCCAATGAGGCGCCCGGCCGCGCGGGCAGTAACAGCCGCGCGCCGCCGCAACCAAGAGGGGGCGGGGCGAACGGCCCGCCACCCCCCCGGTTAGTAGCGGCCACGCGGACGGGACCCGCGGCCTTGCTGTTCATAGATAAAGGGTAAGGAGCAGGACCTCAAAAAGCACCCCCAAATAGGAACAGAAGCAAAAGGGAAACATGATTTTCAGAAGACTGTGTTCATGAGGAAGTAGCTAAACTAAAAGTAAACAAAGCAATGGGTCCAGATGGGATACATCCGAGAATACTGAAAGAACTTGGGGACTTTCTAGCAGCACCACTGACTAACCTTTTCAATGCTTCTTTAGAGTTCGGAGTGGTCCCAGAGGTTTGTAGAAAGGCACATGTGGTCCCTTTACACAAAAGTGGAAGTAAGGATGAGGTTGAGAACTACAGGCTGGTTAGTTTGACCTCTGTGGTGAGTAAATTAACGGGAATGCTGCTAAAATAGAGAATAGTGAGGTTTCTGGAGTCCAATGGATTGCTCCGAGGCAGCATGGCAGGGCCAGGCCGTCCACTAGGTGGCAGACCTCCGTGGGTGATACGGCACACATGGCCTGCTGCCCCCCCCATGCTGAGCCATGTCACGCCGCCACCACCTCATTCCAGCAACAGAGTTGGCTAGGCTCTGTGGCAATGGCCTTCGGCAGGCCATGTGCTTTGGTACACATGGCCTGCCGCTAACATAGAGCCACTCTGCCCTTACCACCAGAATCAGCAGCAGTGGGGGGCAGCAGCATGGCTCAGCAGGGGAAAGGGGAGAGGGCAACATGGCTTGGCGCACCAGGAGGAGCGCTATGGCCAGAGCTTCTGCCAAGTGTGGCAGAAATGTTTGGGCCAGTCCTGCAGCATGGGTTTACTAGAGGCAGGTCTTGTCAGACAAATCTGATTTCTTTGTCTGGGCGAACAGAGAGTTTGACTGAGGGAGAGCCTAGATGTGGCATACTTAGATTTCAGTAAAGACTGACACCGTTCCACACTGGCAATTTCTAAATAAATTGAGCACACTAGGGATGGACCCTAAAGTGACCGAATGGATTAGAAATTGATTGAGTGGGAGGCGAGAAAGGGTACAGATAAATGGAGCTCACTGAGGAGAAGGATGTTACCAGTGGTGTGCTGCAGGGATCTGTCCTTGGTCTGATTCTTTTTAACTTTTTTGTTAGTGATATTATGGAAGGACTGTTGGGTAAGGTTTGCCTCTTGCAGTAACACCCAGGAAGGAGTAGAGAACATGAGGTGGGATCTAGCTAAGCTTGAAGAATAGTCAAGAATTTGGCAGCTGAGATTTAATGCTAAGAAATGCAGGGTCATGCATTTGGGCTACAAAAATCCAAGGAAGTGGTACAATGTAGGGGGTGAAGTACTTCTGTCCCTGAAAGAAGAGCGGGACATGGGTGTAATTGTTTCTGATAATCTTAAAGTGGCTGTAGAAAAGGTGATGGCAAAAGCCAGAAGGATGTTTAGGTACATAGGGAGAGGAATGGCCAGCAGGAGGCGATAGTGCCTCTGTATAAGTCTTTGGTGAGACCTCATTTGGAGTATTGTGTGCAATTCTGGAGACCGCACCTTTAAAAGGATATAAACAGGAAGGAGTCGGTGCAGAGGGTGGCTACTAAAATGGTCAGTGGTCTTCATTATAAACCATATGGGGACAGACTTAAAAATCTTAATATGTATACGTTAGAGGAAATATGATAGAGACATTTAAATACCTCCATGGCATAAATGCACAAGAGGAGATCCTCTTTTGAATGAAAGTAAGTTCTTCAACTAGGAGACATAAGATGAAGGTGAAAGAGGATAGACTCAGTAGGAATATGCAGAAATATTTCTTTATGGAGCGTGGTAGATGCATGGAGTAGTCTCCTAGTGGAGATAGTAGAGACAAGGACAGTATTCGAGAAAACATGGGACAAACATAGAAGATCTCTATAGTATTTGATATGGAAAGGCAGACTAGATAGGTCATATGATCTTTTTCTGCTGTCATGTTTCTATGTTTCTATGTAAGTATTAATTGATCATAGGTGCATCTAATTTTACTGCCATGAAATGTGGTTCTTCTGTTCAAACTGATTTGAACTGTTTATAAGGGTGCCTATAATCATGTCCTATAAATAAATAACAGATAACCCAAAGCCAATAAATCAGCCCTATTATTTCTAACCCTTTAACCTAATTTTTATGTCAGATCATTTGCCGTGTGAGTAGGGAACCTTCCCTCTCTCTCGTAGCAAACCCTCCTTTTTTCTTTTTAAAAGAAAGAGAGAGAGACCCTCTTTTAAAACTTACTGAGGCAGAGTACACAACACTCCCCAGTACTTCATTATCACCATTATTAGGAATGCTTTTTTCAGCGGTTAAGGAGCAACTTATCCCAGAGTCCGGAATCACCAGTTGGAAGTCCTCCTCGTATCCTCCACATGGATCTGTAAATCTCAATTCATCGGCATCCAAGCCTTTCCAAGCATGTCCCGGTACCGAGCTCCCTCAAACTCTCCTTAAATAGTTGTCAACAAGCACTCCTAATGTGTGGTATCTTCAAAAGACGTGTATTCCCTTGTACACAACGCCATGTTTTGGACCATGAAGCTCCTGGCCCTTCTTCGTGCACCAACGTCTACACTACACACACTTCCCTCATTAGTTTTAAACCAGCCTCGCTCCCAAATTTAGAAAAAAAAACGGGCTACCATTGGCTAAAAGAGGAAATCAGTCAATCAAACTCCACCAATCAAGAGAAAGATTCAGGCCTGCTGGCGTCACAGATCGCAAGCGGTAAATCCAAAATTGTTCCCTATTTCGTAAGCGCTGCATGCGATCTCCCCCCTGAATAGAAAGATGTATGTGATCAATGATGCGCCATCGAAGATCCTGAAGTTCATGATGGTATTCTTGACAGTGTTGAGCTACCAGAGCTGATATCACCTTATTGTTGATATGAGATCTGTGCTCCAACAACCTCCTTCTCATAAAACGAGATGTGCGGCCCACATAAATCTTCTGACAGGGACAACTGTATGTGTTCCTTTTGTACAAAGAGCTTCTGGATCTCAGAGGATGAGACAAATCTCTGAAGGCTGGAATAGCAAACTCAGAAGAGTTGAGTTAAACAGAGAGGCATACAATCTTGGAAGCCCAGACCAGATGTACAGTATTCCATACTTTAAGAAAAGTGGGTGGAAGGCCAAAAAACTGCCAGAATAGTTTAAAAGTGAGGTCAGAGAGGCTGTTGTAGCCAAAAAGCATCTTTCAGGAAATGGACAAAGGAGCCAAATGACAAAAACAACAATCAACATAAGCATTGGCAAGTTAGATACAAGACTTTGATAAGGCAGGCAAAGAGAGAATTTGAAAAAAAGCTTGCAGTGGAAGCAAAAACACATAAAAACTTTTTCAAGTACATTTATAGCAAAAAACCTGTGAGAGAGTCAGTTGGACCATTATATGATAGAGGGTAAAGGGGCGCTACATGAGGACAAGGCCATAGCGGAGAGGCTGAATGAATTCTTTGCTTTGGTCTTTACTGAAGAAGATGTAGGGAAGTTACCAATGCCTGAAATGGTATATAAAGGTGATGTATCAGAAGAATTGAAAGAAATCTCAATGAAACAGGAAGATGTAATATTACTATTTGATAAACTGAAGAGTAGTAAATCATCTAGACCGGATGGTATACATCTGAGGATGTTAAAAGAACTGAAATATGAGATTGCAAACCTACTATTAGTAATCTGTGAACTATCATTACACTCATCTGTAGTATCAGAAGATTGGAGAATGGCTAATGTAGCTCTAGTTTTTAAAAAGGGTTCCAGGGGTGATCCAGGAAGTTATAGACCGGTGAGCCTGATGTCAGTACTGGGCAAAATGGTAGAAACCATTATAAAGAATAGAATTACTGGGAGAAAGACAACTGGGATTTAACCAAGGAAAGTCTTGTCTTACTAATCTGTTATTTTTTTTGACGGTGTGAATAAACAGGTAGACAAAGGTGAACCGGTTGATATAGTGTATCTGGATATTCAGAAAGCCTTTGACAAGGTCCCTCATGAGAGACTCTTGTGAAAATTAAAAAGTCATGGGTTTGGAGGCAGTGTAGTATTGTGGATCAGGAACTGGTTAAAAGATAGAAAGCAGAGAGTAAGGCTAAATGGCCAATTTTCTCGGTGGGGAAAGGTGGAGTACCCCAGGAATCAGTGCTGGGTTCGCTGCTTTTTAACACATTCATAAATTACCTGGAAATAGGAATAACGAGTGAGGTGATCAAATTTGCAGATGACACAAAATTATTCAAAATTGTTACAACGCAAGAGGATTATGAAAAACTGCAAGAGGACCTTGATAAATTGAAAGACTGGGCATTCAAATGGCAGATGAAATTTAATGTGGACAATTTCAAAGTTATGCACCTAGGAAAGAACAATCAAAACTATTGTTACAAGATACAAGGTACCACCTTAGAAACCACCACACAGGAAAAAGATTTAGGCGTCATCATGGATAATACATTGAAACCCTCCATCCAGTTTGCAAAATGATAAATGAGATGGAAGGATACTTCTTTGAGGAAAAATTTAAAAGGTTAGGGCTTTTCAACTTGGAAAAGAGATGGCTGAGGGGAGATATTATAGAGGTCTATAAAATAATGAACAAATTGGAATGGGTAAACATAGACTGGTTGTTTACCCCTTCAAAAAGTAGAAAGACTAGGGGACACACAATGAAGCTACAATGTAACCTATTTAAGACTAATAAGAGAAAATATTTTTATTCAATGCATAATCAAACTCTGGAATTCGTTACCAAAGGATGTAATACAAGCTTCTTGGTGTACCTAGGTTTAAAAAAAGGTTTGGACAAGTTCCTAGAGGAAAGGTCCATAAATCCCTATTAAAGAGGACCCAGGAAATCCACTGCTTGCCCCAGGATGAGCATTGTGGATCCTGTGTGCCTTTTTGGGAAGCTGCTGGGTACTTGTGACCTGGATTGGCCACTGTTGGAAATAGGATACCGGGCTTGATGAACCATGTTTTGACCTAGTATGGCGTTTCTTATGTTCTTACAGTATAGAGGAGACCTGCAGAGACATATTAGAGAAGTCCCACCTCCAGTTTGGGAGCCTCTGTGCTACCTTGGAAAACATAAGTCACCTAGAATGAGGACATCACTTTGGTGAGTCATGAAATTATTCTATAGCCAGGACATATCCTCAAGGGTTTTTAATATCCTCTCAGAGAAGATGTCTCCAGGGGCTTCTGCCCAGATGTGAAGGGTTAGGATGGTCATTTTATTTATCAATTAAATCATTAGGAATGTAGATAGCTGGGTAGCTAGTAGTGAGGATCACTCGGTCACTAGCCTGCCTGGTGTGAAGATGCTGACCTCACATTACCTAGATAGGATTTTAGACAGTGCTGGGAAGGAGCCATCTGTCTTAATACCTGTGGGTACCAACAACATAGGAAAGTGTGCGAGGGAAGTTCTGGAAGCCAAATTTAGGCTTTTAGGTAGAACATTGAGATCCAGGACCTCCAGAGTAGCATTCTCTGAAATACTCCCTTTTCCATGCACAGTATCAAAGAGGCAGGCAGAGCTCCAGAGTCTCAGTGCATGGATGAGATGAAGATGCAGGGAAGAGAGCATTTGTTAGGAAATGGGCAGGCAACATTCTAGGGAAGAGGGATGGGTTCCATTTTAAACAGGATTTTATTTATTTATTTAAAGTTGTTATATACTGCCTTTCTACAATTCAAGGTGGTTTACATAGAACTCAACATAACAGTGTAATTACAACTGTTGTACATAGAACAATAATTTGTAGTAAACATAGAAACATGATGACGACAGAAAAAGACCACATGGCCTATCTAGTCTGTCCTTCCATATCAACAACTACAACAGTCCACTTTTTACCTTTAGAGATCCTCTGTGTTGGTCCCATGCTTTTTTGAATTCAGCTACTGTCCTCATCTCTACCACCTCCACTGGAAGACTATTCCATGGATCCACTATTTATCTATAGTTAACAAGTAACAGTATATTGCCAGAAAGGCAACTATGTACATTTCGTAAGAATTAGGGGGGAGGGTAAGGGGGTAAAAAGGAGGGGGGGGGGCAGAAGTGCATAAGGAGGAGAATTTATAGGAGTGGATTAAGTGGGAGAGTGAAGCAAGTTTCATTGGATCTGGGTTGTCATGGGAGATGGAGCCAAAATATTCTTGGAAAAGGATGGAACCAGGCAGCTGGCACTAACCTTTAAAAAGCAGATAAAGAAAACTAGATAATGGGGGAAAGTCAACAGTCACTGAAGCACATTGTTTAGAATAATGTATATTTGAAGGATACTACCAAAACAGGGTGGTTAGGGTATGCCAATAGAGAGATTACAATAATGGTACAAGTAGTCCAGGTTCCCTTAGATACAGATCAGACAGAATTGAAAGATTCCAAATTACCCTGTGAACTGATAAGCAGGTTGTTAATATGAACAAAAAATATACTTTAAAATGCCTTTATACAAATGCTAGAAGTCTAAAAAACAAAATATCTGGTGGAAGAAAGATAACCAAAGGGACTGCGATACTAAGGTACAAATTATATATCACAATGATAGGGCAGATCAAATTAGTGGAAGTGTGATGGTGTATTTTAAAGGGAACATTGAATCAAACAGATAAACTGTACAGTTGTGGTCAACATTATTGGTAGTGAATGTGGCAATTTTAAATTTTAGAGCTATCTTTCATTGGTTAATTCAAGTCATGTGAGTACAGAAAATTGATCACAGGTGCATCTAATTTTATTGCAATGAGAATGTGGTTCTTCTGTTCAAACTAATTTGAATTGTTTATAAGAGTGCCAATAATCATGTCCTATCTCAAAAAAAACGCCGTCCATCCCGCATTAAATATTTGTGAAAAAAAGAGATAAACTTCTAGCCCTCGAAATATATTCTACTAATCTCAAATTTTTGTATAATTCACGAAGAAGGACCAGGAATCTCGGGGTTTGAAACACGATATTGTGTAAAACACGGTGTTGTGTACATATTTTGGAAATATATGTCATTGGAAGCATACGCCTTGGAGATTCTGGCAAGAGTACCGAACATTGGTTCGACGTTGGAAACAGGGGATCAACACCAATGAATAACTGGGCTCGTTGAAGCAGACGCTTGTAGTAGGAGAAGACGGTGTCAGCACAGTTTCCTTGTGACAGTTTGACAACGTCGGTATATGGATTGAAGCTAAGTACTTAAAGCACAGTTTATTTTAACACGATATCTCTAAGGGTAATTGGGGTATTATCCCTTGGTGTGATAGAGTGAGGGGAAGTTCCCCCTTAAAAAGAATAAAAAGGAAGATTTGCCACGAGAGAGGGTTGCTCCTTTCACGGCAAATAATCCAACAAAAATTTGATATTAATAGAATATATTTCGAGAGCTAGAAGTTTATCTCTTTTTTTCACAAATAATCATGTCCTGGCAATGTTCCAGTTTTAAAATATTTCCTATTATTTCATTTTTTAATTTGTCTTATTTGATTCTTTTATGTGTCAAATATATATGCATATATAGTCCAAAGCCATTTCGCTGTCCACTTTTTAAAGGAGATATTGGACATTAAGGGGATTACCATTGGGTTCGTTTTTAAGAATATGTAGACTATGTACTACTTTAACAGAATTTCATAGACATGCAAAGGAGTTATCTCGGCGGCTAGTGGAGAGGGGTTACCCAGTAGATTTGATTCAAGGAGCCTATCATAGAGCACAGTTTAATCATCCTGAATGGTGAAGTGGTGCAAATAAGTCGGATGAGCATTCCGAGGAAACCCCTATAGTAGGGGTTTTACCATATATGCAATGCTCCGCTCAGATTACTACTATTTTGAAAAGGCATTGGCATATCTTGGGAGTCCATCCTTGTTTTCAGCGGCGATTAATGATCGCATATCGCCGAGGATGGAATATCGCCGACTATGTGGTACATCATATGAATATTGAAGCTCAAGTCTCTCATTTAAAGCAACCATTGATGGGGCATTCACCTTGTGGCAGCTGTGATTTCTGTGCCTCCATGATAATTGGATTAGAATGGACTGATTCTATAACATTGAAGCCTTATCGAGCGCGTTTTAATACCACATGTTTGTCAACTTATGTGGTATATATGCTTATTTGTCCCTCTTCTTTGAAGTTCATCAGAAGGACTACAAGATCAATGAAATTGTGCTTACAGGAACATAGATCTCGTGTGAATACGCGAGTAATGACAGCGCCACTAGTGCCTCACATTGTTAAAGAAGGTAATTCCTTTCAGGACTTTACCTGGTGTATCATTGATCAAGTACCTCACTCCTTTCAGGGTGGTAATAAAGTGGCAAGATTGAAACAATTAGAACAATGCTGGATATTCAATTTACAAACTGTCATGCCCCAGGGGCTAAACTTAGAGCTGGATGGTGGAGTGTGGTCTGATTGACTCCTGAGGGGGGATCTGGGATCTGAGACTTCGTTAAGGATTTCTCTATTAAAACGTAGGAGTTTTTCAGGCATGCCATTCAGTATGGGGAAATTGCCTGATGAAGGGCCAGAAGATTACTGTGGACTGAAACATGGCGCTATGTAGTGGTTTAATGAGATTGAATGGGCTCGTCGATGGGAATTGAAGCATTTTTAAGCAGCCCAGTCGCTTAATCAAAGATTGAGAAAAGGCATTTTCAGTTGGTGACTGCAATTTTGAAGAACAGATAAGTTCAACAGTTATCTCAGTTTTGAAAGACTGATTTTCATTGGGACTTTAGAGAGGCTTGCTTAGCACTTCCCTTGATTTACATGGAATGTAAATTGAGTTGTTTGTTTGGCTCGTAAAAACAAATAAAAAGGAAGAGTTGCTTTGAAAGGGTTACCTCATGGCAAGAGTTCCAACAAAAATGGTTAAACGCTTTTGCTTAGGGTTCTGGGACAAAGGGGTTTAGTTGTGTGTTGAATAAGAGTAAACAGCAAGGCTTACTTGGTACTCCTACTGGGATCCTGCACACAAAATTCAAAATTTTGCATCTTAAAATCGGAATTATGCAAAATTATGCATGCTTTCTTTGTCAGAATAACAAAGCATATTATTTTTGTGTCATACGTAATTTAAAATACAGTACAGAAAAAAAATGACAAGGCAAAATTTAGAATAATTGTGTGCAGAATTCCATCAGGAATAACCTGGGCTCTGGAAGACATGCAGATATGCAATCTTGGCTCTTTTTCTTTTTAAACAGCTTCCCCATAATGCCCTGGGGTCTCTAGAGAGTAACTGGTTGGGATAAAGACTACATCCTGAAATGGAAAATATAGAGGGGCCTATCACAGCACAGAAAATCTGTCATGTTGCACTATGGAGAATAGTTTAGATTGCATTTTCAACTCTCGACTTGCAATTTTTTTTCATGAAAAACGTACCCACATATAAAGCGGGCGCAAATGCGCCTGCAGCAAGTTTCAAAGTGAAAGTATGCAGGCACTTGCTCATGGAGAGCTGGGGTGCAGGGTCTGAGGATAAAAAGCACTTGTAGGACAAGTGGAGAGTTTGAAACCGCCCCCTCCTCCTGGAATAATTTAGCATACCCAGGAAGGCTGTCTCATGGTTGAACTGGTTATTCCAGGAGCAACTAATGCTGGGGGTTAATTGAAAGTGAATTGAGTTTTTCCAGGAGCCAGTTTAACACAAATGAAATTGATTCCATATTTCATCCTGGAATAGTTCCACAGTATGAAATAACAGGGAGTGAAGCCAGGCTAACATCTCTTTACTATGCCAGGTGTAGGACAATCTGTATGCGAAAACAGTAAAAGGTACACAGAACAGGATGAAATGGAGGGCAAACAGGCTACAAACGGAACAGTTGAAGTACAGTTTAAGAAGGCTAGAGAAGCAAACACGAAAAAGAGTATCAAATATCCCTAAAGCAAATCCGGATTAAGTTATGAATAGGTTAAAATTCATGTCTTCATGAGTTAATGTAATATTTTTCTTGGAAACCATACATGATTTTTTTTCCTAGTTAAGTGATAAAAGACGTGCTTTTTTATCTGAATGTCATGACATCTTAAAAGGATTTCTTTGTTGTCTCTAAACTTGCCTGTCAAAAATTACACACTCTACATAACTTGCTCTCTGTTTGCTCAGTGTTACCTTGCAGTACTGTTGATACAAAGCTAGACAGTGCACTTTTAAGTACATTTTTGGAAAGGAAGCCTCACAATGCCAGACTAATCTTTTATGAGTGACAATGTGAGTGTCACTGACAGCATGGAATGACAGTCTAAATCCATGTTAGAATATCTTAATCCATCACCTGGTATTATGATACATATTTTACTGTGGATTTATATAAGAGGACACAATTCAGTGTTTCATTTTCTATGCTCTCAGGTACCGGAGGAAAGTATTTGTGCCACAGTGAGCACAAACATGTCTAATAACGATTCAGTGAAACTCCCTCAATCCTTCCAGGAATGGATAGCAGGAAAATAAGAGGCGATAGTGCCTCTGTAGGTGAGACGGCATTTGGAGTACTGTGTGTGATTCTGGAGGCCACACCTTTGAAAGGATACAAACAGGATGGAGTTTGCAGGGCCGGCCCAAAGGTATTTGGTGCCCTAGGTGAACCTTCAGCTGTGCATCTTGCTCTACAGGGGTGGCTCAATGCAATTTGTTGCCTACGGTAAGGTTAGAGATGAGATGGCCCCTTCCATGATAGCCAAGAGGGAGGACACCCTCAGAGTTCTGGTTAGGGAGTGGGGAGTGAGAGCTGGGCCCCTCACTAAGAACACTGACCAGGCAGTCATCCCACAAAAAGAGAATGTAACATATTCTCAGGCTATATGATAAATACATGAAAACATTTCAGACTCTGGTTATAATTGCAAAAACTGTAGCAGTTATATTATGTAGTCTAAAACTATAATATAAAAAAATACATTTTATTTTGAGATTGTAAAAAATGCTGTTTTGAGACTATATTTTCAGAAGAAGAAAGCTGTTTTGTGGTCCTGATGCTTCTAGGCCAACTCACTTAAGATGTGAAGCCTTCCTAGGATTAAACCTTCGTGTTCTAGCCTTGGGGCTACATTCTTTTTGAAATTTCCCTGTAAGTGTCTAGTGATGTATCAGGGAAATCATTCTACCTTTTTTCACTCAAATCAATTAGAAGATTTCTTGAAGGCTAACAATTCCTAACTACTTTTAGGCTGGGTACGAATAGGAAAGGTCCAATAAGTTTGTTTTGGATGATTATTGCTAGTTGAAATGTTTTTGCTTGTATTATATCTGGGTCCTCTCCTTAATGTGGACTAGATGATGCTATTGCTGATTTTTTCTTCCTTTCTTTTTTAGCTGTCCCTACTCATTTTCTTGTTTTATTTCAATTATAATAAATAGAAATTCTAAAAAAAACCCAATACTGACCCCTAACCCTGAACACTAAACTGCCATGGTATTAATTGTAAACATATATTCTGCATCCACAGACGTCTCTCTCACCCAACAATAGGCACAGAGCAAAACTAGGACATGACCCCATTGAACTCACTATGCAAATAAATAATATCTGATTCTGGTTTCATCCCAGTAACAGCAACATAAACAAAAGTCACTCAGGACCAGAACTCACACAAGGAGCCTACCCAGAAAAGAGCAGCACCATAAATATTGCAATGGGCTCTAGAACATCAGTGCACCCAATGGGAAACCTGAACAAGATGAATTACTACAGAACCATACCTGGAAACACCATGGGGGTCATTCCAGAACACATTTTTCTCACTGAAATGTTTAGAACCGTATTTCGAGCGGCCCTGCATGTACACGGCGCTAGCATGGGGATCTCAGAACATGGGCGGGAGGGGGCAGAATGGGAGCATGGCAAGCCGCGGAGACTTAGAAAGCATATTCAGGAAAGGCCCGTGTATGTCCTGGGTGTTTCCCATGGATGCCTAGGTTATACCAGCAGCAATGTGGAATAAGGCCAGGATTTAGAAAAATTTCTGCTCTGATCTTCAACGTGTCCCATAAAGTTGAATGGCTGTGACACGTCTGTACTGAATTGGTGTGTTGTGTTTGAGAGGGCACAAGATGCAGTTGTAAAGAATAGAATGCACAAGTGAGGGACATTTGTAAGGTTAAGGAACAATAAAAAACACCCCTACAGAAATATAAAGCACTGCAATAGTCTTTATTCTGGCTATGCTGACATTAGCGGTTTGTGCTAAAGGGGCTATTCTTGGCTTCCCTAACAATTCCAGTGTTCGGAAGATGGGAATGTAGATGTAGGGATGGTATGTGAGGTCATATGGAGCAGAATCGTGTTTGACCGAGACATGCAGATCAGATGTGGTGTCCTCTGCTAATCTGGGGGGACATGAATGCTTGGCCAGTACCTAGACTGTAGGGATGACCGCAGTATCACCAGGTGCCAGGGTGGTTGGGCAGAAAAAAAATCAAAACAGGTTCTCTATAGCAGGGGTCTCCAATTCCGGTCCTGAAGAGCTGCAAACCAGTCAGGTTTTCAGGATGTCCCTAATGAATATGCATGTGATATATTTGCATGCACTGTCTCATTGTATTCAATTTTATCTCATGCATATTCATTAGGGACTGGAGTATGGCAAGATACACATAAGTAATGGGCAAGAAAATGAGGAGCATCAGGATCCAAAAGCAGCCTCAAAGAAGTGGGTCTTCAGGCTGGACTTGAATAGGGGCAGAGAATGAGTCTGATCCCTGGAAGCTAGAGTGGCAGGCTTTTGTTTTTTAATTTTATGTTTTTTGAATTTTTTAAATTAAACATTAAACATCTTTTCATATCCCATGATTGGTACTGATCCTCTTAAATGCTAATACATATTTTCTTCTGCTTCCCTCCTCCAACCAATCCCTCCTCCTCTCCTCTCTTCCTCCACCTCCCTCCCATTCCCATCCCTTATCAAACCTATCCCCAACACTTAACCTCCCCCTTTCCCACAACCCCCATCCCACAAGTACAAATACTAATCATGCTCTAACATGATAACTGAGTGCTAGAAGGAAAACAATCTGCACAAAGCATCACATAATCATTTTTCAGTGAAAGCCAATCATATAAAGAAAAGCAAACATAATACAAAAAAGTCAATCAAAATACAAAGAAAATCTTCCACCATTCCTGGTAGAGATACTGCACTCTCAGATTTGTGCACACAGTGATTCTTGTATGACACAATTTCACTTAGGTGAAACAGAAACTCCAGGTGTTTCACCACCCTTAATCTTGTAGGCAGTTCTGCCTTTCACCAGAAAAGTGCAATCTCCATCCAGGCAGTAACCACACAATACATCAAAAATCTCCCCATAGGGCCCTTTCCAACCTTCCTTAATTCATTTAACAATGCTTGTTCTGATTCCAATTACACCAGAATGTGCATAAGTTCTGAAAACAATTCTACCCCCCTCCAATATTCCCAAACCCTCAGACAGTGCATCCAGTCCCCTGTACCCCCACAACCTCTCTAGCACCTGGGGTCATCCCTGTCTCCTATAATGTGCAGTCGAGCTTGAGTCCAGTACATCCTATAAACACTTTCATACTATTCTCCAGTAAAGCTGCTCTGAAAGAAATCTGCCTGATCCCATCAATTCCCTCCCATCATCACTCATCCCACTCCCCCAATATCTCCTCCTCCCAACAATAGACACGCTGCAATGCAATGTGTGTCTTTGAGTCAGTCCTGACTCCTGGCAACCCAGAAGCTCCTGGGTTTTCTTGGCAGTGTCACCAGAAGTAGATTGCCAGGCCTTTCTTCCGAGACAGTGGAGGGTTAAGTGACTTGCCCAAGGCCACAAGGAGTGCTAGTGGGAATCAAACCCTGGTTGCTTGGTTACCAAGCTAGTGTTCTAACCACTAGGCTACTCTTCCATTCCAGACATGCTACAGAGGGCGTTTCCCTGTTGGCAATACTAGGCTGTGACAATTGCATCAACACTAGAATTACCTGCACGGAAGGAAGACCTGGAAAATCTACTTCTGTATCTTGCCACGAAAACCCAATGAATAGTCAGAAAACAAATTGCACTATAGAGGGAGGAATGGTCTAGTGGTTAGGACAAATTGCACTATAGAGGGAGGAGTGGTCTAGTGGTTAGGACAAGGTACTTCAGGCTGGAGGGCCAGGGGTTCAAGTCCCACCTGGGGACAGCAATCTCATGCCAGAGGGACTGGGGTTTCTAGTCCTATAGGCACTCCTTGTGGTCTTGGGCAAGCCACTTAACCCTCCACTGCCCATGTTCCCTGTAAGTATTAGTGTATGTGTCTCATATCCCCTCGTGTTAAATGTATCCCCCAATTGACCACTTTGACCCAGTGAAAAACAGGATATAAATACAGCTAAATAAATAATATAGTGCTGGAAGAGGAGTCCCCCAGTTCGGAAAGCACTAAACAGACTACTGGGGATGAACTGAAGACTTCTCAGAGTAAAGCCAGAATTTATGATGTGGTTGGATCTGTTGATGTAGCTGCGCATGAAATGAGAGTCAGAAGTTGCAAAGATGTCTTGCATATTGGGACATGGAATGCACAAAGCATAAAACAAGGGAAAGTGGAGGTGGTCAAGAATGAAATGGAACATGTACAATTCAATCTATTGGGTGCGAGTGAACTGAAATGGACTGCATTGGTCACTTTGCATCTCATGATCACGTGGTCTGCTATGCTGGAAATGAAAGACAAAGAAGAAATAGTGTTGCATTTATATTTAAAAAGAAGCTTGCAAGAACTGTAATGAAATACAATGCTGTCTATTTGTCTATGAGGAGTGCCCATCAACACAACTATAATTCAGGTATATGTCCCAACAACAGCCGCAGAAGAGAATGAAGTTGATGAATTCTATGAACAAGTACAAGCTGAAATTGTCAGAACATGCAAACAGGATATCCTGATAGTCATGGGTGACTGGAATGCAAAAGTTGGCAACAAAGAGGAAATCAAGGGGTTGGAAAATATGGTCTTGGCAACAGAAATGAAGCTGGAGAAAGACTAATAGAATTCTGCAAGACCAACCATCTCAAACACCTTCTTCCAGCAACACAAGTGCTGACTGTACACGTGGACTTCACCCAATGGATTTTACAGGAATCAAATTGACTACATCTTTGGAAGACAATGATGGAAAAGCTCAATAACATCAACAAAGACAAAACCTGGAGCTGACTGTGGTACAGATCACCAACTACTAGAAAGCAAACTCAAGCTAAAGTTGAAAAAGGGCAAGCCACTCATGAATGTAGCAAAATATGACTTTGAGAATATACCACTGGAATTTAAAGGCTGCCTGCAAAATTGATTTGCTGCTTTAGATACAAATGACAGAGTTCCAGAAGTGGGATGACATCAAGAAGGTTGTGTTGGAAGAAAGCAAGAAGTCACTATAAAAGGTGAAATTGCAAAAATGGCCAAAAATGGATGACTGAAGAAACTCTGAAAACTGCCCAGAAATGCAGAGAAACTAAAGCCAGAAGAGAAAGAGAGGCAATCACAGAACTCAACAGTGATTTTCAACATGCAGAAACACAAGACAAAAAGTACTACAATGATGCATGCAAGAAAATAGAATCAGAAACTATTAGAGGAAGAACAAGATCAGCTTTCCTAAAACTACGAGAGTTAAAGAAAAAATTCCAGCCTCAAATTGAAATGCTATGAGATGCTCAAGAATCCATTTTGAATGATGCTGAGAAGATCAAGAAAAGATGGAAAGAATATATAGAGTCATTATACCATAAAGATCAACAGCTGTTTCAACCTGTACCTTATGATCAGGAACCACTGCTGATGAAAGAAGTTGAAACAAGATTGAAAGCCTTATCAAAGAACAATCCAAAAAACATAACCAAGGCAGGTCGGACCCGGTGGTACCCTGTTCCCCCCCCCCCCCCATAATTCCTCCCCCTCCCCTTCTCACCCCAAATAACCAGTCCAGACAATAACTTTTGGCTCGAAATGGTCGCAGCTTTATTAACCACATTATAACATTCCAAACATTGATTTAACCATCCAACCTTTACAAAACAAACCCCCGAGCGGAATGAACCCTCACCCGCCATATCACTAGCAAGGTGACCTCATTCCACTCCCGCCGCGGCCGAGCCAGCGGCAAAGCCAACCCCCCCTTTCCCCGGCCTTGCCATATTACTAGCAAAGACCGGCCAGGGGTCATCCGGGTTGGGGGCGACCGCCCCCGACCCAATTCCAGCTTAAGGCTCCGGACCCCGGAAACCTCCGGGATCCCGCCCCCCCACCAGCTGCGACAACCTTACCCAATGCCCCACCCAAGCAAGGGCGGGCAGGTGGGACGACGGACCTCTCACCCCGCTGCTGGTCTCACCGAGAGACCGTCGCCGCCGCGCGCCCTCCTTAAGTACCCCCCTCTGCCCAGCGCTGCTCATTGGCTCGCGCCCAACTCTTCACCGGGGTGAGCCAATGAATTTAAATTATGCCTATGTGTGCCCGCCCCTCCATAACCGTGGGCATGGTCCCCGCACCGGGCCGCGCGCCTGGTTACCTTCGGCCGCTGGGGACCCTGCCCCGCGGCCTCACCAAAATAGAGAAAAATGTAAAAATAGTCAAACTCTGACGTGTAGCATCCTATAAATGTCGGAAATATAGCCATGAGACACAGAGAACCTCTTGAAGCTATCTTTCCATTTTACTCAAATGTATATTGAGCCCATATTAGAGCTTTCAATAAATAAGGTGCAACACCACAACAAAGTGTCACCAATAAACAGTATGCCTTTTAAAACCACGTGAAAATTGTACTTGAATTCTAAAAAAACATGTGAAAACTATGCTTGGAATTTGAGGAGTCCAGACAAAAAATCACTGCAAAAGGAGAGGTACTTATCTGCGTTCTCCAAATATGGCAGCCAATGTCCCAATCCAGGCAAACAATCCAAAAGCTCCCCCTTGGACAGTTCTCAAGGAGCCAAAAGTATAGATCAGTTCTTGTAAATCAAATCAGCAATGTGAATAGTTTCTTGAAAGTAGCAAATCAGCAGACACAGCACTGCGTTTCGGGCGAACCAAACTCATGCGCCCTGTTTCAACGCTCCCAGCTACATCGACCTTCTTCGTCGTTGCTGATCAGAAAAAGAGTGAGACGCCAGCGCATGCTCAATAGCGATCTCAATAGTGATCGCTATTGAGCATGCGCTGGCATCTCACTTGTTTTATTTTGTTTTATTTTATTTTGTTTTATTTTCCATTCCTTTCCTTATGATACCTAGCATTCTATTTGCTCTCTTGGCTGCCGCTGCACACTGGGTCGAGGGCTTTAACATGTTATCCACAATGACGCCTAAATCTTTTTCCTGGGTGGTGGTTCCTAATGTGGAACCTTGCATCGTGTAACCATAGTTTGGGTTGTTCTTCCCTAGGTGCATAACTTTGCACTTCTCCACATTAAATTTCATCTGCCATTTTGATGCCCAGTCTTCCAATTTATCAAGATCCTCTTGCAATTTTCCACAATCCTCTTGGGTTTTAACAACTTTAAATAGTTTTGTGTCATCTGCAAATTTGATAACCTCACTCGTTATTCCACTTTCCAGGTCATTTATGAATATGTCAAAAAGCAGCGGACCCAGCACGGATCCCTGGGGTACACCACTATTCACCTTTCTCCATTGGGAAAATTGGCCATTTAGCCCAACCCTCTGCTTTCTATCTTTTAACCAGTTCCTGATCCACAGTAGTACACTGCCTCCTATCCCATGACTCTTTAGTTTTGCCAAAAGTCTCTGATGAGGGACCTTGTCAAAGGCTTTCTGAAAGTCCAGATACACTATATCAACCGACTCACCTTTGTCCACCTGTTTATTCACACTTTCAAAAAAAACATAACAGATTAGTAAGACAAGATCTTCCTTGTCTAAAGCCATGTTGGCTGTCTCCCATTAGGCCATGACTATCTACATGCTGAGTAATTTTATTCTTTATGATGGTTTCTACCATTTTTCCTGGTACTGATGTGAGAATCACCGGTCTGTAGTTTCCCGGATCACCCCTCGAACCCTTTTTAAAAATTAGTGTTACATTGGTGATCCGCCAATCTTCAGGTATTACAGATGATTTTAATGATAGTTCACAGATTACTAATAGCAGGTCTGCAATCTCATATTTCAGTTCTTTCAACACCCTTGGATGTATACCATCCGGCCCAGGTGATTTGCTACTCTTCAGTTTATCGAATAGTTGTAATACATCTTCCCGATGTATCGATATTTCCTTCAATTTTTCCGCACCTTTAAATACCACTTCAGTCATGGGTAACATCCCTACATCTTCCTCAGTAAAGACCGAAGCAAAGAATTCATTCAGTCTCTCCGCTATCGCCTTGTTGCCTCTTAGTGCCCCTTTAACTCCTCTATCATCTAATGGTCCAACTGACTCTCTCACAGGTTTTTTGCTACAAATGTACTTGAAAAAATCTTTATTTCGCGTTTTTGCTTCCGCAGCAAGCTTCTTCTCAAATTCTCTCTTTGCCTTCTTTATCAATGCCTTGCATTTGACCTGCCAGTGCTTGTGCTGTTTCCAGGTTTCATCGTTTGGCTCTTTTTTCCATTTCCTGAAAGATGCTTTCTTGGCAACAGCAGTCTCTCTGACCTCACCTTTAAACCATGCTGGCAGTTTTTTGGACTTCCTTCCACTTTTCTTAAAGCGTGGAATACAGCTGGTCTGGGCTGCCAAGATAGTATTTTTCAACAACACCCAAGCTAGATGTAAGTCTTTAACCTTTGCAACTGCTCCTTTTAGTTTTTTCTTAACTATTTTCCTCATTTTATCATAGTCTCCCTTTCGAAAGTTAAAAGGTAGTACTGTGGATTTCCTTACTATCCCTCCTCCACTAATTAAATCAAAGGCGATCATGCTATGATCACTATTGCCAAGTGGCCCCAACACCCTTATCTCTTGCACTAGATCTGGTGTTCCACTAAGGACTAGGTCTAATATGGCTTCCCCTCTGGTCAGTTCATGAACCAGCTGCTCCAAGAAGCAGTCATTTATGTCATCTAGGAACTTTGTCTCCCTAGCATGTACTGACATGACACTGACCCAGTCGATACCGGGGTAATTGAAATCGCCCATTATTATTACCGCGCTGTAACTTTTGTTAGCTTCCTTGATTTCTTTGAGCATTTCATCATCCATTTGTTCATTCTGGCAAGGCAGTCGAAAGTACACCCCCACCGCCACCGCCTTCCTCTTTTTACATGGAATTTCAATCCATAGAGATTCTACAGCAAATTTTGTTTCCTGCAAAACTTTAATCCTTTCTGACTCAATGCCCTCTCTAACATAGAGCGCAACCCCTCCACCAATTTGATCAGCTCTATCATTACGATATAGTTTGTACCCAGGTATCACAGTGTCACACTGGTTGTCCTCCTTCCACCATGTCTCTGATATTCCAATCACATCTAACCTCTCATTTAGTGCTATATATTCTAACTCTCCCATCTTATTTTTTAGACTTCTAGCATTTGCATACAAGCATTTTAGAGACTGTATTTTATTCATATTAATTTGGCTATTGGTAGACATGGGTAATTTGGGATCTTTAAGCTCTGTCTGCTCCATACTCGAGGGCATTTGGGCTACTTTACTCTTTTTTGGAACCTCTCTGCTTTTGGTAGTATCCTTCAAGGATACATTCTTCCGAACCATCTGCTCTTGGGCGACTGTCGGCTTTCCCCTATTATCTAGTTTAAAAGCTGCTCTATCTCCTTTTTAAAAGTTAAAGCCAGCATCCTGGTTCCATCCCGGTTAAGGTGAAGCCCATCCCTTCGGAAGAGCCCCTCCTTTCCCCAGAATGTACCCCAGTTCCTAACAAATCCAAACCCCTCATCTTTGCACCATTGTCTCATCCACACATTGAGACTCCGGAGCTCTGCCTGCCTTTTGGGTCCTGCACGTGGAACGGGAAGCATTTCGGAGAACGCTACCCTGGAAGTTCTGGATTTCAACTTCCTACCTAAAAGCCTAAATTTAGCCTCCAGAACCACCCTACCACATTTTCCTGTGTTATTGGTACCGACATGTACCAAGACAGCAGACTCCTCCCCAGCACTATCTAAGACCTTATCTAGATGTATTTCCTCAAGAAAGGGTATTATAAGTGCCATACATCCACCAACTTAGCTGAAGCCATCAATTTACCTAATTGCTTTCTATCCGCCTTCCCCCCATATCCCGCCCCCTTGCATTATTTAATCTTGGATTGCTTGTAAAATTAAAGTCCCCTCCCATCAAAACATGAGTATCAGGAAATTCCCCCAATTTCTTCTAGTCAAGAAGAAGACCCCCTTTTTCTCATTTGGTGCATATAGACACACCACCAACACATCTACACCTCCCAAAACAGCTGAGAGGAGGAGATGCTGACCCCCTTCATCCTTATTTTCTTTACTTCAACCACTTTAGACACCCCACCTATCATAATACCCATCCCTCTTTCTTTAGAGCCTTCTTATTAGAAGCAAGAAACACTTGAGAGAAATGCCCAGATACCAAATATTTCTCTAGGCTGACTTATTTTTTTTAATTTAACAGGTTTTTTTTTTTTTTTTTTTAATTGTTTATTTAAATTTTCTCAAATGCAGGAAAAATATAAAAATACATACTCACAATAAATAAAACATTCAAGAACAAACTTCATATCCATACAATACACATCAAGGAGAGAAAACTGCACTAAATCCCATAAGGGTTACAATATAAATAGAAGCAAAAAGGAGTAAATGAAACTCCAATCAGGGAGCCTAAATACACAAACCATCCCACCTAAACATCTTCCTGTCTATCAGCGCCCTCCTTATCAACAAGAAACTGGATGAGTGAAACCACATCAACATAAACATAATCATGGCCTTCATAAGTTATCAAGCAACGGCAAGGGAACTTCAAAAAAAGGAAGCCCCCAATGCAATCACTCGAGCTCTAAGCTCAAGAAACTGTTTCCGGCGAGCCTGAGTGGCCTTACCCACATCAGGAAAAACCTGAAGCTTATATCCACAAAATACCACATGTTTGTACTTGAAATAAGCACGAATAATTCTCAATTTAAGTGATTCTGACCCGAAAGTCACCACCAAAGTACATCGCTTTGGGATGATATCAAGCGAATCTTGCAAAAACTCTGTAAGGTTAGGGCCAACTGAATCAGCCAAGAGAGAAACTTCCTTGGCCTGATCAGAAGCCCCCACCTTAGGGAAAAAAGAATACATTTGCACAACTTCAACAGAGTCATCTATATGCAAAATTTCAGTCAAATATTTCTTTAACAAAATCTCAGGAGAGAGCATGTGGGTGGATGGAAAGTTTAAGAAACGAAGGTTCCTTGCACGCTGGTGATTCTCCAAGCATTCCAAGCGATAAGAAAGTGAGGAAATGGGAGAACTCTGCGGAGGTGTGTGGAGGTGCGTCCCTGACCAGTGGGAGAGAGTGTGTTTTTCCCCGTACCTGTTCCCGGCGCTGCAGTGGGGTCCGACTACCGGGCAGGCGTGCCCTGGGCAGCTTGCTCCTCGAGGGACCTGAGGGGTTTAAAGAGCCGCCCGGATCTTTCAGCTGTTGGAGAACTCTGCGGAGGTGTGTGGAGGTGCGTCCCTGACCAGCGGGAGAGAGTGTGTTTTTCCCCGTACCTGTTCCCGGCGCTGCAGTGGGGTCCGACTACCGGACAGGCGTGCCTTGGGCAGCTTGCTCCTCGAAGGACCTCATTACTATATAAGACTGCTTCTTCCCTCCGCGATTGCGGGGCGTGTCTTGAAGGGGCGTGGTTAAAGGGGCAGGTGCTGCCCCTTTGACGCCCCTTCGACGCCTCGACGACGCTGCCGAGATACGGATATGATTTGTATTCTTTAAATCTAAATGTTTGTTGGATAATCCTGCATAGCTACACAGTTGTTTGAGTTTCCTAACTAATATCGTTGTTTTCTTAGGACTATGGGCAAACGCAAAGGTAAATCCCAGCTTAAATCTTCGGAGGCCGGTTCTGACACTGGCAAGTTAACCGGTCCTCTAGACAAACATTTTAGTGCTAAACCGCTGGCACAATCGTCTCCCGAAGGGGCGTCTTTGAGCCCGGGAGGGAGATCCCCCCCCCCTGCCCAGTTCTGCTTGGTAGTATTTCCGCTTCTTCTTCGGAAGCCCCCAAATTGGAGAATTTAATTTCCCTTCCTACTCCTGTGCACCTTCCAGCTGAAGGTGTTACGGAATTACCCGTATTGCTCTCAGAAGAGGATGTTACCTTAAAAGATCTATGGAAAGCTCTGAAGTGCATTGACATTAAGGTTTCCGCCACGGTTGGATCCTTATGTCAATACACTCAAGAGGCTGTTAGTTCCTTGCATCAGTTTGGAGAAAAATTAGCCGTGGTAGATTCTGAAGTGGCTAAATTAAAATCTCAAGTCTCTCCTCTGCAATCAATTAATGTCTTAGGTATTAAAGATTCTTTAATTTTACATAACAAAGTGGAGACTTTGGAGAACTCTATCCGAGCTTACAATCTGAGATTTTTAAATTTTCCCCAAACTGCTTTGCTTTCTCCCCAAATTTTACTGGAGAAATATTTAAAGGAAGTTCTTGGTATTGTAGACCCGGTTGAGACTCGACAGATATTTTATATTTCTGCTGCTTCTAAAAAAGTTAAACTCACTGAGGGTGATTTCGATGAGATAGTTCCCTCTGTGGCCAACATAACTGCTTTTTTAGAGGATTCTTTGGATGTTATCTCAGTACGTGCTACCTTGTTAGTCACTTTTTCATCCTTAGTGATGAAAGATCGTATTCTTAAAGCCTTCTTTAAGGTTAAATCCTCCAAATTTTGTGGACAACCGATTAATATTTTCCCGGATGTCTCCCGTCCGACGCAGATGCGTAGGCGTCAATTTCTTGCTTTGAAATCTCGTGTTTTAGCTATAGGGGCAACTTTCTTTTTAAGGTTCCCCTGCAGATGTGTGATAAACTATGGAAATGCTTCTTATAATTTCCAAGATGTGTCTCATCTGGAGAAATTCCTGGCAGATAAAGGGGGCTTCAGGGGGGATGGAGATGTGTAATCACCTTCTATGTTGTGGTCTTTGGATCTGTTTGCTTTATTCTTTGGATGTTATAATGTACTACAGTTTTCTCCCATGACGTGGGCTTTATTGACTTCCTTGATTATTATGTTTTTCTTATTTACCGTATTATATTGTATGGAATGTCAATTTTCTTTCATTATTTTGTATAATGTAACTTTTTGAAAATCCAATAAAAAAAAAAAAAAAAAAAAAGAAAGTGAGGAAATATCTTTCAGATAGCCTAACCGGCTATCCTTATACGATTGGAGCTGGGAATCAACCAAGGTTAAAGAACCCACAATATTGGTCATTTGATCATCAATCACATTTACTTTTTTAACAACATCATGTGTAAACTGACACAAAGAGGTAACAGTAGAAGAAAGACGTGTCTCAATATTCAGAAGCACTGACCAAATATCAGACAATGTCACCTCACTTTTAGAAGGTAAAGAATCTATAGTTGATGCAGCAGGGCTGACAGGAGCTAACACCGGAGCAGAATCTAATGAAGGTACCTTCAAAGGAGTGGACGATGAAATAGGCAGAGGGATTGGAGGTGGTGTCCGGGCAACAGGGCTCAAAGACGCCCCGTCCGGAGACTGGTTAGCAAACGGGTGGACAGTTACATGCTTGTCCATGGGGCCAGACACCTTACCTCCTACTCCTGCCGATGTCTGAGCTGTTACTTTAGCCTTGCGTTTCCCCATAAACAAACCGAACTGCAAATGCTTCTAGCTTCCAAGAAGCACCCAAGGAGCACATAAGGAGCAGGAAAAACCCCTTGTAACGCGCCCCTTAGAACGCGGTCCCGCAGGCTGCGTTCACGCAGCCGCGTAAAAAACACAGCTGAGCTTTGTAGGGCTCGTAGGGGGTCCTCCACGCCCGAGGGCGGCCACTCTCTGCCTGCACTGGTCTCAGCAGGCACCGGGCTCCACGCTGACCACTTGCTCCGCGGTACAAGACAACCGCGGCAGCTCCCACAGCTGGCAGTTCTCTCCCCAATTTAACAGGTTTTTTATACTTCTTCATCATGTCAATCAAAGCGGTTTACATTGTAACCTAAACTTGGCAATGCACATTAAAAAGGAACATTGATAACTTGGATTTTTCTGAAGCAATGGAGGGTTAAGTGACTTGCCCAAGGCCACAAGGAGTGCTAGTGGGAATCGACTTTCAGATGTGTTTCTTGTACAAACAAAATGTCTGCATGTAGGCGTACACCTTCCCTTTCCAAAAGCCTACGCTTTTGCCAGGAGTTTAAACCCTTTACATTAATTGTGACAAGTACCCACTCTGCTCCCCCCACCGGAGGTTGATCGTCTACTACCCCCACCCTACCCTACTCCCCCTGCTCTCTCGCCCTCCCACCCCCTCCTCCAATCCTTCCCTTACTGCCACTCTCCTCGAGGCCTCACCCTTTTGAGCAGTACCTTACCATGCCCGACCCCTCTATACTGCCCTCCTCAACCCCTATACACACTCACCACTCCACTCTAACGCCCCACATATAAGATGTGCACACATTCTCCTAAATAGCAACTGTCACACTTACAACCACCCCCATTAATGACCACGCCCATGCACATCCCACACACCAAAAGGTGACCATTACACAAGAGTCCACTAAGGTGACATCTGAGAAGTTTCAGGTAGCCATGGCCTTCTCCACTCTTCTCTTTTTCTTCCTCGCCACCTCCTTGGAGACTGTTGTTCACCTCACATGCTTTCCTGTTCCTGTCTTCTGCTCTGAGAACTACACACCTATCACAATGCTTGCCTGATGTAAGGCCTCCACTGCCTCCTTAATATTCTGAATCCTCCATATACACCCCTCCTTCATGAAGGCAAGGACAAAGGGGTATAGCCATCTGTACCGGAGTTGTTCCTGTCTCAGTTTTGCTGTTATACTCCCCAGTTCCTTTTGTCTCTGTAGGGTGCCTACAGCCAAGTCCGTGCAGATAGCAATTTGGCATCCTTGCCAGTCAAACATGCCCAAGGACCACATCTGTGCTACTATTTGTTCTTTCAATCCAAAATCAAGCACATAGATGATAAGGTCTCTAGGTAACTTACCCTTCAGTGAACCTAGGGCTCAGTGTGCTCTGTCCAATTTTATGACCATCAGGATCTCTGTGGTCCCATCATGACTTAGCACTTCTTTACATATGGTGGCCACAACTTTCTTACTGTACAAAAATTCCAGTTCTGGGGACCCTCAGATTCTTAAATTACTTCTACATGATCTATTCTCTAGATCCTTGAGTTTTAGGAGTAGCTCCTCGTTGACTTCCTCCCATGCACCAAAATTATTTTCCACGTCCTCCATCACTATACTCAGTTCCTCAATATGATCCTCATGCTCTGCAATGTGCTGGCCCAGCTCTATCATCTCTCCTTTAGTCTCCACTACCATGCCTCAACACCCCCCCCAACCCCCAGCTCTGTGCACACCACAGCAACTTCTTTGAGTTCACGGAACAGCATTTCAGCTTAGCTCTAGTCACCTGCACCACTTTCACTCCTCTGGATGTCCTATTTCCATCAGCCAACTCCTCCTTATCATCATTGGAGCCTTGAGGGCTGCTGGCAGCCACCTTATCTTCTCTGCGCTCCTCCTGCCTTGCCCTCACATATGCAAACTCTTTCAAGTCTGCTGTTTTCCTTTGGGTGGTCATACTGACATCTCCCACAGCTGCAAACTCCTTTCCGCCACACTCCTGACCACTGTTATCACTTTTGGGGCTAAGCTTTTCGGCACTTTTCAGGGATTTTCGCCAGAGCTCTTGGCCCACACCACGATCAGGCTTGGTGACTTCACTTCCTCTGAGACTAGAATGGCAGACTTGAAGGAGCTGAGGAAGACAGACATATATAGACAAGTCCTTCCAGGATATAGTAGAGAAGTCCCACCTCTGGTCTGACAGCCTTTCTTATGCAATGGAGGAGAAAGATCACTTGAAAGGAGAGAATCACCTTGGTGTGGCAGGAAGTGATTCTGTAGCTAGGACCTGTCCTCCATATGTGATACCCTCTTTCACCAAGGTGTCTCCAGGGCCATGTGCCCATGGGGGAAGTGTTAGGCTGATTCAGTCATTAGGCAAGTAGATAGCTGGGTGGCTGGTGGACATGAAGATCTCCTAGTAACTTGCGAAAGTGCCAGACCTCATGTGCCTACTGTCTTCATACATGTTGATATCAACGACATAGGAAACTATAAGAGGGAGGTTCTGGAAGGTCAAATTTAGGCTTTTAGATAGAAAGTTGAAATCCAGAACTTCCAGGCTAGTGTTCTTGGAAATGCTTCCTGTTCCATGTGCAGGACCCAAAAGATATGCAGAACTCTGGAGTCTCAATTCATGGATGAGACGATGGTGCAAAGAAGAGGGTTTTAGATTTGTTAGGAACTCGGCAACATTCTGGGGAATGTTTTTTTTTTTCAAAAGGATGTGATCCACCTTAAGCAGGGTGGAACCAAGCTGCTGGCATTAACCTTTAAAAAGGAGATAGCGCAGCTTTTAAACTAGATAATGGGAGAAAGATGACAGTCACCCAAGAGCAAATGGTTCAGAATGATGTATCTTGAAGTTTGTCACAGCCCCTCCCTTTGGCAACGTGCTTGGAGGTCAGGGTGGACATTTATTTATTTCTTGAAGTGAGAAACCTCTTTTGCCCAGAGGGATTCTGGGACTAGTAGTTCACCTCTTTGGAATGAATAGTTGTGAATGCCAATATAAGTGGTAAGGTAAAGGGTTTTATTCCCATACAGCACAAAAGGTTTCCAAATGAAAGCAAACAGGTTTCACCTTATTCTGGATTATCACCAAACATTTACAAAGTCCAAACTGTTATATGTGTTTCACAGTTCTTGTTACTTAGGCAGGTTGAAAGCAAACAAACAGGTCAAATAAATCAAAGTCAAAGCTTCTTCTTTTGAGGTAAAACAAAGCGCCCAAGGCCAGGGAGAGGAGCAGAAAGTGTTGCTGCTGTAGAGAGGAGGAGAGCTCCTACTGATACTGAGGAGAGAGAAAGCAGAAGGCTCCAATTACAAAAGGAAAGGCAGCTGAACTGGAAGCCCTTACAGGGAAAATACAAGTTCCAGGAAGGACAGTCTCATATTGGAAAGCCCCAGAGAGAGGTCTTCAGACTCAAAATCCACCTCTTTGAGCGGGTCTTCGAGGTTGCTGGCTAATGGACCACAAGCTTTGATTGCCCCACTTCTCCCTCTTGCATTCCTATAACTATATGGAGAGTCTTTCTGCCCTCTATTTATGTATACTGTAAACTGTTTTGTATGATTGCAAAAAGTGGTATATCAAAGACTAAGAAACAATAGCCCTAACCATTACCCACAGGATCAAAAAACCCTGTAACAACCTTTAATGGCTTCCTATACTGACACTCTCATTTCTTGGCAAGTGCATACTTTTTTGTTTGGAGTAAATATACTTGTTTTTATGCTTGTTAATCCTGCAGGCTTTTCTTCTTCATCAGTATATATATATCCACAAGTAAGGGATTTTCTAAAAATGAAAGAAGGAGGATATCATTGTCATAAGCATCAGAAAAAGAAAATGAAAAAGAGATTGTTTTGTTTATAGTAAGCACTCTAGAACACCTTTCTACTTTTTGTTTCCTGGAGAGTCATAGGTAAAAACGCATGGGCACACATGAGATGGAAATTCAGGATATGCACAGTTCAAAATATGTCTGTGCAGGCCTTCCTGCTTGTGACATAATTTCTGTGGCAGTTTTTGGTGCATGCAACCCTTCTTTGGCCAGATACAGAATAACCATGCCTTCAATTATCAGCAATATCACTTTCTGTAAGAAAAACAAAATAAGATTGCTACCCATCATCACAGACAAGGCCTAGCTCTGGAAAAGACAGTGCAAATGGAAAGAGGAGTGTTTAAAGGTGTAATATACATTGCAAAGTTATTGCATATTAGGGGAGTGCATAAAAAAATAGTTATATAGAAAGACATGATTCAATAGGAGAAAGTCAACATTGATTTAGTCAACAAAGTCTTTTTTGGTAGGCATGAATAAACACGTGGATAAAGGTGAGTGGCAGGAGCATAGCGAGCATAGAGCGAGACCATCAATAAGTCAGGGCCTGCCGGTTTGTAGGGTTGCGTACTACTGGACTGACCATACAAAAAGATCTGAGGAAGCAATGGCAGGGCTGGGAAGACTTGAGCACAGTACGTACTACACTTACCTCCAGCTCTGTTGCGGTACGGCCTAGTGTTACCTCCCAATCCCATTTTTCAATCTTCCCATGTGGCCAGGCAGCACATAAAGCCTTGAAATCTCACAGTTTATACCAGTGGTTCTCAACCCAGTCCTCTGGGACCCCCAGGTCAGTCAGGTTTTCAGGATATTCACAATGAATATGCATGAGATAGAGCTGCATACAATGGAAGCAGTGCATGCAGATCTATCTCATGCATGTTCATTGTGGATATCCTGAAAACCTGACTGGCCTGGAGGTCCCAGGGCCTGGGTTGAAATCACTGGTTTATACTGTGAGACCTGGTCGCACACCATCCCGAGATACAGCACATAATGTACTGAGCTGCATGCAGGGGCGGCTCAAGGCAATTTGCTGCCTGAGCCGAGGGATGAGAAGGCCGGGGGGGAGGGGGGGCGCTTTCTCAAAACTCCAGTCAGGGACTGAACCAAACCAAAAAGATGATTAGATAATATGGAGAAAATGCAAGATGTTTGCACACCAAGGAACTAAAAGAACGAGCGAGGACCATAACATACTTTATAAAACTAAATTTTAACTAATTATTTGTTATAAACTACGTTAGTAACATAGTAACATAGTAAATGATGGCAGATAAAGACCAGCATGGTCCATCCAGTCTGCCCAGCAATACGGCAAGAGTAGGTGCACCTGACGCTCTGTGCAGGTCACCCCTTCCCATGTCTTTGTTTAGGGGTGGACCCACCACTCCATGTAGGACACCCCTATTTGTTGAGAAGTTAGATGGTTCAGTTTATTTTGTTTTTATCTTGTTGCTGTAAAGGGATCTGCTGTGCTTGTCCCATGCTGTTTTGAATTCTGTCACTGTGTTTGCCCCCACCACTTCCATCGGGAGAGCATTCCAAGCACCCACCACCCTTTCAGTGAAAAAATATTTCCTGACATTGCCTTTCAATTTTCCACCATGCAGCTTCATGTTATGCCCTCTGGTTTTGCAGCTTCCCTGTCTTTGGAAGAGGTTTGTTTGTTCATCGTTCCTCTTTAAGTATTTAAAGGTCTGAATCATATCTCCCCTATCCCTCCTCTCCTCCAAAGTGTACATATTTAGGTCTTCAAGTCTCTTCTCATAAGGTTTCTTATGCAGGCTCCAAATCATTTTGGTCGCCTTCCTCTGAACACTTTCCAGTCTTTTTACATCTTTTGCAAGATATGGTCTCCAAAACTGAACACAGTATTCCAGGTGAGGCCTCACCAGCGACCTGTACAGTGGCATAAGTACCTCTTCCTTTCTGCTGGTAATCCCTCTTTGTATGCAGCCCAACATCCTCCTGGCTTTTGCCACTGCCTTGTCGCACTGTTTTGCCACCTTGAGATCATCAGAGATAATCACACCAAGGTCTTTTTCCTGAACCATGCACACCAACCTCTCGCCCCCTATCGCGTACATTTCCCTTGGATTTCTGCTACCTAAGTGCATGACACTGCATTTTTTCACATTAAATCGTAATTGCCAAGCATTAGACCATTCTTCCTGCTTTTGTAGAACTTTCCTCATGTTATCCACTCCCTCGAGGGAGTCCACTATGTTGAAAATTTTTGTGTCATCTGCAAAAAGACAGACTTTTCCATTCAGTCCTTCAGCAATATCACTCACAAATAGATTGAACAATGCCGGGCCCAGGACCAAACCCTGGGGCACCCCGCTAATCACCTTTCCCTCATCCGAGTGAGCTCTATGTACCATCACCCTCTGTCGTCTGTCAGTCAACCAATTTATAATCCAGTTTACTATCTTGGTACCCATCCCTAAGCTACTGAGTTTATTGACAAGCCTCCTATGAGGAACAGTATCAAAGGCTTTGCTGAAATCCAGGTAGAAGACATCCATCGCATGCCCCTGATCTAGTTCCTTGGTCACCCAGTCAAAGAACTCAATCAGATTAGTTTGGCAAGACCATCCTTCAGTAAAACCATGTTGCCTCAGATCGTGCAACCTGTTGGTTTTGAGAAAGTTCACTATTCGCTCTTTCAGGAGTTAGGTTTTTGCTTTTTCTTTTTGAACATTTATTTTGTAACTACTGAACCCCTTCCCTCAGTGGGTGCAGAGCAGATCTAGGATATTCACTACAGAACTTAATATCTTTTAAAAAAATCTGATTCTGGTCATCTCACTAACAAATATTCTCTACTATCAGGCATATTGCAAGATGTTTACACACCCAGGAACTAACCCTTCATTGTCTCAGGTACACATAGATTGTGAGCCCTTTGTGTACAAGGAAACATATCCAGTACCTGTTTGTAGTGATTACATAATATAAACTGCTTTGATTGAAGGATAAGGCAGTATAGAAAACTGGTTAAATAAATATTGGGAATTAATATAAAACCCTGCAAAAGTCACCAAAGATCTACAAGGCCAAATCTACCATACCATTACCAGCATAAACTTCCAAACTCATACAAGGTGCCTACCCAGAAAAAGACAGTACTATAAATACTGCAGCGGACCACAGAACATCTAACATCTATTTGAAAAGCTGAACAAGGCAAATTACTACAGTACAGATCCCTGCATAAAAATGTAATGCTAACAGAACACATGGCCTTGGTCACAAACTCAGAACACAGACTCTCAACAAGTATAGAATAAGTGATCACAACTTAGAGTAAAAATAAAATATTTAGACAAAAATTAAACTGAAATCCCAAGAAGCCAGACTCTGCATGCAGTGCAACATCAGATAAGAGATGCAGTTTCCCATACTGTGGAAACTATAAATATAGCACAAAGTCTAATCACTAAATTGAAAATAAAATTATTTTTTCTACCTTTGTTGTCTGACCATTTTATTCTCTGGTCATGCCGGTCCTGATCTGAGGCTTCTGCTTTCCTGTCTTCTCTTAGCATTCTATCTGCCATTTCTTGCCTCTTCTTTTGTTTTCTTCACTTCCTTCCATCAGCCTATTTCCAGTCCCAGTAACCCTCCTCATGTGTCAGCTCCCTTCCAGTCCAAGTGTCCCATCCCTGCCAGCTTCATCCCTATTACCCAGCCACCTACCAGTTCCATCCCAAGTGTCAGCTCCCTTCAGTCCCAACCCCAGGTGTCAGCACTCATCCAGTCCCCCTCCAGTACCATCCCAGGTGTCAGCTTTCTTCCGTCCACCTCTTTCCCCCCATGTCAGTTTCCTTCCAGCCCCTACCTTCCCCCCATGTCAGTTCCCTTCCAGCCATCTCCTTCCCCTCTCTCAGTTCTCTTCCAGCCCTCTCGTTCCCCCTCTGCAGGCTCTGTTCCGCTCCCTCTCCTTCCCTCTGTCAGCTCCCTTCCAGCCTTCTCTTTCCCCCTCTGTCAGCTTCGTTCAGCTCCCTCTCCTTCCCCCCTGTGTAGCTCCGTTCCGCTCTCCCTCCTTCCCCCTACGTCTAAGTATACTAGCTGAGACATTTACCAAGCCTACTCCAGATCTTGGTTGTCCAAATAGAAATCTGGAATAGACTTGGTAAATGTCTTTGATAAATGTCCATAAAGAAATATTTCCTTAGATTACTTCTGAATCTATCCCCTTTCACCTTAAGCCTATGACCCCTCTTTCCAGACCATCCTTTTAATTGAAAAAACTCCACCTCCTATATATTTATACCATGGAGATATTCAAATATCTCCCCTCTCCTCCAGTGTATACATACTGAGGTCTTTAAGTCTATCCCCATATGCTTTATGCTCACCATTTCAGTAGCTGCGCTCTGGGCCAACTCCATCCTCTTTATATCCTTTTGAAGGTGTGATCTCCAGAATTGTCCACTTTACTCCAAATGAGGTCTCATCACAGATTTGCACAAAGGCAGTATCATCTACTTTCCCCTGCTGGTCATTCCTCTCCCTCAGGGCCAGACCAACTATTAGGCAAGAACAGGCGGTTGCTTAGAGCAGCAGTTTCTGAGGGGTGGCAAAGAAAAGCAACAGTCAAAGCAAAACAATAGATCCTGACAGCCCTTCCAACTCAAAGAGCTGTCGGCATGTTCCTTTACCAGCAGGAAGAGTGGACCCACACATACATACAAAGCAAAGTTTAATAGTTAAAAGTATGGGAGAGGGGGATATTAAATATTAATCCAGTTAGCAGACTTGATAACCACGTTAATCGTGGTCAATGGGATATTCAGCGGGTGCCACTGCTGAACGCCACAATGCTATCTAGCTAGCCTCAGGACATTCTGGGGGCAGAGCCAAAGCATCACCTTGGGATAACCGGGCAGCGGCGATATTCAGTTACTGTCCTGTTATCCTTAAGTGGTGAAAGTTGCCACCTGAAAGGCCGGCCTAACTTTCGCTGCAGAAGCTAACTGGGCAACGGCTGAATATTGCTGTTGCCTGGTTAGCTACTCTGTTATCCGGCCAACCTGGATATTCAATGCTGGTGGCCAGATATGGTCACGGCATTGAATATCCGGTTCTTTAGTTCTGCGGCAATGGCAAGCCACTTTAGCAGTGCTAGCCACAGCTGCTGAATATTGGGCCCATGATGTTCTATTATTTATTTTAATAGGACTAATGTGAGAAAGCTGGTGTTAGAATGATTTTTTTTGGGAGGGGGGAGTAAGAGCGTAAGGTTGAAAGTTTGCCTAGAGAGCCCAATACCCTTCCACTGGTCCTACTCTCCCTATGCATCCAAACATCCATCTGGCTTTTGCAGTCACCTTTTTTACCTTTTTGGCCACTTGAAGATCATCTGATATGATCACCCCCCAGGTTCCGCTCTTCTTTTGTGCACTGAAGTACTTCACCCCTTACACTATATCACTGCTTTGTTTTTTTGCAGCCCAAATGCCTGATCTTGCATTTTTTAGCATTAAATTTTAGCCGCCAAATTCTTGACCATTCTTCAAGTTTTGCTAGACCTCTCCTCATGCTATCTACACCTTCCAGGATGTCTATCGTATTGCAGATTTTGGTATCATCCGCAAAAGGGCATACCTTTCCTGACAGAGCTTCTGCAATATCATTTACAAAAATGTTAAAAATAACGGGACCAAAGATCGATCCTTGAGGCATGCCACTGCTAACACTCCTATCTTTTGAATGAACTCCATTTATTACTTCCTTCTGGTGCCTCCCAATCAATCAGTTTCTTATCCAGTCAATCACTTTAGGGTTCATCCCATAGGCACGCAGCTTATAAAGCACTGATACAGAACTGCACAAGGCCTTGCTAAAATCTAAGTATATCACATTTAGCGCTTTCCCCCGATCCAATTCTCTGATCACCCAGTCAAAAGAATCAATCAGATTCATTTGACAAGACCTATCTCTAGTTAAACCATGCTGTCTTGGATCCAGTAATTCCTTGGATTCCGGAAACCACCCCAGCCTCTATTTTAGCAGCGTTTCCATTAATTTACTTAGTACAGAGGTCAGACTAACCAGTTGATAGCTACCAACCTCCTCCTTTCTTCCTCTTTTTTGGGCAGGAACCACATTTGACCATCTCCAATCTCTGAGATCATGCTCAACTCTAAAGAAAAATTGATAAAGTCAGCTAGCAGAGCCATCAGTACTTCCCTAAGTTCTTTCGATACCCTCAGATGAATCCTGTATGGCTCCATCACTTTGTCCACTTTTACAGTAGTTTAGCTAGCTCCTCATGAACACATTCCTCTGACAATTGTTTGAGTTCTACCTTAATTTCATTCCTATTTATGTTTGAATTCCCATTCCTGACCCTTCATCTGTGAACACAGAACAAAAATATTTGTTAAGGGATTCTGTTTATTCTCATCAGCCTCCACATGTTCCTTATCTTCACCCTTGAGTCTCACAATGCCACCCTTGAACTTGCTCCTGTCACTAAAATACCTAAAAGAAAGCCTTGTTCCCATATTTTACTGTATGGGCTATTTTTATTTCTGTTTGCATTTTTGCTTTCCTGACTACTTCACCAGCTTTCCTTAACCTCTATAGATACTGCTATTTGTCTTCCTCTTTCTGTGATCTCTGGTAGTTTATGAAGGCTAATCTCTTTTTCCTTACTTTTTCAGCTACTTCGTTTGAAAAAAATAGAGGCCTCCTTTTCATCTTACTTTTATTTACTTTCCTAACAAAAATGGTTTGTTGCCCTTAAAATATCTCCTTTGAGTTTTTCTCACTGTTGTTCTACATCCTCCAGATGTTCCCATCTAGCTAACAACTCCTTGAGGTATTCTTCCATCTTTGCAAAGTTAGTTTTCCTGAAGTCTAGGACCCTCACTTTTGAATGCTCACTTTTGAAGCTCACCATCCAGTAATCACTTCACGCCAGATGATCACCCACTACAACATTAGAAACACTCTCCCCATTTGTAAGCACAAAGTCCAATATCGCCCCCTCCTGCATGGGTTCCATTAACACAGCTCTTCCTCTCCATACTTCTAGACAACACTGCAGCAGGGATATCCCTATCAACATCTGGCTAACTGACATCTCTGACCAATAGTACTTCCCCCTTCACAGCACTATTGTGAATGCTTTCATTTAAATCTCTATTTATTGAGCCTGAGAGGGAGGTCTGTATATTACACCAATGTAAATAGATTCTCCATTCCCTTTTTCCAGACTAACTGCACACTGCCTCATTCCTCTCTCATAAGCCCTGCAGTTCTGTGGCTTTAATATTATTCTTTACATATAGCACCACTCTTCTTCCCTTTCTTCCTACCCTATCTTTCCTGAATAGATTATAGCCTGGTATAATATGTAATAGTTATTGCTTTCCACGTACCATGTCTCCGTGACTGCTACTATATCCAAGTGAACCTTTTCCATTACAACTTCTAAATTTGGAATTTTATTTCCCTTTTCAAAACTATTTTTTAATATTTGACTTAGCTGAAGGCTTTTACTTACTTAGGGGTGATCCTAGTTTAAAGTCTTCCTGAGTAGATTAGCCAGTCTGTTGTGGAAGACACTTCTTCCCTTCTTCGAGAAGTGTCTTCTGCAATAGACTGGGTAATCTACTGAGGAGGGCTTCAGCAGGTATCAAGTATGCGACTGCTTTTAGTGCACATTCTTTATGTTAGCTAAATTCTCTGGGTAGTTTCACTTTGAGAACCAAATGGTAAAAGTACCTATATACTTCACAGCTATCATTGGTGTGCCAGGGGCGGGGTGGTGGGTGCAGCCCGTCCCAGGTGCCAGCCGGGAGGAAGGTGCATGCCCCGCAGGCCCCACAGAGGCAGTGCAACAAATTTACGATTACGCTGGTTTGCCGCAGTGTCTTGAGTTCCAGAGGCTGGTCGCTCCTCTCTCCTGGCCACAGTCTCGCGATTCACAAGACTTCATCTGGGAGAGCAGAGCAATTGGCTCCTGAAGTGCAAGGCACCGCAGCAAACCAGCATAATCATAAGTTTGCTGCACTGCCTCCATGAAGCTGGTTGGGGATGGGAGGTGCATTGCGGTGAGAGCACCACGCTGTGCGGGGGTGCTGGCAGCACGGAGGGGCACTGGCCTCGGTTGACGGGAGGGGGACTAGGAATACCACTGGCAGCTACACAGGCTACTTGAAAATCACCCCCTAACTGAAGTGGAAGAGACACTACATAACTACTGTGTATACTAAATAACTATTTCTAGTTAAGCTGTTTTTAATACACAGCTTAATGTCTAGCAAATGTGAGGCCAAGATCAGAATGCTTACAGTACACATGAAATTCAAACTAAAGATATTCACTTTTCATTCTGTGATGTCAAGGGGAGTAACAGATTGAAGTCCTGAGATGCTGCATAGCTGACATCTGAAAACAGGACTTATGTGATCTCAAAAGCTCAGGATTCCAACATCTCTTTCAGATCTGTTAGAACCATACCAATCATCTTGTGTGCTCAGATCTTCACAGACAAACTTGCTTGTCGTTTCATATCATATGACTCAAAACTACCAAACATGCTCTGCATGCAGTGTAATTGTTCCCCCTTTGTAGAATTCTCTTTCCTCGGACCTATGCTCAGGCTGGTCTCAAGACCTGGCTATCTATTTGCTATGTCAGCCCTAATCCTTTGAAATGCTAATGCATTTTGAAGTTGGGCTCTCTTCTCCAGCGGGTTAGGGGTATATGGAGTACAAAGATTTTCTGTTTGTCTGTTGTCTTATGTTCTTTTATTCCTTTATTTATTAGGATTTATTAACTGCCTTAATGAAGAGATTTACCCAAGGCGGTTTAAATTGGGTCTCCCCTGACATCGACAACTTACATTGTAATAGAAGCATAATGATAGCAAAATGATCTCATGGCAGCATAACAGACAATTTGTTCAATGATAATCAATAAACTCTGATCACATTCAGGGGTCAACTTTTTCATACAACAACAATATTGAGCCCTTCTCTAATCTTCTTTTAAGATATCATGCATGAAATAATTTTTTTTGTCAGACAAAAAAAAAAACGTAACTTCAGCAATTTGTACTATCAGGTTTCCAAAATGGTCCTTTTCAATGAAAGAATAGCATAGGTAAAAACAGTCTTTCCATTATTATTATTAACTTCATTTTCCAGTTCTCAAAAATAGTCCTATTTAATAGTTCTTCATACCTTTTTAGCCCAAAAACAGAAAAACACCCAACACAGTGCTATGTTTCGGACAGGTAGATCATACCCCTCCTGCTTCAGAGGAAGTTTTTATTTCTCTCTCCACTTCTGTTTTCTCAGGTACCATAGTCATCCCGCATATTCAGAAGGTGGAATCACTCATTCATATTCAAATCTGCAGCAAAGGCCAAGGGGTTGCTCATGGGAAGCGGTCAGCATCTATGTGCGCCACCAATATCGATGCTGCCTTCTTCAATTGGCCTGTGCAGGTGCTGACTGGTTAATGTGCCAGTCTAGAAATGCCATGTGGCCATGATGGCAACAGCTGGATGACATCATCCCTTCGAAAAGTGCCTCAACCAGTCAGTACCCATGTTGGTCAATTAAAGAAGGTAGCGTTCATATCGGCGGCCCATGTAGGTGCTGACTGAATCTAGCGAGGTCATCTGCCTGCGATGACAGGAGCCGAATGATGTCCTCTAATCACCACGGGTTAGGATTACTTTCAGTGTTTTTCAGTTCTAACTGTGAAACATAAATTCCCCATCATTGGCGGTGGTTTATCAGGATTTTCCAGTTATAACTAAAAATCAGAAGCCTTATTTATAATGCATGCGCTTAAATGTTGATGTGGCTCCCACTCTGCCTATTCTCCATGCAGGGCTGGTGCGAAGGTATGAGATGCCCTAGACTGACCTCATTCCCAGTGCCACACTGCTCCTGCCCCATCCATGCCCACTGCTGCTGCTGCCGCCGCCACCCCCCTCTCCAGGAAATGCAGCAGCAGCAATACGTTTGAAAAGGTACTGCGATTTCAGAGCCGCCTTCTCTTCCGGCACCACAGTGATGTTCCGAGCTTCTACTCCCTCCGATTCCACTTTCTGTTAAAGTGGAATTGGAAAGGGTGGAAGCAGGGGGAGGGGGGATCTCTTCCCCGGGCCCTTTACTATTCTGTATCTGTGTATGTCAAAGTCTAAGTGATCTCTCGCTGCAACGCTCACTTCTAATGGATTTTCAGGCCGATGTAAATAGTGTGAAGAAACAAACAAAGTGAAGGGGATATTCAGTGGCAGTGGCCAGACTATTTAAAGTGCCTAACCACCACCACTTTAATTAAACTTGGATATTCAGAGTCAGAACCTATCCAACTTCCGGTGCTGAATATCAAGTTTTGTCGGTCATCAGGTTGCTATCCGGTTAGCGGCAATATTCAGATGCTAATCGGATAGCGATAACTGGTTAAAGTTAGGATAACCATTCACTTATCCTGACCTTGACTAGTTAAGCTATCCAGTTAGTGGCTGAATATTGCTGCTAACCAGATAGCAATAGGCATCACCTCTGATCCACCGAAAGACTGCCCTGGTTTTAACCAGGCATTTATTGCATGGTCCATGGGGATAGTCAGCAGCACTAACTGGTTAGTACCATTGAATATCAGGCTCAGTGCTTTAAATATCCCCCAACACAGTTTTAAAATTGCCTCTGAGGGGTGGATGTGGAGTTTCAAGACTCCAGACAGTCACAAGTTGGAATCAGGAAGAGTCTTATGCCCCTCAGAGTACAGGAAGTGTCATGACTGGAGTGAGGAACTCAAGGAGACAAAGCTATCTGACATCAGAGGAACAAGAAGTCTTCTTCTCCAGAAAGGAAGAATGGAATCAGTGACCTTTTATGGAGCTTCAAAGATGAAGATCAGAATGACTGACAGGCATGAAGTAACCAGTGCCTGCCACAGCAATATATAGAAAGAACGTGCAGACATGTGCTGAAAAGGATAGACGTTTAAAGAAGCTAGGTGCTGAGAAAGTAGAAGTCCAAGTTTTGAGGAGGAGCAGTGCTAAAGAAGATAAGGGACCTCTCCCTCCCCTTTCTCAGAAGAGTAAAGGACAAAGAAAAAGGAAGAGAGAGAGACATTCAGATGAAGACAGAAGGACATGTGAGACAGCATGAAAGAAAAGATCCCAGCAAACCCAAGAAGAGCTGGGAAGAAAGGCATCCAGCTAGTGGGAGAGTTGAAGAAGTAACCCACAGGGAAGTAAGCACTGACACTAGTGCTGAAAGTGACAGCTAGTGACCTAAAGTGGGAGAAGAGCAGTAGCAGCAGTGCCCAGCTTTAGCGGGGGGTGGGTGGGGGAGGAATTGGTGGTGGTAGTAGTGAAGGAACAGAGTAGAGTGCCAAAGAGAAAGATAGGGATAACAAAGTCTGGGAGTCCATCTTGTGAAAACAGAGGCAATCTGTGCAATATCCCAGTGAAGAATTATCCTAGGAAGCTGAACCTTGCAGAGAAGGGGAGCTGAGAAGAAACAAGCTCCAGAGGCAGCCCCTGCAGAGAAGCTACTGTGGAGCTCTAACAGAGAGACACAGCCTGCATTCACAGCCTGCCAGCAGAGAAGAGAAGCTCCTTGGAAGTGAGGAGAAGTAACCACTGAAGCTTTGATGAGCTGCCAGCACCCTGAAAGCCTCTGCACCCCAGGACGACAGTGCCTGCTTACAGTGTAAGTCTTCTGCCTGTTAGGGGCAAAGTAACAGAAGCGTTAGCTAGACAGAAACTTCTAGTTCTGTTTTATTTCCAGTTAACTAGCATAGAGTTCAGAGGCAGTGCATACACATAGGGGCATGTTTTCTAAAGGTTAATGTGCATTAAGTGCTTCAATGGCCCATAGAGATGAATGGGCAATGGCAGCATATAATATGTGTTTACTAAAGATTAATGCGTGTTAAGTAAAGTTAACATGCTCCATAAAGTTCAGGTCTCACTCTTTTTTTTCATTGGTTTTTGATAGATAGGTGCGCTGAGGGAAAAAAGGGCATGTTGGCCAACTGCGAGGGAACATTGCAGATCACAGAGGGACACCCAATTCCAGGAGATTTCCAGAATCCCTGTTAAACTGAGTTTCCCCTACAGGTAACTCAGAGCATCAGTGGTGAGTCTATGCATGGGCCTACACTTTACACTGGCTATTAATAGTAATACAGCTCAATAATAGTGGTGTTGATGGGGAGCCATGGGATTTAAGCTACTGACATTACACTGAGGCATAGACTACTGGGCTGAACTTAGACCGAGGGAGTCACCTAAACAAGGAACCTTGGTGTGGGAACTGTCAGCCTCTTCACCAAAAGAGACTGAGGCCAAGAACATTGGCTCAGAGTTCAGTTGCTGTTTGAGTTCACATTTGGAGTTCAAGTGGCAAAGGAAGCTTTTCAGTCTTACAGAGTTAATCAAGTGGAGTAGAGGAGTAGCCGGGAGACCAAAAGACCAGTGTTCAGTTCCCACTGGCACTCCTTGTGGTCTTGGGCAAGTCACCTTACCCTATATTGTCTCAGAAGAAGGGTCTGGCAATCTACTTCTGTCACTCCTTGTTAAGAAAACCCAGTGGCTGTTGGGCACCGAGGAGTCAGCATTGATTCAAGGGCACACAGAGGTAGTTGAATCTTGAGTACTCAGTATGTTAAGTTGATAGTTTTAATGATTTTAACAATTCTGTGAATACAATATCAATAGGGTGGAAACATCTTCTTATAGATAATATGATAACTTTGGACTACGGCAGATGATTGAGTCCCAACACATGGACGTGGGAATAAGCTAGACTTAATTTTTGGGGAGGTGGGGAATTGGAACTTAGAAATATAGGGCCAGATTTTCATTTGGGCGGTGATATGTGCCACGTCGGCGCATAGCCCACCCGCCATCCAACTAACCCGGATTTTCAATGCCAGGGTCATATGTGTCCCTGGCATTGAAAATAAGGTTCTCACCGCACAACCTGGAAGCCGCAGGAGATAGCTGAGTAGGAGCGATTTTCGATACTGCCCACTTAGCCCCTGCACCTGAAAGATAGATAGGTGAGGTAAAACCTTGCCTATCTTTAAGGCTAAGCAGGAGCATTGAAAATCACTGCTACTCGGTTAGCCCTTTCCTCCGCCCTGCTCTGCCCTGGAACGCCCCCAACAAGCCCTGATGCTAACCGCATAGCATCTGGGCGAGTTAGGGACATATCCAGGATTTTCGAAAGGCACTACCCATGTAGGTACCTTTCCAAAATCCCAGATAAGGCATATACATGGGTAACTAGTGCATGTCTTCAAACCACCTCCCCCAAGAACTGGGTCAAGGATTCTAGCTCCTTCGTTTCCCCCTTAGTATCCAAGGTTACAATGGATGCTTCCTTAGGTACCCTTACCTATGGAGGCTGCTGGAGTTCACTTCTAAGGGTTGAACTGAGCAGGTTTAGTCCAAACTCTGTGTCTTGTCGAAAATCCTGCCAACTACACCAGGTGTCGGGATGTCTTCTGTTCCCATGGGTGCAGAATCCTGAGGAAGGTCAGATGCTCACAGATACAACATAATATGACTCTCCAAGTTCAAACAAAATAACTTCAAAAACAGCACAAACACAGCCTAAGCTTAGTCCATTGGTTTTTTAAAATTGTAAAGCTCTGGCTGTCAATCAATTCAGTTTGTCTGGGACCCCATCCCCCTTTCCTCTTGATTAGAGGGGGAGGTGCTCCCTATGCCAAACCTTAGCATCTAGTTTGTTTATAACTCCAAACTCTCAAAGGAAAAGTTTAAGAAAATAAGAAATGCATACTGGGTCAGACCAAGTATCCTGTTTCCAACAGTGGCCAATCCAGGTTACAAATACCTAGCAGGTTCCCAAAGAAACAAACAGGTTCTACAATGCTTGTATTGGGGCAAGCAGTGGATTTCCCGGGTCCTCTTTAATATTGGTTTATGGACCGTTCCTCCAGAAACTTGTCCAAACCTTCTTTAAACCCAGTTACACTAACAGCTTTTACTACATCCTTCGGTAATAAATTCCAGAGTTTGATTACACATTGAGTAAAAAAATATTTTTTCTTATTAGTCTTAAACGGGTTACACTGTAGTAGATTCATTGCATGTTCCATAGTCTTTCTACTTGATGATGTAAACAATTGATGCACATTTACCCATTCTGCTCCATTCATTAATTTATAGACCAGTCATATCTTTTCTAGGTTGAAGAACCCTAATCTTTTAAGCCTCTCCTCATAGGAGCATCCTTCCATCCCCTTAACCATTTTGGTGGCTCTTCTCTGTACATTTTCTAATTCCGCTATATCCTTTTAAAGATACGGCTACCAGAATTGCACACAATATTCAAGGTTCAGTTGCGCCATGGAACAATGCAGAGGCATTATAATATCCTTTGTTTTATTCTCCATTCCTTTCTTTATGATTCCTAGCATTCTATTTGCCTTCTTGGCCATTGTTACACACTGGATAGAGGGTTTCAATGTGTTATCCACTATGACACCTAAATCTTTGTCCTGGGTGGTGGTTCCTAATGTGGAACCTTGCATCATGTAATCATAGTTTGGGCTGTTATTTTTTAGATACATAAGTTTGCACCTGTTCACATCAAATATCATATGCCATTTGAAAGTGATATTGCTAAAGGATTGAATGGAAAAGTCTGTCTTTTTGCAGATGACATGAAAATTTGCAACAGAGTGGACTCCTCTGAGGGAGTTGATAACATGAGGAAAGATCTACAAAAGCTGGAAGAATGGTCTAATGCTTGGCAGTTAAGATTTAATGCAAAGAAGTGCAGTGTCATGCACTTGGGAAGCAGAAATCCAAGGGAAATGTACGCAATAAGGGGCGAGAGGTTGGTGTACACGGATCAGGAGAAGGATCGTGGTGTGATTATTTCTGCAGATCTCAAGGTGGCAAAACAGTGTGACAAGGCAGTGGCAAAAGCCAGGAGGATGTTGGGTTGCATACAAAGAGGAATTACCAGCTGGTGAGGCCTCACTTGGAATACTGTGTTCAGTTTTGGAGACCATATCTTGCAAAGGATGTAAAAAGACTGGAAACTGTTCAGAGGAAGGCGACCAAAATGATTTGGAGCCTGCGTCAGAAGCCTTTTGAGAAGAGACTTGAAGACCTAAATATATACACTTTGGAGGAGAGGAGGGGCAGGGGAGATATGATTCAGACCTTTAAATACTTAAAGAGAAATAATGAACAAACAAACCTCTTCCAAAGATGGGGATGCTGTAAAACTAGAGGGCATAACATGAAGCTGCAAGGGGGTAAATTGAAAGGCAATGTCAGGAAATACTTTTTCACTGAAAGGATGGTGGATGCTTGGAATGCCCTCCCGATGGAAGTGGTGGGGACAAATACAGTGACAGAATTCAAAATGGCATGAGACAGACACAGTGGATCCCTTTATAGCAACAGGATAAAATAAAAAAAAACGTAACTATCTAATTTCTCAACAAACAGGGGTGTCCTACACGGAGTGGTGGGTTCACCCCTAAACAAAGACAAGGGGAGGCGTGGCCTCTTGCCATCTTACTGGGCAGACTAGATGGACCATACTGGTCTTTTACTATGCTACTATGAAAGTCCACTTGCAACTTATCAAGGCCCTCTTGCAATTTTTCACAATGTTTCAGCCTGAGTATCAAAGTAGCCCCTAGGCCAGTGGTTCTCAACCCAGTCCTCTGGGACCCCTATTCCAGTTAGGTTTTTAAGGTATCCACAATGAATATGCATGAGATAGATCTGCGTACAGTGGAAGCAGTGCATGTAGAGCTATCTCATGCATATTCATTGTAGATATCCTGAAAACCTGACTGGCCTGGGGGTCCCAGAGGATTGGGCTGAGAACCACTGCCCTAAGCTGTAGCAGCAACCAGCCTATCAGTGTTTCCTTTCACACTGACCCTCCCACACTGCCAAAAACAAATAAAACCTAAACTTCAAATATCCAACAGTCAGTCTTTCTTTCCCACATAGGAGTTATAAAAGAATCCCAAAGAAACCAGTTGGGGTTTTCCTTTAACTTACCTTCATCTTGCTGTCCTCTGGTAGGTCTGACAAACGTATTATCTGGTAAGTTCTGTTCTTTAGCCTCCATTTCCATGGGCTCTGCAGAGCCCTCAGTTACCAGCTCCCAAGGCTCTGTCTCCATAGACTCTGCAGGATCCTCTGCCTGTTCCTCTCCCCCGCCCCCCAGCCTCTCTGTGATTCTTTGTACAGTCAAACCTCGGTTTTCATGATTAATCCGTTCGAAAAAGTCTGACTAAAACCGAAACGTATGAAAACTGAAGCAATATTTCCCATAAGAAATAATGTAAATCCAATTAATCCGTTCCAGACACCCAAAAATATTCACAAAAAATACATTTTATAGAGAATAACTATATTTTTACATACAGAAAACAATGAGAAATAAATATAAATGACTAATGAAATGGATAAATGAACATTTAACATCACTGAAAGCAAGCTAAGTACAGTACTGTACAGTACAGTATGTTAACATCTGGCCTTAGCCACCCCTGACAAGCTGCTGTGCCCAGCTCTCTTCGGAATCACATTGAATTCAGTCCATTAAAATACCTTTACATTATCTGCTCAATGCTTCAGAATGGCAGAAAATCTTAATGATATAGCTTCAGACGTACCCTGCAAGAGAAAGAACTGCCTCCCACATTCATGCAACATCTCCTGCTTACGTTGACAGCTTTTCTTCCCTGCTACCGGGACAAAATCTCAGTCAAAAGACGTTGAAAACCGAAGCAATGCATGAAAACCGGGACAAAATCTCAGTCAGAAAAGACGTTGAAAACCGAAGCGTATGAAAACCGGGGCAAATGAAAACCGAGGTTTGACTGTACTTCCTGTTTCTCTCAAACATCTCCCTCCTGGAATTTTTTCTGTTCTGCAGAGTCTTAAAGAGCCCTCCCCCAGGACAGGATTTCCACTTCCCAGGGTTCCCTGTCTTCCGCTTTGGTACCCAGGTCTTCAGAACCCCCTTTTTTCTCTGGGGTTCCCTGTATATCCCAGAGGCATTCCTTAGAATACATTGACATGAGACACAGCTCAATTAACATTTCTCCCACTGTAACATTTTTTGTGAAAATAACCTCAGTATGCACATTGCTCTTAATGTTCATTAACACTTTTATGCTGGTATCCAACGTGTGTTGGTGCATTAATGTACCTTAGGAAACAGAACCCTCTCTTTTTTAATTTCTCATATGTATCATGACGGTGGGGAAATAAATCAATGGCATTTTTCATTTGCTGCTGTGTCTGGGGCTCTTTTTGATGACAGATATATGCAAACTTCTCACCTCTTGGCAACTGTGGTCACCTTTTGTTTTCCCAGTGACAAAATGCTCGGAAAGAGCATACAGAAAATATTGCTTCCTTGTCTAGGAGCAGCACTGTGGAGCCAATGTGCATTGCTGCAAGGGCTGTTGAAGGAAAGCAATGTAATCATTTCCCACAAACTCTGGGCGACCTTATAAAATATTGTCTGTTTTGCATGCTGCAGTATATGAATGCGTGGGACCTCCATTTATCCTTCAGAGTATAAATATTTTCTGTGATTTACAGCAGGCATTGTTTCCTCTTGCTGTCAAGGCAATGAAGGAAATATATTTCAGTAGCACTCTGCAGAATGGTGCTTATCTGCAGTTAGTGGTTTAAATATGTGGCAATCAGGCTCTCCCTCTCTTCCATAAATCAAAAAGATCCTCATGGCCATACTTCAGTTGCTGCCTAGTGTCACTTCCTGCTGTCATGCGGATGGAGCCAGAAATGTGTATGGGTGTTGTAGAAGTGTGTGCAGTGTCAACATGGATCCCTGGTGTTGATTATTTGTATAGACAAAGTGATAACTGTTAACACTTCAGTACATGATAAGTCAGGTGTTGCTCGATGGTCCTTCTTGGAATTTAATAATCTTTCTAGCACAATTCTGTTCTCTGGCTCAGACAAATTAATTTAATCCTCTTCTGTCAAGAGGCTCCACATATCATGGCAGCCCCGAATAAAGCTTATTACTGCAATTTTTCTTTATCAGACCTACCCTCATTGTGTCGCATTTGGGGGGTAAATTTATAATGGGGCACCTATGTGAGAAGCCCAAAAAGGTGCCTATGTGCCTTTATCAAATGGGCTCCCAGAACCAGCCTGAACAGCATGCAAATGCGGATACACACACTTCTACCTGCTGCATCTTTATCTTTATTGATATTCTTGATATACCGCCCAGGCTACTTGGCATCAGAGCGGTTTACAAACAAAAATTGACTGTATGGAAAAATGAAAGGAACGCCATAGTTCAGGCAGGATAGTAGACAGAAAGGGAGATAGTGAGGGAAGGAAAGAGGGAAGGAAGGAGTAGCAGAGTAGAGGGGAGGCATGCATACTTGCATATTTTCTAAAATATGTGTCTACTTTGCAGCTCCGCTTCAGTTCTGCCCAACCTGTGCCATTGGGAAGGCTTGCACGTGGCACTTGTACACATACTTATTTATTTAACAGCATTTAACAGCATTTTTATACTGCTATATCTACTAGTCATAACGGTTTAGAATTTACATAACTGTTAAACGGTTTACATGGAAATGGAGAGCAACAAAAAAAACAGGTGATGGGTTATATCACCAGCACACAGACATATGCATGTGTAAACAGCCGTGCCATTTGAGGAAAGGCCTTTTCCACACAAAAAACTGGCTTTACATTTGGAAAAAGCTTTATCAACTTAATTAAATAAACACAAACTTCATTATCCTTTAGTGGCAAAGTCACTCTGCAGACCTCAACAGCTTTTGGAAAAGAGTGCAGAAAGCACACGGATCATGCTGATGGTGTGAAAACATTACAGTTGAAGGATACAAAGAAAAACAAATTACTTGCCCATACTTCAGTCATTGTGGATCTCATGTCAACGTATTCTGAAACACATATGTGTCCCTGCCCATAGGAATCAATGGGGGAAAATAAGCAGCAATAAGCTCACAGGCAGGAGTGACAGGAAGGAGGCTTGACTAGAGAGAGGAGTGGCTCAGTGGTTGGGACAGGTTACCTCAGGCCAGCAGGCCACAGTTCAATTCCCACATAGGGATAAGTAATCTCAGGCTAGAGGGACTGGGGTCTCTAGTCCCATGGCCACTCGCTGTGGCCTTGGGCAAGCTACTTACCTCTCCATTGCCTCAGGTACACTTAAATTGTGAGCCCTTCAGGGATGAGTGAATAAAAAGTGCCTGTTAGAATATATCTGTAAAACACCCAGTAAAGGGCACACACAGAGTAAAGGGCTATATATCAAGTGCCTGAAACCCTTTTTTATTTTCTTATAAAATATCAGTGCTTCAGCAAAATACAGAGAATTGAGGGAAGATCCAAAGAGCAGCAGAGGTTTTTGGCATTGCTGTGGGAGTGAGGTTGGACAAACTACGTAACCCAATGGACATTTTTTGCTCTTATAACATTCTATGACAGTGGAGGTTGAAATGTTACAAAGAATCTTTCAGTCTCTTAGGAGGAGACCTAAGAAGATAAGGACAAAACAAAGGGTGGAGGAAGGAAGCATGGCATTGGCAATACTGCAGGCCATGAGGTAGCTGAGATGGTTCGAAAAAGCTGCATCTCCCCAGAATCCTACTGGTGGCCAAGTAAATATTGCCCAGCAACGTCAGAGAGACCTAGCAGGCCAAACGTTACAGCAACAGCTATGCTAGTATTGGTAACCATCTAAATTATAAGAAAGCTTTATGGTAGGGCATGATGGGAGAGAGGATGCTAGTGTTGGACAAAGTAGTGGGGTCATGTATGTTCATCTTTCCAGGTTAGCAGATCAACCACAAGGAAGTAAAACATAAGCCACATAGGTAAGGAGCGATATCCTCCAAGCCTCAAGTGTCTGTGACTAGCAGCTGGGATTAAGCCTTAGCAGCGTGAGCAGGAATAACTGGGATGACTGGATGGGTCGATTGTTCTCTTTCTGCCATCATCTCCTAAGTGAATATATTATGTGGCTCCTGGATCACATGGAGAACTGTGAACCCCAATATTCTAAGTTTCTAGTGGTATAGCCCTAAAAACATTTTAAGCATGTTCTAGGGGGAGGTATTCAGTGTGAGATCAGCATTAGAATGCAACATGTAAAACAGAGTGTTTGTGAGCAGTTGCACAGATAAGAACTGAGAGACTGAGAGACTTCCAGAAGCATGACAGAGAAACAAATTCATGGTTGCTTGTGAGGCTGAGAATTCCTGGAGGAATATGTGACTCTGTCTGTGAGGAATTTCCAGTCAGTGGGAACAGTGGTTAACATGGGCTTCTTCTAACATGCACTCTAAGGGAACTGAACTCCCATTGTAAATTATTTTTGGAGAGGGAAGGACCCCAACATGGAAACTGAACAGAGGGATCCAGAAATTCTCATAGAAGACCAGGATTAAGCAACACACCTTTAAAATCCTTGAACCAAGTCTAAGAGAAGATATTTATGATGTATTCAGAAACTTTAGGAATCTCCTGCATGTTGAACAGATTTTCTGAGAACCATGTACACTCATTGGTGCTGTGGAACAGCTTATAAATAACTTTTCCTGTAAATAAAAGTGGAAAGAGTTTAGGAACTACAGATCTGAAGCAGTCTGCCATTACTAAAGTACACTCTGCTGTTATATAGAAAAGCCGTTACCCTTGACTGTGAGTTCTTTCACCTTTGGTTTCTACAGCAAGCCCAAGACTTTTCCGGATAACCCCCCTGACCTCCAGCTATATTACTCTGAACTAAGTACTTCCCTCATGAAAGGCTAACATATTTGCAGACATAACAAATGGTCTTTTCCCATCTATGTGATCTACATTTTTCTGTCCTTGCCATAAAGGTATGACCCCCTTTTTCTTGTGCAGAATTATTACTACTGAACACCTCATCTGGTAACAAAGCAAGGTAGAACTGCAAAGGTTGGGCCCAGTGCTGATTTTCATGCCGTGCCACCTGCCAGAACCTTTGAACTTGCTTTCCTTTACACACAGCAGATGGAATGGAAGGTGGAAATCCTGCTGGCTTTGGTCTGGTACCTTTTTTCCAGAAAATTACCACTGGCTGGGCCTCATATGGGCTACAGATGTACTGTATCTCTGCCAAACCTATCCTGCAGGTATCTGCTACTATAATTCAAGCACTAGTTATTCGATATATGATTATATAATAAACAACAAAAGAGTAATGGGGAAAATTAACAACAAAAACTTATATATTTATCATTACAAAAGTAATAACAAAATCTTTTTAATTAGCACAGCATTTAAGCTCACACGGAAGGGCGCACATCATCTCCAAAAACTCCAAAGATCTGCTCCCAAACAGGATGCACAGTTTTCACATTTATATATGTTCTTTGTTGCTGAATATTTTTCTGATCGTTCTTTTTTTTTGTTTATGTCAGTTGCATGTGAGGTGGCAGATATCCATTTGTTTGGACTGAAATGATTATTGCAATGTATGCACTATATATGGCTATGACTAAAAAAAAACCAGCTAAATCAATTGAAAGTGGTACAGAACAACTGAAGATTTGCGGTGATTACTACTTGCTTTTAGAAGTGATTTTAAAATGTTGATGTTGATTTTTAAGATATTTTTAGAGATGCATCTCTACGTCTGAGAAATATACTATAGCGGGATGTTCTCGGGGATATCATTACACTCTCTGCAGGATGTTCTCCTTTCTGTCCCAGCTGTTACAGACATCAAGTCTGTAGAGACATGAGAGGGCTTTTTCTTGTCATGGTCCAGATTCATGGAATTCAGCTCCAAGACAATTACAACTGGCCAGAGACTGTTTAACATTTAGAAAGTTTTGCAAAACTTGGATGTGTACTGAGGCATTTACCTTTCTAGTGCAATGGTCAATAATTTTCGTATTTTAAGTCTTTGAATAAATAATTTATTGATGATATTGGTATTGGTTGTTGACTTATTGCTTATCAGGTGTTGTTATATTTTGTGTGCCATTCACAGATTTTATTAGACTTGAGTGACTTATAAATAAGTAGACAAAGAAGAAATACATTCCTAGCAAGCACGTGCTTATACAGGGAGCTTTGATTTCCTGTGTCATTGCTGGCAAGGCCCAGGAAACCTGGCCTCCACATCCACCAACTAAGTGGCAAAGGGGGTCATTTTAAAAGTCTTAGATGTGATTTGGAGTCTGAGAACATGCATGTGGCTGTCTACATCACGGAGAAGTCCCTAGAGGCTTTTAGCAATGGCTTTTAAAGACTTCTCTGATGCAAGAACTTCCAAGTAGGCTGGCGGTGTGGTGGAGGTGTGTCTGTGGAGAAGCAATGGATTTAGACAGCCAGGATCGATTTCAGAAATGTCCGGACCTCTGCAAACCTGTCCAAGTTTAGACCTACTCCATGCATGGATAGGCATCAGGAAAATGCTTGTTTTGTCTATAAAACATCCAGAGGGTATAGATAAGGGTATTGCTGCCAAGCCATACCTAAACTAACAATGCAGGACCCAAGCATCCGGGAGCGATTGCAGGAAAACCTTTCCATGAGGAAGGCACAAGAAATGAGAGAGATGAAAAGTACTGCGTCTCTCTACACCATACGGAAATATGTCATATAAGGAAAATATACAGGGGTTGATTTATCAAAATTCTCTTTCAGATAAAATTTACTAAAATGCACTGATAAAATATCTAAATTACCTTCAATGGGAAAAACAAGGGGGCGAAAGTGAAAAAGTATTTCCACAGGAACTAAAAGTTGAATAAATCTGTCCCATACAATTGAGGTCAACGTTATTGGCATCCTTGCATTTTAGGTATGTTGTGTACAATATCTTCAGAAATAATTGGAAATATTCTAACTGTATATCATCATAATATTTTAATCGTATGTTCAAAGGTATACAACAAAAAATAGATGTCTGTGCAACTTAGACGTAGTAATTTCTGAGAAAAAACTTCAAAATATGACTTGGACAGGATTATGGCACCCTACACTAATATTTGTTTGCACACCCTTGGCAGTGATGACAGCCTCCAAATGTTTTTTGCAGCCATCTATAAGTTTCGTACATCTGTCCGCTGGTAGTTTCTCCCACTATTCAACTGCGATTTGTTCCAGCTCATGAATGTTTCCAGGATTCCTTTTACCAATGACAGATTTCAGCTTTTTCCAAAGGTTCTTATCTGGATTGAGATCAGGACTAATGGCTGGCCAGTTTAAAACAGTCCATTTTTTCCTTTTTAACCATTCTTTTGTACTTTCGTATGTATGTTTTAGGTCATTGTCCTGCTGGAGGACCCATGACCTTCGACACAGACTTAACTTTCTGACACTAGATAGCACTTTTCACTCCAAAATACCTTGGTAGTCCTTCAAGATTCCTTTAATATGTTTCAGGCCTCCAGTTCCTGAGGCAGCAAAACAGCCCCATAACATTTTGGAACCGCCACCATATTTAACTGTAGGAAGGTTGTTTTTTTTTCCTTATATGCTTCATTTCTTTGCCTGTAAATGTATTGCTGGTCTGCATTGCCAAAGAGCTCAAGTTTGGTGTCATCTGTCCACAGAATATTTTCCCAAAAGGATTGTGGTTTCTCAAAGTGGGTGTGGGCAAAGATCAGGCGAGCCTTCTTAAATCTGTCTTTGAGCAGTGGGGTCCCCCCTTGGCCTTTGCCCATGAAGTCCTTCTTTGTTTAGTGTGTGGCATATGGTGTGGGTTGAAACCACCACTCCAGATTGCTCAGGTCAGCCTTAAGCTCTTTGGATGTTGTATGTGGTGCTTTTACCAACAGTTTGCACTAACCTTGGAAAACTTCTTGGATTAAGTTTCCTCTTTCCACCATGTCCTGGAAGGTTCTTGACAGTTCCGTGAGCAGAAAACTTCTTTATAACATTGTGACCTGTAGAAACAGGAATCCCAAGGTCTTTGATGATGGCCTTATACCCCTTTGAAGTTTGATGTTTGGCAATAATGGCTTTTCTGATGGTCTCAGGCAGCTCTCTTGTCTTCACCATCGTGAAAATGGAACAGGGAGTAAATGTGGTTTTGTAAACATTAGAGCCGTCTTTCATTCATTCAAGTCATGTGAGCACTGACAATTGATCACAGGTGTGTCTAATTTTACCTTAGTGGGAATGTGGTTCTTCTGTTCAAACTGATTTGAATTGTTAATAAGGGTGCCAATAATCATGTCCTAACCCCTAAACCCAACAGTGTTCCCCACAATTTTACTATAACCCCATATAAGAGCAACACTAATCTGTGAAAGTTTTGTTGGAGGAGCAACGAAGTTTGAAAAAAAGCCAAGAGGTTCTAACGGCTTGAAATGCAACGTTGGGTTACTATTAGCTCGTGAATTATCACGGGACAGTTGCTGTTCATGATGGTCTTCGGAGAGAGCTAGCTGTTGAGAAATGGTGAACCCTGAAGTACTGGGGGTTTTTTGAATCGGCGGTGGGAGAGGACTTGATTCCTCCTTTAAGAGTGATCCTACCTCCGGTGAATCATTTCTCTAGAGTGGAGATCTACTTGTACCAGCTAAGTGACTCTTCCTTTGATTTAAAAAACGTACAAAATATTATTAAGCCTAAGGAAATGTTCTTACCGGCATATACTAAGGGGTTTGGTCTCCTTGGTATTGTGTAGGGGTGCTAGTCCCCTCTTTTAAAAAATAAAAAGGATCAACACACTACGAGAAGATATAATTAATCATGTCCTGGCAATGTCACAGTTTGTATACTATTTCCTTTTTTAATTGGTTTTGTTTTATGTTATTCTTTTATGTGTCAAATATGTATGCATATATAGTCCAAAGCCATTTCGCTGGCCATTCTTTTAGGAGATACTGGACATTAAGGGGTTGAACTGCAAGGGTGCCAGTATTGTTGACCACAACTGTAGATCCCCTCTATATAAGGGCAACAATTACAGAGCTATTAAAGCTAAGTAAAATAGAGCTGGTGCAAGAATACTTCAGGGGAGCATTTCTGCTATCGAAACTCTGCAAAATGGCAGAACTGTAATCCTGCTAAGGGATATAGTTGAACAATTATGCAAAAGAGAGTAACAATAGTCTAGTTTATGGGATGAATCACATCCCTATGGGCAGAAATTCTTGGATGTGATTATATCTGCCTTCCACATTTTGGTGAAAAATTGGAAACTTCTTGATGCTAACATGCTTGGAAGGAGACTGCTAATCTTCATTTCTGTATCTTCAACTTTTCCACCAATACGTTTCTGCCCTTTGCAGTGTCCCTGTTCACAGAGAAACAGAATTAGTCGTGCCGTCTTCTCAGGTTAGGTCTCAAGCTGTGCAGCCCCCAGCAGCATGGAGGAGGGGGGGGGGAGAGAATACTTTTCAAGATGCAGGCTCAGCAGGGGGTGGACATTAGGATGCCCAACCATAGTTTTCCCGTAATAACAGTACTAGCAGGATTCTCTGGATTATTGGTCTGACCTCTGCCTTTTCGGCTGATTCTCAGCAGGCAGTAACTATCCTTCCCTAGCTGGTCTTCAGTCTGCACTTACAGGAAGATTTAAATGTGCCCCTACAGACCATTCACTTATCTCAGCAGTAAGAGTCCACTGAAAAATGGCGTCTGCCCTGGAAAGATCTTTAGATTTTGATGCTCAAAGTTTATATAATTGACATAATTTAATAGTTTTATCTATCAATTAGTCCATAGGAAGATTTACTTAATTTATTGATTCATTTGATTTATCTTCTGCCTACCCACAGGGGCTTCAGGTGTACTACAAACAATATTCAAATCAAATATACACTGAAGCACTGACTAGAGCTGTGGGACATGTTCATCAGTTTAGAAATTTTGCTGGATTTTCACTCATTTTTAAGGGTCTTATTGACTCTGCCTTCCGGTAAATCTTTGGGTAACAGGTTGGGTGTGTTGTAGAGCGGAGGAGTGGTCTCGTGGCTTAAGCAGTAGGCAGAGAGGCAGGCAAGCCAGTGATCAAATCTTGACTCTTACACTGACCTTGGCCAAGTCCTTTTGCTCTCCATTGCTGCAGATACTAACCTAGACAATAAACCTTCTTGTGGTAGTGACCTATCTAATCTTCTGGAACAGCAATTTGTCTTGAGCTTGGATTGGGAAAGGCAAATAGTCAAATCACATGACCCTAGAGTGTGAGTTTTCAGCCCACTTTCTTGAGAGAAGGTGAAGTTGATTTGATGATAAAGGGATAATAAAGCATAAGTGGTGAAATCTAGACTTTCTACCTTACATAACAAAATGCAGGAAAATATCCACTTTTACAGAGTTTTCCAGAATAGATATATAAAAAAAAACAAAAACAAAAAAAGCAGCCTTCAAGTCCACAGCAGTCTTTTGTATTTATAAGAGATCTGTTTTGAAAAATTCACTTTTCTTAACTGATTAACTGGTGGAAAGCTGCAGAAAAAGAGAATTTGAGCATATTTCACTAGTTTTTTTTCTTTTCTCTTCACAGGCATTCTGCCCATAATGTCAATGGTGACTAAATTGACAAACATGCTCACGAAAATAGTCACAAAATGAAAAACTGATGACATATTTGCATGAAGCCCTGGTGCTGCTGTTGCTGCTGCTCTCGCCCCTCTGACTGGCCAGCTCTTTCTTGTTTGCCTTCCTGCAGTGGAGACAGGACTGTCAGCCCCCAGAAAACCGGGAGTCTTGGCTGTCACCTAATAGGGACACTTTCTGGTTGGTATAAAGTGTGATGGCCAAGGAAGGGGACCAAAAATGGGGAAAATCCCAGTCATTGCAAATGAAGGCTTATGTCAACTAGTGGGGTTGCAGGAATTGGGAAAACTTGAGAACGACCCATTAGGAGACTACAGGTGGTAATAATAATAATATAAAAAAATAACTGCACCTGGCAAAAAGGGATCCAGATTCCAGGGCGATCTCAGCAATCCTGGCTCAGATTAAGTTGTCACTAGGAGCATTTCGTTCTATGGCTCGGCAGTTCGTTCTGCTAGGTGCATTACAGGGTACATTCTTGAGCCCCAAAGCCCAAAGCTGGTGCTATATGGGGTCTAACAGCAGTAAATGATAGTGGATATCTCACCTCACTTGACACTTGAAATACAACTGCACCCTTTTTTGAAAAGAGAAAAAGAAAAACCTTTAAAATAACAGACTCTGCATCTCTCGCTATGGTATCCTTTGCCTCCGCTTGTCAGTTCTTGTAATCTGAAGTTCTTGGCACCAGGAGAAGATGAAATAAAAGCCCCGCAAACCTGCATTGTGTCTAAATGTGATACCCCAGTTCAAAGAACCAGACTTTGGTTGCTGGCAAACATATTATTAATGGCCATCAAATGCTTTTGATTAAGAGGAGCAGTTCCATGGGTCGGTGGTGGCAGGTAAATTTTTGCTTTTTTTTCAGCCATGGCTCAGTTAAGTGCTGCCAGTTACCGATGAACCATTCTAAGGATTTAAATTACAGCATTGACTTATAGTAATTCATTTTCCCTGATGGATTCTCTCCTCTTTCCCCCATTCCCTCGTATTAGGCACGCCAACTTAAAGGGTACAAGGAATGGCACACTTAAAAACTGCAACTACAAGCTGAGAGTGCAGTCAAGAAATGCAGGGCAGAGAGCAAGGAGACAAAATGGAAACCCGAAAACTTTTCAAAGATGAATCCTGTTATCTCAGGATTATTTGTTCCCACTTTTCTTAATTTTGCTTCGCTTTTCTTTATGCCTATGGATTTTTTTTCTAACTCCCCTTCTCCCCCCTCTACCTCCCTTCCCCCCAAAAAACAACTTTTTAAATGAACAGGAGCTGGAACAGCAGACCAAATCAATCCTTTTGCTTCCATGCAGATATCTGAAGTATGGTTGCAAAGAGAAAGTGGCAGTGTTCAAAATCCCTTTTTACCAAGCCCAGCATTGACCTTTGTTTTTGAGAAACAGTATGTGTTCTGTCATTTGAAAATACTTTCTTTTAAATTCAGTCCATTCTCCAGATTTTACATGGTTTTGCTCCATTTAGCATTTTTGCAATAAATCCTGCTTACCCTGTTTTGTCTGCCACCCAGGCAATGTATAGCAAGATGAGATAATGTAAAATGCGAAAGGTGATACAGGAAGCAGTGTGTTGCTTTTCACTCTCCTTGCTTTGAAAAAGAAATCCCCTTAAAATAGAGATGGTGTGCCTCCAGTTTCATAAGTTATTTCACAAAAAAGAGCAGGACTACAATCTATTCCTTGGGGCACAATTAATGGTACAATTAAAGAAAAGAAGGTCTCTTATAGTAAATGTTATGATTCCTTCTTCTTCTAAAAATAATTCTATTATTAATTGTGCACCAACAAATACATTTTGCCCCTATTTTTTTATAACACATCTATTTTGTGGGACACATTGCTTCCTGATGCTTTATTGATCCATTTTAATAAGAAGCAGAGACACGAGGCAAGGTCTTTCACTTAGAAAAAAGCATTGCAGTTTATCATTCCATTGCAAAGATCACAAATCATATCACAAGGCCATGAGATTGTATGGTACATGAAGATGGAGACATTCCTTTGCTGCTATTTTGAAAATCATCTTTGGCATATTTTGGCTGATACACTTCACATTTCTGACATATGGAAGGTCATTTTATAACAGATGCCATGGGTAGTTGCTATTTTATAAAGACAACTAGGTGCCTACAGAATTGCCAAGTTACCCAGTTCCAGGAGTGAGATTTTAAGTCAGAACTAGATTTCTGACAATCTCATCCCGATGAATTATAGGACCCACAGCACTGATTCCAATGGGTAATACCAGGGACTACAAACACCACACTATATTACAATGCAAATTTAAAAGCAGAACTGGCCAAAAAGTCTTACTCCTGGAGCTGGGCAACTTGGCAACTCTGTTCCTACTTGTCTTTATAAAATACTAGGATATATGGCAGAGAACGCTCCTTGAATGTAGACGTGATCATTTTATATGAGCGAGTGTAAATAATCATTATGAACTCTGCATACATACCATGCAGATTAAGATATTTTATAATCTATGCAAATATGTGTGAACTCCACCCATGCTGCACCCAGACTGCACCCCTGGCCATGCCTACTGGCAAACTGCATGCCTTCATGCCAAAGCACATACGTTTATGCCAGTCAGTATTTTATAAGAGGTCATTTACATGCCTATGTGACCACCTCATGAGCACGGGAATAACTTTATGAAGTTACTTCCAAAAGGCACTTATTATCATTGACCGACTGAGGACAATAGTGGGGATGGGTGTGGGGAAGTGGCAGGGTTTGAAGTTGGCGGAAGGAAGACAAGAAAGTGGAAGGTAATACACCACCACCAACAGAAATAGATTCTCAGTTTGCGATACCACATATCATTAGATTAATCCATAAAGGGCCTCCAGTTAGTACTAAATCATGCTCTTCATTAAAGGTCTAAGAAGAAAGTAGACAGATTGAAGGTTCCAGTAGTTGTGGAGGCTACCAGGTTCCAGAAGATGAAGGCTCTGACTGATTTATTAATAATAATCGGAAGAAGCAGTAAGATGTGGCAGTGCTTTCCCTCTTTCTCTCCAGTGGAGCTCTCACTGGAGCCCGACATGGTCTCAGCATGGGGTTAAGTAGAGGTCTATGGAGACTACTTGACATCTGCTACAGTGGTGACTTTTGATCTTTTTTTCTGGACTTGCTGTTGAGGGATTGGCCAATGCCTGGGGCTCTGTGTGTGCCTCCCAGGGACAGAGGGAGGGGAAAGCAAACATCGCCTTGATGACAGATCAGGTGAAGGCAGAGAGGAGAAGGGGGGGATTACATGGTACCTAATGATAATGGGAAAGAAAACATTGGGGTCCTCATGTGTGAAAGCCTTTGAGAGAATGTAAACTATAGGGATGTTATGATATATAAACCAACACTTTACAAAAGTGTTAGTGAGATCAAAAATGGCTTCACTGTGTGATCAGTGACATTCCTCTCTGTCTAACTGGCATGCTTTCTTTGGCATTGTCTATTAATTAGTTTTCCTCTTTACAATATGTTTGTACTAAAGTCAGAATTTTAATGATAAAAGTATTATTAGTATATGTGTCATAACATATCCCAGATCATTCTTCTCATGAAATATAATGCTATCTTGTGTGTGTGCTACATTAGGGGCTAGTTCTACTGAACTGCCCTACTGGGTGTTATTTTATGCAATAGGGTCTATTTACCAACAATGCGTGTTAAGAGCGTTAGTGGATGCTAACTTGGTGGTAATTCATTTTAGTAAATAAAGCCCTATATGAAGAAACAAGCAGGTCAATATTCAAAGATAGACGAGGTGACAGCCGTGGCATTTAAAAAACGATGTATATTCAGCGTTACTATATAGATAGGTAGTGATGCTGCACATATACAGAATGTGATCTCCAGCCTCGATCCATCTACTGAAGTGCTTTAATTTAGGATAGCTACTTGCAGGCCTATAGTAAATGGATAAGCTATACAGGCACCCCTTCCCCCACCATCTATTAATCGACCCAAAGCCTCCGTTGTTCTGGCAGTTCTGGGGCTCTGCCCTTCTGCTATCTTCCTTTATCAGCAGTGGCAAGCCCAGGGCCAGTCACACACCGGGCTACTGCACGCACATGGCACCTACCTTTGCTCGTTGTGGCTGAGCCTGGGGAACATCTGCACTGGACTGGGGTCACTGTCCCCCAGCAAAGATGATGGTCAGAACACTATTGTCCTATGACTGGATTTTTTGGTGCGGGGAGGCAGGGTGGGTGTAGTGGTGGCAGAAGACCACCAGTCTGCACACACTGCAGGTCCTTCTTCTTCTTATCACTGCTACTCTCGGGGCATCAGGCAGGACTAGGGAGTCACCTAGGGCAGCAGCTTCAGGGGGACAGTAAAGAGCGGAAGCATTCAAAGCAAGACAATAGGTTCTGAGAGCCAGACAAATGCAAAGTGCCATCAGCGCATTCTTTTACCCGCAGGGAGAGCAGCCTCGCACGTACTGTACGTACAATGCAAAGTTTCATATTTGAAAGTATGATATCCAATTACGCACTTTTATAGGATTGTTGGAAGGGTGGTGTTCAGAAGATCATGACTGTAGAATTTAGTTATCAAATGTTTGGGTGTGGGGATGTAAAGCTAAGGTTTGCCTAGGGTTTCCAGTACCTTGAACTGACCTTGGAACCGGCCTGGGATATTCTTCTCTCTCTCCCCTCTCAACCTTCAGGTTCTTATTCCAGCATCAATCAAAAGTGCAAAAACGACCATCTTAAACATGCAAATTTTTCTCTCTCTTATTATTCTTTCCAACCCAATGGTAGTTGGAAAGAATTTTCTAAAAGGGGTCGAGAATGTCTGTCAGTCTTCGAGAAAAATATCCGCCATAACTTCCCCACCATCTTTCCAACACTCCATCCCAATAACCACCCCCAGAATTGCCCCATCCTCCAAAATCTACCATGCCATAACTACCCCCAACCCTAAAACACACTCCCTCACAACTGCTACATCCCTCATACTACCCCACCCCCTAATCAAACCCCAACTGCTTCTCTACCTCAAAAATGCCCTACTCCCAAAAAATGCACCTGCAACTGCCCTTCAAGCTCACCAAATGCCCCACTTCCCCACAAACGATCTCCACTCAAAAACACTATTACCCTGCAATTGTCCCACCCCAAAATCATTCCCCTACAACTGCCCCATCACCCTAAACACTGCCCAAACCAACCAACTGCCCCACTTTCAAAAAATACCCCCTTGCAAATGCTCCACCTCTAAAATCTCCCCACCAACTGCCCCACCATCCTGGAACTACCTCTCCACAACTGTTACCCACCCCGAAAAGCATGTCCTTCATAAATTCCCCACTACCCTCAGCTGCCCCACCACAGACGCAACACATGCACAGTACACACAGAACACGCAAAACAGAAATACAAACACATCTAGGGAGACACACACACAGGCATAGGGATTACAAATTGTTGCCTAGCTGTGATGTACTGAATTTTAAATTATTCACATATGTATTTCATTTATAACTGATCCATACCCCAAAACCTTCCCCATCAGGAAAATCTAATCCCTCCTGCATCTGCCTCACAACTTTGTCATCTACCTCATCCCTAAAAACTATCCTCACCACCCCCCTCAACTGTCTTACTACCCTGCAAAATGCCCCTCAAATAAATATCCCCTACAACTTCCCTCCCCACTGCAAGCTGTCAAACTGGGAAGAACTAACCTCTCCGTCAACTTCCTCTCCACCCATTAGATGTCATTGGAGATGAGAGATTGGTACTGAAAGTTTCCTGGGGCATCAGGACTGGAAAAATATGAAGCCCATCAAAGGAGCTATGGAGGAACTTAGTTCAAGAAGTGCTGCCCTGAGTCTTTTTATCCCAATAGGGACTATTCTGGAGGTGGAGTTAGAGGATTTTTGGCAGCTACAGGGATCAATGTCAGAGGTCTAAGTACTGATGCACTCCTTCCATGTCGACATAGGAAAAAGGAAGATGCTTATATGTAAGCTATAATCCAATGCACTGCACTGATTCATTGGAGGGATAAGCCGGTGAGCAAGGTGGGGGGAAGGGAGTGCCAGAAGCAGAGATGTAGTAGGGAGGAAGCAGGGGACAGTGTAGGCATGCCAGCAAGGCGTACAGGCAGCTAACACTTCTCCCTCGCCCCTATGTTCAGGGCTGGTGCTACCATTAGGCAAACTAGGTGGTTGCTTAGAGCACCAATGACCAGAGAGTGGCCCATTGCCACTGCTGCCATCCTTCTCTGGGACATGCAACAGTGGCAATGCTTTTAAAAACGCACCTCAGTGCTTTCCATCACCTGTGGCACTGTGGTGCTGTTTCTGCTTCCGCCCTCTTCCTGTTTGCATGGAGGCAGAAGTGGCTAGATCCGTCTTGTGAACGTGGATTCTTGTGACAGAGGGATCTTGTATGAATGGGGTGCTTATGCTGGGGTGATCGACTGAGGGGAGATTGAGGAGTGGGGGGATCTGTGCTGGAGATGATCAGGGACTGAGAGGTGATTGTTTTGTGCACTGGCCTCTTTAAATAGCTCTGCAGGAGCATTGGGCCACACATGAGTGCCCTGATGCTCTCAGGGAGGAATAGTAACTCCGACTTAAAGCTAGCATAATTTTTTTTCAGGAATAACACAGCTTGTGAGATTGAATTCAAGTTGTGCTATTCATTTGGCATAGAAGTTACGAATGTGCGGTACTGAGTTGCCACTCATTAATGACTCCCATGGCAAATTAAGCTGTGGTAAAATGTGATATTTTGCTTGCAGCTTAGTAACTACCCCTCTTAACTAGGTAAATGACCTATTTGAAAACTGGCCATCCACTCTTTATGTAGAAATTAGTGTTGATTGTGGTATGAGTTAGTCGGGATGTCATAATGTATTGTTTTGCCTTGACTGCAAATACTCTTTGCTGCCCCCAAGAAACTGATGCTCTAGGGAACTGCCTAGTCTGTCTCATAAACATACAATGAATACCCTCTAAAGGTATTGAGAATGTGTCTGATGAACTCTGCACTCCAATTATATTGCAAAAATACCAATCGCATTAATGTGAATAATGGTCTCAGACTCACATCGGCAATGCTTAGAACATTCAAAAGCAATATGCCTTATCGCATCAACGACCACAGATATTCACAATTGTCTTAAAGATGTTGTGCCTTTATATATTCATCAGATCTTTCTCTAATCTTTAAACATTTCATGAAACAAATTTTATGTATGAAGATTGTGCTTATCTCAAAATTGCTGATATAATTCCCCGACGCCACGATGAGATTTCAGGTTCAGAGCTCTGTCCATTGTGATGCCCAGGTACTTAACTTCATCTTTGACTACTAGTTTGTTTAGAATGCTGATATTCTGTGGTGGAATGAAGGTAGGGTTCCTGGTAACGAACATTGCTTCAGTTTTATCATAGTTAACCATCAGATATTCATGTCTTCAAGGCATTTGGTTATTGTTGTGGTGTTAGGTGCTAGTAGGTTGATTGGAGCATACTCCATGATGTCGTCAGCATAGATGTGATAGTGGAGTTTGTGTCGTTTGATGATGTTGCATATGGATTGGATGTAAATATTGAAGAGCATTGATGACAGGGCTGATGACAGGGCTGCCATGTGTGACGGGGAACTGCAATGATTTCTTTTGGGCGCATTTGTTGTGTTCGATCTTTCAGGTATGAGGTGAACCATTTCAGAGTGTTCTTACGTACTCCTATCTGTTGCAGGCACTGCAGTAGTCTGGCGTGGGACACTGTGTCAAAGGCTGCTGAGATGTCTATGAATACTAGCAGGAATCTATTTTTTATATTATCTATACCTCTTATGAGGTTGTCAAAGAGTGAAGTGAGTAGCGTTTCCACACCGTGCTGGGGTTTAAAGCCATGCTGATGGATGTCCAGTGGGGCATTCATGTCAATGTGGTCGTGAAGTTGTTTTTGCACTGTCTTTTCAATGATTTTCGAAAGGAATGGTAAGCTGGAGATGGGGCAGTATGATTTTGGTTCAGATGGGCTAAGATTGTTGCTTTTAAGTATCGGTCGTATAATGGCGTGCTTGAGGGATTGCGACATGTGTCCTTGTTGGAGTGAATCTTTGACGATTTTGTGAATGTGCTGGGAGAGCTGGCTTCTTGTGACTTTTATCCAAGCCACTGGGCAAGGGTCCGACGGTGAGGTTGTTGTGTTGAGCCCATGTATTATGTCCTCTACTTGATGTTTTGATGGTATGCTGAAATCCTCCCAGGTATGATGTTGCTTTTTCAATTCATGTTCATTTGTTTGTAGTGTGATGGAGCATGTCTGGGTAGTGTTTTTCGCTCTCATGTAGTCCGCAAATTCCTGTGGGTCAAGATGGTGGGTACAATGCTGCGTGGTGTCCCTAGTGAGCTTTTGGCCAATGCTAAAGAGTTCTCTTGGTTTGTTGACAGGTTTCATGATTAGGTTGGTGTGGTGCTGCTGTTTGCGCTCATTTATCAGCTTGTTATATTCTGGTGCAGGCAGAGAGACGTGGAGGATTGGGGCAGAACATCAGCTCCCAGACTGCCTGGACTGCTGTAGCCGGTATTTGGCTTCAGCATTTTTCCCTTGTGCCTCAGAAGATCGGGCAGGCGGGCCCTGGGCACCTTCTTTTCGGCGGGGACTTCCACCTTTAAAACAGCTTCCCCTGCAGTGGCTCTTTGTGCAGGCAGAGAGACGTGGAGGATTGGGGCAGAACATCAGCTCCCAGACTGCCTGGACTGCTGTAGCCGGTATTTGGCTTCAGCGTTTTTCCCTTGTGCCTCAGAAGATCGGGCAGGCGGGCCCCGGGCACCTTCTTGTCGGCGGGGACTTCCACCTTTAAAACAGCTTCCCCTGCAGTGGCTCTTTGTGCAGGCAGAGAGACGTGGAGGATTGGGGCAGAACATCAGCTCCCAGACTGCCTGGACTGCTGTAGCCGGTATTTGGCTTCAGTGTTTTTCCCTTGTGCCTCAGAAGATTGGGCAGGCGGGCCCCGGGCATCTTCTTGTCGGCAGGGACCTTGCTATATATTTGGTCTATTGTTCTCACCGTGGAGCGTGTCCGCGGGGTGTGGATCGAAGGAGCGTGGTCAAAGGAGCACGTTTTTCTCCTTTGGCGCTCCTTCGGGGATACTGCGGCTACTCGCCCCGGTCCCTTCTGATTACTGATTTAGTGATGGGGAAGCGGAAGGCTAATAATGTGGACAAGGTCCCTGGAGTTGGCTCTGGAGGGAAACAGACAGGTCTGTTGGACAGGCACTTCGTACCAGTCCCTCTTGCGCAGTCTTCGCCAGACGGAATCTCCCTCAATTCCAGCGGGAGATCTCCGCCTCCATTACCTGCACCTTCGCAGTCTTTTGTCTTATCGGTTAGGTCTCCTGAAGCTGCAAGTATAGCCAAGTTACCTGTAGTGTTACCTATTCCTGTGCAATCGTTAACATTGAATACTGTGTCTGATATTTCTCCAACCCCTATTGATGGTGATGTAACATTGAAAGATATTTGGTCTGCTTTGCTAACTATTGATAAGAAAGTTTCTACTACTTTGAATGCGCTTTGTACCTTTTCACAAGAGGCTGTCTTAACTTTTCAGCAACTTGATGAGAAGGTCAATTCTCTTGATAAATCTGTTCAGCATATGAGTTCTCAGGTTCCTCCCCTTTTGGCTGCACATACTGTTGGTGTTAAAAATTCCCTGGTTTTATACTCTCGGGTGGAGGCTCTTGAGAACTCTTTCCGTGCATGCAATCTCCGGTTTCTCAATTTTCCACACACTTCGTTGTTGGCTCCTGGAATACTTTTAGAAAAGTATTTCAAGGAAGTCCTTAACATTCAAGAGCCGGTCGTTGTTATGCAGGCTTATTATATTCTTGCTAGTTGTAAAAAGGTTAATCCCCGAGAGGGGGAGATGGATGAAATAGTACCGGCTATATCAAATCTAACTGCGTTTCTCGAAGACTCTTCTGATAATATTACTTCACGTTCTACTTTACTAGTTACTTTTGCCTCCACCGAGGTTAAGCAGCGGATTCTTCGAGCCTTTTTTAAGAAGAAGTCTGTTCTATTTTGTGGGCAGGCTCTTAATATCTTTCCCGATGTTTCCCGTGAGACTCAACTTCGGAGGAGGCAATTTCTGGCTCTCAAGCCCAAGGTATTGGCCTTAGGGGCCACTTTCTTTCTCTGTTTCCCATGTAAATGTTTGATAGGTTTTGAGGGGGCCTCTTATGTTTTTATGGATATAACTCATTTAGAGAAATTTGTGAATGACCGCTTACGCGTTGGAGTTGGAAGTAAGTCTGGTGAATAGATGGTAGTTTCTCCAGTAGTGTAGGCTTCGGCCTGGTTTTCTTTGCATTTTTTAAATTTGTTAGTTTGCCTGCACCGTTTGATGTGGACTATATATTGTATTATGTTCCATGCCAATTATGTAATTTGTATTATTTTCCTCTTCTGATTTGGTGTATATTTCACTGTAAATGCTTAATAAATAGCAAAAAAAGAAAAAAAAAAAAAAAAGCTTGTTATATTCATAAGAACATAAGAACATAAGAACATAAGAACATAAGATATGCCATACTGGGTCAGACCAAGGTCCATCAAGCCCAGTATTCTGTTTCCAACAGTGGCCAATCTAGGTCATACGTACCTAGCAGTTTCCCCAAGGGACACAGGTTCCACAATGCTTGTATTGGTTCAAGCATTGATATCCTGGGTCCCTTCTTAATAATGGTTTATGGACCTTTCCTCCAGGAACTTGTCCAAACCTTTTTTAAACCCAGCTACACTAACAGCCTTTACTACATCCTCCGGTAACAAATTCCAGAGTTTGATTACACGTTGAGTGAAAAAATATTTTCTTTTATTAGTCTTAAATAGTTTACCCTGTAGCTTCATTGCATGTCCCCTAGTCTTTCTATATTCTGATAAGGTAAACAATCGATCTACGTTTACCCGTTCCACTCCGTTCATTAATTTATAGACTTCTATCATATCTCCCCTCAGCCGTCTCTTTTCCAGGTTAAAGAGCCCCAACCTTTTTAGCCTTTCTTCATAGGAGTAGCCTTCCATCCCCTTTACCATTTTGGTGGCTCTTCTCTGAACCTTTTCTAAAATTGTTATATCCTTTTTAAGATATGGCGACCAGAATTGCACACAATATTCAAGGTGCGGTCTCACCATGGAACGATATAGAGGCATTATAATATCTTTTGTTTTATTTTCCATTCCTTTCCTTATCATACCTAGCATTCTATTTGCTCTCTTGGCCGCCGCTGCACACTGGGCCGAGGGTTTTAACATGGTATCCACAAGGACGCCTAAATCTTTTTCTTGGGTGGTGGTTCCTAATGTGGAACCTTGCATCGTGTAACCATAGTTTGGGTTGTTCTTCCCTAGGTGCATAACCTTGCACTTCTCCACATTAAATTTCATCTGCCATTTTGATGCCCAGTCTTCCAATTTATCAAGATCCTCTTGCAATTTTCCACAATCCTCCTGGGTTTTAACAACTTTAAATAGTTTTGTGTCATCAGCAAATTTGATAACCTCACTCGTTATTCCACTTTCCAGGTCATTTATGAATATGTCAAAAAGCAGCGGACCCAGCACAGATCCCTGGGGTACACCACTATTCACCTTTCTCCATTAGGAAAATTGGCCAGTAGCTTGGCTCTATATAGAGTCAGGGAATTATGCGATTTGTTCTGCCTCCATTTTCTTTCCAGTCTTCGGAGAGTGCGCTTTGCATCTCTGATATCATTTGAGTACCATGGGGCGTTGAGTCTCCTTCGTGCTTGTGGTTGTATACTCATAGGGGCTGATGTTGCATTAGATATTATGGAGTTCCATTTCTCTATGCTTAGGTCAAGGGTGTCGCATTCTTACTGTAGTTGTGGGATGATTTCATCTATGAATGAGTCTTTATTGAAGGCTCTATATCGCCTGGTTATACTCTCGTCTTCTATGTGTTGGGTGGAGTTATTTAGGGTCAGGGTGAATTCTATCACGTGATGATCTGACCAAGGGACTGGTGTGATTGTTGGTGTTGTGGCCTTGCCCTGTTCCACCAGGTGCATTGGAATAAAGACCATATCCATATTTATTTAAACGTATTTCTAGACCACCTTGATTGCAGGATAAGGCGGTATAGAAATACGTTTACATAAATAAATAAATAAATATACAGTGTTGTGCCATGCTGGTGCGTTGGGGCGTTGATTGGCTGGCTATATTTTAAGAATAAATATAAGAATGTTGCAGCTTCCTTGGTGGGTGTGGAGGTCAGTTTGTAGTCTCCTAGTACAATGAGGGGTTTATGTTTTGTGTTATGTGCACATATTACTTCAAGTACCGTGGAGAGATGTTCAGTTGTGGCACCAGGAGGCCTGTAGGTAAGGGAGATGCTTAAGTACTTGTTAGCTATGGTGATTGTGTTGGATTCAATTGTATTAGTGCTAGAGATTGTTTTAAATTTGTATTCCTTTCTGGCCAGTATTAGCACACCTCCTCCTCTCTTTTGTTCTCTGATGCAATTGAATGCTGAGTAGTCTGTAGGGGTTGCTTGGTTTAATATTATCTGGTCTGAGTCATCTAACCAGGTCTCGGTGATGCAGATTATATCCAGTTTTTTATCGAGGATGAGGTCTAGGATAGTGTTCAATTTGTTCCTGATTGATCTTGCGTTTATTAAAGCACACCTAATTTTAGCTGTTATGATTGGGTTGGTATGTACACTATTTGTGGGATTAGTGGGTGTAGTACGTGTGGCATTATGTGGTTTGTGAATTGTAGGCTTAGTATGCTTGTGTTCTTTAGGGCAGGATGAGCCTATTGTGCATACAGATTGGGTGGTATGTAGGTGGGGCAAGGGGAATTGCTGGTTAGGTCCAATGCCCTGTGAGAAGGTTGCGAATGTTTGGAGGAGTGTGAGGTAAGCAATGAGGTAGTAGGGAGTGGAGTGCATTTTTGTGAATTACTGATCTGGGGTCTGCATGAATTGTGGCACAGTAGAGGTAGGTGTTTGACCCTTCTCTTGTGTCTCTAACTTGCCTGTTTTCTTTGGTCAGTGTCTCCTCCTCCCATGTGGTTCAAGACTGGTAATAGATTCTGTATGCTGTGCAGTATGTTATTATACAAGTAGTGAGGTAGTAAACAAGCAAACAAGCAATGAGGTAGGGTAGCAATGAGGTCAAAAGGCTACGCAGCATATGTTACCCACAAAGTAGTGAGTTATTAGTGGGGCAGCAAAGAGGTTGCATTGGACTATGCAGGCTGAGCAGCATATGTTATCTAAATCTTCTACTTATCACTTTCCTACTAAATTATTTTTTATATTTTTCTTTTTCTCTTGCTCACCAATGTCATTTTTTTCTAAATTCAATTATTAACAAGTGTGGTAAGGTTTGCACTTACTGCACACTAAGTGCAACAATTAACATATGCTAAGTGCAAAGTCTCTGAGATAAATGCATCTGCCCTGCATTTACTGTGTAGGACAGATACTACAGGGCCTGTATTCCATGGTTCAGCAGAAAGCGTGGGTGCACCACCACTACCTGACGAGTCATGGAATGCAGTCTCTCCCCCGTGCCCCAATACAGACACCTCCCTACCCCAGCACTGGCCCCTCTGATCTCAGCACACATAAGTAGTCAAATCGTTAGCCCCTGCTGCAGCATAGCACCAGATGGGGACAGCTCCCACTGAAGTCAGACTACCTGGAAGCAAGTCCCCTGCAAAGCAAGCCCTACCCTGAAGCCAGACCCTCCTGAAGCAAGACCCCCACCCCCCACTGAAGCCAGATCCCTCTCAAGCCAAGACACGCACTGAGCCAAGCCCTCCCTAAGAGCCAACCCTTAAAAGCCAGAGCTACCCTCAAATAGCTGCCCAAAAGACCCCTAATCCCAATACCCCCCCGAGGCTAGTCACGAGGCTGATTTCATTGGTATCTAGTGAATAAAGCAGGAGCAATTTCCCTTTGCTCCTATCCCATTGCCACCCAGGTTCAAAATGGTTGTTTTTAACCCTAGCAGTAATCTCATGGTAGTACTGGTAAGGTCCAAGTTTAGCACTGGTGATGGCTGCAGCTGTACTATCAGCAGTTGTGACAGATATCGTAGTACTTTCCTCTGTGCTAGTTTCCACAAGCCACCATGCCTATTCTCTGCCCATAACCCATCCCATTCCACAATATGCAGTTAGAATGCGAAATACTGTGTGCTATCATGCCAGTGTGGCAACAGTTACCATGGGCATGCACTAACTGCATGCGCTGATTCGTGCGATACCTGCTTAGTGCACTTTAGGAAGCATGCCCCAATGTGTCTTTCAGTCTGTATTTGGTAGAAAAGGACCAAAGGATCTTATTCAATAACGACATTTTTCTGAGGACAGAATAGGGAAAAGTATTTGTGAATAAGGCTCAAAGAATGCTGTTCGCTCCATTTGCGATTATCTATTATTCTTTTATCTTCAATGGTCATTGTTGATGGAGCAACTTCCATTACTCTTATATCTTCACAAATTATGTGGTGCTCTCTGAAGCCATAACAAACAGCATTCTTTTAAAGACTGATTTGAAAGGTTTGGAAAAAAGCTGATGTTTGGCCTGTGAACGCCACATGATTTTTAGAAAGGAAGGGTTTCATTGTTGTCAATAATACATAAATTGTGGTTAATTTTATTGTTGTTGTTAAGTGCCTTCGAGTCCGTGTCGACTCATGGTGACCCTCTGGATAGTTGTTCTAAACTGTATTCGGTTTTCATTCAGGAGGATCATTGTTGACAGAGGGTCCAATTCTGTTTTGGACGTGCCGGCCCTCTGTGCGCCCGGTTGGAACCAGATGCACAGAGTGAGCTGGGATTCTGATCCCACGGGGCACGTCTAGCCCCACAGGATCAGAATCGCATCCAGGCCTGTATGTGCAGGCTGGGACCCCAATTCTGGTCGGCTTGCATGTACAGGCCTTCCCCGGCTAACTCAGTCAGGGTTCCTGAATGGAGCCGAAGCGCCATGGCGTCTGGTTGCCATGGCACCAAGGCACCATTTAGGAGCTGTGATCCCCAGCGACCAGAACAAATGCTTCATTCCCCGCAGCCTGACTTCCAATCTGGCCTCCTAAGTCTAGTGTCGGGCTGCGGGGAATCCCATCTGCCCCCTCCTACCTCTTCTGGTGTCCAGGCCTGCCATCCCACGCCGACTAGGGGAACGTATTCCACCTCAGAGGTGGAATAAGTTCCCCGTACAGTCTACCAGCCCTGGACATACTGGGATGACTTTGGAATGGGTCCTGTATGTCCGGGGCTGCCGACTGCTCACTGCCTGCCCTAACTCCATCCCCATGCCACCCCTTGCCCGCCCCTGTCTAACTTCCCCGTATGACATGCATGGTAGTTAGTTGGGGTGGGAAGAAGGGCCGAATAGCGGGGATGCACGTCCCAATGGACCCATAGCTGCTGTTATTGTATTGATCCATCTCATTGCTGGCCTTTCTCTGTTGGGTTGACTTTCTACCTTGCCAAGAATGATGTCTTTTTCTAATGATCTCTGTCTTCACATGATGTGTCCAAATATGAAAGTTGAAGTCTTATCATCTGAGCTTCTAAAGAAAGCTTAGGTTTGATCTTTTCTAGTACTGACTGGTTTGTTTTTCGGGCAGTCCATAATATACACAGTATTCCTCAGAAGCACCATAATTCAAAGGCATCAATTTTCTTCCTATCTTTTTCACTGTCCAACTTTCGCATCCATATGACATTATTGAAAATACCATGGCTTGAACAAGTCGAATTTTTGTATGGAGAGAGACATCTCTGCTCTTGAAAATCTTATCTAGGTCCTTCATAGCCATTCTGCCAAGAGCAATGCATCTTCAGATTTCCTGACTGCTTGTCCTTTCTTTATTGATTGTTGATCCAAATAGGTTAAAGTTATCCACTGTTTCAATTTCTTTTCCATCAACAATGAACTTACTGATTTTGCCAGTTGTCAGGATCTTTGTCTTCTTTACATTAAGGTGCAAGCCCATTTTAAGACTATGTTCCTTGATCTTGAGAAGCAAATGTTTCAGATCGTCTTCACTTTCAACCAGTAATGTGGTATCATCAGCATAGCGAAGGTTGTTGATGAGCCTTCCACCAATCTTCACACTTTGGCTGTCTTCATACAGTCCTACTTCTCTGATGATTTGTTCTGTATATAAATTAAACAGGTAGGGGGAAAGTATCCAGCCTTGTCATACACCTTTGCTGATTTTAAACTATTCTGTTTCTCCTTGTCCATATAAACTGTTACTTCTTGATCAATGTAAAGATTGTACAAGAGAACGGTCAGGTGTTCTGGTATACCCATGCTTCTTAACATGGCCCAGAGTTTCTCATGGTTTACACAGTCAAAAGCCTTGCTATAGTCGATAAAACACATATAGATAACTTTTTGGTATTCTTGTCTTTTCAAGGATTCATCTCACATCTGTGATGGTGTGTCTCATTCCTCGCCCTTTCCTGAACCCTGCTTGCAGTTCAGGCAGTTCGCGTTCCAAGTATAGTTGCAGTCTCTGTTGAATAATCTTGAGTAGAATCTTGCTGGCATGTGGGATCAGAATAATTGTGCGATAATTTCCACAGTCAGTTGGATCACCTATCTTAAGTATTGGTATAAACAGATCTTTTCCAGTCAGTTGGCCATGATGTTGCTTTCCAAATTTCCTGCCAGAGCCTTTTAAGTACTGTATGTTAACAGCTGTATTTGATTGCTATAATACTTCAGTGGGAATGCCATGAATGCCTGGTGCTTTGTTCTTTGATAATGTTTTCAATGCTGCTTCGACTGCCTCTTTCATCACCAATGGTTCCTGATCATAAGGTACAGGTTGAAATGGCTGTTGGTCCACTTGATCTTTATCATATAATGACTCTGTACATTCTTTCCACTTTCATCTGTTTTTCTCAGCATCATTCAACATGGATCCTTGAGAATCTTGTAACATTCCAATTTGAGGCTGGAATTTTTTCTTTAACTCTCGTAGCCTTAGGAAAGCCAATCTTGTTCTTCCTCTAATAGTTTTTGTATCTATTTCCTTGAATGTGTCATTGTAGTACTTCTCCTTGTCTTGTCTTGCTGCTTGTTGGAAATCTTTGTTGAGTTCTGTGATTGCCTCTCTTTCTCCTCTGGCTTTAGCTTCTCTGCATTTCTGGGCAATTTTCAGAGTTTTCTTCGATCATCCATTTTGGCCATTTTTGCTTTTTCACCTTTTGTAGAGACTTCTCCAACACAATCTTCTTGATGTTATCCCATAATTCTTCTGGAACTCTATCATTTGTATCTAAAGCAGCAAATCAATTTTGCAGGTAGTCTTTAAATTCCAGTGGTGTATTCTCAAGGTCGGCATGGAGGAGTAGCCTAGTGGTTAGAACACTGGCTTGGTAACCAAGCAACCAGGGGTCAGTTCCCACTAGCACTCCTTGTGGACTTGGGCAAGTCACTTAACCCTCCACTGCCTTGGAAGAAAGGCCTGGCAATCTACTTCCAGTGACACTGCCAAGAAAACCCAGGAGCTTCTGGGTCACCAGGAGTCAGGACTGACTTGAAGGTACACATTGCATTCTCAAGGTCATGTTTTGCTACAGTCATAAGTGGTTTGCTTGATTTCAACTTTAGCTTGAGTTTGCATACTAGTAGTTGGTGATCTGTACCACAGTCAACTCTAGGTTTTGTCTTTGTTGATGTTATAGAGCTTTTCCATCGTTGACGTCCACAGATGTAGTCAATTTGATTTTTGTAAATCCATTGGGTGAGGTCCATGTGTACCGTCACCACTTGTATTGCTGGAAGAAGGAGTTTGAGATAATAGATCATTGGTCTTGCAGAGTTCTCTCAGTCTTTCTCCAGCTTCATTTCTGTTGCCAAGCCAATATTTTCCAACCACTCTGCCTTCTTCATTGCCAGCTTTTGCGTTCAAGTCACCCAAGACTATCAGGATATCCTGTTTGCATGGTCTGTCAATTTCAGCTTGTACTTGTTCATAGAACTTATCAATTTCATCCTCTTCTGCAGCTGTTGTTGGGCCATGTATTTGAATTATAGTTGTGTTGTTGGGCATTCTTCATAGATGAATAGAAATTAAGCATTCCCTGATTGCATTGCATTTCATTACAGTTCTTGCAAATTTCTTCTTAATTATAAATGCAGCACCATTTATTCTTTGGCTTTCATTTCCAGCATAGTAGACCATATGATCATCAGATGCAAAGTGCCTGATGCCAGTTGATTTCAGTTCGCTGACACCCAACAGATCAAGTTGTACATGTTCCATTTCATTCTTGACCACCTCCAACTTCCATTGGTTTATGCTTCGTACGTTCCATGTCCCAATATGTAAGACATCTTTGCAGCTTCTGATTCTCATTTCATGTGCAGCTACATCAGCAGTCAGACTTTCCGAGGGCTATGATCCAACTGTATCATAAATGCTGGCTGTAAAGTCTTCAACTCCTCCCCAGTAGCCAGCAGAGTGTCTTTCGACCGGGGGGGGGGGGGGGGGTGTCTCATCTTCCAGCACTATAGTGCAATTTGTTTTGTTGTGACTATGCATTGGGTTTTCATGGCAAGATACAGAAGTAGATTGCCAGGCCTTTCTTCTGCACAGAAATGTGATCCTCCACCGCCAACACCATCTCATGCTGCTGCTGCCCAAATGGGTGTTTTATCTTGGTCTAGCACCTGTCCATCTTCGGAGACCCTGCCAGTAGTTAAGCTACCGTTAGCTTAGTCCTCAGCATCACTGATGCTAATTTTATAAGATGAAAATAGCAAAAAAGTCCTATCACCCTTCTACATCTAAAAAATAATAACAAAACAAGGGGAACAAGCCACTATCCAAACTCTTTTAGAAAAGAGCTCTAAGAGACTTCAAATCATGAACAGCTAGGACACACTATTTTGCAGATCCTTTCATTCCTGGCTATTCATGATTTGATGTCTCCTAGAGGTTTTTTTCTAAAAGTGTTTGGATAGTTGCTTGCTCCCCTTGTTTTTGCTCTAATGTTATAAGATGTCGCCTAGATATATGCGCAAACAACATCCGCAGATCTAGGTGTTTTAGTCATATACGCGTATAAGTGGCCATGTACGCATGTAAATGATGTAGTCGGTATTCAGTAAATACACACACACATTTGATTGCATGTACTTTCACTGTGGGCATGCATAGTTTCAGAGTTGGGCAGAGTGTAGGTGGTATGCAAAGTTAGATGCATAATTGCATAATTTCCACACGTTCTTTATAAATTTAGGCACAGGCATCTACACCAGCCCTGGAGTCAGTCACATACTTTCCAGGTGGCCTGTTGCATGGTTTTTTCCGTGTGAAACACGACTTAAAATAGCACCAGCTGTACAGTCAAAGTAAACATATTATTTTGACACACCTTACTTAATGCTAAATGAAGAGGGGGCATTTTCAAAGCCATTTAGGTGGTTTGCAGACCTGCAAAGCACTTAAATAGTGCTAAGCAGGATATTCAGCTGAATATCTGCAGGTTCTCCAGCCAAGCGCCCCGATGCATTCCGGGAGCTGAGTGGAGGCAACACCTGGGGATATTCAGGCACTAGCCGGTTATCCCACAGCGGCGAAAGTTAAGTTCTTTACAGGCTGTCCTAACTTTCACTGCTATAGCTACCCGGGAGTGGCAGAATATTGCCGCTGCCCATTTAGCGGTAGCGCTGTCTGGCCAACCAAGATATTCAATGTCAGTGGCCGGTTTGAAGTGTAGCTGTGGCAGCTAGCTGCTGTAGATGTGCTAGCCGCTATCACTGATCATTCCCACCAGAATGTATACAAATGAATTTTGAAATTCCCAAAGGGTAAGCAAAATTTCTGTTTTTTCATTCTTAATGCAATTTCGTTTTTATGGGGTTTTTTTGTAGAACAAAATGCTTCCTTTAAACTGTAATAATAAAAAACCCTGTCGGAGAAGAAAGGGATGTGTTCTTTCCCTTTAAACTGTTGTCATATCTTTAAACAGAATGGTGCACATGTTTTGCATGTAGTTTTTTGTTTCCTAGTGGAGGTCAAAAATAATCATGCTGCTGTCAGAAGTACAGGTGTCAAACAAAGAGGCCAATTCAAATATGTGTGTCCTCGGGCCGTCCGGACGTCCAGACATCCGGATGGCCAGGAGATGCACCAAATTCTGCTCCCGTGGAGGTTAGACATCCCTGTGGGAGCAGAATCACATCACAGTGGCTGGACATCCGGGAGGGGCCCCGATTCAGGCATCCCCAACATCCAGCCACTTCCCTGGCTAGCTCATTCAGGTTCCTGAATTAAGTCGCATTCCCCGAACTCCAAATCTCCTGTGCCCTCTCACCTCTTCAATGGCACCGGGCTCCACAATCTACTGATGTCCAAGTGGACTTATTCCACCTCCGAGATGTGGCTGACCCCGGACATACAGGGCTGACTTCCAAATCGGCCCTGTACATTGGGGTCACTTGCCCACTCACTCCTCCCTGGGCCCACCCCTCCCGCCCTCAAACAGAGCTCCCCACACAAGTCAGCTATATATGTAGGGAGCTCTGTGGCCGCCAATGTGATCCGGACGTTTAGAGGTTTGGACATCCGGATCGGACATCCAGACCCGCTAAACTAGGATCAGAATCTACCCCAAATAGATTAATTTTAGAACAGGATGCCTATTTTAAATGTCTAAAAAGGTGCCCCTTTTAATCTTATTAATAAAGGGAGCACAGGCACCGATGTGCTTTCATAAAATAAACTCCCAGATTCAGCCTTAATCGTGCATCATTGCCAATGCACAAATTTATATCTGCTCCAAAAATGGTTTAAATATGTGCATGCAATCTACCCACGTACACATGTGTTTTATAAAATATGTATGTAGGCTGCAATCCACTTCTGTTCTGTCCAAACTATATCCCTGGAATGCTTATGTGCAGATCATATAAAAGGAGGCACACTTTGGGGCATGTTTACTAAGGCCTGTGCCACCTCTGTGCATGTGGGTTGTCTTCCTAGCATGGGAGGTCAGCGATAACTTCAGGGGGCATATGCTTCTGTCCTCCTGCATTTAGCATGTGCCCAAAATGCAGCATTGTGCAAGGCAGCACATAGTTGCACTTAATGCCAGCCAAAGAGGTTGCATTAAATGCACCCACGCTAAGGGCTGCAAGTGTAGTTAGCATGGGCCACTAACCCCCCCCCCCACCCCCACGCTAGCTGTGATATGCCAACAATGCCTGTGTTCCACCTCTGCTCTGCCCGTTCCCCTCCCCAAGGCATGCTACCAGTGCAGTGTGGGATTTTTGCTGCTAGGGTCTATGCTACTTTTTAGCATCTCATCCAAACCCTGTGCTAAAATCCGTGCTATTGTGTTCTGAGGTTCTCCAAATCTTTTGCCTCTTGGAGTTTGTCTGTGACCATTGCCCTTGCAGTCTCATCTGAAATTCTCACAGTTCCACTTGAGTAGATGCTAAGTAATGTTCAACTTCTAGTGCTCCTAGTATGGAGAAGGAGAAGATGAGCTCAGATGGGAAACTACATCAGCCACCCTCTGGAGGGAGTTTGGAATTCAGGATGTAGAGCAGTGAGGGAGGTGGCAGTGAGCAGGGGGGTTTTGAGGAGCAGATTAGTCAAGTAGCTGATAGGGAGTGGAGCAGGGATATGGTGACTGGAACAGGGCAGGTCAAGAGGTAGGATTTGGACAAGCCAGGGAAGTGACTGCGCAGAGTGGCTACGGAGGGCAGATTTTTTTACCCTTTGTAGTAGTATGTTCTTGCCAGTCCTATAGTAGAGAAACATATTTTGCTACTTGGAAGTTTTACATCATTTTGATCTGTTATGGCCAATACAGAGACTTTAAAATTAACTAGCCTGGATTTAAGCATATAGACAACTGCCTAAAATACCAAATTTTGAAGGAAACAAATATGTGGCCAAAATGAAGAATATCCATGGACTGGCACATATTCAAAAGGGCACTGCTGTGCAGGGCCAGTGGTAGACACTCTGGGGCCCATGGCAGAAATTAAGGATGGACCCCCCTATCTGATCTCCGTACCTGATACTACTACCACACAATACAACATAAAATGACTTTTATTCTGGAAAAAGACAATTTAGAACATATGTCTTCAACATTATGAAGCATCAAAATGTGAACAAAATCACTTAGGTGTAAAATGGGCAGGTCACTTGGCCTTAAGTTGCAATAGGTACAAACTCAGATTTCGGGCCCTCCTTGTGTGCCTGAATATAAATCACGTTGAATTACCAATGAAAAGGCGCAACCTAAATTTACATGAATACTTTTAATTTTATTTGTGTACCTCTTTTCTAACTGCAAAAGGTGAGAGAGGGAGATACGATACAGACACTTAAATACCTCCATTGTATAAATGCACTGGAGTCGAGCCTCTTTCAATTGAAAGGAAGTTCTGGAATGAGGGGTGATAGGATGAAGGCGAAAGGGCATAAACTCAGGAATAATCTAAGGAAATAGTTTTTTATGCAAAGAATGGTAGATGCATGGAATGGGCTTCCACAGAGATGGTGGAGACAAGGATCGTTATTGAATTCAAGAACTCATCAGATGAGCACAGATGATCTTTAAGAGAGAGGAAGGATTGTAGAGCTTAATAGCTGGCCTGGACAGGCAGACTGGATAGGCCATTTGGTCCTTATCTGCTATCATTTTCTATGTTTCTATGTAAATCTGCTACCTGTTAGCTTCAAGGCATTCCTCCACTCTTGCCCCAACTTAGCCATTTACCCTCCTTTTCTCAGTCTCTCCCTTCTGGTCCTCATCATGATACAGTGACTAGCTCTCTGTGCCACTATCCCCCCTCCTAGTCCCCATCCCAACACAGGCACTCACTCTCATTACACTGACCCTCCCTCCTGGTTTCCATCATTATGCAGCCACGCCTTCTTTGCCACTGTCCTTCCCTCTTGGTCCCATCGCAACACAGTCACTCATTCTCATTGAGCTGTCCCTCCTTCTTGGTCCACATCATGATACAGCTGCTAGCTCTCTTTGCCACTGTCTGTCCCTCCCTCCCAGATCCCATCATGACAGAGCCATTGGCCATTTTAGTTATTTATAAATTGCCTTCTTCTTTTTTAAATGTACACTTTATTAAATTTTCTAATTTTTACACAAATCAATCAAAAACAAGAAATATTTAAAACTCAATATACAAACAAAAAAAAAATTCCAATCACAGCCCATATCAACAATTAAGGAAAATGAAAAAAGGAACTCACCAAATAGAAACATTTCAGCACACTAAAACCCACTCAAAAGTCCTTTTACCTTCTTTAATAAAGAGGTGCAAAATTCTAAGTTCAGCTCTGCAGAGGCAGGCAGTAAGGTTTCTCTTCCTTCCTTTTTGTCCTGATAGAGCCAAAGGGAAAGAATCTGAGCAGCAGAGCAGGTTCCTCTTGCACACCACACAGAGTCCATGTGGTCCCGAGCGTAGTAATATCTTCTTCCTGGAGCCTCAGAGGGTGGAGCCACTGGTGAGCAGGGAAGGTGGAGGCAGCGGCAGCAGTCTGGCATGATCATGATTCTTTGCAGCCAGTTTTTTTTATTTTTTGTACAGGCCGATCTGCCTACCCAGTAGGGTCTGCATGAGTTGGGTTTCAATGACAGCTGTGGCACAACGTTACCATTTAAATCACTAAGCCAGCGGCAGCAGCAGATGACAGAGGCAATCACGGCAGACAGTCGGGGAGTCCCTTATAGCTGCGGGGCCCAGAATAATGTCCCTCTTTGCCCCCCCCCCTTCCCCTAACGTCAGCTGTAGCACTATGGCTCCCCTCTGCACTCTATGATCTCTGGAGGAACATAAGAACATAAGATATGCCATACTGGGTCAGACCAAGGTCCATCAAGCCCAGTATTCTGTTTCCAACAGTGGCCAATCTAGGTCATACGTACCTAGCAGTTTCCCCAAGGGACACAGGTTCCACAATGCTTGTATTGGTTCAAGCATTGATATCCTGGGTCCCTTCTTAAATAAGAACATAAGATATGCCATACAACTTATCCCAATCTTCAGTCTTGCTTATGGGTTCAAAAATCTTCAATTCAGTGCTCAGAATGGAATTATTATGAATACCAGAATTGCCAAGTTACCCAGTTCCAGGAGTGAGATTTTCTGCCAGTCCTGGATTTCTGACAATCTCATCCTGATGCATTATGAGATCTGCAGTACTGATTTCATTGAATAAAATCATTGACTGCAAATACCTTACTGCATTGCTCTGCAACTTTAAAACTAGTACTGGCAAAAAATGTTACTCCTGGAAATGGATAACTTGACAACTCTGGGATACACGTGTCTTCTACAAGAAGAAGGAGAATGCTCTCCTTGCCCTCTTCCTTAAGGGGGTTATTCTGAGCCATGATTAGCTGGGATGGACGGCCCAATGGGACGTCCATCCCGTTATTTATGGCTTTACCTGTCCCCGAATAACTTCCCCACCAGTTGTGCAGGGAAGTTAGATGGGGGCAGGGAATGGGCGGCATGATGGCAGAGAGTGGATGGGCAGTGGGCAGTCGCCAGCCCCGGATGTACAGGGCCGATTCGCATGTCAGCCCTGTATGTCCGGACTGACGAAATGTTCGGGGAAGTTATTCCACCTCTGAGGTGGAATGACTTCCCTGGACTTTTGTTTTTTCTGCTGCCAGGGCGTGGATGGGGCAGGGGGGGGGCAGGGTTTATTCCCTTTAGCTTGACCCTGGCTTTAGGAGGGTCACGCTGCGAGAAATAAACTCTTTTTTTGGTGGCCGGCATTGCGGCTTTTAAATGGAGCTGCGGTGCCATGGCAACATAATACCATGGCGCCGCGGTTCCATTTAAATGTCCTGACTGAGTTAGTCGGGTGCAGTCCTACACGTGCAGGCTGGACAGAATCGCTGCCCCGGCATGCACATGCAGGACTGTTCACAATTCTGATCCAACGGGGCTAGCCGTGCCCTGCGGAATCAGAATCACGATCCCTTCTGTGTGTCTGGTTCAGATCGGACACACAGAGTTGATGTACGTCTGGGACAGAATTGGGTCCTAAATGTCTCATTGCAATCTATAGTTTCAGAAATACTTACGTTTTAAAATAAAGGTGGGGTCTTACTTGCTGGATTTCATCCCCATTTATTTCATCAGAGTTTACTTGGTATTCCCCACCACCACTCCCTCCCCTCCAGAACTTTAAAGGACACTTGAATCACAGTTTAGATCATGATTATGAGGTTTGTGAGAGGAACTGACAGCATCCATTTGCTCTACAACCTTTAGCAAAGTACAACAAACCACCACAATAAAGGTGTTTGGCAAAAACAAGGCCCCAGCTCTATTCCATCAACCACAAATTATTCAACTCGGTAACATTTCAACCGTACTTGAATCTCAGACAATTGCCAATAGACTGGGCCAGATGGTGGTGTCTTAGTTCAGTTCATACCCACATCAGTTATAAGAACATAAGAACATAAGATATGCCATACTGGGTCAGACCAAGGTCCATCAAGCCCAGTATTCTGTTTCCAACAGTGGCCAATCTAGGTCATATGTACCTAGCAGTTTCCCCAAGAGACACAAGGTCCACAATGCTTGTACTGGATCAAGCATTGATATCTTCGGTCACTTCTTAATAATGGTTTATGGATCTTTCCTCCAGGAACTTGTCCAAACCTTTTTTAAACCCAGCTACACTAACAGCCTTTACTACATCCTCCGGTAACAAATTCCAGAGTTTGATTACACGTTGAGTGAAAAAATATTTTCTTTTATTAGTCTTAAATAGTTTACCCTGTAGCTTCATTGCATGTCCCCTAGTCTTTCTATATTCTGATAAGGTAAACAATCGATCTACGTTTACCCGTTCCACTCCGTTCATTAATTTATAGACTTCTATCATATCTCCCCTCAGCCGTCTCTTTTCTAGGTTAAAGAGCCCTAACCTTTTTAGCCTCTCTTCATAGGAGTATCCTTCCATCCCCTTTACCATTTTGGTGGCTCTTCTCTGTACCTTTTCTAAAATCGCTATATCCTTTTTATGATACAGCGACCAGAATTGCACACAATATTCAAGGTGCGGTCTCACCATGGAACGATATAGAGGCATTATAATATCTTTTGTTTTATTTTCCATTCCTTTTCTTATCATACCTAGCATTCTATTTGCTCTCTTGGCCGCCGTTGCACACTGGGCCGAGGGTTTTAACATGGTATTCACAATGACACCTAAATCTTTTCCTGGGTGGTGGTTCCTAATGTGGAACCTTGCATTGTGTAACCAGAGTTTGGGTTGTTCTTCCCTAGGTGCATAACCTTGCACTTGTCCACATTAAATTTCATCTGCCATTTTGATGCCCAGTCTTCCAATTTATCAAGATCCTCTTGCAATTTTTCACAATCCTCTTGGGTTTTAACAACTTTAAATAGTTTTGTGTCATCTGCAAATTTGATAACCTCACTCGTTATTCCACTTTCCAGGTCATTTATGAATATGTCAAAAAGCAGCGGACCCAGCACAGATCCCTGGTGTACACCACTATTCACCTTTCTCCATTGGGAAAATTGGCCATTTAGCCCTACCCTCTGCTTTCTATCTTTTAACCAGTTCCTGGTCCACAATAGTACACTGCCTCCTATCCCATGACTCTTTAGTTTTGCCAAAAGTCTCTGATGAGGGACCTTGTCAAAGGCTTTCTGAAAGTCCAGATACACAATATCAACCGACTCACCTTTGTCCACCTGTTTATTCACTCCTTCAAAAAAACATAACAGATTAGTAAGACAAGATCTTCCTTGTCTAAAGCCATGTTGGCTGTCTCCCATTAGGTTGTGACTATTGTCATGATGCGGGCACTGATAAAGTTGGTTTAAAGAAAAGAAATACTGTTTCTTTTGAGGAACTAGGGGTGCAATTACCCCCAGGCACAGTTAGAGGGAGCAGGAACAGACATTCGGGAGTTAATGAGCCTAGGAACTCTGATGACTGGCAGCTGGAAGGGAATCAGGAAGTCATCCAAAACAGTTTGCTTTATAAGTCAGAGCAGAATGCTTCTAACAGAGTGAGAAGGAAGGCTGAGAGCCAAAGAGGGAAGGCTGAGAGCCAAACAGAGAAGGCTGAGAGCCAAGAGGACAAGCCTGGGAGCTACCGAGGAGATAAGCCTGAGGTCTGTGAAGGAAGCAAGGCTGGGAGCCATCAAGAAAGGACTGAGAAGAACTTGAGGAGAAACAGACTTCACAAGGTGGGAAGCCAGAAGGCCCAAACTGACCCTGTTGCACAAGGGGAGTTTGGTAGAGCTTGCCCTAAGGTGAGAGTGTCTGCCACGCCTAGTTCTTATACTCTGCCTGGATATAGAACAGAGAGACGGAAGCCAAGAACCAGGGAGAAGGATTCTGAGAAGAGCTTACTATCTCTGGAGGATTATAGCCAAGTTTTACCAGGTCAGAGAGAAAAGCACTTTTATAATCAACAGGAGTTTTTACCCAGAGTGAGAGGAGAATCCAGGATAAGTTTTTCTCCACTGCCTAGAAGCACAGCTGTGTCCCACGCTGGCAGGCAGAAGTTCAGTTACCAAGGGAGAGGGGCTGGAAGAGAAAACACTGTGGATTTCAACTCAGCTAAACCAAGGTATGAGACATTAAACAATGACTGTAATTATTGTGCGCCTAAAGGCTCTGCTAAAACAAGTGTTCCTTCTGTGAAAAAAAAGAAACCAGATTGGTTTAGTAAAATACCAGCACCCTTGAGAATCCCTGGCTATGGGAAGCCAGACTCCCGAGTTTTAAATTACAAGGCCGAGATAGACAGGGACAGTGAATACTCCTCAACTGAGTACAGTGAAGGAGAGTCCATGGAAATAGGTTATCCAAACACTGTTCCCTCACCTATGCCAGATCTCATGGAATGTGATTGGTGCACTGCCTCAGCTCCAGACTCTGTATGTTCCATATAACACAGAAGAATGAATGAAATGTAAATAATGTTTCTTGCACTGAATTCTACTATTTGAAAGCCTGCCTTAACTGTGAAGCAACAGTTAAGCACTCATTATAAATACTGGTACCTTTTGACACAAAGGACTTTCTATTTTCTTGATTTTACCTCTTATGTTGGACCTTTGCATTAACCAGGGAATAAAAGCCTTTATTTCCCTCCACCTGGTCTCTTTAATCAATAACGTCGTGATATAATGGCGTAATCTTTATTGTCCGGGGAACTCCCGTGACACTATCTACATGCTGAGTAATTTTATTCTTTATGATGGTTTCTACCATTTTTCCCGGTACTGACGTCAGGCTCACCGGTCTGTAGTTTCCCGGATCACCCCTGGAACCCTTTTTAAAAATTGGTGTTACATTGGCGATCCTCCAGTCTTCAGGTATTAGAGATGATTTTAATGATAGTTCACAGATTACTGATAGCAGGTCTGCAATCTCATATTTCAGTTCTTTCAACACCCTTGGATGTATACCATCCAGCCCAGGTGATTTGCTACTCTTCAGTTTATCTAATAGTTGTAAGACATCTTCCCGATGTATCGATATTTCTTTCAATTCTTCCGCACCTTTAAAAACCACTTCAGTCATGGGTAACATCCCTACATCTTCCTCAGTAAAGACCGAAGCAAAGAATTCATTCAGTATCTCCGCTATCGCCTTGTCGCCTCTTAGTGCTCCTTTAACCCCTTTATCATCTAATGGACCAACTGACTCTCTCACAGGTTTTTTGCTATGAATGTACTTGAAAAGGTCTTTATTTCGTGTTTTTGCTTCCGCAGCAAGCTTCTTCTCAAATTCTCTCTTTGCCTGCCTTATCAATGCCTTGCATTTGACTTGCCAGTGCTTGTGCTGTTTCCAGGTTTCGTCGTTTGGCTCTTCTTTCCATTTCCTGAAATATGCTTTTTTGGCAACAACAGCCTCTCTGACCTCACCTTTAAACCATGCTGGCAGTTTTTTGGACTTCCGTCCACTTTTCTTAAAGCGTGGAATACAGCTGGTCTGGGCTTCCAAGATAGTATTTTTCAACAACACCCAAGCTTGATGTACGTCTTTAACCTTCACAACTGCTCCTTTTAGTTTTTTCTTAACTGTTTTCCTCATCTTATCATAGTCTCCCTTTCGAAAGTTAAAAGGTAGTACTGTGGATTTCCTTACTATCCCTCCTCCACTAATTAAATCAAAGGCGATCATGCTATGATCACTATTGCCAAGTGGCCCCAACACCCTTATCTCTTGCACTAGATCTGATGTTCCACTAAGGACTAGGTCTAATATGGCTTCCCCTCTGGTCGGTTCATGAACCAGCTGCTCCAAGAAGCAATCATTTATTTCATCTAGGAACTTTATCTCCCTAGCATGTCCTGACGTGACACTGACCCAGTCGATACCGGGGTAATTGAAATCACCCATTATTATTACTGCGCTGTAACTTTTGTTAGCTTCCTTGATTTCTTGGAGCATTTCATCATCCATTTGGTCATTCTGGCCAGGTGCTCGATAGTACACCCCCACTGCCATCGCCTTCCCCCTTTTATATGGAATTTCAATCCATATAGATTCTACAGCAGATTTTGTTTCCTGCAAAACTTTAATCCTTTCTGAGTCAATGCCCTCTCTAACATAGAGCGCAACCCCTCCACCAATTTGATCAGCTCTGTCATTACGATATAGTTTATACCCAGATATCACAGTGTCCCACTGGTTGTCCTCCTTCCACCATGTCTCTGATATTCCAATCATATCTAACCTTTCATTTAGCGCTATATATTCTAACTCTCCCATGTTATTCTTTAGACTTCTAGCATTTGCATACAAGCATTTTAGAGAATGTATTTTATTCATGTTAATTTGGCTATTGTTAGACATGGGTAAATTGGGATCTTTAAGCTCTGTCTGCTCCATACTTGAGGGCATTTGGGCTACTTTACTCTTTTGTGGAACCTCTCTGCTTTTGGTAGTATCCTTCAAGGATACATTCTTCCGAACCATCCGCTCTTGGGCGACTGTCGGTTTTCCCCTAATATCTAGTTTAAAAGCTGCTCTATCTCCTTTTTAGAGGTTAATGCCAGCAGCCTGGTTCCATCCCGGTTAAGGTGAAGCCCATCCCTTTGGAAGAGCCCCTCCTTTCCCCAGAATGTTCCCCAGTTCTTAACAAATCCAAAACTCTCATCTCTGCACAATTGTCTCATCCACGCATTGAGACTCCGGAGCTCTGCCTGCCTTTTGGGTCCTGCGCATGGAACAGGAAGCATTTCGGAGAATGCTACCCTGGAAGTTATGGATTTCAACTTCCTACCTAAAAGCCTAAATTTTGCCTCCAGAACCTCCCTACCACATTTTCCTGTGTCATTGGTACCGACATGTACCAAGACAGCAGACTCCTCCCCAGCACTATCTAAGACCTTATCTAGGTGGCGCGTGAGGTCCGCTACCTTCGCACCAGGCAGGCATGTTACCAGGCGATCCTCACGTCCACCAGCCACCCAGCTATCTACATGCCTAATGATAGAATCACCAACTATAACGGCTGTCCTAACCATTCCCTCATGGGCACCTGGCCCTGGAGAAACTTCCTCGGTGCGAGAGGGTTTTACATCACCTGGAGGACAGGTCCTAGTTACAGGATCACTTCCTGCCACACCAGGGTGATGCTCTCCTGTCACGTGACCTCTCTCCTCCATGGCAACAGGGATGCTGCCAGACTGGAGGTGGGACTTCAGGACTATATCCCTGTAGGTCTCGTCTATGTACCTCTCTGTCTGTCTTATGTTTTCCAAGTCTGCTACTTTAGTCTCTAGAGAACGGCTGTCTGCATCTTAGTTTTAAGTTTGTGTCTAGATCTTTAAGTTCTTACTTACTAGGGGTTGCTATGGGTATTTATACCAATAAAACTGTACCTAATACGTTTAATATACCTTGTTCACCTGAAGCTTAATTAAGCTCAGGTCCTTAGTGTATGACTGATTTGGGTAATAAGCTTCACCTGAAAGCACCTCCTGTCTTTTAAGATGTGTAAGTACCTATAATGCTATGATTATCCCAGGGGAGGGTGGGTGTGGGGAGGGAGGGAGGGAAATAACACTTATTAAAAGAGGGCTGCTACACAGTACCCTGTCTTGTGCTGTTGAGGTAAGTTAAATTATGATTTGATTTAAATTATAGCTCTTAGCTGCTGCTACGCTCTAACTTCTTATGAAATTTAAACTACAAGCTCTCTGCTGGGTACTAAATTTAACCAGAAAGCTCTCTTCTGTGTGTTAAATTTAAACTAAAAGTACTTTGCTGTTACTTGGCCCTGAGTGACTATTAAATTTAAACTTCAAGCTCTCTGCTGGGTATGAAATGTAACCAGAAAGCTCTCCTCTGTGTTTTAAATTCAAACTTTAATTGCTGCTACTAGGCCCTAACTGATCCAACAAAAAACAGTGGGTTCACAGATTAAGTAGCTTTAATACAAAGAATTCTTTTTAGAAAATTACCAGAAGTATATACTTACAGTTGCAGATTTCTCTCCAGAATTAACAGTACCCCTTTCTAGTCCTTCAAGTATTCTAGTAGTCAAGTATTCTCAACATCTCTCCGCTAGCATGCAGTGGCACCAGGATGAAGCCTACTTCTAGAATGTGGCAGCCTTCGTTTGGACTCGTGCCGCCCATGGTGGTGATGCCCATATTGCAGGAGGCTGCTGTCCTCCCCTACCCAGAGACGGCCCAAGGGGGGTGTGGGACCATGTGCGTAGACTCGGTGCGGGGCCTCATTTGCATAAGGGACATCATTTGCATAAATATTTGCATAATGTTATCATACACTAACTTTTAGTAAACATGCCTCTTAATGAGTGTATGGATAAAGAAAGACTAAAATATTTCTACATTACTATAATCCAGTGCCAACTGCCAAGCAGATTAGGAACTACTACAAACACTGCCCATTTAGAACCCATAGTAAACCCGTCATATCCTAACAGCACTACCAGGACTCACAAAGCACCATACCCTACCTATCAAAAGGAAACACTGCAAATGTTAAACCAATACATTTCAGAGAATAACAATACATGACCTACTGGGGAAAGAGAACAAGTGGCAATGTCAAATAGGAATTACATAAACAGAATACCTCAGCTCAGTTACACATGCAGAACATAGACAGGAATCACAATTTAGAAACAGGAAGACAATAATTAAACTGGGAACCCCAAAAGCCAAACTTGGAATGTACAACAACACTGTAGAAATAAAACTATAAATTAATTTCCTCTTGTACTAAACAAAGCGCAGACGTTAATGATGCACATTTCCCAGAGCTGACATATTCCAGTTAATAAATTCAAAATAAGGAGATATTTTTCTACCTTTTGTGCATTTTTTTCAGTTGCAATTGCTCCAGCCAGTTTCTTCTGGTTTCTTCGTGTCTTCTGCTAACTCTCCATCGTCCTCTGTCCATTTGTCCTTTCTTCTCTCTTCTAGTCTTTTTCCATTCTCACTCTACATCTGCTTTAACATACTAATCATTCTCATTTTGCTCTTTCCTCATTCCTATTTCATCCACTCAAATTTTACCCCTCCATCCTCAAACCCCACTTTCTCTCCCAATATCTGGCCAATTCTAGATTTTTCTTCCCTCCCACACAAAATATTTTTTCCCTCTCCATTTCACTCTCCCAGCTCCATCCCATTCTAATCCTCCCCCAACATCAGCTCCCTTCTAGTTCCAGCCCCACCCAGCATCCGCTCCCTTCTAGCCTCCCATAAGCCCATTTCCAGTCCTAGCCCCCATAAGCCCATTTCCAATCCTATCCTAGCCCCACCATCAGCCCATTTCCAGTCCTAGCTCCCCCATCCATTTCCACTCCTATCTGAGTCCCTCCATCAGCTCATTTCCAATCCCAGCCCCCATCAGCCCATTTCTAGTCCTTTCCTAGCCCCACCATCAGCCCATGTCAAATCCTAGCTCCCCTCCACTCAGCCCATTTCCAATCCAAGCCCCCCATGAGCCTACTTCCAGTTCTAGCCCCTCCATGAGTCCATTTCAATCCAAGCCCCCACCACAGCCCATTTCCATTCTTAGCACTCCCGAACAGCCCATTTCCAGTCCTATCCTAGTCCCTCCATCAGTCCATTTCCTGTCCTAGCCCCCCCCACTCAGCCCATTTCCAGTCCTAGCTCCCTCCCCTCACGGCCCATTTCCATTGCAAGCCCTCCTCCCCATCAGCTATTTGCAGTTCAAGCCCCCCTTCCACTCAGCCCATTTCTATTCCAAGCCCCGTCCCCATCAGCTATTTGCAGTTCAAGCCCTCCTTCCACTCAGACCATTTCCAGTCCTAGCAACCCCCCCAGCCCATTACCAGTCTTAAGCCCCCATAACCCATTACCAGTCCTAAGCCCCCCATCAGCCCACTTCCAGTCCTAACCCCCCATAACCCATTTCCAGTCTTAGCCCCCCACAGCCCATTACCAGTCCTAACCTCCCAACAGCCCATTTCCAGTCCTAGCCCCCCCCCATAGCCCATTACTAGTCCTAACCCCCCCATCAGCCCATTTCCACTCCTAGCCCCCCATAGCCCATTACCAGTCCTCACACTCCCCTCAGCCCATTTCCAGTCCTAGCTCCCCATAGCCCATTACCAGTCCTAACACCCCATCAGCCCATTTCCAGTCTTAGCCCCCCATAGCCCATTATGTCCTAACCCCCATCAGTCTATTTCCAGTCCTAGCCCCCCATGTCCATTTCCAGTCTTAGCCCCCCCATCAGCCCATTACGTCTTAACTCCCCATAAGCCCATTTCCAATCTGAGCCCCCCCCCTTAGCCCATTACCAGTCTTAACCCCCATCAGCCCATTTCCAGTCCTAGCCTCCCCATAACCCATTACTAGTCCTAACCCCCCCATCAGCCCACTTCCAGTCTTAGCCCCCCCAGAGCCCATTACTAGTCCTAACCCCCCATCAGCCCACTTCCAGTCTTAGCCCCCCATAGCCCATTACCAGTCCTAACCCCCCATCAGCCCACTTCCAGTCTTAGCCCCCCATAGCCCATTACCAGTCCTAACCCCCCTCCCCCCATCAGCCCAGGTAGATTTAAAAAAAAAACAAACCGGCTGCAGCAGAGCCTCCCTGCAGCATCAGCTCCCGAGTCCCAAAGTGCAGGCTTTCGGAGCCACGAGAGTTTCCTTTTCTTGCGGCTCTGTTAATCCCGCTTAACAGAGCCACGAGAGGTCAGAGAAGTTCTCCCTTCGCGGCTCTGAAAGCCCATGCTTTGGAACTCGGGAGCTGATGCTGCAGGGAGGCTCTGCTGGGCAGGGGGGCCCCGCGGCGGGACACTTGATTCTGCCACTACCACGGCGGCAGTGGCAGGAGCAGCCTGTTTTTTTTTTAAATCTACTTGGGCTGATGTAGAATGTTTTTTGCACGGGGCCCCCTGAAGCGTGGGGTCCTGTGCAAAACACATTCTTGCTCAATGGACGGGCCGGCCTTGCCCCTACCTCTCTCCCCAGGGATGAAGCAACAGTGGGGGAGGTCTCCATCCTTCCCTTACCACTCCAGCTGTGACAGTCCCAAAATTCTCCTCCTTCCTCTCCTCCCTATCCCTTGTCATCTGGGCCCAAACCGCACCACCGTTGTGTATACCTAATCCTCCCTGTCAGGGTGGGTTCATGTCCTGAGAAAAGTCCACCAAAACAGGTGAGCCTGCACAACTCAACCCAACTGTTCCCTCCCAGATCCTCCCTATCCTTCCCACCTCCTAACCTCTCCACCCTCCCTAAAGCGAATTTGATGGTGGGCTCAGCGATGTTACTAGCCCACTTCCAATTCACCCGAGGACGGGGGAGCTGGGCTCAATAATCAAAGCACAATCTATCTGTGTTTTCAGGCTTTTATGTAATGCTTTAGAGGGCAATCTTAGAAGTCAGTTTCTATATGCGAAGCAGTGTTTTATCTGCAGAAACAGGTGCTTATAAAATTGCATATCTAATCTGGTGGATAGAAGGTATAAAGAATAAGATGTACACATGCATACAGTTCCGCAAGTATTGCTTTTGCACGCAGATCTTTAAGCTAACTGAGCAGAGGCACTCCAGGGCAAGGGCTGGCAAGGGGGTAGCCCAGAAAATGTAGGTGTGCTAAAGAACAGGTATGCTTATATGTGCAAATATTCTCAGGGGTGAATGTAAAATGGAAATATGTGCATAATTTCATTTTGAAAATTCATCAGTACTGTACAGGAAGCACAGTATGTGGGTACTTCGTATGCATGTGTTTAGCTACAAAATTACCCTCTGTGAGGGTATTTTTAAGTGGGTTCCGGCAGCTTGCAAGCCTATGCTTGCTTTTGTATACCCAGCCCTACCCCACTCTGAGTGCCACCTCTTTTCCCCTTAAGATGGCTCAAGGCAATTTTTGGAGTATCCCCACATTTGCCCATGGAAATTCCTTTGAAAATTGTCCTTTAATATATGTATAAACCAACAGAAATATAGAGTTACGTTGTTTCTAGCCCTCTACATTATGGGCCTGATTGATTAATGTCTTTTCCACAGCACAAGATAAAGGCTTGCCAAATCCTGCTTCTCGCCAGTGTAAAGCCCATTTGTCATTTCTGCTCTTGTTGCTTCTTTTGAACTGTAAAGGGTCTGCCTACTAAACTGTGTTAGCTGCTTCTGCAAAGCTAATGCAGAAATACTACGCAGCGGTATCAGCTAACAAGGATAACATGTAGATATCGCAGGCAATTTTCAGCGATATCTGTATTTCATGCAGTATAGTTGTAGGGAGTCAGGATTGGGGCAGAGAATAGGCGTGCCGATGTTTGGCCAACCACCGTGTGAAAACTTGTCATGCAATGGCTGTCAAAATTGGCCCAATCATGGCTATAGATAATGCCACCTCATGATTTAGAGTTACCTGCAGCCAGGTCGCATGTGCAGCTGGTAGCGGCAATGATGCAGCAGCTGCCAGACACCCCCTCCCCATTTCCTTAAGTCAACCTGGCTGGCTAGTTGGTCCTCTACCAACCCACCATACAAGAATCACCACCCAGTGGGAACAAGGTGGCTCCTAACCATCCCCCCTGCCCCCCCCCCCCCTTATCGTCACCAGTCCTTATCTCCAAAATCCTGGTGGTCTAGTTGGCCCAGGGGCAGGAGCAAGGAAGAGGGCAGGAGCGGTCCTCCCAGCTCCTGCTCTTGTCCTCAGAACTATGTAAAATAGTGCCGGTCTCACGGTGCTCTCTGCTCTCTCCCTCTTCACTTGTACTAGCACCGAGAATGGGAGCAGGAGCAGGGAGTGCCCTGGGCCCACTAGACCAGCAGGATTGGAGGTAAGGGCTGGAGGGGCTGGGGGTAGGAGGGCCAGGAGAGTCCACCTTGTTCTGACTAGCTAGCCATGTGGTAGTTCTTGTAGGGTGGATGAGAGGGAGGGAGGGGACCCACTGGCTAGCCAGTTGACATAAGGAAATGGGGGGTTTACAGGGGGATGACTGATTAGCCAGGCTCTTTTTTTCAGAGGGAGTGTCCAGCCCCCCACCCAGGCACAGTTCCCAATAGATTTAGGAGCTGTCCAGGGTTGGGTACTGGAAAGGGGAATCAGACTTCTTTTCACTATGGTTAGTGTCGCAGTTCACCTAATCTGCAGCACTGCAAGCTTTTAGGTGGAGCAGGGACTAAGGGGAACCTTGCGGGGGGGGGGGGGGGGGTCAGAGCAAAAACATGCTCTGTTCTCCCCTTTGCACTTGCCACAGATCCCACAATCCCTGCATTGGCAGACTTTCTGTACTATTTGCCAGTGCAGGGATTGTGGGTCTCCATGGTAAGTGCAAAACCTCTGCAATGTCTGCAAGGAAAAGTCTGGAAACACCCCTTGCAGATACCACAGGCCTTTAATGGCTACCACAGGGCTTTTGTATCTATCATCCCACATTAGCTGCAAAAGGCTATCACCCTTTAGCAGATAGACCTCTAAATGTGCAGCAGAAATGCACATCAGTATAAAATAAGCAAAATGCTCTAATCATAATGGGTTAATAAATGGTTTCTGGTGAGGATCTGTGGGAATCAGATACTGGCTGAAACTGTTTTTTAATCTTCCTGGAATAAAGAAAACCATTTGAAAATCACATGAATGGAGACCTCTGTGTTGCCCTGTCACAGGATGATTTTGACTGGGGACTGCGTTGTACTTTGCCTGTTGTGGGGTGCAGGAATGAGAGCGTCAGTTAGAGCTGATCAGCGGTTCCAGGAGTGATATCATACAATTCAAACCACAAGATTCTTAGCACTTTGATGTATGCTTGTGAGCAATGAACCACCATTAGTCATCTCATAGCATTCACCTCAAATGAACCAAAAATCTCCTGTGCTGTCAAGCCTCCCATCACCCAGCAGGCAGGACACTAGTGTTGTGTTGGCTGAGAACACAAGGAAGATAACTAGGCATTATTGCACAGCAAGGGTAATGGATAATATGATTCATTTAGTCATTTTTTCCTATTAAAGCATCACAAGATGGCATTAAACAATAGATTTAACTCTCTATCCATCTCCTCCATGCCCCCCCCCCCCACTCGGAATGCCATAAATCTGTTTTGATATTGTGGTACGCAGGAGCATGGCAGATCCAAGAGAGAATGGTACAACTTGCAACTCATACTTGCCCAAAGGGCCATACACTTATTTTAAAAATGTCACCCTCTTCCTCCCCACATCATTTGCCTCCACAGATTTCAGTGTAGTAAAGTTATTCCATGAAAATGTTGAAATGGCATTTTTTTTTTCTTCTCGGTGGTAAAATCCTCTCATTTGAAAAGCAGCAGGTTGGACGTTCTGTGCCAGTAGTTGGAAGGCACAATAGTTGGAACTGAGGCTGTGGTGGATGTGTTACAAGGATTTGATGTGGCTCACTCAGGGCCCCTCTTACCACTAAAGATTTGCAATTAGTGCACCAAATAAACGCACATTAATTGAAAAGCCCCCGTGTTAGCTGTTGAGAGCATGACTAGCATGTTCCTGGCAGCTAAAGCGTGATGGGTCACCTAAAGTGCACTCCACCAAGACGGGTTCACTTAACAAGTCCTGCAGAGGAGTCATTAGGTGAACACATGTTAAAGGCCGCATTGCCATTAAGCATGTGACAATTACCCCGGTACTAGCGGTAATGCCTGTTCCATCCCGCTCTCTGCCCATTCCTCGCCCTATTCCACGATCGCTAATTAATGTGAGTTTTAGAGTATGGTGGCAGGCTTGCTTGCACATTCGTGTTCCCCGCTGTCAGCTGCTGCATGTTGAAACATGTGTTAACCAGCCAATGGGTTTTAGTAAAAGGGACCCTGAGTGTGATCCAGCAGAAAGCTCCAGGACACAATAGGCAAACCATGCACTAGGCAATCTGTTACCCAAATAGGGGTGAGCTTGCATCAATTCAATATTATATTGCAGTATTTCTCAACCCAGTCCTGAAAGCATACGTAACCAGTCTTTTTTCAGGATATACACAATTAATATGGATAAGATAGACCTGCATACACCAGGTCTCTAATATAGGCAAATACTCTTGCAAACAGTATTCATTGTGGTTATCCACAGACCACACAACAACAGTTACTGCTTACTCTGCAATCTGGTTCTATATACATTTTGGATTGTGTTTATTGCCCCAGTGCAGGCAGACAGTGCCAAAACTCGGCCGGGTCAGACAATAAATCCACTCTATTTATTTGCTCTGCACCTTTTTTTATCCTTTTTTTCTTTTTTGTTGGGGACTTTTATTGGTAGGGGTTGTCCCCCCTTATTTGTATTTTCTTTGTATTCCTTGTAATTATCTTGAAAACCTGACTGGCTAGGTGCGTCCTGAGGACTGGATTGACAACCCCTGTACTAGTCCCACCAAAGAATGATGCTTACAGAAATTGTAGGATATTTATTTAATGGAACGTCTCTCATTTTTATTAAAAGGTCAATATCCAGTTATTGATCGTATTTCATTTCTTTCATTAACTGAGGTTAGTGTCTTTGGAAAATCCCAGATAAGTCCCTAACGCGCCCAGATGCGGAGGAAAGGCCTAAATGGGTAGCAGTGACTTTCGATGCTACCCGCTGAGCCCTCTGCACCTTAAAGATAGGTGAGGTTTAGCCTCGGCAGCACTGGGCGCATCCAGCCAAACCCAGATTTTCACTTCTGTTGCCAGCCATTGTACTGGAACACTTTGTTCTAATAAAAGTTTATAAAAATTTAAAAATAAAAATAAAAATTACACATATTCAAATGCCCTTTTCCAGATAGCCATGGAGGTTTCCTGGATAATGGTGCTCAGAGAGACATTTAGCAGATGCTGAATATCTCCACACACCACCTTCACACTATTTGGAGAGTGCCGGAGCAATCTGGGGATGGAACTGGGGAACAGTCAGATAACCGACCACATAACTATCAGGATAATTTAGGTAAGCAAAAAGGCTGTTTTCCATTGGTTTTGTTTTGTTTCATTTCATTTTTATTTTAGCATGCATCAAATGTTTTCAAATTGTGCTAGAATGAAAAAAAATAAAACAAAGATAATTCCTCTGGATTTTTTCTGTTTTGGGTTGGAAACACCACAAAATATAAACAACAAATATTATTCCAGATCTTTTTAAAATGACGGGTCATTCCTACAAAAAGCACGAGTAGTAAGCATGCTGTATTGTCATTTGCAGCACATGGACAAATTGCCTGACCTTTGGTATCATGTTATGAAAAAACCCTGCAGACCACTCTTCTTGAATATAGTCAGTTACCACAAGAACTGGAAGCAGAGGCTTCTCTGGGAGCTGGGAGAGGTTCTATGTTATGAGGTAATATAAAGAAAAATGCTGCCCATCACCAAAAGAATGGGGCTAACGATCAGAGTGCAGGTGGGAGACTCAAGGAGAGGAAGAACGTGTTCTTCATTTCCAATAGGAGAGTGGGATGCGGCCCTGATACCAGTGGAGAGTCCTGAGGAGGGGTTTATCGGGGCATAGGACAGTGAATATTCCCAGGTCATAGCAATAGGAGCTTTGCCTTGGCAGACGTCTTCACCAACAAGTTATTTGCTGTGTTTCTCTCTTTTCAAGTGGGAGTGGAGACTTCTGAAGCTTTTCTGGGATTATGAGAGAAAAGACCCCATTGGGAACATTAAGGAGTTCAAGCTTTCTGTCCTGTGTCAAAGAGCTTGAGGAAATGGCAGTGGATTTGTGTTTTTTTATACTTATCTGTACTTACGAGTACTTAAAATTGATAATGGGGGAGTGGAGGTTTTCCAAGATGGCCGCGGAGCGTTTTCCTCTGATTAATGCCTAAATGAAAAGGGAAGCTGAGGGCTTTCCCCTTGGAGCCCCAGCAACCATCAGTGGGTCCTATGGATCGATTTGTGATGCTTACCCCAAATCAAAGGCAGGAGATTTGAGCCGGCTTGGCAGCACCAGCGGAGGAGGGTCTTGCGCTGCCGTTGGACATTGAGACTTCTCTCTCTTCTGCGGAGAGGATGCCACCGCAATGCCCTGCTGCTTCAAGCCCAGCCCCAGCTGCCTCGGCGTTGCTGTCTGCCATTGAGGAGACTGAAATCGCCGGTAGAGGGGAGACAGCAGGAGTTTTGGCTTTGTTGACCCCTGAAATTCTCAGGGAGGATTCAGGTGCATCGAAGCTGGCTGAAGCTCTGGCGATCCCTCGGCTGGGTGAAAGACTACCCGATCAGTTTTCTTCGATGCCCTCCATGCCTATGTCTCCTTCCTTAGAAAGACTTAAGGTATTTACATTGGAATTTATCTGGGAGGCCATAGTTAGTCTCTCTGAAGCTGTGCAAAGTCAGACCAGGGCTTTATCCGCTAGGATCCAAGAGAATGTTGTGAAAATTCATGAGAACGTTGTGAAAATAGATGCTGTAGTGTCTACTTGTGAGCAAGCTAAATTACAGCTGGAAGATCATAAAACTGAACTGGGAACTTTGTCCGATACGACTTCATCATTGATTAAAGATAATGGGGATCTTCAGTATAAATTAGAGGTCCTGGAAAATGCTGTAAGGGCCGTGAACTTGCGGGTCTTAAATTTCCCTAAGATGAGAGGTGTTACAGCACTCGATATGTTTAAAAGATATCTTCATGAGGTTTTGAAAGTCCCCTCAGAGTTAATTCCACCTATGACCAAAGTTTATTATCTCTCACAAGGGGAAAAGGAACCAGTGGCTCCTGTTGAAGTTTCTAATTTAAACTTTGATGTTTTGAATGTATTGGATCTTCTTGAGGACCCTTGAGGAGGATCGTGTGTTCCATCTACTTTACTGGTTCAATGTGCACTGGCTTCTGACAAAGATTGGTTGTTAAGGATGTTCTTTAAAAAGCATTTGGAGACTTTCTATGGTTTTTCTATCTTTATGTTCCCGGATATCACTAGAGAGACACAGAAGAGGAGGAAACAGTTTCTTTTACATAAAGCTGGTGTGTTACGTATTGGGGGGTCTTTCTTCCTAAAATTTCCTTGTAAATGCTTGGTGTTATATAATTCCACGAGATATGCATTTTCTCAGCCTACTGATCTTGCTACCTTTATTAATGCTAAGCTATCCGTTGATAATGTGCCAGAGTAATGTATAATGTAGCCTCTCGCTAAGTCAGGGTAACTATGTGGTCATTCTGTGTTTCTTGGTAAAATATTACCCTGATAGTTAATTCTTTGGTGGTCCAAGGCTCTCCTGCCTTGGATTTTGTTTCTTTACTATTGGTTTGGAACAATCTGCCTGCTCTTTGCCTCTAAAAGTGTGATACTGCAACACCTCCCCCTACTGGCTGCAGCATGGATGGAGCGGAAGACTCCTGTGAGCTTTGTGGAAACATCATTCACAGCTCTAGCTGCTCATCATACCTCAAGAAGTTCTGTGGTCAGCAGAGTACTTTCACATTGCAGCTTCTGAAGATGAAGCTCCTTACAGTATCTCACCAGGGAAGGTCCCCAATAAAAGAGTAGTTTGAGGTTCTTATGCTGCAAAGAGTCTTTAGTATTCAGTGCCACAGCTGTGATGACTATGTGCCATGATGTCATTGCCTGTATGGTCCACCTGGAAATAAGAGGGGCAGAAATCCTAACTAAAGTTTGCTCTTCCCTCTTCACATCAGTAATGTCTGGAAAGCAGAATTTCTAGTGCAGGCTTGCAAGTAGTTCACGAGTGAAAATCTGTTTACAATGAAAGTGACCCTGCTGGCCATGGGTTTCAATAAAAAAACACCCCATATACATTTCTACAGTCGGAATCAAATTCCGCACACATGATGCAAGCAAGCCTTTAGTCTGGCTTTTCACCGCCGCACTCAACAGGAATCACTGAGACATAAAACATCAATGATAGCCATATGTTTGGACCTTTTTTAAAATGATTAGTATTGTTTGGCATTACAGAGGTTGAAGACTAGTAAGGTGATTCTCGGAGCTGGGGACAGAATTGAAAACAGGTGTTTGTTTCAGTGTGCAGTTACCATTTAAAAACAAAATAAAACAAAACAAAAAAACCCTAACTATTGGGGAGATCTTGGAAGATTCCATCAAGTGATAAAAATACAGGGGCACCTTTACTAAAGTGCGCTAGCAGTTAGCACAGGGTTTGCTGTGCGCTAGGGGCACAGTGAAAATCTCATGCTTACTGGTTAGCACATGATTGCCGGGGACTGGGCAAGTTAGAGGTGGAATGTGGGCATTGACAGCAAAGCGCAGTTAGTGTGGGTGTCTGGCACAGGGGGAAGGATACCCACGCTTCATGAGGTTAGCATGGGCCTCTGTGCTAGAATCATAGCCCAATTGCGTGCTAGCTTAGTGCACTTTTATAAATATGCCCCACAGAGAATGCTAGGGGTGTGCACTTGGTGTGCATTCAGTTCATTAAAATACCTTAAAAAATGTAAGGTCCACTATTCAAAGGATTTATCTTCCTAACTTTGAGAGTTATGCTCCTAAACTGGCCTTTTTCAAAACTTACTAGGGCTTAGTACCTAAATTTATACTCAAAATTTCATTAAACATGTAAATTTTGGCGCATAAAAAGTGGATGGCAACAGGGGTGGATTTAAGGCAGGGAAAAATGTTAGGAGCCTAGCACCGATTTTCAGTAGTAGGCTCTTAAATCTAGGCAAATGAATTCTCCAGGACCAAGCAGGAAGTCAGTCCTCACATATGGGTGACATTGACATCAATGAAGCCCTTGCAGAGCATTTCCCCAGCTTTCCATGAAAGCCTTTGGGAATGCAGGCACGCATGCGCGGTTCCCTTCCCGCCTAAAGGTGCCATCTTACCTCAGTCTCTTGTTTTCCGTGAAGCCCGCCGGAGGTGAGTCCTTGTCATCCCGGAAAATTGTTTGACTTTTGGCGATTTCGCTCTTTTTTCGTCTCCGTTTCGATGCCGGTTCCCCTCCCGCCGGGTTCGGTACACCGGTATCGAGCCCGATATTCTTTTTCGGCTTTTGCCCTTCGTGGCTGGCGTTCGCGCCCTTTTTTCTTTTTCCCTGGAAGGCCGGTCCTTTGACCTCGCGGGGACTCTTTTTTCCCCGATGGCTTCCAGTGGTTTTAAGAAGTGTGATCGGTGTAAGAAGCTTATGTCTCTCACCGACACACACGACTGCTGCCTCCGGTGCCTCGGTCCTGATCACGACCCTAAGACATGTGGATCATGTGGGAAGATGTCTTCCAAGGCACTGCGAAGTCGTCAGCACCAGAAAGAAAGGTTCTTCTCTGACTCGACCTCCGGCCGGGCCCAGACTTCGACTGAGGCCTCGACATCTCGGGAGTCGGATCCCGAGCAACGTCGGGGCTCCTCGGAACGGGAGTCCCCCAACCGGGAACGCAAGAGGAAGAAATGGCTCATGAGGGTGTTGTCGGAAGAGGCCCCGGGGTCCTCGAGAGCTCGGTCTCAGACCCCCGACCGTCGCCCCGGGCCTGTGGAACAAGAGAAGCCTTCCAAAGTTCCTCGACTGGAACCGGAGTCTGCTGGACACGTAAGTCCTGTAGTCCTCGTGGACTCTCCTCCCAGGGAGACGATGTTGGGCCCGGCGCTGCTGGGGCCTGAGTCGGGAGCTGCTGAGTCTCCTGAGCTGAATCTCAGGTTGACAGTCTTGGAGAGCAAACTGTCTGCCTTCATGGACCAGCAGCGGGTACTGATGGCCAGCCTGTCTGGCGCATCTGCCCTGACCACCGGGACATTGACCTCGAAGTCGACCCCAGAGACCGAGCCGATACTCGAGACCATGAAGGCTCGAGGTCGACCTCGGTCGCGGTCTCCCTCGACCTCCCGTTCAGGACCGAGGGCATCGACGCCGGTACCCTCGGCATCGGGGCGGGTGCTCGCAGGCCCCGCGAGGTCGGAGCCCGATTCCTCATTGGACGAGTCCGCATGGGAGACGGAGGATGAGGAGTCTCCCGACACCTTTAAGACTCGGTGCGTCCCGTCGGACTCACCGCAGTCTGAGCCCCGGAGTAGATCCCTTCCGGAGGATACCCGGTTCTCGGAGTTTCTTCGGGATATGGCCACTGCCTTGGCTATTCCGGTGGATCCCGAGGAGGAGCCTCGAGCCAAAGAGCTCGAGGACCTGCAGTATGATTCTTCTCTGAAGGAGGCCTTTACTGTCCCGGTTCCTCCGATGCTGGAACGGCTCCTCTTCCGTATGTGGGAGGCACCGGCCTCGGCGCCGGTTTTAAGCAAGCGGGTCGATTCGATCTATTGACTCCGGAAGAGTCCTGGCTTTCAGAAGGCGCAGCTACCACACCATTCCATGGTGGTGGAATTGGCCATGCATCGCCTGAAAAGTCAGAAGATGCACTCCGCGGTGCCCCCTGGCAGGGAGGCCCGAAACCTCGATGGTTTTGGTAGAAAGTGCTTCCAGGGCTCGATGCTTGCTTGCCGTGTCCAGTCTTACCAGCTGTACATGGGCATGTACTTGCGAGACCTGGCCAAGGAGCTGGCTGGGTTCTCCGCTGGTCTCTCCGGGGAACCCTTGCAGAGGTTTAAGTCCTTGTCCTCGGGGATCCGGGAATGCTCTAAGTTTATGTCCCGCGCTGCCTACGATGGCTTCGAGGCTTTGGCCCGAGTTGCGGCAGTCAGCATCGCAGCTCGACGCCAGGCATGGCTGCAGTCATCGGACCTCAAGCCATGGGTTCAGGACAAGTTGGTCGATGTCCCTTGTTGAGCTGAGAACCTTTTTGGCAAGCCCATGACCGAGAAGGCCGCACAGCTCGAGACCAAGCACCTCACAAGGACAAGGCTGTCTCGAAAAGCTTCTGCCCCTTCTCACAAGAAGAAGGGCTCGGGTAAAAAGCCCTTTTACCCGAGGAAGGGCACTGCCTACAAACAGTACCCACAATATCAGGCTGCCCAAACTGCCCCTCAGGGTCAGCAAGCCAAGGGGCAGGGTAATGGGCCCCGTAGGCAGAGGACCCCCAAGCCTCCGGCCCCTGCTCCCACTCAGCAGGGTGGGGGCTTTTGACTCCTTAGGCATAGCCTCTCCGCCCCTGCTCTCCCAGCCTTGCACAGGAGGTTGTCTCGCCCTGTTTGCCCACCAGTGGCCACTCATCACTGGAGACAGTTGGGTGTTAAGCATAGTCCGGTGGCCTTCTACCTATTCTGGATCTCAGAAACCTCAACAAGTTCCTAGAGAAGGAAAATTCAAGATGCTTACTCTTGGAACACTTCTGCCCTACCTCCAGCAGGGAGATTGGCTATGCTCCTTAGACCTCAAGGATGCGTATACTCACATCCTCATTCATCCAGACCACAGAAAGTACCTCAGGTTCATTGTGGGAGGAAACCATTATCAGTACAGAGTACTACCTTTTGGCCTAACCTCCGCTCCCAGGGTCTTTACCAAATGCCTGGCAGTGGTGGCGGCCTACCTGAGGAATCAGGGTATCTTTGTCTTCCCCTATCTGGACGACTGGCTCATCAGGGGTCAGACATGCCAGGATGCCAGAAAAGCCACCCTCAGAACTATTGCTCTTCTTCAAAGCCTGGGGTTTGTCATAAACTTCGCAAAGTCCACTTTGCTCCCTTCCCAAAACTTGGAGTTCATAGGGGCAAGGTTGGACTCTCTGCTGGCAAAGGCATTCTTGCCAGAAGACAGAGCCCACAGACTGATCAACTTGGCAAGCCAGTTTCTCAGCAGGTCACTAGTCTCTGCCAGACTCTGCCTGAGGCTTCTAGGCCACATGGCTTTGACAGTGCATGTGACTCCCAATGCCAGGCTCCACATGAGGCCTGCGCAGTGGTGTCTTCGGACTCAGTGGTCACAGGCCACAGGCAGCCTCAGAGACAGGATAAGGGTGTCCAAACACCTGCTACACTCCCTCAAGTGGTGGCTGCACCTACCCAATCTGTTAAAAGGAGTACCTTTTCAGAGTCCTGCGTTCACAGTGGTCTTGACCACGGATGCCTCCCTGCAGGGCTGAGGAGCTCATTGTCTAGGTAAGTGCACCCAGGGTCTGTGGTCTCCCTGGGAAGCCGCACAGCAAATCAATCTCCTGGAAATCAGGGCTATTCGGTTAGCCCTCAAGACTTTTTCTCAAACCCTGGCTCATCAGTCTGTCCTGGTTCAAACAGACAACCAGGTAGCCATGTTCTATGTGAACAAGCAGGGCGGAACTGGGTCCAGGCTCCTTTGTCAGGAGGCACAGGACCTTTGCTTGTTTGCTCTCAGACACAACATGCTCCTCAAAGCAGTGTATCTACCTGGCCAGGAGAACTACCTGGCAGACAGGTTGAGCAGGATTCTGCAGCCCCACGAGTGGCAGCTTCATCCTTTGATAGTTCAGAAGATTTTCCTGAAATGGGGACTTCCATCCATAGACCTGTTTGCCAGTCCTCTGAACAAACAGCTGCCAACGTTTTGCTCCAGGCAACCGCATCCTCTGCGGATAGCAGCAGATGCTTTTCTAATTCCCTGGTCTCAGGGCCTCCTGTATGCATTTCCTCCCACGCCCTTGGTGGCCCGAACTCTGTTCAAAATTCTCCAGGATAAGGCCTCGGTCCTGCTGGTGGCTCCCAGATGGCCCAGACAGCCTTGGTTTCCACTTCTGCTTCAGTTAGCAGTGGATTCCCCACTGCCTCTCTGGTTGCAACCCGACCTTCTCTCTCAGGATCAGGGTACCCTTCTTCACCCCAATCTCAAAGCTCTCAATTTGATGGCATGGAGGCTGCAAGGGTAGTTTTGGCTCCCTGGGGCCTACCTCAGGAGGTTGAGGAGGTTGTCCTAGCCTCTAGGAAACAGTCCACTAGGAAAACCTATGCTCTCAAATGGAAAAGGTTTTCTGTGTGGTGTCAACTACGTACAGAGGATCCTTTCTCCTGTACTGTACCAGTAGTGCTTCAGTACTTACTGCACTTATCAAATCAGGGACTTAAGTCCAATTCTGTTCGGGTCCACCTCTCAGCTCTAGCAGCTCACCACTCACTGGTGGAAGGACATTCTCTGTCGGTTCACCCCTTGGTGTCCCGGTTTCTCAGAGACTTGCTCTTGCTCAAGCCTCCAATCTGTCCTCCTGCTCCTGAGTGGGAGTTGAATGTGGTCTTGCAGCAACTGACTCGCCCACCCTTTGAGCCGATGGCTACTTGTCCTCTACGCTTCCTGTCCTGGAAGACACTCTTCTTGGTAGCCATAACCTCGGCTAGATGAGTGAGTGAGCTTCAGGCCCTGGTCTGTGACAGGCCTTACACCAGATTTTATAGGAACAGGGTAGTCCTCAGGACTCATCCAAAGTTCCTCCCCAAAGTTGTCTCCTCTTTCCACCTCAACCAGGAGGTGGTTCTTCCTATATTTTTCCCTAGGCCTCATGCAAGCCAGGCTGAAGCAGTTCTGCATACCCTGGACTGTAGGAGGGCCTTATCCTTCTATCTTGACCGTACGCAGGAACATAGAAGGGCTACTCAGCTCTTCATCTCTTTTGACCCTAATAATTTGGGGTTAGCTGTGTCCAAGCGTACCTTGTCCACCTGGGTGGCTGACTGTATCACCTGGGCTTACAAGGTGCCTGACCTTCCTTTGCAGGGTCGGGTCACGGCCCATCGTGTCAGGGCAATGGCTGCCTCAGTGGCTCATCTCCGCTCTGTACCGTTGGTAGACATCTGCAGGGCTGCTACTTGGTCTTCAAGCCAGACTTTTGCGGCCCATTACTGTCTGGAGAGGGAGTCCCGTAGGGACAGTGCTTTTGGCCAGGCAGTACTCCGGAATCTCTTTGAGGTTTAGGCAACTGCTGCCCTCCTGCCCTCTGTTGGGCTACCGGTGGAGGTCCTGTCAGTGAAAAGCCTTTCTTGATGCTGGGACTAGAGGGAGTTCTCTTGTTCAGCCTGGGTTCCTTGGTAGCCCAGAGCTAGCGAGTCACCCATATGTGAGGACTGACTTCCTGCTTGGTCCTGGAGAAAGAGTAGTTACTCACCTGTAACAGGTGTTCTCCAGGAGCAGCAGGAATCAGTCCTCACAACCCTCCCTCCTCCCCTGGGAGTTGCAGTTGTACATAGTTTGTTTTATGTTTTTGTGTGCTAGTCTTAGCTATGTCATTTGACTGAGGTAAGATGGCACCTTTAGGCGGGAAGGGAACCGCACATGCGTGCCTGCATTCCCAAAGGCTTTCATGGAAAGCTGGGGAAATGCTCCGCAAGGGCTTCATCAACGTTGATGTCATCCATATGTGAGGACTGATTCCTGCTGCTCCTGGAGAATACTTGTTACAGGTGAGTAACTACTCTTTCTAGTCCTAAATTTATAAGCATAACGTTTAAGCTCCTAAATGAAGATGACTTTTCAGCTGAAAACATAGGTGCATGTTTACTAGAAATGAATGGGGCCATGGTAGCAGTTAATGCACATTAACTTTAGCAAACATGCCTCTTAGGCTGTTAAGACTGGCTGAAACTAGGGCCCAAAATTGAGGAGCTCAGCTTCTTTTGACTATCACGTCCTTAATGTGCAAAATAGATTCAACATGCGTTAATCAATCTAGCATGCCTTAATTCATTGTTTAGTGCACGTTAAATCAGTGTAGCATGCACTAAGAATCCCCTATTAAAATGAATATGTGAAACGAACTGAGAAAACACCTATAAATTGGGAAAAATTTGTGACTAAATAAAAACTGTCCAAATTTTTTTTTACCTGTGCACATCCCTAGAATAAGAGAACCATCAGGGAAACTATGAGCACATACTCCAGCTGTCCTGCTAAGTCTGGGGAAATGTGATATAGATTAGGGAAGATAAATCACATTGCCTAATCCACCTTCATCTCATATCTCTCAGGTGTCCTTAATTTCAGGATGTTGTTGGCTTTACATCCAGACCTTTTCCCTCTTGCACTGCAGTCTGGATTTATATCCTTCTGACAATTTCAGATACTGACTTCTTCTGATCCATGCATGTTTGTAAATTGAAGTTTTATCTGACTTGCCTTTGGGAGCAACTTTAAAAATCCTTCTTTTTGTAGAAATTCTACAGATCCTCTTTGCTTGCAGATTTTGCCTTACGAACCTCTGCACCTGTTTTTTGTGTGTCTAGAATTTTATAGCAAATAATCCATTTAGATTTGAAAATACAGTCCGTGGCCCTTATTTTAGAAGGATCAAACTATGTAAATAGCCACAGGGCTAGCACTGCCATGAGGTGAACTAGGTTGTCATGCCAAACTTTGGAGAGCAAACAATAAACAAAAAACTGCTATTAATGACTGTGTATTCAATTTCTTATAGCGCTTTCACTTTCACTGCCAAATAAAAGAGAGACCTTGGTGTAACATATGAATAGGGCTAAATGGACATGACCATATATAGAGTAAGGTCGCAAGCTTCCCCTTGCTGTAATCACATCACAGGTGTGCCTCTCTTCTTTTATTTCACAAAGCAATAAGGGCCTGATATTCAACTGGGGTGGCTATGTGTCGCTGCGGCGCATAGCCGTTGCCGTCAACCTTTAACCCTGGATATTCAACGCCGGGGTCATATGCGGCCCCAGCATTGAATATCTGGGGTCGCCGCACAGCCTCCACAGCTGCAGAAGGTAACCGGGTAGCGACGATATTGCACCGCTACCTGGTCAGCTGCCGGGAGTAAAACTGTGCCAGCTTTTGCTTCGCCTAGTTTTACCTGCAGGTCACTAACCAGGTAGCGGTGCAATATCACCGCTACCCAGTTAGTTACTGTCACCCCTCAAGACATGCCCCGATGCTAAGTGGTTAGCATTGGAGTGTATAGTGGCATAAGATGGAGATATTCGGTGGCACTAAACATGTGAGTGCCATTTAATATCCCGTTCAGATGCATTTACACAGATTACAGGTCAGTAAACCATGTAAATGCCTTTAGAATATCGGGCCCTAAATGCTTAGAAGCAAACTTGCACTTATCTCTGCATTGTAAATGTGATATTTTCTTCCATCCTAACCCCTGGACGCCATTGGCATTTTGCCGAGTGCTGTTTCAGGAGGCTGACTCAGGGTGCAAACTGCAGAGAGAAACACCAGATTTCCAGCAATTATAAACTCTATATACACAGACAAAAAAAAATTGTTTTATACACTGTGGCTGCATGATTTTAAACTAGGATTTCAACCATAAAAACCCCAATAAATAAAACTATTTATCAAAGAAGAGATTAAAACATTAAATGTAAACATCTTCTCATTACATTATATAATAATACAGACCATGAAACCAAAACATAATAACAGTAAATAGCACCACCATACAAAACACCAAACCAGCTTACTTAATCTTTAAAACAAGCCTAAAGTTTCCCATTCGTTAAAAAACCATCAACAGTATCCATTGTCATGTTCTCTACTTACTTTGAACATATAGGGGGTCATTCCGATCTGTTTTTAGTGGGTCTGGATGTCCAATCTGAATGCCAGACCCACTAAACATCTGGATCATGCTGATGGTCACAGAGCTCCCCGCACATATAACTTACTTGTGCGGAGAGCTCTGTTTGTGGGCAGGAGGAGGTGGGCTGGGGGAGGAACGAGGCTGGGCAGTGGGCGGGATGTACAGGACCGATTCCGAGGTCAGATAGAAGGGGGAAGACAGAGCCAGGCCACAGACAAGAGGTGAGGGAGTGCAGAGGGTTCCACGCAGTCTGAGCCTGGCCATGGAAGGCCAGATTGGGGGTCAGGCTACAGGGAAAGAAGTTTATTTTCTGCGACTGGGGATCGCGGCTCTGTAATGGAGTCGCGGTGCCATGGCAATTAGACGCCAAGGCACTGCGGCTCCATTCAGGAGCCTGGCTGAGTTAGCCATGTATGTGGCTGGGCATATGGCTGATCAGAATCGGGGCCCAGCTTGCATGTCCAGGCCGGTAAACCCAATTCTGATCTTGCGGGCACGTCTAATTCCTGCAGGATCAGAATCGGGTGCTACTGCTGCATGCCCCTATTCTGCCTGGCTATACAGGGGCAGGGCATGCAAAACAGAATTGGCCTCATAGAAAATGGAGTACTATAGGTTCATGCATATGTCTGCACTGAACCAGCATCTTTTTCAGGATTACTAACAAGAGGCTCCTGATCGGGAGTCTTATATGGGTGGGAGTTTCACTTTTCAAAACCTTCGATATTACAGCAACCAATCAGCTTCTCTCATTCCTATGCAGTGAGAACCAATTGTTAAAAGCTCTCTACCCAATCAGGATAGAAGACTCTTCCGCTCACAGTTTCCTTTCAGGTCCAACAGAGTTTGAAAAGGACCACACATCACATAATGACTCTCTATCAAGCTATTCGTTTCATGTTAAACTCTATACTGAAGCAACCAATCAGCTTCTCACTGTCCTACTCAGTGAGAACCAATTTCAAGCTCTATCATTTCAAAAACTACCCAATCAAGAATATAGGGCTCTTTTTGCTTATAGTTTCCTTTCAGGCCCACTTTGGAGAGCGGCAGAAAGTGCCCCCCAAAAAGTCAGCCTCTGATCAGGGCAGACACAACCCAATAGGCAAACTAGGTGGTACCTAGAGCACCAGTGTTCCCAGTGTGTCCCATTGCCACCACTGCAGGCCCTGGAGAGAGGCGGTAGGGTGACCATGCCAATTAAACTGCAACACAGCATTTACCCCAACTCTCTGTTCTCTTTGACCTGCCACTTCCACCACCTCTGACGCAGACTTCCTATTGAATGAGGGTGGAAGCTGGAATGGGTGGGATCAGGATAGAGAGTGGATGTGCTTGCAATGTGCGCTTAGTGTGGGCATCAGCAAGTGTGCAGTATCCATCAAAATTGCAGATGGTGCGGGTGCAACTAACGCCACCTCAATGGGAAGCAGTAGATGCATCCATGATGCTGCTGGGCTATGTTCTTTGTAATTTTGATATGTTATCTGCTGGGGAAATGCTGTGCACACCCCCAAAGATACCACATGATGTTTGCATATAACATATAACACAGTGCTATCTGCATTTTTTGCGGCGTTAGTTGCAAAAGCCTAACGTGGTTTAGGAAACATCTCTCATAGACATTAGAAGATTGAAGCCATTTGGCCTACCAAATCTGCTCCATTCCTCTTGCCTAAAAGTTTCATTTTTTATTCATCTCCCTTCCTTGACCTTACAATTGATCTCTGGCAGACATAAGAAAACTTAATTAGCAGCAAAGAGCTAATGCAAAAGTAGTGCAGATTTGTGCATTGGAGGCACAGAAATACAAGAGATCGGGGGAAGAAGTGTGCACCACCTGAGAGAGGGTTTTGCATTGGTTATACCTGATGATCTTAAAACTACAAATAATGTAACAAATTAGTGACAAGACTGGACAGAATAGTAAGGTGCATAAGGAGAAGTGTTACTGCAGAAAGAAGGAGCCCTACCTCTGCACCATGGGTTAACCGGGTGGCAGCAATATTCAAACAATGCCCGATTAACCCTAACTGGCTAAAGTAAGGGCAGCTAAATGGCCGTATTGACTTTAGACGATTTTGCAATCCAGCCAGCAGCTAAATTTCACCATTGACTAGATTGCAAAATCACAATCTCGGCAACCCAGATATGTAATGCCAGTATCCAGATATGGCCCCAGCTTTGAATATCCAGGACAAAATTAAAGTAACGATGGCTAACCACTTTAAGGGGTAAACGGCGGTAAGGGAGCATGTTATCAGCACACTTGCACCCTTAACACTGCGAAAAGGCTGCTTTACCAAGTGTTGAAGACTCCAGCAGCATTAAGGGTGCAGTAAGCGGAGAGTGTGCGTTAATGGGGCAGAGTGGGCGTCAACAATGTATGCTCACTTAACGCCAATTGTGCAATGTATTTAAAAGCTCTTTAACGCTGGGAACCCTAACATCAAGTAAAACCTCGCGGAAAGGGTTTATTTGGAGGGGAGAGAGCCTATTTTTCTGTCTGCACTGTGAGCCACACACAGGGAAGCCCAAAACAGTGATACCGTGTTTCCCCGAAAATAAGACCGGGTCTTATATTTATTTTTGCTCCAAAAGATGCACTAGGGCTTATTTTCAGGGTAGGGCTTATTTTTTTTAATCATATACACACAGAGCGCACAGGGAAGCGGTGGATGCGGGCAGCGACAGCCCCTTGGAGAGAAGGAAGAGGCCTGCAGCGCAGTGACAGCACTGGCAGCTGATCGGCATCGGCGTTTCTTTTCTCTGAGAATAAGGACGGAGCGGAGGCGGGCCCGAGGGAGATAAAGAGAAGCCGAAACACCAGCTTGCCCTCTAACTTCATCGCAAGTACCCGGTACGGTATTTTGTCTCCCTAAACGCCACCTCGTTAATGCGGCTGCCTTCCCGGTCCCGAGACTGCGCGTTCTTCCTCTCGGCGCGTGTGTACCCGGTAACAATCTCCCGTGGACCTGATGGATTTGAAAGGCCCCCACGAAGCACCGGGGCTCTGCTCTTACCGTAGTAAACGTGAGAAGTGGAGAGAAAGAGACGGTGTTCACGCAGGGGGGGTGGCAGGTGAAGTGCAGTGAATTTAGGCTGAAACTGACCTACCAGTATCAGAAACACGCTTCCTCCAGTAGAACCTGGACAAAGGGTTGAAATGAATGCATGGGGACCAAAAGGAACAATGCCTATTTATCTAAAAATGCATTCCCCTACCTCAAGAACACACACAGGCAGCCCTCCTCCATGATCTGCACTAGGTCTTAGTTTCAGGGTAGGGCTTATATTACGGTAATCACAGGAAAACGTGCTAGGGCTTATTTTCAGGATAAGTCTTACTTTCGGGGAAACACGGTAGTAGTGCTCCAGTAGCAACGACAGCATAGTGCCCAAGTATGAAAGGGCACTATGTTGATGGTGCAAATGAGGCAAAGGAGGTGGCATGTGGGTCATGCAGTGGGGTTGCTGATGCACAAGAAGGACCAGGCAGCTGCCCATGTGGCACATAAGAACATAAGAGCATAAGATCATAAGATATGCCATACTGGGTCAAACCAAGGTCCATCAAGCCCAGTATTTTGTATATAACAGTGGCCAATCTAGGTCACAAGTACCTAGCAGTTTCCTCAGAAGACACGCAGGTTCTATAATGCCTGTATTGGGGCAAGCAGTGGATTTCCCGGGTCCACTTTAAAAATGGTTTATGGACCTTTCCCCCATAAAACCCTGCTACACTAACAGCCTTTACTACATTCTCCGGTAATGAATTCCAGAGTGTGATGACGTATTGACTGTAAAAATATTTTATCTAATTAGTCTGCAATGGGTTACACTGTAGTTTCATGGCATAAACATTTACCCATTCCACTCCAGTCATTAATTTATACACCTCTATCATATCTCCTCTCAGTCATCTCTTCTCCAGGTTGAAGAGCCCTAACCTTTTTAGCCTCTCCTCATAGGGGTATCCGTCCATCCCCATTACTGTCTGTGATGTCCGGCATGATCCCACAGTGACAGTGGCAGCACACAGACATGCTGCTTCTGTGGAAAGGGTCCAAGGGTCATGGCATCTAGGCAAAGATCCTGGATGGCTCCCCCTTCTGCTGAAGCCAGCTACTGAGGAAGAGGCTGATAGTGTCAGCTGCTGTAGCCCTCCAGGTAGCTGCAAAATGCAGGTGCCCAGGTAAATATCACAGCTGTGCCTGTCATCCTCCCCCTGAGATGTATCTGCGGCAGGAGGAATGGGGTCCCTGCAGAGGCAGATGGTTGTGGGGCAGCGTGGCCATTCATTTGTGCCTCTGCTCCTCCATCCAGATCTTGCACCCTTGGTGCCCACCATACCTGCATGTTGGAAGGGCTGGGACTGCACAATACCACCACTGACAGCACACGGGTATGTCAGTATTGTGTGGGGATGTTGGCAGCGGGTGCAGTGGCACCCGCCTACAGCAGACCAAAGCCATGTCCTGGTCCTGTGTGTGTGTGCTTCACAACATGTGCCAAGGTCTGTCTAATGGGGAACATGTTATCCCCAGGATCTATTGCAGCCATATGGCTGCACAGTGTTCTCAACACACACAGTCAGTGTGTATATGAGTGGAGGGGTCACAGGTTCCAGTCCTTGCTGTGGTTCATGTATTGAATGTCCCTTTGGCTAACCTTTAGCCTACAGTGCAGGTACAGCACCAGCATGTGCAGCCCCCAATGAATTGGCAAGCAAGAGTACAAACACCTATCAGCCACACAGATAGGCTCCACTATCCACAGATGGATGGAATGGCAGCCTGATAGCACCAGCACACTGAGCAGGTTTAGCAAGGCGGGTAAACATCAAAGCATGCTACTAGCACCTGCACAATGTGCGTACCTTAACAAGGCATAAGATGATATGGAGAGCAAAGTGGAAGGCATGAATGCCAACCATCCTCACTTTTGCACAGTGCGGCAATATTAGTGTGTGTGTGTGTGTCTTCCCATTGTTTTGTGGCTTTCTGCACCTCACTGTGCCTCGCATTGCCTAAGCTGTTCCCAGCATTAGTCTGCAAATGTGCATAATGAGGAGCACTGGATTGTGGGTATGGCCTGAAAAAGAGCGGATTGGCCAGAATGTTTCTGCTTCATTGGCTGGGTGGGCACAGCATGTCATGCTGAGAGGGCACTCTCACTCTGACCGACAGTGACCATGACACTGCTATGTAGCCACATAGTGCTATATAGTGCCTAGCTTCAGTGATGTGAATGCAATCTTTCTTCTGGGTGCCCATGCTCCCCCCCCCCCCCCCAAAGCCAGAGAGCATATGGTCACTCTGTGCACAAACAATGTAGACTGGCCGCATTTGGTACATTCATGGCTAGGAACCCAGTAGTAGGCAGCAGGTGCAGTGTGACGGTGCTTGCTGTGGTGGATTGTTAGTCCTAGATGGTTGGTACAGCAGTTGTACCTGGCCTACTCCCTGTGGTCAGGATAGGACCAACAGCTCCACACAAGCTTAGAGGCGCCCACTGCAGATGACTTCAGCAGTTTAAAACTGGGTAATGATGCACTGTTTTAGGAGGATCCAATCCAACAGGGTCAGGACATAGGGCCTAGATGTGACTTGCATCTACAGCATGCTGCAGGAAACAATGTGACTAGTATAACATACTACAGACTATACCTGCCACACACTGGCAGTGATGTTGATCAGCAGCACAGATCATCTATAACAGTGCAAGTTCTGGGGACCAGGTGCTGGGCGCCCATCCTCAACCTCAGGGTGATGGCTCAAACTGTGCAGTAGCATGGTTTATAGCTGTTATGTGCTTGGAGCACACACTGTCATTGCGTCATATTTAGTTGATGTGATGGATCAGTGCATTCTCCATTTGGTGATCAGCTGCAGATTGTTGCTCCGCATGTGCAGTGCCTCATGGATACTGGAGAGCCTAACCTACACTGGCACACACAGCAGACAGTTTAGCCATGGACCTGCAGACTCTTTGAATCCAGACATTGCTACCTTGCAAGGTATAGAGGTATAGCCTACTGATTAGTGCAATGTCCCTATAAGCAGGAGTCAAGGGTTTGATTCCCACTTGCTTGTTTTGCACCTGTATGTTACTCAAGTCCTTTCCCTGCCTGCAACAGTCCAGGCTCTGCTGTGACTTGCAGACACTCATCATTCTTGTTATGCATTCTGGCCACACTTTGGGTCAGCGAACATGCTATTCCCCATCATGCCCTTCTGAGAGCCATGGTTTTATTGGCTCTGCCCATTACAGGGGGTCAGACATTTTCACCCTGCAGATGTCAGGCCCCTGCTTGGAGGTGTGGTGCAATAGTCATGGCAATGGCTTGGTGGCCAAGATACCAAGGTTTGAAGCCCACTACCACTCTTTATGTGACATTTTGGAATGTGTTACTGTCGCATTTTATGTTTACCACAACCTTCATGGCCTGACAACACCTCCCTGTGACCTTGAGAAGGTCACTTAACCCACCAATAGCTCAGTGGTATACTAACAGGCAGCTACATGCATATGGCTGTAACCTACATGTGAAACATGAGTCATCTATGACATCATGACTGTGACTGTACAGCTTTGGCTCCATCACATCTCTGCAGTACATGCGGACACATCCTACCCCTTGGGTAGCCACCTGCAGGTATCACTTCATGTCCGTACGTGCCCCATTTGCTCAGTTTGGATGACATCTGTCCAGTTGTTATTTGCACATTTGTCTGGGGTGTTATATGGTGGTAGTGTGGCTGGGACAGGTGTGTGACCCACATGTCTGGTATCAAGCCTTCCATAAGGCACTGATGCACATTTCCCCACACAGTAGAAATACGTTGGGGGTTGGCACCTTCGACACATCAGTGCTGCCATTCCATACCACCCTCTTCTCTGCTGCCATTCTTCCTTCAGTCCATCCATCTGCCTCTGTCAGCTGCATACAGTCATATCTTCTTATGCAGGCTGCTGCACCATGACCTACACACAGGTACTCTTTTCTGCATTTGGACGCTTCACACACACCTCTCCTGTGCCTGATCTTCATGTCGCCAGTCCTGCTCCATCCTCCTTTCAAGGTATACATCGTTCCACTTCATACTCCGCTGGGGAACACGTCTTCCCCATCCTATGCCACACACTGACATTACGGCATTTTACATGGGCACTGCCCTGTGCATAGGTACAGCTTCCTTCCACATGCTCATCACACTTACTGGCTGGCATGTTGGATGCCCACTGATCTGTTAGGCCCTTCAGCTCCCACCTGTCCTTCCATTCATCATCTTTACATTGGATTTTGCTGGGACTCCCTTATCCAGCAATAACATGACAGCCATTTTCGGGCATTAAGGTGCATGCTTGACACCTTAACGCCTGGTATTCTGTTAGCGCACATTAAGTGGTCCATTGTGCCCTTACCACTGGAACGCCCCCTAGCCACCCAGAGCCTTTTGCGCACGGAAACTGCTTTTCACCTCTGTTACTGCTCGATAACGCCTACTGGCATTTAGTAAACATACCCCTAAGTGTGCTGGCTGCTGTCACTGAAAATGTTCCCTAACAGGATAGATGTTAAAAGTGATGAAAGGAGATTTAGTCCCTTACTCCTTAGTTCCCCTGAAGATTTGCCTTGCATTTTTAAGAAGCTGTTTCTGTTTAGAATCAGAGTGAGGACTGCTCAACAGATGGACATCTTACAGTTACTTTCTAAAAGGGAATCATCAAAGGCTCACTTACAGTGCATTAATGAGAAGTCTTAAAGTTCTCCAACCGAAGAAGGACTTTATCCAGTGTGCAGATATTAATCTAGGGTGAGTTCTTTGCCAAAGGGCGCCTTGACTAGGAAGGAGTGAATGAAGAAATTCCTTGGGCCTGATATTCAAAGAATTTATGCTCCTAACTTTGAAAGTTATGTTCCTAAATTGGCTGAGTGCCTAAATATTTTCTTAATGTTTTACTAAACTCCTAAATTTAGGAGCATAGAAAGTGAGTGGCAACAGAGGCGGAATTAGGGTAGGGAAAAGAAGTTAGGAGCTTAGCACTGATTTTCAGTACTAGGCACCTAAATTAGACTCATAAATCTAGGCAAATGAATGGCAGGCCTAAATTTCGATGAAATTTCAGCTGAAAACTTAGGATTCTAAGTGTGGTTGAAAATAGGACACAAATATAGAAGCCTAAATTTAGGAGCTCAGCATTTATTTAATATCGGGCCCTTAGGGTATGTTTACTAAAGGGCATTAAGGGAGCTAGTGTGCCATTAACATCTGTTATCGGCACCCTTGCGCCCTTAATGCTGTGAAAAACTACTTTAATGGGGCGTTAAAGGCTCCAGCAGCATTAAGGGCACAGTAGGCAGAGAGCGAACATTACAGCGTGTGCTCCCTCAACACCTGTTGTGCAAAATGCTTAAAGGCCTTTTAATGCTGGGAACTCTAACACAAAGTAAAACCTCGTAGAAAGGGTGCATTTAGAGGGGAGAGAGCCTATTTAAATGTCTGCAATGTGATGCACTGACAGGGGAGCCCTAGACTGTGATAGTAGTGCTCCATTAGCAGCAACAGCATTGTGCCCAAATATGAAACGGCACTATGTTGATAGTGCAAATGGGGCAAAGGAGGTGGCACATGGGTCATGCAGTGGGGGTTGCTTGTGTACAGGGCGTACCAGGCAGCTGCCCAGGTGGCACATAAGAACATAAGATCATAAGATATGCCATACTGGGCCACACCAAGATCCATCAAGTCCAGTATCCTGTGTCCAACAGTGGCCAATCTAGGTAACAAGTACCTAGCAGTTTCCACAAAAGACACACAGGTTCTATAATGCCTGTAGTGGGGCAAGCAATGGATTTCCCGGGTCTCCTTGAATAATGGTTTATGAACCTTTCCTCCAGGAACCTATCCAAACCTTTTTGAAACCCAGCTACACGAACAGCTTTTTACTACATCCTCTGGTGATGAATTCCAGAGTTTGATTATGATTTGACTGAAAAAATATTTTCTCTTATTAGTCATAAATGGGTTACACTGTAGCTTCATTGCATGTCCCCTACTCTTGCTACATTTTGATGGCGTAAGCAATCAATCTACGTTTACCCATTCTACTCCACTCATTAATATATAGACCTCTATCATATCTCCCCTCAGCCATCTCTTCTCCAGATTGAAGAGCCTTAACCTCTTTAGCCTCTCCTCATAGGGGTATCTTTCCATCCACATTACCATCTGTGATGTCCTTCATGATCCCACAGTGACAGTGGCAGCACACAGATATACTGCTGCTGCTGAAAAGTGATATGCCACTTGGGACGGCCCAAGGGTCCTGGCACCTTAGGCAGAGATCCCAGCTAGCCCCCCCCCCCCCACTGCCAGTGAACCCAGCAGTGGGGGAAGAGGCCAATAGTGCCAGCAGCTGTGGCCCTCCAGGTAGCTTCAAAATGCAGGTGCCCAGGGAACTACCACAGTAGTGGCTGTCAATCTCCCCACGAGACATATCAGTGGCAGGCAATAATGGGGTCCCTGCAGAGGCAGATGGTTGGGGGGGGGCTGCGTGACAGTCCATGTGCACCTCTGCCCCCCCATCTGAACCATGCACCCTAAGCGCCCACCAAACCTGCATGTTGGATGCTCTGGGACTGCGCAACACCACTACTGACAGCACACAGGCATGTCAGCATTGTGTGGGGGTGTTGGCGGCAGACCAAAGCCATATCCTGGTCCTGTGTGTCATGCATGTCATAACATGTGCCAGGGTCTGTCAGATGGAAAACATGTCAGCCCCAGGGTCTGCTATGGCAGCACAGTGGCTCAACACACAATCAGTGTGCATATGAACAGAGGGTAACAGGTTCATATCCTGACTGTGGCTCATATATTGAATGTCCCTGTGGCCAAAACTTTAGCCTACAGTACAGGTACAGCACCAGCATGTGCAACCCCCAAAGAATTTGCAAGCAAGGGTACAAACACCCATCAGCCACATAGATGGGCTCCACTATCCACAGCTGGATGAAACGGCAGCTTGAGAGCACCAGTGGGCACTAGCAAGGTGCATAAATGTCAGAGCACGCTACTAGTACCTGCACAATGTGCAGCCCTTAACAAGGTTTGAGCTGATATGGAGAGCAAAGTGGCAGGCATGACGACCAACCATCCTCACTTTTGCACAGTGTGGTAATGTGTGTGTGTGTATGTCTCTCTATTCTTCTGTGGCTTTCTGCAGTTAATTGTGCCTTTCATTGCCTAAGCTGTTCCCAGCATTAGTCTGCAAATGTGCATGATCAGAGAGGCGGTGGCATACTCATCCTTGCCAAATCAGACCTCCAATTCAAACTGAGCAATACCTTCAGTACCCCACACCTTGATGCTCTTTCCATATCCAATAGGAGCTGTACGATCAATCTACTCTATCGTGCACCATCACCCTCCCCAGATGACCTCCCATCAATAATCAATATGGCATGTAACCCTTCCAACCCACAACCCCCCAACTGGTTAGTAGGGGATTTTAACCTACCATCGCTACAAACCTCACACTCCTCAGCATTTCTTGAAGCCATGGGCCATTTAGGATACGATCAACTTATTGATACTCCTACACATACCAAAGGTGGCACATTGGATTTAATCTTCGCTCCTCAAGCAGTACTCAACACGTCTCAGAAGCTCCCAATCTCCATATCCCCTGTACCCTGGTCCGATCACAATTTAATCATCTTTAACATCCCCACAGAACAGCTATCCAACAACAACAACAAATCAGATCGCCCACCAAGTGCACTTGAAACACGATTCCGTCCTTTCAATAAGATTGAAATCTTGGAGAAAATCTTACCTGACCTACACAAAAACTTACCCTCTCCAGACGACTTGGTAACCAACTGGGACAACACACTGAAAGCCGCTGCCTGCATCCCTTCTACCGTCAGGACCAAGATCAAGGGCAAACACAAACCATGGTTCTCACCAGAACTTCAAGAATCTCTCCTACACCTACGCAGACTTGAAAGACGCTGGCGCTCCTCCCGGTCTCCTGATGCACTAATAGCATACAATTCATACTTACAATCTCACCGGAAGATGTCATTGGAGAAAAGAAAGAAATACCACTCTGATACATTAATGAGGTCCTTAAACAAGCCACACGACCTCTTTAATATCGTCAAATCCTTATCAGGTGATCCAACAACAACCCAACCTTCTATGCCACACCCCCAAGACTATGCTGAATATCTACAATCAAAAATGATACAGACTAGTTCGCCCCTCATAGCATTTCCAACTCCCACCTCACAGAATGTGCCCCGGCTAACCTTGCTTGATACTTTCTCTCTAGTATCCAATAAAGAGATCGAAGAAATAATTGCAGCGATTAATCTAACTACGGCACCTAACGACCCCTGCCCAGCTAAATGGATTAAAGAACTACGACATGAACTTAGTCCATTTATAAGCATGATCGTAAACTATTCCTTCTCAACTGGATCCTTCCCTCAGAGCCTGAAGCACTCATCCATCCGCCCTCTCCTCAAGAACAGCAAGCTAGACCCAGCAAAAGTCGAATCATTTAGACCTATCTCTAGCATCCCCTTATTAGCTAAAATCATGGAAAAAGTAGTCCAGAGACAAATACAACAACATGTCGACTCGGAAGCACCCCTGGACCCCTCACAACACGGCTTTAGAGAAGATCATGGTGTTGACACCCTTCTCACAACCCTATTCAATAACCTAATCATAGGCATCGACAATATCTATCAAGGGTTCATTCTCATCTTTCTCGACATAGCTGCTGCGTTCGACTCAGTAAACCATAATACTCTCCTACAGCGCCTCAAAGACAAGGGTATTCAAGGTCTAGCCCTTAACTGGTGCAAATCGTACTTAACCGATAGACAGCAGCAAGTCAGAACAGGAGAAGTAACATCTGATTCATTCCCACTTAAACAAGGCGTCCCACAGGGATCCTCATTGTCTTCACTAATGTTCAATATATATATGCAGCCGATCTGTGATTTGATACGTACCTTCAACATTCAATGTCTAGCATATGCAGATGACATCCTGTTATATGCCCCTTTCAATGTAAAACAACCAGATTTTACACCAATAGTGCGTTGCTTCGAAGAGGTTTCAAACTGGCTTCTGAAACAGAATCTACGTATAAATCATAACAAAACAGACGTCCTATTCATAACACGGAACCCAACTTTCACACCACCTGTATCATTGCAAGTAAACAACATCGAACTGAAAGCACAACCCACGATCCGATACTTAGGGATTACTTTGGATCAGCGGCTTGATATGTCAGCACACATCAAGAAAACAACAAACTCAACCTACCAAAAGATTCTCTGACCTCTCCTTGACTACTCTGACTTCCGCACTATTTTTCAAGCCCTAGTACTACCTCACTTGGATTTTGCTAATATCATACTACACGGTCTCCCACAATCTACCCTAAATCCCCTCCGGTTAGCCATGAATTCAGCTGCTAGAATCCTCGTAGGTGCTCCACGTTCAGAACACATAACTCCGATACTGAAGAGATTACACTGGCTACCCCTCCAGGCCAGGACCCTATATAAAACCTTGGTCATGACTTTCAAAGCTGTCAAGAGCCCAGCCCTATCACCAATCAGCAATATGATTCAAGTCACCGTAACGAACAGAGCCAGGAGACCTGCTGCTCTGAACTCCATCAACCTACCAAAAATCCTTATCAAATGCTCTAAAACCACAGCCTCCAGGGCCTTCTCACTGTTTGCACCTAGGGCCTGGAATGTCCTCCCACCCGAACTCAGATCCATCACTAGCCTCACTACATTTAGATAGGCCTTAAAATACCACCTGTTTCTAGCATACTACTCTGAAACAACCGCAAATGAACACAGCTCTCATACTGATCTTTCCCAGTTATCCCCGGTAGAAAATGGCTAATTCTGCTGATCCTTTCAGTCACACTCTACTCATATTCTATTTATATTTATACTGTACTATAATATTCTCTGTCACTGCTACCATGTAGTTACCTAAAAATTGCCATTTCATAGTTAACCCTATTCACATTTTGTATATAGTTAACCCTATACCTTGTATATAGTTAACACTATATTTTGTAAATAGTTAACCCTGTTTACCTCCTAGTTTTTGTACCCTGTTAAATGTAAAAAACCAATGCTGATTGTACCATTGTGTTTAACTTGTTCATTTGTAAACCGCACTGATTAAAAGAGCGCGGTATATAAGAAATAAAAATAAATAAATAAATAAATGATGAGGAGCAGTGGTCTGTCAGGCCCTTCAGCTCCCACCTGTCCTTCCATTCAATGCCTTTGCAATGGATTTTGCTGGGGCTTCTTTATCCAGCAATAATGTGACAGCCATTTTCGGGCATTAAGTTGCATTCTTGACACCTTAACGCCTGATGTCCTGTTAGTACACATTATGTGGCCCATTGTACCCTTACCGCCGGAACACTCCCTAGATGTCCACAGCCTTTTTCGCAAGGAAAACCCGTTTTTGCTGATGTTAATGCTCGATAACACCTGCTCCCTTACCACTGCTTAGTAAACATACCCCTTAGTGTCTGCAGATTCTAGTAACTAAGCCAGGGCCAGTGCTAGGATTTCTGGTGCTCCTTTGCAACCTATAGTATTTCGCCTTCAAATTCAATGTTGTAAGAAAATTTCAGTGAAGTGTCAAATGCACATTGTTAAGTGCCGTCGAGTCGGTGCTGTGTTTGATCTTCAGTCAGGGAGCTCACTGTTGACGGAGGGGCAACCATAGCTGCAGTTATTGTATTGATCCATCTCATTTGCTGGCCTTCCTCTTTTGTGTTGACCTTCTACCTTGCCAAGCATGATGTCTTTCTCTAATGATCTCTCTCTTCACATGATGTATCCAAAGTATGAAAACTGAAATCTTGTTATTTGAGCTTCTAAAGAAAGCTCAGGTTTGATCTCTTCTAGTACTGACTGGTTTGTTGTTCAGGCAATCCATGGTATACACAGTAGTTGTCACCAGAACCATAATTCAAAGGCACCAATTTTCTTCTTGTCTATCTTTATCACTGTCCAACTTTCGCAATCATATGACGTTATTGAAAATACCATGGCTTGAACGAGTCGAATCTTTGTATGGAGAGAGACATCTCTGCTCTTGAGAATCTTGTCTAGGTCCTTCATAACCACACTACCAAGAGCAATGTGTCATCGGATTTCTTGACTGCTTGTTGTTCCTTTATTGATAGTTGATCCAAGTAGATTAAAGTAGTCCACTATTTTGATTCCTTCTCCATCAGCGATGAACTTATTGAGTTTGCCAGTTGTTAGGATCTTTGTCTTCTTTACATTAAGGTGCAGGCCCACTTTAAGACTATGTTCCTTGATCTTGAGAAGCAAATGTTTCAGATCGTCTTCACTTTCAGCCAGTAATGCAGTATCATCAGCATAGAGAAGGTTGTTGATGAGTCTTCAACCAATCTTCATACCTTGGCTGTCTTCATACAATCCTGCTTCTCTGATGATTTGTTCTGCATATAAATTAAACGGGTAAGGGGAAAGTATGCATCCTTGTTGTACACCTTTACTGATTTTAAACCATTCTGTTTCTCCTTGTTCTGTTCAAACTGTTATTTCTTGATCAATGTAAAGGTTGTGCAAGAGAACAATCAGGTGTTCTGGGATACCCATGCTTCTTACTGTGGCCCAGAGTTTCTCATGGTTTACACCAGGGGTTTTCAACCCAGTCCTCAGGGAACCCTAGGCCAGTCAGGTTTTCAGGATTCCCACAATGACTATGAATAAGATAGATTTACATACAATGAAGGCAGAAGATGCAAATCTTTCTCATGCATATTCATTATGGGTATCCTGAAAACCTGACTGGCCTAGGGCTCCCCGAGGACTGGGTTGAAAACCCCTGATTTACACAGTCAAAAGCCTTGCTGTAGTCAATTCAACACATATAGATATTCTTTTGATATTCTTTAATCTTTTCTAGGATCCATCTCACATTCATGATGATGGCTTTCGTTCCTCACCCGTTCCAGAACCCTGCTTGTACTTCTGGCAGTTCTCATTCCAGACATGGTTGTAGACTCTGCTGAATAATCTTGAGTAGAATCTTGCAGCATTTGGGATCAGAATGATTGTGCGATAATTTCCACAGTTAGTTGGATCACCTTTCTTTAGTATTGGTATAAACATAGATTTTTTCCAGTCAGTTGGCCATGATGTTCTCTTCCAAATTTCCTGGCAGAGTCTTGTAAGTATGATAACAGTTACATCCGATTGCTTTAAAATTTCAATGAGAATGCCATCAATGGCAGGTGCTTTGTTCTTTGATAAGGCTTTCATTGCTGCTTCGACTTCTTCTTTCATCACCAATGGTTCCTGATCATAAAGTACAGGTTGAAATCACTGTTGGTTCACTTGATCTTTCGTATATTCTTTCCACCTTTTCTTGATCTTCTCAGCATCATTCAACATGGATCATTGAGCATCTTGTAACAGTCTAATTCAAAGCTGGAATTTTTTCTTTAACTCTTGTAAAGTGAAATAATGAACAAACAAACCTCTTCCAAAGACGGGGATGGTGTAAAACTAGAGGGCATAACGTGAAGCTGCAAGGGGGTAAATTGAAAGGCAATGTCAGGAAATACTTTTTCACTGAAAGGGTGGTGGATGCTTATAATGCCCTCCTGATGGAAGTGGTAAGAGCAAATACAGTGACAGATTTCAAGATGGCATGGGACAGACACAGTGGATCCCTTTACAGCAACAGGATAAAATCAAAATAAACTTGACCATCTAATTTCCCAACAAATAGGGGTATCGTACACGGAGCGGTGGGTTCACCCCTAAACAAAGACATGGGGATGGGTGACCTGCTCAGAGCGGCAGGTGCACCTACTCTTGCCATCTTACTAGGCAGACTAGATGGACCGTACTGGTCTTTATCTGCCATCATTTACTATGTTACTATGTTACTATGTTAATAAAGCTGATCTTGTACTTCTTCTAATAGTTTCTGCTTCTATTTCCTTGCATGCATCATTGTAGCACTTCTTGTCTTGTCTTGCTGCACGTTGGAAATCTCTGGTGAGTTCTGCAATTGCCTCGCTTCCTCCTCTCGCTTTAGCTTCTCTGCATTTCTGGAGAATTTTCAGAGTTTGTTTGGTTATCCATTTTGGCCATTTTTGCTTTTTCACCTTTTGAAGAGACTTCTCACTTTCTTCCAACACAACCTTCTTGATGTCTTCCCATAACTCTTCCGAAGCTCTGTCATTTGTATCTAAAGCAGCAAATTGATTTTGCAGGCAGTCTTTAAATTCCGGTGGTATATTCTCAAGGTCATATTTTGCTACATTCATGAGTGGCTTGCTCTTTTTCAACTTTAGCTTGAGTTTGCATATTAGTGCTTGGTGATCTTTACCACAGTCAGCTCCAGGTTTTGTCTTTGTTGATGTTATAGAGTTTCTCCATTGTTGACCTCCACAGATGTAGTCAATTTGATTTTTGTACAATCCATTGGGCTTAGTCCATGTAAACCGTCGTCATTTGTGTTGCTGGAAGAAGGTGTTTGAGATGAATAGATCGTTGGTCTTGCAGAATTCTCTGTCTTTCTCCAGCTTCATTTCTGTTGCCAAGCCCATATTTTCCAACCACTTTGCCTTCTTCTTTGTTTCCAACTTTTGTGTTCCAGTCACCCAAGACTATCAGGATATCCTGTTTGCATGTTCTGTCAATTTCAGCTTGTGCTTGTTCGTAGATCTCATCAACTTTGCCCTTTAATGCAACTGTTGTTGGGGCATATACTTGAATAATAGTTGTGTTGATGGGCATTCCTTGTAGACAAATAGAAATGAAGCGTTCATGATTTCATTCTATTTCATTACAGCTCTTGCAAGTTTCTTCTTAATTTTAAATGCAACACCATTTCTTCTTTGTCTTTCATTTCCAGCATAGTAGACCATGTGATCATCAGATGCAGTGTCCGATGCTAGTCCATTTCAGTTTGCTGACACTCAGCAGGTCGATTTGAACATGTTCCAGTTCATTCTTGACCACTTCCAACTTTTCTTGGTTCATGCTTCATATGTTCCATGTCCCAATATGTACGATGTCTTTGCAACTTCAGACTCTCATTTCATGTGCAGCTACATCAGCAGTCAGACGTCCCGAGGGCTTTGATCCAACCACATCATAAATGCTGGCTTTACTCTGAAAAGTCTTCAGCTCCTCCCTAATAGCCAGTTGAGCACTTTCCAACCTGGGGGTCTCATCTCCCAGCACTATAGTGCAATTTGTTTTTTTGTGACTATCCACTGGGTTTTTGTGGCAAGATACGGAAGTAGATTGCCAGGACTTTCTTCTATACAGTTTAAATCTAGTGTTGTTGCTGTTACAGAAATGTGATCCTCCGCCGCCAACACCGTCAAATTGTGCTGCTGCCCAAAATTGCAGTGAAGGGTCAAATGTATAGCCAGAATAAAATTAACTGCTGAGCAGTAAATATTTAACATCATATGAACAGGCTGTGATTGTCCAAGAGCATGCTAAATTTTTGATATGGATCAGAAGAAAACCACTCAGCTGACAGAGAGCTCAGAAATATTTTGCTCATTGAAAAAATATGCAGAAGAAAGATTTTATACAGAATGAAGGAATCAAAAACATGATAACCATGCAGTCAATGTACATCTAGAAGCTATAAGCAAAACTGGTATAATGTTGTTGCAAAGAATAATCGCAACATAGAAAGACAGTGACAACATTGATATACTTCTGATGTGTTATGCAGGTTTCAATCATAAACCAGTAGGTTGCAATCTGTAGTACTATTAAGAATAAGTAGTAAAAAAGGCCAAGAGAATACAAGAATGTCATTAGACTGCTGTAAAATAAAAATATACTCTGAAAATATTATTCATATGCCAGCATTTCATCATGCTTTACTGTGCCCAGGCAATTCACTGTGAATAAACTGAACCTGGAAACCCAAACATTAGTGTCCATAAAATATGTTAGAACAATCTGATTACTATTTTTCCATAAAATGTTTTACTGTGCTATGCTTTGATAAGACAATCAACCTTCTACAAACCTCCCCTGTGTGAAAGTCGCATCATTAAACACCCAATTGGTATTGCAAAAGATTATAATTTAGGGCTACTCTGATCCCTCATTGCTGAAAGAACTCCCAGAGCTTCCATGGGGTTGCAAAATCGATTTCCCTTGCCTCCCCAATAAATCAATGCTTTCCCCTTACTGGATCACAGGATGTGTTTTCATATCATAATCAAGCATGTGTTATTCTGGTTTTCTCTTGCTCTTTCTTCACTTCCTACTGACAGTCATGCAATCAGGATCATACCAAGCTAGAATCCACCCAGTTATGTGCAGTACCTCACTATTTTTGAGCTTCCAGGAAGCCGAGTGATGTTATCAGTGTCCCTGTCTTACTTGTGCTCTGTGCAGCTGCACCACTTGCACAGCCCTAGGTATGACCATGCATGCAGTCAATATACCGGCAGTAGGAAGTGAAGTTGGAGAGAGAGAGAGAAGAGCAAGAATAACATGGCTACTTTCTGGCCAGACCAGGAAGTAAGTTCCATGCTTTTATCCATTACTGTTAGGTTTTCAGGATTTCTTTCCCCAAATCATACTTTCCTTCAGAGTAAGGTCAGATAAAAAAACTCTCACACACAAGCATATGCATTGTTGGCATAAACTAACATAATGGCTCAGCGCAAGAAGCACCTCATTGGGTGCCCTTAGTTGCACCTGCAGCCATTTTGCCATGTTGACATATGGTAACTGCAGGGAAATGTAACTGCCTTCCTGCAGTTAGCCTATGGCCCCATGCTTTGAATGTGACCCACACATATGTTACTAGAACAAAACTGTTAAATATGCCAAACAACAACAAGAGGGGCTCAAAAGCACCCATGCAGCACCTCCCACTTCCACAAAAGCAAGAGTGACTTGGCATTCCCAACAGAGGATTTTCCTCCTTCACAAAAACAAGAGAGGCTCAGTGGTGCCTACACAGCACTTCCCAACCTCAGAAAAACAAGAGGAGCTTTTAGACCCCAACACAACACCTCCCACTCCAATATAAACACCAAGAAGGGTTTGACTCCTGAAACTGTGCACTGGACCAGCATGGTGTTAATGTAAATATATATTCTGCAAAAAAAACCCCAAAGGAAATACAAGATATTTGTACACCTCTGTCTTCTCTTAGCTCTCTTTCTATGGTCTATAGTGCATCTGCTATTTCTTGTCTCTCCTTTTGTTTTCTTTACTTCCTTCTATCTTGGATATTGATTTTTTTTTCCTTGCAGCTTTCTTCCATTTATTTCTCTCTCTCTCTCTCTTTCTATCTACTCATTTCATTACTGCTTCTTACTATCCAGTTCTCGATCCCCCCTCTTTTTTATTCCATCTACCTATCACTTTTTCAGCCCTCATCCCAGTCCTCCCATCCTGCAGTTCTCCCATTCTCCACCATTCTGTCGCCTTTTCTACCTGTTTAACCACTTTTGTTTATGGTGATCTTAAAGGGCCCGATATTCTACCGGGCAGGCTATGTGCCGCTATGGTGCATAGCCCTGCCCACCGACCCTTAATCCCAGATATTAAATGCAGGGGTCATATGCAGCCCTGGCACTGAGTATCCTGGGATTGCTGCACACGCCAGAAACCACATTAGGTAACTCGGCAGCAGAGATATTGCACCGAAAGATAGTCAAGGGTTTTCCTTGCCTATCTTTTCAGCACAGATCGCTAACTGGGCAGCATACAATATAGCTGCTGCCCGGATATCGCTTGTCTCCACCTCTGCTCCGCCCCGGAATGCTCCCGACATGCCCCAATGCTAACCGGAGAGCATCGGGGCACATAGGGGAGTTAGAAGGGGATATTCAGTGGTACTAACCATGTAAGAAGTGCCATTGAATATCCCGGTTTAAAGCATTTACATGGTTTACTGGGCTGTAAACCATGTAAATGCCTTTCGGATATCAGGCCCAAAGTAGGTAAATGGGTAGAAAAGGCGATGGTGAAAGGCAGAAGGGTGCTTGGGTGCCTAGAGAAAGGACTTATCTAGAAAAAAAAGGAGAAGATAGTGCCTCTGTATAGGTATCTAGTGCAACCTCATTTGGAGTTTTGTGTGCAATTCTGGTGACCACACCTTCAAAAGGATATAAACAGAATGGAGTCGGTGCAAAGGGTGACTGCTAAAATGGTTAGTGGTCTTTGTTATAAACCATATGGGGACAGATTTAAAGGGCCCGATATTGATCTGGGTGGTGCTATGTGCCGAGTCGGTGCATATCCTGCCTCCCTCCTGTCTAATCTGACTTTTCCATGCTGGGGTCATAAGCAAAAATTCAGATATTGCTGCACAGCTAAGAGGCCTCAGGAGCTACCCATTTTAGATGCTACACGGTTAGCCTCAGCACCTTACAGATAGGTGAGGGTTTCCTTCGCCTATCTTTAAGGCACAGAACACTAACCATGTCACATTGAGAATTGGTGCTACACAGGTAGCGCCCTGGCCTGCTTCCGCACCATCCTGGAACGCCCCCGACACATCCCGATGCAAGCCGCATAGCATCAGGTTGCATAAGGGAGAAACCAGGGAATTTTCGAAGGCCCTACCCATGTAGGTGTCTTCAAAAATTCCCTGTTAAGGCATTTACATGGGTAACTAGGGTAATTACCTGTGTAAATGCCTTCGAAAATCAGGCCCAAATATCTTAATATGTATATGTTAGAGAAAAGGCAGGACAGAGGAGATATGATAGAGATGTTTAAATACCCCCATGGCATAAATGCACAAGAGGAGAGTCTCTTTTGATTGAAATTAAGCTCTGCAACTTGAGGACATAGGATGAGGGTGAAAGGGGAAAGACTCAGGAGAAATAGGCGGAAATATTTTTTTACAGAAAGAGTGGTAGATGCATGGAATAGTCTTTCAGTGGAGGTTATAGAGAGAAGGAGAGGCTCTAAATTCAAGAAAGCATGAGACAAACACAGAAGATCTCTAAAGGAAAAAAAGGGACTATAGTAGTTGATGTGGAAGGACAGACTAGAAAGGCCATATGGTCTTTTTCTGCCATCATGTTTCAATGTTTCTTCTTCCCTGGTCCATTATTCCCCAGTCTTTTGATCATTCATTCTCTCCCCTCCATGTCTAACATTTCTCACCCCCCATCCAGTGTCTCTCTCTCTGGTTCTGTCTTTCCCTCCATCCAGTACCTCCACTCTCTCTCTGCCCCTATCCTTCCATGTCTGCCCTCTTGTTTCCTATCCCCTGTAATCAGCATCTCCTTCGTCTCCATACCATACCATCCCTTCCCTAATCCCCCTATGTCTAGTATCTCTGTATCTCTTTCTCGAACTATTTACCCCATGTCCATCTTCTCCCCTCTCTCTCCCTATTACCCCCATGTCCTGTATTTTCTTCTCCCCTTACTACTCCATGTCCAGCATCTTCTCTCTACCTCCCTCTGCTCCTTCTGCCCATGTCCAGCATTTTCCCATAGTCTCTTATAACCTCCTGCCCAGAATCACCACTCCATCTCTCCTTCTTGCTTCTTGCTTTGCCCATGCCCCCATGCCCCTTCCCATGTCCAGTATCTCCCTTCATCTCCCTAGCTTATCCGCTCTACCTCCCTATTCCCCCCCTGCATCCAGCATCTCCCTTCTGTCTCCCTGTGCTCATCAACATCCAGCATAGTCCCCCTACTGGTAGCAGCAAAGATGGAGAACTTCCACGTAGCTTCGCAGGAACATTGATGCCAAGTTGCAGGAAAGTGATGGTAAAGGCAGAGCACAAGTAGATTCTCCAGTAGGAGGGGGAAGCGGGAAGACTAAATAATGTCTTGTAATCTTCATCCTCCATTTTATGGTATATGTTTATGTTTCACATTGCAATTTTTCATCTGATCCATTTGTATTTAGTTAATGTTTATTTCAATACAGTAGTGCATAATGAGGAATAGCCTAGTCATTACAGTAACCCCTTACTACACAAAAGATCAGGGTTCGATTCCCACTAGTACTCCTAGTGACCTTGGGCAAGTCACTTTACTCTCCATTTCCTCAGAAGAAAAGATCTGGCAATCTACTTCTGGTCATACCTTGCCAAGAAAACCCAGGAGCTGCTGAGTTGCCAGGAGTCAGCATTGACTTGACAGCACTTTAAAAAAACTGTGTCATAATTATCCACATGACTTTTTTGGAGAGCTTTGATGATTGATTTAATCTATATTTTGTTGAAACCATTATGTTATTCCCTCTAAGGCAGATGAACCACATAGCCTTCGCCGACCAATCGACTTGCTTCTTGGTTTGCTGCCCCATATTATATTGATAGAGAAAGATTTAAGAACACATTGAGGAGTTGTGTGGTATTAGAATTGACTAGCTTATAGAGAAATGGAAAAGGACAGATAAGAACCACATGACCACTGTAATCTGCCCATTCCTGATACAGTACCTCATAGTCTCCTCATTCTCAAGTTTTACCCTCATCTCTTCATATCTAAGAGTCTTCTGTGCTTATTTGAGACTTTGCTGAATAATTTCTGCAATTAAAATCCTAAGGACTGATATTCAAAGGTGTTTATGCAGTTTGCAGGACCTGCAAACCACATAAAACCCTGCTAAGTCCAGTACTGAGCGGAATTAACTGGGTAGTGCTGCCGACAATCCCCACAGAGCACTTTGACACTAACCAGAGAGTGGAGTGCAGATGCCATCTGTGGGCGGGGCTGAGGTGGTTCAGGCACTTATCCTATTAGCCATGATTTACAGCCCATTAGCTGGATAGCTAACTACCTAAAATTAGGAGACGTCAACGGCTCCTCCTAACTTTATGTGGTTTTTGCTATCCGGTTAGCCGCTGAATATTGTTGCTGACTTGATAGCAAACACTGTTGGTGGCAAAAGTGGATATTCAGCTCTGAACACCGCATAGGCTCTGGTATTGAATATCCATGTTCTTATTTTCCCATGGCGGTCAGCCGCTTTTAGAAACACAAACCACTGCAGAATCAATATTGGGCACCTAGTGTCAGTGATGCAGCTGAGGGGAAGAGACCCCGACTACCTCTGTGCCACTCTTCCAGCAAGCCCTTTCCTAGCTGTTGTTGAATCAATTGTCATTGTCCATCCCGAAAACCATAAATTCTGTTTCTGCAGAATGTACTGCCTTTCCAGACACCTTGACCAGTTCAAGAAGCAGAACCCAAGTCCAGGACTTCCGTGTCTACTCCTTGTATAGCAGTCTGCAACACTGCTGCCTGCCCTTCATGGACTCTCCCTGACCTGACTTTTTAAGCCCATCACATCTAGTTTATTTCTGAGAGAACCATGGAATGTCTTATTAATCATGAAAATATGATGAGCGGTCAGTGGATGAGTCTAGCAGTGAGCATCCCAACTTCATGTGAGCCAGCTCTGGAGTTCCCTGGCTCTTCAGAGGTCCGGGCCATATGTTTAGCCAGTCAGCGAAGAAGACACTGTGTGCAGCAGCAGCGAGCATTGTCAAGTGACCTTGTCTTTGATGATGTTAGCCCAGGATTGAGCACTTCTTCTATTCAACTCATATTTAGCAAATAAACTGGATATACTCTCAATGTTTGGGATAAATACCCGATATGACTTTTTAAAAAAAAAGGGAGGGCGAAAGAAAGAAAATTACAGCTGGGAAATGTAGGACAGTATTGGGTTTCTTTTTATTTGTTGTCGTCAAATGCCCTTGGTTGTGCTGAGTTCTTCAAGGCTCGTTAAAGAGATGTTTAAAAATGGTGCAACACACAACACAGCTGCATTTCATTTGTAGACAATTGAAGCAATAAATGTAATAATAAGCAAGCTGGAGATGCTGACTCACAACCACAAACAGGGTGTTCGCCATCAGGCCGAAAGCGCCTTGCAGCTGGAGACGTTTCCATCGCAAATATCAGTTTCAAACAAATGTTCCTAATCTTTATCTGGGGCAAAATAAAAAAGAATGTCATATACACATGACACAAGGAAGCTTATGTTCAGTCGTTGTGGATGGCAAAGCCGCAGTGTTCCAGAGCCTCTCTCTCTCTCTCTCTCTCTCTCCATCTTGATGGTCACCAGACACCGTTTGAGAATCCATGCCAAAAACATCTTCATATTGAGTGGGATTCCATATAAAGCAAAAAATGACAGCTCTAGACAGTTAAGACACTGGTTTACTTGGGCATCCTTGTCTCCTTTCACCTTGGACTACAGCTTTTCATGCTGAAAATTCTACTGACAGGCTAATAACGATAATTTATTGTGTTTCCGATCAAGATGTTGAGAGAGAGAATTAGAAACATTTGTGGACAAGACTGTCTGAGGTCAGTTAGGAGAATGTTTTTTCCATTCTAGGGCAAAAACAAAGGGCACAAATTCAAATCCCTCCCCCATTCTTTCAGTAACTGTTGATCATACAATCTAACTATAAACAGTTTACAACCTCTAGCCTTGTTGAGCTGACAGGGGAGGTGTTTATGGATACACATATCAGGCTGTTTTGAAGGCTGTTGAACAAAGTGCTGTGCTGTTTACACAGCAAACAGCTGGGCCCATATTTTCTGCTACAGGCAAGCTGGAAAATAGGTGCTGAGATTAGGAGAGGAAAGAACATTGTTGATCCAGGGTGAAGCAGAAAGGTGGTTATTTTTCCTCCTTGCACTTTGTCACAATTTCTCAGAGTCTCCTTAGTATAAAAAGAGATACCGCATTCATATTCAGAGCTTCTAATTGATGGTCACAAAGGCGCCCCCCCCCCCCCCCCCGAGAGCAACCATATTCCCTTTTACATAGCAATTGCCACCAATATCCTGAACAGCAACTCCAGGAGACTTTGGACATGGGGTCTGAATGCTTGGAAATTTTGACTGGATGGACGGCAGTTGCAGTACTCAGCCAATCAAAGTACTGGGTGACTCACCTGCGTTTTCAGGAAAGAGTCAGCATGTGCAGGGAAATGTAATCTGACTGTTCCACTGCAGGTTAAAGGGGACCTTTCCCGATGGTAGTTTTTTTTTTTAAATTAAAACTCTCCCCGCCAAATAGCCCAATACTTATTATTAAGCTCCTATGAAAACAGAATCTATAGATGTTGCTGCTAGTATGTCTTACACCTCAAGGCCATCACTTTATGAAGGTTTTGCTTTTTAGAGCCAAACACGTTGTTCCTGGCATTTTAGAGTGCTCAGAGCCAGACCTATCCATGGTGACAGTCTCAATGGCTGAAGCAGAACAAATGTGGGTTCTCTCTCTTCTCTTAGAACCTGCATTTCCTTACCTCCTTCTCATTCTCTGTCACTCTCCCATTCTGTGCATCTTTACCTTGCTATAATCTTCTTGTGTCTACTAACTGTGTCTTACTCTGTTACTAGTCTGATTTAATATCTAATTCAGATGTGTCGCTGTAGGTTATAAATACTGCCGCAAAACTGAACTTGCCATAACTCACCGTGAGCTCTTTTTTTGGAAAAGTGTGCAATAAATAAATGATTTTGGTAATCTTTTGCTTTTTTTCTTCCATTCATTACCATGCAGTTCTCCTTTTCCTTTCCATCTTCCTCCTCGTCTTTTAATTCCTCATTTATTCTATCATCGTCGTCTCCTTCCTGTATTTTCCCTTCCACCTTCCTTTCCCTCACCATCAGTTCCTGCCGTATTCCTCTTTGCCCCAGTGAAATGGCTAGAAGAACCTTCATACCCCCAACATATGCCATTACTGTACAAGCAATAAAGAAGAAGTGAAATATTTCGCACTGGTATGTATCTGAACAACTAAATACAAAATACTCATGTGTAACTTTTCCCCGCAGTTTCTTTTCTTTCATTTTATTGTTCCTGCTCTGTCCCTGCTTTTAACTTTCCTGTCTTCTTCTGATCCTCATTTGATCTTACCTTTTCATCTTTGTCTTTTGTCACTTCTCTTACCTTCTCCCAATGAATCTGTTTATTTTTGTTGACTGAGTGACCAGAGAATTGGATCATTGAAGAGAGCTCGATGTGGTATAGTGAGAATTCAGCAAAGCCTTTGACACCATTCCACATTGCCAACTTATAAAATCAACTGAGTGCCCTTGGGATGGACCCTGAAGTGACTGACTGGGTTAGAAGGTGGTTGAATGGGAGGCGGCAGAGGTTAGTAGTAATTGAGTTCACTCTGAAGATAGGGGTGTTACCAGGGGTGTGCCGCAGAGATTGATCCTTGGTCATGTTCTTTGCAACGGTTTTGTAAGCAATATTGTGGAAGAGCTGTAAGCCTCTTTGCGGATAATACCAAAACTGCAATAGGGTAGACATCCTGGAAGGTGTGGATAACATGAAGAGAGATCTAGCGAAGCTGGAAGTGTGGTCAAGAATTTGGCAGTTAAGATTTAATGCTAAAAAAAGCAAGGTCATATATTTTGACTGCAAAAACCCAAGGGAGCGGTACAATATAGGGGGTGACATAACTCAATAGGTGAAAAAAGATCGGGATCTGGGCGTGATTGTTTCTGATGATCTTAAAGTGGCCAGACAGGTAGAAAAAGTGATGGCAAAAGCCAGAAAGATGCTTGGGTGCATAGGGAGAAAAATGGACAGCAGGAAAAAGGAGGTGATAGTGACTTCGTTTTGAGCTTGATGGGATTCTATGACTGTTCTCAGATTTGTAAATTTAGCAAAATTATTCTTGGTGGTGGGAGTAGGGGATTCTGACATTTATGTTATGGATTTTCCAATCTGAGGGTATCCATACTGAATATGCATGCTGTGGACACTATGGATTGTGCGTATCTGAATACATTCAGATACGGCGCCAATGATTCAAATAATCTATGACAACATTTTTTTTTTAAAGAGAACCATGATTTTTCTTGTGGGTTCATCAAACTAGTTTGCAATTGAAAATAAAAAGTCTTCATATTCCTGTTTATAACCCTGAAGATCAAAATAATTCTGTAAGGGGGTCATTAGCAAAAGAAATATTTACACTACAATAATGTATACTAATGTATTTTTCCTTTATGTGTACAGAGGAAAGGTGAGAGCTTGTGGCCCTTGTGCTAAGATATATATATATCTACAGGGTGGCCCAAAAAAAGTGAGAACATCTCGTAAATTAAAAGCTTAAATAGTTTACTTATTTACCTTTTTTAGCTATATAACGTCTTTATTTCGACAATTTCCAGTCACCATGTTTTTATTTTTAATTTGTCAATCGTTTGCATCTGTCTTTTTGAATTTTTAAATAACTTATATGCTACGAGATGTTCTCACTTTTTTTGGGCCACCCTGTATATATATATATATTTTTTTTTTTTTTACCCCCCAAGATAAGTTTTTGATTTAGTTGTTCAGTGCAGATTTTCAGTCCTAGCTAGCTAAATTTACCCATACGATTCTGAATGGACAACAAACAGGCCTAAATTTAGGGGCAGGTTTACTAAGCCCCGTGTTGGCCGTGTTACAAGCACAGGGCTGTGAGTTAACTGCAGGGGAACAGATACATCTCGATCTGAAGTTACCATGGTTCAGCACAGAGTAACAGCTGTGGGTGCAACTATGTCACCCAATGAGTTGGTGTTAGTTGCACTCGCACTGCCTGCACCGAGCATAGGTAGAATGGGCTACAAATGACCAAGCTAGCTTTGTCTCCACAGGAATGCACTCACTCTGCCCAGTCGCCACTCCAATGGCTACTACCAAGGTAGCATGGGGTTTTTGGTGCTTGGCCCTGTGCTACCTTTTAGCATGGTGCCCAAACCACATGCGAAATCCCACGCTACCAGGCAGCATGCTTTAATAAATATACCTCCTCTTGCTTGACACATTGTCTTGCTAGCTCTAGGTGAATCTTCAGTTGCAAATATTTGGCTCAAATTTCATCTCAAGGTTTAAGATTTCTGTTATCCTACTTGTTATTCTACCTTGAAGGATACTAGCAAAAAAAGAGAAGTTAGGGTATCCCAACAGAGAGGTTCCAATAAAGATAAAAGTAACCCAGATGCCCTTAAGTACAGAGCTGAAAGATTCCAAATTACCCCTATCAACTGATAAACAGATTAATATGAATAAAATACAAATAAATGGAGGAAGGACGGCAAGGAAATCCACAATACTACCTTTTGACTTTCAAAAGGGAGATTATGATAAAATGAGGAAAATAGTTAAGAAAAAACTAAAAGGAGCAGTGGGCAAAAATTAGAGATTTACATCAAGTATTGGCATTGTTTAAAAATACTATCTTGGAAGCCCAGACCAGCTGTATTCCACACTTTAAGAAAAGTGGAAGGAAGGCCAAAAATCTGATAGCATGGTTTATAGGTGAAGTCAAAGAGATTGTTGTAGCCAAAAAAGCATCTTTCAGGAAATGGAAAAAGGAGCCAAATGACGAAAACTGGAAACACATTAAGCACTGGCAAGTTAGATGCAAGACACTGATAAGGTAGGCAAAGAGAGACTTTGATAAAAAGCTTCCCGTGGAAGCAAAAATGCATAATACAACCTTTCTCATGTACATTCATAGCAAAAAACCTCTGAGAGTCAGTTGGACCATTAGATGATAGAATGATAAAAGGGGCACTAAGAGAGGACAAGGCCATAGCAGAGAGAATGAATGCTTTGTTTCAGCCTTTATTAAAGAAGATATAGGGAAGTTACCTATGCCTGAAATGGTATTTAAAGGCGATACATCAGAAGAATTGAAAGAAATATCGATAAACTGGGAAGATGTATTACAACTATTTGATAAACTGAAGAGTAGCAAATCACCTGGACCAGATGGTATACATCCAAGGGTGTTGCAAGAACTGAAATATGAGATTGCAGACCTACTATTAGTAATTTGTAGTACCTGAAGATTGGTGAATGGCCAATATAATGCCAACTTTTAGAAAGGTTTCCAGGGGTGATCCAGGAAACTACAGACCAGTGATCCTGATGTCAGTACTGGGTAAAATGGAGAAACCATTATACAGAACAAAATTACTGAACATTTAGAGAGTCATGGTTTAATAGGAGAAAGCCAACATGGATTTAGCCAAGGAAGGTCTTGTCTTACTAATCTGCTATATTATTTTGAAAGTGTGATTAAACAGGCAGACAAAGGAGAGCTGGTTGATATAGGGCCCGATTCTGGGAGACGGGTTGCAGAGCTCCATTTATTAAATCAAATGCAATCATGCTATGATCAAGCTGTCTGTGCCCAATTCTCCCTCTGGCTCTCCCTGTGCATCAGGACAGGAAGAGCTGGCGGGGGACAGAAGGGGGTAGGATTGGGGCGGAGCGGGGGTGTGCCAGCCCGACAGGACATACAGGGCCTGGAGATCCCCCTCCCGGGGCTGGGGCCAGGTACAGGGGGTCCCTGCTGCCCAATCTAGGCCACAGCAAGCTAGCGTGGGTTGGGGCGGAGGGGAAAAGTGAGGCCAAGGCCGTGGGAGTCAGGCGCCTATGGGGAGGATGCCAGGCACGCCGGGCCATCCTCAGGCCCAATTCTGGTTACCATGGGAATGTTTTGTGCCAGAATCAATGGAGAAAGTTGAATAGTGGAGTACCCCAGGGATTTGTGCTGGGTCTGCTACTTTTTCACGTTTACTAGTCAAAACAACATGAAATAAAACAGTGCCAACAAAACAGTGCAGAAAAAAAAGCATGCCAACAAGACAGCACCAAAACAGCATTGACAAAACAGCAGATTAAAAATGGCATTACCTTTATTACATATTTTTGCTCTTTTATTCATTCAATGTAAAAACATATATATGTATTCAAATAAATGAACTTGTATGTTAAAATGGTGCAAGTTTACCCACATCAAAAAAATATATGTATTCAAATCAATGAACTAATAGGTTGAAATGGTGCAAGTTTACCCACATCAACTGCCTTTAGTAATATCAATGTTCCTCCTTCCTCTCTGAATGCATTACTTCAGAAGAATAAACTGATCGCATAACTGCTGCTATTGTGCTTTGCTACCAACAGTACTGCTACTTGGGCTGTTACTCGCAGGCTGACTCCGACTGGTGCGGGGCTCCTGGCTTGATGCTCTGCTTCGTGTTCCGGGCTACGCAGCAGATCCCGCGCATCATTCAGCTTCTCCGTGAGGTTGATGGTGATGGTCCCTTTTATGGTAAACAGATCATTATCTTTCAGATCCTGGATGGATGGGAGCACCACAATTCTATGGTCTCATTACCTCCTCTCGGTCAGCACATTGGGCTTTAATTCATCTAGATGACTCTGTGACAATTTAAGGAGGACATGATGATTCAAATGATCTTGTTTATTCACACTTTTTTTCCTGCACTGTTTTATCTGCCCTGTTTTGTTATGGTGCCCTTTTTAACATATTCATAAATGACTTGAAAATGAGAGTAATGAGTGAGGCAATTAAATTTGCAGATGACACAAAATTATTCAAAGTTGTTAAAACACAAGAGGGTTGTGAAAAATTGCAAGAGGACCTTAATAAATTGGAAGACTGGACATTCAAATGGAAGATGAAATTTATGTGGACAAATGCAAAGTTATGCACCAAGGAAAGAACAATCCAAACTATGGTAGGAATCACTACCCAGAAAAAAGATTTAGGTGTCTTCGTGGATAACACATTGAAACCCTCCGTCCAGTGTGTAGTAGCAACCAAGAGAGCATTATAGAATGCTAGGAATCATAAGGAAAGGAATGGAGAATAAAAGCAAAGATATAATAATGTCTTTGTATTTTTCCATGGTACGACCGCACCTTGAATATTGTGTGCAATTCTGGTCGCCGTATCATAAAAAGGATATAGCAGAATTAGAAAAGGTACAGAGAAGAGCCATAAAAATGGTAAAGAGGATTGAAGGATACCCCTATGAGGAAAGGCTTAAAAGGTTAGGGCTCTTCAACCTAGAAAAGAGATGGCTGATGGGGAAATGATAGAGGTCTATAAACTAATGAATTGAATGGAATGGATAAATGCAGATCGATTGTTTACGCCATGAAAAAGTAGCAAGACTAGGGGAAATGCAATGAATCTACGATGTAACCCATTTAAGACTAATAAGAGAAAATATTTTTTCACGCGTGTAATCAAACTCTGGAATTCGTTGCCGGAGGATGTAGTAAAAGCTATTAGTGTACAGTAGCTGGGTTTAAAAAAGGTTTGGACAAGTTCCTGCAAGAAAGGTCCATAAACCATTATTAAAGAAGACTTGGGAAATCCACTGCTTGCCCCAGGACAAGCATTGTGGAACCTATGTGCCTTTTTGGGAACCTGCTAGTTACTTGTGACTTGGATTGGCCACTGTTGGAAAGAGGATACTGGGCTTCATGGACCTTGATCTGACCCAGTATGGCATATCTTATGTTCTTATGTTCTTACCTGTTCATCGGGTTTTTAAAAATTGATCAGATAAAGTCAGTTTTCAAAGTGGCAGTGAGCAATCAAGTTAGCTAGCTATATAATAACCCACTAAGATGAAGAGAGATTTCAGCCACCACCAAGATGGTTAGATTTGAGTCAGTTGTTTTTGTACACTGGGATAACCTTGACAGTTAGCTGGTAAGAGCTGAAAATTTGACATTTATATTGAAAAAAAAGTAATTTTGCAGCATTTTATCATTTGGGGTTTATGGTGTTTATACTATTCCATTTTTCTATGTATATCATTTATTTTGTTTAGTTTCAGCATGTGTTCTATTTTTATACATGTACTTTGGTGTTCATATTTTTCTTATATTTTATTTTCATTTTATGTTTTTATGTTTTATTTTTTATTAATCTCTTGTACGCTGCTTTGGATGGATATTGGTTAGGGGAAGAATATGTTAATAAAGTGTAAATAAATAAATGTACTGGTGGATTTTGCAAAAAGCAATCACTGAAATGCCTTAAAGCAGACTAAAATAACATAGGGGTCTCTTACTAAAGGGCAGTAGCTGTCAACACATGTTCTAACATGTGCTGAAGGCACACAGGGACACGTGTTGACAGCTAGCACTGGGCTATGACAGTGCAGCCAGATTTACGTGCTGTCCATGGTACATTAGGGGAACAAGTGGGCAGATTAGGGGCGGAGAATGGGAGGGGTGAGTGCCTTGCAATCAGTGCTCTTGTGCTAATTGCAAGGCGGCCACTGGGCGCGGGTGTACTTATCACCACCTCAATAGGTAGTGGTAACTGCACTCTCACTATTTTTCTGCCACGTTATGGCAAGGTGCATCACGCTATCTGCCAGGAACATGCTTTCAAAGCCCTCGTCTGTTAACCCTAATGGTGCCCCTTAGAGCCTGTTCCTAAGTGATGACTCCTAATGTGAAACCTAGCATTGTATATCTATAGTTTAGTTATTCTTCCCTGAGTGTATCACTTTGCACTTGTCTACATTAAATTTCATCTGCCATTTGGATGACCAAGCTCCCAGTCTCAGAAGATCCTCTTGCAATTTCTCACAATCAGCATGCAATTTATGAACTTTGAATAATTTGGTGTCATCTGCAAACTGAATATCCTCACTTGTTATTCCCAATTCCGGATCATTTATTCATATGCTTAAAAAAATGCAAAAATACAAAAGCAGCAAAAATACCAAAACATCTTCTACTGGGAGGACAGGAATACAACTGGGTTATAGGCCCCCTCCATAAGAGTAGGAAAAATCGTTAAAGTATTCAGCAAGGATGTATCTGGCAAACAGGTCCCTCTTACACTCTTCTCTGCATTATCCTTGGCATAAGGAAATGTGGTTACTTTCTTCCCCTGGTATTACCAGTCCTTGATCAATATCTGCTTCTCCACAAAGACCCTCCTTGTGTGTGCTCTCCTCTCTTCCTTCAGAATCTCCCTTCTTAGAGCCAAGCAGATTTGAGGGGCATGTTTGCTAAGCTGGGCTGATGGTTAGCCCAGGTTATTTTGTTATTCAATGGGACCTGGGGGGTCTGTTTATTAAGCGGTGCTAGCGGCTTCTGTGCAAAATCCGAGCCACAGCCTCATTGAATAAAACAGCCGCGGCTCAGATTTTACACAGAAGCTGCTAGTGCCACTTAGTAAACAGACCCACTAGTTATAAATAGCTCCTGCTAACCTTTAACTCAGCTTAGTAAACATGCCCTTGAGTATCTATTGTCTGCAGGTTGCAGCCTAGTTGGTTACATGCAGAAAAATTCTTGTTGCACTGGGCTCATTCTTATTGGCTCAGTCAGCCTTTCTCCTTCTTCGTGGTCTCCTTGAGAAAGGAAGACACCATGTGTTGGCCTGCAGTCCTTTTTATGCTTCCCTCCAAAATGATTCTTTTGCACTGTCTAGAACATTGCATAGAAGCAAGGACTCTAGAACGTTCCTCCCTTTGAGGAAGAGTAAGGACACTTCTGACGACTGCTACATGTGCAAGTTCCATCACTCACGCCTGTATCACCCCAAGTGAAGTAGTTCATTTTCTTATGTGTTTTTTCTGTGAGATTGTTTCTGCTGTATGTGCCATCAAATAAACATGTAGTCCTGTACATCCTTTTACATATTTTCAAACGATTCCATGTTCAGCAAACCTTTTGTAAAATACCCGGGAAGATTTGAAAGTCTTGATCGGATCATCCCATTTCTTACCTACATGTCCTATGGTCATAGTGGGTGGAGACAGCTGTGAAAAGGTTTTAGCAGGATGCGATTTGAATTTGGTTCAAATGATCTAGATCCAAAAGCCTCTGGGGCATGTTTACTAATCTGTGTTAGCTGCTACCGTGTGGCTAAGACAGAAATATTGCCTGGCGGTAGCAGTTAACGTGGTCAAAATACAGATATCTGCATTTCATGCATTATAGTCAGGGGGTGGGATTGGGGCAGGGAGCAGGCACGCTGTCATTTGGCAGCTACTGCACAAAATATTTCCGCACGATGGCTGCCAATATCGGTCCAATCACGACTTCAGATAACAATACCTCAAGAGCTGGTGTTAGCTGCAGCCTGGCTGCTGCCGATTGGCAACAGCCACAATGTTAGGAGCCGATCCCTCCATAGATTGTGATTGGGCCCCCCTGACCTGTCAGCACTGCTGGTGCCATGGATGTACCTATCTGTTAACCATGTGACCTCTCACCCCTTCAGTACTGATCCTCCCTGGACAGCTCCTGATCCCCACAGGGAACTGTCCAAGGAGATCGGTGTACCCCTGTAAACATTCCAGCTAGCCAGTCAGCCCCCTCCCTCCTTCCCTTTCCCCTGATTTGCTTGTACAAAATCCTGGCTAATCAGTCAGACTCCCAAGGGGCAATACTTACGCTAGGGGGCAGCACCGCAAGATCATGGACATTTGGACTTTCTGTGATGATGAGGGCAGGAGTGGGGAGTACTGCACCTGCACTCTATGCCCACTAGACCACCATGGCCTTAAAGCTAAGAGCTTGGGGGGGGGGGGGCCCACTAGGCTGACTGGCTAGCTGGGTCTTTTGTCTTTGAAAGGGAGAGGGAGGGAGGTCCAGAGCCCAACTGACTAGCTGGGATTTTGTACAGGTAGATTGGGAGGTGGGTGGGAGGGAGAGAGGAGGGGCAACTGGCTAGCAGATATGTTTACATTTAGATTGGAGGTGCACCAATCCTCCCAGACAGTTCTCTATGGGGGTCAGGAGCTGTTAGGGGGATTGGTGCTGAAAGGGGGAAGCAGCATGGCTTTCAATGTTGGTACAGCGGATCAGTACATCTGTGGCACCAGCAATGGTAACAGGTTGCAGGGGCCTGATCTTGGGTTGAAGGGAGGATACGTGGTGATCAGGAGGACAGAGCTATTACTAACTCTGTCTCCCTTGAATTTGCCATGGATCCTGTGATCCCTGCATCAGTAGCCACCATGGGACTTCCTACCTGCCAATGCAGAGATCACAGGTCTCCACAATAAGTGCAAATTCTCCATGGTATCCACAGGGGAAAGACTGGAAATGCCGCCTGCAGATAGTGCGGATCTTTTGCAGCTACCATGGGGCTTTTGCTCTGTGTTAGGTACAAAAGACTAATGCACTTTAGTAAACATGCCCCTTGGTGTTGTTAACCCAATTCACTGAGTGACCTCCTCCTGTGATTGTGTTGACATTTATGGTCTTGATTGAATCTGGGCATTGTGTACTTTACCAAAATAAAAAAAATATTCAGAAAATGACTGAGGTAAGTTCTCAAATTGGCCGGTAGCTCTAATGTTTGTTTTGCTCACTTTACAGAACAGCCCTGGCTGTTTAACTTCTAAACAAGACAGGAGACTAGCTGTTCTCTGTTACTAATTTACCAATATATACAGCAGTAAACTATATCCACCCCTAATAAATCATTCTCTCAAAGTGACAGATTCCTTGAAATGTATCAAATCAACTGTAAACTTTCTTAAAACCAAAAAAGAACAAATGTGTTAGTTTATAGTAGGTGTCCATGACTGTGAGGAACTAGTGTTACTGGTCAGCTTTAAACTTTCTTTAAGAGGGTGCTGTGGGAGTTGGGGGTATAGTCGGTATAATTATGTGTGTCATGAAACTCATTCCTGATCCTTCTGTCCGTAGCTTGGCTCTCTACTGAGTGTCAGAAAAGGGCAAAACAACAGCACAAAACTGAAGCACAAATCATGAAAACTAAGCATTATTGTTTATGTGGGAACATTTACAAAGATGTTCAGTACCTCACAATTTTTTTTCACTTGGAATTTGATGCTGAATGAACCTGCTCTTGGCTGATCTCAGAAGCTGGGCAGGGTCAGGAATTAGGACTGACTTGACAGCACATTGCTTTTCCATTTTTGCAGACGTAGGTGAAAGATGGAGGGATTCTCGATTTCCATTTTATTTGCAGAATTGTTCTGTTTTTCTTCTTTTTTTTCTTATAAAATGCAAAATGCTGCAGAATTGGTGGATGTCATCACCACCTCTTGTGCAGAAATTCTCCCATCAAAGCACAAGCACATTGCACAACTTTAGCCAATTGTTCAGGAAAGCATTAATACAATTTTACTTTTTGACATCCTCATCAAGCACAATCTGAGATTGAAGTGTATTGGCACCACAGAGCAAGCATACCTGAAGAGATATTTGCATTACAGACAGGTGATATTTTAGAAAGTTTGAATCCCTTTGGATTTAGAGGTTTTGAAGAATCAAAAGGATGGGGACGGGAAGGGCTCGAAATGCGCATTTATAAATCCAAAATTTGGCGCAGACCTCTTCAGATGATCACTGGTGAAGGCTGGCATGAGCAGCTCTCTCTCTATGTTGGAAGGATGCTGGGAGAGGAAGAGCTAAACACAGGAGCATGGAGCCCCATGCAGAAAGGGGCACATCCGGCTTGTCCTGGCATCCAAAATCTGGACAGGATGCATTTGCAGCCAATTCTCATCCCACGGGAACTAGACAGTCCCTCAGGAACAGAAACAGGTGCAAAGGGCTTGGACAAGCAAGACATTCCCCAATTCAAGCTCTTTGGATGCCCCGCTCCCTCCCTGTCCATCATTCCATGGCTTCTGCATTGAGCCCGGTGCCATGGCATCCTGTCGCTATGGCACCGGGACGCTATTCAGTAGCTGCACTCACCCGCGGACCCAGAATAGCTTGCTTTCCCCGCCACCCGACCCCCAAATGGGCCTGCTGAGGCTGGGGTCAGTCTGAGGGGAATCTTCTGTGCCCTCCCTACTGGTCCGCCGCTGCATATTGCTGCACTCGGGGTGACTTATTCCACCCCTGAGGTGGAATAAGTCACCCGTCCATTTCATCCAGCATGGACATTCAGGGTAGGGTTGCCAACTGGCTCCAGATGCGCCCGACACACTTGATCCAGTCCTAGGTTTACCCCACTGCATGCAGGGACATGTAGTTCTGATTTTTCCATTACATTCCATAAGAAAAGCAAGACTACATGTCCCTGCATGCAATGGGGTAAACCCAGGACTGGATCGAGCCTGTTGGGCGCATCTGGAGCCAGTTGGCAACCCTAATTCAGGGCCGTAACCAGTATTGGCCCTGTACATCCGTGGTCTGGGTCCCACCTCCGGCCCGCCCCCTCCCACCCCTGTCCAGAGCTCCCCACACAGTGGCCCTGAACGTGCAGGGCGCTCTGGACCAAGAATCATGTCCTGACAACTAGCGGGGGTTGGTCATATACCCTGGCCATCCGGCCCCGCTAATCGTGACTCTGCATGCCACCCATAGTGAATGACTGCAGATAAAGAACAGCATAGTCCATCTAGTCTGCCCAGTAATTTAGAAGTTATTCACATTTGTAAATTACTGGGCAGGAAGGGCAAATGTGACTGGAGAAAGGACAAAACTTATTTTTAAGCAATTTGATTGCAAATCAGGAAAAGAATAAAAAAAACGGGGGCAGAAATTAGACAGGAGGAAGGCACAAATACCCTGCAGTATAACAGTGTGCTATTGTTGGTCTATACTGAGTTGTATTGATTTAAGTTTTTTGAATTTGCATCCTATGCGCATGCAGCAGTCTGGTACTGAGTGGGCAGCAGCAGCAGCAGAAAGCAGATAGAGCAGCAAATTTAATGCTAAGAAATGCAGGGTTATGCATTTGGGCTGCAGAAATCCAAGGGGCCGCTACAGTGTAGGGGGCGTGATTGTGTCTGATGGTCTTAAAGTGCCTAAACAAGTAGAAAAGGCGATGGCAAAAGCCAGAAGGATGCCTTGGTGCATAGGGAGAGGAATGGCCAGCAGGAAAAAGGAGGTGATAGTGCCTCTGTATAAGTCTCTGATGCAACCTCATTTGGAGTATTGTGCGCAATTCTGGAGACCGCACCTTCAAAAGGATGTAAACAGGTTGGAGTTGGTACATAGGGTGGGTACTAAAATGGTTAGTGGTCTTCGTTATAAAGCATATGAGGACAGATTAAGATCTTTATGTATACATTAGAGAAAAAGCAGGATAGAGGGAATATGATAGAGATGTTTAAATACCTCTGTGGCATAAATGCACAAGAGAAGAGCCTCTTTCAATTGTCAGAAAGCTCTGCAATGAGGGGACATAGGATGATGGTGAAGGGGGATAGACTCAGGAGTAATATGCGGAAATATTTATTTATGGAAAGAGTGGTGGATCTGTGGAATAGTCTCCCAGTGGAGGAAGTAGAGATGACAACAATATCTGAATTCAAGAAAGCATGGGACAAACACAGAAGATATCTAAAGGAAAAAAGGGGACTACAGCAGTTGACATGGAAGGGCAGCCTAAATAGGCCATATGGTCTTTTTCTGCAGTCATCTTTTTTATGCTTCAAATCAATCCATTACGTAGAGCCTGATTCAGCCTATAGAAACAAAACAGGAATTAAAAAGCCTTGGTAACGTGGCCTTGTGAAGCCCAGTTTCGAATAGGTATTCTACTTTGTAAAAGGGATGTCCAAGTCTGTAAGTTCAAATTTTGCAATATATTTTGCTAAAGGCTTGCTAAATATGGAATCTTTTGTAAAATATATATAATGCTATGGAAAAAAATGTGTGTATCTGTCTGTATTTCCAGCTGCAATGGCTATTTTATTAAAAACAACAACATGTTCCTAGAAAGAGCAGTTATCATACAGGACTTTGTACATGTAAGTAGCAGTTAAAACTCTTATCCACTCTTTGGTCACCTCCCGTCTCGACTTTGCAACCTCCTCTTTGATGGTCTCCCTCAGAGTCATCTCTCTCCTCTTCAACCTGTTCAGAACTCTGCTGCACGGCTAATTTTCTGCCAGCCCCAATACACTCATATAAGCCCTCCTTTCAAATCACTTCATTGGATCCCCTTTCCGTATCCAATTCAAACTTCTCCTTCTGACCTATAAATGCATTCACTCTACTGCTCCTCACTACCTTTCCTCTCTCCCTACACCCTTCCTCATGAACTCCGCTCTTCCTCTGGCTTTCTTCTCTCTATGCCCCTTTCTTCCACTGCCAGCTCCAGACTTTGATCTTTTCACCTTGCTGCTCCTTATGCCTGGAACAAACTTCCCGAATCTTTACGTCAGGTCTCTTCTCTCCCCCTCTTTAAATCCATGCTTAAAGCTTACCTCTTTGAGGCTGCTTTTGGATCCTAATCCTTGTTCTCCTTGTGTCTCCTTCCCTACTTAAACCCCTTGTTTCTCTTGTTTTGTACTGTCTGTCTTGATTAGATTGTAAGCTCTAATGAGCAGGGACCATCTTCTATATGTGTTTGTACAGCGCAGCATACGCCTTGTAGTGCTATATAAATGATTAATCATAGTAGTAGTAGCACTTACAAATGTAAGGGACAGATTTTGCTTCTATGTTGTTGTTGTTGTTGTTAAGTGCTGTCGAGTTGGAGTCAACTCATGGTGACCCTCTGGATAGCTATCCTAAATTGTGTTCGGTCTTGAGTCAGGCGGCTCATTGTTGACAGACTGGTACCCGTAGCTGCTGTTATTGTATCGATCCATCTCATTGCTGGCCTTCCTCTTTTGCGTTGACCTTCTATCTTGCCAAGCATGATGTCTTTCTCTAATGATCTCTCTCTTCGCATGATGTGTCCAAAGTATGAAAGTCGAAGTCTTGTCATTTGAGCTTCTAAAGAAAGCTTAGGTTTGATCTCCTCTAGTACCGACTGGTTTGTTCTTTGGGCAGTCCATGGTATACACAGTATTCGCCGCCAGCACCATAAATCAAAGGCATCAATTTTCTTCCTGTCTATCTTTTTCACTGTCCAGCTTTCACATCCATATGATGTTATTGAAAATACCATGGCTTGAACAAGTCGTATCTTTGTATGGAGAGAGACATCTCTGCTCTTGAGAATCTTATCTAGGTCTTTCATAGCCATTCTGCCAAGAGCAATGCGTTGTCTGATTTCTTGACTGCTTGTTGCTTTCTTATTGATAGTTGATCCAAGTAGGTTAAAGTTGTTCACGATTTCAATTTCTTCTCCTTCCACGATAAACCTGTTGATTATGCCAGTTGTCATGATCTTTGTCTTCTTTACATTAAGATGCAGGCCCATTTTGAGACTATGTTCTTTGATTGTGAGAAGCAAATGTTTCAGATCATCTTCACTTTCAGCCAGGAATTTGGTATCATCAGCGTAGCGAAGGTTGTTGATGAGTCTTCCACCAATCTTCACACCTCTGTTGTCTTCATACAATCCTGCTTCTCTGATGATTTGTTCTGCATATAAATTAAACAGGTAGGGGGAAAGTATGCAGCCTTGTCTTACACCTTTGCTTATTTTAAACCATTCTGTTTTCTCCTTGTTCCGTTCGAACTGTTGCTTCTTGATCAATGTACAGATTGTGCAAGAGTACGATCAGGTGTTCTGGTATGCCCATGCTTCTTAATGTGGCCCAGAGTTTCTCATGGTTTACACAGTCAAAAGCCTTGCTATAGTCGATAAAGCACAAATAGATATCCTTTTGGTATTCTTTAATCTTTTCAAGAATCCATCTCACATCCGCAATGATGTCTCTCGTTCCTCGCCCTTTCCTGAACCTTGCTTGCACTACAGGTAGTTCTTGTTCCAGATATGATTGTAGTCTCTTTTGAATAATCTTCAGTAGAATCTTGCTGGCATGTGGGATCAGAGCGATTGTGTGATAATTTCCACAGTCAGTTGGATCACCTTTCTTTAGTATTGGTATAAACACAGATCTTTTCCAGTCAGTTGGCCATGATGTTGTCTTCCATATTTCTTGGCAGAACCTTGTAAGTACGGTAACAGCTGCATCAGATTGCTGTAATACTTCTATGGGAATGCTATCCATGCCTGGTGCTTTGTTCTTTGATAAGGCTTTCAATGCTGCTTCAACTTCTTCTTTCATCACCAATGGTTCCCGATCATAAGGTACAGGTCGAAACGGCTGTTGGTTCACTTAGAAACATAGAAACATGATGACAGAAAAAGATCACATGGCCTATCTAGTCTGTCCTTCCATATCAACAACTACAACAGTCCACTTTTTACCTTTAGAGATCCTCTGTGTTGGTCCCATGCTTTTTTGAATTCAGTTATTGTCCTCATCTCTACCACCTCCACTGGGAGACTATTCCATGGATCCACTACTCTTTCCGTAAAGAAATATTTCCACATATCACTCCTGAATCTATCTCCCTTCATCCTCATCCCATGTCCCCTCATAGCAGAACTTGCTTTCAATTGAAAGAGGCTCTCTCCCTGAACATTTATGCCACAGAGGTATTTAAACATCTCAATCGTATCACCTCAATCCCGCCTTTCCTCTAAGGTGTACATATTAAGATCCTTAAGTCTGTCCTCATATGCTTTATAATGAAGCCCACTAATCATTTTAGTAGCCACCCTCTGCACTGACTCCATCCTGTTCACATCCTTTTGAAGGTGCGGTCTCCAGAATTGCACACTTGATCTTTATCATATAAAAACTCTGTATATTCCTTCCACCTTTGCTTGATCTTCTCAGCATCATTCAACATAGAACCTTGAGCATCTTGTAACATTCCAATTCGAGGCTGGAACTTTTTCTTTAACTCTCGTAGCTTTAGGAAAGCCGATCTTGTTCTTCCTCTAATAGTTTCTGCTTCTATTTCCTTGCATGCGTCGTTGTAGTACTGTTCCTTGTCCTGTCTTGCTGCACATTGGAAATCTCTGTTGAGTTCTGTTATTGTCTTTCTTTCTCCTCTGGCTTTATCTTCTCTGCGTTTCTGGGCAATTTTCAGAGTTTCTTCCGTCATCCATTTTGGCTGTTTTTGCTTTTTCACCTTTTGTAGAGACTTCTTGCTTTCTTCCAACACAACCTTCTTGATGTCATTCCATAACTCTTCTGGAGCTCTGTCATTTGTATCTAAAGCAGTAATCAATTTTGCAGGCAGTCTTTAAATTCCAGTGGTATATTCTCAAGGTCATATTTTGCTGCATTCATGAGTGGTTTGCTCTTTTTCAACTTTAGCTTGAGTTTGCATACTAGTAGTTGTTGATCTGTACCACAGTCAGCTCTAGGTTTTGTCTTTGTTGATGTTATAGAACTTTTCCATCGTTGACTTCCACAGATGTAGTCAATTTGATTTTTATACAATCCATTGGGTGAAGTCCATGTGTACAGTCGTCGCTTGTGTTGATGGAAGAAGGTGTTTGAGATGAATAGATCGTTGGTCTTGCAGAATTCTATCAGTCTTTCTCCAGCTTCATTTCTGTTGCCAAGTCCATATTTTCCAATTACGTTGCCTTCTTCTTTGTTGCCAACTTTTGCATTCCAGTCACCCATGACTATTAGGATATCCTGTTTGCATGTTCTGTCAATTTCAGCTTGTACTTGTTCATAGAACTCTTCAATTTCATTCTCTTCTGCAGCTGTTGTTGGGGCATATACTTGAATTATAGTTGTGTTGATAAGCATTGTAAGTGCTATTATTTACACTTGTGAGAGGTGGATTTTACAGAGCTGCTTGTCCAAGGGGAACCAAGTAAGGAACCAAGCTCCAAAACTCACAATTTTGGCTTTTTGAGGTTGCTTTTGAATACCAGAGAAGTAAGTACAACTTCCCCTTCAATCACTTCTTCAAAACCCAGGTGCAAAGGGGAAGTAAGCTGACTGTTACACTTGACTCAGAGCAGGTACAAATGCCCTCAGAAACTCTTTGAAACATAGAAACACAGTTACATAGAAAATGACAGCAGATAAAGAGTGTATGGCCCACCCAGTCTAGCCATCCATGAGAACTATTAAGTTCTACAATCCCTTCCTCTTCCTTAGAGATCATCTCTATTTCTCCTGTGCTTTCAGGAATTCAGATATAGTTCTCGTCTCCATTGAGAGGCTGTTCTATGTATCCACCACCCTTTCTGTAAAGACAAATATCCTCAGAGTACTCCCAAGTCTGTCTCCTTTCACCTTCATCTTATGAGCCCTCATTCCACAGCTTCCTTCTAATTGAAGAAGACCTGTCTCCATTGTATTTATACCATTTATACCACTCCCACCTTTCTTTCAAAGTATAATATTGAGATCTTTAAATCTATCTTAATATGCTTTTATGATAAAGACAACTGGCATTTTCGTAGTCACCCTCTGTACCAACTCTAACCTGTTCATATCCCTTTGAAGGGCAGTCTCCAGAACTATACACTGTACTCCACATGAGGTCTTATCTGCATCTTATATAGAGGCACTATCACCTCCTTCTTCCTGCTGGCCATTACTCTCCCCCGCACACTCAAGTATCCTTCTGGCTTTGCTCTCACCTTTTCCACATGTTTGTCCACCTTAAGGTCATCATAAAATTAGACATGTTGGGCCTGATATTCGAAGGCCTTTACACGGATATCTTCCTTAGTTACCCGTGTAAAGGCCTTATCTGGGATTTTCTAAGAGCACATACATGGGTAGTGTCCTTTGAAAATCCTGGCTAAGTCCCTAATGAGCCCAGATGCTATTCGCATAGCATCAGGGTGTGTTAGGGGTGGAGCGGGGATGGAGGAAGGGGCTATACAGGTAGCAGTAATTTTCGATGCTACCTGCGTAGCCCTCTGCGCCTTAAAGATAGGCGAGGTTTTTCCTCATCTATCTTTAAGACGCAGAAGCTATGCGGGTAGCATTGAAAATCGCTGCTACCCATGTAGCCTCTGCAGCTGCTGGGGCATCCAGGCTAACTTGGATTTTCCCTTCTGCTGGTACAGAAGTGAAAATTTGGGTTAAGGGGGTTGGTAGGCAGGCTATGCGCCACCATGGTGCATAGCCTGCCTATTTCAGTATTGGGCCTGTATACTTTTAAAATCCAGGGCCAACAGAAGAAACAGCAGCAGCCACACTCAGCAGGGACAAACCAAAAGAACAAAAGAGTGGCAGGTTCACACACAACACCTTTATTGTATATTTAACAAGTGGCCTAAACCCAACACAGGACCGTGTTTCGTATTATACTTCGTCAGGGGTTGTCGGGGCACACTGATCGGTGTGTGGCAGCGTAAAACTTCACAGACACATAAAATGTGACTGAAGCCACTAATACAAAGAGTTTTTGGTCTGTGAAACGTTCTTGAAGCCGTCCCTCTGGCGACTTTCAGTTTAGAAGTGTATTACTCTTTGTATTAGTGGCTTCAGTCACATTTTATGTGTCTGTGAAGTTTTACGCTGCCACACACCGATCAGTGTGCCCCGACAACCCCTGACGAAGTATAATACGAAACACGGTCCTGTGTTGGGTTTAGGCCACTTGTTAAATATACAATAAAGGTGTTGTGTGTGAACCTGCCACTCTTTTGTTCTTTTGGTTTGTCCCTACTTTTAAAATTCAGCCAGCCCACACTCCAAACCAACCCCCTTCAAATCTGTATGTGCTTCCTGCATGCATATCTCAATAAAGTCTCTTCTGAAATTGTTTGACCTAATATTCAGAAGGGTTTATGCAGTTAGCATTTAAAGTTTGGAGATATTTTAATCTCTCTTATCATATTTCCTCTATCCTACCTTTCCTCGAGGGTGCACATATTTAGATATTGAAGCCTGTCTCTATATTCTTTATGATGAAGACCATTGACCTTTTTAGTAGCCGTCTTCTAAACTGACTCCATCTGTTTTATATCTCTTTGAAGGTGCAGGCTCCAAAATTGTACACGGTACTCCAAATGAGGTCTCATGAAAGACTTACACAGAGGCACTACAACCTCATTTTTTCTGGTGACCATTCCTCTACCAATGCACCCAAATATCCTTCTGACATTTGCTGCTACCTTGTCTTCCTATTTGACCATTCTTAACATCATCACCCCTAGAGGCAGCTCTTGTTTCATGAACAGAAGAACCGCATCAACCTGTCAAAATTGGTGATAACTCAGCAGGGAGCATTATGTCTAGTTTGTGCAAGCTCACCTTTAACAACCTTCTTTCCCTGTGGGTTGAGCTCTTTGGTAGTCAGAAGTTACTAGGATTTGAAGCACAAGCTCCAAGTGTCCTATACTAAGTTACTAACATTAGTTGCTAATTGCCAGGTAGTAGAAGAGAGGATAAGTACAGGAAAAAGTGTCAGATGCATGGTCAGGCAAGCCAGGTCTAACCAGGACCAATGTTGCTTAGCTTCTGAGGTCAGAAAAGATCTAAGCAGAAGCTAAAGAGAAATAGTAGCACATCTAGAAACTTTCACAAGAGATCTATCAAAGGGCATGGTTCTTGGGTTTGACTCATAAGGATGTTATTCTTGTTTTATTTTATGATTTTTTTGATTATTGGTGTTGTATCTTTTAATTAGGTATACTTTATTGCAATTGCTGAGAAATAGAAATGATTGGCAGATGATAAATGAAGTAAATTTATAAAGCAAATGGAACAAATGTAAATATTTTCAGGGAACCAGTCAGAGCAAGTCACAGCATCAGGATGTGACTTTAAAAAAAATGAGAGGGTGTTCTAGCATACTGCTCCCTTGGGTTTTTGCAACCAAGATGATTTACCCTGCATTTTGTCGCATTAAATTTCAGCTGCCAAATTCTAGACCATTTTTCATGTTTCACTGGATCCTTCCTCAGGCTTCCACACTTTCCAGAATGTTGCAGATTTTGGTGTCATTTGTAAAAGGCAAACTTTTTCCTAAAGCCCTCCTGCAACCTTTTGAAAATTCCTCTTGCCTTTCGTGGCATTACAGCAGGAGCACACTATCCCTTTCCCATCATTACCATCTTTACCATCAATGTCCCCACTAACAGAACTACAACTATCTCTTCCTAGTGCATGCGGCAAACCTGTCCCTCCTACTCAGAAAAGTACACTGAGCAGCAATAGAAAAGGCCTTTGCAGTGGTGATATGAACACTTCTAGGCCAAGAAGGATTTTACCTTTTAAGTGACGGTACCACACCTTTTGAAAGCAAAAAAGCATTTCATTCCATCTGGAAATTCTTTAGTTTTTGCAGACAGGACAACTTGAAGCTTGGGAGAAGTCAGACTAGCTTAGATAATTTGCTCTCCAAAGCTGAGACTAAGCAGAAAATAAAATTGAGAAAAAATGAAAGAAGTTTTTGGTAAGGATTGTGATGACAGCACAGTTATTCCAGCTGGAAATGCCAACATGTACAGCAGAGATGTGCAGCTGAATGACCTCCTAGCAGCAAAGCTATGGAGAAATGCTAAAATGCGGCCTCTCATTGCTGCAGATTTTGCAGTTCTGATCCTAAAATGTTATGTGGAGATAGAATGGCTGTTTGCAGAATTGATACAGAAAAATCCACGAGGCATGATGTCTGTTACTTACTTTTCATATGACATTGGAGATTTGAAATGCTTTACTTTGACATTGGCCTGTCCTTCATGCCAGGCCTGAAGTGCTGTCATTGTTTTGTAAATGTGCTCTGGTGAAAAGCACTACACAAATATGTAACTATAATAACAAAGAGATGTGAAAGATCTGCCGCTTGTGTAATAGGACTTGCAGCAGAGGATCCACGAAAAAACAATTTGGTACCACCAATTAGCTACAGAAGGAGTAGTCTAATGGTTCAAGCTGTGCCCTGGACAGACATGCAATCAGGGTTCAAATCCCCATGATGCTCCTTGTGGGCTTAGGCAAGTTACCTAACTTTCCCTTTCATCAGGTTCAAATTTAGGTTATAAGCTCTCCAGACACATGGAAGTATATATTGTACCTGAACATAATTCACTTCAAGCTACTACTGGAAAGGTGTGAGCTGAATGCCCAAACTTGATTAGAGACCTCTTACATTATATATATAAACTGTCTTGGTGTTGGAGTAGTGAAAAGCAGTAAATCAAATGAATATATTGTACAAACATAAAATAAATACTTGAAATTCATTCCCAGTGATAAAGGCTTTTATGTTGGGGTCTTCCGTGCCCATCTTTCGGCAGTGGAGACACTTAGGGCTCAGCTGAGGGGGGCAGTTGTTTGAGGATGATGGGCTGCGCATATTAGTGACCTACAAAATGAATTTGCTTTGCCCGGGCATCATGCTTATTACTATGCCCAGATAGCTCACTGAGCAGGGCACTGTGACATCAAGCAGCAGGTAGCTCGCACTTTCACCGATGTGGAACTCATTTGTGAGGAGCGTAGTACCACCAAGGATCTGGTTGCCATGCTGTATGCTAACTTACAGAGCCAAGACTTTGTGGTGGGAAAGAATAGGACCCAATGGACCCAGGATTTGCACCTTTCCTATACTGACCAGCAGTGCAAACAGATAGAGGGAAGGCTTTGGAAAGGTTCAGTGGTGGTTAATGCCCTTGAAACTAACTATAAGCTACTTTACGGATGGTATATGACCCCGGCCTTGATCACTCGGGTATTTCCAGGAACTTCAGACCAATGTTGGCGTGGTTGTGGTACATGTGACACCTTGGTGCATGTTAGTGGTTGTGCCCGCAAGTGCAGGGCTACTGGAAGGGCATTCAGCACCATGTGGAATGGTTGATTGGTGTGAGCATTCCCTAGGATCTGGGGATTTTTCTTTTTGGGAGGTCAGTCCCCAGGGGTCGATCTCCCCAACTGGCATTGGTCCGCCACTGCATGAATACTGCCAAACTAACCTTGGCAACTGCCTGGAAACAAGTGGCACCCCAGCATTAGCTTGTTGGCTGGAACGTATGTGGGATTTGTATGCAATGGAATGGGGGTAGCTGTCAGGCAAATATGGGTGCCTCGATTTGAACAGATTTGGGAACCTTTTGTGCATTTGTATGATCAGCATGCTATCTTCTAAAACACTCTGTTCGAAGTGTAGGAGGTTGTTATTATCATAATGCTTTGTGATATTGTATAAAAGTCAAGTAGCTCGATGAAATCCTCTCCTCAACAAAATTTTGCAGTGGGAAGATAGAGAAGAGGGTGGGGGTAGCTGGGGGGGGGGGGTAGCAGGATTGTTTATAGGGATAAAAGGAACAACTTTAAAAACAGGGGGCTACTTCATTGCATTTCTACTATTTATTTATTTATTTATTTATTTACATTCTCTTATATACCGCGCTATTCTGCATCAGTGCGGTTTACATTGAACAAACTGAAATTACATTGAACAGGGCATTATAACTATGTGGTAATCTTGCACTCTGTTGTGTTGTGTTGACTTTATTTGTACTTTGTTTTTTTTCTTGCAACAATAAAGCCTCGATTTAAAAAAAAAATCATTCCCAGTGATAGATGTTGTCCTTGACATCATGAAAGAAAATCATGGGGTAGGAGGAGAGACCCATGTCATCACAACTAACAGATGGCAGCAACAATTCACATGTAAAGGGACCATAACGGTGCTCCTTACTAATGCTGTGTATATTTCAGAGATTCGTAACGCTGATGTCTGAGAGGAGCTGTAGTAGATTTTCTGATATTTCTCACTGGGAAATATTTAAAATTATGTGAATTTGATATAACAGAACCCAGAAGTTTCTTTGTTTTTAATTTCTGGGTCTCTTCCAGGATGGAATGCAAAGCTCATAGTGAGCATCTGAGACTCCAGAAAGAAGGTACATTTGGAACTGCTGTGGGGAGCTTTGGAAAGGTGCTAAGAGTGGAGTCCTATGCAGGGAGTATTCCCATAATCTTTTATTCCAGTGGAGTAACTGAGGAGATTTTGCTTCCATAGAGAGCATCAGTGTGTTACGTCAGAGGAGTGTGACAGCAGAAACCACAGAAGGAGAAAGATCTTCTTGTGCAAAAAAAATGTTTTGCATCATCAAAAGAAAGAATCATCAACTGAAATTGGGTAACAATAAAAGGAGTCCCAAAGACCTGGGAAGATGTTGTTTTTTTTATAAAATAGCCATTCCAGCTGGAAATACAGACAGATACACACATTTTTTCCATAGCATGATATATATTTTACAAAAGATTCCATATTTAGCAAGCCTTTAGCAAAATATATTGCAAAATTTCCTGATAAGGGCCTGGGAGTCATAGGAAACCCCTGCTACTACAGCTGATTGATGGACTCTACAATTGGGATTTTGTGGATATTACCTGAAGAAGATATCTATTGTGTCACATGATCACCATTTCACAAGTACCTCAGTAAATGTTTACTTTAGGACAATCCTAACCTTATGTGGCTGATTGGTTTGTACAGAAATCAGTGAGAGTCTAGAGTCTTAAGTTTTTGAAGCAAGTCTTCCCCCTTGTCAGAAGAACCTAGAAGCCCAGGGGATCTCTGATAGCTTCCAGCTGTGCTTGGGTGTCCAAGGAAGGCTTGGAGCAATATTATCACAGTCTTTAGTGCAGCAGAACATGAATTCTCAGGTTGCCACTGTCACACATATCATTGCAAGATTTTTCTGTGGCTGAGTTTTGAGTTGCCTTATGATGGTGGCGATCTCATTTTGATTCTTGCAGTAGTGGCCATCATGCTGATGGTTCCCTGGATCACAAGCAACCTTCCCTTCATCATTTCTCTGAAAAGAGCACTGCCTGTCAATGCCAGCCTGCTGCAATGCAACTAAATCAAATTACACCTGCCCCTGGTAGTAGGCTTCAGATGGCCTTCTTATTTGATGCCACCCCAAGCTATTTTGCCACTAAAGATGCTCTCAAACTCTACTCTCAATCTACGTCAATGCTGTGCCAACCATCCATTTAACCACCAGCATATATAGAAGTGAAGTTGGCTACATCAAATACTACATGACGCTGATAGTCCAATAAGTTCTTTGGTCTGTCACTGCATCATCTTTCATCGTCCTCTTCCTTATCATCATACAAAACAAGGTGCTTCTTTGCCACAGGCAAACTTCTTTCTGCAACCCTGTCTTTCAAATGAACTCTAATGCAAATAAAATTCTACAGAAACTCATGGCAGTGCCCCAAGCTTTATCATGTCAGGCAGTAGAGCAAATGAACTATGTGCCTTTAGGATGGGATACTTTATGCATATCCACTGTTTTGTACACAACTTTAATCTACTTATCCATTCTCTTTGAGTAATGAGAAGGGTACAATGGAGGTGTCAACTGTGCAAATATACTAACCCACCACAGCAACAACTGCAGAAGGAGCTTATCACCAAGTGGAATTCCTCCTATAAACCAGAGAGAAGCGTTAGCTTAAAGAAGTCTTGGGATAGAACATTTTCAGGGCTGGTTATGGGATGGTGGAACAGTTTGCCCCGGAGGAGTAGGAGAAGAAAATGAATGAGAAATGCTTAGATGATATGTATCTTCATGAATCAGAGACCTGCAGAAAAGTGGGAAGTACCATAAGTTTTGTTTTATTAAATTTATGTTTATGTTTAAACATAGCACTATTAAAAGTTATGGTTTGATACATACTATAATCTGGCTAGCATACTCTTTGGAATGACAAGACAGGAGATATGTCTTAAATGAAATTAAACACAAAGGCAGTGGCTAACTATGCTGGTGAAGTTAGGAAAGAATGCTTCCCTCTGGGTCTCTGGAAGAGGGTGTTCGGCCTATGTAGGCTCCGCCGATCTTTTTAAGCTGGAGCTTGAGAAATGGATGCAGATGATATCAGCCTGAATTACTCATTTGTATAATGCAAGTGCTGAATTACACAGTGGAAGGCAGAAGAAAAAGTTTCAATGGAAACTTCCCAGAGGTGTTCAGCCTGTATAGAGAAAGACAACTTAAATGATCTAGTGTCTGCACCAAAAGCAATGAGCTAAAGTACTGGCATTCCAAGTGGAAGCTGCCATGTTGCCCATGTTTATTTTTTCCACATGTAAATATGTAAAAGGGCTCCTCCATCTCTATGTGCTGGTAAATCCACATGCGATTCTGCAAGTCTTTATACATATTTACAAAAAGCTCCACATTTAGTAGCTCCTTTTCTAAAATACCAGCGGAATTCTATATGTCTCAATTCCCATCTCCATGTTCTATCTAAAATTTGCATTATAGTCTATAGGAAAAATACCTAAATATACTCTAGGAGAGAGATGGGGAGATAAGATAGAGGATCTTAAATATCTAAAGGGTATTAATAATATAAAGACCCGGTCGCGGCCGGGCACAGGCGATCATTGGCGGGCCGAGGGATTGGGGGGCGGTGAGGGTGGGGGTGGCGGCGGGGGCAGGCCGAGAAACAGGAGATAAAACAGCGCGTCCGGCGCTGGTTCGGCCTCTTTCGCCGCTACCCCCTCACCTTTTTCGAGAGGAGAAGGACAAGGACGCAGCATCGGAGGAGCCGCAACTTATCGGGTCTAAGAACGGGCCTACATTCAACGGAGAATCGTGCAGCGAGACCTAGGGCGGCAAGTAAAAAAAATTTCAAATGTGACTAGATAATTAAATAAAACTGTGAGCACCATGGCGGCGGCAGCCTGGGAGGTTTAGGATGGAAAACGGTGGGCACATGAGGCAGGGTCAAAGGCGCTCACCGCGGTGATCGGTCTGATGCCCGGGTGTCCGTTGAGGGGGGGGAGCAAAGAAGGTATCGTGGCATGGCGGCGGCAGCCTGGGGGGTTTAAGAGGGGCGCGACATCACCTTTCGCGCCCTCAGGTTACTTCTCCCCTCCAGCCGCATCTCTGACCTGGCTAAGAAGAAGTGTGAGAGGCAGGGAGGAGGATCCAGTACAGGTGAGCCATGTGCGCGCCCAAGTTGCAACACTGTGAAGGGAGGAAAATACCCTCGCAGTAGCCCAAGTACTGACCCGACTGTGTTCTAGATCGCCTCCTGTCTGTAACTATACATACTTCCTCCATCGTATGCAAAACTATCATTGGGGATATCTTGAAAAGCTGGACTACAATGACTGAATTTATGCATCCTGGGTACAACAATCTCCAGATCAGAGAAAGGGAAGAGCACACAGTATAGCCAGTTTTAATTAGGTGGCAAGAGCAAGGGTCCTTTTCTTCTGCACTCCTGTAAGGGGTAATAAAGACTCTCATTAAATGCTGACTACATGGAATAAAGTGCATATAGAGGCCAGGGCGGGGGACGAGCATTGAGATGATAAATAAAAAATAGATATAAAAAATAAAGGGGTGAGATAATAAAACGATTATGCTACTATGAGGAGATGTTTTTTGGAACTGCTGGCGGGAGGAGCTACGATGCAGGAGTGCACGGGATTACGACAAGCATATGAAATAGATACTAATTTAGCTTTATTTTTCCATCACCTTGTGTAGTGCTTTTATCTTTGACTAGAGATGCCTAGAAAAGAAATTCAAAGGGCCTCCCAGACGCGCAGCGCCAAGCAGGCAGGTGGAAATGCTGCTGTGAAGAGGAAAGCGCCAGCAGCAAGGGCACATGCGGATAAGGGATCAAGCACCAAGGAAGCGAATTCGGCCAACATGGAGGTGACAGGCAGCACAGCAACAATGAGGCCCAGGCGCAGCAATAGAGGAAAGGTGTCACAGCAATGCAAAAGCGTGGGCCCTGCACAGAAACAGGTACTTGACAAGCTGTTAGAAATGGTGCGAGAGCAGGTTACCCAACACGGCCTGACGTCAGTTAAGCGGAGACTTGGAATGCCAGGCTTAAGGAGCGAGGAACAACCGTCCGCGAGCAACAATGCATCATCACCTAGCACGACAAATGGTAAGACCGGGTGTGAAAGGGGGGCACCAGAACTGTTAGCCACATCTTCAGAGGAATCCTCTTCGGATAGTGATGGGGACCTAACATTGGCAGATGTCATCCGGAATGCAGTTAAAAAATTTAAAAGACATGGAAAACCAAAACATTTCAACCCTCTAAGGCAGGTATGGTCAGGGCAGACTCAAAGGGGGGAGGACCAGTATAGCATGTCAAACGGAGCGGCCCAAAGAACGCAGGTTGAGTGGCGCGATACTAATTGCGATCCACGCTGCGGTGTGAGCTCATTGGCCAGTTCAGTGCCCAAAAAGAATAAAAAGAAGATTTGGAGGCGGGAATATATAGACTTATTCTCTCTTCTGCTCAGGGACCAAAAGGATGAATCTAGCAGTGGCAAGGATAATGATAAAAGAAGTGAGAGGAACAGGAAGCCAAAAATTGCTAAATCCATTAATAATTGGGTGACAGCATTCCATATCTTTATGAGTGTGGTGATGGAGAGGGAACCCGAATCAGGGCCCTATCTGACCAGGTACCTGGACACCATTACCCGAGCACATAAACAATATGGGGGATGGGCTTGGCTGAACTATGATGTCAAGTTCAGGAGAAGCATGGCAGAAGACCCCATACTAGCATGGCATCACAGGATATTAGACCTGTGGACATAGGAAATGGCACCCAATAGGCCATGGTGTCAGGATGGGCTACAGCAGTCTTTTCAAGGCACGCAATGGCAGCAGCCTTTCCAGAGCACGTAATGGTGACAAGCCAATCCGCTGGCCATTCGACGGGCGTGCCGCCAGTACAATGCAGGGAGTTGTACATGGCAGCCCTGTAAATACAAACATTCCTGTTCAGTATATGGAAGTGGACACCCAGCTTTCACATGCAGGGTATCAAGAGAGGCCAAGCCTTTTAGAACAGGACAGCAACGCCCAAATGAGGGAATTGGCCCCAACGCCCATCAGACTTGAGCGGATGCGGCCGTGGCTGCGAGCCTACCCGAAACAGGATATAGCCACTCATATTGAAAGCGGCTTCGCTCATGGTTTCTGCATTCCATCACTAATATCAATGGAATCAAAAGCACCCGTCAAAAACAACCCCCCATCGGTCCGTGAACATAACGCTATAGCACATAACAAGATAGCTAAAGAAATAGGTATGGGAAGAGTAGATGGGCCTTTCAAGTCACCACCCTTTAAGAACATGGTACTGTCTCCATTGGGGGTGATACCAAAAAAAGAACCGAGACAATTCCGGTTAATTCACAACCTATCATGCCCTGAAGGGAGGTCAGTGAATGACTATATTGCTCCGGCCTTATGCTCCGTTAAATATGCAACCATCGACCAGGCAGTTATGCTAATACGCAATAGCGAGTACTAGAAAATACACCCCCAAAAATCAATCCTAACTATCCAAAACCTCACTTTGATTTCCATTAGCAGCCCATATTTACTGGAACCCAAACACCTACCTACATCTCAAAAAATTCCATGAACACAATCATGGAATGGCTAGCAGAAATGGCTAGCAGGAATGGCTAGCAGAAAAAAGGAGGTGATAATGCCTCTGTATAAGTCTTTGGTGCGACCTCATTTGGAGTATGGTGTGCAATTCTGGAGACCGCACCTTCAAAAGGATGTGAACAGGATGGAGTCGGTGCAGAGGGTTGCTACTAAAATGATTAATGGGCTTCATTATAAAGCATATGAGGACAGACTTAAGGATCTTAATATGTACACCTTAGAGGAAAGGCGGGATAGAGGTGATATGATTGAGATGTTTAAATACCTCTGTGGCATAAATGTTCAGGGAGAGAGCCTCTTTCAATTGAAAGCAAGTTCTGCTACGAGGGGACATGGGATGAGGGTGAAGGGAGATAGATTCAGGAGTGATATGCAGAAATATTTCTTTATGGAAAGAGTAGTGGATCCGTGGAATAGTCTCCCAGTGGAGGTGGTGGAGATGAGGACAGTGACTGAGTTCAAAAAAGCATGGGACCAACACAGAGGATCTCTAAAGGTAAAAAGTGGACTGTTGTAGTTGTTGTTATGGAAGGACAGACTAGATGGGCCTTGTGGTCTTTTTCTGTCATCATGTTTCTATGTTTCTATGTGAGCTTAAATTCCAGGCTATATTACTATTTTTTGTTGGATCACCCACCATGAACAGGAACTTTCCTGCTCTCGAAGTGGGCCCTCCTTTTTAATCAATTTATAACTGACCCGAAGGCCATAAAAAACAGAAGCGGCAGCAGTATTTAGCTGTCTGATCCGTTAAAGCTTTAGCTCAATTGTCCCAACCGACACCAAACATACCGGTACATTCCACTTAGCTTAAGTTGGAAATGTCCTTTCTTGGTTAGAAGTGATTTTCTCAACCGTATTCTTTGAAGTCCATTTGCAGAAAAACGGCCCCCTCCTTTAAATTATCTTCTTCATATGACAGAGGAAAAATCCTTCTACTCCCAAGACACGGTCGGGAATAATCCAAACCTAAGGTTCACGCTACACCAATCAGTGTTTCAAGCCGTGTAGCTTCCCAGCTCTTCATCAGGCGAAAGAATGGGATGCAGAGAAAGAAACATTTTTCTCCTGGCCTGCATAGCCCCAGCTACATCAGGAAACACTGAAATCTTTTGAGCACAAAAGATAAAATCTTTCTTTTTAAAGTAAGGCTTTAGAACTATATTTTTATTCTTTTCACTAAGAAAAGAAATCAGAAGAGTGGCCCATGTAGCTATTTCATCCTCAAATTAAATGAGGCAACAACTCTATCAAACTTCCGCTCCTGCTCATTAACCTTTCGAGTCTTATGAGGAACATAATATACACTAGAAAACACAAACTCTTCAGCATTTCAGAAAGCTAAAACCTTCTTCAACATGGGAGTCATTGGAAAAATCAAAAAATGCAAATTCTTGCTTCTATTTGCATTTTCCAGCGACTCCAACTTAGTATGCAAAATTAAACTATCTTTTACAGCTAAGGCCCCAGCAGATTGCAAAGAAAATAATTGGGATCATGTTCAGCCAGCTGGTTCTCTAACAAGTTTCTCATCAGAAGATTTAAACTTACGCACAGCATTTTGAGTAAAAGAACAAAGTTGAACAATTAGTTCCTGAAAGTAAAGCTTCAGTGCAAGAAACTACCAAATATCAGCCAACAACACTGTTAAAGAAGAATGTAGCAGGGGCTGAGAAGGACTGGGGTGGGGGGGGGGGGGGTTTCTTCAGGTAAAAACACAGCCTTCAAAGTTTTTTCCAATGAAGAAAAAGTTGCCTTGTCCGATGGCTTCTCCACCTCTCTGGATACAGACAACTCTAGTGCAGAAGGAGGTAGTGGTGGAATCCTCTCAGGAGAGCTCCAAAAGACTCCTTCCATAGAAGAGCTGACCGAAGTTGGAACTTGTACAGGGCATGGTACTAGATGCTTATCCATTGGGCTCTGTGTCTTAGGTGTAGATGGTATAAAGTGCTTAGATTTACTTTTCCGCTTCCCTATTGCCATTACGTACTCACAGTTATATAAATATATCAATAAATGCTGGCTTCCTCCATGGTTTCTATTGGGCTCTGAAGGAGCATAACCTGCCCTTAGGTTGCACCTCTTTGGGCATGCCGCGGCCAGGCACGTGTGGTCACATACTAGTGGGTACATTGGATTTATACAAGTGGCAGCACACTGCTGATGTCCCAAAGAGATGCCCGCAGCTGAAACAGGCAAAGATCAGGGGGGTCAAAGCACTGATCACACACACCTGACCCAAATGCTGCCATATGCCGTCTCGAAGGGCAAGGGGCGGTGAGAGATGAGGTGGGAATATTGGAAATTGCTGTGGATTGTACTAAGGGAAATGATGTATCAATCAAATTAAAAAAATAAATTGTGATTTTATTATGACCCTGGATAGCCTGCATGAAGCGATGGTTATAGTCCTAAATAACAGCAATACAACAGCATTGGTCTTCCAAGGAAGGATGTATGGCATACATGAAAGCATCATAGTTATACCCAAACTTCAATGAACATGGAGAGGCCAGAATTTTCACTATCCTAGGTGACTGTAAGGATTATTACAAAATGTTATAGAAGGGGGGCCTTTATGTTGGCTGAAGTTTTGCTCCTGTAAGAAACAATTTTGAAGATATCAAATCTTGAAATAAGATTTTAGTGGAGGTGGTGCACATTTGGAGCAGATGTTGAGGACAGTTGTAGGAAAAGGTTTGAGAAGATAGGTAGACATGAAAAACGGGGAGGTTGGTGTTGGGCTGCATATGGAATTGATATGCCTACCTACTTAAAGTGGATGAATTTCAACTGAGCAGATCAAATGGGCCATTTTGATCTTTGCCTGCCATCATTTACTAAACCATCATGTTACTGTGTATGCAGCTTCACTAATATTTTAAAATAGGACATAAGCGACTCAGGACACTGTCATCTTGGCAAACATTTTAGACCCTGGATTTAAGATAGGCCTGCGCTTCTCATCTTCCACAAGATTGCAGCAGTTACTTGCTCATTCTCTGCCCATCCAAAATGTTTTGCCTATTTAATGGGATTTAACCTTATTATCTTTATCTTTATCTTTATTCAAAACATTTGATATACCGCCCATTGCCGGAGCATCAAAGCGGTGTACAATAATAACCAAGCGCAACTGGTGAAAGTAAAGGAGGAAGAAGGAACGCCATTGGTATGATAGGAGAGCCAATAGAAAAGAAGAGAGAAGGATAGTAAGGACAGTGGTAGACCCAGGGGGACGCTAGAAATAAAGACTAAGACAAGAGGTGGTAGACCGGACTGGTGGAGGATGGGAGGGGCTGTAAACTGAATACCAGAGAATGTAAGGCGATATTGCAGAGGAGAGTAGTTCAGTGGCATCTTGGTGAATGGAAATCGGGAGGAATAGGGAGATCGTAGGCCTGGCAGTAGAGGTGGGTCTTGAGAAGGGCCTTGAACCGGGAAAAGGATGCTTCAGTACGGAGAAGGTGGGGCAGAGAGTTCCAGAGGGCAGGACTCAAGAAGAAAAAAGCAGCATGACGGGTCGATTCAAGGTGGGCCTGGGCAGGGGATGGAAGGAGGAGATGATTACCATGGGCTGAACGAAGTAGACGGGGAGTTGGCTGGAGGTAGAAGATGTCGGCGAGGTACTGGGGTGTACTGGTGTGAAGAACCTTATGAGTAATGGTGAGAAGCTTGTACAGGAAATGAACTTTGATAGGAAGCCAGTGAAGGAAAAGAAGACAGGGAGTCACATGATCCCAAGGGGAGGAGTGAATGAGAAGACATGCAGCTGTGTTCTGAACTAGTTGGAGCCGACGAAGCTGATATTGGGGGAGACCTGCGAAAAGTGAATTGCAGTAATCGAGTTGAGAAATCACTAAAGAGAGGACAAGAGTAGAAAGAGAGGAGAGGGGAAGAAAAGGACGAACAGACAGGATTCTAAGAAGATGGAAGAATGAGCTACGTACTGAATCAGCCAACAAATTCCTAGATATTTTGTTGATCAGTAGTAAGGTAGCCCTAGCAGATTTGAGTCATTCATGAGTTGATTCCTACTGTTCCAAATAATCTACTTGCTAAATAAAAATTGTGATTTGAGATCTTCTTACTAAATTGTAATTATCATAGTGATGCCCTGGAGTGGAGAGATGGATGCACACAGCTGACAACAGTCTCTTAATAAGAAACTGGTGATACATCAGTGGATCAAGGAGAGACTGAAATAACTAATAAAACTCATCTCTATCATTGCAGAAATAACATATGTACATGGAGCCAATTTTCAATATGAAACTAGTACTGTCCATTTCCTGGGTAGTTTCCTTTTGAAAATTAGCTACATGTGTGAAAAATAGAGTCTATTTGGCACCCCTCTTTCTGTGGTTGGCTGTTTAGGGGTAAAACACCACATGCAGTTCTGAAAATTAAATACATTTGCATTGTTTTCCTCTCTCTCTGGACCTAAAGAAACCTTCAGGAATGTGTCTTTTTAACTCAGGTAAAAGTGTGTGTGCTGTGAAAGCCCTCAGGTGCTCTTAGCTGCTAATAGAAGGACAATGCTTAAACAGGCCTTTGCATATTAAAGGGACAAACTGAAAGGGTCCCTCTGTCAAAGTAAGGACAGTGTGAATTACCAAAAGAACTGTTACAAGCGATGCTCCAGGGATCTGTACTGGGCTTACTGCTTTTTAACATATTTATAAATGAGTAGGAAATGGGCACAGCAAGTGAGATGATTCAAACTTGTTAAATCGCAAGAGGATTGTGAGAAATTGCAAGAGGACCTTGAGAAACTGGGAGACTGGACATCTGAATAGCAAATAAAATTTAATGTGGACAAGTGCAAAGTTATGCACTTAGGGACATGTTTACTAAACCCCAAGATAGTAATACATGTGTGGGCTGTGTTACTAGCACAGGGGTCAGCACTAACTTCAAGGGGTGTGTGCTTCCGACCCCCTGCAGTTAGCACAAGCCCAGAGTGTGGCACCAGCAGCTGGGAAGCTATTGAGGTGATGCAAATTGCACCTGCTCTAAGGACGTCAAGCATAGTTAACACGGGCCACTAATGCCCACACTAGCCATGATGTACCAGCAATGCTCGTGTTCTGCCTCTTTCCTGCCCAGTCCCCACCCTGATGCATGCCACCACGGTAGCATGGGACTTCTAGTGCAAAGGCCCATGCTAAATTTTAGTGTGGTGCCCAAACTACGAACTAAACCCCCCACCTGATGGCACTTAACAACAGCTGGGTAGTGCAGTTTAGCAAACATGCTCCTTAGGGAAGAACAACCCAAACTATAGCTACATGATGCTAGGTTCCACATTAGGAATCACCTCTCAGGAAAAGGATCTAGGTATCATTATGGATAATACACTGAAATCCTCTGCTCAGCGTGCAGTGGTGATCAAGAAAGTAAATAGAATGCTTGGAAACATAAGAAAAGAACTGGTGAATAAAACAGAGAATAATATAATGCCTCTGTGTCTCTTCATGGTGTGACCGTACCTTGAGTACTGTGTGCAGTTCTAAAAAAAGATATAATGGAATTGGAAAAGGTACAGAGACGGGCAAACAAATGATGAAGGGAATGGGTTGATATCCTTATGAGGAAAGGCTGAAGAGGTTGGTACTTTTCACCTTGGAGAAGAGAAAACTGAGGGGAGATATGATAGAGGTCTATAAAATAACACAGGTACACTACCAAAAAACTGCCTCCAGTTTTGCAACTGATTCCTATAGATTTTGGGGTGCTGAATCCAGGAAAAATAGCCAAAATGTTCCATCACGTCACGTTTTCTCGCAAAATTAGATTTCTTACCCATATAAGGAATGTTCACATAATTTCTTTTTAGCCGACTGCAGTTTATTTTCTTGGCCCAAAATAGAGGTTGTAATGGTTAACTAACTAGAAACACTCCCTCATGATATTTTAGAGTGTTTTGTATTCATTTTATACATTAACAGGACAATTGGGAGGCGGGGGGCTAAATCCAGTACTTGCGCTGGCGCATGTTCTTTCCTGTTCGCCTCGCCTCGTTCGCTCGTTCAAACACGGTGGTTGCGACATGAACGTTCCTGTCAAATTTCAGTTTAGAAAGCAACTGAAAACATCTTTGTTTATAGAACACTACGGTCATGCAATTAACTAACTTAATTTGTCTGGAATGTAAATCATATACATATTGTATAATAGCTCACATTATAGTATAGCTCACTATGTAGATAATGCAACTCACTCTAACACATTATACCATAACTTTAACTTTTATTTCTTTACATTTTCTCACTAATACTCTTAATATCTTTGTTTGTAAGACCGCTTTGATTGTATGATAAGGCGGTATAGAAATCCAATTAAATAAATAAATAAATAAATAAGTTCATTATTACCTTTTGTTTGCTCAGTCGTAATCCAGCTTTATTCCGAAGTGGTTCACTACAGTTGTAGTTTGCAGTGCTGTGTATTTGTGATGGCTCACAGAGCCAGAGGTTGCGTCAACTCTCCGGACAGTTTTTGTTTTATTTGTGGGGAATATACCGTGAAAAAGCGGCAGAGGAACATTTCTGCATTTATTAAAAAAGTATATTTCGCCTATTTCGGTTTGAAGTTAGGCGATCAAGACAAATCGTGGGCTCCTCACAAAGTGTGCAAGACATGTGAGGAAGATCTACGCTTATGGATGAAAGGTAAAAAACAAGCATTTCGTTTCGGAATACCTATGATGTGGCGTGAACAAAGAGACCACAGCAGTGACTGCTATTTTTGCTCTTGCATTGTGAAGGGATACAACTTAAAAAATAAGAACGTAATAAGTTACCCCAACCTTCCCTCAGCAATTAGGCCTATGCCTCATAGCAACGAAGTACCTGTGCCTGAACCACCAAAATCTTTGGATCATATTTGTGTGGACGGTTCTGATCATGATGAGACTCATCAGATGGCTTTTCCCGATGAGTCCAGTACTTCCGAGTTTGAAACTGAACCAGATCCGAAACCTGAACTTTTCTCTCAAGCTGAATTGAATGATATAGTCCGGGATTTAGGACTCCCAAAAGATGCTGCCCAACTGCTAGGTTCTCGGCTTAAACAGAAAAATCTATTGTCACCAGGAACAACTTTTTATTGGTACCGCAACCGCGAGACACAATTTTTGAAGTATTTCAGCAAAGAGGAAGATTTGGTATTTTGCAACGATATATACGGAGTGATGGAAAAATTTAAACTCAAGTATGATCCTGCTGAATGGCAGCTGTTCATTGATTCGTCAAAAGACAGCATAAAAGGTGTTCTTCTTCATAATGGCAACACATTTGCTTCAGTTCCTATTGCTCACTCTGTTATTCTCCAAGAAAAATACGAGAATTTGGCCCTGATTCTTCAGAAGATTCGTTATGATGAGCATAAGTGGATGATTTGTGGAGACTTTAAAATTCTATCCATGCTATTAGGGCAGCAATCCGGTTTCACCAAATATCCCTGCTTCCTTTGCTTGTGGGATAGCCGGGCCCGCGACCTACACTGGGGGAAAAAAGACTGGCCAATTCGGGAGTATTTGAGACCCGGTGAGAAAAATGTTCTTCATGAGAGCTTGGTACCTCGTGATAAAATTCTATTACCACCTCTCCACATTAAGTTGGGTCTCATTAAGCAATTCATCAAGTCCCTTCCAAAAGATGGTCAGTGCTTTCGGTACCTTTGCTCAAAGTTCCCCCGACTTTCTGAAGCAAAGCTAAAGGAAGGAGTGTTTGTTGGCCCTGATATAAGGAAACTCATTTCAGATGGAGCATTCGCTAAAACGTTGTCTGAGAAGGAAAAAGAAGCCTGGGATTCCTTCAAGGATGTTGTTCTCAAATTCTTGGGGAACAGGCGGGATGAGAACTATAAGGATATTGTTGCCAGGATGCTCAATGTCTTCAAAGAACAAGGCTGTAACATGAGCCTGAAAGTCCATTTCTTGCACTCCCATGTGAACTACTTTCCCGAAAACTTGGGGGCGTACAGTGAAGAACAAGGTGAAAGGTTTCACCAGGACATCAAGGACGCAGAGAGAAGGTACCAAGGAAGATGGAACACCACTATGATGGCTGATTTCTGCTGGTTGCTGCTGCGGGAAACCCCAGATGAAAAATATGCCAAGCAGCGCACCAATAGAAGCATTCGGGGGAAGAAACGGGCCCACCAGGAGATTAGATTTTAAAGTCATTCTTGGGTCAATCAAACTGTGTTGACAAATATCGTGTTTTTACTAAACTTTGAAATAAAAATTTGCTAGTTATTACCACAGTGTCGGATCTCATTTATTAGAATTTTATTTTCACACCATCGGGTGTTTGTCTTCATGTATTGCAATGGTGCGGTTTGCGTTTTCTATTCTTACTTACATACCTGTACAACATTTTTTGCACATTTCTTTGCTTTGCTTTGTGTCTAACCTCGCTCTTATATGCTCAGTGTTTGTGCACATGTATGTGGCTGTTTTAAGTGCAGACAATTTTGCTACCATCACAGTGTGTTTTGTTGACATTACTCTATTCTTATGTGCTGCCTTGTTACAATTTTCTTTATTCTTATTTGAATTACTACTAAACAATTAGTATAAAGAATTCATCCAAGAAACTTTTATCTCGATCGCACTCAATCTGAAACGTTCACCTCAAACTGCTAACCCAATGTAGCAAAAAATCTGTACGTGATGGAGCAAATTGGTTACCAGATTTGGATTCAGCGCACCAAAAAATGTAAAAATCAATCGAAACATTAGAGGCAGTTTAAAAAAAAATTTTTTTAGTGTACCTGTGTAATGAATGGAGTGGAATGGGTAAAAGTGATTGATTGCTCACTTTTTCAAAAAGCACAAAGACTAAGGGATACACAACGAAGTAGTAAGTACTACATTTATGACAAATCAGAGTAAATATTTTTTCATTCAATGCATAATTAAGCTCTGAAATTCATTGGCCGAGGATGTGGTAAAAGCTGTTATTGTAGGTGGGTTTAAAAAGGTTTTGGAGAGGTCCCTGGAGGAAAGGTCCATAAACCATTATTAAAGTGGTCTGGGGGAAATCCAGTGCTTATCCCTGAGATAAGCAGCATGGAGTCTGTTTACTCTTTGGGATCCTGCAAGTTACTTGTGCTCTGGACTGGCCACTGTTGGACACAGGATACTGGGCTTGATGGATCTTTGGTCTGACCCATTATGACACAAGGGGACTTAAGTTTGATTCCCAAACTTGATTCCTTACTGTGTTGGAAAGGATTGGGGAGTGCAGCACCCATGTGCCAAGGAGAGGGGGGGGGGGGTGAGGAAATCCCATTCATGGCCTGCTAGCTTCAAAGGGAGATGTGATCTCTAGCCCATTGCTGAGGACTGTTGCTATGTTATCTGGCTTACAGAATGAGGAGGGTGGGCCTGTTTGGGGGATAACTCCCTCTGTGCCCTCTAGGAAATGAAGGCTTATGGTATCTCAGTTTTGGACACTCCTGCTATAAAAGGCAAAAGGTAAGGCTGAGGCAGAGAGACTGGAAGCTCATATGTGTAAGCAAGACGAAAAACTCCCAGACCCTAATTCAGTACTGTACTATACTGGATATCCAAAACATTTTCCCAAATTCAGTGAAGCTGTTGAGGTTTAACCTTGGATTATGTCATTTTAGTGTTATTCTCCTGTGCGACCGTGTAACATTGATATAAATCTTTACTCCATGCAAGTGGAAACACTATCTATGCAGACTTTCACTCCTTGTCTACAGACTACATTCCTTAGAGTCCACTGAGGTGACAGGAGTCATACGAATCTGTTATATATACAAACCCGAGTATGCAAAAGCGTTTTTTTATTTGCACAAAATAAATGAGTAATGATTTCTGTGCAATGGATATTTAACAATATCTTGCAAAACAATTTAGAAATGTTCAGGAACCCATAGGATGAACTGTCCTAATTCTGGGGTAGAGTGCCCCAGCTCTCAACAGTACCTGGCACACTTTAGGAAAGAAAAGCAATTTAAACTAAAGAAGGAAGAGATATAGGAGCACTGTCAGTTCAACACTTGCCTCTTTCCTGGCTGATTCCTTGCAAAGGCATTGCAGATTGCAGATGTGCTGACTGAGTTTTCTGGGAATGGATCAAGTGGATCTGATTTTTACTAGATTGTTAAGTTTTCCCCTTTAATTTTTTGGGTCAGTGAAGTTTAGTAAACAGAACATAAAATTTCCAGGCCACATCCAAAGCTTTAAATGCAAATAAAGTCCCATTATCTCAGGTAAAAAAAGCCATCTTGAATACCCCAAATAGGGTTTTCTTGGCAAGGTATGACCAGAAGTAGATTGGCAGGCAGTTTCTTCCAAGGCAATGGAGGATAAAGCGACTTGCCCAAGGTCACAAGGAGTGCCAGTAGGAGTCAAACTCTGATCTCTTGGGTACTAGGCTACGTCTCACCTCCAGGGGCAATCTAGGATGTACAGGTCAAAATGCATGAAAAAAGGCCAGACATGCAAGTTTCAAGTGAAAATTCAGCATGGGCCTGCCTACATTGGTGCTTTGACAGACTCTGCAGCACCTCACCTCTCACACTTGTTTTCATGGCAATGGGAAATTTATGTAGCAGGAGGGGGCAAACCACTGCAGGGCAAAGGCAGACAGACCTCACACTAAATTGGAAATAAACGTATGGTATATTCAGCGATATGGTAAACAAAATTAGAACCTTTTTTTATTTTTAATATATGCAAGATTGGATGAATTCTACTGTATTCACATGGGCATTTATTCTGTGAAAAATACTGTATGCACAATGAAAGGCACATTTTAGAAATGTCATTCATGTGGTAGAAGCAATGTTGAAGTGAAAATGTCTGCTATCGATGTGAATTTTAGAAGAGAACAGTACACATGTGAGGTAGATATAAAATCAGCATATCCTTGGACCTCAAAATGAACGTGCTTTTTCAAAACGTCCCGCGGTCATTACATGTATATTGTGCTATAAGATAGTGCCATGTATACATGGAAAACTCAATATGCAGCAGGGCAGCAAAGACATGCAACCACATGCTAAAACAAAGACGCACAGGCATATGCAGTAGGAAGACGAGATGCACATGGATAACATAGAGGGTACCTCAGAGCAGATGCATGTGGAAAGAGGTGCATTTTTGGAAGCTGTATGTGTAAATTCTATTTGGTGGCAAAACGTACATGCCCAGTTGTACTCCACGTGTGCATGGTATGTCTTCCCCTATGAAACCATATTGATGTCTTTTTGTTTCTGATAAGGCAGATCAGTACTCAGGTAATGGCAGCAAGGGAGGTCCTGGGGGAAGTAGATACCCTGGGATGAGCTAAAGGTAAAGGAAGAAGTGTGTGTATGAGGGGAATCATTAATGTAAGGTTCACATTTGAGTTTGATGGTCATGGCACTAGGAATCTGATATTTTTCTGGGACGGCTATGCGCTACTAGACCACATAGCCATTGCCGCTGACCTTTAACCCCGGATATTTTATTTATTTATTTATTTTATTTTTTATTTTTTCAATTTAAATCCTTTTATTGAGGAAAAAACAAGGAAATACAAGAAATCTTTCAAAGAAAAAACAACAATATTAAACGACATAACATTACAAATCTAGCCCACCAAATGGAGTGCGATACAATATAAAGCAAAGAGAACCCTGCAATGAGGAGCCAAATATGAACAATCCCTTTTAACTAAGCAGGTGTCCGAGAACAATACTAAGCAACAAATAACAAAACAGATCCTCAAACTGATCCTTGTAAAAAGACCTCCAACTGGGAGGAATCAAAAAAAATAAATGACTTTCCCTTATGAACAATCACACATTTGCAAGGAAATTTCAATGAGAAGGAGGCTCCAAGCGCGACGACACGAGGGCGAAGCGCTAAAAAAGCTTTCCTCCTCATTTGAGTACTACGGCTCACATCGGGAAATACTTGTAACACCTGTCCGAAGAATTTTTCATGTCTATTCTTAAAGTAAGATCTAAGAATATATCTTTATCTTTCTCTAACACAAAAGATACCAACAAGGTAGCACGAGTAGGTATCTCTTCTATTGAAGTTTCCAAGAAAACAGATAGATCTAAACTTTTAACAGATAATTGATCTATTTTCCCTGATACAGCATTACCCACCTCTGGATCTACAGCCACACGCTCTCTAATACCAGTAGGTAAATAGTACAATTTAGACACTAATATAGAGTCAGGATTAGAAATTTTCAAAACATCTTTCAAATATTTAGAGAGCAATATTTGTGGGGATAGGAAATGGGTACGGGGGATGTTCAACATGAGAAGATTCTTCATTCGCAAAGCATTTTCAAGTAATTCATCCTGACGATGTAAAATCAAAGAGTCCTGAACAGAAGACGTTAAAACTCCTTGCATAGTAGAGAGTTGAGTCTCCATCTTAGATTTAGTGGACTCCAAGACTACCAATCTATCATGGTGCTCAGTCAATGAGTCAACAGTCTCTTTGGTAAATTGGGAAATTTTCACCAATGAAGACTTCAAAGATATTTATTTATTTTTTATTTTACTTATTTGGTTTTGTATATCGCACTATTTAAAATCAGTGCGGTTTACATATGAACAAACAAGACAGTCCCTGCTGTTACGAGCTCACAATATAAATTAGGACAACCCTGGTGGGTACAGACATGGGTAGAACAGGGCAGACATGGGTAGAACAGGGTGAGACAGGGTGGAACATGGTGGTAAGGGATTACAGTCTTATTTGATGGCACATGCCTACGGTCGTGTACCGTCGGCAGTTTTCATTTGTATGACTGATCTAGGGTGGGTGATTGTACGTAAGTTGGAAGAGGTGAGTCTTCAAAGCCTTCCTAAAAGTTGTGAGATCTGGGATTGCACTTATCGTTGCAGGTAGGGCATTCCATTGTGTTGGTGCAAATAGGGAGAAAGCTCGCTTCTTGGTTGATTGGGTGCAGGTCCTTACTGTTGAGGGGGTCGTTAGGGAGTTTACCAAGCATGTTCTCCTGGACCTGGTCTCCGGCGTTCTTTGTATCAGTTCTGAGAGTGAGGTTGCTGACATTGCATTCCTGGCCTTGAAAGTGAGTAACATGCTTTGTAGGTCAGGCGACTTGCTATGGGGAGCCAGTGGAGCTGAATTAGGATGGGAGTAATGTGGTCGTATCTGGATGCAGCTAAGATTGTATGGGCAGCTGTGTTCATGGCAAGTTGTAGTGGCTGCAGGGTGTGCTTCGGCATACCATGAAGGATGATGTTGGAATAGTCTAGATGGGGAAGGATGAGAGCTTGGGCCACTGAATGGAAGTCCGAGGTTTCGAGGAGAGGACGTAGGTTTCGGAGGGTTCTTAGTTTATGGTATACAGATTTAGTAATATTTTGAGTGTGGGTCTCCCATGATAGGCGTTGGTCGATTGTTACCCCCAGATAGCGGACCTCTTGCTTGGTTATAAGGTCAAAATCTTTTACTTTGAGGGAGGGCGGTGGTGTAAATGTGGGGTCCTTTGATATGAATAAGACTTCTGTCTTATTGGTGTTGACCTTCAGGTTGCGTGTGATGAGCCAGTCTGAGACTGTGTTGAAGCACTCAACTATGGATGCGTAGTCTGGGTTGTCAGTGATGAACGGAGTGTATAGTAAGACGTCATCTGCGTAGATGTGGTATAGAATGTTGAATGATTGGATGATGTTACAGATTGGCTGTATGTAGATGCTGAAGAGTAGGGATGAGAGGGATGTTCCTTAGGGGACCCCTTGCGTCTGTTGGAAGGGTCTGGATGCCTGTATACATGGAAAACTCAATATGCAGCAGGGCAGCAAAGACATGCAACCACATGCTAAAACAAAGACACACAGGCATATGCAGTAGGAAGACGAGATGCACGTGGATAACATAGGGGGTGCCTCAGAGCAGATGCATGTGGAAAGAGGTGCATTTTTGGAAGCTGTATGTGTAAATTCTATTTGGTGGCAAAACGTACATGCCCAATTGTACTCCACGTGTGCATGGTATGTCTTCCCCTATGAAACCATATTGATGTCTTTTTGTTTCTGATAAGGCAGACCAGTACTCAGGTAATGGCAGCAAGGGAGGTCCTGGGGGAAGTAGATACCTTGGGATGGGCTAAAGGTAAAGGAAGAAGTGTATGTATGAGGGGAATCATTAATGCAAGGTTCACATATGAGTTGGATGGTCATGGCACTAGGAATCTAATATTTTTCTGGGACAGCTATGCGCTGCTACACCACATAGCCATTGCCGCTGACGTTTAACCCCGGATATTCAATGCCGGGGTCATATGCGGCCCCAGCATTGAATATCTGAGGTTGCCTCACAGCCCACAAGCCTGCAGAAGCCAACCAGGCAGTGGCAATATCAAACCGCTGCCCAATTAAATCCCATGGGTAAAGATAGGCCAGCTTTTGCTGCTTCTTTCTTCTAACAGTGGGTGCTAACCGGGCAGTGATGCAATATTGTCGCTGCCCGTTAGCGACTGATGCCGCCTCTGGAACGTCCATGACATGCTCTGATGTTAAGCGGTTAGCATTGAATGTGAAGCAGAGATCATCAGAGATATTCAGCAGCAAAACCTCCCAAGACAGACATATACCACAGGAGTGAGGGTACAAGGTGCAGTGACCATCCTCCTTAGAGCACATGCTGTGTGAGGTTTTGATGGTACATATTTCCCAATGGTACAACATGAGTTCTAAATGGTTACAGGAGGTGCAGGTAGTGTGCCCCCTAGGAAATCTGTGTACAACACAGTTATTGGTGTAACTACACTACAGAGTACATAGCAATAAACAAGTAGAATCCCTCAACAACCTCAAACAAGCATCAGCAGTGCTGTCCTAGCATTACACTCTCCCCTCTACCAAGTGTGTGGACCATCAGCACCCATGTACCAGGCATGTTAACATCAGGCCACTGATTTCCAGATCAGGGTCTCAAAGTTGCTTAATAAGGCCATTAAGGGGTTATTTGTAATGTGTATCTTCCTTAAATCCATCAGCATGCATCACAGCATTAAATATAGCCTATCTCTTTGGCAGCAACAGCACCACCACCAGCTGCAGTCCCACCCCTGGCCCAATGCTCCTGCTGAAAAAGAGAGCATTACCACCAAGGAGGAGACCGGTAGCAGCAATGGCACCTTGTCAGAGGAGGAGCCAACTTTGGAGGCTGGCACCACCAAGGATGATGACTCAGCCAAAGCAGTGGACTTCTTTGATGAGGAGGTGGATGGAGAAGAGGAGCCGCCATCCCCTCAACCCACAAAGAGGAGGCAGCAGGGACATTGGGTGCTCAGGGGCCCTCCCCATAAAACTCCATAGGGCAAAGACTGGCAGTAGGCCCAGAGATGGAGTGCTCAGCACAAGAAGACCTCCACTCTGAGGAGGAGGGAGCAGATTTGGGGGGTTAGGGAGGGAGGTTGTGGAAGGGAATAGTGAAGGGGAGGAAAGGGGAGGGAGGAGGCAGGTGGGCAAGTTGGGGACCTACTAGTCATCCAGCCGGCTTGGTCTGTCTTTGCTGGACCAGATGTGTCCCCATGAGGTAGGCATGGAGTATAAGGATCCCAAAGTCTTGCAGTACCTAACGGTCTTCTGTAGTGATCCATCTGGAGGGCTTTTGGGCAGATATACACCAATGGTAGCAGCTCTACAGCAGCTGCTGGCATGTTTCTCTGCTCGGCCTACTTCAGAGAGCGAGAGGTGAACTAGGCCAATTTGTCGTGTTCGAAATTCTGGGGATCTGCATTGTGAAATGGGTATGTTTGTACATTTTTTATGAATGCTGATGGCTCTGTTGTCTCTCGAGTGGATTATGATTTCTATATCTTTTCTACCACACCAACCCAGCTATTCTCCACCTATTGCCCTTCCCTTGTACCTTGGAAACCTGGCAGGAGCACCTTAACAGTTATATACCGTAAATAAGAGGCCCTACACATAAGTATGTATGCCATGTGAATTTGCATTGAGTCGTCAGTGAGGCACTACACCAGAATTTTTTCCTTGTCCCAGACACGAGGCCACAAACATGGCAACATGGTTGCACCTAGGCAAGACATCTCTCACTACAAAGTGCATGGACTCTTGCAATAGCAGCCCTTGTACACATTCGGTGACTTGGCTGGTAACCTCTGTCTGGATAATTGTGCTACGCATCACTCTCTCAAATAGCACTATGCTCCCTGGCCTCGAGATTTCTTCTATCGCCCGCTGGAGGGTGCAGGAGATGGGTTACCCCATGGGCAGGAGAATAGGATCATTAGTGCACAGTGGTTCACCTGCACCACCAACTGAAAAAAAATAATGTGCAGTGCATCTGCAACCTGAGCCTGTCAGGTCCTGAGAGATACACAGACACAAAAGAACCTCCGAGGCTCCATGTCTGCCATGCGCAACAATAAACAACTGCACCAGGCATTGCTTTTCATGATGGTTTTGTTCATTGTTTTTTAGTATATTTTTTTAAGTCATTTGACTGATTTTGTTTCATGTGTGCCCCTTTATAGGAGGCTTGCGGAAGCTAAGCCTTCCCAGCCCCAACCCCAACCTCAACCTCCCTGACTCCAAATAATACTGGCAGACAGCGTTGATGTTTATCCTGCATGCCAATTTTACTTGCAATTGGGCAAAACCTTGCTCCCGGTCCAGAATCAACATCTTCCATTCCTCCATCCACGGCTACCAGTCAACTTGCAGCTTCTGGGACCGGTGTGTCAGCAGTCTAAAAAAACAAAAGACAGGCACAAGGCTGTTCAGTCCAGGTGTGCCGCTGAGGGCTGTGCCAGTTCCGCCCCCTCTTATGTAAACTTCCTGGGACGGAGGATTACCGCCCAGTACAAGATTTAAGGAGAGTAAATGATGCAGTTGAAACTATACATCCAGTTGTACCCAATCCTTACACTCTTCTAGGACTGATACCTGCTGAAGCTACCCATTTCACTGTACTGGATTTAAAAGATGCATTCTTTTGCATAAGATTGGCCCCTGTAAGTCAAATATTGTTTGCATTTGAATGGCAGGACCCCATCTCTGGAAGAGGGGGCCAACTCACCTGGACAAGATTACCCCAAGGATTCAAGAATTCGCCTACCATTTTTAGTGCTGCATTGAATCAAGACCTTTCAAGCTATCCAGTGGCCCCGGGGAAGAGAGTGCTTCTCCAATACGTGGACGATCTGCTGATAGCTGCCATATCAGAAAGTGAATGTATACTAGCCACCAAAGATCTCTTGCAGTTACTAGATGAAGCTGGATACAAAGTTTCCAGAGCCAAAGCACAGCTATGCCAAAAAGAAGTGAAATACTTGGGTTTCCGTATAACCCAAGGAAGCCGAAGACTAGGTAGAGAAAGAAAAGAAGCAGTATGTAGAATACCAACCCCAACGACCAGAAAGCAAGTCAGAGCCTTTCTGGGAGCGGCAGGATATTGCCGAATCTGGATACCCAACTTTGCCCAAATTGCCAAACCACTGTATGAAGCCACAAAAGGAGAAGAAAAGTCGCCACTGGAGTGGGGACTTGAGCAGGATACAGCCTTCAAGAAGTTAAAGGAAGAATTGATGTCATCACCAGCACTTGGACTACCAGATGTCCACAAGCCTTTCCACCTGTTTGTACATGAAGCACAGGGAAATGCCTTAGGTATGCTGACTCAGAAATTGGGAAATTGGGAGCGACCTGTAGCCTACCTATCGAAACAGTTGGACACTGTGGCCAAAGGATGGCCACCATGCCTGAGAGCAGTTGCAGCTACAGCACTATTAGTGAGTGAAGCAGACCTTGACCCATCTCTGGTAAGGTTGCCAGATATTTGGTTTACAAATCTGGCGACACTCTGGCAGGGCGGGGTCAGGCGAGGCGAGGTGGGGCTCCCCCTCCTCCTATAGCTTCCCACTATAAGAATTGTAATATACTAATAATAAACTTAAAAAATGTACTTTAAGTTATAAAAAGGCACCAAAATCAGCATATTACTCATAAAGGGCCATGTTTACTAAACGTTAGCATGCACTATCTACCAGCGTTCCCGTAGGCACACCATGGATGTTCCAATAGATAACACACACTAATGTTAGTAAATGGCCCAAAATGTGTTCTACCATCTTCAGCAATGACAACCTTGAACATCTATTGAAAAGGTGTCAGCTAAATACAAATAAATAAATGTACTTCATTTTAGTGAATACTCATCACATTCCAATAAATGCTCATCTCTTGTGTGTTCACAAACATCCAATAGTACTTTTCCCAACAGTCACACAACACTATTATCATATGCGCTGTTAATTGGCACTGACGTCCGATACAAGGGCGTGTTTCAAAATCTCTACATATAAATTTTCACTGGTCCACAACTCATTAAACCTTTGCGGTGAAGAATTAATGAATTGTAGGTTCATGGAAATTTGGCTGTTTGTCCCTGACACAGTTTCTTGAAACACGGCACTATGTCAGACATAAGACCCTTCTCTCTTTCACAGACTCCCTGTTTCCATCCTCTGTATTCACTCCCTCCCTAGCCCTCATCTGCTTTCCTCTGTCTTTCTTCCCTTCATAAGCCCATGTTCCTTCTATGTCCGTCATCCACTCCCTGCTTTTTCCTCACCCAGTCTCTGAGCAATTTCTTTTCACCATTTTACAAGCTCTATTTGCATCCTCCTCTTACTAATATGCTTGCTAACAGATCCCCTATAGTATCACCATGTCCTGCATCTCCCTTCTCTACCCCCTCCATGCCCTTAGCATCTCTCTATCTCTCTTACTCCCCACTACTTCCCATCCAGCAACATTCCCTCAAAGGTGCAGAGGAGTTCTCCACCTACAGTCCTTTCACTGGACATGATGTAAGAATATCACAGTTTCAATCAGGAAGGGCAGAAAGGTAGGCAGGTACATTGGAAATCCTGCAGAACTTGCTTGTCCTTTGCAATTGAAATTGTTATTGGCATGATGCTAGTGAGCTGCCAAGCATCTTGGGAACATTGGCATCCAGCATTCACCTGTCCCCCCTTGCCACCCCCATCTTCTAGCATTTCCCCCTTGCTTCCCTCTCAATCCAGCATAGCTTTTCTTTTATGGGGCAGCACATACAAAAACAAAGAAGCAATGCTGCATGCCCCCCGTCCTTCTAATCCAGTATGTCCCCTTGCTTCAATGGGCAGCACAAAACCCCCCACAAAAATGTTTTTTCTTTTGGTGCTGCCCACTGAAGAGAAGAGGACATACTGAATTGGGAAGGGGATGGTGGGGAGCATGCCACACTGCTTTTTGGGTTTTTTTTTGTGCTGCCCTCTGAAGCAAGGAGACATGCTAGATTGGGGGGGGGGGGGGGCACTCGGCCCAGTCCAGCATCCAGCATGTCTACTTGCAAAAAAGGCAGAAGTGTCCCCACCCACCCCGCTTCCTCCAGGTAGTCGCCATCAATCTTCTTACCTCAACTTCTCAAAAGAAAATTTGGTTTCCACCTTCATGGGCCACTATAGGGCAGGCACCACCAGCGATTCCAGGCTGCAGCAGTAGCACAGAACTGCCTCAAACGGCTGCCAGAGCCCTCCACTGGCACCTGCTGCCTTCTGGACTGATGCCTTGCATGCAGCCTGACTCTCGTGGCTTGATGTCAGGCTCAGGCTCATGCGGTTCCTTTTTGGCCCTGGGCCGCTTCCACCGAGTCGGGCCATATTAGGGTGCTGTGTACCATCGGGTCCACCAATGAAGCAACTTAGAGGGTTTTCTGCTGTAAGCGGCAAGCCACATGATCTCCAAAATGTTGTGTTCCCTCTCTCTCTCTCTCTCCCTTTTAAGCAGGTAGGCAGCTTTTTTGTGCCAGATCGCTGACTGCCCGCTGCACATGCTCACAGATAGAAAAAAGAAAAAAACACATGCAAAGTGCTCTATTTTGAAATTGGGGACAACTGCTCTATAGAGCTGTCCCTCATCCCATCCCCTGTCCAACAACCAGGGGTGGCCCAAGGGGGGTTACAGGGCCATGTGCGGAGACTCATTAAGGGGACTCATTTGCATAAATATTTGATTCCGCATTTATTTGGTCCATGCCATGACAAAATTAATGAGAAAGAGGGATGATATAAAATAAGAAAAAAAATGTTCTGGTAGCAAAAATAACATGCTTACCATACCAGCACAAACTCCCAGAACTCAAATTGCACCAGCTCTATCTGTAAAAAGTCAGCGCTGCAAATATTCTAAACACCGATACACCTCCATTGCAGAAAAGAGAACAAGCCAGACTGGTTCAGCTGCCTACACAGAACCTACATGTTAAAAGAATCTCTCATGGGGAGAGCTGAACTGAGCTAGCTGTGCAGCATGGGAGTCTCTGCAGTGAGCAGGCTGCGGCGAAGACTGCCACTTATGACAGCGGGGTCTTTATCACTTATCCCTTAAGTTAAAAAATATTCATTTCCTTAATTTTCCAATTATTCATTTGTTATCAGCTAAAATATTGCTTTGTAAATACATAAAGGAGGTTTTAGTACTTCCTATTGCAGATACTATAATATTTTCTAAAATGTGTTATCTATCTGTTAGAAGGCTATCCGAGGAGTCCATTGGGGAGTATGATATTTTGCAACCACAACCTGAAGTTAATCTTACCCAATTCCTCGAGGTTTCTCAGGAAACCATTCTAACAAGGGCCACTTTGGTGGACTCGTTTGTATCCAAACAGGAAAAAGTTTCAGTATTTAGGATCTATTTCAAGCATTAAGATGTCTTTTTCTGTGGAGCTAAAATACAGTTGTTTCAGGATGCCTCAAGGACAACACAGTTGCGCAGGTGGGCCTTTTTGTCTCTCAGGCCGAGGGTGTTGGCCCTTGGGGTGTCCTTTTTTCTTAGTGTGTGGTAACACCTCAGGGAGCAAAATTTATTTTTGTTGATTTCTTACAACTGGAGAGCTTTTTGTCTGACAGGAAGAAATCTGGGAAGTGATGGGGGTTATTGGGCGGTATTGAAATTTTGGCTCTGAGTTTGTGGCGTGTCTCCTTTTTTCTTTATTTTTTCTTTTTTAATTCTCCCCTAGATGTGGACTGTATATTGTTCTATGATTCTTCCATTATGACTACATTCTTTGTTTTATTTCTATTTCCTTCAGCTTTCTTATGTTAAGTATGGTTAAAATTAAATACATTTAAAAATAAGAATCTCTCACTATGGTCCTTGAAGGAAAACATAGGGGTATGTTTACTAAACTTTCTTAACGTGCGCACCGCGCAATTAGTGCGCGCTAAGGTACCTTAGCGCACGCTAATGACGCAAACGCTAATGACGCAAACGAGCACTGAAGGCGGGGAAAGGCTCCCGGAGGGCGGAGGAAGGCTCCCCAGGGGCGGAGAGAAGGTGTCAATGGGTGGAGAGTGGGAGGGGAGAGGCTCCCCACACACTAACAATGTGAAATTCGAGGCCAAAACTAACGCAAGTGAAAACCTCGCGTTAGAGCTGATTTAAAGGGAAAAGAAACCATTTCTGTCAGCAATGTACAGCAAAACCAGGGAAACCTACAAAAAAGTGACAAGTGTGATACATGTGCACGGAACAAAAGTGCAAATAAACATTGAAAATGACCCCAACAAAATAAAAAAAATCATAATCTAGCTGGGCAATAGTGATAGTAATAGGAAACATAAAAAACACTCCCAAGAAAGCCCCAAAAAATAAATATGAATTTTGGAAGGGTCTACGTTCCGTCCCCATACAAGGTGAATGATCCCACAGTGAAATAGCACTGATCAGGGTTTCCCTCTCCATTGGACAGGTTACCTATGGCATGCACATGTTCCACAACAGCAGGGCGGGCATGTCGGAATGGGCAACTGGACAGATGCTGGGAAAGGGGATACAGAGGGCTGCAGGCGGCACATGCTGTGGTGCAGTTGGGGCACAGTGCGGACTAGGCAGATGCCTAGGTGGCACTTAGGAATGCTGAAACTGAACAGCAGCCAGACAGCAACTGATGAGGGCCCAGCATGGGCACGAGAGTGTTTATCACAGTGTCACAGGGTATAGTACCCAGCAGGTACCCCCAAGGGCACAGAACATTGGCAGGCGGTGTTGGGGGGAAGCGTGGACGCCCATGCAGGCCCCCCTACCCCAGAACACGCACCAAAGGCAGCCGCCTACCTTCACACTGGATGGCTTGAGACTGCACACCACCAGCACCACCAGCAGAAGGGCATGTCAGCATGGTGGCACAGGGGTACTGGAGGTGGAGGGGGGCAGTGGCAGCTGCCCAGAGCCGACCATGGCCTAGCCCTGTGTAGGTGTCTGACAAACAACCATGGTATCTCCAGGGACTGCACTGTCTCAGTGAGCACAGTGTGGTGCAGTGAACACAGCCAGTGTGTTCAGGAGCAGAAGGTCACAAGTTTAAGTCCCAGCTGGGGCTACTGCCAATCCAGTCCCCATATTTTACCCACTACTAAACCGTGATAGTAAGGACAAACCTTTATTGCAGAGAATATACGCATGGTTCAAACGCCTATATTTTACCCCACCGAGCACAGACACCAGAAACATGCGCATTACCTAGAGCAGAGTCCCCCAAATGCAGTCCTGGAGGGCCACAAATCATTCAGGTGTTATGCTGTCTCCAATATAAGGGCATGTCAGCATGGTGGCAGAGGGGTACTGGTGGTGGAGGGGGCAGTGGCAGCTGCCCAGAGCAGACCATGGCCTAGCCCTGTGTAGGTGGGTGCCATGCACTGCAACAGACAGGCTCTGTCTGACAAACAACCATGGTATCTCCAGGGACTGCACCATTTCTGTGACCACAGTGTGGTGCGGTGAACACAGCCAGTGTGTTCAGGAGCAGAAGGTCACAGGTTCAAGTCCCAGCTATGGTTCCTGCCAACCCAGTCCCCATTTTTTACCCACAACTGAAACGTGCTACTACAGACAGAACCTTTATTGCAGATGACGTAAACAGGCCCAAAACACCTACATTTTACCCAACAGAGCACAGACACCAGAAACAGGTGCATTACCTAGAGCAGAGTATCCCAAATGCAGGCCTGGAGGGCCAAACACCATTCAGGTTTTATGCTGCCTCTAATAAAGATGCCTGTGCTGCATTTCTATGCGCCGCCCCCATGGTATGCAGATGTATGCCATGCATATTCATGAGGGACAGCATGAAAACCCGAACAGTGTTGCGCACACCAGGACCGGGGTTGGGAACCTCTGCCGTAAAGCAGCAGCCAACAGGGCCAGACAAACCCGCACCCACAGGCTCCATTATCCAATGCCTCCTGGAGAGGCAGGACATTGGGCCCTGCGTGCATCTCCCAATACTAGCACCTGTATACCTTAGCAATGCCACCCTAAACCAGGGAATACAGTACACAGCTATCAAAAGGTTGCTATGATAACCGGCAGATAGCAATTCCGAGGTTAAGTATCTGATTGAGCTGCATCATGGCAACCTTTCTGATGTCTGTGGAGTGTGCTACAGGTCTTGTGTCTGACAGTGTTTACCACCCTGGGGAGTGACCCCAACAGTATTGCGTGCCATAGCCATGCCTGCACTGTGCCCAGGACTGGAGCAGTGGCCAGGGCTGCCAAACACCCCTATAGTTCTACAATGCTGGCATAGGTGTGGGAGTGTGTATCTGCTATCCAGTGTGTGGTGTTGCAAACACCCCCCACAGCCCACACTGCCAGCACTGTTGCCAGTATTGGCCTCCAAGGGCACAGAGCAGTGGCAGGAGGTGCTGGGGGGAAGCGTGGACGTCTATGCAGGCACCCCTACCCCAGAACCCGCACCATAGGCAGCCGCCTACCCGCACACTGGATGGCCTGAGACTGCGCACCACCAGCACCACCAGCAGAAGGGCATGTCAGCATAGTGGCAGAGGGGTACTGATGGTGGAGGGGGCAGTGGCAGCTTCCCACAGCAGTCCAGGCCCAGTCCTGTGTAGGTGGCTGCCGTCCACTGCAACAGACAGGCTCTGTCGGATGTACAGTCATGGACTCCCCAGGGAATGTACCATACCTGTGGCAACATGGTGGTACAGTGCACACAGACAGTGTGTTCAAAAGCAGAAGGTTACAGGTTTAAGTCCCAGCTGTGGCTCCTTCCAACCCAGTCCCCTTATTTTACCCATGAAGAAAACATGGTAGTAAAGACTGAACCTGTATTGCTGAGAACAGAAACATGCCTCAAATGCATATATTTTACCCCATAGAGTACAAGCACCATAAACATGTGCAGTACCTAGAGCAGAGTCCCCCAAAGGCAGTCCTGGAGTGCCAAGCACCATTCAGGTTCCATGCTGTTTCCAATACATATGTCTGTGCTGCATCACCATGCACCGCCCCCATGGTATGCAGATGTATCTCATGCATATTCATTAAGGATATCATGAAAACCCGAGCAGTGTTTGGCCCACCAGGACCGGAGTTGGGAACCTCTGCCCCAGCGCAGCGGACAACAGGGGCAGACACGCCTGCACCCACAGGCCCCATTATCCAAAGCCACCTGGAGAGGCAGGGCTTCGGGCCCTGTTTTCTTCACCGAATACTAGCACTTGCATAACTTAGCAATGCCACCCTACACCTAGGAATATGGTACACATCTATAAAAAGGTTGCCATGAGTAATGGTAGATAGCAATTCCTAAGTTAAGCACAATATGCTGAGTGAGCTGCATCACAGCAATCGTTCAGATGTCTGTGGAGTGTGATACAGGTTCTGTGTCTGACAGTGTTTACCACCCTGGTGGGTGACTCCTACAGTATTGCGTGCCATAGCCATGCCTGCACTGTGCCCAAGACTGGTGTGGTGGCCAGGGCTGCCAGACACCTCTATAGTTGCTCAATGCTGGCATAGGTGAGGGGAGTATGTGTCCGTCTATCCAATGTGTGGTGGCTGCCAACACCCTCCTCAGCCCCCACTGCTAGCACTGTTGCCAGTATCGGCCTGCCGATGTGCATAATGAGGAGCAAAGTACTGTGGGTATAGCCCGGACAGGGCGGCCTGTGCAGGATGCTTCTGCACAGGGCATAGGGCAATGGCTGGGACATTGTAGTGCCCGGCCACCACCTGCACAGACAGGGTGGCCACAGCATGTCCTGCTGGGAGGTCACTCTCACCCTGACTGAGCAGTGACCACGGCATGGCTAGGTTCCACCATAGTGCTATATAGAACATTTGTCAAGTGATATATGTGGGTTCCTTTTTTTGGGGCCCAAACACTGACATATCTGCCTGGTGGGTGTGCTCACATCCCCTCCGGTGACATGCACTATGGACTAGCTAGCAGATTGTCTGCAGTTGGTATGTATATGGCTGGAGCAGGGTGCAGCAGCTGGGGACTCACTGTGCTCGCTGCTGGAAAATGTCAGATGGTGGTGGGGCAGCTGGGCATTTCAGGCCCTACTGTCTGTCTGCTATTGAAGCATGGATGTGTACAGAGCTGCATGGAGTGCCCGTAGGTTGTCTGTACCCCAGCCAGACTGAGGTTGATGGTCCCCTCTGCCGCCACCATTGCAGGGAGTTCCAGAGGGCAGGTTCGGTGGTATGACACACTCCGCCTATGGGTCCAAACAGCACCTTTCCTCCTCCCTCCCCCCCCCCCCCCGGCAAATATATCATGTGGCCATGGCACCCACACAGGATATGCACTTTTCCATGGGCATCATAGTCCACAAGGCCCACACATGACTGAGATATACAGATGGGGACAGGTGTGTCTGATGGGACCACCTATCACACATTGGCATAGTAGGGATAAATGGCCAATTTTCTCAAGTTGTTATTTCACAAGAGGATTATGAAAAATTTCAAGAGGACCTTGATTAATTGGGAGACTGGGCATCCAAATGGCAGATGAAACTTGTGCAAAGCTATGAATTGGAGGCCAATTCTACTCAGGGCACGTCCGGGCTGTCTGGCCATCCAAAAAATGGACATACTCCAATTACACCCGATTCTGCAACCAAAGGGAGCTAAATGTTCCTGCAGCTGCAGAATCGGACACTTAGACAGCGCATGCGTGCCCCGATTCTAAAGCGCAGGACGTCCATTGCCCTGCAAGTCCTGGTGGCCCTGTGCTCCTACTGGACTGCCGGTGCCATGGCATCCCATTGCCATGGCACCAGGACACTCAGCAGGAGTGCTGAAGGCCTGATGCTACTCTCAGCCACATTTTCCCTCCTGCCGACCCTCAGCATGGTCTGCCAGAGCCAGGTTCAGGTGGAGGGGCACCACCTGCTGTTTCTCACCATGGTGTGGGGGTCTGCCGGCCCGATCGCCATGTTCAGGGGGACTTATTCCATCTCCAAGGATTAAAGTGGAGTGGGAAAAAATCTCTGCTTACCTGTGGGATAAGCAACATGGAATCTGTCTATCTTTTGGGAACCTGTGACCTAGATTGGCCACTTCTGGAAACAGGATACTAGATTAGATTGAGCTTTGGTCTGTTCCAGTATGGCATATCTAATGTTCTTACGTTACTTTTGTCACAATGAATATAGAAACATAGCAACATATAAAAATGACGGCAGATAGACCATACAGTCTATTCACTCTGCCTTTCCATACCCATTATTAAGCTTTATAGTCCCTTTTTTCCCTGAGATAACTTCTATACATGCATCAGTAAGGCAGTGAAGGAGTGCATTTGATTTCCTACCTACAGGTAAAGTCATGGATCACAATCTGGTTGAGGGTAGCAGTGCTGAGGCCAGGAGCCAAAACCCTAGAGAAGGATATCTCTCATAGACTCAGGCAGCCTGGGCAGAGGGGGGTGTGCACACTGATGTGTGAAACCAGGTGGCCAGCTAAGAAAGGACTCAGGATGAGGAGGTGGAGATGATGCTGACATTCTAGATGAGGTCAAGGACGAGGAAGTGATGGTAGACATACAACTTCTGACACCATCACCCTTCCATGATGATCAAGAGCCTGAAGAAGGAACATCAGGAGTAGGCAAAAACAAGAAACCTCACACCAGCAGCCCATACTCACAAGGTCTCAAGTATTCAAAACGGATTCATCATTTATTGTGCAATTCAACAATGTTATAGGAATTTTACCTCATGTATATAGCATATTTCATGTAAATAGTTCATGTATATAGTTCAGCCCCTGTTATCCATGTTTATATTCCTGTTCGATGTAAAACCAAACAGAATGTGTGTATTGGTCACTTTGTTATACTGTAAACCGCGCTGATACCGAATAGTGCGGTATATAAGCAACTGTAATAAATAAATAAATAAATAAGGTAATCAGCCACTGACGTGCAGAGGGAAGCAGCTGCAGCAGAACCAGGAGCTGCTGACTCAGCATTAGCAGAAAATAAAGCTGCAAGAAAGATTACCTGTCATCAGTGAGTGCTGACTAAGGAAGGAGGAAGAGTAGCTGGCAGTGGCGGAGAGATACCTACAGGTGTCAGAGGCCCTGCTATATGAAGTGCACGCCCTGCACAAGGACTGTGCCATGGTAGACAACAACACACCATCTCTGCAGCCACCTTCTCAGCACCATCTGCATGCCCAGCCTTTCAGCCAACATGAGCCATGCTTAAGAGGAAGACACTTACACAGCTCTCCACCTCATTGGGCTTCTAAACCTTTCAGCAGTCTGCTGTCTTGGACACACCAGCTTCCTCACAAAGTTTTGAACCTGTGCCCCATGAAAGAGTGGATTCCCTCAAATTTACCTCAATTCATGGGGCTAAGTGGACTGAAGGATGTATCAGCAAGCCCTTCTGAGAGCAGTGACATATCACCCAGCAGAACATCATGTCTACCTATGTGGAGTCAGGAGCAGGGTGAGGGTGGGAAAGGGCAGAAGGGCAGGGGATGAGGAGGTGACAATAAAAAAAAAATAAACACCCTATCTTATTTTATTTACCCCAAGAGGTGGGGGTGGGGTTCAAAGTCAAAGGGCTGGTGATGATGGGAGGGGGTGGATTGTGGGGGGAAGAAGGGGCTGAAGCGGGTATGAGAAAGTGCAGGGATGAGCAGGAGGTTAAGGGTGGTGGTGGTGGATTTGATAGTTGGGAACTACTTACATGTACATTATTTGTTACATTTCATTTTCTGTGACAGTTAATAGTATCAGCTCATTTCTTGAGTGAGGCCGGGTTGGTGGGAATGGGCCTTTTCCTCCTGCCTCAGGGCTTCTGCATCACCCTCTATGTCTGGATCTGCCATCTCCACTCCTTTGGCAGAGGCTTTTGCCATATTATGCAACATGCAGCAGGTCATGAATATAAGGCAGATCTTGGCTGGGCTGTAGAGGAGTTCTCCCTTGGATTAGTCCAGGCACCGGAAGTGGATCTTCAGCAGGCCAAAGATCATCTAAGTGATGGACTGAATGTGTCTGTGGACCTTGTTGTATCATTCCTCTGCATCTGTCTGGGGTGCAGCAATGAAGGTCAAGAGCTAGCTCTTTAGATGGTAGCCTCTATTTTCTGTGTGGGGAGAGAAAGAACAGATTGGAACATACAGACAGGGTAATAGCTGCGGTGGGTAGGCACTGCAACTATGTGCTCTGTTTGCTGGTAGTTGCTATGAGGGACCGCTGAGCCCTCCTAGCATGTGCATGTCTAGATACCAGAGTGGCCTGGTAAAGGGCTTACCTAGCAGTCATCCACTGGCGTTTGTCTTTTTTTCAAATCACTTGTAGATACCAGATTGGCTAGGGATGTATGAATCATGGTAGGAGCCTGGGAACCTTGGAACTGCAACAATTATCTCCCCCTGTTCATTGCAGACCACCTACATGTTGAGTGAGTGGAATGCCTTTCTGTTGCAATATGCAGCCTCCCTTCCTAGTGGAGGACTGATGGTTACATGTGTTCAATCAATGACCCCCAATACAGATGGGAATTTGACCACATAAAGGAAATGGATAATAGTTAGCTGTGTCTGCTGCACATTCTAAGGGAAGGCTATATATTCTACAGTATGAGTGAGAAAGGCCCTTAGAAACTGTGAGATGCTCTGTGAGATGGCTAACTGTCAGAGGCCCACTGAGATGGCTAACGCAGACTGGAAACTACCAGTTGCAATGAAGGTGATGGTCATGATTTGTTTGTGTCATGTAATCAAGGTGAGGGTCATGATTTGTTTGTGTCATGTAAACCGTGCTGATTTTAAGAGCACGGTATAGAAATAATATAAATAAATAAATAAATGATGACCTTAAGCTGGACAGTAGGGTGGTCCACTGCCATAGGGGAAAAAATAAAAGTAGGAATTTCTTTGCTCCCTGGCCTGATTCTGGTTCCATTTATGTAGAAAACAATGTGTGCAAAGTTTGAAGCCAATCAAATAATATTTAGGGGTGGCTCAATGTCCCTATCTATCAGGCCCCTGGATCCCCCCCAGGGTTCGTCAGACCACTGGGTATTATCCGCTCATAGACGGGGGTATCATGCTTGCCAAGCACTCAATGTGGTCCAGATGCTAGTAAGGACTTTGACGATGTGGGGAACATCTTACGGTGTTGCGAGACAACACCCAGAAGGAACTGGAGTTGCTCTTCTTTTGTGGTGTGTCGGCCGTTAAACTCCTCAATGAGTTTGACCCCTCGCTCAGCCACATCATTGATCACTGGAAGATTTTTTACTTTCTTCAGACCGTCTTTGAATGATGCATTCTCTTCCCAGTCTTCTGGGTCTGCATTAAGAAAATCACTGTTGATGTTGAGGTGTTTCAGGAAACGGATTGACTTGCGAGTTGCAAAAGATTCAAGTGGTGGAATCATGGAACTTTTCAATTCGACCCGCTTTGGGGGATCTTCGTCTTCGTCATCATCCTCATCGCTTTCATCTGATTCTGCCAGGATCATGGCCGGCACTATGGCCTGCTTTGTCGGTGCTGAAACAGCTTCATCGAACAGTGACAGTGCCACAAGCTCCTCTGACACATACCACAGATGCTGTTGCAGTTTGTCTCTGGACGCTCTTCCAACACGGTCATTGTGGTAAGAGTGTAGTTTCTTCAGCATCTCCAAATCTGTTCGAGGAGCAACTGCGGCATCAGGGGCAGAAAACCAGGCTTCCACATGAATCAGGATGGAGAAAATGCTCACATCATGAACACAGGACTCCTCCCGTTGGGTAAGATCTTTGAGTTGTCCTCGGAACATCCAAATCTTGAGACAGTACAAGACTTTTGCCATCCATCTGGCATGATGGAAAGCTCCGGGTTTCTTGAAATTGAAACTAGGAAGATTCCCTCCAAGGCAGACAATCGTTAACTCCAAGAATTCCAGGTAATCATCTCGGTGATTGCCCTGTGCCAACTTGGATTCCGCAAACTTCATGATGCGATCCCTGTCAGGTTGCAGCACCTCCAAGTCTTTTCCAGTTTGATAGTTGGACTTGTCAAGGGAGCCCCAATTCTTTTGGAACCGGCGAAAGAGTTGGACATCGGGACCCGATGAAGCTCCAGAGCATGTAGAGAATACTGCACCAAGAATTATTTCGTAAATGTGATGGCGGCATGCCAAATGAAGGACTGTGCGACGGAGTCTCTGTTCTAGAAGAATGCATGCTCCTGATCGACGTCCCGTGTTCGATGCAGTTGTATCAAAGTAGAAGCCTGCAACCTTTTCATCCAAACACCATTCCTGTAACAGTTCATAAACTGCTGCAGCTTGATTCTCGCCCATTCCTGATGTCAGTTTTGGTACACCAAGAAGTTGTGTTTCTCCAGTGGAGACAGCCGTTATCAAAACTGGAAGGCGGTCAACGGATGTGGTTGAACAGAGGAGAGATGGCAATAACTTGCTATCCCAATGCACAATGCATGTTTTGCCTTCGGCTTTGAATGCGTTGTGCAGGTCCGTCCATTGTTGCTGACGGTGCTTTTCTCTATGGCGCTTGACGCTGGAGCGGCTGATATTGAGCTCCCCAGGATAATGTCCCAGACTTCTGGCGGTTTCAGCTACCACAAACAGAGCATTGCGATCCATTGTCCCTGTCCGATCCAGGGCTGCTGTAAGCTCTGGAGTCCAGACATTGTTAGGTTGAAACTGCTTCCTTTGTGGAGTTGCTTTCTTCTGTCCATTATCTGAATCCGCAGATGTCGACGAGTCTTCACCTGACTCTGCTGAGGAAGAAGATCCTTCCAGCTGAACTTGGCTTGTAGTTGCCTCGGCTTCGGCAACATGTTTTTGTCTGCGCCTTTTCAGTTCTTCTTCTCGCTGTTGCGATCTTGCTTCCGTTATGGCCAGTTTCTTGTCCATCGCACACATTGAGCCGCGGCGCCCTGGTTCTCGTTGCGCTTTTAAGAATTCTTTGTCTTCTTGAATATGAATTAAAGACATTGCATTGGCATGCGCCACATCAAATAGGTTTTTCATTGCAACCTGGAATTCTTTTTCATTTGCCTCTTGTTTCCCTCCTCTCCCTTTGTTTTTCTTCAAAAGTTTCCACTGATTGAACAATTTCTTTACTTTTTCTTGAATTTTGTCATTTCTTTGAACAGGAAGCCTGGCCTTTTCCCAGTAAGCTTCTACTTCACTTGTTACAATAGATGCACTTTCACTAACGCCTTTGTTTAATGTCATATGGTGATGTAAAAATACACTTAACACTTGCTCCTTGCTGGGGAGCTTGGCCCCCAGAATTGTGGTGGACATTTCTTCAATGAGATAAAAACCACGTTTTATCGCCATCTGAAAAGAATAAAGATACAAAGATAATAGTACAATGTCTTTGCCACCTCTCAGAGATGAGATTAGTTCAAATATGATGCAATCAAATGTAATCAGCGTGGAACTGAGTGGATGATACAAGATGATGCAACATTTCATCATCTGCTCCCAGGGGGAAATATCAAGACTTGTTGAGCCACCCCTAAATATTATTTGATTGGCTTCAAACTTTGTACACAGTGTTTTCTACCTAAATGGAACCAGAATCAGGCCAGGGAGCAAAGGAATTCAGGAATTCATTTTTATGGACCACCCTACTGGACAGGCATGAGCTGGCTCCTCTGGGTAGTGGAGCGGAGGACCAACTTTAGCTTCTGGCAAAGATGGTGGATGGTTGCCTTGTCAAAGGGAAACCTGGTGAGGCACTGATCAACAGTGAGGTCTAGTAATTGGGTCCTAGACCTAAATATTCTCTAAAATGGATGCCTCTAAGTGGTCCTCTTGTGCTCCCATGAGCCTCATGAAGCATGGCCTGTGCAAACCCTTTATTCAGGTCACTCATGGCTCCTGTCTCCTTACACCTACATCCAGTGACTCTCTTCACCCTCACACTCAGAGATACACACAAACACACACGCATGCACACACAGCAGGGACACACAGAGACACAGAAAGAAACAGCTGGCCAACAAGACAACTGACACACCCCAAGCCAGGGAGAGAAACATTGAGAGTTTGGCATGAGAACAGCTGAAGTGGAGGGGGAAAGGGATTCAGGAAGACAGAATATACAGGGATCTTTGAAAGGGAGCAAAAGATAGATTTGAGAGAGGAACAGAAAAGACTGCAGAGAAAGAAAAGATCGTCCAAAACACACCTATGTGGAGACAGATTACAGTTACCAGGGAATCACAAGAAAAGCTCCTCCAGACACCAGTGCCACAAATGAGGCTGTGCTTGTTTACCATTTCATCCTGCCCTACATGTCGCCAGCCTTTGTGAAATATGTCATACATGTGTAAATGCAGGTTATGTCCAGGCCACTCTGTGAAATGCCCCCAGAATGCCTCCTGGAAAACCTGTAAATCAAGACCCTTCCAAAATTGCTTTTCCCATGTGGATGTGGCTTCACATGTATCTGCTACTTCATCCACATTTAAAACAAAAATAAGGTTTCTAAAATATTCCCCAAAATCTCTAGGAGACAGAGACAAAATATCCTTTGTTCTTCTGTGAGTATCCACTAAAAGCTTGCCTGAGTAAAAAAAAAAGAGCAAAGAAACTTCCAGCAAGTTGTAATATATCACACAATCATCTTGGTTAAGATAGTTTATTTGAAGAGAGCCCAGCTGAACCTTTTCTGAGTGAAGTGGAATGTGTAAATGTAGATCAGTTGTTTATTCCTTCAGACTATAGTACAGCTCAAGGGAGAGGAAGAAAGAGGTCAAGGAAGAGATCAAGCGTAGGAAGGGACAATCAACATGAACCATCAAGTGAGTGCTTCCATTGTGGTGAGAGGCCACTGGAAATTTGAATGTCCCAAAATACCTCCCAGAGGACCCCCAAGGCCTGAAGTAACTTAAGTCCTGTAGTTTCATGACTTTGAAGAGGCATTTATTTATTTATTTTATTTATAGTCACTTATATACCGCGCTATTCAGCATAGCGCGGTTCACAATAAACAAAGAGTTACACAATTCAACGGTACTTTGTGTTTACAGTAAAACAGGAAATACAACTCGGATAACAGGGTAATTAATTAATTATAACATAGTCATGATCTCATCCTGGCTTCAGTTTTGTGTATGGGTGGTCTATGGGGTGTGTGTATTGTATGTGTATGTTTGGAAGGTCTGTGGGTTGGTTGAGATATCTGCATTGTTTACTGGATAAGACAAGAGGAAGAGGTAGTGTTTCAAAGCTTTTCGAAATTGCAAAAGGTCTGGTATTGCTCGGATGTTTTGAGGAAGGCTGTTCCAACACCTTGGTGCACAGAATAAGAAGGCCCTGTCTGTAGTAGTTTTGGTGCACTGTGTTATTGATTTAGGGACTAACAGAGAATTGAGTGTTACTGACCTTCTGTCCCTATTGAGGGGTGTTGTTTGGATCATATCCGATAATGATGCAGATGAGAGCTCTTTGATGGCTTTGAATGTAATTAGTAAAGTTTTGAAAGTGAGTCTACTTCGTATCGGGAGCCAATGAAGATGTTTTAGAATAGGTGAAATATGGTCTTTCTGGGATGCTCCATGAAGGACTCTTGCTGCAGCATTCATTGCCATTTGAAGTGGGTGTAAGGTGGCTTGAGTGGCATGACTAAGCAGGTGGCATGACTAAGCAGGAAGGATGTGGGCCAAGAAGAACCTGAGGAGGTCTCACCACCAGGTCCACCTGCAAATGCCTTATACCCTCTTACCTCAAAAGGATCTTTTAACACCACAATTAATGAACAATATACACAGATCCGAGCAAATACCGGGACCACAAGATCAGCCTTCAAATATTCTGAGTTTCCTGCAGCACCTGACACTGGAAAGATTGTATAAGCTGAAGCACTTTCAGGAAGCTCTATACTGTTTCCTTTGTCCAGGCCCCATATTAGAATGTACCCAGATGGCATATATCTGCATATTTTTGAGCAACAGATGAACAAAGCTGAAGAGATTCTGTATGCAACCCTTCAGGCAAATGCTCTATGAACAAACACTACTTAATACTGACTACATCACAGACCAGAGATGTAATGTTCTTAATCCTGCAACACTTTTATCACTACCAAGTAAGGGAGAATGTCATGACTATGCTCAGTTAGTTGAAAATATTACTAAGCCATGTCCATACCTGAAAGACATTCCATTGCATAATCCTCAATTTGAACTCTTTGTTGATGGTTCATGCTTATGGGATTCTAAAGGACAATTGAGAGCTGGATATGCTGTTTGTACTCTCTCAGAGGTTATTGAAAGTGCTTCCCTACCTTTTGTTACTAGTCCCCAGGTAGCTGGACTTATTGCATTAATCAGAGCCTGCACCCTTGCCTTCAAGTCCTCAGTTACAGTATATACTGACTCTGGATATGCCTGGGGTATAATTCTTGACTTTGGGAAGATTTGGGAGGCTAGGGGGTTCTTAACATCTGCAAGAAAGCTGATTCTTAATGGAAAACATGTGGCCATCTTACTACAGGCCATACTTCTCCCTACCAAGATTGCTGTTGTAAAATGTGAGAGACATTCTAGGTCTCAAAGTGATGTTTCAAAAGAGACTTTTTGGCTGACCATGCTGCAAGTGTGGCTGCTCTTGGAGAACATTCTACTCTGCAACCCTAATATTTGGTCATGCCATCTCCATTACCTCCAATTAAGTAAGTCATCCAACTTCAGAAACATGCTCAACAATTGGAAACAGATATTTGGAGACAGGCTGGATGCACCTTGCATTCTGATGGGCTTTGGAAAAACCACACTGGTCATGTGACACTTCCAGATGTTCTTTTACCTCATGTTGCCTCCGTGTATCATGGCCAGACACACGAAGGCAAACGGATGATGATTCACAGATTCTCACAAGATTGGTACAATCCTAAATTTGCCAAAATTGCAGAAGTGTATGCAACCTGCCTGATCTGTAATAGCACAATACGAGAAGGCCAGTCAAGGGCACAAAACACAAACATTGGAACCCTTGCTAAACTTGTAAATGGATTTTATCCAATTATTTAAATGCCAGGGATTTGAATACTGTTTGGTGATTGCTTGTTTTCTAGAAGGGTAGAAGTTTATCCATGTAGGAAAGCAGATGCTACAACTGTTGTAAAGAAATTACTTCAGCATTTCATACCATCATGGTGAGTTGCTATATGGCTCTCCAGTGATAGAGGAACATGCTTCACAGGGAACACTATGAAACAAGTTCTGAAATCGTTGGGAATGAAGCATTAGCTCCACACATCCTATCACCCCCAGAGTGCAGGGAAGGTTAAAAGGAAAAATGGTATACTCAAAACAAAATTGGTTAAGATATGTCAGGAGACAGGACTGAACCCAGTTTAAGCATTGCCCTTAGCCTTCATGAGTAATTGTAAGCATACCAAACTGCAAGACAGGCTTGGCATAACATGAGATAGTTATTGGTGAAAATGAAGTTTTGTCTTATTGCAAAAATTGAATGCAGACTGTTCAGTCTTTTCTTTCACAGGTCGTTGCTGCCATTCCGGGCAAACCAGTAGAGCTGTGTCACCAGTTGAAACCCGGGGATTAGGTCTACATGAAGGTGTTCCAGTGAAAGAATTTCCTGGAACCCAGTTGGAAGAAGCCATACCAACTGTTCCTAATTACACACACTGCAATGAAGCATGAAGGACTCCCTACCTGGATCCACATATCACATTGCCAAAAAGCCAAGGTACCAGTCAAAAAGCAGTAGGAGGTCCAACCTTTGGGAGACTCTAACAGTATGTCATCATAATATTTTGATAGTATGTTCAAAGGCATACAACAAAACAAAGATTTTTTATTTATTTTATTTAGACAGTTTTGTATACCGCCTTATCCTTCAATCAAAGCGGTCACAACACAATTGGGGGATACATTTAACACATGGGAATATGAGACACATACACTAATACTTACAGGGAACATGGGCAATGGAGGGTTAAGTGGCTTGTGTAACTTAGATGTAGTAATTTCTGAGAAAGAAAATATGACTTGGACAGGATTAATGGCACCCTTCACTAATATTTGGTTGCATAATCCTTGGCAGTGATGAGAGCCTCCAAACTTTTCTTGCAGCCATGTATAAGTTTCGTGCATCTGTCTGCTGGTACTTTCTCCCAAACTTCAACTGCAATTTGTTCCAGCTCATGAATGTCTCCAGGATTCCTTTTACCAGTAGTAGATATCAGCTCTTTTCAAAGGTTCTTGATTGGATTGAGATCAGGACTATTGCTGGCCAGTTTAAAACAGTCCATTTTTTCCTTTTTAACCATTCTTTTGTACTTTTGGATGTATGTTTTAGGTCATTGTCCTGCTGAAGGATTCATGACCTTAGATCCAGACCTAGCTTTCTGACACTGGGTAGCACATTTCACTCCAAAATACCTTTTCCCAGAAGGATTGTAGTTTCTCAAGGTGGGTTTGGGCAAATATGAGGAGTGCCTTTTTATGTCTGTCTTTGAGCAGTGGGGTCCTCCTTGGTTTTAGCCCATGAAGTCCTTCTTTGTTTAGTGCGTGTTGTATGATGTGGGTTGAAACTACCACTCCAGATTGTTCCAGGTCAACCATAAGCTCTTTGGATGTTGTATGTGGTGTTTTTTCTAACTATTCACACTAACCTTTATAGACCTTGGATTAATTTTCATCTTCCCACCACATCCTGGGAGGTTCTTGACAGTTCTATGAGCAGAAAATTTCTTAATAACATTTCGAACTGTAGACATAGGAATCCCAAGGTCTTTGGAGATGGCCTTGTACTTCTTTGAAATTTGATGTTTGCTGATAATGGCTTTTTTGACAGTCTCAGGCAGCTCCCTTGCCTTCATCATTGTGAAAATGGAACAGGGAGTGAATGTGGCATTTTAAACATTACAGCCATCATTCATTGGTTGATTCAATTGATCACAGGTGTGTCTAACTTTACAGTAATGGGAATATGGTTCTTCTGTTCAAACTGATTTGAATTGTTTATAAGGGTGCCAATAATCATGTCCTACCCACTAAACTAAACCTAACTTTATTTCCCACTTATATATTAGATCAACTACTAAGAGAAATAATGCTAACAAATCACTTTTTTTTGTCGGAACTAACATCATGAAGATAATAACATCTTCTTGTGGTGCAAAATTCCTTTTATTCTTTAAATAGGGACGCAACCCTTGACAATCCCTAAGAGGACATGAACCTCTTAGTGCAACCAACCGGTAAGGATATCACTCTCACTTAGAAATTAATCAAACCACATTTCACTTATCTGATCAGGAGTAGTTTTTCAAATCACAAAATTGGAGTAGACGAACTGTTCCAGCTCAAAGTTCAATTCTCAGAGTTCCTTCAAGTATCGGTTGGCGTTTCCTCAAACTTCACCAAACTGTCCATTCAACTCTCAGTAGTCGATACTAAAAAACGCCGTCAAACAGCAAGACTCCTCCACATTTTTTCTTCTCCTGAAATTATCAGCTGAAAATATTCTTAATTGCAACCTGCCATGATATAATCCATGATGTAGTTAATCCTTAAACGTGATATCCTTACCGGTTGGTTGCACTAAGAGGTTCATGTCCTCTTAGGGATTGTCAAGGGTTGCGTCCCTATTTAAAGAATAAAAGGAATTTTGCACCATGAGAAGATGTTATTATCTTCATGATGTTAGTTCCGACAAAAAATTAGTTATTTGTTAGCATTATTTCTCTTAGTAGTTGATCTAATAATCATGTCCTGGCAATATCCCAGTTTTTATACTATTTCCTACTATTTCCTTTTTTAATTTGATTCTTTTATGTGTCAAATATGTGTGCATATATAGTTCAAAGCCATTTCACTGGCCACTTTATTTTAGGAGACATTGGACATTAAGGGGTTGAACTGCAAGGGTACCAATGGCGTGGACCACAACTGTATAAATCTTTAATACAGAGAAAGGAGGGGAAGTCTTAGGGGCATGTTTACTAAGCAGTCTTAACGTGCAGCCGGCGTTAGTGTGCAGGATGCCATATAAGGAGCGTGTCGGTCTTAACGTAGCATGCTACCTGCGCCCCGTCAGTTGCCAATTTGTATATGGCGTGGTATGAGGACAATTGGGTGTATACCTCCCCTTTTGCTAGGCACCTGCGGTTATGGTGTAGGTATATTGATGATGTTTTCGTCTTGTGGCAGGGTACAGCGAATGAATTTCAGGAGTTTGTCCAGTGGCTCAATGGCTGTGAAAGTAATATCCAATTCACTAGTACATGTAGTTCGGTCCAGATTGTGTTTTTGGATGTGGTTGTGGTTAAGGCTGCGGCTGGTTGGGTAACGAGTGTGCACCGGAAGGCCACGAATAGGAACACTTTATTGCATTACAGTAGTGCCCATCCGGTTAGCTTACACAACAGTTTGCCTTTTTCTCAGTTCATCCGTTATCTTCGGAATTGTTCCTCCGTCGTTGACTTTAAATCCCATTCTAGATCTTTAGCGAGTGTTTTTTTGGCTAGGGGTTACCCCCGTGGGGTGGTGCGGGATGCCTATCGGAGGGCGCTATACAATAATCGGTCCTTATTATTGGTGCCCAAAACTAAGGGAGATCTTTGGTCCGATGGGGATACTGTTAATTTAATTTCTAAATATTCCCCTTTTAGTTTTTCCATCCAGCGCATCGTGCGGAGACACATGGGGGTGTTACATACTGTACCTTGTTTAGTGAATAAGACCATTCGGTGAGTGTGGCAGCGCCAGCGTAATTTAAGGGAGATATTGAGCCCCTCAATTTTGCGTTCGGTTCTTGATGTGGGAGTTCGAGTGCGGGGTCATCATCCATGTGGTCGTTGTTCCATTTGTGCGGTGTCCAGTGAGATCTCACAATTTGAGTATCATGGGGTGCAGTTTAAATTTAGGCATCAGACCTCCTGTGACTCCACGTTTGTTGTTTATGGGATCATGTGTCCCTGTGGTCTGCTGTATGTGGGCAGTACCTGTAGGACGTTTCGTAAGCGCATTATTGAGCACAGAAGTCGGCTCAAGTGTTCTGTCTGCGAGGCGCCTTTGGTTCCACATTGTGTTGAATTTAATCATCAGTTTTTGGAGTTGCGATGCTTTTGTTTGGATCGAGTTTTGGCTGGGAGGGATGGTAAGAGCAGGGAACAGTCCCTTTTGATGTGCGAGCAGAAGTGGATTTTTAAGCTGCACACTGTAGTGCCAGAGGGTTTAAATCTTCGTATAGATTGGGCGGTATGCCTTTAAGAGGGGGATGGAGTTTTCTGTCGGGGGATACCTGTTGACGTCAGTGGGTTAGCATTTTTATGAGTGCGGTGTGCTTTGGTAGTTTGAGCATGTGCGGCGTTTTTTTGTGAAGCAAAGTTGAGGTGCTAGTTCGGCTGCTGTCTGAATGTAAGTTATATCTTCGTAGTTTGTATTGTTGGGTGGGAATGGGTACTTTTCTTGTTTCGGCATTTTAGCAAATTATAGTTGGGTTTTATGTTTGTTTCTTGTTTTTTCACAGTATTTTCCCCTGATGCAGCGAGTTTGCTCGCGAAACGTACAAGAGCTCATTAATGACGTCGGGGTAGCGGCTTGTCATCAACTCCTGCCTTCATTTTATTTCAAAGCTAAGTTTTCCTGGGGGTTGATGCGGTTGCTTATAAGATCATAAGATATGCCATACTGGGTCAGACCAAGGTCCATCAAGCCCAGTATTCTGTTTCCAACAGTGGCCAATCTAGGTCATACGTACCTAGCAGTTTCCCCAAGGGACACAGGTTCCACAATGCTTGTATTGGTTCAAGCATTGATATCCTGGGTCCCTTCTTAATAATGGTTTATGGACCTTTCCTCCAGGAACTTGTTCAAACCTTTTTTAAACCCAGCTACACTAACAGCCTTTACTACATCCTCCGGTAACAAATTCCAAAGTTTGATTACACGTTGAGTGAAAAAATATTTTCTTTTATTAGTCTTAAATAGTTTACCCTGTAGCTTCATTGCATGTCCCCTAGTCTTTCTATATTCTGATAAGGTAAACAATTGATCTACGTTTACCCGTTCCACTCCGTTCATTAATTTATAGACTTCTATCATATCTCCCCTCAACCGTCTCTTTTCCAGGTTAAAGAGCCCCAACCTTTTTAGCCTTTCTTCATAAGAGTATCCTTCCATCCCCTTTACCATTTTGGTGGCTCTTCTCTGAACCTTTTCTAAAATCGCTATATCCTTTTTAAGATACGGCGACCAGAATTGCACACAATATTCAAGGTGCGGTCTCACCATGGAATGATATAGAGGCATTATAATATCTTTTGTTTTATTTTCCATTCCTTTCCGTATCATACCTAGCATTCTATTTGCTCTCTTGGCCGCCACTGCACACTGGGCCGAGGGTTTTAACATGGTATCCACAATGACACCTAAATCTTTTTCCTGGGTGGTGGTTCCTAATGTGGAACCTTGCATCGTGTAACCATAGTTTGGGTTATTCTTCCCTAGGTGCATAACCTTGCACTTGTCCACATTAAATTTCATCTGCCATTTTGATGCCCAGTCTTCCAATTTATCAAGATCCTCTTGCAATTTTCCACAATCCTCTTGGGTTTTAACAACTTTAAATAGTTTTGTGTCATCTGCAAATTTGATAACCTCACTCGTTATTCCACTTTCCAGGTCATTTATGAATATGTCAAAAAGCAGCGGACCCAGCACAGATCCCTGGGGTACACCACTATTCACCTTTCTCCATTGGGAAAATTGGCCATTTAGCCCTACCTCTGCTTTCTATCTTTTAACCAGTTCCTGATCCACAATAGTACACTGCCTCCTATCCCATGACTCTTTAGTTTTGCCAAACGTCTCTGATGAGGGACCTTGTCAAAGGCTTTCTGAAAGTCCAGATACACAATATCAACCGACTCACCTTTATCCACCTGATTATTCACTCCTTCAAAAAAACATAACAGATTAGTAAGACAAGATCTTCCTTGTCTAAAGCCATGTTGGCTGTCTCCCATTAGGTCATGACTATCTACATGCTGAGTAATTTTATTCTTTATGATGGTTTCTACCATTTTTCCCGGTACTGATGTCAGGCTCACCGGTCTGTAGTTTCCAGGATCACCCCTGGAACCCTTTTTAAAAATTGGTGTTACATTGGCGATCCTCCAATCTTCAGGTATTAGAGATGATTTTAATGATAGTTCACAGATTACTAATAGCAGGTCTGCAATCTCGTATTTCAGTTCTTTCAACACCCTTGGATGTATACCATCCGGCCCAGGTGATTTGCTACTCTTCAGTTTATCTAATAGTTGTAATACATCTTCTCGATGTATCGATATTTCCTTCAATTCTTCCGCACCTTTAAATACCACTTCAGTCATGGGTAACATCCCCAATAGTCCAACCAGGAAGCACTTGACCACGTTAGATAAACAAGCCCAGTCTGAGAAACGTGGTGGTAAGAACAAGGATACTTTTCTTATTGAAGTTGAAGCGGTTTTTCATAAGACCTATTGGAGATTTTACCGGCACGTTCATAAGAGAAAGGTGCACACTCGTGTCTACTGAAGAAGTTATGGTCTCCACATTGAATGAGAAGGCAAACCTGTATCCCCTGATGAAGTGATAACACGAAACACGGCTTGTGTCGGGCTCTCAGGTTTGAAGTAACTAATAAAGTATCCTTGTTCTTACCACCACGTTTCTCAGACTGGGCATGGGTAACATCCCTACATCTTCCTCAGTAAAGACTGAAGCAAAGAATTCATTCAATCTCTCCGCTATCGCCTTGTCGCCTCTTAGTGCTCCTTTAACCCCTTTATCATCTAATGGACCAACTGACTCTCTCACAGGTTTTTTGCTACGAATGTACTTGAAAAGGTCTTTACTTCGCGTTTTTGCTTCCACAGCAAGCTTCTTCTCAAATTCTCCCTTTGCCTGCCTTATCAATGCCTTGCATTTGACTTGCCAGTGCTTGTGCTGTTTCCAGGTTTCGTCGTTTGGCTCTTTTTTCCATTTCCTGAAAGATGCTTTTGGCAACAACAGCCTCTCTGACCTCACCTTTAAACCATGCTGGCAGTTTTTTGGACTTCCTTCCACTTTTCTTAAAGCGTGGAATACAGCTGGTCTGGGCTTCCAAGATAGTATTTTTCAACAACAGCCAAGCCTGATGTACGTCTTTAACCTTTGCAACTGCTCCTTTTAGTTTTTTCTTAACTGTTTTCCTCATTTTATCATAGTTTCCCTTTTGAAAGTTAAAAGGTAGTACTGTGGATTTCCTTACTATCCCTCCTCCACTAATTAAATCAAAGGCGATCATGCTATGATCACTATTGCCAAGTGGCCCCAACAACCTTATCTCTTGCACTAGATCTGGTGTTCCACTAAGGACTAGGTCTAATATGGCTTCCCCTCTGGTCGGTTCATGAACCAGCTGCTCCAAGAAGCAGTCATTTATTTCATCTAGGAACTTTATCTCCCTAGCATGTCCTGACGTGACACTGACCCAGTCGATACCGGGGTAGTTGAAATCACCCATTATTATTACTGCACTGTAACTTTTGTTAGCTTCCTTGATTTCTTTGAGCATTTCATCATCCATTTGGTCATTCTGGCAAGGCGCTCGATAGTACACCCCCACTGCCATTGCCAGGGCCAGTTTTACCTTGAGTGAGGCCCTACGCCAACAAAAATTGTGGGCCCCCAGAAAAGATAAAAACGAGCATGCTGGATCAGCTGCGCGCTGTTGGCCCTGACGTCATAATTAAACTGGGAATCCCAAAAGCCAAACTTGGAATGTACAACACTGTAGAAATAAAACTATACATTAATTTGCTCTTGTACTACACAAAGCGCAGACGTTAATGATGCACATTTAGCAGAGCTGACATATTCCAATTAATAAATTCAAATTAAAGAGATATTTTTCTAACTTTTGTGCATTTTTTTTCAGCTGCAATTGCTCCAGCCACTTTCTTCTGGTTTCTTCGTGTCAGCCCACCTCCAGTCTTAACCCCCCCAGCCCATTTCCAGCCACAGCCCCCCCCATCGGCTCAAGTACAATTTAATAAAAAAAAAGAAATGCTGGCTGCTGCCGCGGCAGCATGGACTGTCCCGGGGGCCCCCTCTGCCCGGCTGAATCCCTCCCTCCGCGACGGCTGAGCCCCTCCGTGCCGGCTTTGAGAGGCGCGAAGGGAGAGTGTCTCCCCCGCGTCTCTGTTAAGCCTGCAGGGGCAGATGGGAAATTTCCCATCAGCCCCTGCGGGCTTAACAGAGACGCGAGGGAGACACTCTCCCTTCGCGCCTCTCAAAGCCGGCACAGAGGGGCTCAGCCGGGCAGAGGGGGCCTCGCGGGACAGTCCATGCTGCCGTGGCAGCAGAGGGGGCCCCGTGGGACAGTCCATGCTGCCGCGGCAGCAGCCAGCGTTTTTTTTTTAAATTTAATTTTAAAAAAGCTAACAATTTCTTCAATTTTTGTGGGCCCTTGCCAGCTGTGGGCCCTACGCCACGGCGTAGCTGGCGTATAGGTAAATCCGGCCCTGGCCATTGCCTTCCCCCTTTTACATGGAATTTCAATCCATATAGATTCTACAGCAGATTTTGTTTCCTGCAAAACTTTAATCCTTTCTGACTCAATGCCCTCTCTAACATAGAGAGCAACCCCTCCACCAATTTGATCAGCTCTATCATTACGATATAGTTTGTACCCAGGTATCACAGTGTCCCACTGGTTGTCCTCCTTCCACCATGTCTCTGATATTCCAATCATATCTAACCTTTCATTTAGTGCTATATATTCTAACTCTCCCATTTTATTTTTTAGACTTCTAGCATTTGCATACAAGCATTTTAGAGAATGTATTTTACTCATATTAATTTGGCTATTGTTAGACATGGATAATTTGGGATCTTTAAGCTCAGTCTGCTCCATACTTGAAGGCATTTGGGCTACTTTACTCTTTTGTGGAACCTCTCTGCTTTTGGTAGTATCCTTCAAAGATACATTCTTCTGAACCATACGCTCTTGGGCGACTGTCGGCTTTCCCCTAATATCTAGTTTAAAAGCTGCTCTATTTCCTTTTTAAAGGTTAATGCTTGTTCACTATTTATTCTGTTGAAGAATTTTTGCATTTGTGGAGGGTGGTGGCAGCAGGTCCTTGATGTTATCGGGCTTAAGTTAAGTGGCAGTGTTTGGACTTACGTCTTGACAATATTTGCCATTGTCCATGGAAAGCTGAGACCTTGCTGACCACGTTTGGGTTTACACCATTCCACTTTTGCTGTCAATTTGCCTGTTGGGAAACAATCATTAATGTTTTTGATATTAAGAAACAAGTTTTGTTTTTTGGAGTGAGTTTTGTGCCATATTGATATTTATACTCTACAACTTGACCTTAGAACTGTTTGGATTACCACTTGTGGACTATGATGCACCCGGAATAGTGCATATCCTGTGTGTGTGTGCGCCATGGCCAACTGATTTTTTGTGCCGGGGGGGAAGGGGGCGTCCGAACCCATAGGCGGATTATGTAGTACCACCCAACCCGCCCTCTGGAGCCCAAGATCTCCCAACAACAGATCCACATTCCTGCAATGGTGGCAGTAGAAGGGACCATCAACCGCAGTCCAGCTGGGGTACAGACAACCTACAGCGCAGTCCAGTACGCATCCATTAGGCAATAGCAGACAGACAGTAGGGCTTGAAGTGCCCAGCTGCCCCCCACTACAATCTGACATTCCCCAGCAGCAAGCACAGTGAGTCTCCAGCTGCTGCACCCTGCAAGGTGTTCCAGCCATACACATACTAACTGCAGACAGTCTGCTAGCTAGTCCATGCTACCGGAGGAGATGTGTGCACCCAAAACTGGGGTGTGAGCACACCCAACAAGCAGATAAGTCAGTGATTGGGCCCCAGAAAAGGGAACCCATATATATCACTTGAAAGAGATACTATATAGCACTATGGTGGTACCTAGCAATGCCGTGGTCACTGCTCAGTCAGGGTGAGAGTGACCTCCTGGCAGGACATGCTGTGGCCACCCTGTCTGTGCAGGTGGTTGCCAGGCACTACAATGTCCCTGCCATTGACCTATGCCCTGTGCAGATGCATCCTGCCCAGGCCGCCCTGTCCAGGATATACCCACAGTACCTAGCTCCTCATTATGCACATTGTCAGGCCAATACTGGCAACAATGCTAGCAGTGTGGGCTGAGGAGGGTGTTGGCAGCCACCACACACTGGAGAGACACACACTCCCCACCCCTATGCCAGCATTGTGCAACTATAGAGGTGTTTGGCAGCCCTGGCACCTGCACCAGTTCTGGGCACAGTGCAGGCATGGCTATGGTGCACAATACTGTAGGAGACACTCCCCAGGGTGGTAAACACTGTCAGACACCAGACCTGAAGCACATTCCACAGACATCAGAAACGTTGCTATGATGCAGCTCACTCAGCAAATTGTGCTTAACTTAGGAATTGCTATCTGCCAGTAATCATGGCAACCTTTTGATAGATGTGTACCGTATTCCCAGATTTAGGGTGGCATTGCTAAGGTATGCAAGTGCTAGTATTGGGAGATGCATGCAGGGCCCAATGTCCTGCCTCTCCAGGAGGCATTGGCTAACGGAGCCTATGGGTGCGGGTGTGTCTGCCCCTGTTGGCTGCTTCTTTACGGCAGAGGTTCCCAACTCCGGTCCTGGTGGGCCAAACACTGTTCGGGTTTTCATGCTGTCCCTACTGAATATGCATGAGACACATCTGCATACCATGGGGGCGGTGCATAGAGATGCAGCACAGCCATATTTAGTGGAGACAGCATGGAACCTGAATGGTGTTTGGCCCTCCAGGACTGCTTTTGGGAGACTCTGCTCTAAGTAATGCGCATGTTTATGGTGTCTGTGCTCTGTAGGGTAAAATGTAGGCATTTTGGGCATGTTTACATTATCTGCACTAACAGTTCTGTCTGTAATACTATGTTTTAGTAGTGGGTAAAATATGGGGACTGAGTTGGCAGGAACCACAGCTGGGACTTGAACCTGTGACCTTCTGCTCCTGAACTCACTGGCTGTGTGCACTGCACCACTGGGGTGCCACAGAAGAGATGCATTCCCTGGGGATTCCATGACTGTACATCAGACAAGGCCTGTCTGTTGCAGTGCACGGCACCCACCTACACAGGGCTAGGCCATGGTCTGCTGTGGGCAGCTGCCACTGCCCCCTCCACCACCAGTACCCCTCTGCCACTATGCTGACATGCCCTTCTGCTGGTGGTGCTGGTGGTGCGCAGTCTCAGGCAATCCAGTGTGTGGGTAGGCGGCTACCTATGGTGCAGGTTATGGGGTAGGGGTGCCTGCATAGACATCCACGCTTCCCCCCCCAACACCGCCTGCCAGTGTTCTGTGCCCTTGGAGGTACCTGCTGGGTACTATCCCCTGTGACACTGTGATAAACACACTCGTGCCCATGCTGGGCCCTCATCAGTTGCTGTCTGGCTGCTGTACAGTTTCAGCATTCCTAGGTGCCACCAAGGCATCTGCCTAGTCCGCACTGTGCCCCAGCTGCACCACAGCATGTGCCGCCTGCAGCCCTCTGTATCCCATTTCCAAGCATCTGTCCAGTTGGCCATTCCGACATGCCTGCCCTGCTGTTGCCGCACATGTGCACGCCATAGGAAACCTGTCTGATGGAGAGGGAAACCCTGCACAGCGCAATTTCACTATGGGCTCATTCACCTTGTATGGGGACGGAGCATGGACCCTTCCAAAATTAATATCCTTTTTTTGGTGCCTTCTTGGGAGTGTTTTTTGATGTTTCCCATTGAGATCACTATTGCCCAGCTTGGTTATTTTATTTTTCCATTTTCTGCTGGTCCTTTTCACTGTTTATTTGCCCTTTTGTTCCTTTGCACATGTATCACACTTATCACTTTTTTGTAGGTTTCCCTGATTTTGCTGTACATTGCTGACAGAAATAGTTTCTCTTCCCTTTAAATCAGCTCTAACCCCCAGGGTTTCACTGGCGTTAGTTTTGAGCCTCGGATTTCACAGCGTTAGTGTGCAGGGAGCCTCTCCCCTCCCACTCTCCACCCATTGACCCCTTCTCTCCGCCCCTGGGGAGCCTTCCTCCGCCCTCCGGGAGCCTTTCTCCGCCTTCAGCGCTCGTTTGCGCCGCAGCGCGCGTTATCACGCACTAAGGTACCTTATTGCGCGCTAAAGTGCCATGATCACGCGATAAGGTATCTTATCGCGTGATAACGTCACAGAGCGCACAATAAGACGGTTTAGTAAACATACCCCTTAGTTGAAGCGTCTTCAGTGTACAAATTGTTGTCTGAAGCCTTCCTGTTGTGATGTCAGCTAAGAGAGGAGAATACCTAGATCTCTTATAAAAGTCATTCTGGAGTGGCAGGTAGAACTTTAAGCAAAGGTATAGAGGGGGAGTAATTTGCACAGAGTTGTAGGTTCAGCACTACAATTCTAGCCATCTTACTGGGCAGACAAATGGATCATGCTGGTCTTGCTATCATTTAATATGTTATGCTCTCAGCCAGTTAGTAGAAAAGACCTAAGGTGCCAAGTGACTTCATTTTTTTCAAGACAAGCTGAAGTGGTCCTGATTTTATCCCATTCCATGCAGAAATTACACATTCTGGATTGTAGTGGGATAAAATCAGCAAGGCTACATGTCCTGGACTGCAGTAGGCTAAAATCAGGACCAAATCAGACTGCCCTAAATAATGGAGTTGGTTGGCAACCTTAAAGGGCCCACTCAAGAGGATGCCAGACTGAATCTGGTACTAAAAAAGGGAGATTGTACACTAACTTCCTGGACCATTCCTCCTAGATGTTTCCTTACCATTTCCCTTAGACATATCCTATGTCTCCTCTACTGTGTTGTCTGTCTTGACTAGATTGTAAGCTCTGATGAGCAGGGACCATCTTTTACATGTGTCTATGCAGCGTCGCGCACATCTTGTAGTGCTATACAAATGTTCAGTAGTAGTAATAGGAAAATGCAAGGTCTAGTGATCCCTGTACCCTGCAGTTCAGTATTAAAATCTGACTTGAACTAATCCATACAGGGACAATTTGTAGTAGTTACATGGTTGCATAGCTTGAGTGGACACTTGCCTCTCATGCTTTGTAGCTAATTTCCAAAGTCATGCAACCTGAATAGCTCCTCTTGAGAAATCAGCTAGTGTAGAGTTCTCTTGTAAGAAGCACACGATGCATTGCATCGGCTATTGTGCGGGAGGCTGTAAGGGATTGAGTATAAATTAAAAAATCAAATCGATGCATAGTGTTTTCCTCCTCCCATCTGAACACCCTTCTGTGGGAGCATGTCTTTTTAATCCATCTAAAAGAACACATGCTGCGGAAACTCGTCTGTGTTTCTAGACAGATCTAGGAAGGCAATTTGCAGACAAGTTGATTTAATTGGTTAAATGACTTTGAAATGACTCTCATTAACGTTGGGATCATGGACTTCTGGAAGTCTGTCTTCAACATTATGGGATATGTTTACTAAAGGGCATTAAGATAACAGGCATTAATGGCCATGATAAGGGATGTTACATGCGTAAAGGGCGCTGGGCGGGTAGGAGGCGTTCCATCATAAAAGGTGCTATGGGCCATTTAACGTGCCTTAACAAGACATCGGGCATTAAGGTGTCAAGCTTTCATTTTAATGTCCAAAAATGACTGTAACCCTAATGCTGATAAAGGAGCACCAAGGAAAATCAATGTAAAGGTGATGGATGGAAGGACAGGTGGGAGCTGATGGACCTGCCAGATCCGTGGTCACCCTATGTGGCAGTCAGTAAATTGGACGAGCATATGGGAGGCAGCTATACCAATGCACAGGGGGGTGGCAATGTAAAACGGCACAATGTCAGTGTGTGGCATAGAATGGGTTAAGGCGTTTCCCCCAGTGGAGTCAGCAGTGGCAGGATGTGTGCAACGACAGGAGGACAGAGTAGGATTTGTGATGTACAGATCAGGCACAGGAGAGGCGTGCGTGAAGAGCCGAAATATGGAAAAGAGTACCAGTGTAGACCATGGTGTAGCAGCTTGCACAAGAAGACATGACTGCACACAGTCAACAGAGGCAGATGGCTGTGCTGAAGGAAGGATGGTGGCAGAGGAGAGGGTGGTATGGGCTGGCAGCACTGCTGTGCCATGGGTGCAATCCCCAACATATTTGTACTGTGTGAAAATGTGCACCACTGCCACATGGAAGGCCTGATACCAGACATGTGGGTCTCACAACTGTCCCAGCCACAGAGCCACCATACAACGCCCAAGACAAATGTTCAGATAACAGGTGTCATCCAAACCGGGCAAATGGGGCACGTACGGACATGAGGTGATACTTGCAGGTGGCTATCCGAGGGGCAGGATGTGTGTGCATGTACTGAGCCAAAGCTGCACTTTCACAGTCATTATGGCATACATGACTCATGTTGCATAAGCATGTTACAGCTGTATGTGTATAACTGCTTGTTAGTATCAGTGCAGTCACATCGAGATACCTTGTACCGAAAAAGTTGTAATGTCTGATAAAAAACAGGGACTGTAAGAACTGCAGTAGGCTGAGGCAATGGAGGGTTAGGTAATCTGCCCAAGGTCAGAAGGAGGTATGGGCAATCCATGAAGAGTGTTGCATACATTAAACTGCACAGTAAAATCTTCCAAAGTGTCACAAAAGATGTATTGGTGGGCCTCAAATGCTGGTATCCTGGATTCCAAGCCTGTGCCATGACCATTACGCCACACAACCAAGCAGTTACATAGTGGATAAAGCCATGCTCTCAAAAGGACATGATGGTGAACAGTCTGTTTGCCGGTCCAAATTGTGAGCAGAATGCATAACAAACTATAAGGCTGTGTGTTTGCCAGTCACAGTAGAGCCCTGACTGTTACAGGCATGAAAATGATCTGAGTAGCACATAGTCACAAAAAGAGCAACTAGGAATCAAACCCCTGCTTCTAGCTTATGGCAACATTGCATTAACCAGCAGACTACACCTCCATATGGCTCTGTAGGTCACTACTTAAAATGTCTGCTGTGTGTGCCAGTATAGGTTAGCATCTCCAGTACCCATGATGCAGTGCACATGCAGAACATCAGTCTGCAGCTGATCACCAAAATGGAGAACGCACTGATCAATCACCTCAGCTCAGTAAGATGCACTGACAGTGTGTGATAAAAGCACAGAGTAGCTACAAACTGTGCTTTTTCTGCGGTCACCCTGAGGGTGAGGATGGGCGCCAAGCCCTTGGTTCCCAGAGCTTGCACTGGTAGAGATAGTTTCGGCTGGCCATGCTGTGGATCCATGTCACTGCTAGTGTGTGGCAGCTATTGTCTGTAGTGTATTATGCTAGTTACTTTGTTTACTGCAGAATTGTAGTATGCTGTAGGTGGCTGTTACCTCAGGGCTGTGTGTTCTGCACTTGTTGGGCAGGGAGCTTCCTAGAACAGCTCATGTTAGTACCCAGAGTTTCAGCAGGTACTATGCATGTCAATTGCAGTGGGGGTGGGGCTGCTGCTACCATCCTGCTATGACCAGTGTGAGCAGGGCATGAATGGCTTCTGTTCCAACCATCTGGAACTATGAATCCACCACAGCAAGCACAGTTAGACTGCACTTACTGCCCACTACAGGGCTATCTCAGCCATGCACTTACCAAATGGGTCCAGTCTACTGGTCAGCACACACTGCATGTGCACAGGGTAAGCATGTATACTGTCATAGAGCAGGAGCTAATAAAAATGAGGACATAGGAAAAGAAGCTGTCTGTCCCAAAACAAATGAGGTGCAGAGAATGCAATTGTCTAGCAAAACAGCTAGAGGGAGCAGGTGTGCACTTACAGAGGCTGAGTGGACACACCTAGCTAATCAGCAGCACCTGAGAACTAGCCCGGGAAGCTCAAAGGCAGAAGACCTTTATAAGCAAGAGGCTGGAGACAGAAAGCAGAGCAGCACCGGAGGGCAGAGTAGCACCGGAGAGCAGAGCACTGCTGAGAAAAGGAGCAGTGGAACCAGGACTAGTGGCACGGCTGCAGGAACTGGAAGAGAACCAGAGTTCCCAGAGAAAGACAGACGGAGGAGAGTCAGTCCTGTGGAAGTCGTGGTAGCCAGAAACTCCAGAGGGAAAGATCTAAGAAGCAGGAAGCCAGGCTTGGAGAGAGGCCTACGCTTGCCAGAAAACCCGGAGACCAGATTGAAAGGTACCAGAAGCTTTCAAGAGAAAGATTGCCAGAGAGACTGGGTCCTAAGAGAAGTACATGAGGAGGACACTTCCAGCTATGCCTATTACAGGAAACCAAGGTATGATGATTCTTTATTCATGAAGAAAGGCTCAGCTGCTAGAAGCCCTTATAAAACAGATGCCCAGTTTAAAGGAAGAGAAAGCAGGCCAGAGTTTCATCAGCCAAGATATAGAGGCTATAAAACAGGCCATGCTAATTTAAGAACCTTAGAACAATTGTATGGAAAACCAGGGAACAGAAATAGGGACTGGCCAGTGATAACAGCCAGAGAAAGCCCCAGCCCAGAAGGAGATAATAGTGACTTAGAACCGATGCAAGTGGAGCTTATAGACCCTATTCCCTCATCTCAGGAGGAATTGATGGATTGTTCCATGTGTGTTGTGGGTAGTTTGGAATCACTGCCGGAACTGTGAGCCATACAGATATTACCTTAAGAAGTTTTCATATTTGTGCTGAATGAAAGAAGAATGTTCAGACATGTAATTTACTCCAATGTTGAAAGAATCCTTGGTTAAATTCCTTTCCACAACTGTGAAGATTACAACAGTTTGCTTTGTGCCTTGAGTTTGGTTTATACCTGAAAAGAAGGACTTTCTTTAATTTTTGTAGCCCAACGAATCTTTTTGTGAAAAGGGAAATAAAAGCCTTATTCTCCCTCCATTTTGGCTTACATGACTTATTTGCACCAGGAGCAGGACTACATAGACCAGGCTGCACCTGGCCTTAAAAAGCCCTCCTCTCCTAAAATTAACTATATGCCCAACCTCCCCGTTCAGCCACCGGCCACTAGGGGGAGGTTGACGACAATACCCTGATTAGGGACAAACTGCAAGGACACCCAGCATGTGGCACAGTGATTGGCTTCCAAGGGGAGAGAGTGCACACATATTACTAGAGTAGCACACTCTATAAGCACTATGTGGATACATAACTGTGCCATGGTCAGAGTGAGTGTCCTCACAGCATGAATTTCTGTGGCCACCCAGGTCATGCACCTGGCAGATAGGCACTATGAAGTCTCAGCCATTGACCCTACCTCTGATGCAGACATATCTTGGGCAAACTGCTCTGTTTATGGCCATACCCACAATCCTTTGCTCCTCATCATGCACATTTGCAGACTAACACAACTGTCAGCCTAGGCAGTGCCGTGCTGAGCATGGGAAACAGGAAGTCCCCTTTGACCACAGCGCGGCAGTGTTCTAAATGTCAGTATAGCTGCCGAAGTGAAGGGAAAAGGCGCGCTTCACTTTGGCAGCTGTAGAGCTGAACTGGGGCCTCTCTGGCTCCCTTTTAGCTAGCCGTGGGGCTCTTCGGGAGGGGGGGGGGCTTTGACTGAAAATGGGCTGGGGGGTTACTAGGACTGAAAATGGGCTGTGGGGGTTTGCTAGGACTGAAAATGGGTTGGGGGATTACTAGGACTGGAAATGGGCTGTGGGGGATTGCTAGGACTGAAAATGGGCTGGTGGGGTGTTACTAGGACTGGAAATGGGCTGTGGGAGGTTGCTAGCACTGAAAATGGACTGAGTGGAGGGGGGCTTGAACTGCAAATAGCTGATGGGGAGGGGGGCTTGGAATGGAAATGGGCTGTGGGAGGGGAGCTAGGACAGGAAATGGGCTGGTGGAGGGGCTAGGATAGGACTGGACATGGGCTGTTGGGGGGGCTAGGATTGGAAATGGGCTGTGGTGGTGGCATGTATTGAAATGGACTCATGGAGGAGATAGGACTGGAAATAGGCTCATAGAGGGGCTTGGATTAGAAAAGGGCTGAGTGGGGGGGGGGGCTAGGACTGGAAATGGGCTGATGGGGGACTGGTTTTGGAAATGGGCTGATGGAGGGGCTAGGATAGGACTGGAAATGGGCTGTTGGGAGGGGCTATAATTGGAAATGGGCTGTGGTGGGGGCTTGGATTGAAATGGACTCATGGAGAGGCTAGGACTGGAAATAGGCTCATAGAGGGGCTTGGATTAGAAATGGGCTGAGTGGAGGGGGCTAGGACTAGAAATCGGCTGATGGTGGGGCTAGGAAAGGACTAGAAATGGGCTGATGGGGGGCTGGGATTGGAAATGAGCTGATGGAGGGGCTCAGATAGTACTGGAAATGAATGAGGGAGCTAGGACTGGAAATGGGCTGATGGTGAGGCTAGGAGAGGATTGGAAATGGGCTGATGGGGGGCTAGGACTGGAAATGGGCTGATGCGGGGACTAGAAGGGAGTGGATGCTGGGTGGGGCTGGAACTAGAAGGGAGCTGATGTTGGGGGAGGATTAGAATGGGATGGGGCTGGGAGAGTGAAATGGAGAGGGAAAAATATTTTGTGTGGGAGGGTAGAAAAATCTACAATTGGCTGAGTATTGGGAGGGTAAGTGGGGAATGAGGATGGAGGGGTAAAATTTGAGTGGATGAAAAAGGAATAAAGAAAAAGATGGAGGAAAGAGCAAAAGGAGAAAGATTACTATGCTAAAGCAGATGTAGAGAGAGAATGGAAAAAAACTAGGAGAAGAAAGGACAAATGGCAGCAGACGATGGTGAGTTAGCAGAAGACATGAAGAAACCAGAAGAAAGTGGCTGGAGCAATTGCAACTGAAAAAAAATGCACAAAAGGTAGAAAAAAATCTCTTTATTTTGAATTTATTAACTGGAATATGTCAGCTCTGGGAAATGTGCATCATTAACATCTGCGCTTTGTTTAGTACAAGAGGAAATTATAGTTTTATTTCTACAGTGTTGTACATTCCAAGTTTGGCTTTTGGGGTTCCCAGTTTATTGTCGTCCTATTTCTAAATTGTGATTCCTTGTTCTTTGTGTGGTGATGGTCTATGTTCTGCGTGTGTAACTGAGCTGAGGTATTCTGTTTATGTAGTTTTGATTTGACATTGCCACTTTCCCCAGTAGGTCATGTATAGTTATTCTCTGAAATGTATTGGTTTAATATTTGCAGTGTTGCCTTTTGATAGGTAGAGTATTATGCTTCGTGAGTCCTGGTAGTGCTGTTACGATACAGTGGGTTCTAAATGGGCAGTGTTTGCAGTTCCTAATGTGACTGGCGGTTGGCACTGGATTATAGTAATGTAGAAATCTTTTAGTCTTTCTTTATTCATACACTCATTAAGAGGCATGTTTACTAAAAGTTAGTGTAAACATTATGCAAATGTTTATGCAAAGGAGGCCCCTTATGCAAATGAGGCCCCGCACCGAGTCTTCTCACATGGCCCCGCACCCCCCTTGGGTCGCCCCTGGTGCTGTGGTGGGGTGCCTGCATATGTGTGATGGGAAAGGGGTGCAGCTTTTCCACTTACGCATTTTGCCCTTTACTTTCCAAACATTCATCTCTTCACCCTCTAACCGCTTGCACTCTTTCCTCACCCCCACTCTAATCCCTCTGCTATAACTCTCTGTTTCCTTTCCCAGACTCTTTCCCCTTCTCTTTCCCTCTTGCACTCACCCCCTGTCCTCCATTCCTCTCCTAAGGTTACTAAATTTTTTGCAGACAAATCTGGGACACTTATCGGATGTGTGTGGCGGCTGGAGGGAAGGAAGTGCTTAGTTCCAGGTTTGAGGTACAAGGCATGGAGGATGGAAGAGGGGTTATTATCCTGTTCCCATCATCCATCCCATGATAGCAACTATATCACTTCCAAGCAGACAAATCGACAGAGGAATAGAAATAGCGATGCATTACTCCATAGTTTGTAAATGTCCTCATTGTTGGAATCAGATACAGGAGGTTGTCAAAAAGGTGAGAGTCGGAGACACAGCTAAGATCAGGGACAATACCTGAAAATTGGGAACATCTGGTAACCGTATCCTCTCCCCCACCATTCTTTATTAAATCAGCCTGCTGACCCTTTAAATGTCTTCAGTCTCTGTGCACTCTAACCTCTTTTTTTTCCAGGCTTCAGCATAGGATTCCCACAAGCAGACAGCACCGGTCTCGGTCATGATTGCAGCCTTGCAGCCTTTTGGAACCCTCCTACCCACATGTACTCTGAGCCCCAGACCCCATGTCCAATTTTTCAGTCACCATGGCAACCTAGTTCCTGGGGTTTGTCAAGTCCTATCTTAATGAATATTTATAACTCCTGCAGCATCCCCAGCCCTGGCCAACCTGGGGAACAGAGTTGTGCACAGGGATCAAGCCTTCAAACAAAGCACAAGGACTTCCACGGAGCTACAGGGCTGGTTCTACTTAACCTGCTTCAACCACATTTATTCTACACTTGACTGCAGATAGGAAAGGTAGTGGCTAGTAGCAGTGACTAGACCAAGTACTGTTGGATGGGTGGAGGTGTTTCTTATTTACTTTTTCACAGGAAGAACTGCCAAGCATATTTTGTCTTAATTTATTATTTGATAGTAAGATTACAACAAACACATAATGAAATCAAAAGATAGCTAACAAAGAAGAACATTTCCTTGGTTTATATTTACATCCCTATTCAGTATATGCTTAAGGACAAAACCATAATATCAATTATTGTACCACTCAAAATATATTTAATGTTAAATTGATATAAATATATACATTTGACATATGTCTCCAAGGTAGCAGTAAATCACAAATAGTTCTTTCTTTATGCACAACATAAACAAATCATTTGCCTGTTTCTGTAAGCACAGAGATTAGGCCACAGTCTTCACCTAATTCCATAGAGGGAACTGGTGTACAATAGGATCCTCTTCTCTTCCATACAGTCATCACCCACTGTGTTGTTGCTCATGTATTCAAGAAAAAAAACACAAAAAATAACTATGATTTTAAAAACGCAAGCCACAACTAGTTATTTTTTGATCTGGCAATATCCACATTTGAGAATAAGAAAACGGCATTACTCTTAAACCAGTACATGCTTTTGCCCTGCGCTTAGTAGATATGTGGAATCAGGGTCAGTGATTCATAGCTGACCTATGTGGTCTTATTTTTGGCTAGGCAAGGTCCCTTTTCTGTTTGGCGTTCCATTCCAATTCATTCAAAAGTTGTCTTAACCTTGCTCATTGCCACTGATAGCAGCGTTTTCTAGAGATCATAGAGCTTCATTAGTAGCTTACTGGAGCTACCCCTCAGTATTAGTGCCTCTCCTCTTTCTGTCTAGTCCAGGCATTGCAAAGGCAACTCTCCAGTTAAGGAGTGGGAACTGGGTTTCTTCTCATCCTGATACAAGCATGCTCTTATTTGGTCATTAGTGTGGTTATTTTACAAAGGATTTTTCGTGCATATTTGCCACTGTATGTCTCTTTAAGGCCTCTTATAAAATTACCTCATGCATAATAGTACACAAGATGCAATTAGGCAAAAACTTGCATGTGACGTGAGCAGAGGCATGTTCAGCGGAGGAGTATTGTGGAGCCACTTTATATGATAACATTTATACCTGCTTCTGGGCAGGCATAAATACCCATAGTTTCAATCTAGCTGCTATTTCTCCTGAATTTGTGACAGTCTTTTTTTAAAGACACCTATTGGGGCAATTTTATCAGGAGCTGTTTCAATTTATGTGACAAGGACATGTCTAAATGTTGGTATTTTAGACATTTATGGGCAGATTAAGGCACAGGCAATGGAGACAGTGGCCTCAGCCACAATTTTGAAGGATGCAGGAGTATTGCCTCAACTGCCATGTCTTAGTCTGGGTCTGATGCTTCAGCTAATCAGTGATCAGGTCCCCAAACGTCAGCAGCAAATTTGTTAATAAAATTCAGCCTGGGATCTGCTCAGGCTCTGTGGTGTCCTTTCCTCTCCTTTCCTCTTGCAGGGTTTTCCTTGGTTACAGGATGCTGGTAAGATGAGAGTAGCACATCGGGACAGAACAGATCAGAAAGGGGAGGGGGGGGGCAGAGTTGATCAGGATAGAAGCAGAGTAGATCAGAAGGGGGCAGCAGAGGACTCCTACCCAGTTGCCTATGTGTGCCAACAATGCAAATCCAGTCATGAGCGTAAGTGGCCACTTACCCACATAAATGACCTCTTAGTGTAGTTAGTTTGGACAGAGAATGGTTCGGGCAAGCTTATAATATCAACATTGATTCCCTATTTTACAAGAAGAATCTATTTTCATATGAAAAAATTTAGATATTGGTGTAGCCAGTTGTTGTTGTTGCTAAGTGCCGTCAATTCGGTGTCGACGCATGGCAATCCTCTGGATAGTTGTTCTAAATTGTATTCGGTCTTCAGTCAGTCGGCTCATTGTTGACACACACACACACACATTTATATATATACAGGGTGGCCCAAAAAAATTGAGAACATCTCGTAGCATATAAGTTATTTAAAAATTCAAAAAGACAGATCTAAACGATTGACAAATTAAAAAAAAAAATGATGGCGACCAGAAACTGTCGAAATAAAGATGTTATTGTATATAGCTAAAAAAGCTAAATAAGTCAACTATTTAAGCTTTTAATTTATGAGATGTTCTCACTTTTTTTGGGCCACCCTATATATATATATATATATATATATATATATATATATATATTTATTTATTTATTTATTTTTTCCCCTTACCTGGCTGGAGCTGTCTGCGGGCGTCCTGGGGTTGCTGCTGCCTGCAGCCATTTTTCTTTAGGCTGCAAAAGCAGTCGGTGGAAGGTGGCATGTTTTTGGCCGTTCCCAAACCATTAGAAGGCAGGAGGGGCAAGTGCAGCCGTGATGTTTGTGGCTGACCGCACACTGATAGGGTGGAGTGCCAGCTGCAATCGGGTGCAGCCACGGTTTGGGAGGCTGCCCCCATTGTAAGAGGGAATGCCTGGGGGCACTGGGGGGGGGGGAGCTATGGGCTTTGCGGCTGACCCCGATGCTATGGGAGGAAGCCGAAGACTCCTTCCTGTCGCTGGGGAGAGTTGCGGTGCTGTTTCTATCCCTGATGTCAGGAAGGTGAGGGGGGTCACAGAGGCATATTGAGTCGCGGAAAGGCCCGAAGAAGAAAGGGGGCAGGGCTGTAGCACCACTATGGTGGCTACAAAGGCCAAAATTGTTAATTAAGGAAGGAGGCCTTGGAAAAAAGGCCAAGTAGGCCCAAAAATGTAACAGGGCCACCAGATGGCCCAAAAATGATGAAAAAGGGCTGAGGGCCCTGGAATAGGGAACGGAAGGGTCCCAAATTAGAATTTTGGCAGGAGGCCTTGGAATTTGGGCCAAATGAGCCCAAAAGTATGGCAGGCCAGTAAGGAGGCCCAATTTTGATGGCTGGAGGGCCCCAAAATACATAAAAGTAGTATTCTCCATGTGGGGAAGGGGGCATAAGAATCCCCCAAAATGGTTTATGGGCTAAAAAGCCCTTATTTAAAAGAATCGGGCTTGTGAGTAGGCCAAAGAGAGTTTAAGGCTGCAGACGTGCTCTGGGCCTGTGTAGGCCTAATGATAATGAGGCTGTGATGCCTTAAAGGGGCAGTAGTCTCTTTGTAAAAGTGCCTATTTTTGGCAAATTTTAAAGTTAAAATTGAAAGGTTTGGTAGAATTCTGCTGCAGGAGTAGTTCCCACCCAAAAATGCATTTTTTTAAATTTGTGGGTGTTTAATTTGGCTAGAAAATGCTCCGTTTTTCCCAAACGGGGTTGGGTGGGAGATGGGATTGAGTCTCTGGTTTAATTTAAAATGATTAATCCTTGTATTTAAGGCTATAAAAGTCTATTTTAATGTTATAATGTTTAGTTATAAAAGTAAAATAAGTTCCTGTTGCATAGAAATGCATTGGAAAGTAATGAGGCAGTGCAGGGGTCTCCTTGAAAAGCTCTTTCAGTCCTCTGCTTCAGGCGGGAAAGTAAGTGTTCTGATGCAGTAAGGTATCAAAACCATTAGCTGACTTGAAAGTCTAAAGTAATCACATAGAAAAATCAGCAATGGTCTAGTCTGATGGGGAAAAATATTTTCAGGAAGGAATTTTTGGATTTTCATGTCCTTTGTGGCTGGTGAAGGGGAATTAACATAAGAACATAAGATATGCCATACTGGGTCAGACCAAGGTCCATCAAGCCCAGTATCCTGTTTCCAACAGTGGCCAAGCATTGATATCCTTGGTCCCTTTTAATAATGGTTTATGGCCCTTTCCTCCAGGAACTTGTCCAAACCTTTTTTAAACCCAGCTACACTAACAGCCTTTGGTAGCTACATCCTCTGGTAACAAATTCCAGAGTTTGATTACATGTTGAGTGAAAAAATATTTTTTTTTATTAGTCTTAAATAGTTTACCCTGTAGTTTCATTGCATGTCCCCTAGTCTTTCTATATTCTGATAATGCAAACAATCGATCTACGTTTACCTGTTCCACTCCGTTCATTAATTTATAGACTTCTATCATATCTACCCTCAGCTGTTTCTTTTCCAGGTTAAAGAGCCCTAACCTTTTTAGCCTTTCTTCATAGGGGTAACCTTCCATCCCCTTTACCATTTTGGTGGCTCTTCTCTGAACCTTTTCTAATAACGCTATATCCTTTTTAAGATACGGCGACTAGAATTGCACACAATAGTTAAGGTGCGGTCTCACCATGGAATGATATAGAGGTATTATAATATCCTTTGTTTTATTTTCCATTCCTTTCCTTATCATACTTAGCATTCTATTTGCTCTCTTGGCCGGCGCTGCACACTGGGCCGAGGGTTTTAACATGTTATCCACAATGACGCCTACATCTTTTTCCTGGGTGGTGGTTCCTAATGTGGAACCTTGCATCGTGTAACCATAGTTTGGGTTGTTCTTTCCTAGGTGCATAACTTTGCACTTGTCCACATTACATTTTATCTGCCATTTTGATGCCCAGTCTTCCAGTTTATCAAGATCCTCTTGCAATTTTCCACAATCCTCTTGGTTTTTAACAATTTTAAATAGTTTTGTGTCATCTGCAAATTTGATAACGTCACTCATTATTCCCTTTTCCAGGTCATTTATGAATATGTCAGAAAGCAGCGGACCCAGAACAGATCCCTGGGGTACACCACTATTCACCTTTCTCCATTGGGAAAATTGGCCATTTAGCCCTACCCTCTGCTTTCTATCTTTTAACCAGTTCCTGATCCACAATAGTACACTGCCTCCTATCCCATGACTCTTTAGTTTTGCCAAAAGTCTCTGATGAGGGACCTTGTCAAAGGCTTTCTGAAAGTCCAGATATACTATATCAAATGACTCACCTTTGTCTACCTGTTTATTCACACCTTCAAAAAAAGAAAGCAGATTAGTAAGACAAGATCTTCTTTGTCTAAAGCCATGTTGGCTGTCTCCCATTAAGCCATGACATGTTCAGCAATTTTGTTCTTTATGGTGGTTTCTACCATTTTTCCCGGTACTGACATCAGGCTCACTGGTCTGTAGTTTCCCGGATCAGCCCTGGAACCCTTTTTAAAAATTGGTGTTACATTCGCCATCCTCCATTCTTCAGGTATTACAGATGATTTTAATGATAGTTCACAGATTACTAATAGCAGGTCTGAAATCTTATATTTCAGTTCTTTCAACACCCTTGGATGTATATCATCTGGCCCAGGTGATTTACTACTCTTCAGTTTATCTAATAGCTGTAATACATCTTCCCGATGTATCGATATTTCCTTCAATTCTTCCGCACCTTTAAATGCCATTTCAGTCATAGGTAACATCCCTGCATCTTCCTCAGTAAAGACCGAAGTAAAGAATTCATTCAGTCTCTCCGCTTTCGCCTTGTCGCCTCTTAGTGCCCCTTTAACCCTCTATCTAATGGACCAACTGACTCTCTCACCGGGTTTTTGCTACGAATGTTCTTGAAAAAGTCTTTATTACCCATTTTTGCTTCCGCAGCAAACTTCTTCTCAAATTCTCCCTTTGCTTGCCTTATGAATGCCTTGTATTTAACTTGCTTAAGTGCTTGTGCTGTTTCCAGGTTTCGTCGTTTGGCTCTATTTTCCATTTCCTGAAAGATGCTTTTTTGGCAACAACAGCCTCTCTGACCTCACCTTTAAACCATGCTGGCAGTTTTTTGGACTTCCTCCCACTTTTCTTAAAGCGTGGAATACAGCTGGTCTGGGCTTCCAAGATAGTATTTTTAAACAACACTCAAGCTTGATGTAAGTCTTTAACCTTTGCAACTGCTCCTTTTAGTTTTTTCTTAACTATTTTCCTCATTTTATCATAGTCTCCCTTTCGAAAGTTAAAAGGTAGTACTGTGGATTTCCTTACCATCCCTCCTCCATTAATTAGATCAAACACAATCATGCTATGATCACTATTGCCAAGTGGCCCCAACAACCTTATCTCTTGCACCAGATCTGGTGTTCCACAAAGGACTAGGTCCAATATGGCTGACCCTCTGGTCAGTTCATTAACCAGCTGCTCCAAGAAGCAGTGATTTATTTCATCTAGGAACTTTATCTCCCTAGCATGTCCTGCTGTGACACTAACCCAGTCAATACTGGGGTAATTGAAATCACCCATAATTATTACTGTGTTGTAACTTTGTTAGCTTCCTTGATTTCTTTGAGCATTTCATCATCCATTTGTTCATTCTGGCCAGGCAGTCGATAGTACACCCCCACTGCCATCGCCTTCCCCTTTTTACATGGAATTTCAATTCATAGAGATTCTACAGCAAATTTTGTTTCCTGCAAAACTTTAATCCTTTCTGACTCAATGCCCTCTCTAACATAGAGTGCAACCCCTCCACCAATTTGATCAGCTCTATCATTACGATATAGTTTGTACCCAGGTATCACAGTGTTCCACTGGTTGTCCTCCTTCCACCATGTCTCTGATATTCCAATCATATCTAACCTCTCATTTAGGGCTATATATTCTTTTTTTTTTCCGTTTTAAAACCTCTTTATTAAGGTAAAAAAGAAGGTAATACAAGGCAATATAGAATATACAATACACATAGTATTACACCAAACAATAACTCCCAGCCCACAATATGGAGTGTGAAAAATACATAAGGAAATAAAAAACAAAACCCATCCCAGAATGGAGTGGAGAATAGATAGACTCCATTTAACTTAGTAAGAGCTCCCGAAGGTAAGAGAACTACAACTCATTTCAAAGCCGACCCCTTCAAAAAGGTCTCCAATTGTAAAGAATCAAAAAAAATGTAAGATTTACCTTGATAAACAACAACACATTTGCAGGGGTATTTTAACAGAAAAGTAGCTCCTAAAGCCAAAACACGAGTTCTGAGTAAAAGAAAAGCTTTAGGTTTCACTTGTGTACTGCGACAAACATCAGGAAATATCTGAATCACCTGACCAAAATATTTTTCATGACGAAATTTAAAATAGGCACGCAAAACTGATTCTTTATCTTTCTCTAAGGAGAAAGTCACCAACAAAGTAGCACGAGTGGGAATTTCCTCAGTAGAGATCTCCAAAAATTCAGATAAATCTAAACTTGGCAGATTTAACTGATCTATTTCTCGATGAACACCACCACCAGACTCCGAATCCAAAACAGGAGGTTCTCTGACCCCGACAGGTAAATAATACAATTTAGATAAGATTATAGCCTCGGGATCAGATATTCTCAATACATCTTTTAAATATTTGGAGAACAAAATACTGGGAGAAAGGTAATGTGTTCGGGGAAAATTTAACAAACGGAGATTTTTTACACGCAAGGCATTCTCAAACATTTCATCGCGACGATGTAATAATAGAGAGTCTTGGACAGAAGACGCCAGGACTCCCTGTACAGAGGAGATTAAACCCTCCATTTTAGTTTTAGAGCGTTCCAAAGTATTCAATCTAGCCTGACAGTCAGTTAATGCAGTCACAGTCTCATGAGTAAACTCTCCAAATTTACTCATGAGACTGTGACTGCATTAAGGGCTATATATTCTAACTCTCCCATCTTATTTTTTAGACTTCTAGCATATGCATGCAAGCATTTTAGAGACTGTATTTTATTCATATTAATTTGGCTATTGGTAGGCCTGGGTAATTTGAGATCTTTCAGCTCTGTCTGCTCCATACTTGATGTCATTTGGGCTACTTTACTCTTTTTTGGAACCTCATGTGCTCTTGTGCGACTGTCGGCTTTCCCCTATTATGTGGTTTAAAAGCTACTCTATCTCCTTTTTAAAGGATAATGCCAGCAGCCTGGTTCCATCCCGGTTAAGGTGAAGCCCATCCCTTTGGAAGAGTCCCTCATTTCCCCAGAATGTTCCCCAATTCCTAACAAATCCAAAACCCTCATCCTTGCACCATCGTCTCATCCACGCATTGAGACTCCGGAGCTCTGCCTGCCTTTTGGGTCCTGCGCATGGAATGGGAAGCATTTCGAAGAACGCTACCCTGGAAGTTCTGGATTTCAACTTTCTACCTAAAAGCCTACATTTAGCTTCCAGAACCTCCCTACCACTTTTTCCTATGTCATTGGTACCGACATGTACCAAGACAGCAGACTCCTCCCCAGCACTATCTTAGACCTTATCTAAGTGGCGCGTGAGGTCCGCTACCTTTGCACCAGGCAGGCATGTTACCAGGCGATCTTCACGTCCACCAGCCATCGAGCTATCTACATGCCTAATGATCGAATCACCAACTATAACAGCTGTCCTAACTCTTCCCTCATGGGCACATGGCCCTGGAGAAACCTCCTCAGTACCTCTCTGTCTTTCTTATGTCTTCCAAATCTGCTACTCTAGCCTCTAGAGAACGGTCTCATTCCCTGGGAGCAAAAAGCTCCTTGCACCTAGTGCACACATAAGACCTCTCACCAACTGGGAGAAAATCATACATGTGACACTCAATGCAAAAGACTGGAAAGCCCCCATCTTGCTGCTGGACTGCTGTCTGCATCTTAGTTTTAAGCTTGTGTTTAGATCTTTAAGTTCTTTACTTACTAAGGGTTGCTATGGATACTTATACTAATAAAATTGTACCTAATACGTTTAATATACCTTGTTCACCTGAAGCTTAATTCATCTCAGGTCCTTAGTGTATGAGTGATTTGGATAATGAGCTGCACCTGAGAGCACCTCCTTTCCTTTAAGATGTGTAAGTACCTATAAAGCTACGTTTATCCCAGGGGTGGGTGGGTGTTGGGGAGAGAGGGAGGGAAATAACACTTATTCAAAGAGGGCTGCTACACAGTACCCTGTCCTGTGCTTCTGAGGTAAGCTTTGATCAACTTCCTGGGTGATTAACAGTTCTTGCTTGGATAGAAGGAGTCTTTCAAAATGGCCTTTCAACCTGCCACCTGATGTTAGCACCTATTGAAAAGGTTTCACAAGTCTCTTGTCCTCTATGTAGAAGACCTCTTTGTAAGGGTCTCTAGAAGACTTTATTTGTTGCTCAAAGGATATTGACCCTGTTTTGCCCTTTATGCTAAGTTATATTTATTTACATTCTCTTATATACCATGCTATTCTGCATCAGTGTGGTTTACATTGAACAAGGCATTATAACTTGGAAATAACTATTTTACAGGGAACATGGGCTATGGAGGATTAAGTGGCTTGCCCAAGACCACAAGGAGCACCTGTAGGACTAGAAACCCCATTCCTTCTGGTCCAAGGTTGCTGTCCTCTAGTGGGATTTGAACCCCCAATCTTCTGGCCTGGAGTACCTTGCCCCAACCACTAGGCCACTCCTCCACTCCCATATTCTGATTTGATTTAAATTAAAGCTCTTTGCTGCTGCTAGGCTCTGACTTATTATGAAATTTAAACTAGAAGCTCTCTGCTTGGTTCTAAATTTAACCAGAAAGCTCTCCTCTGTGTTTTAAATTTAAACTAAAAGTACTTTGTAGATACTAGGCCCTGAGTGAGTATTAAGTGTAAACTACAAGCTCTCTGCTGTGTATGAAATCTAACCTGAAAGCTCTCTTCTGTGTTTTAAATTTAAACTTAAACTGCTGCTACTAGACCCTGACTGATTTAACGAATACACTGGGTTCACAGATTAATCAGCTTTAATCCAAAGAAGTCCCTTCAGAAAAATTCCCAGAAGTATATACTCACAATTGCAGATCTCTCTCCAGAAGTAGCAGTCCACTTTTCTAGTAATTCAAGACTTAGGGGTATGTTTTTCTAAAATCCGGTAATGTGCGTGCTGCGGTAGTGCGCGGGTGCCATATAAGGAGTGGGCGTTCCGTCCTGAAGAAGAAAAGCCGTGATTGACATATGCGCTAAGGTGCGCGGCGCCCTTGTGCGCCCCGCACCTTAGCGCATCGGATAGCTGCGCGGGAGGCATATGTGGCGCGCTGATGTGCAAACAGAAGAGCAGAGCCACAGCACAATGGTTAAGGTAGTTGCCAATGGTGCAGGGAGCAGGGGTTCGATCCCCCACAGTGCTCAATGACACTGGCTGAGGTGTCAATTTATGAGGCAGAGAAATACTGGGCAGCATGCTGATGTTTTTGGCGGCATTCTAATACTGGAAGGTATAAGCAGCACGCTGATGTGCAAACAGAAGAGCAGAGTCACAGTACAATGGTGAAGGCACTTATCAATGATGCAGGGATCAGGGGTTTGATCCCCACAGTGCCCAATGAACAAGGCTGGCTGAGGCATTGTATATTATGGGGAAGAGTACTTTAGGGGGCATGTTATTTTTAGTTTAATTATCATTACTAGCAAACGCACCCTCAAAGCGTGTTAACATAAGGCGCCCTATAAGACACATTTTAAAGTGCACTGTCTGCCAAGGCACCCTAGAATGTTGCTTATAGGGCGCTTTAGAGGGTGCCTTATGAGGTACCGCAAGGTCAGAGTACTGTTTTTGATGGCAGCACTGTGCAGTTTAAGGAATGAAAAGAATACGTAGGTGCGCTGACATGCATGGAGGAGCAGCAGTGGAGCACAATGGTTAAGGCACTGACTGCTGATACAGGGGTCATGAGGTAGCTCCCCAGGGTGCCTAATACGTAAGGCTGGCTGTGGCATCAGATTTGCAATGTACATATCTGTTCCTGCAGCACCGTATGTTTATTTTATTAATTGCTGCCAGCAAACACGCCCTCACGTGCCGTAATGGAAGGTGCCATAAAAGGCACCCTATATGGCACTCCATAGGGCACATTATGAAGTGCACTGTCCGCCACGGCACCCTAATATATCCCCTATAGGGCACACTATAAGTTGCGTCACAGGATAATGTATAGTGCACCTTATATGGACGGGAACCATAAGGTGCCCTATAGGGTGCCCTATAAAGCGCCCTCAGAGGCACCCTATGGGTACAGTACGCTGAGGGTGTTTTTGCTGGCATCAAAATATGTACATTAAAGAAAAACAATGCTTTGGACAACCCTATCAAATAACCCCACTGTGGGTTTGAACCCATGACCTCTGGTTTCACAGGCAGTGAAGTAACCATTGGGCTACAGCTCTATAGCTGCTAGCAAGCCCCTGGCTGGCTGCAGAGAGCCTGCACGTCACCACACAGACAGTTTGCTGTGGTCTCCAGGATAGGGTTAGCCCACCCGTACCTATGATGCACTGCACATGCAAATCAGCTGTCCACAGATGAACACAAGATGGGGAATGCACCCCCACAACACCTCGGCCTGGTAGGAGGAAGTGACCAGGTGCACCCACACAACACCTCGGCCTGGTAGGGGGTATGGACCGGGTGTTTTACTGGCACAGAGTAGCTACACACCGTCACATTGTGTGGGTACTGTGCTCACCCAGAGTGTGCGATGAGGTGCTCAGGACCAGGTCCACAACACCATCAATGGCTGATGGAGGTCCAAAGCAGTGTTAATGTGTAAGATAGGTAGTTTCTGCACAAACACCTTGGATATCTCTGTCTGTCTCAGTCAGGTGTAACCCCCAGGTGAGCCATGCACCACCACCCCCGGGTGGCAAACATGGTCCCCCATCAATAGATCCACATTCTACCTCCCTGCAAAGGTGGCAGTAGAGGGGACCATCAACCCCAGTCCTGCTGAGGAACAGACACCCCACAGGGCAGTCAATGCAGCTCTATACACATCCATAACACAATAGCAGACAGACATTAGACCAGGTTATGGTAAGCTGCACCCCACCACCATCTGTTATACTCCAGCAGCAAGCCATCAGCCACTGCACCCTGCAAGCCACTCCAGCAAGACACATACCAGCTACAAACAGTCTGCTAGTTAGTCCATAGTGCATGTTCCCAGTGGAGATGCATGCACCCAAAACTGGGATGTCAGCATACACAGCAAGCAGATATATCAGTGACTGGGCCCCAAAAGGAAACCCATATCCATCACACAAGAAAAATACTATATAGCACTATGGGGGTGCCTAGCCATGCTGTGGTCACTGCACAGTTAGGGTGAGAGTGATCTCTCAGCAGGACATACTGAGGTCACCCTGTCTGTGTAGGTGGTGGCCAGGCACTACAATGTCCCAGTCAATGCCCTATGCCCTGTGCAGATGCACCCTGGCCAGGCCACCCTGTCCGGCCTATACCCATGGTACCTTGCTCCTCATTATGCACATTGGTAGCCCAATACTGGCAACATTGCTGGCAGTGTGGGCTGTGGAAGGTGTTTGCAGCCACCACACACTGGATAGACAGACAGCCACCCCCACACCTATGCCAGCATTGTGCTACTATAGAGGAGGTCAGAAGCCATAACCACCACACCAGTCCTGGGCACAGTACAGGCATGGATATGGTACACAATACTGTTGGGGGTCACCCCCCAGGGTGGTAGACACTGTCAGGGACCAGACATGCAGCTCACACTGCAAACATCAGAATGATTGCTATGGTGGAGCTCAATGACCACAATGTGCTTAACGTAGGCATTGATATATGCCAGATATCATAGGAAGCGTTTGATAGCTGTGTACCGTATACCCAGGTGTAGGGTGGCATTTGCTAAGGTTTGCAACTGCTAGTATTGGGAGATACAGGCAGGGCCCAATGTACTGCCTCTCCAGGAGGCATTGGCCAATGCGGCCTGTGGGGGGGTGTGGGGGTGTGTCTGGCCCTGTTGGCTGCTGCTGTACGGCAGGGTTTCCCGACTCCAGTCCTGGTGTTCCAAACACTGTTCGGGTTTTTATGCTGTCCCTCATAAATATGCATGAGCTACATCTGCATACCATGGGGGTGGTGCATAGATATGCAGCACAGGCATCATTATTAGAGGCAGCATGGGACCTGAATGGTGTGGGGCCCTCCAGGACTGCATTTGGGAGATTCTGCTCTAGGTAATGCGCCTGTTTATGGTGTCTGTGATTGGTGTGGTAAAATATAGGCGTATTAACAATGCATATGTTCTCAGCTATACAGTTTTGTCCTTACTATCACGGTTTAGTTGTGGGAAAAATATGTGGACAGGTTTGGCAGTAGCCCCAGCTGGGCTTTGAACCTGTGCCCTTCTGTTCTTGCACACACTGTCTGTGTGCACTGCACCACTGTGTTGCCGCAGATGTGCTGCATTCCCTGGGGAGGCCATGACTGTACATGTGACAGAGCCTGTCTGTTGCGGTGGACCGTGCCAGCCTGCACAGGCCTAGGCCACTGTGTGCTGTGGCTTGCAGCCACTGGCCCCTCCCCCACCTGTACCCTTCCGCCAACATGCTGACATGTTCTTATCTTGGAAAAAGCATGTGACTGGATTGAGTTGTGGCACTCCAGGATTGAATTTGGGGGAATTGACTGTAGGTAATGGCCATTGGTATGGTTTGTGTGCGGTGTAGGGTAAAATATGGGTGTTTGCACCATGCTTATGTGCTCTGCAATACAGGGGTGTCCTGACTATCACTGTTTTGTGGTGGGTAAAACTGTGGGGACTGGGTTGTCACGAGCCCTAGCTGGGATTATGAACTTGTGAACCTCTGGTCCTACAGGCATTGGCTGTGTCTGCTACACCACACTGTGGCCACAGAGACAGTGCAGTCCCTGGAGATAGATAACCTGACCGAACGGCTCAGAAAACCTTCTCTGCACAATTTTACTGTTGACTCATTCACCTTGTATGGTGACAAAAGGGCAAATAAACCTCAGAAATGACCTCGAAAACAGGGGAAAACAAACATAACCAAGCTGGGCACCAGTAATATCAATGGGCAACATTAAAAACACTCCCAGGTAAGCTCCAAAAAAAGGAATGAGTTATGGAAGGGTCTACGGAGCTTTCCTGGGAGTGTTTTTTATTGTTGGCCATTGATATCAATGTTGCCCAGCTGGATTATAATTTGTAACGTTTTTGTTGTGGTCATTTCCATTGTTTATTTGACATTTTGTTCTGTGCACATGTATCACACTGCTCACGTGTTTTAGGTTTCCCCGGTTTTGCTGTACATTGCTGACGGAAATGGTTTCTCTTCCCTTTAAATGCAGTCTACCGCGAGTGTTTCATTCGCGGTAGTTTTTACTTGTAAATTCGGCCCCGCTCCTGTGCGGGGAGCCTCTCCCCTCCCACTTTCCACCCATTGACCCCGTCTCTCCGCCCCTCGGGGGCCTTCCTCCGCCCTCCTTTCGACTTTCCCCGCCTCTATCGCACAGTACCGCACCGCACACGTGCGCGTGTTCATCGCACGTGTGCGGGGCCCGTTAGTGTGACGCGCACTTGTGCGGGGCACTTAAGAGCACTTAAGTGCATCATTTTCGCACGCTGTGCCCTTTAACCTTTCCCAGCATTCGCGGCTTCACAGGAACAGCCGCCAGCGTGAAGGAAAAGGCTCTTCACGCTGGCAGCTGTTCAGAGGGAGCCGGGGCCTCGCGCGGGCTTCCCCAGCTCCCTCCAAAGCCTCAGACAGCCGCGGTTTGGGGGGGGGGGAAGGCCAAGGACTGCCTGGGCTGTGATGGGGGGAGGGGGCCTGGACTGGAAAAGGGCTAGAAGGGGGAATTTGACTGGAAATCTGTTGTGATGGGGGGGGGGGGGGACCTGGACCGGAAAAGAGCTATGGGGGGGGGGGGACTTGTACTGGAAAGAAATGGGCTGTGATGGGAGGGGACCTGGACTGTAAAAGGGCTATGTGGGGGGGGGGGGGATATGGAATGGAAATGGGTTTTGATGGGGAGGGGGACCTGGAATCGAAAAGGTCTGGGGGGGTGGACATGTTCTGGAAATGGGATGGGATGAGTAGGGGGACAAGGACTGGAAAAGGGCTATGGGGGAGGGGAACTTGGACTGGAAATGGGCTATGGGGGGGGGGAACTTGGACTGGAAATGGGCTATGGTGGAGGGAGGGGGAACTTGGACTGGAAATAGGCTGTGATTAGGGGGACATGGACTGGAAATGGGTTGTGAAGGGGGGGACGGACCTGGACTGGAAAAGGGCTATGGGGGGCATTGGACTGGAAAGAAATGGGCTGTGATGGGGAGGGGGACCTGGACTGTAAAAGGGCTATGGGGGGGTGGGGACATGGACTGGAAATGGGTTTTGATGGGGAGGGGGACCTGGACTGGAAAAGGGCTATGGGGGGGGGGGACATGGACTGGAAATGGGTTGTGATGGGGAGGGGGACCTGGACTGGAAAAAGGCTATGGGGGGGGGGGGAACTTGGACTGGAAATGGGCTATGGTGGAGGGAGGGGGAACTTGGACTGGAAATAGGCTGTGATTAGGGGGGCTAGGACTGCAAATGGACTGTGATGGTGGGGGGGGGGTAGGACTGCAAATGGGCTGTGACGGTGCGGGGGGACTCAGACTGCAAATGGGATGTGATGGGGGGGGGCCTAGGACTGGAAATAGGCTGTGATGGGGGACTTGGACTGGAAATGGGCTGTGATGGGGGGGGGGCTAGGACTGGAAATGGTCTGTGATGTGAGGGCTAGCACTGGAAATGGGCTGATGAAGAGCTGGAATAGGACTGGAAATGGGCTGATGTGGGGCATGGGAGAATGGGATTAGAAGGGAGTGGATGCTGGGTGGGTCTAGAACTATAAGGGAACTGATTTTGGGGGAGGACTAGAATAGATGGGGAATGAGAATGGAGAGGGGAAAAATATTTTGTGTGGAAGAAAAGTCTATGATGGGCTGGGTATTGGGAGAGTGAGAGGCTTGAGAATGGAAGGGTGAAATTTAAATGGATGATAAAGGAATAAGGGAAAAATTGGGGGAAAGAGCAAAAGGGAAACAATCAGTATGTTAAAGCAGAAATAGAGAGAGAATGGAAAACATCTAAAAGAGAAGAAAGGACAAATGGATAGCTCGCAGAAGACACGAAGAAACCAGAAGAAAGTGACTGGAGCAATTGCAACTGAAAATTAAACGCCCAAACAGAAGGTAGAAAAATACTTTTTATTTTGAATTTATTAGCTGGAATATGTTTGGTCTGGGAAGTGTGTATTGATAACATCTTTGCGTTTTTGTTTAGTGCAAGAGGAAATTACTTTATAGTTTTATTTCTCCAGTGTTGTACATGTCATGCTTGGATTTTGGGGTTCCCAGTTTAATTATTATATGACCAAGGAAGTTAGCCTACACGTATCCTCGGTAATTTTTGTGGGTGGGGCTGGGGGCGGGGTAGGGGTGGGACTAGGGGCGGAGAATGGGTGGAGCATGGCGAGCCACAGGTGTCGGGTTTTTCTCGGTGAAAAAGTTGGTAACCCTACAGTAGAGTGAGGGGTGTGTGAGCAGGCCTGCACCCAAACTGGGCAGATATAAAGCGGAGGAGTCAGTTGCAGGGTCCAAGCCAATTTATTGTGCACAGGCTCAGACAGGAGCGTGTCCAAAAGAGACTGAGCAATGGAGTACCGGAGCAGATTCCTTATATACAATTTTTACAATTTGATAGAGGCAACCTTTCTATTGGTCCCAACGCCCCTCGCACCTATCCAATCGGTGACCCTCTCTGGGCCCCCTTCCTTGCTCCCCCTTCTCAAACTGTTCCAACAAAGGCATAGTCTCTAACATGGTTACATTTCTACTTCAAGGCCATTTCTAGCTCAGAGAATGCAAGAACATTTCTATCATCAGCATAAAGGAATTATACAAACTTTTCAAAGGCAGTTTAAAGCAGTTTAAGACAGATTCTCAAACTCTGGTTCCTCTCAGTACTAATCCCAGGTGGGGGTTGGGATCTAGGCCTAGTTTACAGGCCATAGCCTACCACATTACCCCCTTTTGATTATACTCACCCCACCTAAAAAGGGGGTGAGGATAGAATCACATATCATATTCTCCTCAAATTGTTGCTTCCTCCTGAGGCAAGGCCTGATACTGCCACATAGCTAGTACTCTGGCCGCTGTCTTACGTTCACCAGTACTGTCAATAATTGAAGTAAACATACGCAGGCAGAAGGGCAGGAAGCATGGAAGGAGCAGACACATAGCCATCATCAGTAAAACTACAATCACAATAGTCTTTAAACCTCCTAGCCCTGAGAATAGAGAACCGAACCATCCATTGAGTTCCAGCCCATGCCATGTCTGAACTCGTACATGTGCTAGCCTTCGCATATGGTCGGCTATCTCCTCAATAACTTGACCCTGGTCATCAATTTGCAGACATTAGTTCGTCAAATTGAACTTTCCACATACTCCTCCTTCCGATGCTAATAAGTAATCAAGGGCTAATCGGTTTTGGTAAATAGCAGTACGCATCTGAGTACTTTGTTTTGCCAAGAGGGTTAGTGCCTTACTAGTTTCATTAGTTATAATTTCTACAACAGCTTGTAAGTGGATAATATGGTTTAGCATATAAACAGGAGTGCGGTATCCCCAAGTCCCATCCTCTGCCCACGTGGCCGGGCCATAATATGTAATTATTCTCTCAGGTGGCCACTCTTCACCACACCACTTATTCCATTGACCTATCTTCAAAAAGGATGGGCGAATAGTTCCCAGGACACACGCCCCCCCCCCCCAGCTGCTAGGGAGTTGAGCATACGCCCGAGTACCACAAATCCAGTAGGGCCAAGGTGGGGCCTTCCAAGCGTTGGTAGCAGTAAGATCAGTCCATATCGCAACAAGACTAGGGAAATTGATTAAGGGGTTGGACGGCTCAGCAACATTTATTCCTGACCACCAGGATGTCTTTTTGGTAGTGGTGTTATAAAATCGTTGGCTTAGACATACTAACTGTCTGACTTGGATGGTGAACTGTGGTCCTATCTGGACGAAACAAATACGACCAACGATTGTGTTAGCCAACACCCACTCACTAGTGGTCCTATTCAGAGCCGTCTGATTATATGGGATAGAGTAATTTAATTCTCTTGCTTCCCATGGCCATTGGTCTCCAACCCTAGTTCCCCCACAGAAGAAACAATTAGAAATGCGGAGACTAGAAGCTACAGCTTCAGCTAGTTCAATAAACAGATTCCGAACGGTCTGGGGAATCTGTACCTCCGGCTGCAGAACCTCATAAAAGGAATGGTGTACTCGGAAAGGTGAGGAAATGCAAGTCTTGCTGGTAAGCTGAATGTATACATGAGTTCCGGGGTCTATCCCCCGACCCTGTATTCGCAATCCAAACCTATATCCTTTTATCCACTGACTGGGGTAGAGCACAAGCAACTTTAAGGGGTTACAGGTACCTTTCTGACAACTACGTGGTTCAAGCACTGGTAATCTCTCTAAAATGGCCTTGCGATCATCCCCATCTCGACCTTGTGACCCGTTGGGCCAGGTGGCAAAGTATACACATTCCCACCTGGGACAGGACTATGCTCCTTCTGAGGCCTGGACGAAGGTAGTTGGGGCATGTACCCCAGTGCACGTTCCCCAATTATATGCTGCACCGGGGCACATATACTTGTCATCTCGGTAATAAATTTGTTCTTGGTTAACAGATCCACAGCTGTAGTAGCCATTTCTGTTGATGGCACCACAAGCATCAAAGTAAAGTGGAGCAGGTTTTGTGGGATCTCTGAATTGTCGGGTAGCATTTAGGAGGACTCCTTTCCCATTATTCCATCGTAGCTCTAAAACATAATAGGTGGGACTCTGACGGGGGTTGAAACAGGTCCTGACCTTCCCTCTTGTACAGATACTTAATTCTGTACCATTATATACACACCAGCTAACAGTACCAGTATAACTATAGTAGGAATGATACAGTAAAGTTTGGGTAACTTTCGTCCCGGTTCGGGTAGTGGTTACACAGGCAGTACAAGGTGGTATGGCAAGAGTCATTCTAAGGGGCCCCAGGGCTACCGCAAGTACAACATTAATGCATAGATATATCATGATTACAAGATCTTAGTAAATTTCTCTTAAAAATTGCAAATCTTTCACTCGAGTTCTCTTCCTTTACGGCTTCCACCGTACGTTGACCTGTCAGCTTCCGGTAGGTGACAGGAGTAGGGTTGTAGATTCCTCAAGATTCTGCCGTACGTGGACCTGCCAGCTTCCAGTAGGTAGGACGAACCTAAACTCAAACTCTAACCTATGGAATAATGCTGTGAAACACAGTGTCAGGCCTTGAGGTCTCAGTTTAAAACATCGCAGCAATCCTTTGGATTTTTTGAAAAAGTTCTTAATAAAACTTCAGCTGCTGTTTACATCAATGACCTTTAATCAATGCCTTCTTCTCCGTTTCACAACAGAAAAAACTATTCTCTCCTTTTTCTTTTCTTTTTTTAATTTTTCTTTAAAACTTTGATAAGTAATGTTGCTCTCATGATCTTGTATCTCTAACAAGCTGGAACGATCAGTTGTACTGGATTCTACTATTTAGTCACTTCTCATGCTATTCAAAGTTGCAAAAACACAAAATAAATATGTAGAATCGTGCTGGTAGTACTTCCCAAGGTGTTACTATCCATTACTGTCCATTGGGGACTAAACGTGATCAGCACTTATCTTTTAGATTTCTCATCATACTTCTTTTCTTAAGCGCTATCCGCGACGTTCCTTTTCTTTTCGACGCGGCACAGTTCTATTGATGATTTCTTAATGCAGCAATGCCGGAAGTATCATACAGCTTCACATGAATCCCAACGCCGTTAATCTAAGGCGCCCAAGCGTTTCGTTATGACAAGTTCTTCAGGGGAATGTGTTTCTCCCAAACTGACCTATAAGACATTGCAAACCATAATAAACTATACCATATTCCACTTGGATGTCAAAGGTATGATAAAAAGCAGAGAAACTGATCTTTACCTGTAGAATCTATCTTTGCTCTAGAATCAGCACAGAGGACACTTTGCTCTCGTCTCTCCGTCGGTTATCCAAAAACGCCGCGCATGCGGCTTCGGTGAGCTACCTGGATTTTAAAGGGCTCCTCTTGACTCCTCCCCCTAAAGGGAGGTTACTAACTCACTTTGTTCACAATTCACAGACCGAAAAAGTTCTTTGATCATAGCCTCCTATGTACACAGGAACCAATCAATGGAGGCATTTAATCCATTCGGTATGACTGTATTCAGCTGAAAAATCCATCGCTGTTCTGTTTGCGTTAAACATTGTTCCTTCGTATTACTGCCCCTACCCGTTAAGATTTGATCAATGGCAAAGCATTCCAATTGTTCGAAGCTATGATTCTCCGTAAGACAATGCTGGACTATAGGTGCTGCTGTTACTCCTCGATTTAATCAGCTGCGGTGTTCTGCTAAACGTAGTCTTAATGCACGTACTGTTTTTCCCACATATAACAATCCACATGGACAGCGGATTCCGTAGATAACATAAGTCAACTGACAAGTGGTGGTACTGCGCATACGGTAATGTCTTCCTTGATATTCAAACTCATCCACTTCTAGAGTTACCGCACACAAACTGCAGGTTCCACAACGCTTGTGCCCCAAAGCCTGGACCGTAAACTCCCTTTCAACTTGACAACTAATTCTCGAGGGACTCAGCTGTTCCTTAAAGTTCCTGCCCCTGTTCCACACACATCTGATTTTCTTATCTGTCAGCCCTGGAATCGTGTTGAGAATGTTACTATGGGTTCTTAGAATCTTTTGAACGGATCCACTTAGATGGGAAAACTGAGTGATAAAATTTATCCGGTTGTCATCGAAATTCTTCCGAGTCTGACGTGCTTGACCCGAAGACGATAGCAATAGCCACCGTTCGTTATACAAGGCCCTGGTATAGGCCCGTCGTACCAATGACTTCGGGTAACCCCGAGATAAAAAATTCTTTATGAGTTGCTTGGATTTTCAACATTTTACAAGTGCTCATCCACGTCAGTTGAAGGAGGGGCTCCCCTTTTCTCAATTTCTAAGGTTCCGTAGAAATTGTTCAGAAGTTTCAGATTATCGGCGAAAATCCAAGCAACTCATAAAGAATTTTTTATCTCGGGGTTACCCGAAGTCATTGGTACGACGGGCCTATACCAGGGCCTTGTATAACGAACGGTGGCTATTGCTATCGTCTTCGGGTCAAGCACGTCAGACTCGGAAGAATTTCGATGACAACCGGATAAATTTTATCACTCAGTTTTCCCATCTAAGTGGATCCGTTCAAAAGATTCTAAGAACCCATAGTAACATTCTCAACACGATTCCAGGGCTGACAGATAAGAAAATCAGATGTGTGTGGAACAGGGGCAGGAACTTTAAGGAACAGCTGAGTCCCTCGAGAATTAGTTGTCAAGTTGAAAGGGAGTTTACGGTCCAGGCTTTGGGGCACAAGCGTTGTGGAACCTGCAGTTTGTGTGCGGTAACTCTAGAAGTGGATGAGTTTGAATATCAAGGAAGACATTACCGTATGCGCAGTACCACCACTTGTCAGTTGACTTATGTTATCTACGGAATCCGCTGTCCATGTGGATTGTTATATGTGGGAAAAACAGTACGTGCATTAAGACTACGTTTAGCAGAACACCGCAGCTGATTAAATCGAGGAGTAACAGCAGCACCTATAGTCCAGCATTGTCTTACGGAGAATCATAGCTTCGAACAATTGGAATGCTTTGCCATTGATCAAATCTTAACGGGTAGGGGCAGTAATACGAAGGAACAATGTTTAACGCAAACAGAACAGCGATGGATTTTTCAGCTGAATACAGTCATACCGAATGGATTAAATGCCTCCATTGATTGGTTCCTGTGTACATAGGAGGCTATGATCAAAGAACTTTTTCGGTCTGTGAATTGTGAACAAAGTGAGTTAGTAACCTCCCTTTAGGGGGAGGAGTCAAGAGGAGCCCTTTAAAATCCAGGTAGCTCACCGAAGCCGCATGCGCGGCGTTTTTGGATAACCGACGGAGAGACGAGAGCAAAGTGTCCTCTGTGCTGATTCTAGAGCAAAGATAGATTCTACAGGTAAAGATCAGTTTCTCTGCTTTTTATCATACCTTTGACATCCAAGTGGAATATGGTATAGTTTATTATGGTTTGCAATGTCTTATAGGTCAGTTTGGGAGAAACACATTCCCCTGAAGAACTTGTCATAACGAAACGCTTGGGCGCCTTAGATTAACGGCGTTGGGATTCATGTGAAGCTGTATGATACTTCCGGCATTGCTGCATTAAGAAATCATCAATAGAACTGTGCCGCGTCGAAAAGAAAAGGAACGTCGGGGATAGCACTTAAGAAAAGAAGTATGATGAGAAATCTAAAAGATAAGTGCTGATCACGTTTAGTCCCCAATGGACAGTAATGGATAGTAACACCTTGGGAAGTACTACCAGCACGATTCTACATATTTATTTTGTGTTTTTGCAACTTTGAATAGCATGAGAAGTGACTAAATAGTAGAATCCAGTACAACTGATCGTTCCAGCTTGTTAGAGATACAAGATCATGAGAGCAACATTGCTTATCAAAGTTTTAAAGAAAAATTAAAAAAAGAAAAGAAAAAGGAGAGAATAGTTTTTTCTGTTGTGAAACGGAGAAGAAGGCATTGATTAAAGGTCATTGATGTAAACAGCAGCTGAAGTTTTATTAAGAACTTTTTCAAAAAATCCAAAGGATTGCTGCGATGTTTTAAACTGAGACCTCAAGGCCTGACACTGTGTTTCACAGCATTATTCCATAGGTTAGAGTTTGAGTTTAGGTTCGTCCTACTATATGTTTTGGAATTGAAAGCTCAATAGAGAAAGCCCACATTCAGTAGCTTCCAGTAGGTGGCAGGAGTAGGGCTGTAGAGTCTTATGGTGGCTGTCTTCGTCGCAGCGTGAGTCGCAACGGGAATCCGGGGTGGTCAGTTGAAGTCCAGAGAGTAGATTCGGTGGTAGCTGCTGGTTTTACCCGATTATGATGGATCCAAGGTTTGACCTCAGCAACCTTAACGGCTGTAGGGGTTGACAGCACAACAACATAGGGTCCTCTCCAATGAGGAGTTTGAGGTTCCTTTCTCCACTCCTTGATCCACACCGCACTTCCAGGCTTGAAGGGATGCAGTGGCTCAGTCAGGCTGATGGGCAGTTGGTCTTGTACCCAAGCATGGAGACCCTGCAAGACAGAACTTAGAGCCAGCAGCTCTTGTCTAGTGATTTCAAACCCAATCTGGTTCATATAACCTTTGGTAAATATCCATTGTAAATAGTTTTTGACAGTTCCTCGCCTCATTATCTGTAAAAAGTTAGAAAACTCTGTTTAATATAACAATTACAGAAGTATACAAAAGTATACAAAATGTAAATAGTTCCTGACAGTTCACCACACTATTATCTGTAAAAAGTTAGTAATTTCTGTTCTATGTAATGTATACAGAAGTATACAAAATTGTTAACTTGTTCCATGTAAACCGCCCCTGATCTCTGGAAGGGGCGGTATAGAAGAAATAGATAAATAAATAAATAAATAAATATCCCCCTTTATTCCCTGGACAATGGGCGGAGGTCGCCCATACAAAATCTCGAATGGGGAAACTCCTAATGACTTTGTGGGGGCTGAGCGAATCCTGAGAAGGGCTATAGGAAGAACCTGGGGCCACTTCAAGTGAGTTTCCTGACAGAGTTTAGACAACTGGGACTTCAGGGTGCGGTTCATACGCTCTACCTTTCCTGAACTTTGGGGTCTGTAAGCAGAATGTAATTTTCATTGTACTTGTAGAGCTTGGGCCAACTGCTGGGTCACTTGTGATACAAATGAGGGACCATTGTCTGATCCTGTTACTAATGGCATACCATATCGGAGAATGATTTCATGGAGTAGAACTTTGGTGACTTCCCTGGCTTTCTCAGTCCTGGTGGGGAAAGCTTCCACCCACCCTGAGAAGGTACAAACCAGGACTAACAGGTAACGATATCCATTTGCACGTGACATTTCAGTGAAATCCACCTGGATATTTCCCATGGGGGTAACTCCTACTGACTGAATTCTCTGGGGCAGGTTAGGACCCTGCCGGGCATTGTTCTTCGCACAAGTTAAGCAGTTACGGTCTACTGAGGCTGATAGTGGTCCTAATAACTGATGCTGGCCCTGCAATAACGGGATACAGAAATGAGGTCTGAGTGCTTTTTCCATCGCGGTTTTCCCATAATGTGTGGCTTGATGGAAAGCATGGACAAAGGCTGGACCTATAGCTTCAGGGATTACAGTCGGACCCGGAGGCTGACCACCTACCGGCGGTGGTAGCACTATCCATCCGGTATCTGTCAACACTCCCCCTTCTTCTTGACAGAAATAGTTGAACTCTTTGGAGGTATATTGAGGAGTCCATGCATTGAGAGGTACTGGAAATAAGGCTGCTTGGACTGGGGTATTGGGTGCAGGAACTTGTCCAATCATGGCTACTTCTCGGGCGGAAACATCAGCAAACCTATTTCCCCGTGAAACTTCTCCTTCCCCTGCCTGATGACCTCGGCAGTGCATAACTGCAACTTGTTTTGGGGCCCATACAGCATCTAGTAGTGTCAATATCTCGGGACCATATTTGATAGACTTGCCTCCTGAGGTTATTAACCCACGCTCCCTGTACAGGGCTCCATGAGCGTGCAATGTGGTGAAGGCATACTTGGAGTCTGTGTACACATTCAAGCGGAGCCCTGTCCCTATTATCAGGGCCCTAGTGAGGGCTATCAGCTCAGCCTTCTGCGCTGAGGTTCCTGGGGCTAGAGCTGCTGATTCAATTACTGTGTCCAGGGTCACTACTGCATAGGCAGCACAGCGTCGTCCCTTGATGACAAGACTACTTCCATCCACGAAGAAAGTCTGTTCAGGGTTACTCAGTGGAAGATCAGTTAAATCAGGGCGGCTGGAGAACACAGTGTCCATAACTTCCAGGCAATCATGGTCAGGGGGGCCGGGGCCAACCGGCAACAACGTGGCAGGATTCAGAGCCTGACTGATGATCAACTGTATCCGGGGATTTTCACATAACATGCTTTGGTATTTTAACATTCGTGAATTAGTGAACCAGTAATTCCCTTTGTGTTCCATGAGGGTCAGGACAGAATGCGGTACTGTAACTTGGAGATTCTGACCCAAAGTGAGCTTGTCGGCTTCTCCTACCAGAAGGGCTGTAGCTGCCACGGCTCTCAGGCAAGGTTGCCATCCCTTTGCGATGGTGTCCAGTTGTTTTGATAAGTAAGCTATAGGTCGCTGCCAGGATCCAAGAGGTTGAGTCAATACATTTATTTATTTATTTATTTAACATTTCTTCTATACCGCGCTATTATAATCAGTGCGGTGTACATCGAACAAAACATACTACAATGCATACAAGCAACATTGAGTTTACATAGAACAGGAAAAGAAACATAGGACAACCGGGGTAACTATTCACAGGGTAACTATTTATAGGTTAAATTAGTATTGTCACCAATACTCTAAGCTAATTTGGTATCAACTTCATTTTGTGGACAGGCGTAAAATTAGTGGGTGGGCAAGAGTATAGGCTAACCATTTTCTGGTTGTAATATGGTGCTATGGTAGCTGTGACATGAGAGAAGTTTACCCGATGTGTGGGTGTCAGGGTTGGTGTCAGGGTAGCATATTGTGAATAGGTGGTGTTTCAAAGCTTTATGGAATAGGATTAAGCTTTTGATGCCACGGATTTCATGAGGAAGGGCGTTCCAATTTAGGGGAGCGAATATGGAGAAAGCCCTGTTGGATGTGGTCTTAGTACATGACGTCATCATCCTGGGGACTATTAAGGTGTTCATTGCTGTGGATCTCCTGTCTCTGTTTTCCAGGGTGCTGTGGATTAGTTTGCTAATCGGTGTAGGTGGGTAGTTATTCAGGGCTTTGAAAGTAAGGACTAATGACTTATATTGGAGTCTGGCGAGTAACGGTAGCCAATGCAGATTTTTCATGATTGGTGTTATGTGGTCAGTTCTTGATGATCCAGAGAGAACTCTTGCAGCTGCATTCATTGCCAGGCGGAGCGGATTTAAAGTTGATTGAGGCAGGCCGTGGAGGGCGATGTTCGCAAAGTCCAGGTGTGGGAGGACTAATGCCTGAAAGGTTGTCCGGTAGTCATTGGATTCCAGTAGGGGGCGGAGGTGACGTAATGTTCTGATTTTGTGATATATAGACTTTGTAACGTTCTTCACATGTGTAGTCATATCTAGGTGCTGGTCCAATGTGATGCCCAGATATCTGATTGTAGGTTTGGACTTCAATTCTACATCGTTGACAAGTAGTGATGGGGGGGGTATGAATTTACGGTTCTTTGTAACAAAAAGGACATCAGTTTTACTATGATTGATCCGAAGGTTTTGTGTCAGCAGCCAATCAGCTACCGCTCCGAAACAATTGATTATTGGGGAGAACACTGGTTGGTCAATTTTGAACGGCATGTAGAGGAGGATGTCGTCTGCGTAAGCTAGGCACCGTACGTTAAAAGATCGGATCAAATCACATATCGGCTGCATATATATATTGAACATTAGTGCCGATAAGGACGATCCTTGAGGTACCCCCTGAGACTGCAGGAATGGTTCCGAGGATGTATGACCTGTTTTTACTTGTTGCCACCTGTTGGATAGGTAGGATTTACACCATTCAAGTGCTGTGCTTTGAATCCCCTTTTCTTTCAGGCGTTGTAGAAGTATGTCATGATTCACAGAGTCAAAGGCGGCGGAGATGTCCAGGAAGATGAGGACAAATCCTTGTTGGATGCTGTCCATTCCAGTGACCAATTCGTTGAATAGGGTTGTGAGGACTGTGTCGACGCCATGCGCTTCCCTGAAGCCGTGTTGTGACGGGTCTAGTGGAGCTTCAGTGTCAATATGGTGCTGGAGTTGTTGTTGAGCAGCTTTTTCTATGATTTTTGCAAGTTGGGGGATACTCGAGATTGGCCTAAAAGATTCGACTTTGGACGGGTCAAGTCTGCTATTTTTTAATAGGGGCTTGATGGAGGTGTTTTTCAGGCGCTGTGGGAACGAGCCTGTTAGAAAAGACTGGTTCAATATATTGCACAGGATTTGGCTTAGGTCATGACGTAGCTCTTTGATCCAATTGGCTGGACAGGGGTCGTTGGGTGCTGTGCTGGGATTGATAGAGGCGACAATGCTCTCCATCTCTCTATTTGAAACCACAGTGAAATTACATAGTGGAGTTGCTTGGGGTGCTTTAGACGGTATGGGTGAGGTACTGCTACTCATGTTTATGTTGGTCTTAATCATCTTTGATTGCAAGTAGTTTGCAAAGTCCTGTGGTTGTGGCATTGAGGGTTGGGCAGAGACCGGTTCGCCCGTTATGGATTTTACTAGTCTGAATAGGGCGTGTGGTTTATTGATGGAACGTTTCAATAGATCTGTGTGGTAGAGTTTCCTGCTCTGTGTTATCTTTCCACGGTGGGTTATTAGGTAAGAGTTGTATGTATCAAGTGACTCTGAGGAGTGTGATCGTCGCCACCGTCTCTCAAGTTTGCGCAGGTGGTGGAGAGATGAGCGAAGGTCAGAAGAGAACCATGGTGCATGTTCCCGTTTCCTTATTTTCTTTTCAGTGTGAGATGGACAGGAGGCAGCTCGAAGGTTCTCGTCCCATTTGGAGATGAGATCATCTAGGTTTAGAGACGTGTTGGTCATAAGTGGCAGAAGATTTTCCAGGACTACGCTCCGGTTGAATGGTCGGAAGCGGGCAGCATGGGTATCAGGAGTGTTTGATGACATTTGGCTCTTGTAGGATGTATTAAAGGGTATAATGAATCTAAGGAGGTTGTGATCTGACCAAGGCACAGAGCATCCAGAGCATTTCCACTTGACTCATAAACATATAGGCAGAATGGTTTCTGTACATCTGGCAGACCCAGAGCTGGTGAAGACATCAATGCTGCTTTCAAGGATCGGAAAGCTACATCCTTTTCAGGCCCCCACTCCAAAGGAGATCACTCCATTCCCTTGGTGGCCTGATATAGTGGCTTTGCCAACAGCGCAAAGTTGAGTATCCATATTCGGCAGTAGCCTGCAGCTCCCAGTAAAGCCCTTATCTGTTTTCTGGTAGTTGGGGTTGGAATACGGCACACCGCTTCCTTACGCTCTGATCCTAGCTGCCAAATCCCGTTAGACAGATGGAATCCCAGATATTTAACTTCGGTTTGGCACAGCTGAGCCTTGGCCCTTGAGACCTTGTATCCGGCTTCATTCAAGAGGTGCAAGAGATCACTGGTGGCTTGCACACATTCACTTCTGGAGTTGGTGGCTATCAGCAGGTCATCCACATACTGGAGAAGGACTCTTTTTCCTGGAGCAACTGAGTAACTTGAGAGATCCTGATTGAGGGCAACACTGAAGAGGGTAGGCGAGTTCTTAAATCCTTGAGGTAACCGAGTCCAGGTGAGATCCTCCCACTCAAAGGTGAACAGCAATTGGCTGGCTGGTGCTAAACGTATACAGAAGAAAGCATCCTTCAAATCCAGGACGGTGAAGTGAGTAGCCTCAGCGGGGATCAGTCCCAGGAGAGTGTAGGGGTTTGGTACCACTGGGTGTATGGTTTCCACTGCATCATTTACTTGTCTCAAATCCTGCACTGGGCGGTAATTGTCTGTCCCAGGCTTCTTGACTGGGAGAAGGGGGGTATTCCAGGGTGATAGACACTTCCTTAGGAGTCCATACTTCAATAATTTCATTAGATGACGATGAATGCCTTCAATCGCTGGTCGCGGAAGAGGGTATTGTCTCACATGCACTGGTTCTGCTCCTGGTTTGAGGGTGACGAGAACCGGGGCTACATTTTTCGCTAGGCCTGGAGGATTATCCTCCGCCCACACTTCGGGCGGAGCCAGAATGATGTTGGGTATACGGGGACTGGCTGACTTAGGCGGGAAAGTACTATAGAACCGCCATTCTTCTTCACGGGGGACAGTCAACACCATTAGGCCAGCAGATTTCGAGTTCAGAGTCATTTCCATTTTTCCCCCTTCAGCAAAGGATATCTGCGCCTGGAGCTTAGCAAGCACATCTCGGCCCAAGAGGGGGATTGGGCATTCAGGCATGTACAGGAACTGGTGTGTTATCTTCCGTCCCCCTAATTCACAGGTGCGGTTCTGCAGGAAAGGTTTAGTGGCCCGAGTACCGGTGGCCCCGACAATGGTAACAGATCGGGAAGACAGAAGGGCCACTGCTTTTGCCACCACTGAGTGTTCAGCCCCCGTATTCACCATAAAATCCATATATTGGTCCCCAATTTTCAGACTGACCATAGGCTCCTGGGGACCCAGGGGAAACTTGGAGCCCGGTCTGGCCTAGCATCCATCCGAATTGTAGCCCTCCCCGATCGCCACTCCCTCCATAGCCACTTCTTCTCGTTGAAATTGTGCATGACGCGTTTCTCCATACCTCTGGAATCGTCCCCCTGCTCTCCCAGTGCTCCCTCCTCCCCTTCGGAAGGCGGAGTCATGGTACGGGCATTCATTTCTCCAATGTCCTTCTTCCTTACAGTAGGCACACTGATTCGGGCCTACCGGGGGCTGTCCATTTCCTCGGTCCCTTCCCCATCCTCGGGTCCTTTTATTAGGAAAAACTCCTCCTCGTCGTTCAACTAAAGCTGCTGCAAGGAAATCAGCTTTCTTCCTCATCTTGCGTTCACCTTCCTTCTGACGCTCTTGGTCACTATTCACAAACACTTTCTGTGCAACTTCCATTAACTGGGCCGCATTCATGCCCGCGGATCCTTCCAACTTCTGCAGTTTCCGTTTGATGTCTCCCTGGGACTGACTCACAAAAGCCGCATTCACCATACACAGATTTTCTGGTGCTGCTGGGTCATATGGGGTGTATAGTCTGTAAGCTTCAGTTAATCGCTCATAGAAGGCCGCTGGGCTTTCATCTAAATGCTGAATGACTTCGGATACTTTTCCAATATTCATGGCTTTCTGGCCTCCTTTCTTCAGGCCCTGCAGGAGGGCTTGGTGAAACCGATTAAGGGCCACCGCCCCGTTTACACTGTTTGGATCCCACTTGGGGCATCATTTGGAAAGTCCGCGGCAGCTGCTTGCCGGGGATCTAGGCCTGCTTCTCCTACGGGATTTTCTTCTAACCATCGGGTGGATGCTTGCACAATCCGCGCTCGCTCTTCGGTACTGAAGAGAGTGGACAGGAGCTGGCGACAGTCAGACCAGGTAGGCTGATGGGTCTGCATAATACTAGACATCAATTCAATCAGATCCTGGGGCTTCTCAGTATAGGAGGCATAGTGCGTCTTCCAGTTCAGTAGGTCAGTGATGGAAAAAGGCACATAAACTAAACTAGCTGGCCCCACCACAACCTGGCCCTGGTTGTCAAGTAGGTAGGCCTTGGACCTGGCGCAACGGCATTACATGGCCATCCCGTTGGCTTGTAGTTGTACTTCTGAAAGCATAAGGTAGCTGGGACTCTCGGGATTCTGTCTCATGATATTGGGGGGCTGCAGTAAGTGACCCTGAACTGGCAAACGAATCCCTGATGGCAGAGTCATCGATTGACTGTAGTCCCCCTGAAGCACTCCGAACAGAGTCGGGGCTTCCGGCCGGGAGGGAGTGTGCGTCCTCCAGTTGTGGAGGCAGTTGGGGGCCTGCTTGGGGTAAAACTGCAGGGATGGGTCCCTCTGGGACAGGTCCTGCCTGGGGTGGTGGCGGAGCCGAAGGGACTAGCCTATAGAGGAACTGGGGCGGATGGGACAGAATGTCTGGAGTTTCTGGGATAGAATAGACAGGCAGTTTCTTTTCCCCAGGCTTCTGGGGCCCCCGGGTGGTTGCTACAAATATCCTGCACTGTTCCTCATAACAACGCTTCATCCAGGAGGGCTCTTTTTCACAGACACTTAACCAGGAATCTATGTAGAGGAACTGATCAGGGTGATCTTTTTGTACAATCTGGTGAACTAAAGATATGATACTAACATCAAAGGTACCCCCAGGGGGCCACGAGGTGACCAGTACTGGCCATTCCCTATTACAGAGCACTTCTAATCGGGACGGAGACATTTTTATTCCATAGCCTCCGGTAAATCCCTTACTAAAATTCTTGATCATACATTTCAACGGAGTTTGGATGGACTCCGACCCGCCCATAATGACGTACACGACAACAGACAGCAGGGGCGGGTAGTCGGGCTGCAGGTAAGGGGTCCGTACAGCCCTAGAAACAAATAGGTAGACAAACACCAAACGCTTCCTCCTTTTCGCGACCTGGATGCAGTCACCCGGCCAGGAACTGCGCTAATCAGGAGTCCGCATTCTCTTGGTCCGTGTTTCAAGACCTCTCATTCACACACAAACAGATATGCTAGCAATATTCCAGAATTCCCAGGCCTTACTGACTGACTGACTGACTGAAGGGCGGTAGCTTCGGTCTCGCACATACTCATGCGAGACATACTAGGACCGCCCGGAGAGGTGATCAAGCTCTCTTTTTGCAAGAATCTTTGCAAAATTATATTGACTGACTGACTGACTGACTGAGTAGCGCAACCCCAGACTGACTGACTGACTGAGTAGCAAAGTAATTTCTACTCACCGGATCCGGTACCAGGTACAGAAACAGGTCATGGGTTGAATCCCGGACTCCCCTTGGGTTCGGAGGTGTTGGCCGGCCTGACCCAGTGATCCGCCGAGGCAAGGAGGAATCCTCTCCGATTCAAGAGGACCGGTGACGCCTGAGGCTTCCCCTGCGGTCGGCCTGAAACGGCTCCAGCCGGACCAAACGTTGAGGTGGTAAAATGTGGTATATTCACTTGAATACCATCCACTACTCGCACTTCCCGGCCACCAATGCACCAATGCACCAAGAAATGTAGCAGCGAAGTGCATGCAATAAATAATACCAGGAGTCAGTTGCAGGGTCAAAGCCAATTTATTGTGCACAGGCTCAGACAGGAGCGTGTCCAAAAGAGACTGAGCAATGGAGTACCGGAGCAGATTCCTTATATACAATTTTTACAATTTGATAGAGGCAACCTTTCTATTGGTCCCAACGCCCCTCGCACCTATCCAATCGGTGACCCTCTCTGGGCCCCCTTCCTTGTTCCCCCTTCTCAAACTGTTCTAACAAAGGCATAGTCTCTAACATGGTTACATTTCTACTTCAAGGCCATTTCTAGCTCAGAGAATGCAAGAACATTTCTATCATCAGCATAAAGGAATTATACAAACTTTTCAAAGGCAGTTTAAAGCAGTTTAAGGCAGATTCTCAAACTCTGGTTCCTCTCAGCACTAATCCCAGGTGGGGGTTGGGATCTAGGCCTAGTTTACAGGCCATGGCCTACCACACCGCCAGACAGGCAGAGAGGCCATATGGGCATTGCACATGGTGATCCAGAGGTGGAGACGTGCACGCCATGCCCGGACACAGCGGAGGATCCGACAGGCTGTGCACCCAGCAGCAGGCAGTGGCACAGCACCTGAGATGCAGGTACCATGCCCCATGTGTACACAGGCCCAGGGTGAGCTACCTGCAATTGACAGAGGAAAAGGTCTACCAGAGATACAGACTGGATGGGAAAACAATAACTAAGTTGTGCCGCATACTCAGTGTGGACCTGGAGCCATCCATATCCACAAGGCAGGCCCTGCCAGTGACTATGACGGTGAGATATTAGCAACTGGTAGCTTCCAGCATGTGATAGGGGCGACTGTCAGAATTGCGCAGTCCACTGCCGGCAACTGCGTAATAACCTCAATAGGGACCTCCTGTAGAGGATGTGCCACCTCATAGCCCTCCCCTGGACACAGCAGAGGCGGCAGAAGACCATGCAGGCATTCTACAGTGTTGCTGATTTCCCATCGGTGCTTGGATCTATAGTTTGCACCCACATTGCACTGCAGGGACCACGGCTGGAGCAGAGGACATATCGGAACAGGCATGGGTACACATCAATGAACATGTAGGTCATTGTAGATGCCAACATGGACTTCACAGATGTGTGTGCCCGCTACCTAGGTTCCTGCCATGATGCATTTGGCCTCGCACAATCCAGCCTGGGACAGGCAGGAGCTGGGTGTCAGCTTGGATATGCATGGCTGCTAGGTGAGTGTGCACATGTGTGAGCCCCAGGACAGGCCCAAAATGGATGCCCGCTGCAGTCTGATGCCATGGGTACCGCAAACATGTGATGATAGATGTGTACTGTATGTATCACACCATATGAGCACCACTGCATGCTGTCCACAGCAGCCCATAGACTATACCCACTGCACGTCCCGATGCACATGCTCAGAGCTCATATTGCCCCCACAGGTGACTATGGATACCCCCTGAGGACCTGGCCGCTGACCCCAGTGTGCTACCCCACAAGTCAGCAGGATGAGCAGTACAACAGCATCCACCAGCAGACACGGGTGGTTGTGGAGCATGCAATTGGGGTGCTAAAGAGCCACTTCTGGTGCCTCAACATGAGTGGTGGGCAACTCCTCTACAGCCTGGAGTGGGTATGTGAGATATTTGCTGAATGCTGCATATTCTACAACCTGGCATGGATGCGTGGAGTGCCAGACCCAGAGCCAGCAGATGTGGAGGAGTGGGTGGCCGCAGAGGCAGCAGATGGTGATGGTGCAGAGTCTGGGAGCCAGCAGCAGAACAGGGCATTGGCCCACCATTCGCAAGTGATGCGGAAAAGCTTCTGCCCTGCAGCAACACCAGGGTTGGACACACACAATCACCAATTATGTGCCCAGTACCATGTAATGTGCGCTGAAGGATACAATAAAGTGCCTATTACTACTCATTGTGTTAGAGTGTTCTTTATTTGCCCCATGTGATTCCCCTTTCCTCAGGGCTCCCCGCTGGCCATGGGCACTTGCTAACATGTGCACTGTGATGCAATGGAGCTGTTGTTGGAGGACATGCTAGCAGTGTCACCACCAGCAGAGTTGTCTGAAGGACATGGTGCAGGGCTAGCAGGTGGACCCCCTCCCCTGTTCTCTTTCCACTAGACCCCCACACCTGCACCCCCTCCCCTGGTCCCTCACACAACCCAAGCAAACACGCTGCCCTGTCCCCACAAACTGGATGGCACAGTGCTTACAAACAATAAACATTTATTAGATAACTGTGTCAACATATATACATCACTGCCAACAGTGGCAGACATTATCACCTTGAAATCTTTGCGATGCACCCCAGCTCAGGGTGTATCTAACAGTGGGTCATCCTATGGTGCAGGGAGGTCATGCCTGTGCCCTGACACAGCTGCTCTGAGGGCCTCTAGGTGCAGGCCGATGGTCCATGCTGCGGTACACACCTCTTCCCTGAAGAGGCGCACCTCCACCAACATGGCGACCAGAGCCCAGTCACTCTGTGGACAAGGGGGTGATGGCACTGAGGATCTGGGTGTGGCACAGCCAGGGTGCGTCCATGGATGCTGGGGTGGCTGTGGAGGATCCCAGCTGTGGGAGGTAGACCACGGCACTGCTCCGAGTTGCCTCTGGCCTGTGCTGCACCATGCGGCTGGCACATGGCCCCTTGGTTGGTTAGCGGGTAGGTATGCCTGAAGGCTGTAAGGTTATGATGGGGGGTGCAGCTCCTCCTCTGGGCTCCCCGCTGATTGCCTGTACCATGTCTTCACACCTAGGGCACTTGGTGGGTGGTTCCTGCATCCCCCTCTGCTCCCACCTCTGCTGGCACCTCAGCCTTCCTACCCTGCCCTTGGTCCACCCAGCTCTCTTCCTCCTCCTCTGACCCCTCCTCCCCACACTGTCCCTGGTCCTCCGATCCTTCCTTCTCCTCCTCTGACATCTCTTCCCCGCCCTGCTCCTGGTCCTCTGATCCTTCCTTCTCCTCTGACATCTCCTCCATGCCTTGCCCCTGGTCCTCTGATCCCTCCTCCTCTCTGACAACTCCTCCTCTCACTGTGCCAGGGCCCCCTTGCTGCCCCCCTCCTCTGATGAGGTGTCCTCCGGTGTGGTGTCACTGGTTGTTGATGATGTCGACGTCTCCTCCTAGGAAGGGCTGTAAGGGGAGGGGGTCTAGGGGGAGTCAGTACATAAGTAGGGATGGGGCAGGGGGAGAATGTAATATGGGGTGAGGTGGGGGAATTGAGAGTGGGGGCAGGGGAGAAGAGGGGAGGGGTGGGACTGATTGGTGACTTCTGTTAACTGGTGGGGGGGAGGATGGGGAAGTTGCTGTGGCTGATGTTTGTCTTAGTGACTATTGTTATTGCTGGTTGTATCTTTATAAAATGAATAAAATAGTTAAATATAAAAAAAAAAGTTAATGTGCATTCATAAGTGTTAATGTGCGTGCAGGAACACCCATTTATTTTTATTGGTGCAATGGCACTTAATGCATATTAATATTTAGTAAACATGCCCCTAAATCATTGCTAGGAGAAAAAAGAGGTTTGTGAAGGGCTCCTTTGAAAGCCACCTAAAATTTTAAATGGGCAACATATACATTTTAAAATAAAATAAATTACATTAATTCAAATGAGGCCCAATGGGCAAATGAGGCCCTGCAATGAGTCTCTGAACATGGCCCTGCATCATTCTTGGGCTGCCCCTGGGTACACTTGCACATAACCTAACTCAAAACACATTCATGACCCATGAGGTCCATCGCAGACCATCCTGCCCTCCTCAGGGAGCCATGCACACATCTCTACCATCATAGAAGATAAGCAGGTGTTGGTCAATACTCCAGTGATCACAGTCGCCACTATGGCTGCAATTGGGGCTCTGGATGCTGGTATCAGTTAGCCCCTCCATTACCCATGATGCACCACACAATCTGAGCAGATATATGCAACTGATGCCCAAATGGAGATTGCAACGATCCATCACATCAACTCTATAATATGCAGGGACGTTATGTGCTTCCTGCACATAACAGCTGCCATATGTGCAAATGACCTGTTTCAGCAGTCACCCTGACTGTGAGGAAGGGCAGACATCACCTGGTCCCTAGAGCAAGCTCCACCATAGAAGGCTTCTTGAATAGATCTGTATCACTGCAAGTGTGTTATAGATATTGACTGCAGAATGTGATGCTAGTTACTTGGTATTCTGTATAATTGTAGTATGCTGGAGCAGCCTTTCTTAGGAACATAGAAATATGATGACAGAAAAAGACCACATGGCCTATCTAGTCTGTCCTGCCATAACTACAACAGTCCCCTTTTTACCTTTAGAGATCCTCTGTGATTGTCCCATGCTTTTTTGAATTCAGTTACTGTCCTCATCTCTACCACCTCCACTGGGAGACTATTCCACGGATCCACTACTCTTTCCGTAAAGAAATATTTCCTCATATCACTCCTGAATCTCTCTCCCTTCACCCTCATCCCATGTCCCCTCGTAGCAGAACTTGCTTTCAATTGAAAGAGGCTCTCCCCCTGAACATTTATGCCACGGAGGTATTTAGCTGATTAGGGAATATTACTCAAAACGTGCCCTCTATAATACCAGAACTTATTGCTTAAACTAATCAATACTTATTCCAAAAATTCTTGTAGTTATATTTATTGTCCATCGGGTCTCAGTATTTCATGGAGCTAGGGCATAAACGTTTGCGCCACAAATTGCTCCTATTTCACATCAATGACCCATTTTTTATATGTTTTTCTTGAAATATTCTTAAAAACTGGTGTTGCCAGAATACCCATACGTGGGCAAAACAATTGCTTTCAAATACTTAAATGCTTAAAGTTTACAATTACACAAAGTTTAGGCTTATCTTTTGTGTATGTAGTCCCAACGCCACCATTCAGCGCTGTCACGTTTCACGAACTGTTGTTCGTTTCTTCAGGGGCTTAAAAAGCCTTTTCTTTATGTCTTTTACCACTCTGGAAGAATAAGGCAGATATATAACAGGTTGCTTTCAGAAAAGTGTTTTACAGGAGATACATTCACAAGCAAGCAGGTAACTTACTAACTCATCAGCAGCAGCGATCACATATCTTTTCACCGGATGTCAAAAAAACGCCGCACAAAAAACTACATATTCCTCCCCTGCACCCTTCAGTCTGACAATACCACTCTTGCCCTTCCTCTTCTCACTAATATATCTGAAAAATGTCTTATCCCCCCATTTTATAGCATTGGCTATTTCCTCCTCCTTTTGAATCTTTGCCTTCTTGACTACTTTGCTAGCTTCTCTAAGTTTTTCCAAATACAGATGCCTGTCTTCCTCTCTCTGTGATCTCTTGTATTTCATGAAGGCCTCCCTCTTTTTCTTCACTATTTCAGCTACTTCTTTCGAAAACCATAGCGATCTCCTTTTCATTTTACCTTTATTTACCATTTTAACAAAAAGGTTGGTTGCCCTTAAAATACCCCCTTTCAGTTTTGCCCACTGTTTTTCTACATCCCCCAGCTGTTCCCATCCCACTAACGACTCCCTGAGGTATTGGCCCATCTTCGCAAAGTTAGTCTTCCTAAAGTCTAAGATCTTCACCTTGGAATGGATTCTAACAGCCCTAGTCCTAATACTGAACCACACCATCTGGTGATCACTGGATGCAAAATGATCTCCCACTACAACATCAGAAACACTTTCACCATTGGTAAGCACCAAGTCCAGTATGGCCCCTTCACGTGTGGGGTCTGTTACCAATTGCCTGAATAGTTCTCCCTGTAGAGAATCCAGGATCTCCTTACTTCTAGATGATACTGCAACAGGAATGTGCCAATCAACATCTGGCATATTGAAATCTCCTATCAGTAGCACTTCCCCTTTCCTAGCAATGCTGCGTATGTCTTCAATTAACTCTCTGTCCACCTCTTCCTCTTGTGAGGGAGGTCTGTATATCGCACCAATGCAAATAGATTTCTCTTTCCCTCTTTCTAGTTTAACCCACAATGCCTCCTCTCTCCCTTTTAAGCTCTGTAATTCCAAAGCTTTAATAGTAGTATTTACATATAGTGTCACTCCTCCTCCCCTTCTTCCTACCCTGTCCTTTCTGAAGAAAGTATAGCCAGGTATAGTTACATCCCAGTCATGGTTTTCTGTGAACCATGTTTCTGTAACTGCCACTAAATCCAAGTCAGCCACTCCCACCAAAGCTTCAACTTCAGGGATCTTATTTCCCATGCTACGGGCATTAATACACACTGCTTTCCATATGTTACCCCTGTTACCCATTTCCATAAAGGTATTTAATGTATCACCTACCTGGGGGCTTTCACTTACCTGGGGGCTTTTTTCACCCATCCCCAACGAATCTAGTTTAAAGCCCTCTTCAGTAGATTAGCCAGTCTACTACCGAAGATGCGTTGACCTTTCTTGGACAGATGGATGCCATCTCTGCTCTGCAACCCTTGGAACAGCATCCCATTTTCTAGGAAACCAAAACGCTCTCGATGACACCATCCACGCAGCCATGCATTCATCTCCAGGATGCGAACTTCTCTGCCTTGGCCTTTACCCTCAACAGGGAGGATTGTGTCCTGTGTTTTGCTCCTGTTGGCCAGGAGCTCTCTTATGATGTCTCAAGTGAGTTCCTAAGGTTGCAACAGCTGTTTCCAAAGAACCCAACTGCAATAAGTGTTGTCTAGGCAGAAAGGAAGGGAGGGGAGTGATGATACCAAGTAGAAGGGCCTGCCAAGACCATAGTATTCAGCAGGTTACCTATACCCCAAGAACAGCTTGCTAGTTTACCTTTTGGGAATTCTAATCAGCTAGATCAACCACAGGCAGCCTGCATATATTGCGCAACACTGGGCTGTGGCAGCCACTCACATACTATCTGTACCCAGTCTGCTAGTCACCACACAATGCATGCACACATAACCACCATGAACACATTGGCTTTGTAGAAACAGTATGGGCATGCAACAGTCTATCTAATGACTGGACTGCCAAAAAAGAAACAGCATCCATATCACTGTGCCATGATCCTATATAGAGCCATGTGGATACATAACCGTGACATGGTTAGAGTGAGAGTAGCTTCTCAGCATGAACAGATGTATGCACCAAGGCCATGCCCGTGGCAGATCCATGCTAAGATGGCTCAGCCTTTTCCCTTACCTCCAACTCATATACATCCTGTTAAATCTGCTCTGTTTTAGGCAATACCCAGAATTCTCAGCTCCTCATTATGTACCCTTTTATTTTTATCTTGGAGACAGCCTATGCAATGCAAGGCACAGAAACAGGCTGACTGCATGCTGGCCCACAGTGGCCTACATCTGTCATATACCTAAATACAGTGTCCCCCTACACAGCTTTTGGCAGTAAGCATTGAATATTGTGCCATGCTTGTACTCCCATATAATGTCATGTTCCTAGTCATCAACACAGCAAGACTGGCCAGTGCAGCACATGCACTCTCCCATGCTGCAGACGTATTGGTCCCCCCCCCCCCCCCAAAAGTGCATGGAAGGAAGCATGGCAGGTTGGACATGGGGTTGGATGTTGGAACAGTTGCTGGTGACACATACGCCATCATTCCCTGCCTCTTTATACTCTAGCAACATCCTTGTGTCTGTCATACTTGGTGCCCATGGGGAGTCAGTTAGGCTCTCATGCAGGCCCTCTGCAAACACATGCAAACACTGAGTAGGCCCGCATAGCTTCTGGCCATGTGAACATAGGCTTTGGCCAGCAATGCCACCTACGAATTGCACATTCAAAATATGTATGGTACTCTTCCCCCCACACCTACCCCACCCCAAAATTCACCGTCAGGCAATGCCTTCCCATGTGGTGACAATGCAGAGACCAACATGATATCCTATGCCACATTTCGGCAGCTGGAATTGTGCATGCACCATTCAGAGGTCAGTGTCCTACAGTCACAATCAGGCACACAGGTGCATTTGGACTATCATTTGGGGTAATAGGTAATGTACTACTGAATGCTTTGGGCAATGATCAGTAGACAGTGTTGAGATGGTGTTTATTGTGTGCAGATTTGCTGATACAGACCTGCCTGTATGTGCATGGAGTAAAGAGTCCCCCTGATTGCACTCTGCAAATGCAGAATAGGACAAATGCAGGTAAATCACAGAATTTTTCCAGTGTCACCAACTAAGTGACTGAATTGGACATTCACAGAGGCCAGCCCTTCACTTGAGCCTAGTTCCCTATAGGCTGTAGCTGCACCAAGTGGGTTGACAGTGTTGTCACAGATCAGCTGTTATGGCAGTTGGCATTAATCAGGCCTCTCATTGGTGTGTCCTGAGGACTAGAGACTCGGTCAGAGGTGAGGGTTGCAACACACACATATGTGCCCCCCTGCTCACTCCAGTCATGCCAGTAGGCAATTTGGGACCTGCACAGCAGTGTCATGTTGGGAGGTAAGTGTAGAGGAATTCTGTGGGGATGAGCCTTGATGATTATGTAACTGGGAATACATTACAGCATCACAGCCACTGGTTGTATCTACTTACTGAAAAATAACTTTCTGCTTGTAAATGTTATCTCACATGGTATGTGGTGTTGCTGTATAGCTGACCTGTAGCATGTTGTATGCACAACCATAAAGCCTGGGCAGCACATGCATGCATAGTGCATTGCTGCAGCTCATACTCCTCTGGAGACACACACACACACACACACACACACAAGACCCCGCTGTCCAAAAGTGGGGCAGGGTGGCATTCTTACCTGTTCCACCATTGTCAATTCCTGCTTAGTGTGCCAGTGTTATTAGCATGCTCTGCCATCTAGCCAGGCAGCTGAGTATGTGGACTCATGCTGGATGAAATGTTGAAGGTTCTGAAAATGTAGGATAAAGTTAACAGACCTGGACATATCATTCCTGATTTATTGTTGGCCTTGAACCAGTGTGCCAGTGCTATTAGCATGCTCTGCCATCCAGCTGTAGGTGGTAGCTTAGTGTGAAGTTACTATACCTGGGCATTCCATTTCTGGGCCACAGGCTGTTCTTGAACCTGTGATCCTTTTTGTTCACATACACTTGCCATGTGCTTGGAGCCATAGAATGGGCTTGTCCAGCCATATGTATATATGCGGTCATTGTCAGGATGCATGAGGGCAAGAGTTGGGGTATTCCTTTATCTGCTTAGATCTCTGCAAGTTCTGTACCATACTTGTTGGAAAAGATAAGTTCAGCAGGTGTGGGAGAGGGACATCTTGTTAGGTCTGTATGTTGCACTGCCTGCTATGCTGCTGGTTCAACTGACATTCATATCTTACATATGGTCCAATCAAAGGGGCAGGCCATGATACATGAAAACACACATTCCATACCATGGGTGTACTAACAGAATGACCAATGTACCCATTTCCTAGTGTGTGTTTGTGGGGCAGTCATGGAATAATCTCATATTTTGCAGACTACAGTAGCTAATTTAGATTCACATGTGATTCAGATGGTTGTAATTGATTGATTACTTACTTATGGAGGTGTCACTGGTTCATTTATAGATTATAGTCATCATTTGGCAGGTGAGGGGGCAGGATGGTCATTTTTCCTCTGTAATGGGCTGTTATCATATTGCAAAGTATCCTGCCTCAGTGGCATATTTTTCCCCCCAAATGCACATAGCCACTCAATATGTGCAAGTCGGGGACATCATGATCCAAGGGCCAGACCATCCACTTGGCAAACTAGCCGGGTGCCAGGGTCCACCAATCATGCTGGACAGCATCCCAGCCAATCCCTCCCTCCCTGCCATCGTGGCACAGCCACTGCTTCAGTGCTGCAGGCTGCCTTATTGAAGTTGCACATATACAGCTAGCCACACCATGCCATGCCTCCCCCCCTCCACTGAGGGATGTGGGCCCGCCTGCTGCTGCCTTAGACCTCAGAAGAGAGGGTTCACCATGTGCTCTACTGTACTTGCCTCTGACATACTTGCCATCCCACTGAGAGTGGCAACTGCAGCGTTGCATCTGACACACAGGGCCCTGCAGGACACAGATTTTGTCTGCAGCCAGCTGCAGCCACTGTGACCATCACCCCCACCCTTACACAATGCTTACATGGCAGAATGGTGGCAGTGGGAGTGGCATGATTCCTTTTTGACTACGGCAGTTTGTATGTGTGCTGCCACTGTCACAGTGGTGTCATACCAGACATCACAAATGTATACCCTGGGCAGCACCCTTGTCAGTCTAGTGGACCAGACAGCCCCACTGCATCACCCACATGACACCTCCTTTGCCAATTTGGCACCAACAACATAGTGTCCTTTATTAACAGGGCACCATGCTGTGCTTCCAATGGAGCACTATTATTACTAATTTGAGAACTATGGTGGGAGGAGCACATTGCATACATTAAAATAGGCTCTCTTCCCTCAGAAATAGCCCTTACTGTGAGCTTTCAGATGGTGTTAGGATTCCCAGCACCGTGACTTCTAATGCACGGTATATATATATTTTTTTCTATTTTTCCCCTTACCTGGCTGGGGCTGTCTGCAGGCATCCCAGGGTTAAGGCTGCAGGAGGATCCAGTGGGAGGCAGCATGTTTTTGACCTTCCTGGGGCATTAGGAGGCAGGAGGGGCAGGTTGCTGGCAGTCGGGTGCTGCTGCGATGTTTTTGGCTGGCCCAGACTGATAGGGAGCTGTGCCGGCTGCAATCGGGTGAAGCTGCGGTTTGCGCAGCTGCCCTGATTGTAAGAGGGAGTGCCTGGGGACAACGGGGGAACCACAGGTTTTGCAGTTGTCCCCAAGGCTATGGGAGGAAGCCGGAGACTCCTTCCTGTCATTGGGAAGAGTTGCGGTTGCTTTGCCATTTCATTCCCCAATGTCAGGAAGGAGAGGGGAGTCCCAGAGGCATATTGGGCTGTTGGAAGGCCGGAAGAAGAAAGGGGGAGGGCCTGGAACACCCTCATGGTTGCCGCAGAGGCCAAATTTGTTAATTAAGGCAGGGGGCCTTGGAAAAAGGGTTGAATAGGCTCAAAAATGTAACAGGGCCATCAGATTGGCCAAAAATTATTAAAAGGGGCTGGGACCCTGGAATTGGGACCAGAAAGATCCCAATTTATAATTTGGGCAGGGGACTTTGGAATTCAGGCTGAATGAGCCCAAAATTATGATGAGCCAGTAAGGAGGCCCAATTAATTAATTTTGATGGCTGGAGGGCCCAAAAATAAAAACAATTACTGTTCCCCAAGGTGGGAAGGGGCATAAGAAGCCCCAAAAATGTTTTTAGGGCTAAAAAACCCTTATTGAAAATAATAAGTCCTGTGGGCAGGCCCAAGAGGGTTTAAGACTGCAGACCTGCTTTGGGCCTGTGTAGGCCTTATGATAATGAGGCTGTGTGCCTTAAACAGGCAGTAGCATCATTGTAAAAGTGACAATTTTCAGCGAATTTTAAAGTTAAATTGAAACGTTTGAGTGGTAGAATTCTGGTGCAGGAGTAGTGCCCACCTCAAAAATGCACTTAGTTTAATTTTTGAGTTTTTAATTTGGCCAGAAAATGCTCCATTTTCCCGGGGGGGGGGGGGGGGGGGGAAAGAATTGAGCCCTGGAATTTAAAAACAGCATCAGAACCTCTGGTTTAATTTAAAATGAGTAATCTTTGTGTTTAAGGCTATAAAGGGCGATTTTAATGTTATAATGTTTAGTTCTAAAAGTAAAATAAGTTCCTGTTGCATAGAAATGCTTTGGAAAGTAATGAGGTAGTGCAGGGAATGGGATCTCTTTGAAGAGCTCAACAGTCCTCTACTTCAGGTGGGAAAATAAGTATTGTGATGCAGTAAGGTGCCAAAACCATTAGTTAACTTGAAAGTCTGAAGTAATCACATAGAAAAATCAGTAATGGTCTAGTCTGATGAGGAAAAATATTTTCAGGAAGAAAGTTTTTGGATTTTCATGTCCTTTGTGGCTGGTGAAGGGGAACTATTTATAGTTCAGCAGCGTAGGAGCTGCTGATTCTCATAGAACTTTGGTTACTAGGCAGAGTTGGGGAAAACTTGAGAAGAGAGAGGAATCTGTATAAGAGGCATGTGGGCAGAGTGCTAAAGAAAAGATTTTAAAAAGAAGCTGAGCTAAGAGAAAGGTTTAATTGGTGATTGGTGTCTAAGAAAGTATGATTTAGTTTGGTAAAAACTGAATTTAGTGTCAGTCTGCTCATCAGAACTTCAAGAGACTACACACTCAACTAAGGCTTTCAAACTTTATCATTGCCTGTTTTTCTTGATAAACCTTACCTGTTGCATATAGGTTTTTAGGGATCTTCAGCCTGTCTATGTTCCTTGCGTAGTCTTTAAATCAGATATCTGAGTGTACCCTCAGTTCATAGAAGGCCTACTGGCCAGGGACACTTAAGTTTCCGCCCACCCTACCCCTCACCCGACTCACCCCTGGGTTGCATTGCCTATATAGTCATCATATACGTACATTGACATCTTTCCTTTAATTAGGTGTTACACCCATTTTTTCTCCTTTTAGGACTGCTGAGTCAGAATGTTGTATATTCAATGCAATAACTGAGGTGCTTTCATTCTAAGAAGAATCATTTGGATCCTAAGAGCTTGCCCTATATGCCTCAAGTTAGCTGCTATGCATAAAGAATTGACTCTACTAAGGGAAGAATTAGCTGCAATTAAACATACTTCTAGATTACAAACTGAACAAAATCCACCACCCCTTCCACAAAGAATCAAACAGCCAAGGAACAAATGGATCACAGTGAGCTCTCGTAGGTTGCAACCTGTAACGCAGAGACACCCTATACATCAAGTGATATCCCTGCAAAATGCCTTCTCTGCCTTGGATAATGAGGGTGCCCAGTCAATGGAAACTGAAGTGCCCTTAAATGATAGACTTAATGCCAAATCTACTGATAATGTATCAAATAGGAAGAAAAAAATCACTAAACAGAAAACTACTACTCCTTGGAGATTCTCGTATCATCAAAGGCACCAATTTGGGAACACAACTCAAAAGAGAGAGGATGGTCAAATGCCTCCTAGGCTCTTCAGCCAGCAGGAATACAAACCAAATTGTTGATATAGTTAGTGCAGAAAGTGAGCATTCCAAAACTGATATTGTTATTCACTTGGGTACAAATGATCTGAAACAGTGCCTCTGCAGTTCAAAGGGACTTCCAGACTCGGGGAGAGAAGCTCAAATCCATAGCTAAGACTATAACATACTCAGAAGTTCTACCCGTTCATGGTAAGGGGGCAGAAAGGCTGCATCGCATAAACAACTTTAATACATGGCTCCAAACCTGGTGCAAACAATAAGGATTTAGATATATAGGTGACTGGGGAAACATATGGATCAACAAGAGACTATACTGTTCTGATGGACTACATCTCTCCGCCACAGGGAAAAGGATCCTAAGTGGAAAATCCAGGCATTATGTGGACAGGCATTTAAACTAGGGAAAGGTGGTGACGGATGGAGAAGAACAAGTTCAGTACATCACTCCCAGCAAAAGCGAAACAACATTGGAAACAGCCACACTTTTGAACAACAGATCAATGGCAAGTGGGAAGGGGCGCGTAGAACAAAACCCATGCAAAAGGCAGGCAAGCCATTCAACAAATGCCGGAAAGCAATGAGTACAAATACTCAAAACCTAGCCAACAAAGTTCCTGATCTGGAAGCCCTAATGGTGGAAATGGACTTGGACATTGTGACCATTACAGAAACATGGTTTAATGAGTCACTTGAATGGGATATAGCCATAGCTGGCTATAATCTATTTAGAAGAGATAGAAAGGGCAGAAAAAAAGGAGGAGTAGCCCTGTATGTCAAAAGCAATATTAAAGCTACTGAAATGAAGGGGACGTGGGGAAAAGAAGAAGCGCTCTGGATTGTGCAGGAAAGAGGAGATGGCACTGTCATCCATACTGGTGTGGTCTACAGACCTCCAACTCAAACTGAAGAAATGGATAGTGAATTGATTGATGATATTGCAAAGATAGTCATGAAAGGGGAAGTGATCATATTGGGTGACTTTAATCTACCCGAAGTGGATTGGAGTGTTCCTTCTGCAAATCTGGAAAGAAGTAAAAAAATTGTGGATGCCTTCCAAGATGCGTTACTTAAACAAATGATAATGGAAATGACCAGAGAGAGCTCCATGCTGGATTTGGTGCTCACCAAAGGAGATAGTGTGTCGAATATCCAGGTGGGAGCCAATGTGAGCAGCAGCGATCATCACACGGTGTGGTTTGAGATAAAAACCAAGGTGGAATCCAATCACAGCAAACTCAGTCTTAGGGATATGTTTACTAAACTGCGATAATGTCATTCGCGTTAGGTTCCACAGTAAAGGTACAGATGCCCATATAAAGGCGTGGGCATTGCATCATTACAGCAAGCTGTAGCAGCTAACGCGTGTTACAAGGCGCCTTAGACTAACAAGCGTTACAAGGCGCCTTGTAAGGCACCTTGCAAGGCACCTTGTAAGCTGCCCAGTAAGGTGCCATGTAAGGTGCCTAGTAAGGTGCCCTGTAAGGTGCCTCATAAGGCGCCCTATAGGGCTTCCTAGGCTAAGCGCCATATTAGGCACCCTTGGACAAGGCACTGCAGAAGGCACCTTGGGCTATGGAACCATAGGTTAAGGTGGCCTAACAAGGTTATGGTGTCCTAGGTTAGTGTGCCCTAGGGACTGCAATGTGCCTCAGGATGACATGCATGACCTGTGTGGAACAGAGACAGATGTAGTCCTAACACTAGATTGAGCACTCAGGAAAGGCAATGAACAGGTGAGTGAAGGAGGGAGAGGTGGGAGCTGCTGGACCTGCCATATCTGCGGGCATCCCATGTGCCTGCCAGTACTGATGGCAACCATGGTGGGGCAGCTGTACCACAGCACAGGGTGTTGGCAATGTAAAGTACTGGAAAAACAGTTGGTGGCAGACGATGGGAATACATGTCCCCCAGTGGAGGCGGAGGTGGCAGGATATTTACAATGATGGGTGGACAGAGGAGTGGTGGTGCCATGCAGATCAGGCACAGGCGAGGCAAGCATGAAGAGGTGCAATGCAGGAAAGGGTAGCAGTGCATGACATGGGGTGGCAACCTGCACTGGCAGACAGGACTCTACACAGCTGACAGACACAGATAGACGGACCGAGGGAATGTTGGCAATTGTGGCGAGGGTATTATGGGCTGGAAGCACAGATCTGCAAAAATATGACCTCTACAGGCTTGCACACTATTTGAGTAGGACAGGCATGAGAGGAGGGAACAATGAGGACCTGAACCCATGAACACTGCCAAGAATGGCATTGTATTAATCAGTAGGCTATACCTCCACGGTATATGTCACAGCAATGTCTGGGTACAGAAAGACTGCAGGTCACCGCACAAACTGTCTGCTCTGAGTGCCAGGATAGGGTAACCCCACCAGTACCCATGATGCAATGCACATGCTGAATAGCAGTCTACAGCTGATCACCTAATGGGGCTGCACCTCTCCGGTACCTCAGCTTGGAAAGACGAACTGACAGTGTGTGATACTGGTACAGAGTAGCTACAGACCATGCCATTGTGCAGGTTCTGTGTTCACCCTGAGGGATAGGATGGGTGCCCAGCACTAGGTCCGCAGTACATGTGGTGCTAGAGATAGGTCCTGCTGTACATCCCCATTACAGCCAGTGTGTGACAGGTGTTCCTTGCAGTGCAGCTGAAGGTAATTTGGTGTCCATCTGTATCCTGCAGTCACATGTGGCCCTGTGGGAGCAGACACCAGCCAAATTGGTGTGTACCTCGTGTTAGGGTCTGGCTGACATGGGCAGCTGTTATCAGGGCAGAGGGGTTCCTAGAATTGCATGAGGGGTGTGTAGCAGTGCCTTTATAGGTTGCAGTGGTATACACTACATACCCCTAAAGGGCCCACATCACCCTTTTTGTAGGTAAAGAACAGGTGCCCCCGCCCTGGGGAAGCAACCTCCATCCTGTTTGTATGAGACAGCCCAGGGTTGCGGGGCCAGAGCCATACCTATGACTGGGGTAGTGGTAGACCAGCAGCAATGCTGGGGTTAGGTCTGGAAAACCCCAACTGCCTCCCACCACTGTCTACCAGTCACCAGCAGAAAGCACAGTCAGATTGTGCCTTACAGGTGTTCTGACCATGCACAGTCTAACTGCAGAGAGTCCACCAGCCAGTCCATGGTGCATGCTCACAGAAGAACTATGTGCAGCAAGCAGGCATCTCAGTGATTGGGACCCCAGCACTGGGGAACACAAATATATCACTGGAAGCAGATAGTGTAGAGCACTATGTGGGAACCTAGACCTGCCATGGTCACTGTTCGGTCAGAGTGAGTGCCCTCCCAGCATTCCATGCTGTGGCCACCCTGTCCATGCAGGCCCAGCCATTGCCCCACACCCTGTGAAGATGCATCCTGGCCAATCTGCCCTGTCTGGGCAATACCCAAAATACCTTGCTCTTCCTTAAGCACCTATTCAGGCTAATGCTGGTAACAGTGGGACATTTTGGGCCCAGTGAAGGGTGGGCAGCCACATAACAATGGATAGACATACACACACGCTCACTCCTATTGCAGCATTGTACAAAGATAGGGGTGGTTGGCAACCCTGCCCGCCACACTGGTCCTGATCACAGTGCCGACATTGCTAAACTGTGCAGGGGGTAGTAGTAGTGCTCTGGTGATAACTTCAGCTCAATGCTGGGGCCAACAGCCTGACTCTCCATGCATCTTTGGATTGTGGAGCCTGTGTGAGTGGGTGTTTGTACCCCTGTTTGCCGCTGCTTTGGGCTTTGCACATGTTGCTGTTGTATCTGCATTGTAGGGTAAAACATAGGGACATGCTCTGCAGGAACCACAGCTGGGGCTTGAACTTGTGACCCTCTGCTTCTGGACACACTGGCTGGGTGTACTGCACCACACTGCTGCCACAGATGCACAATAGTCCCTGGGGCGACCTGTACCTTTCCTCAGCCAGACTTTGTATGTTGCACTGCACACCACGTACTGATGCAGGGCATGGCCTAGGTCCACTGCAGGGAGGTGGCACTGCCCTCTCCAGCACGGGCACACCCCCCTGCCAAGCTGACATGGCCATTTGCTGTCGGTGCTGGTAGTGCGCAGTCCCAGGCCATCCACTGTGTAGGTAGGCACCCGCCTAGGGAGCGGATCCCGGGGTGGGGGGGGGGCCATACATGGACATCCTCACATCCCCCCATCACTGCCTACCAATATTATGTCCTTTCCACATGGGGGCAGGATGGCTGGGGGGATGTCAGGTCAGTGCCCTAGCAACTATTGGCTAGGGTGAACCAGGTAGATATAGCTGGATTGTGTTTGGCCTTGGTCAGCTGCTGTCTTGCTGATTTCCGTTTCTATGTTCCTATGTGCCACCTAGTCGCCCGCCTGGTCCACCCTGTGCCCCAGCTGCCCTGCGTCCCCCTATGCCCCATTTGCACCATCGCCATAGTGGCCATTCATACTTTAGCACTATGGTGTTGCTGAAAATGGAGCACTACTCTCACATTTCTTGGGGTCCCTGCCTAGGCTGTACATTGCTGACACTTAAATGGTTTCTCTCTCCTGCAAATGTGCATCTAACAGCAGGTTTTCATTCGCGGTAGGATTCAGCCCTTCAGTTCAGTGCGTTAGTGTGAAAGAGGCCTCTTCCCGCCCACTCTCTGCCCATTGACCCCTTCTCTCCGCCCTCTCTCCACCTTCTGCGGTGTTTACCGCAGCCGGGGACGTTAACGATCGTTAAGTAACGTTAACGCGCATTGACGTTACATACCGCGCGTTAATGTTACCTAACGATCGTTAACGTTACATAACGAGCAGTATGTAACATTACCGCAGTTTAGTAAACATACCCCTTAGACTTCAAAAATGCTGACTTCAGTAAAATGGTCAAGTACCTGAAGGAGGAGCTGGTAGTGTGGGAGGGGTTAAGGGAAGTGGAATTACAATGGGTTAAACTAAAGAAAGCAATAAAAGGTGCAACAGATACATAAGTAAGGAAAGTAAATAAAAACAAGAGGAAAAGGAAACCTATTTGCTTCTCCAAAGAAGAGGCTGCACAAATAAAGGCAAAAAACAGCTTTCACAAAATTCAGAAGCTCGCAAACAGAGGAACACAGAAAAGAATACAAGATCAAACTATAAGAGACAAAAAGAGAAATAAGGATAGCAAAATCAAAGGCAGAAGAAAAGATGGCTAAAGATGTGAAGTGTGGCGACAAGACTTTTTTTAGGTATATTTGGAAGAGGAGGAAAATCAGAGGTGGAATTGTAGGACTCAAAAGTGCTGAGAACGGATTTGTGGAAAGTGACATTGAAAAAGCGAAAATGCTAAACAAATACTTCTGCTCTGTTTTCACTAGAGAAAATTCTGGAGAAGGACCAGCTGTGATTGACAAATATACAGATGGGAATGGATTAGATACCACACCATTCACAAAAGATGATGTGTTAGAACAGCTTGCAAAACTGAAAGTGGACAAGTCTATGGGATACACCCCAGGATACTGAAAGAGCTCAGAGAAGTTCTAGCAGGGCCTTTAAAGGATGTTTTTAATAGATCCTTAGAGAGAAGTTCCACAGGACTGGAGAATGACTGATGTGGTACCTCTCCACAAAAGTGGTAATAGGGAAGAAGTGACAAACTACAGGCCAGTAAGCCTTACCTCAGTGGTGGGAAAAGTAATGAAGGCGCTCTTGAAAGAGCGAATAGTGGACTTCCTCAAAACCAACAGGTTGCGTGATTCGAGGCAACATGGTTTTACCAAAGGACGATTTAGCCAAACAAATCTGATTGAGTTCTTTGACTGGGTGACCAGAGAACTAGATCAAGGGCATGCGATGGATGTGATCTACCTAGATTTCAGCAAAGCCTTTGATACTGTTCCTCATAGGAGGCTTATCAATAAACTCAACAGCTTAGGGATGGGTCCCAAGATGGTGAACTGGATCAGAAATTGACTGACAGACGACAGAAGGTGACGGTAACAGAACTCACTCAGATGAAAGGAAGGTGATTAGTGGTGTGCCCCAGGGTTTGGTCTTAGGACTGGTACTGTTCAATATATTTGTGAGTGATATTGCCGAGGGCTGAATGGAAAAGTCTGTCTTTTTGCACATGACACCAAAATTTGCAACAGAGTGGACTCCCCTGAGGTAGTGGGGAACATGAGAAAGATCTACAACAGCTGGAAGAATGGTCTAATGCTTGGCAGTTAAGATTTAATGTGAAGAAGTACAGTGTAATGCACTTGGGAAGCAGAAATCCAAGGGAATTGTATGCAGTAGGGGGAGAGAGATTGGTGTTCACGGACCATGAGAAGGACCTCGGTGTGATTGTTTCTGACGATCTCAAGGTGGTGAAACAGTGTGACAAGGCGGTTGCAAAATCCAGAAGGATGCTGGGTTGCATACAGAGAGGAATTACCAGCAGAAAGGAAGAGGTATTAATGCCACTGTATAAGTCGCTGGTGAGGCCTCACCTGGAATATTGTGTTCAGTTTTGGAGACCGTATCTCGCAAAGGATATAAAGAGGCTGGAAGCAGTTCAGAAGAAGGCGACCAAAATGATTTGGAGCCTGCGTCAGAAGACTTATGAGAAGAGACGTGAAGACCTAAATATGTACACTCTGAAGGAGAGGAAGGACAGGGGAGAAATGATTCAGACCTTTAAATACTTAGAGTATTAATAGACAAACAAACCTCTTCCAAAGATGGGGAAGCTGTAAAACTAGAGGGCATAACATGAAGCTGCAAGGGGGTAAACTGAAAGGCAATTTCAAGAAATACTTTTTCACTGAAAGGGTGGTGGATGCTTGGCATGCCCTCCCGATAGAAGTGGTGGGTACAAACACAGTGACAGAATTCAAAATGGTATGGGACAGACACAGTGGATCCCTTAATAGTAACAGGATAAAATCAAAATAAGCAGAACTATCTCTTATATCTGAACAAATAGGGGTGACTTACACGGAGCGGTGGGTACACCCCTAAACAAAGGCATAGGGAGGGTGACCAACACGGAGTGGCAAGTGCACCTACTCTTGTCGCCTTGTTCGGCAGACTAGATGGACCATACTGGTCTTTATCTGCCATCACATACTATGTTACTATGTAGTTTTGATATTTTGGTGTGCGTGACACTGTGAGAATACCTGCTAACAGGTTGAGAAATGATTTACTGAGAAAATATTTCTTAAAAAGAATTAAATCCTTGAAGGATTCCTGATAAAAACAGGATAAACCTGATTTGTATTCAAGGAAAGCTTGAGCTGCAAAGCTAAAATTAATTTGAAGCTCTCTAGAGTTTAGAGAAAGATTTTAAAGGAATATATCTTCTCAAATTTAACTGAACTGAAGAAGAAAAATCTAAACTCCGAGGGGTATGTTTACTAAGGAGCATTAAGGGAGCAAAGGTGCCTTTAACGTGAGTTATCGGCGCTCATGAGTGATTAAGGCCACGGAAGGTGTCGATAATGTTGGATTGACGTGTGGAAATTGGTCCCCTAGCGTTAAGGTAAAAAGAGGTGGAGAGTGGGTATTAATGGGGTGGAGACTGGGAGAAGATAGAGTGTTCTCCTTTAATGCTGGTTGTGTTAGCATTCTTTAGAGCTCCCGGCACTGGGAACCCTAACACCATCTGAAAGCTCACAGTGAGGGCTATTTCTGAGGGGAGAGAGTCTATTTAAATGTATGCAATGTGCTCCACCCACTGTAGTTTTCAAATTAAAGATAGTAGGGCTCCATTGGCAGCAACAGTATGGTGCCCCATTAATAAAGGGCACTATGTTGTTGGTGCCAAATTGAAAAGAAGTTATCACATGAGGTATCACATGGGTGATACAGTGGGGCTGGCTGGTTAACTAGGGTGACAAAGCTGTTGCCTAGGGTATACATCTGCAATGCCTGGTATGACTCTACTGTGACAGTGGCAGCAAACATACATGCTGCCGCAGTCAAAAAGAAGTCATGCCGCCCTTACTGCCACCATGCTGCCATGTCAGCATTGTGTGAGGGTGAGGGTGACAGTCACAGTGGCTGCGGCTGGCTGCATATGAAATCTGTGTCCTGGCTCTGTAGTGTCATGTGCAACACTGCAGTTGCCACTGTCAGTGGGATGACAAGCATGTCAACAGTAGGTACAATGGAGCACATGGTGTCCTTCCCTTCTGAAGTCTAAGGCAGCTACATGTGTGCCCAATCCCCTGGTGGAGGTGGGCTGGAGCGTCAGTTTAAAAGTATTTCCTTGTTGTTGTCAAGAAGTAGGAGACAGCCCAGGAAGCAACTCCAAAGTACAGGGTGGTTTCAAGCCCTGCTGGTTAGAATGGAATAAAGGGAAGATCCCTGAATGCCTAGAAGAAGGTTACTTTAAAACCCACGATAGCAGCTTACAGCCACACCCAGCTAACGCTGAGCTGGAAGAGATGCAGATAGACTCTGAGGTTTATGACGCAGCTGATATACAGATGGATTGCACCCTATGTATAGCTGACCATATTGAATCCCTGTGCTGAGCATTACTATAAGAGTGATGATACAATGGCAAAGAAAAGGGGAACATTTTCCTTTGCTATCAGAAGCTGTTTTGTTTGCTTTTGTTTTTGTGACGAGCACTGCACATTTGGAAGCCTGAGAGTGAAGAGGCACATTTACCTGAGTTCTTGTATGTATTCCTCCTACCCAATATATGGAAAGTTGTCCTAATTTCCTATGCACTTAAGTTCTGTTGGGAGGGGAAACAAAATCCTTGTCATTTTTGCCTTTAACACTCGACTGCAACTCCTTCTTGAATCAGAGGGTAGAAAGGGAACTACCATTCCCACAAGGCATTGCAGGAGCAAATGTAGTGTCATACTCCCTGAAGATAGAATATCAAGGCAGACCAACCCTACTCGCCCTAGGCAGTAGGCTGGCCTGATGACAGTGGATATGTGCATGTGGGGGGAGGGGGGAATATATGCCACTAAGGCAGGAAGATTATGCAATATGATAACAGCCCATGTCAGAGAAAAAATGACCACCCTGCCCCCTCACCTGCCAAATGATGACCATAATCTGTGCATAAACTGGTGACCTCCCACAAGTAAGTACTTTGTTAGTTACAACCATCTGAGCTACATGTGAATCCAAACTGGTTATGGTGTTATGCAAAATATGAGATTATCCATGATTGCCCCACAAGCACACAGCAGGAAATGAGTACATTGGTCATTCTGTTAGGACACCCATGGTCTGAAATGTGTATGTTCATGTATTATGGCCTGCCCCTTTGACTGGGGAACACAGAAAGGAGCCCTTACTCTCGCAAGAGAGTCCAGAGGAAACACAAGGAGCGAGAGACGTGTATAGGTGAGATAGGTTTATTGGAACCCCTACGCGTTTCGGCTTTCGCCTTCTTCAGGGGGCACACAGACTATTGGTATGTAGCAATAAATATTTTGTAGACGTAATACTATAAAATGCAATCTACATATGTAACACAATTGATTCTACAATAACTGGAAGTCACCAAAAGAGTAATGGACGCTTAACGGCGCTGTGGTGAGCAGCGCACTCCTGAGCCTATGGAGACAGAGGAAAATCCTGAGGTTCAGCAGGATTTACACCAAAATGACAGGGCAAGGAAAAAAGAGAGACTCTATTACACAGAGCTGAGCATGGAGACCAGCCCAGGGGAGGAGTTCTGCAGTTCCGATTGGGCACACCCAGCCCGGAGAAGGGGCGTGCCTAAGAGAGAACGTACTTTTAAACCAGAGCATGGCTCTGAGGAGAGGAGAGAGGGGAAGCAAAAGGAGAAGGAGAAAAAGAAGGAGTACGAGATTCCGAAGGAGGCTGAAACTCAGTACGAGTATGGGAAGAAGTTTAAGAAGAAGCAGCCCAGGAAGGAATACAGGAGGAAGAAACTAGAGGACGGTTGGAAAGCCAGAGGAGAGTCTAATGATACTTGGGAACCTGGCATAAGAAGAAAGCCTTCAAGGCAAACACAGGCGAGAGAGCCATCATTCTCTGAAGTGTCGTTTGTACCAGAAAGCAACAAACAGAACAGCTGGAGAACCTTGGAGCCGTCTGAAGACAGTAGGGCTCTGCAAAAAGTGAGTAATTGGCCACACGCTTGCCAAGCTGAATGTAAAGATAATTCTCCTATCTATGAAACAATTGCCAAAGAGACTAGCAATTATTCTGATGCCTTTAACTTACAAGAAGAGAAGACCAACAGCCTTGAGCAGAAGGGAAGTTCTATAACAGATGATAGTACCCTATCTCACAAGGAACAGGCTGAATTGCTTCTTCAAAGCTTTAAACAATTCTTAGAGTTGCAAGCTAGACAACAGCTAATTTCACAAGAAGCTAGTAATGCCTTACAGCTTGAAGGAATAACAGAGAGTAATACAGACTTACCAGGCTGTGAACAAATGGACTGTACGATTTGTTGTATAGATAAGTCAAGCTGAAGGAAATGCTTTTGCCGTCTGTGATCTGAGAGTTACAAAGCTGTTGTTTGCACTGCTGACAGAAGCTCTAATTACGTGCACATGTTTCCCCAGCACTGTGAGAGCAACAGTAGCTGTAAGAGGCTGCAGTAAGCCCAACTGGCCTCTGGAGGCAAAGAGAGTAATTTGGCTGAAAAGTCTAAAGCAGCAGTATACCTTTGAGTTGCATTTATTCTGAATTTTCTGTTAGCCTTTTTGAAGCACCTTTGTTTTGCCATGTGATGCAACATTTATCCTTTGCTTTAATAAAATACTTATTATCAAGAAACCCCACAACTACAGTTTCTTTAATTTCGGAGTGAGAAGAACTGAAACTACAACTCCCAGCATTCCTGGGGTAAAGGTTTTACTCTTCCCTCACGAAGCACAGCGGCTGCTCCTGCCTTTAACCCCTTAAGCCGGGCAGGGTCGCCGCAAGTTGGCTACGTTGGCAGGATATTCTCCACGCATGCGCAAGGTGCCACACAGAGAAAGAAACTTCAGAGAAGCAACTATAAGAAGGACCCGATTGCAGACCATCCTGAGAGGAAGAGTCCCAGCATCGGTGTGCCAGCTGCAACGAGGCTGTGAAAGCGTGACGCAACACCTGAGCCAGGTAATAGGTATTCACCTGAGAGACGAAAAGGATACAAGGCTGAGAGTGTTGGCCAGTTAGTGAAAAAAAAAAAAAAAAAGGGAAAAAGTTTTTTTTTTTTTTGTGTGTGTATGTGAGGAATCGCACTTGGGTTTTTTTTCTCTCTGTTTGCATTCCTAGATACCGAAGATGTCGCTGGACGCAGCAGAAATATTCAAATGGATGGCAACCCAACTTGAAAGACAGCGGGACCTAAGTCTAGAGTTTCAAGAGAAGACTGCCGCTGCCCTACAGGCTCAGCAGCAACCCCTCCTGGACATGCTGAAAAATTGGGTAGCTGAGCAGAAGATGCCAAAGGAGAAACCGTCTATACCTCCAGGTTTAGCTCCTATAGCTGCGCATAGTTTTGGCGCAGAGACTATGTTTAACTTTGGCCAGTTAAGAGATAATGATGATATTGATAATTTCATTGAAAGTTTTGAAAGGGTAGCACAGTCGAGTGCATGGCCAGAGGAATATTGGGCCATCAGATTCGCAGCTTCCCTTACGGGAGAAGCAATGGCGGCCTACAGGAGCATGCTACCCGACCTTGCCGGAAATTATGGGGAGGTGAAGAAAGCGGTCCGGGAAAGGCTAGGCCTTATGCCGCTAGCCTACCATAATCTCTTGCGAGCGGTGAGGTTAAAACAGGGTGAGTCACCAAAAGCCCTAGTGTATAGGATAAGCACATTGCTGAATAAATGGCTTAATCCTGAACACAGGACTAAAGAGTCTATACTAGAAAGCTTAGTGCTAGAACAATATATGAACGCTATACCCGATGAAATAAAGACCTTCCTGATTCTGCAAAGCTGCAAGACCCCACAGGAGGCAGTAGACCTCACGGAACGCTTCTTGCAGGCCAAGGCAATGCCGCTTGAAAGCAATAGTGATTTAAAGGGGGCAGCAATAACGGAATCAGAAAGGAAAGGGAAATTTCAATATGGTGCAAGTAGAATGTGTATGCCGACTGTAAAGGCTAGGTTTCAGCCTAGCAAGTGTTTTAAATGTGGGCGAGAAGGGCATATACAGAGAAATTGTTTTAAGACTGCCTTGGTAGCAGGAAGTGCACAAAAAGCTCGTGAAGGGTTTCTTATCGAGGTAGAGGTGCAGGGAATTGCCACCACTGCGATACTTGATTCTGGCGCAGAGCAAACAATGCTCTCCAAGGTGCTGTGGCGGCGAATCCAGGCATCAGGGATAGTGATTCAGCCTGTTCAAAATGTGAAAATACGCTGTGTACATGGGTGCATGTCACTATACCCTGTATACAAGCTGCAGGTGAAAGCACTAGGTGTGCTGAAGAAAATACCTATTGCAGTAGTACCCAAGCTTCCAAACCCTATGGTTTTAGGAAGGGATTAGCCCTATTTTTATAGAGAAATGAGACAAGGCCTAACCCCTAAGGGAGCCATGGTAGCTACCAGAGCCCAAGCTAAGGACTCGGAGAAGGGAGAAGATCCGGCCGATGAGGCATTTAGAAGTCTTCCTTCCCATGAAGATTTAATAGATGCACCGGAAGAGAAGGTGAAGAAGCCAAGAGCGCAGAAGCGCCATGAGAGGCAAGAACGTTCTCAACGTAGGGCAGAAACCCAGGCTGGCCAGGAATTGCCATGGGTGCCCGAAGAGTTGGTTGGGAAGTTTCCAACGTTTCCCAACGAACAACGAGACGATCCTGCTTTAAGTCAGGCATTTAAATGGGCACAGAGTGATAGGGATACCCTACCGAGGTTTTTTCTGGACACGGACATTTTGTACAGAGAGAGCAAGGATCCCTATACCGGCGACACGCGTAAACAGGTAGTGGTGCCTGCAACCTTCAAGAACTTGGTTCTGAGGCTAGCCCACGACCATCCAGTCGGAGGACACAAAGGTATCCGAAGTACATTGGATCAGATCCTCGCGAGATTCTATTGGCCAGGCGTCTTCAAAGAAACAGCGAGGTTCTGTGAGGCCTGTCCGACATGCCAGCGCGTCTCTGCCATCCACCCGAAAGAAGTGCCAATGGTATCAACCCCGGTCATTACGGAACCCATCCATAGACTGGCTATGGATATTGTGGGACCATTAATCAAGACACCGAGGGGATTTCAGTACATTTTAGTGGTCATTGATCAAGCAACACGATTTCCTTGGGCCATGCCACTACGTACGATATCCGCTAAGGCCGTGGCGGCTGAACTGATCAAACTGTTTTGCGAGGTGGGTTTCCCTCGTGAAGTTCTGACAGATAGAGGAAGCAATTTCCTTTCCAAGTACCTAGCCCAAGTGTGGGAAGCGTTTGATATCCGCCATGTCAAGACCTCGGCCTATCATCCACAGAGCAATGGGCTAGTGGAGAGACAGAATCAGACCATAAAAAGGATGCTGTGCCGCAGTTTAGAGGGAAATATGGCCAACTGGGATACGATGCTACCCTTCGTCCTCTATGCTTGCAGGGAAAGGAAGCAGTCATCCCTGGGGACAGCGCCATATGAACTCATGTATGGTCGATCACCCCGAGGGGTATTAGATATCCTGAAGGAACAGTGGGTTGAGCCCGACGTGCATGAAGTGGGAGTACCAGACTTTCTTAAAGATCTGAAAGGTCGCTTACGCCGTACCACGCAAGTGGCGGAAGTCAACTTAAGACATAATCAGCGACGACAGAAGGACTACTATGACCAAGGCACACGGCCGCGCCAGCTAGCCGTAGGAGACAAGGTTATTGTGATGGTGGCGGGCCCCGATCCGAAGTTCGAAAGCCAATGGAAAGGCCCATGTACCGTGGTCCGGCCAGTGGGTCCAGTGTCCTATCTCGTGAAGAATCAGACAGGACGCACCCAAGTGTATCATATTAACCTTCTGAAGCCTTGGCACGATAGAGCAGCCCTAGCTCAGGTAGCCACCGTAGTGCAAGACAAGAAAGGGATGAAGAACACACAGATCAACGCCAGACCCCGGAGTAGAATCCCGTGCTGTGCCTCTGGTCAGAAGCCAGCCCGTGATATCTTAAGGGGGGGGGGGGATCTGTGGTGAGCAGCGCACTCCTGAGCCTATGGAGACAGAGGAAAATCCTGAGGTTCAGCAGGATTTACACCAAAATGACAGGGCAAGGAAAAAAGAGAGACTCTATTACACAGAGCTGAGCATGGAGACCAGCCCAGGGGAGGAGTTCTGCAGTTCCGATTGGGCACACCCAGCCCGGAGAAGGGGCGTGCCTAAGAGAGAACGTACTTTTAAACCAGAGCATGGCTCTGAGGAGAGGAGAGAGGGGAAGCAAAAGGAGAAGGAGAAAAAGAAGGAGTACGAGATTCCGAAGGAGGCTGAAACTCAGTACGAGTATGGGAAGAAGTTTAAGAAGAAGCAGCCCAGGAAGGAATACAGGAGGAAGAAACTAGAGGACGGTTGGAAAGCCAGAGGAGAGTCTAATGATACTTGGGAACCTGGCATAAGAAGAAAGCCTTCAAGGCAAACACAGGCGAGAGAGTCATCATTCTGTGAAGTGTCGTTTGTACCAGAAAGCAACAAACAGAACAGCTGGAGAACCTTGGAGCCGTCTGAAGACAGTAGGGCTCTGCAAAAAGTGAGTAATTGGCCACACGCTTGCCAAGCTGAATGTAAAGATAATTCTCCTATCTATGAAACAATTGCCAAAGAGACTAGCAATTATTCTGATGCCTTTAACTTACAAGAAGAGAAGACAAACAGCCTTGAGCAGAAGGGAAGTTCTATAACAGATGATAGTACCCTATCTCACAAGGAACAGGCTGAATTGCTTCTTCAAAGCTTTAAACAATTCTTAGAGTTGCAAGCTAGACAACAGCTAATTTCACAAGAAGCTAGTAATGCCTTACAGCTTGAAGGAGTAACAGAGAGTAATACAGACTTACCAGGCTGTGAACAAATGGACTGTACGATTTGTTGTATAGATAAGTCAAGCTGAAGGAAATGCTTTTGCTGTCTGTGATCTGAGAGTTACAAAGCTGTTGTTTGCACTGCTGACAGAAGCTCTAATTACGTGCACATGTTTCCCCAGCACTGTGAGAGCAACTGTAGCTGTAAGAGGCTGCAGTAAGCCCAACTGGCCTCTGGAGGCAAAGAGAGTAAATTGGCTGAAAAGTGTAAAGCAGCAGTATACCTTTGAGTTGCATTTATTCTGAGTTTTCTGTTAGCCTTTTTGAAGCACCTTTGTTTTGCCATGTGATGCAACATTTATCCTTTGCTTTAATAAAATACTTATTATCAAGAAACCCCACAACTACAGTTTCTTTAATTTCGGAGTGAGAAGAACTGAAACTACAACTCCCAGCATTCCTGGGGTAAAGGTTTTACTCTTCCCTCACGAAGCACAGCGGCTGCTCCTGCCTTTAACCCCTTAAGCCGGGCAGGGTCGCCGCAGCGCTCAAAATCCAACTGTTGGTTGGTTACTCTTTTGGTGACTTCCAGTTATCGTAGAATCAATTGTGTTACATATGTAGATTGCATTTTATAGTATTACGTCTACAAAATATTTAATGCTACATACCAATAGTCTGTATGCCCTCTGAAGAAGGCGATAGCCGAAACGCGTAGGGGTTTCAATAAACCTATCTCACCTATACACGTCTCTCGCTCCTTGTGTTTCCTCTGCCCCTTTGACTGGACAGATCCCATATGTAAGACATTAATGTCAGTTAAACCAGCAGTGTAACATACAGACCTAGCAAGAGTCCCTGTCCCACACCTGCTGAACATACCCTGTCAGACAAGTATGGCACAGGGCTTGCAGAGATCTAAGCAGACATAGGCATACCCCAACTCATGCCCTCATACTTCCTGACAATGACCACGTATACCCATTGATTGATAAACCCACATGGCTGCTCTGTGGCTCCAAACACATGGCCAGTGTGCGTTCAAAAAAAGGGTCACAGTTTCAAGGACAGCAGTGAATCAGGAATAATATGTCCAGGTGTGTTAACTTTATCCTATGTTTCTTGAACTATCAGCATTTGAAACCTTTAACATTTTATCCAGCATGAGCCCACAAACTCAGCTGCCACACTGAGAAACTGCACCACCCATGGCTGGATGGCAGAGCATGCTAATAACACTGGCACACTGAGCGGGCATTGACAATGGCAGAGCATCAGAGGAGGCCTAAGGGGCAGGTAAGAATGCCACCCAGCCCCACCTTTGGACAGTAGGGTCATGTGTATGTGTGTGTGTTTGTGTGTGTGTGTGTGTGTGTGTGTTTCTCCAGAGGGATGTGAGCTTCAGCAATGCACTGTGCATGCATGTGCTGCCCAGGCTTTATGGCTGTGCGTACAACATGCTGCAGGTCAGCTATACAGCAACACCACATACTGTGTAAAACACCATTTACAAGCAAGAAGTTTAGTTTTCAATAGGTAGTTACAACCAGTGGCTGTGACACTGTAATGCATTCCCAGTTACATCATCATCAAGGCTCATCCCCACAGCATTCCCCTACACTTACCTCCTAACCTGCCAGTGCTGTGCAGGTCCCAAATTGCTTGCTGGTTTGACTGGAGTGAGCAGGAGGGACACGTGTGTGTGTGTTGCAACTCTCACCTCTAACTGAGCCTCCAGGCCTCAGGACACACCCATTTGTACAGGTGAGAGGCCTGACTAATGCCAACTGACATAACAGCTGTATCCGTGGCATCACTGTCAGCACACTTTGCGCAGCTGCAGCCTATAGAGAACTAGGCTCAAGTGGAAGACTGGCTTCTGTGAATGTCCAATTCATCCACTTAATTGGTGACAGTGGAAGGATTCTGCGATTTACCTGCATGCATGTTGCTCTTGATCCATGCTGCAGTCGCAGAGTGCTATTCACCTCCCTGCTGGCCCCAGCAAAAGCCTCCCTGTATGAACAAAGCAATTGTACAGAGATGCTTAGATAGGTGCATTCTGGAGGTGGAGCGAGGGCAGGCCATGACCCCAGACATACAGGGCCGATTCAGAGGTCGGTCCTGTATGTCCAAGTCTGTGAACTTAGATGGGAGACTTATTTCACCACAGAGGTGGAATAAGTCCCCCTGGACATTGTGGGATCCTGCTGCCGGGCCAGGAAAAAAAGTAGGGGGTCAAGTAAGTTCCTTGCAGCTAGACCATGGCCATGGAGACTGGATCGAGGGTCCGGCAGCAGGGAAAGAATGAAATGGCAACGGCCAACATTTGTGGCTCCTGAGTGGAGCCGCGGTGCCATGGCGACGCGACACCATGGCACTGTGGCTCCATTCAGGAGCCTCACTGAGGTAGCTGTGGATTTGCTGGGTCTGCAGGCTGATCAGATTTGGGGCCCATCCTGCACGTTCATCCCCCGCGGGATCAGAATCGGGTCTACCTCTAGGCATCCCGATTCCGATTGGCAGCACAGAGGCTTGGACGGCCACATTGGAATGTGCCTCTAAACAAAGAAGGGCTTCATGGGTGAAGGTCAAGGAGGACCCCACTTCTGAAAGACAGATATAAAAAAACATGCCTTATCTTTGCCCAAAACTGACCTTGTGAAACCACAATACTTCTGCGAAAATGTTCTGTGGACAGATGAAACAAAACTTGAGCTTTTTGGCAATGAAGACCAGGGATATATTTATAGGCAAAGAATTGAAGCTTATAAAGAAAAAAATACTCTTCCTACAGTTAAATATGGTGGAGGTTCCATAATGTTGTAGGGCTGTTTTGCTGCCTCAGGAACTGGAGGCCTGGGATGTATTAAAGGAATCATGAAGTCAGAGGACTACCAAGGCAGTTTAGAGTGAAATGTGCTACTTAGGGGTATGTTTATTAAACCGTCTTAATGTTACTGGCGTTAGTTGCAGTCTTACTGTGACGAATGCCATATAAGGTAGTGGGTGTTCCGGTCTTAAGGTAGAATTTCGGGTTATCGCGCGATAATGTCTGTTATCGCGTGATAGAGTGAGCCGTGGCACGTTAACGCACGTTAGCCTTAATTAGGCACAATGACCTACAATCACAGCAACAGAGGTGTAGCACACTGGTTAATACATTGACTGCTGCTACAGTGGTCATGAGTTTGATCCTTCAGTGGGCTCAGTTAAAAAGCTGTCTGAGGCAATCCCTTTTCCTGCTTGTAACAGTCAGACACATCCCAACAATCTGCACTGCCAGCCACAAAAGCCTCACTCCAGTGCCGCAACCTAATGCACCTTTTAGGGTGCACCATAAGGCACATCATAAAGCACCACATCATCCAAGGCAGGTCATAATGTGCCCCAGAGGGTGGCAGGAAAGGTTGGCACCCTCCAAGGCAGCATATAAGGCGCCCCATAAGCTGGCTAAACCTAAGGTGCCATGAAAGATGCCCCAGGATGCTAAGGTGACACAGGAGATGGTGCCCAGGGGCACAAAGGTGCCCCAAAGTCACAAGCATGAAATGTATGGCTCAAACACAGATGTAACCATAACACTGCACAGAGCACCAAGGAAAGGCAATGAACAAGTGATGGAAGGAAGTAGATGATGGAGCTCATGGACCAGCCAAATCTGCATGCAGCCCATGTGGCAGCAGGTAAAGTGGACAAACATATTGGGGGCAGCTGTAACGATGTACAGGGTGATGGTAATGTACAGTGCAACTATGACAGTGTGTGGCAGAGATGGGGATACGTGTCCACCAGAGGAGGTAGAGGTGGCAGGATAAGTGCAATGACAGGAGGACAGAAGAGAGCAGTGCCATGCAGAGCAGACACAGGAGAGGCAAGCAAGGGGTCTCATCTGATATGGCTGTCTGTGGCAATCTCTTTTGCTGCATGTAACAGTCTGCACATCTCTACAATCTGTGCTGCCAGCAGAAACACCCTCGCCCCATTGCCATCACCTACTGCGCCCTATAGGGCAGGGGGGTGTCTGGACCCACATGTGGATTGGGGGCAGCACCTACAGACCCACCCTCTCTGTTGGTGGCAGAGTCTTTTCTAAACTTTTACCAGAATTGTGAATATCCTGACCTTAATGTCTCAATTCCAGCCTCTACATACTGTCTAAACTTTGACTTCACATGTCTTTATAAAATAAACTAAAAAATAGGCATCTTTCTTCCCATTTAACCTAGGCATCCTCTTATAAAGTTCATTTGTGCTTATTTTATAAAATATGCTCATACATCGCAACTTTATTCCCACTCTGCTCATAGGAATGCCGGTGTGGAATGTGCATACAAGTACACGCCATTTGGCCAGCCTGTGCACTTATACACATGTATTTTGCAGCACAGTTTCGCAAGAGCCAGCACTTTATGCTGAACCAAATGTTTTGTTAGCTCTTTATAATGATCCCTGTTTTAGTAACATAACACATGGAACAAATGATGACTCAGGGTGACCTAGTTCTTTGGTGTATCACCAGAAGACACACACAAATATTTCAGTTCTTCAGTGGATGACTGTAACATTTAAGCTGTCTCGTTCAGTATTGAACACATGATCTACGAAGCATGACTAATTTGTCCTTGGAAAGTCTGAGTATGAAATAAATGAAAAGGTGTGATAATTGCCTGGTTAGGATGAGAAGTGATTCATTCTCTTCTAATTTAATCCATACTGAGTCTCGTAAAAAAGTAAGCATTGCTATCATGGAGAAAACAAAAGGAATAGACATTCCTCAATGATCATCGATACTGTTTCTGCTGTGAATTTACTGGTGAGTTTTGGCCTTGCTTGTGTTGGGAGATCTGATGATCAATTAGCAAATATCTGCTATCATCAAGATGAAGAGGAAAGAGAGCACACTGAAGTTAACATCAATCGAAATATTGGAGTCCTTTAGATGCTACAGTAAATATATCTCTCTGGTCTATCAAAACCAGGAATATGGAAAAGGGGGATCCCACCCCATAGAGATTTTTAATTGAGAATGTACATGCCCTTTCTATATTGACCTGGATGCCATAAAATACAGATATTGATCTTCCTGTCAATTTTATGTGATAAACACCATTACCAAACTGCATCAATATAATGGCAAACACTGAGTTTTTGTTGGACTGCTTTTACATTGATCAAATATACAGCTTGACTATTTTATATCTGTCCTTTTATTGTTTTAATTCCCCAGATGAAACGATCTTTTCTTTTTCTATTTTTATCAATGAAAATTTTTCATAAAATAAATACATTTAAAGCTTATTGTACAATGCTGACACCGCACTGTATTTCAAACTTAAATTCAAAGATTCTTAAAAGTTCTGCTTCAGGGCTATTGATACTTTTATCTTGAAATATTTTTGAAATGCATCACTTTCAACCATATATAACATCAGCATTTCTGACCATACACTACATCATTTCTCCTATGGCTGCTAAGGTATTTTAATCCATGTAGGGGTGGGAAGGGGAGACTTCTTCAAGGCCCTGTTTTGATGGATGGGCACAACCTAAATCACATGCCTTGACCATTCTTCCAGGTTAGGTGCTGCTCACTCTTGAGAAATCCAGCGATAGCCTGGTATTGTGAACTACTGTGCTTTAATCTGCCACTTGTATATATGCTCTGTGTAAGCTGCCACAAAGCAGCATCCATCACCTTGATGGGAGGAGTCCATTTATTGACTGTATATAATAGTGACTTATTTAGTCACTTGAACAGAAGCCACTGTTGGAGAAATTTTCTGCAGGTTTTCCTTGAATAAATACATCACTTTGCATGCTAAAATGCCTTAAGTTATAGGTTTAATTGTATGAGTTGTCTATTTTGTTAGCTTTATGTGCACCTTTTGGGGTTGTAAGATAAAAAGAGGGTGGAAGTAAGGCAGACAATTAAACTGATGTTATTATTAAGGTTGTTAAAAACACAAGTAGAAACATCCAGCAAAAAAGATTGTGAGTGGAGAGAAAAATACAAAGGTTTAGGAAACCAAAACTAATCCCATATGTTTAGCTATGTCACAGTCATATCATAGTGAGCCATTCTCGACACTGGTAACCCATCCAACACATTCCAGTCCATGTCCTGTTCAATTACTGCAAAAAACCCCATTTAATTAAAATCATATAGCCAGTCCTGAGTGGAGCTTGTGTTGAGGCTCCAGGGACTGCAGAAATACAGTAGAGTGGAAGGAGAGACTTCTCCTCATTTCCAGTTATGTATCTTGAGGTGTTGGATGTGGGGGAAACTTTTCTCCAAAACCCCAGTTAGTGGATGGACACATGTTTTTGACTTTTCTTCCAGGCTAACTGCTACTCATCTTCAGAAGTTCAATGTCTACTCCAGAACTCTATTGGGTAAAAATGGCCTTTAATGAGAGAATCAAAAATTTACCTCAGTTTGCCTGTTGAACATTCACAAACGTATGGAAATAAATGAATTACAAAAATCAAACACCATACAAAGCTGAAACACTTGGTTGGATGATGAACAACTTCTCTTGAAGTTACTCTCTACCTCTGGATTAGAATTCTTTATCTCCTAGTGACTTGGCTTCCTTGTGATCCTCTTCAGAAATGTTCTCTAGTTCTCCAGTAGACAATCTGTAAAATGCTTTTCAAATGCACACTTTCTTCCATTGGGTTCCAAGAACCCAGGGGAAATTCCTGATTGAAATAACAGAATAACTCAGAATGATCTCTCTTTTTTGTTATGCACCAAATCCTTTGAGAACGCAATTAAGCTGCAAGTCCTCCCCCCAAAGATTTTCCTTCTCCTCTGCTCATAGACCTCAAACCTCTTTACTGCTGTTTCTCCTTTTCCCCAGTGAATATCCACATGGTCTTAGGCCTAATGAAGCCACTCCCTTCCATTTCTTGTAAGGCAAAAATCCCGCACTATCAGCTTTCTTTAGTCCTGAAGAAGCCCTGCCATTGTTGGAATGGAATCTGCACATGTGAGTATTTACTTGCTGAGACGTTGTCTTGAAACTTGTGAAAAAGAGAGATTTGAGCTAAACTGATAATTCTGTGTTTATTTAAAAATCTAATTAGAAATAGGCTGAGGTAACAAAGCTTTCAATTAGGGATATGTTTACTAAAATGCCCTCGGGTTTTGCAGGCATCATGCATTTAGAGTAGAAATCAAAGTGTGGTACCTGCAAAAGTCATGTGCTACCTGTTCGAACCATGTACAGAATGGTCCCAGCACATACCGCACTGATTCAGACTCTAATGTGTGCCGGTTGGCAAGGCGGATGCGCTTAGTGCCACCTATTGAAGTGGCATTAAGGGCATCCGTTCTGACTGCAACATGGACAGTGAACATACGTTGTCAATCTCTGTGCTAACCATGATGTGCACACTCTGACCCTACCCTGACCATTTCCCACCCCATAGCACACTAAGCAGATAGTGTGGAATTAACTTCATGCTGTCTGTTTTGTGAGGACACTGTCATCACAGCCTATTAGAATGCACTCAAGCCCTCGTTAACAACTAGCACAGTTTAATAATTTTGCCCATTAGGGTTTGATTCGCACTCATCCCTGGCTGAGACAGATTTATAGGCTTTTAGGACAATTAAGAGGAGAGAAGGGTCCTTTTGAGATTTTCATTATCAAGTAAATTTCTCATAGCGATAGATTAATTCTGGGTCCTTGCTGTTCTTCTTGACACAACTACAAAATAAATAGCATAAGATATATATTATAAATTTAAGGGACTTTATATTATTTTAAGTATCTCTACTCTCTTAACATCTTTCAATATCTAGACCAACTTACCAATAGTAGGATACAGACTGCAGTCCAACAGCGAGATGGGGGCTATCCATTCTTTTGCAAAGAGTGCCACATGTAGGATTATCTCCCATTTCATTTCAAATAATCTCTGTCTTACCTGCTGTCTCATAACTCACAACTGAGGAAAATCTGTCATCTGCCTAGGAAATTCTGTCATCTCCCAGTGCTTGATGGCCCTCACAGAAGATTAACACAGAAACATAGAAACATGACGGCAGAAAAAGATCATATGGCCTATCCAATCTGCCCTTCCATAAGAACTACTATATTCCCTTTTTTTTTCCTTTAGAGATTTTCTGTGTTGATCCCATGCTTTCTTAATTTCAGATACTGTCCTGGTCTCTACTGCCTCCACTGAGAGACTGTTCCAGACATCTACCACTCTTTCTATAAAGAACTATTTCTGCATTTTACTTCTGAGTCTATCCCCTTTCACCTGCATTCTATGACCCCTCGTTGCAGAGCTTTTCTTTCATGGAGGTACTTAAATGTCTCTGTCATATCTCTTCTATCCAACCTTGAGATCTATATGTCTGTCCCCACATGCCTTATGACAAAGTCCACTGATCATTTTGGTATCCATCCTCTGCACTGACTCCAACCTGCTTATATCCTTTTGAAGGTGCAGTCTCCAGAATTGCACACAATACTCCAAACGAGGTCACATCAGAGACTTATACAGAGGCATTATCACCTCCTTTTTTCTGCTGGCCATTCCTCTCCCTATACACCCAAGCATCCTTCTGGCTTTTGCAGTCACCTTTTTTAACAACCTTAAGATCATTAGAAACAATCACCCCAGATCCTGCTTTTCTTTTGTGGGCAGAAATACTTTACCTCCTACATTGTACCAATCCCTTGGAATTTTGCAGCCCAAATGCATGACCCTGCATTTTTTAGCATTAGATCTCAGCTGCCATTTTCTTGACCATTCTTCATGTTATCTACTCCTTCCTGAGTGTCTTCTCTATTGCAGATTTTGGTATCATCTATAAACAGGCAAACCTTACCTGACAGCCCTTCAGAACTATCACTAACAAAAATGTTAAAAAGAATCGGACCTAGGACAGATCCCTAAGGCACAACACTGGTAACATCCTTCTCCTCAGAGAAAGCTCCATTTACTTGTACACTTTGTCACCTCCAATTCTACCAATTCCTAACCCAGTTAATCACTTTAGGGTATATTCCTAGGATGCTCAATTTATTTATAAGTCATCTGGGTGGAATGGTGTCAAAGGCTTCACTGAAATCTAGATACACCACATCTAGGGCTCTCCCTCGGTCCAGCTCAATGGTTGCCTAGTCAAAGAAATTAATTAGATTTGTCTATCAAGACCTGCCCCTAGTAAAACCATGCTGCCTTGGATCCTGCAATTCATTGGACTCCAGAAACCTCACTATTCTCTGTTTTAGCAGCATTTTCATTAATTTACTCACCAAGAGGTCAGACTAACCAGCCTGTAGTTCTCAACTTCATTCTTACTTCCATCTTTGTATAAAGGGACCATCTGCACCTTTCTCCAGTCCTCTGGGACCACGCCCAACTATAAATAATCATTGAAATGGTTAGAGTGGATCTGCTAGAACTTCCCCAAGTTTCTTCAGTACTCTGGGATGTATCCCATCTGGCCCTATTTCTTAATCCACTTTTTGATTAACTAGTTCCTCCTGAACACAGTCTTCAAAAAATTGTTCAAGATCCCCTTCACTACAGTTCCTATTTGTGCATGTTTTCTGAGGTCCTGCTCCTGGCCTTTCATCAGTTTCTACATATTCCTCCCCTTCATCTTTGAGTCTGACAATACCACTTTTGCGCTTCCTGCTCTCACTAACCTATCTGAAAAATGTCTTATCCTCACATTTTATTGCATTGGCTATTTCTTCTTCTTTTTGTACCTTTGCTTTCCTGACTACTTTTCTAACTTCTCTAAGTTTTTCCAAATATAGATGCCTGTCTTCCTCTCTCTGTGATCTCTTGTAGTTCATGAAGACCTCCCTCTTTTTCTTCACCTTTTCAACTACTTCTTTTGAGAACGATAGCAGCCTCCTTTTCCATTTACACGTATTTACCTTTCTAACAAAAAAGGTTTGTTGCCCTTAAAATATCCCCTTTCAGTTTTACCCACTGTTTTGCTACATTCTCTAGCTGTTCTCATCCCACTAACGACTCTTCAAGGTATTGTTCCATCTTGGCAAAGTTAGTTTTCCTGAAGTCTAAGACCCTCATTTTTGAATGAATTTTATCAGCCCTAGCCCTAATACTGAACCGCATCATCTGATGATCACTAGATGCGAGATGATGTCCCACTGTAACATCAGAAACGTTTTCCCCATTGGTAAGCACTAACTCCAGTATGGCTCCATCACGTGTGGGTTCTGTTACCAGTTGCCTGAATAGTTCTCCCTGTAGAGAATCTAGGATCTCCTTATTTCTAGTTGACACCGCAGCAGGGATGTGCCAATCCACATCTGACATATTGAAATCACCTATCAGTAGCACTTCTCCTTTCATGGCTATATTGTGTATGTCATCTATTACATTTTCATCCACTTCTACTCCCTGTGAGGGAGATATGTATATAACTCTAATGCAAATGGATTTCCCTTTCCTTCTTTCTAGTTTAACCCACTCTCTCTTCCTTTTAAGCCCTGCAATTCTATAACTTTAATATTATTTTTTACATATAGTGCCACTCCACCTACCCTTCTTCCTACTCTGTCCTTCCTGAATAAAGTATAGCCTATATAATTACATCCCAGTCATGGTTGTCCATGAACTATGTCTTGTAACTGCCACTAAATCCAAGTCAGTCTCTTCCATTAAAGCCTCAACATTGGAAATCTTATTTCCCATGCTATGGGCATTTACACAAGCCGCTTTCCAGATATTGCCCCATTACCCATTTCTACAGATGTATTTAATGTTTCACTTACCTGGGGGCTTTCTTCACTTACCTGGGGGCTCTCATTCTCCCATCCCCAATGAATCTAGTTTAAGTCCTCTTCAGTTGGTTAGCCAATCTGCTGCTGAAGGCACTTCAACCCTTCTTGGACAGATGGATGCCATCACTACTCTGCAGCCCTTGGAACATCATCCCATTGTCCAGGAAAACAGAACTCTCTTGATGACATCATCCACATAGCCATGCATTCATTTCCAGGATGTGAGCTTCTCTGCCTTGACCTTTACCCTCAACAGGGAGGATTGAAGAGAACACCACCTGTGCACCTAATTGCTTCACCCTCTGTCCCAGAGCCATGAAGTCATGTTTGATATGTTCGGAGGGATTCCTAGCAGTATCATTTGTACCAACATGGATAAGCAATATTAGATAATAGTCAGTAGGCTTGATGAGTCTTGACAAACTCTCTGTAACATCTCAGATTTTGGTTCCTGGCAGATAGCACACCTCTCTGGACATCAAATCTGGATGGCAGTTGAATGCCCCAGCACCCCTCAGAAGAGAGACACCAACCACCACTACCCTTTGTTTCCTAGTGATGACTGATTCTGCAGTCTTCCAAGGTATGCTGAAGTACACACTTTGCCCACTATAGATAGCACAGAATGCTGTGGCTGCCATCCTATATGGTGTACCCAGAATTGAACATTTAACACCAATACTAAAGCAGTTACATTGGCTTCCTATACTAGACTGAGTAAGATATATGGTTTTATTGACCATCTTCAAAGTTACCAAGAACTTATCCTTGGCCTACCTTTAATCCTCATTACATAGAACACCAAACAACAGAACAAGAAACAACTTCAGACTGAGTCGTCTCACTCTATGCACCGAGCATGTGGAATTCACTCCCTGAGGACATATGAGCTATGTCATCAACCCCCCCTGGTGGCCAGTGGCGGCAAGGGCAGGTTGAGCATATTTATTATTTGTGGAGGTAAGAGACTTTTGGAGGCCAGGTGCACCCTGGTCTTTGTAGTCCTCCTCCTTATAGGAATAAGTTGTGTAGACCAGAATGGAGGGTAAATAAAGCTTTTATTTCCCCTTTCAAGCACTGAGGTTCGCTAGGTAACAGAAAATAAAGGGTTCTCCTTCTTTGTCAGGGTTTTTACCAAAGCATAGTTAAACAAGTGAACTGTTACATACTTCACAGCTTCTTGCAAAACAACACAGGGTTTTCAAAACTTCGGAGCAAAGTAAAATTAGTGAGCTTTTTCTCTTTCGCTCAACATGAACAAAAACAATATCAGAGCTTGTCTAAATAAGTTACAGCTCGGGGAGTGACTCAAAACTCCCTGCTACACAAACCGAGCAGTCCATTACTTCTTCCTGGGACAATGTAACTGAGTCAACAGGGTCCAGCTGCATGGGCTCTGTTTCATTTGTGCCTCCCTCTGCACTTGAGCTTTCTCCTTAGCTTCCAGCTTCTATGGCTTTCAGGTAAATAGCAGGGTTTGTCCCTATGCCCCTACATGATGGCTTAAAGGACTCCTGCCCACTTCCTTTTCTCTTAGGCTGATTATCTGGTTTTAAAGACGTTCTAGGAGCTGGGCCTTTCTTTGAGAAAAAATAGTCACCGTACCTTGGCTTCGTGAAGTCAGGGCGTCTGTTACTTGCCCACTCAGGCTCCTCTCTCTGGCCACGATCTCCTTTGCAGACTCCCTCTGGAAGCCTCCTGGGTACTGTCTGTCCTCTCTGTAGTTTGGGGAGACCCTGTAAAGATTCCAGGGTTCCTGGCTTCTTAGTATAAGTAAATCTCCTGTCAGGACTCTTTCTTCCAGTACCTTTTAATCCTGTTTCAGACCCTCCTGGTGAGCAGAGGCCTCTCTCCCGGCTGGGCTCTCCCCTTCTGAGCTCACTGCCTTTGGGATTTCTTCCAAGCAGATCTCTTTCCAGTCTGCCTCTCCCAGGTCTCTCTCTCACTCCGGCTCTTTTGGGTTGGCTCCTTTCTCTCTCTCTTTCTGAGCTCCCTTCTGAGCTCCCTCCTGAGCTCCCTTCCGAGGTTCCTTCCTCTCTCCTGGCTAGGCTCTCTCCTTCTGAGTTGGCCCTCTGCTTATAAAGGCCTTTTACTTTTGAGTTTCCCGGGCTACCCCTCAGGTGGAGCTGATTAGCTCCTGCACAATCAGTACCCGGGTGTGTTAGCTCAGCCTTTGTAGGTTCATGCCTGCTCCCTCTAGCTGCTCTGCAAGGGAACTGCATTTTCTGCACGTTAGCTGCTTTGTAAGGAACAGTGTTTTTTTCTAAGTTTTTGCTTTCAGTGGCTTCAGCCCTATCACAGCTATCACTGACCTGACAGAATTCTGCAAGAAACTGAAGACCCATATCTTCTTGGAGCACTTTGGTAGCCAGAGTTAAATCAGACTATTCCATGACCCATATACATCATTACACAGCAAAAGTTCTCACTGTTTCCTCATCCTTACCCCTGTTAATAACACTACTTAAGAACTCAGAAATTCACTGTGTTTTTCCTGCTCCTGATAATATGTAAGAATTTAGAAGTTCACTCTAAGTTGTGACAGGGACTGCACGGACCTGCAGACAGCTACTCAAGGTCACAAGGAGGTGTTGTCAGTCCATGAAGGTTGTGGCAAACATAAAATGTGACAGTGACACATTCTGAAATGTCACATAAGGTGTGATAGTGGGCCTCAAACCCTGATATCTTGGTCTGCAAGCCATTGCCATGAACACTACATCATTATTTATTTATTTGACTAGACTTATATACTGCTTTTCTGCCAGTCAAAGCATATATATATATATTTTTCCTTTGTCCCTGAAGGACTCACAATCAGTTTTTTTACCTGTACCTGAGGCAACAGAGAGTTAAGTGGCTTGCCCAAAGCCGCAAGGAGTACCTGTGGGACTAGAAACCCCAGTCCTGGCCCAAGGTTGCTGTCCTCTGGTGAGATTTGAGCTCCTTGCCTGAGTTAACTTGTCCTAACCACTAGACCACTCCTCCCTCCAAGCAGATGCCAGACATCTGCAGGGTGAACATGTCTAACTCCTTGCAATGGGCTGTAGCAGAGCGAATAAAACCATGCTCTCAGAAGGGCATAGGGGGAATAGCATGTTTGCTGACCCAAATTGTGGGCAGAACCCAGAACAAATTGTAAGGATGTGTGTCTGCCAGTCACAGCAGAGCCTGGACTATTAGAGGTATGAAGATGAACTGAGTAGTGCACAAGCCCATAAAGAGCAAATGGGAATACAAACCCTTATCCTTTGTCTATAGAAACAGTACAGCAACCACTAAGCTACACCCCATTATTATTCTGGTTAACAATGTGTAGAATTAAGGAGACTGCAGGTCACTGCCTAACATGTCTGCTGTGTGTGCCTGTATAGGTTAGCCCCTCCAGTATCCATGATGCACTGCACATGCAGAACAGCATTCTGCAGCTGTTCACAAATGGAGAGTCCACAAATGGAGAGTGCAGTGATCCAGCACATCAGCTCAGTAAAATGCACTGACAGTGTGTGGTACAAGCACAGCAGCTGCAAACTGTGCTACTGAGCAGTTTCAGGGGTCGCCCTGAGGGTGAGGTTGGGCGCCCAGCACCTGGTCCCCAGAGCTTGTGCTACTACAGATGGGCTCTGCTGGCCTTGCTTCAGGTATGTGTTGTTGGTAGTGTGTTATACTGATCACTGTATTTATAGCTCAACTGCAGTATGCTGAAGTTGTCTATCATTTCTGGGCATTGTGTCCTACTCCTGTTGGTCAGGGATTTTCTAGAAAATTCTCATGTCAATGCCAAGTGTTGTAGTAGCTGATACCATGCAGTGGGGGTTGTAAAAGCATATGTGGGGAGACTACTACTAATACTAACATGACCACAGTAAACAGGCCATGAACAGCTGATGTCCCAATCCTCTGGTCAGCACATACTGCATGTGCACAGAGCGATCATGCACACCAAGGTTCAGGACAAATGGCATAGATACCTACCATTGGGCTCTCAGGATAAGAAGTGCATACACATCACTAGAGCTGGACACAACATGGTCACAATGAGCTTGCCCTCACAGCATGGTCACAATGAGCTTGCCTCACAGCATGAACTGCTGTGGTCACCCAGGCCATGCACGTGGCAGATGGGCACTATGTAGGCTCAGACATTGACCCTACCTCTGATGCAGATACATCCTGGCCAAACTGCTCTGTTTCAGGCCATACCCACAATCCCTGCTCCACATCATGCACATTTGCAGACAAACATCTTTGTTAGTGATATAGCGGATGGGCTGTCGGGTAAGGTTTGCCTCTTTGTAGATGATACCAAAATCTGCAATAGAGTAGACACCCAGGAAGGTGTAGATGACACGAGGAGGGATCTAGCTAAGCTTGAAGAATGGTCTAGAAATTGGCAGCTGAAATTTAATGTTAAAAAATGTAAGGTCATGCATTTGGGCTGCAGCAATCCAAGGGAGCGATATAGTATAGGGGGTGAAGTACTTTTGTCCACTAAAGAATAGCGGGACCTCGGCGTGGTTGTGTCTGATGATCTTAAAATAGCTAAACAGGTAGAAAAGGTGACAGCAAAAGCTAGAAGGATGCTCGGGGGCATAGGGAGAGGAATGGCCAGCAGAAGAAAGGAGGTGATAGTGCCTCTTTATAAGTCTTTGGTGCGACCTCATTTGGAGTATTGTGTGACATTCTGGAGACCGCACCTTCAAAAGAATATAAACAGGCTGGAGTCAGTACAGAGGGTGGCTACTAAAATGGTTAGTGGTCTTCATTATAGAGCATATGAGGACAGACTTAAGGATCTTAATATGTACACCTTAGAGGAAAGGCAGGATAGAGGTGATATGATTGAGATGTTTAAATACCTCCGTGGCATAAATGCACAGGAGGAGAGCCTCTTTCGATTGAAAGCAAGGTCTGCTACAAGGGGATATGGGATGAGGATGAAAGGGGATAGATTCAGGAGTGATATGCAGAAATATTTCTTTATGGAAAGAGTGGTAGATCCGTGGAATAGTCTCCCAGTGGAGGTGGTAGAGATGAGGACAGTATCTGAATTCAAAAAAGCATGGGACAAACGCAGAGGATCCCTAAAGAAAAAAAGGGGGCTGTTGTAGTGGTTGATATGGAACAACAGACTAGATGGGCCATGTGGTCTTTTTCTGTCATCATGTTTCTATGTTTCTAATAAACATAGGAACAACTTAGGCAATAAACATTAGGAACCACCACCTAGGAAAAAGATTTAGGCGTCATTGTGGATAACATGTTAAAACCCTCGGCCCAGGGTGCAGTGGCAGCCAAGAGAGCAAATAGATTGCTAGGTATCATAAGGAAAGGAATGGAAAATAAAACAAAAGATATTATAATGCCTCTATACCGTTCCATGGTGAGACTGCACCTTGAATATTGTGTGCAATTCTGGTTGCCGTATCTTAAAAAGGATATAGCGTTATTAGAAAAGGTTCAGAGAAGAGCCACCAAAATGGTAAAGGGGATGGAAGAATACTCCTATGAAGAAAGGCTAAAAAGGTTAGGGCTCTTTAACCTGGAAAAGAGACGGCTGAGGGGAGATATGATAGAAGTCTATAAATTAATGAACGGAGTGGAACGGGTAAACGTAGATCGATTGTTTACGTTATCAGAATATAGAAAGACTAGGGGACATGCAATGAAGCTACAGGGTAAACTATTTAAGACTAATAAAAGAAAATATTTTTTCACTCAACGTGTAATCAAACTCTGGAATTTGTTACCGGAGGATGTAGCAAAGGCTGTTAGTGTAGCTGGGTTTAAAAAAGGTTTGGACAAGTTCCTGGAGGAAAGGTCCATAAACCATTATTAAGAAGGGACCCAGGATATCAATGCTTGACCCAGTACAAGCATTGCGGAACCTGTGTCTTTTGGGGAAACTGCTATGTACGTATGACCTAGATTAGCCACTGTTGGAAACAGGATACTGGGCTTGATGGACCTCGGTCTGACCCAGTATAGCATATCTTATGTTCTTATGTTCTTATGTTCTTAGTGCAGTGCCGAAGGCCACAAAACTCTGGATGAAAACACAAACACACATCATAATGCTGTGCAAAAGTGGGGTCGGTTGGCATTCCTGCCTGCACTTGGTCACCATATCAGCTCAAGCATTGCTAACATGTGCTCATTGTGTAGGCACTATTAGCATGCCCTGACATTATTGTCCATTCAGTGTGCTGGTGCTGTCAGTCTGCCTTTTCATTCAGCTGTGGATAGTGGAGGCTGTTGGGTGTCTGTACCCTTGCTAACTGAATCATTGGGGATTGCACATGCTGGTGCTGTGCCTGCACTGTAGAATAAAATTTACCCACAGGGACATGCAATACTTGAATCATAGCTAGGCCTTAAACCTATGACCCTCTGCCTATATTTAAAGTGGCATTGTGGGGTGTACTAAACAGCTGCCATATGGCTGGCAGCAGTCCCTCAGTGAAGCTGTGATCATTGACAGAATGAATACAGGCATGAGAAGGGATCTTCCAATGTCTGCTGTGATCTCTGTGCCATACCTGCTTTTTGCAGACCCATGTAGAGCTACAGCTGCTGCACTACCAGTCTCTTCCTCTGGGGCCTGCAGCAGTGGCAGCAGGGGGGCTGCCGGAGTCTCTGCCTAGGGTGTCAGAGACCCTTGGACTGCCCCAAGTTGTGCATCACCTTTTTGCAGCAGCAGCATATTTGTGTGCCACCACTATCACTGTGGGATCATGGTGGACATCACAGATGTTCAATCTGGACAGCTGCCTGGTCTGTCTTGTGCTCCAGCAACCCCCACTGCATGACCCACATGCCACCCCCTTTGCCCCATTTGGACCATCAACATAGTGCCATTTCATACTTGGGCACTATGCTGTTGCTGCTAATGAAGCACGTCTACTGCCTTGGGCTTCCCTGTCTGTGCATCTCATTGCAGATGTTTAAATAGGCTCTGTCTCATCCAAAATACCCCATTTCCGCAAGGTTTTACTTGGCATTAGTGTTCCGAGCATTAAAGGGCACTAAAGCAACAGGCGTTAAGGGAACACCTGCTGTCAATGCCCACTCTCTGCCCACTCTTTTCCTACTGTTCCCTTAATGCTTCAGGAGCCTTTAACGGCTTTAAGGCTTTACTGAAATCTAAATACACCACATCTAGAGCTCTCCCTCGGTCCAACTCCCTGGTCACCCAGTCAAAGAAATCAATCAGATTTGTCTGACAAGTCCTGCCTCTGGTGAATCCATGCTGCCTCATATCCTGTAATCCGCTGGACTCCAGAAACCTTACTATTTTCTCTTTCAGCAGCATTTCCAATAATTTACTCACCACCGAAGTTAAACTAACCGGCCTGTAGTTTTCAACCACATCCTTACTTCCGCTTTTGTGTAAAAGCACCACATGAGCCTCTCTCCAGTCCTATGGCACCACTCCTGACTCCAACGAGGCATTGAAAAGGTCAGTCACTGGAGTTGCTAGAACGTTCCCAAGTTCCCTCAGTATTCTAGGGTGTATCCCATCCGGTCCCATCGCTTTGTCTACTTTAAGTTGAGCTAGTTTCTCACGAACACAGTCTTCTGAAAATTGTTCAAGATGTCTCTCGCTTCTGTTCTTATTTGTGGGTGTTTTTTGAGGTCCTGCTCCTGGTTCTTCATCTGTGAACACAGAACAAAAATATTTGTTAAGCAATTCCGCTTTATCCTTATCAACTTCTACATATTCCCCCCCTGCACCCTTGAGTCTGACAATAGCACTTTTGCCCTTCCTCTTCTCACTAATATATCTGAAAAATTTCTTATCCCCCCATTTTATTGCATTGGCTATTTCCTCCACCTTTTGAATCTTTGCCTTCTTGACTACTTTGCTAGCTTCTCTAAGTTTTTCCAAATACAGATGCCTGTCTTCCTCTCTCTGTGATCTCTTGTATTTCATGAAGGCCTCCCTCTTTTTCTTCACTTTTTCAGCTACTTCCTTCGAAAACCATAGCAGTCTCCTGTTCCTTTTGCCTTTATTTACCATTTTAACAAAAAGGTTGGTTGCCTTTAAAATACCCCCTTTCAGTTTTGCCCACTGTTTTTCTACATCCCCCAGCTGTTCCCATCCCACTAACGACTCCCTGAGGTATTGACCCATCTTCGCAAAGTTAGTCTTCCTAAACTCTAAGATCCTCACCTGGGAATGGATTCTAACAGCCCTAGTCCTAATACTGAACCACACCATCTGGTGATCACTGGATGCAAAATGATCTCCCACTCCAACATCAGAAACACTTTCACCATTGGTAAACACCAAGTCCAGTATGGCCCCTTCACGTGTGGGGTCTGTTACCAATTGCCTGAATAGTTCTCCCTGTAGAGAATCCAGGATCTCCTTACTTCTAGATGATACTGCAGCAGGAATGTGCCAATCAACATCTGGCATATTGAAATCTCCTATCAGTAGCACTTCCCCTTTCCTAGCAATGCTGCGTATGTCTTCAATTAACTCTCTGTCTACCTCTTCCTCTTGTGAGGGAGGTCTGTATATCACACCAATGCAAATAGATTTCTCTTTCCCTCTTTCTTTTTTTTTTTTTATATATTTTATTTATGAAGATACTTTTTACAGAGTCATAATAGATAAACAATTACAACCGATAATACAGAAAAATAAAGGAAGAATATAAACCGAAACAGGTAATCATCATTAAACTTCCAAACCACGTCTCGGGGAGAGTCTAATCAAACCATGAAATTGTAGTAAGAAAATCAAGGCTCAGCCACAAGGGCTGCAGCCAACCTAGCCAGGCGAGTTTCCTCACTGCTAACCTGTTATTCAGGATACACTATGAACCTTTTCCCGCTCAACTAACCAGTTCTCTAAATCAGATGAAGAATAAAAGACAAATTTATCATAACGTAAAGATATGCAGCATTTGCAAGGGTACTTTAAAAAAAACGTAGCTTCCAAAGCCAATACTCTAGGTTTTAACAAAAGAAAAGATTTTCTACGAAGCTGCGTAGCCCGAGAAACATCCGGGAACAGAGAAACTTTATCGCCGCAAAACTGGAACTCTTTCCTCCTAAAATAAGATTTCAGTATCGAAATCTTATCCTCTTCAGAGGAAAGGGTGACCAGTAAGGTGGCTCTAGTAATGATGACATCCTGAGTTTCTTCAAGAAAAGCTGTTAAATTAAAATCTTTCCCTCTTTCTAGTTTAACCCACAATGCCTCCTCTCTCCCTTTTAAGCTCTGTAATTCCAAAGCTTTAATAGTAGTTTTTACATATAGTGCCACTCCTCCTCCCCTTCTTCCTACCCTGTCCTTTCTGAATAAAGTATAGCCAGGTATATTTACATCCCAGTCATGGTTTTCTGTGAACCATGTTTCTGTAACTGCCACTAAATCCAAGTCAGCCACTCCCACCAAAGCTTCAACTTCAGTGATCTTATTTCCCATGCTACGGGCATTAATACACACTGCTTTCCATATGTTACCCCTGTTACCCATTTCCATAAAGGTATTTAATGTATCACCTACCTGGGGGCTTTCACTTACCTGGGGGCTTTCTTCACCCATCCCCAACGAATCTAGTTTAAAGCCCTCTTCAGTAGATTAGCCAGTCTACTACCAAAGATGCGTTGATCTTTCTTGGACAGATGGATGCCATCTCTGCTCTGCAACCCTTGGAACAGCATGCAACTGACTCTTTCACAGGCCTTTTGCTACAAATGTAGTTGAAAAAGTTTTTATTAAGTATTTTAGCTTCCACAGCAAGCTTTTTTGCAAATTCTCTCTTTGTCTGTTTTATCAATGCCTTGCATCTAACTTGTCCATGATTATGTTTTCTCCCGTTTTCATCATTTGGCTCCTTTTTCCATTTCCTGAAAGTTACTTTTTGGCAACAACAGCCTCTTTAACCTCACCTTTAAACCATGCTGGCAGTTTTTTGGCCTTCCTTCTACTTTTCTTAAAGTGTGGAATATATCTGGTCTGGGTTTCTAAGATAATATTTTTAAACAATGCACATGCTTGATGCAAATCTTTAACCTTTGCAGCTGTTCTTTTTCATTTTTTCTTAACTATTTTCCTCATTTTTTTCATAGTCTCCCTTTTGAAAGTTAAAATGTAGAATTTTGGATTTTTTTGCTATCCTCCCTCCATTTAGTAAATCAAATGCGATCATGCTATGATCACTATTGCTAAGTGGCCCCAACACTCTGATCTCTTGTACCAGATCCTGTGTTCCACTAAGGACTAGGTCCAAAATAGCTAACTCTTGTTGGTTCATGAATCAGTTGCTCCAAGAAGCTGGTTAAAGAACTAGCTGCTAGTGAAGCAGTCATTATTTCATCTAGAAACTTTATCTCCCTAACATTTCATCATTCTTCTGTTCATTCTGGTCAGGCGGTCGGTAGTACACCCTCACTGTCATCGCCTTCCCCTTTTTACATGGAATTTCTATCCCTAGCGGTTCTACTTTAACTTCTTTGCAATTGTCCTTTATATAAATGTTTGACTTTATTATAGATGCCGAGATTCTGTTCTGTCTTCATCAATTTTATTGCTAGGCAGGCTATAAACCAATAAATAAAATATTAAAATAAAAAATAATACTATCTGAAAGTAAGAAAGGAAAGGCGACTTCGGATGCTAACATTAAAATATCTATCAGGCTTCAATAAAATACCAGAAGGTATTTGTTTCCATAGAATGGAATATTTCAGAACAGGGGCCATCATATGAAACTGAAGGGTAAAAAACACAAAGAAATATGAGAAGATGACATTTTATTTACCAATTAAAGTCCTTTCCTTGAGTCCTTCTAGATCAGTCCAGACAAGTGAATTGTGTTTCCCTACCAGCAGATTGGTGGAGACAAAGGATCAATGAAAAGCCTAGGTTTCAATGACATCACTTCCATGCCTCTATTCACCTCAGCCACCAGAGGTCTCTTCATTATTTGTCCCAAAGGATTTGGGAGAAACAGGCAAGCCTCACACAACCTCAGTCGTGGGCCACAATAAGTAATCAACCGTAGAGAACTATGTACTATATGGGAAAGCATAAACGGAAGGCTGTCAGTAGAGTCAAGTATAAAAATCACAGTGGATCCAAGGGTACCGCAGCAGAAGAACAGAGCAAATACAGTTTCAGGGGTGGGCCCTGGACTGGCCTAGCAGGACTCAAGGAAAGGACATTAATTGATAAGTAAAATGTCACCTTTCATATCATCCTACTAGACCAGTCCAGACAAGTGGGACATACCAAAGCTATGACTCCACTGGGCATGAAGAAGACACAGCAGCTCACAGGACTCTTGAGCCAAAGGCTGTGTCTGCCCACACATGGACATCCAAGTGGTAATGCTTGACAAAAGTGGAAAGTGATGCCCATGTTGCCACCCAACAAATGTCTGCAGGGGCTCCGCCATGAGGGCACTTGTGCTTGGGTAGAATGGGCGCGCAAACCCTCTGGAACTGGCCAGTTCTGCAACAGATATGCTGAGGCAATGGCCTCCTTAATCCCGTGCCCCAAAGTCAACTTAACTGTCGCATCATCCTTGGGCAGGCCAGCAAACAGCAATCTCCGGACATCCACAAGGTGAAGATCCTTATCTTTCTCCCGACACGGCTCCTTAGAGAAGGAGGGCAGGTAGACCACCTGAAAGGGAGAAATCACCTTAGGCAAGAAGGAAGGCACAGGCTTAATGGAAACAGCCTCCCTTGAAAAAGACAGATAAAGATCTCTGCAAGACAGTGCCTGCAGTTTGGAAATCTGCCTTGAAGAACAAATCGTGACCAAGAAGACCATCTTGAACTTCAGACCCTTCAAAGTAGTGTGCTTCAATGGCTTAGAGTGCCGACATCAGGGCCCTGAGCACCAGACTCAGATCCCAGGAGGGTACCACTGACTGGAGGGTAAGATTCAGATGCCAAACTCCCGGGAGAAAACGCGAGAAAGTCAGGTGCAAGACTAGAGACTTACCAGCCACTGGACCTCAGAAGCAGGCCAAAGCTGCCAACTGAACCTTCAGGGAGCTAAGGGAAAGGTCATGCCATTCTGTAGGATAGCCAATGGAGATAGCACCTTGACTGCCTCAGGAGCCAACTGCCAAACGACACACCATCACTCAAAGAAGCACTAGACCCAAACATATGCAAGCTTTGTAGACCTCCTCCAAGATCTAAGCAGAGTGGTGATCACCACTGGAGAATAGCCAATACACGTTAGCTGTCTCCTTTCAAGAGCCAAGCTGTAAGAGAGAAGGGAACCAGGTCCTCCAGGACAATGTCCCTGCAAACAATAGGCTCCGAGACAGAGACAACCAAAGAGGAGGTGCCTGCAGGAGCCACATCAGGTCTCAGAACCACGCTCTTCTTGGCCAATCTGGTGTCATCAGGATAGTCTTGCACACAGGACAGGAACATATATCAATGAAACTTTATTCACAATATAGGCACAAAAATGCCAACCCAGGCACAAATTTGCCAAGCCGACACAGACCGTGTTTCGTGAATACTTCTTCAGGGGTGAAGGCAAACTAAAAACAATAAAACCATTAAAAAAAATGAATAAATAAATAAATAAATAAAAAATACAATGTCAACATAAATATATACACTTATATGAACAATTGCATCTAATATATATAACCATATTAAAACAGAAATATTGAAATGCTATTTAAAAACATACAACCATAGATATAAACATCATCAATAGTAATACAATAATTATCCAAAATGAGGAACGTAAAAATACACAAGAAAACATATAAATATATAAATATACATAAAAACCTTACCAATATATCTCAAGTGCTCTTCACTATCTATAAAAACAAGAAGTAAAAGGGAGAGGAACAAAAGAGAAAAGGAGTCCAAAACAAAAGGAGACATCTTATAAGCCCAAAACAGCCATCAAACATAGGGCATATGTATTGTGGAACTGTAATATAAAAATTTTTAAAAGTAGTGGAGTCCATGCACAAAAGAACCATGTGTAAGATAGAATGCAATTCAAAAAAAAGGAAAGAAGCCACGTGAATAATTGTCACAGGGAATGTTGTGTTGATTTCCAAGCAACCATATAGAATGACTAAAAAACCGCGGCTATCTATATATCAAGGAGACAGTCTAATGAAACAGAAACATGAGTCCATTTAATCTTACACGTGTAATATCACCCAAAACTAACCATGAACAATTAAAACCGTCACAATAAATGGAGGAGTTGAAAACCGCTGCAAATCGTCTTACTTACAAACGGCACTCTCATTGAAACACCTCGTGCCAAGCTAAAATGAAACAAACAAACATCATTCTAACTTCCGAAAAATGAAAAAAGACAGAACTGGTCCAGGATTGCAAAAGATAAAAAAACTTACCGATCACATTATCCAAAGGTACCGCTGTTCAAAAGGCACTTAAATCAAAAACAGGATCGCTGAAGGATAGCGAGAGGAGCCGGTAACATGGAGCATGCACTATTCAGTGAGAGCAGTTCAGTAAAAACGCCGGCGCATGTGCAATGGCTAAATAGCGACTGAGTTAATGATGTCACAGGCCGGTGAACTGAAGACTCAGCTCAATGGATCAAAAGAAAGACAAAACAAAAACAAAACCAAAAACACACCGTACAGGATAATAATAAAAAAACTAGGAGGATATATACTGCAAAAGGGACTAAAAGTGTATAAATAAATGAACAATGTAAAATCTTTATAAAACACATATCTACACTTACATAATTCTTAAAACACGTATTAAAAGAAATAAGCCATATAGAACATCGGGCTCTAAAAAACAAAAAAATCAATACATTAAATCTATCTCAAAAAAGGGGGGGGGGGGACCTCATAGAAGGTCTCGATCTAAATTCAGCCCATTAGGGGTCATAGAGTCTAACATGTAAATATACTTTTGTTCCAACTGCATTAGCGTTCTATCAATATCACCTCCTCTCCAATTGGGTAGGACCTTTTTAATAATAAAAAATTTTAAGTCTGAGACTTTATGTTCCTGTTCAATCCAATGTTCTACAAGGGGTTTTTCTACAATGCCCCTTTTGATAGCACTCCTGTGCTCTACAATCCTAACACAGACACTACGTACAGTTTTACCCACATACAGTTTCTTGCACGGACACTGGATAACATATATAACATGGGACGTCTCACAATTGGAGAAATCTTTAAGGGCAAACTTCCTGTTGGTGACAGGATGGAGAAAACATTCACGAACCGGCAAAACATGTATACAAACGGAACACTGACCGCACTGAAAAGACCCTTTGTATTTGGATAGAAAGGGACGCTCTGTCAAAGAAGAGGAAACAAGGAGATCCTTTAAACTGATGTTCCATTTGTGTGCTACAATGAGAGGGATATCTCGAAAACCATCCAGGGACTGAATTAAATGCCATTCTCTCTTCAATATTTTAACAATCTCCCGAGAGAAGGTTGTATATAACAAGGGACACACAATACCTTCCTTATTATCTTTATGTCTGGGTATAAGAAGGGTTTCTCGATCAGTTGTTTGAGCCCTTATATATGCTTTAGAGATATGTTGGAGGGGGTACTCCCTTGCAAAAAACCTGGCTTTCATTTTATCTGCATGAAAAGCAAAATCTTGGGCTTTTGTACATAATCTCCTGGCCCTGAGAAACTGGCCAACCGGAAGGTTCTTTTTTAAAGCCGGATTGTGGAAACTGTTGAAGTGTAATAAATGATTGCGGTCCGTGGGTTTCCTATATAAAGATGTAATGAGCTGATTCCCCTCTTTCTTGATAAGTAGATCCAAATATGGAATACACTGATGATCGTATGTAAGTTGGAACCTTAAATTCTTATCCAAACCATTAATCCATATATTGAAAAAAGAGAGGGCATCTTCAGTGCCCTTCCATAATATAAAAACATCATCAATGTACCTGATCCATAATATCACATTGTCTTTATATGGATGCTCTTTCAAAAATTTCTCCTCGAAGTCAAAAACATAAATTAGCGATATCAGGAGCCATCGAAGAGCCCATCGCCACCCCTTTCACCTGTTGATAGAAAAGATCCCTAAAACAAAAAAAGTTCTCACAAAGAGCAATTTCAGCTAATGCAAGTAAAAAGTGTGTGGGAATTTGTTTGTGTACTGTTCTCTTCAAAAAATATTGCTCTAAAATAAGTAATGCCTGAGCCTGAGGAACATTGGTGTACAGGGATTCGACATCTAAGGTCACCAAAATTGTATTTAAATCTATATCCTGAAATTGTGTCAAGATTTCAATGACGTGTGATGAGTCCCTTACATATGACCACATAGAAAGGATGAAAGGGCGCAAGAGGACATCTAAAAATTGAGATATAGGTTCTAATAAAGAATCAATTGCAGAAACAATAGGCCTACCCGGTGGGGATGTCAAAGATTTATGGATTTTTGGAAGAATATAGATTGTTGGTGTAACCGGTGAAGGGACAATAAGAAAATCTCTTTCTTTCTTAGTGAGGAACCCAATTTCAAATGCTGTTTGCACCAAATTATCAATCTTACTCTTCAATCGTTCAGTGGGATCACCAAAAAGTCGTTGGTAAAAGGTATGATCCTTAAGTTGTCTCTCTATTTCATCTATATATGATCTTTTATCCATGACAACTATAGCCCCACCCTTGTCAGCAGGTTTTATAATCACAGAATTGTTCTTCTGTAAAGAAATAAGAGCATCTCTTTCTCCTTTAGAGAGATTGTTATAAAAAGGAACAGATCCAGTACAAACTTGGCCCACTTTTTGCATTATAACTTTCTCAAAGGCTGCTATAATTGGATCAGTAGGCAAAGGTGGCATCCAAGCAGACTTCTTACCTATCACAGAAATATCAGAGAAAACACTTTGATGTGTATTAAATTGGTGTTTGATACGTATTTTCCGAAAAAACTTATAAAGATCTAAATTGATCTCAAATGTATCTGGTTTTCTTGTTGGAATGAAAGACAGACCCTTATTGAGTAAAGATTCTTCATCCTGTGTAAGCTGATAATTAGAAATATTAATCACATTAGTATGTGGATTGTAATTCATGGTCTTCTCTTGTAAGACCAATCTCTGTTCCAAGACCCTCTGCCCCGTCCTCGTCCCCGTCCACGACCCCTTGGAGGTGGATGATGATATTGATTGTATGTTCGGTCTTGATTGTAATGTTGCTCTTGATTGAAGTTTAGGGGAGATTGATCTCGTGCTCGCCTGTGTTCCTGGGTGGGGTAACATAATGAGATGTCTTGTCCTGGTGGTGAGCGTGGGACCGATCCTGATTTACCTGTGGAAATCGATTGCGCGATTGGTCTCGGCCGCCCCCCTTCCAACAAGAATCCATATCGAAAAAAGGGTGTTTCTGTAAATTTTTCTGTTCATTATCTACAAAGGATTTTTGTGCCTATATTGTTAATAAAGTTTCATTGATATATGTTCCTGTCCTTGGGATTTCATCACGTTCTCTGACTGTGTGCCTAGCTTGACGTGGTTTCCTGCTTTCTGGTTGGTCTACGATCAGGATAGTCTTGTCCAGGTGGCATTCTATATGCTGAGTCACACGCCCCACCAGGGCCATGCAGGACACATGTACATCAGGTGCTGACTTGGCCAAAGCTGGTCCAGGGCGTCAATGCCTTTGGGCTCCAACTCTGTTCAGCAACTGAAGAAGCAGCACACTTTGGCATCGGAGTGGGTCACCATCAGATCCATTTTGAGGTGAACCCAGCAGCGCAGAATCAACTGAATCACCTCCTGACTCAACTGCCACTCTCCAGGAGCTAGAGAGTATCGGCTGAGGAAGTCCACTTCCACATTGTCCACCTGGCAATGTTCTCAGTCAACAAGCCTAAAAGGTTCTTCTCCACCCAAACACACAAGAAAGCAATCTCCAGAGCTACCCTGGCACTCTTCATGCTGCACTGCCAATTGACATAAGTTACCACCATAGTGTTGACTGAAAACAATCGAACCACCTGAACCTCAACCAGGGGCTAGAAGGACAGAAGAATTGATCTAATGGTCTTTGCCTCAAGGCGGTTGATGGACCACACTGCTTCCCTGTGATTCCAATTGCCCTGGGCCTTCCAGTCTTGGCAATGGGCTCCCCAGCCTGAGAGACTGGTATCCATCATCAGAAGGATCCAGGAGAAATCATCCAGTGGCATGTCATTCCTCAAATGTCAGGGCTGCTGCCACCACTGCAGGCTGGATTTCACCATCAATGAGAGTGGCAGCCTGCATTCAAACTCCTGAGAACTCGGGGACTACCAAGTCAGCAAGGACCGCTAGAGTGGTCCCATGTGAGCATATGCCCACTGCACCATATCTATGGTAGCCGCCATCAGTCCGAGAAACTGAAGATAATCCCAGATGCTGGGAGCCTGCTGCACACAGAACAGCACCAGACAATCCAACAGTCTTTTGACTTACTCTTCTGGAAGGAAAACTCTACCCATTCGAGTATTGAAACGTAATCCCAGAAACTCAAGGAACTGAGAGGGCAATAACTGGCTCTTTTCCCGTTTGATCACCTAGCTGAGACTTTCCAAAAATGACACCAATTGGGACGCCACTTAAGATGTTTCTGAAAGGGAACAGGCTGGGATGAACCAATCATCCAAATATGGATGGACACAGATCCCTCAGCGCCGCAGCACTGCAGTCACCACCACCATGACTTTGGAGAATACTTGGGGCGGTAGATAGCCTGAAAGGGAGGGCAGTGAACTGATAGAGAGAGCCAAGCATGACAAAATAGATAGTTTTGCTAATCCATCCAGTTCAGGATATAAAAATCCATCTCAGCCAGATCCAGAGAAGCCAAGAACGCCCCTCGGCACACTGCTTGAATCACGGAGCACAAGGTTTCCATCCGGAAGCACAGAATGCACAAATGCTCATTGACCTCCTTGCAGTCCAGAATGGGCCAGAAGGAACTGTCCTTTTTGGGCACCATGAAATAGATGGAGTACCTGCACTTGCCCTGCTTGTCCAGGGGAAAGGGCACCACCACATTTTGGTGCAGCAACTTGTCCAAGTTGGTCCGCATGGTGGCATTTTTGATCACAGACCCACAAGGGGAGATGACAAAGCATCTGGAATTGGCTTTTTGCATTCCAGGACATATCTAAACTGAATAGTGTCTAGCACCCAGCAATCCTTTGTAACCTGGGCCTATTCCTGAAAATAAAGGTGAACCAAGCCTCTAACCAGGGAAACGAGGGTATGGACCCCCAAACCTTCATTGCGAAGCCCGGGAGGGTCCTCGTCTTTAGAGGTCTGTGTCCCTGGGCCCACGTGCTCCACGAAAGAACTGAGAATGAGTCAAAGCCCAGAATCAGAGGGGAAGAAAGGTTTTACAGGTCAGTAACGATGAAGTCCTAAGACCCTCAGAGATCTGGCCAGCGCACCCTTGGTGGACGGGCGGAGGCTGACAAGAAAGGGACACCAGCCCTCTTCACAAGTCCCCTGGACCAGTCTTCCAGAAAGTGGTAAGATTCAACTCACCCAGGTCCTTCACCAGCTTCTCCAAATTGGCTCCAAAAAGAAACTTCCCCTTAAAAGCCAGTTGGGCCAACCAGGCTTTGGAAGAGTTCACTGCCCAATGCCAAGACCAAATCCAACACCGTGACACTGTCCTCAGGGAACCATCCCTGGCCACCAAACATACCAGGAGATGCATGCTGCATCCCTCCTGGATTATTGTAGAGCCAAAGTCATACCTAGGGGGTCTTCGTATTTACAAAACTCTAGGTATGTATGTAGAGGATAAAGACTTATTGAAGAACTGAAATGCAATACTAAATAAGTGTTACTTAGATCTTATGATCCTTTGAATTTGCACGTCCAAGAAGAAGTCTGAACAGTATAAAGGTGAATCGGAACTAAGCTAAAAATATTACAGAAAAAGAACACTAGATATGGGAAATTTTTGGAGGACCATAATAAGAATTTGGATGACCACAAGAAGGGCCCGATATTTAAAGGCCCTTACACGGGTAACTTCCTTAGTTACCCATGTAAGGGCCTTATCCAGGATAATCGAAGGGCAGCTACACGGGTAGTGCCCTTCGAATATCCCAGCTAAGTCCCTAATGCGCCCAGATGTTATCCGCATAGCATCGGGGCATGTTAGGGGTGTTCTGGGGCAGAGCAGGGGTAGAGGAAGGGGCTACATGGGTAGCAGCAATTTTCATTGCTACCCGCGTAGTCCTCTGTGCCTTAAAGATAGGCAAGAAAATATCTTTAAGGCACAGAGGACTATCTTTAAGACACACACACCTATCTTTAAGATGCAGAGGCTATGCGGGTAGCAACAAAACTCGCTGCTACCCGTGTAGCCTCTGCGGCTGCCAGGGCATCCAGGCTAACCTGGATATTCACTTCCACCAGCGCGGAAGTGAATATCCGGGTTAGGGGGGTCAGCGGGCAGGCTATGCATCACCGTGGTGTATAGCCTACCCAACTCAATATCGGGCCCATAATTCTTATGAGAAGCTATCCTCCTGTACATACATCTTATAGTATGTAAATATGTTAACTATAATATTGTTTCAGTAAACAACCATGACTATATTTGTATACTTGCTAAAAATTCAGTTAAATGCAACCACACTATTCTAGTTACATTCACAAGTTTAATGTAAACGTTTTGTTATGATAATTGTAAACCACCCTTGATCTCTGGAAGGGGCGGTATATAAAAGCACAGAAACAAAAATAAATAAAAAATAAAATAAGGATCTAGGGAAGAGGTAGCTGTACCTGTTAAAAAACATAGTAGGAGCCACTCTGAGATTCAAATCGATTCCTCTGCACCCCTCTTTAATTCAGATAGACACACTACTACTTCGGATTTTCTGATGGACAAATTATGGAAAGGCAGGGGGAGAGCACCATCCCACCTCCAATCAAAGAAAATGGAACAAAAGGATGCGGAGACCAAACCAAGATTCCAATACAAGGGGAGTGGCAGGGGTGGGAGATTGCAGACAGACATCAGGAGGGTATCCTACCGAGAATGAATGGCAGAGTCCTTAATTAGTCTCCTGACACCAGTTCAGTTGGAAGTTCTAAACAAAGGTCTTTCCTATGTGCCTTCTAGCCGTTATGATGCATTTAATACTAATGTAGATTTGTTTAAGTTTATAAGGAATCTCAGAATAAAAGATTTTTTTTAGCAATCATCCTTACACACACAGCGACCAATCCCTGATATGCAATCAGTTTACATGGATTCCCCTCAGTGGTGGTATTCCTGCTATTGATGTTTTTGAACGTGCTGTCTTTAAGCAGATTTCTGACTTTGAAGCTAACCAGCACCGCACATATCATAATATTTCACGAGAGCAGAAGTGGCTTTAGATTCCCTTAAATAGATTATAGAATAGTCATGAAGGAGGGGCGATAGTGGTGATGAATCAAAAAGATTATATAGCAGAAATCAAGCGTCAATTGAGTGATAATGAATTTTATACACGATTAGATCAGGATCCCATGCCATTTTTGAAAGGTAAAGTTGATTCCTTGATCCAATTTGGTCACGAGAAGGGATATCTCACTAATAAGGAAGGTGATTTCTTTAACTGTTTCACATCCAGTAGTACCCACTATCTATGTTTTGCCCAGGATACATAAGTCTTTAGCAAACCCACCAGGGCAGCCTATTATTTCGGCCATTGGTTCACTTTTTGAAACAATTTCTCAGTTTTTAGATGTTTTATTACAGCCCTATGTTATGGCAATTCCATCCTTCACTAGAGACTCTGCACATATAATACAAATTTTGAAGACCTTTGAAGTATATCATGATGAAGTGATCTTAGTTACTATGGACATCAACTCACTATAAGGTATACGAACAGCCCGAAACGAGAGGCAATTTGTATAGTTGAGCAGACCCTGGTTGGACGCACAGAACACAAACACATTTTCACTTTTTATCTGATGAAACTTGCTATTTTAGCACTATCACAGAATCATTTTTGGTTTGATTATTTTATAAGCAGATCAAGGGTGTAGCAATGGGCTCCTCAATGGCCCCCGATGTAGCAAATTTATATGTCGTACATTTTGAAGCCAAGTTTTTTTATATAGTCGGTTTATAAGCCTCACGTCAATGTTATATACAGTACATACTACTACTACTACAGCGCTGCGTACAAGTCGTACGCAGCGCTGCACAGACATGTAAGAGACAGTCCCTGCTCATCAGAGCTTACAATCTAGTCAAGACAAACACAGAAGGTGTAGGCAGGGATAATGCAAGAGGAAAGAAAAAGGAGATCAGGTGAGTCAAGATCCGAAAACAGCAGCGAAGAGGTGAGTTTTCAGCCTGGATTTGAAGAGGGTTAGAGAAGGTGCCTGGCGTACAGACACAGGTAGTTTGTTCCAGGCGTAAGGCGCAGCAAGGTGAAAGGAGCGAAGTCTGTAGTTAGCGGTAGAAGAGAAGGGCACAGATGGAAGCAGTTTGCTAGAAGAGCGGAGTTCCCGAGGGGGGTTGTAAGGAGAGATAAGAGAAGAAAGGTAGTGAGGAGCTGCAGAGTGAATGCATTTATAGGTCAGCAGAAGTTTGAACTGAATGCAGAAACGGATAGGGAGTCAGTGAAGTGACTGATATCCTTCTGATTTGGGATGGGAATCAACAACGTTTGGTGGAATTTCCTGAATGGATTAATACACCGGACCACAATCTCCAGTTTAAGGCACAGTTTGATTAGAGAGAAATTGATTCTCTGGACATTAAAATTATTAAGTCTGAATTTGGTTTTCACACAGACCTTTTTTGGAAACCCACCGACCGCAATCAATTTCTGGATTATGACAGCTTTCATAATAGCTCTTTGAATAACAATCTACCAGTTAGCCAATTCTCAAGGGCAAAATGTATTTGTTCTGATCCACTTTACTTTGAGAGGAGCGCTCATCTTCTCCATACTCATTTTACTGGGAAAAGATATCCTATTAAGCATATCTGTAAAGCATATCATAGGGCCAAAAACTCGGACCGTGAAGAATTGTTGCAGAAGAAACATAGCATTTCTAATGACCATATGATTTGCCCCATGTTGTTCTCCACACACTCAAAGATTACATCCATCCTGAGGGAAGATTGGCATATCATCCAGACCATTCCTGTATTTGCATCCCAAGAATTTATAAGAGGAATAATCTCTCTAATATACCTATATCTTTGACCCCATTTGGGAGTATGTTTACTAAAGGGAATAAAGGTAGCTTGCATTAGCAGACGTTAACGGCAGCGATAAGGGGTTTTACATGAGAAAAGGGCTCTGGGCATGTAAGAGGCATTCCAGCTTTAAGGGTACTATGGGCCATTTAACGTGCGTTAATGGGACATCGGGTGTTAAGGTGTCAAGCATGCATCTTAATGCCTGTAAACAGCTGTAACCCTAATGCTGGATAAAGAAGCAGTAAGGAAAGTCAATCTGAAAGTGATGGATAGAAGGACAGGTAGGAGTTGATGGACCTGCCAGTAACCGGAGATCTGTACCCGGCGCTCTCCCTCTGCCCTACCTTCCCCTTACTTGTATATCCGCCAAATAATTTCACAGACACTGCTCTTTGGAAAAACACCAGGTCACAGCTTTATTGCCCAATAACAGAACAATTTAACAATACAACAAAACAACCAATTATACTCCCCCCCCTCCCCCCGCAGCGGAGCGATACTTCACCCGCCGTACTACTAGCAAGGTGACCTCGCTTCCGCCCCCTGGCCTGGTCACCACCAGTCCAGTTACCCCCACCCCTGCCCGACTTCGCCATATCACTAGCAAAAGTCTGCTCGGGGTTCTCCGGGTCGCGGGCACCCTGCCCACGCCCAAGCCGCCTCCGGCTCCGGACCCCGGAAACCTCCGGGATCCCGCCACCGGCATAGTCAAGCCCTGTGACTTTGCCGCCCCCCTGTTACTTGGGCTCAAGCTGTGACCTGTCCCCATTACCCTTCACTATCCACTCCAGCGCTTCCTGCCAATCATTGAGGAGGAGGTCAACCCCCACCGGTGCCAAATGAACACCATCGCTCCTGTATAAACCGGAGCACGCCACATCCACCCAATCGTGCTGGACCTGACAGCCCCCATGCTCTATCACCCACTTCCCAATTTGCCTATTGACCTTCATCAAACCACGAGACCAGTGACGCTGCCCCCGGCACACCGGTCTCGGGATGACATCCGACCAAATAAGCACCACCCCTTCAAACATTCACATTATTTGGGCAAAGTCCCATTTTGCTGCATTGATTAACTGCTTGCAGGTCCACGACGTCAAATCATTTCCTCCCAAATGCAACAGCAGGAACCCCGGCGATGTCCGCACTCGTGCATGGTGGCGCAGCAAGGGCAGCAGCTGAGGCCAGTTCAGCCCCCTCTCTCCCAGCCATGAAATGTTCACCACCGTGGGGTCCAACCCCAGGTTCCGCCCGATAGGCCTATTCTCTGCACGCCTGCCAGCCCAGAACACAAACGAGTGCCCCAACATCCAACAGCCCCGTACACCGTTGCCCCGATCTGAAAAAGAAAAAACAATGGTTAAATATCCATCCCCCCCCTCCCACCAATTTAGAACCGAACATAGGTCTGGAACGCTCTGGATCGCCACCTGCCAATTGCTTGTATCTGTGCGGCCGACATTCCCGCCCTGCCGTGCTCGTCGCAGCCCCAATGCGAAAAGAATGCGCCGCAAATTGGCTAGCATCGATCCCCATCCGTTGCAGCCCCAAACGCATAACCGCTGTCACTTGATATCTTGTGACTAACCGAGAGTCCGCATGCACAAACAACCCTTCTGTAACCTGCGGGCGTACTTCGAGGAAAGACATCAATGCCTTCACTGTGCACGTGTCCCCGGAAATCGCCCTCAGGACCACCCATTTACCTCTACCACGTTGGTCCGTTTTAGATCTTTTCAAAAGGACCGACAAACGATCCCCCTGCACATGCACGTGCTGCCTTAACAAGCTATTACCCACACCTCTCTTTGTGGACTCTGCTACCAATTCTCCCACCCGAAAGGCTCCGAAAAAGGCCACACAAAATATTGCCTTGAAGAGCCTGGCTTCGTAACCTGACGCTGCCACCTCAGGCAGCGCCGCACACAGACCCCATAACAAGTCATGCGTTACCGGACGCCGATGATACGGCATGGCCGGCCTCGTCCGCCCCATCCTTGCATAAGCTTCCTCACTAGAAAACCCTCGCCCAATGGGGCCCAACCGACCGCTTTTGCGAAAAAAAGAAACCCTGCTAAATGTCCCCGAACCGAAGTCTGAGATACACCCCGCCTCCTCGCATTAACTATATAACCCCCTAATAATAGATCCGACACTAGCCCACCGCACCACCCTTGCTGTCGCAGAAATTCCACCACCCTCTCACATCCTCTGCAATATGCCTCCCAGGTGCTCTCTGCCACCGAGCTGCGCAGCATCTCCCTCATCTCTGCAGGCCAATGCTCCATAAACTCCAAGGGACCTCAAATCCCACCGCAGCTGCTTCTGGCGCCAGCTTCCGGAAACGATCCCACTGCAAGCGTGAAAGAGCATCAGCAATACTGTTATTAAGACCTGGTATATGCCGCGCTCTCAATGTCACATTCCTACACAAACAGTATAAAACAACTTTTCGCATCAATGCTGCGACTTGGCCGCAACGTGGCATATAATTATTCACCACGTTCACCACTGCTTCATTGTCGCACCACCAGACTACTTTTTTGTTACGCAATTTATCTGGCCACAACTCCAACGACACCAACATCGGGAAGAGCTCCAAGAACGTGATATTCTTTAATAGTCCCTCGTCTTCCCATGCTGGCGGCCATCTCCCCGCACACCATTCCCCCCCAAAATAGACACCTCATCAACCAGGACCGCAGTTCCATTGAACACCGTCAAGAATACATCCCACACTAACAAGTCCTCGCGCAAGCTCTTGTTGATTCTTATATGGTGATGAGGTTTAGCCACACCCACCGTGGCCAACGCCAAACGCCGGAGGAATACACGACCCATAGGTATGACACGACAAGCGAAATTCAATGAACCAATCAACGCTTGCATTTCTTTCAACATGTACTTTGAGGATGTGATCGCATTTGCTACCAATACCCTTAGCTTCACAACGTTCTCCGGGGGTAGTCGTGCCACCATGTCCACTGAATCCAACTCAATGCCCAAAAAGGTTATCTTAGTCGCCGGCCCTTTGGTCTTTTCTTCGGCTAACGGCACCCCCAATTCCCCAGCCATCTCCACAAAACCCTTTAACAAGGCCCTGCAATGCGCCGTCGTAGCCGCACCCACAAACAAAAAATCATCCAAATAATGAACCACACTGGTGCAGCCAACACGCCTCTCGACAACCCACTGCAAAAACGTGCTGAATTTCTCAAAAAACGCACAGGACACCGCACAGCCCATGGGCATACATTTGTCGAAATAATACTCCCCTGCGAAGTGGAAGCCCAGTAGATGAAATGAAGACGGGTGCACCGGCATCAAACGAAAAGCGGCCTCGATGTCCACCTTGGCCATCAACGCTCCGTGCCCGGCCCTCCTCACTAATCCAACTGCCTTGTCAAATGATGCATAACGGACCGTGCAGCATTCACGAGGAATGTGGTCGTTCACCGATTCTCCTTCCGGATAAGAGAGATTTTGAATTAACCGGAACTTCCCCGGCTGCTTCTTTGGAATAACTCCCAATGGGGAAACCACAAAATTCCGAAATGGGGGCTCCGGAAAAGGGCCCGCAATCCTACCCAACGTCAATTCGCCGTGTAGCTTTGCCTGGACCACATCCGCAAAGCGACGCACAGACCTCCCTACCTTGATCCCAACCCCACCCACTACTGGAATTACAAAACCTTCACTAAAACCATTCCGCAATACCTCTCCGTCCCGTTTTTTAGGATAATTATGTAACCACGCACTCAAAACCTTTACACGTATTGGCGAGGGGGCCACGCTGAATGCCGGGGTCTCACTTGGCCACTGGCAAGGCACTCCCCATGAGTCCCTTTTTGATACATTTAGTCGCAGCATGCCCTCCCCCGCAGTTCGCACATGCGTGCCGGAACTTGCAATCCGGGAACGGGCAGGAGGACTTGTTGAACCACCAACAGACGTCCGCAACTCCGACCCCTTGCTTGATCGCCCCCCCAACTCCCGCTGCCCGAAAGGACCGGTTTCCGACAGAATGGGCCGCTCCCGCTGCTTTCACCGCCACTCCCCCTCCACCCATAACACCCGACCTGATTGACATTTGCGTGAGCCACAAGTTGATATCCTGGCTGCCCCAAGACAACAACTTGTTCTCTTCCATTTTATCCCGAAACTTCTCGTCGTAATTGAGCCAGGACCACCCTTCGTGCATCTGCGACGCCTCCAGAATAGAGTCCGCATACGACAAGAGCATCCCATACTGTTCCGGGTAACGCTGACCCCACACACTCGCCAAACGCAAAAAAGCCCGCGCCCAATTTACCACCGTCCGCGCCACCTTATGCACCCTCCCTGCTTTTTCATCCTCTTTTCTCTTCTTTTTACTTTCCCCCGAACGCTTACGCCCCTCCAACAATCGGAAAATGTCAATATACCGCCTTTTCCGAATCCGTCGCCTCAACTTCTTTGGCACCCCTTCCCATAATTCCGACAAAGCAGTAACCCCTGTCGACCCCACCCCGGAAGCACCCTGCTCCGCGCTCTTAGCCCCTTCTGCCGAGGACCCTGTGGACGAACTAGATGACGACGACGTGGAGGAATCGGATCTACGCCTGCGACGGCAAGCATGCCACCGCTTACGAGTAGCCTTCCCCGCCTTTCCGCATCGCACCCCCTCCTCACCCCCATCATCCTGCTCCCCGTGCAACTCACCCATGCCCGCCGCCTCCAGGGACTCCAGGACCCGCTGAGGATGCACGTCTCTGGAACCGACTTCCACCGTTCGCGGCACACCCTCTCTGAGCGCTGCTGATCCACCCGAGGGGCCTCCGCATGCTGACGTCGCCTGCACCTCGCCGCTCTCCGTCCTGTCTTGCTGCACTCCAGAGAAACTTGCTCCGGTGGAAGCCATTGCCGGAACCTGCGGAGACAAAAAGGGGAAAACTGCAGGGGGAACAACAGCAGGCCATGCAGCCGGCCAGGCCCCAGCCCAGTCCGCCCTGGAAGGCCCTTGCCCCCCTCGCATCCACTGCTCCCAACCGTGCTGTCCCATGGCCCCTACCCCGCCCGGACTCCCCCAAAATATCTCGCTCCCACCAACACTCGTAGGAACCCCAAAGCCCGTGCCCTCAACCGCATTCCATCCAGCTCTAGCACCTAGCCCAGTCGCAGGCCCTTCTGCTAACCTGCTGGCCCTCCCTCCCCCTTCCTGCACCACCCCATTATCTCCCTCTGCATGCTGCCCCCCAGCGGCAGACCTGCTACCCCTACCACCCCTCACTCCTGCATTGCCCCTAGCTTGCCTCCCCCGCCCCAAACCATCACACTGCCCTGCCCTTGAAGGCCCACCCCGCCCCCTGACTGCAGGCCCAGGTGCTCCTACCGCTCCTTGTGGCCTTCCATACTCCCTTCCCGCAGGCCCAGCCCTTACAGACCTTTCCCTTCCTTTTGCACCCCAACTCTGCCCATTGCCTCTGCTTTTACCCACCGTTCCTCGAGTCTTTCGCCCTTTTCCACCCTGTCCACTCTCCGCACCCCTTCCACTACTCCCTTTGCTGCCTGGCATGCCTGATCCTATACTGCACTTCGGAAGTGCTCTGCCCGCTGCCTCTCAATTACCTCCTTTTGCCCTCTGAAGAACAGTTCCGCGGTCCTCCCCCCCTGCTCCAGTTTTTTTTTTTTTTTTTTTTATGACTTCTAATTCGGGCCCTCCTGCTGACGCTTGCCTCCCACTATGCTGTAAGGCTCTTACACCTCGGCGTTCAAAACAACCGAGTCCCGATACCCAGCTATCCACTTCCACCCCGAGCACCTCCTCGCCAGTCCCGCTAATTATACCGACCACGGCACCGCAGGAATTTGAAGATCGCCGCTGCCAACCGCTGCTAACTCCGTTCCCTGCTCTGCTCTTCGGCCATGTGCTGAAGGCGCGTTCCGGCTGCCCCAGCACATGGCCCGATTCGCTCTCATGATTGGCTCTTGCCTCGCGCGTCCCCGCGGCAGAGCCAATCATTTTAAATAATGCCCCGGCATCGCTTTGTGGCCGCTTGCCTTTCCCACGCGCACCCCCCCCACCCTACGCTTATGCCCTAACTGCAGAGAACCCGCGCCAGGCCGAGCCACTGGTTAACGGCGGCCTCCGAGACCCAGCTCTGCAGCCTTTAAGATACGTGGGCACCCTACGTGGCAGCCAGTATAGTGGACGAGCATGTGGGAGGCAGCTATACCGATGAACACTGCTAGTGTGTGGCATGTATTGTATGCCTTGTGTTATGCTAGTCACCTTGTTTCCTGCACCATTTTAGTATGCCACTGTTGGACAGGGGTCCTCCCAGAACAGTGTATTTAAGTATCCAGTGTTAAACTGCGATTGCTAACAGCAATGGGGGACTTCTAGTCTTGCTGGTCCTACCATGACCACAGGGAGTAGGCCAGGAACACCTGCTGGCCCAACCATCTAGGACTAACAATCCCCCACAGCAAGCACAGTAAGACTGCACCTGTTGACCACCCTGGGTTTTTTAGCCATTCACATACCACCTGCGGATAGTTCACTGGTCATCACACATTACATGTGCATAGTGAAGCTATGTGCACCCAGCATTTGGTTCAGTGAATGGGATTCCAGGACAGGAAGTGCACCCCCATCACTAGAGCCAGGCACTATATAGTACTATGTGGATACATAGCTGTGCCAGGTCACTGCTTGAGCAGAGTGAGAGTGCTCTCTGGCCACCCAGTCCATATCCGTAGCAGATGGGCACTACGATATCTCAGCTATTGATTCTACCTCCGATGCAGACACATTCTGGCCAATCTACCCTGTTTCAGGCCATACCCACAATCCTATGCTCCCCATCATGCACATTTGCAGACAAATGCTGGGAAAATTTTAGGCAAAGCGAGGCTCAGTGAGGTATAGAAAGCCACAAAAGAATGGAGAGACGTATACACACACATACACACTTACACTCATATCGCTATGCGGTGAAAAAGTGGGTATGGTTGGCATTCCTGCCTGCCATTTTGGTCTCCATATCAGCTCAAGCATAAGAACATAACATAAGAACATAAGATATGCCATACTGGGTCAGACCAAGGTCCATCAAGCCCAGTATCCTGTTTCCAACAGTGGCCAATCTAGGTCATACGTACATAGCAGTTTCCCCAAAAGACACAGGTTCCGCAATGCTTGTACTGGGTCAAGCATTGATATCCTGGGTCCCTTCTTAATAATGGTTTATGGACCTTTCCTCCAGGAACTTGTCCAAACCTTTTTTAAACCCAGCTACACTAACAGCCTTTACTACATCCTCCGGTAACAAATTCCAGAGTTTGATTACACGTTGAGTGAAAAAATATTTTCTTTTATTAGTTTATAGTTATAGTTTACCCTATAGCTTCATTGCATGTCCCCTAGTCTTTCTATATTCTGATAACGTAAACAATCAATCTACGTTTACCCGTTCCACTCCGTTCATTAATTTATAGACTTCTATCATATCTCCCCTCAGCCGTCTCTTTTCCAGGTTAAAGAGCCCTAACCTTTTTAGCCTTTCTTCATAGGAGTATCCTTCCATCCCCTTTAACCATTTTGGTGGCTCTTCTCTGAACCTTTTCTAATAACGCTATATCCTTTTTAAGATACAGCGACCAGAATTGCACACAATATTCAAGGTGCGGTCTCACCATGGAATGATATAAAGGCATTATAATATCTTTTGTTTTATTTTCCATTCCTTTCCTTATGATACCTAGCAATCTATTTGCTCTCTTGGCTGCCGCTGCACACCGGGCCGAGGGTTTTAACATGTTATCCACAATGATGCCTAAATCTTTTTCCTGGGTGGTGGTTCCTAATGTGGAACCTTGCATCGTGTAACCATAGTTTGGGTTGTTCTTCCCTAGGTGCATAACTTTCACTTGTCCACATTAAATTTCATCTGCCATTTTGATGCCCAGTTTTCCAATTTATCAAGATCCTCTTGCAATTTTCCACAATCCTCTTGGGTTTTAACAACTTTAAATAGTTTTGTGTCATCTGCAAATTTGATAACCTCACTCGTTATTCCACTTTCCAGGTCATTTATGAATATGTCAAAAAGCAGTGGACCCAGCACAGATCCCTGGGGTACACCACTATTCACCTTTCTCCATTGGGAAAATTGGCCATTTAGCCCAACCCTCTGCTTTCTATCTTTTAGCCAGTTCCTGATCAACAGTAGTACACTGCCTCCTATCCCATGGCTCTTTAGTTTTGCCAAAAGTCTCTGATGAGGGACCTTGTCAAAGGCTTTCTGAAAGTCCAGATACACTATATCAACCGACTCACCTTTGTCCACCTGTTTATTCACACTTTCAAAAAAACATAACAGATTAGTAAGACAAGATCTTCCTTGTCTAAAGCCATGTTGGCTGTCTCCCGTTAGGCCATGACTATCTACATGCTGAGTAACTTTATTCTTTATGATGGTTTCTACCATTTTTCTCGGTACTGACGTGAGGCTCAACGGTCTGTAGTTTCCAGGATCACCCCTGGAACCCTTTTTAAAAATTGGTGTTACATTGGCGATCCTCCAATCTTCAGGTATTAGAGATGATTTTAATGATAGTTCACAGATTACTAATAGCAGGTCTGCAATCTCATATTTCAGTTCTTTCAACACCCTTGGATGTATACCATCCGGCCCAGGTGATTTTCTACTCTTCAGTTTATCTAATAGTTGTAATACATCTTCCCAAAGTATCGATATTTCCTTCGATTCTTCCGCACCTTTAAATACCACTTCAGTCATGGGTAACATCCCTACATCTTCCTCAGTAAAGACCGAGGCAAAGAATTAATTCAGTCTCTCCGCTATCGCCTTGTCGCCTCTTAGTGCCCCTTTAACTCCTCTATCATCTAATGGACCAACTGACTCTCTCACAGTTTTTGCTACGAATGTACTTGAAAAAAATCTTTATTTCGCGTTTTTGCTTCCGCAGCAAGCTTCTTCTCAAATTCTCCCTTTGCCTGCTTTATCAATGCCTTGCATTTGACTTGCCAGTGCTTGTGCTGTTTCCAGGTTTCGTCGTTTGGCTCTTTTTTCCATTTCCTGAAAGATGCTTTTTTGGCAACAACAGCCTCTCTGACCTTACCTTTAAACCATGCTGGCAGTTTTTTGGACTTCCTTCCACTTTTCTTAAAGCGTGGAATACAGCTGGTCTGGGCTTCCAAGATAGTATTTTTTCAACAACACCCAAGCTTGATGTAAGTCTTTAACCTTTGCAACTGCTCCTTTTAGTTTTTTCTTAACTATTTACCTCATTTTATCATAGTCTCCCTTTCGAAAGTTAAAAGGTAGTACTGTGGATTTCCTTACTATCCCTCCTCCACTAATTAAATCAAAAGCGATCATGCTATGATCACTATTGCCAAGTGGCCCCAACACCTTTATCTCTTGCACTAGATCTGGTATTTCACTAAGGACTAGGTCTAATATGGCTTCTCCTCTGGTCGGTTCATGAACCAGCTGCTCCAAGAAGCAGTCATTTATGTCATCTAGGAACTTTATCTCCCTAGCATTGTTTACATGTGCTTATTGTGCAAATGCTCTGATATTAACACCACTCAATTTTGCCTTGCTATCAGCCTGACTTTCTATCCAGCTGTGGATAGTGGAGCCTGTCTTTGTGACTGATGGGTGTTTGTATTCCTGCTGGCAGATTCATTGGGAATTGCAAATGCTGGTGTTGTAACTGCACAGTAGGCTAAAGTTTAGCCACAGGAACAGGCAATACATGATCTACAGCCAGGTCTTGAACTTGTGATTCTCTGCTCAAATATACACCAACATTGCATGTTGAGCCACAGTGCTGCCATACAGCTGCAACAGTTCCTGGGGCTGACATGCTTCCAGTAAGAAAGACGTTGGCACAAGTTGCAATGCACATGGTGCACAGGACCAGGACATGGCTTTGGTCTGCTGTAGGCGGGTGCCGCTTCTCCCTCCGCCAACCCCCCAAACCATGCTGACATGTGCTGTCAGTGTTGGTGTTGCACAGTCCCAGCCCATCCAACATGCGGGTTGGCGGGCACCTAGGGTGCAAGGTCCAAATGGGGAGTCAGAGGCATACATGGATGGCCATGCAATCCCCCCCCCCCCCACCATCTACCTCTGCAGGGACCCCATCACTGCCTGCCAACGATACGTCTCAGGGGGAGGATGACAGCCACTGCTGTGGTAGTCCCCTGGGGGCTTGCATGTTGCAGCTACCTGGAGGGCTACAGCTGATGACGCTATCAGCCTCTTCCCCCATAGCTGGGTTCAGCGGCAGTGGGGGAGGGCCAGCTGGGATCTCTGCCATGGGTGCCAGGACCCTTAGGTTGCCCCATGTGGTACATCTCCTTTATGCAGCAGCAGTGTGTCTGTGTGCCGCCACTATCACTGTGGGATCGTGACAGACATCACAGATGGTAATGCGGATGGCAGGATACCCCTATGAGGAGAGGCTAACAAGGTTAGGACCCTTCAACCTGGGAAAGAGACAGCTGAGGGGCGATATGATAGAGGTCTATAAATTAATGACTGGAGTAGAACGGGTAAACATAGATCTATTGTTTACGTCATCAAAATGTAGAAAGACTAGGGGACATGCAATGAGGCTACAGTGTAGCCCATTTAAGACTAATAATAGAAAATATTTTTTCAGTCAACGCATAATCAAACTCTGGAATTCATTACCAGAGGATGTAGTAAAAACTGTTAGTGTAGCTGGGTTTAAAAAAGGTTTGGACAAGTTCCTGGAGGAAAGGTCCATAAACCATTATTAAAGGGGACCCGAAATATGCACTCCTTGCCCCAGTACAAGCATTGTGGAACCTGTGTGTCTTTGGCGAAACTGCTAGGTAATTGTGACCTTGATTGGCCACTGTTGTATATAGGATATGGGGCATGATGAATCTTGGTTTGACCCAGTATGGCATAGTTTATGATCGTATGTCCTTATGTGCCACCTGGCAGCTGCCTGGTCTGTCCTGTACACCAGCAACCCCCACTGCATGACTCATGTACTGCCTATTTTGCCCCATCAACATAGTGCCCTTTCATACTTGGGCAGTATGCTGTTGCTGCTAATGGAGCACTACTATCACTGCATAGGGCTCCCCTTTCAGTGCATCACATTGCACACGTTAAAATAGGCTCTCTCTGTCCTCCAAATACATCCTTTCCATGAGGTCTTGCTTGGCGATAGGGTTCCCAGCATTAAAGTGCTTTAAGACACATTGCGCAACAGGTATTAAGGGAGCACACACTGCTAATGCCTACTATCTGCCCCATTAACGCCCACTCTCCACCGACTGCACCCTTAACACTGCTGGAGCCTTTAATGCACGTTAAAGCAGCTTTTTTACTGCATTAAGGGCGCAAGGGTGCTGATAACAGGTGTTAACGGCACACTGGCTCCCTTAACATCATTTAGTAAACATACCCCTTGGTCTGTTATAAACCCCTGTGGACCTACAGTATTGTACATAGGTGTTTTTAGCATATTTTATCTTTCAAGTGCTTCCATGTCCTAATAGAGCTTGGTCCCTACCATTCATTGTTCACAATGCTTTTTTGGTTCTCTTAATCATGTATATACACATGTACAATGACTGAACTCGTCTTTTTGGAATATTTTTATGGTACAGTATTTTATTTATAATACCAGTACCAAAGGTTTTTTTCATTGTAAACTTTTCCTTTTGATGAGTCCCATCAAATCTATTTCAATCATTTGTGATGTTAGCCAATTCTGGGATTTCATCGGGTGGTCGGGATTAGACACCCAATGCTATCCAGAAAATCCTTCATGCACTCTCATACACCCAGTGCCTTGCAATCGATCTACTACATGTTTTTCACGACTCTTTTTTAATACAATTTTTTATATTACAGCATATTATCCTCCACCAGTTGTAACCTTACTAATCAGTTCTGGTAGACCTGTTTCATTTTGGAAAGCCCTTTTGCCGACAAATGATTTCCTCTGTTGCAGTTAGGTAGGCACCATGAACAACACAGGAACATCACTGGGAATTGGAAGAAGCATTACGTCGATAATGACGTCACCACTGCCTCGTTTCAATTTGGCACCTACACACAGGTCCCATCCTTTTCGATCAATTTACAAACCATACTTGTATGATAAGGGGCTCTCGAATATTTTACTGTTTATATCCTTTGTTTTTTTTTACCATTTGCCCCCTTTTTTAAACCTGGCAGACTATTGTTGATATGGCATACAACATAGTTATTCGTTATTATGGACCTTTCGCTTTTAATCCAGATTGGTATTTAGTGAAATTCAGGATTATGCATGACTATACATTGCCCTTAGAAACCATATTAATGTAATTATGGTGCCCCCGTTTGAACTTTCATTTATAACATTTATCATTTAGATAGAAGAATATCTGTCATGGGTCAACTATAGATCATATATTCATCCATCCCTCTATTTGTCCCCAGGGTGGTTCCTACTATATGCTACCCTTCTATGTATGAATGTTTGGCTCTAATTGTGGACATAATCACAATGACACTAATTTGATGGGCTCCCTCTCTCCTGCTGTTACTGTGGATCATTTTTTAATGCTCTAATAGCAGTATTTTGTTCTTTTAGGGATCATAACATTTGTTTCCCTTGCTCAATTCTTTTTTTTTTTTAATTTATAAATTTGAAAACCTTACAAAAGGAAAATATCAGTACTTTAACAATATTAATAATAATATTATTGAAGAAAGAAGTAACACATTAGCCCACATTTAGGAGAGCTACATTCAAAAAGATATTGTAACAAAGCAACCAACAGGTCCTGGACATAGATTCATAAGCTCAATATACATTGTCAAGAGGAAAAGAAAATAAACTATTTATCCTTAAGAAAATTCTGTAATTGCTCCACCTCAGAGAATACATAACGATTACTTTGGAATACCACCTGGCATTTACACGGAAACTTAAAGTAAAATGAGGCTCCCAAGGCCAACACCTGCGGTCGCAACTGCAAAAAAGCTTTGCGTCGCGCTTGTGTGGCCCTGGAAACATCGGGAAAAATTTGAATGGGTTGACCACAAAATTTCAAAGATTTTTGTTTAAAATAGGACCTCAAAACTCTCTCTTTATCAGTATGTAAAAGAAAGGTAACTAACAATGTATCCCTTGAGGATATTTCATCCATAGAGGATTCCAAAAAATTTGAAATATCTAATGTTGAGGAAACAATTTGTTTATATTGTGGATCTCCCCCTTGCTCTAAATCTCTTACCACCCTCCCTTTAGGGACATAATATATTTGAGAAACCAAAATATCACTCCCATCATTAAATAACAAAATATCTTTAAGGTATTTCTGAAACAAAATTAATGGGGACAAATAATGGGTTTTAGGAAAATTTAACAAACGCAAGTTCTTAGAACGAAATAAATTTTCCAACAGTTCATCCTGTCGATGTAGAGAGGAGAGATCTTGAGTAAATTTAGCTGAAATAGATTGATGAGAGGTTAATTGATCCATATGCAGAGCAGACACTTTTTCCAATTCTGATAAACGAACATCGTGGTCAGATAGCTTAGCTACCGTTTCCCTTGTAAACGTAGCCACCTTCTGTAAGGACACACCCAAAGCTGCCTCCATACGTGAAAGCATAACCCAAACATCCTTAAGAGAAACATCAGGTGGAGGTGATAAGGGTTGCCCAAAAGAAGGAAAGGAAACTGCAGAAGGAAGTGGAGGAGGAAAACTCCCCAAGACGGGTTCCAGCTGTAAAAAGGAACCCGGAAGCAAAGCAAAACCTGCCCCCTCCATCTGCACTTCTTCCGACAGAGGGCCCTTACTGGCAGGTACTTCCAATTCCTGACAGGGCTGAGCTAAACCCATAATAGGCGAGGGAGTAGAGGAGACAGTACTCACATTTGAAATATTACTCGGGGTCGATGGAAAAGGACCCTCAGCAGGCACAGCAGTTTCCACCCGAATGTGGGCATCCATAGGGCCCACCACCTTAACTGCCTTCGTCTGTTCAGGCTGTGGGTAATACTTCCTTCTCTTCCCCATCACAGGGATCCGCCCTCAACACCTCGTGCACCGAAGGGGCACCAAAGGGGTGTGCCTGCCCCTTTGGACACGTCCCTTCGGACGCGCGCCAAAAGACGCACGCCCGCACCGCGTCCCGCGGTGGAGCCGAGTTCTTATGGCCCTCCTCCAAACACACAGCCAATCGGGTGCTGGAACACACGGGAGCTCAGGAACCAATCAATTAGGTAACAGACAAGGAATGAAGCTGCTCACAGTCCCGCGGTGGAGCCGAGTTCTTATGGCCCTCCTCCAAACACACAGCCAATCGGGTGCTGGAACACACGGGAGCTCAGGAACCAATCAATTAGGTAACACACAAGGAATGAAGCTGCTCACAGTCCCACAGTGGAGCCGAGTTCTTATGGCCCTTCTCCAAACACACAGCCAATCGGGTGCTGGAACACACGGGAGCTCAGGAACCAATCAATTAGGTAACACACAAGGAATGAAGCTGCTCACAGTCCCGCGGTGGAGCCGAGTTCTTATGGCCCTCCTCCAAGCACACAGCCAATCGGGTGCTGGAACACACGGGAGCTCAGGAACCAATCAATTAGGTAACACACAAGGAATGAAGCTGCTCACAGTCCCGCGGTGGAGCCGAGTTCTTATGGCCCTCTTCCAAACACACAGCCAATCGGGTGCTGGAACACACGGGAGCTCAGGAACCAATCAATTAGGTAACACACAAGGAATGAAGCTGCTCTTCCCTTGCTCAATTCTGGTCAATTTGGTGAGTAAACATCTCTGTATATCACAATGTATCACTGAATTTGAATTTGGTGATGTCTCTGCATATAAAAGTAAACACAATTGAGCAAATAAATCCTCCATTGTTAGATACTATCAAATCTGACATGACAGACAATCTTTTTATTGTATTGTATTGAATGCCCTTATTTTTAGCCCACTATTTATATATGGTCAGTTATTATTTATTGTCCTTTTAATTGTGATTTTTAATTGTTGGCATTCAATATCATATTAGAAGTCATTATGCGTGTCTCGGCACTCTTTGTTGTTGTTTTACTTACTTTTACCATTGGATATAATGTGTTCATCATTATGTTTAATGTGTTGTTTTTATACTTTTTATAATTCTTACTTTATTTTATTAATAATTTCATTGTTTTATTTGTTGTAGAGATCATATACCCCTGAAGAGGCTCTCCCGGCCGAAACACGTGTCGGGTTGACCTCATAGGCTTTGAATAAAATGTTTTTTTCCATGGTGGGTCTGTTGTCCTGCTTATTCTGTGCCACCAAACCTACCAGGTCATACATGGCAACAGAAAGGAAGGCTGTAGCTGACTCCAAAAGAGAAGTAGTATCATCCAGTGGAAGAGATTGAATTTACTAGAGCAGGACTCTATACATCAGGCAGGTACATACCACCAGCTGCAGAATAGCAGCCGCCACAGTGAACTGGCTCTTCAACAACAAATCCATCTTATGGTCCAGAAAATCCTTTAAGGCCAATCCACCTTCCACAGGAAAGGTGGTCCATCTGGTTACCACTGTGGCCTTCGCATCCTCCTTGGGAATACCAAACCATTCAATGCATTCCGTCTCTCGTAAAGTGTAGATCTTCTTACACATCCTTAACCCCTTAGGTGGGGATCAGGAGAGTCCCACTCTGACCAGATCATATCCTTGAACACATCCAAGAATGGGAAGACAGTAGTAGATTTTCGCAACCCTTGAAGGATTGGGTGCACCTTCGGCTCCTACTCCATGCTGGAAGCAACCGTCATGTTCAAGGTGGACTAGATCCTGGCAATCAATGCTATCAACTCCTCCGTCCAGAATAGGCAGATCACTCCAGCCTTTTCACAATCTTCTGCAGGTGAGAGTACTTCTTCATCCATGTCAGAGCCCAGCACTGAGCCATCTGAATCAAAGTCATAGTCAAAATCTCGAACATCTCCCAGCTGTTCCTCATATCCAGGGGGCACCCCCCGTCAGGGATGCTTAGCCAAAGGCAATCAAACAGGGCTTCCACTTTCAGCCTGCCCTACATGAGACTGCACTTGGGGGCACCCAGAGGCTGCAGGGCCGTATTTCCATGCCAGAAGGACCAGGTCTGCTGCAAAAAAGAAAAGAATACTTGGGAAGACAATCTCCTTTTGAAAATTACCCCCAACACCAGGGAGCACAGGCACTGAAGATCCATTAGGGGATGGGGAGCAGTTCACAGTATGGTCACCGGACCCTCCGGCTGGCTGAATATCTTTACCCATAGCGCTATCCGTCACCTCCTACCCTGAGGCAGACAAGGCCGGACTTACTGCATCCCCCGGCAGAGAGAGGGGGAGCAGGCCCTCCAGGGATGGTTCAGAAGCTTCCATGCAAGAAGAGTAGAGCCCAGAATCTGGAGAAGAGGCACCTTGCTTGCCACTGGTAAAACAATGTTTCTTGGAAGAAGACATAGAGAGTTAAGGCAAGTATTGCAACAACATACGCTAAGACGCAGTGGCCCGAAGGCACACGTTAACTATGCTTTTACTGTGATGCATATTAACTGTGCTTTTACTGCCATGCGTTAGGGAAGGAACATGCATTGGAGCCGTTTGAGTGGAATGCACATACAGATTGTGCAACTGCCAGGTGCACAATAGGAGAAAATGCTACTAACGCATGCAGAAAATGGCAGGAAACCCTCACACCATACCATCTGTCACTAGCGGTCCACCCCAAATTGTGTCCCAGGAAGACGGAATCAAGAGCTCCCAACAAGGACAATGATGAGGTGAAGCCTTGGTACTAACGGCTTGAGAGCACCAGGCAGAGAATTTGTGCTGGGCTCAGTTCTACTCCCCTGAAACTATTTTACTGGCTTTGCAGCACTGCGTTTAAGGTGGCTGGCAGGCAGATCCCTCTGAGAGTCTTATGCAAACTTCAGGAGAGAGCAGAGGGAACAGAAGAGGAGCGAAAGGGTGCAGAGGTTGTGTGAGACTGCTGCACTCTTCCAGATCCTTCTAAATCCTTCCAGTTTCTGGCTGCTCAACAGGCTGTTATCGTGATAAGCGCATGGAGCTGAAGCAATTTTCCCTCCTCCTATGGCAACTGAAAAAAACGCAGTCTAGTGAAGCCTCCCACGTCGTGCTCAAGTGAGAGTCATGAGCATTTAATCAATCTTTTCCTCTCAATCTTCAGATTTTCCTCAAACAAAGAAATACTGTAGACAAAAAATTACTGAAGTGATCTTTGGTGGTTGAGGCCAAAGAGGCATGTGAGTGATGTTATTGAAACCTGGGCTTTGTCTCCACTTATCTGCTGGTAGGGGAACACAGCCCACTTGTCTGGACTAGTCTAGCAGAACTTTATGGAAAATACCACTGAGAGAGTGGTAGATGCCTGGAACAGGCTTTCAGCAGAGGCTACAGGATCCAAAACATGCAGGGGCCATTTTGGAAGCCCTATTTATGCTTTGGATGTCCAAAAATAGGAATAGAGATGTCTCCAGAGTCATTTTAGCTCTGGGGACGACCCCAGTGTGAGGACAGAAAAGTCTGAATGGGGACGTGGTGGAGGTGTTCCCAGGAACCTGGATGTCCGCACCTAATCTCAGAAACGTTGTGGATATCTGGCATTGCTAAGTTTAGACCTGCTCCAGACACAAATAGGGATCTAAAAAAATGCTTGTTTTGGATGAAAAATATCCAGAGAAGAAAGCACTGCATCATCCCCAGTACAATATCAATAGTATCAGCAAAGGGCAACCCTGATTGCCCTGTTCCTGGCACCCTGCCCTAATTATTAGGCTATTCTAGATGTCTATGGTCTAAAATCTGGTTCTAGGGATGTCTATGTAGACACCGCCACAGAAGTCCATATTGGGCACATCCACGTGTATGAAATTGTGTCTTGCTTTTTTTTCAGACATTTTGGCATAGACATCCCAGATTGCACTTGGACATCCCTTCTAAAATTCCCCTCCAAGACTTCAAGTGTATATAAGATAAACACATAGGGACCTTGGTGGAAGAGAGGGAGAGATGATTATAAAATAAGTATGGTCTGGAACAGAACAGCATGCAGATATAAATGAGAGAACTGGATGGGCCAAAGTGGTCCTTTTCAGCAGGTTTTCTGTTTCTCTGTTTCTATTTATAACACGTATAAAAGTGAGTGCCTATTTTTGATGCTGTAGGTGGGATACCAGGGACTATAAACTCACCGTGTGGAACAAAGGCCTAGCAATCTACTTCCGCTCACACCTTGCTAAGAAAACCCAGGGGCTGGGTCACCTGGAGTCAGCATTGATGGCATATAGCCCCTTTCTAAAGTAACATGCAACACATAACCCTTGAAATGCTCGTGTGTATGTCATTTCTAGGCAGCACTTGCCACATAGCCTTTATAAAAGTACCCCCAAAGAGAACGCACACAAGCAGATATTCAGCAGTCTGGAGAATGCATAAAATTGTACAGATATGTGTTGAAGTCTGAACGGTGGACATGCTGATATAACTTTATATGGACCAGGGCCAGTGCTGGATATGAGGCACCCTAGGCGAACTTCATTCCTAGCGTCCCTCTGCTTCAGCCTCTGCCCCCATCGCTGCCACTGCTGCCCCTCTCTGGAATGTGCAGTGGTGGCAACACTTTTAAAATGGCACTCCGGTGCTTATCTTCACCTCTGGCGCTATGATGCTGTTTGTGTTTCTGTCCCCTCCGATTCCACTTCCTTTTGCATGGCAACTGTCTAGTTCACCTAATGGCAGCACCAGCTCTGATACGGACTACTGTACTTACAAACTTATCCCTACTATTTCGGCATTCACTCTTGAACACATACGCTATATGGAGAGTGGCTCAATTTTGCTGCTCCCTGTATAACTTCTGGCCTGTCCGTACACTGCCTCAAAGCCTGCCCAGTTTCAAACAGATCCATGTTGGATGTACCGCAATCTATATGGTCAAAATGTATTTGTTGTTCCTGCAGATATTTTTTTTAAAAGCCTTTATGTGGCCATATTGAGGCTTTTCGATAACAACCCCAAAGTTACTCAAGTCAACTGTGAGGCATGTTTTGTATACTGAGAAACCAACATGTCATGCTCAACCCAACTGGAGCAGCCCTTTTTTATAGCACGTATGCTCGTGCCAATGAATGGGCTTGCGATAAAGTGTCTGCTGTAGCAGAAGTTAAGCACAGAAACAAACGTTCCACAAGAATATATTGAAGCACAAGGTCTCGGTGAGACTGAAGCACAGGGTTTTTTCATACAGAGGCAGACCTATGCTTTAGAACAGTGCTTTCTTACAACAGGTGACTCAAATGAACCCAGGCCTGTTAATAGGTTCCACCTTGGCTCTGACTGAGCACTGATTGTTGTAGATTTTCCAAAATCCACACACACAAGGGACTAAAGGAGCACTGCCTCTTCTTCCCTGTGGCTAGTGCTTAAAGCCACAATGCATATGCAGCCTTGCAAGGGAGATTTTTATAGGTAAGCACCTCATAAAATATCTTTTCTGCAAACATTTATTAAGTGAACCTTTGAAAATCAGTAGGGGGCCAACATGTGCTTCTCAGCTGTTGCAAACCAAGCAGCGGCAAGAAAATCCACTGCCGAGGCAATGTTTTGCACATGACAGAGGGGAGCTGGAAGATTTATAGTCTGCACTCACTGTTTATGACTTTCCATGGCATCATTTTGAAAGGGTGATTATTGGTGTGACACGAGGGAATATTTTATATTAAATGCTGAAAGTTATATATATGTGTAGCAATAATCACCTTGATGAATTTCTTACTGAACAGCTTTAAAAATAATAAAACATCTTGAAAGCTTTAGCATTAACTTTCATGTCAGATATTTAGGTGCCTTTGCCTACCAAGTGGATGTATTCATTTTCTTTCCATACTAATTGTCTCTTGATCAGTCAATAAAGATTTCATTTATTGAAGGAGGCTTCATTTCTCATTTCATTTGAGAATCTTCAGCAAGTGAAATGAAATAGAGGCAGTGCATTGCATATACAGTACTTCCTTTGCACTATAACAGCTGTGGCACGCCTCAGGGATTGGTCCTGGGACCGATACTGTTCAATGTATTTGTGAGTGATATTGTGGAGCAACTGAATGGAAAAGTCTACCTTTTTGCAGATGACAAGAAATATTTGCAGCAGAGTGTACACTTCTGAGGGAGTGGACAACATGAGAAAAGATCTAAAAACACTAGAAGAATGGTCTAATGCTTGGTAGTTAAGATTTAATGTGAAGAAGCGCAGTGTCATGGACTTTGGATGTAGAAATCCAAGGAAATTGTATCCGATAAGGGATGAGAGGTTGGTGTGCACTGACCAGGAGAGTGACCGTGGAGTGCTAGTGTCTGAGGATCTCCAAGTGACGAAACAGTATGACAAGGCAGTGGCAAAAGCCAGAAGGATGCTGGGTTGCATACAGGGAGGAATAACCAGTAGAAAGGAGGAGGTATTAATGCCCCTGTGCAAGTCATTGGTGAGGCTTCACTTGGAGTATTGTGTTCAGTTTTGGAGACCGTATTTCACAAAAGACATAAAAAAAACTTGAAACAGTTCAGAGGAAGGCAACCAAAATGATTCCGAGCCTGCGCTAGAAGATGTTTGAGAAGGAACTTGAAGATTTTAATATGTATATGCTGGAGGAGAGGAGGGACAGGGGAGATATGATACAGACTTTTAAATACTTAAAGGGTATCAATGAACAAACAAACCTTTTTCAAAGAAGGGGAAGCTGTAAAACTAGAGAGCATACAATGAAGCTGCAAGGGGGTAAACTTAAAAGCAGCATCAGGAAATACTTTTTCACTGAAAGGGTGGTGGATGCTTGGAAAGCCCTCCCGAAGGAGGTGGTGAGGGCAAATACAGTGCTGGAATTCAGAATGGCATGGGACAGACACAGTGAATCCCTTTATAGCAAGAGGATAAAATCAAAGCAAACTAAATTTTCTTTTAATAGAGAAGGGGGAGGGTGATCAGCATGGAGCTGCAGGTACGACCACTCTAGCCACCTTACTGGGCAGACTAGATGGACTACACTGAACTTTATCTGCTGTCATATACCATGTTACTATGAACACCATTAGCTGATGTGCCAGACTGCATGGAATCAAAGTGTGTGAAGCAAACTGAAGGCTGTATATGACAAATGCTTCTGCTTTCCAACATTACTATTCAGTTGTCCTGGACAATCACAAAGCCATAGGACCAGACATAATATTTCTTTGCATTTGTACATTCAAAATATCTTGCAGTAGCAAACTATGAGCACTATACATTTTAGATGTTTCCCCGCTTGCATTCTCCATTCTCTGTTCCAGGCTTTTGGGGCACGCCTTGTGACAAAGCCCAAAGACGAGAAGCTTTAAGATTGGCAGCCATCATGACACAGATGTGTTGAGTGAGTTCAGTCAACAAGACAGAGCAGATGTGCACTTTACACTGGGGTTTGCATGGAGGCCTTTCCTGCTGCGGTGTCCTCACTGATTACTAGGACATGAGTAAAGGAAACCGAATATTAGAAAGAGTAGAGGCTTCTCTCCTAAATATCTAGATTGGCTTTTCTCTTCTTATAAAGCTCTTTAGCTGCAAATATATACATACTGTAGACTTATGGAGGTCAGTAAACAACAGCTGGATATTTGGTTAAAGAATCAGTTAAGTCTGGCATTTTGAAAATACCTGGTTAAACTTAATCAGACAACCTTATTCAGTTGACATTAAAACAGGTACTTTTTTTTTTTTACCAATTTTAACGAGTTAAATTTGGCCAGATAGCACTGAAAAGTGGTGCTATACTGTTAAATTAGAACCACACTCTATTCATACCTCTCGCCCCAATTTCAACTAGACAATGGCAAATTTCAATCAGTGAGTGGCCAAGGAAATTTAAACCAGACAATTTGTTCAGTTAATTCCCGTAGTTAACTGGATAAATCACCTCAATATTGACCCTCCCCCCTCCCTGGTTTTTACCCAAAAGGTTTTATTGCCTATGCATTTGTTTAATCTAGAAATGACCATTAGCCCCTCGGGCTCCATATCAAACCCCCATCCCCCACCCCACCCCTTCCATCCCTGTATATAACTCCCTGTACATAGCGCATTCTGTATATAGCTCACCTCTAAATCAGTGATACCACAAACTCACACTCTCCCCCATGTTAACACTGCATGCATACACACCCTGACATTTTTCTTTAATTGGTTGCTGTGAAAACTGCTTTGATTTCAGGAAATAGCAGTATATAAACCTCTTAAATAAATAAATAAAATAAATGACTGGAATACAAAGCTTATAATTTTTCTTTAAATTTAGAAGTAGGATTACAAGTCAACAAGCAAATCATAAGTGGTACCTTTTAAATGGAATAACAATATACTTGTGAATACTGGATTTAGCTTGTGCCTTTCTTTTTACATCAGTGTTTCATCACATCAGTGTTATTTGACCATCACTTTTCTGAATCTAACTTGTCTAACACAACAAACACATGCTACTTCTTTTCATTTGCCTTCTTTCTTTTTATCCTTTGGCATCTGCATCTTTAATTCTTTATTTAGGACCTACTCCATGGAACTCCATCCACAAGGTTGCCAGGAGTCGACATCAACTCAACTCCATTTATCAACAACAACAACCATGGAATCACATAAACCTCTAGATTCAATCACGAGTACAATGTTGGAGCACATCATGCCCTGAGGGAGCTATGAATTATGAGAAAAGAAAAGAATGAAAAACACCAATTAATAAACAATATTAATTTAATGGAAGGTCACAGCTAACAGTACTGTCAATTTAGCTGCACATCAACCAGCATCGGGAATCCATACTCCAGCACTGTCTAGCCTTTACGTATGACCTCAGAATTTTTCTCTCCTTCAGAGTTTGCTCAGTATAACTATAAAACTATGCAGCAGGTATTATTATTGTGGCCCATCTCCCCAAGGACTGCAAAGCTGCTTCCACAATGATACCAGGTTTAGCTGGTCCATTCCAACCATTTCCATGTATATTCCACTCACATATGGCTTGTCTTGGTGCCGCTTACTGCCATTATATCAATGGATATTGAAAGCTATGCGTTAGTTTACATAGAGGTATTTAGTGCCACATGGGTGGCCTGTATGCATCTACTTGCTAATTTTTTTTTAAAGAGCCATCAAGTCAGTACTGACTCCTGGAAACCCAGCAGTCCCTGGGTTTTCTTGGCAAGGTATGACCAGAAATAGATTGCTAGGCCTTTTCTTCCAAGACAATGGAGGGTAAAGTGACTTGCCCAAGGCCACAAGGAGTGCCAGTGGGAAGCAAACTCTGATATCTTGGATACTAGGCTGTTGCTCTAACCACTAGGCTACTCTTACTTGCTGATATTCATAGGTATATCCAGTTTAAGGCTAAAACACTTAAGGGTCTCTATGTGCCGCTGTCCATATATATTCAGCCAGTATACTGTAGGTTTCAGAGGTTAGAAAATTCTCACTCTATTTTATGCATGGTTTTGTTATTCAGAAAAGACACCATTGAGGGGTTTATTGACTATTGACCTGACTATATGATTTCCGATTACTGTTTCCTCCTCATGAGGTTCTTTTTCATTGAAGTGTTTCGAGGCTTTAACTTTAGCTTTTTTTCATACTTGAATAGATTCTGCAAGCAACAGCTGCACTGTCAGTCGGATGTGAAAACTCGTCTAGCACATACACACATGCCCAGGATAAAAAGAGAAAGCGAGAGAAATAACAGCCAGCAGCCCTCTCTTGGCTTGTCACATACCATCCAAGGACTCCTCCTGAGCCCAGCAGGGAGCTGGCAGGGAAGTATCTGAGGCTAGAGGAACCATGTTATCCAGAAACAGGGACGAGCCTAATTGTAACCAGATATCGCCCGCCTCCTTTGGATGAATGATAGTCTACTGGCATGTGACCTGGCTTGGCAAGCTCCCTGCGCTGTTCAGCCTGCCATTAGGTGCTACGTAATGTCTAGAGCGATGGGAAACTCTTTAGTGCATATGGCACTGACTTGCCTTGTAAAATGACTCACTGTGAATCCTCACAGCAATCTCGGCTATAAAACAGATAATGGGAAAAGCACAAGAAAAAAACCTCTGTGTTCTCTTTTACGCAGAACACTATTCCGTACCTCCTCTCATTGAAAACAGTAGGAACAGCAAAAGAAAGACAGACTTTCACGTTATATATTTTTGGCAACTTTGCCTTCCCCCTTCCTTTAAAGGAAATAATAAAACAGAATGGTGTAAGAAGGCAGATGGTTACCTAGAGTGGGGAAAGAGTATGGGACACAGAGTTAGAGATGGATGTAATTAAAAAATATTCAAGCTCCACTTTGATCCAGGACTTTAGACAGCTGCAAGCTTAATAAACGGCCCAGTTCTTATTGTTAATTAATGGTAAATCACTTCACTGGATTGGATCTTTTCAAAAGGCAAAGAAAAAGAAACTAAGATATCAAGGTGTCTCTATACATATGAATAGATAGGTAGATCTATGCTTATATCGATAGGCTTAGACCAGGGGTTCGCAACCAGGTCCTTGGGACACACCTAGCCAGTCAGGTTTTCAGGATAAACACAATTAATATGCATGAGAGAGATTTACATACAATGGAGGCAGTGCATGCAAATCTCTCTCAAGCATATTCATTAGGATTATTCTGAAAATCTGAATGACTAGGTGTGTCCTGAGGACTGGGTTGAGAACCCCTGCTTAGACCTTTGTTTAGCAGATAACATCATCTCAAAACACTGTGGACTGCTGCTGAAGAAAGTGTCATTTAATTTTAATTTAAAAAAATCCTACTGAGGTTTTTCTGTTAAAAGCATTGCAAGGTGGATCACAATAATACTTAAAGATTTTAATATGAGTGAAAAATTGGAAACATATTGTATGAACGTTTGGCCATCCTAGTACACATTACATTAACTTGAGTGTCATCTACTTACGAAAACGCTATAATATTTATTGCTAATAAATAGGCTTCATTGAGATTAATGGTGCCTAGTTACTAGAACATGCATCGTGCTTTATTATAGCTCCATAAATAGGTTCCTATGTTAGCTGAGCCTGTTGGTCTGAACTAGGAAGATACAGTAACACACACCATTTTTATGGCCCTACTGGCCTAGGGAGTGCCATACAGTGACAATAAGTATTCGAGTACGATATGTCCCTTCCCCAAAGAACTTACAATCTAAGTTGCTACCTGAGACAATGGGGGATAAAAAGATTTACTCAAGATCACCAGAGGCAGAAGTAGGATGCAAACTATGGCTTCCCTGGTTCTCAACTTACTGCCGTGCAGGCCAATTCAGTGATGTATGTCCCCCGGGCTGTCCGGATGGCCTGGGGATGCACCCAATTTTGCTCCCACAGAGGCTAGATGGCCCTGTGGGAGCAGAATTGTGGCATAAGGCCAGGATGTCCAGGACGTGCCCTGATTCAGGCACCCCATACCTCCCGACACATACCCGGTTAGTCCAGCCAGGCTCCTGCATGGTGCCATGGTGTCATGTTGCCATAGCATCGCAGCTCCATGCAGGAACAGTGATCCCCAGCGGACCCAAAAATATGCATTCCCTGCAGCCTGACCCCCGATTGGGCCTCCTGTGGCCAGAGTCAGGCTGCGGATTTCCCCTTGTACCCCCTCACCTCGCTTTGCGGGTCCGAGTGGCCTCCGAGGTGGAATAAGTCCCCCATGCAAATGGCAGACCCCGGATGTACAGGGCTGACCTTGGAATTGGCTCTGTACATCTGGGGTCAGGTTCCCGCCCACTGCCCGCCCTCGCTCCACCTCTGGCCTGCCCCCTCCTGCCCACGAACAAAGCTCCCCACACATCTTGCCTGTTTGTGGGGGGAGCTCTGTCAGCTGCATTGGCATCCCAGAGTTTAGTGGTCTGGACATCTGGATTGGACGTCCAGACCCACTAAACGCTGCTCAGAATCTACCCCATAACAGATAGGCCACTTTTCAAATGATAAAAACATAAGATATGCCATATTGGGTCAGACCAAGGGTCCATCAAGCCCAGCATCCTGTTTCCAACAATGGCCAATCTAGGTCACAAGTACCTGTCAGGTTCCCAAAAGGTATAAGGATTCCATGCTTCTTGTCCTATGGGTAAGCAGTGGATTTCCCCAGTCCTCTTTAATAATGGTTTATGGACTTTTCCTCCAGGAACTTGTCCAAATCTCTTTTAAATCCAGTTGCACTAACAACTTTTACTACATCCTACCATAAGAAATTCCAGAGTTTGATTACACATTGAGTGAAAAAATATTTTCTCCTATTAGTCTTAAACGTGCTACATTGTAGCTTCATTGCATTTACCCATCTTTCTACTTTTATAAGGAGCAGTCAATCTACATTTACCCATTCCGCTGCATTTGTTATTTTATAGACCTCTATGATATCCCCCCTTAGCCATCTTTTTTCAAATTTGAAGAGTCCTAACCTTTTAAGCCTTTCTTTCCATTCCCTTTGCCGTTTTTGTCGCTCTTCTCTGTACCTTCTCTAATTCTGCCATATCCTTTTTAAGACATGGTGAGCAGAATTGCACACAATATTCAGTGATAGAGTGACATCATAATATCCTTCATTTTATTCTCCATTCCTTTCTTATAAATCCTAGCATTCTTTTCGCTTTCTTAGCTGCCGCTGCACACTGGGCAGATGGTTTCAACAATGTTATCCACAATGATGCCCAGATCCTTTTCCTGGGTTGTGATTCCTAATGTGAAACTTTACATCATGTAACCATAGTTTGGGTTGTTCTTTCCTAAGTGCATACCTTTGCACTTTTCCACATTAAATATCATCTGCCATTTGGATGCCTAGTCTCCCAATTTATCAAGATCCTGTTGCAATTTTTTACAATCCTCTTGTGTTTGATCACATCACTCGTTATTCCCATTTCCAGGTCATTTATAAATATGTTAAAAAGCAGCGGACCTAGCACAAATCCCTAGGGTACTCCACTATTCATCTTTCTCCATTGAGAAAATTGTCCATTTAACCCAACTCTCTGTTTTCTTTTAACCAGTTCCTGATCCACAATAGTATACTGCTTCCTATCCCATGACTTCTTAATTTCCCCAAGAGTCTCTCATGAGGGACTTTGTCAAAGGCTTTCTGAAGATCAAGATACTCTATATCAACTGTTTCATCTGTTTATTTACACTTTCAAAAAATATTACAGATAAGTAAAACCGGAACTTCCTTGTCTAAATCCATGTTGGCTTTCTACCATTAAACCACGACTATGTACATGTTCAGTGATTTTGTTGTTTATAATGGTTTCTACCATTTTGCCCAGTACTGACGTCAGGCTCACCGGTCTATAGTTTCCCGGATTATCCCTGGAACCCTTTTTAAAAATTGGTGTTGCATTGGCCACTCTCCAATCTTTGGGTACTACAGATAATTATTTAATGACGGGTCACATATTACTAATAGTAGTTTTACATTCTCATATTTCAGTTCTTTCAGCACCCTGGGATGTATGACATCTGGTCCAGGTGATTTGCTGCTCTTTGGTTTATCAACTAGCTATATTACATCTTTCCAATTTATTGAGAATTGTTTCAATTCCTCTGATTTATCACCTTTAAATATCATTTCTGGCATGGGTAAGTTTCCTACATCTTCTTCAGTAAATACTGAAGCAAACATTCATTCAGTCTCTCTGTTATAGCCTTGTCCTCTCTCAGTGCATCTTTTACCCCTCCACCATCTAATGGTCCAACTGACTCCCTCACAGGTGTGTTGCTATGAATGTACCTGAGAAAGATTTTATTATGCACTTTTTCTTCCACGCCAAGCTTCTTTTCAATTTTTTTCTTTGCCTGCCTTATGAATGCCTTACATTTAACTTGTTAGTACTTATGCTGCTTCTTCTTTTCGTCATTTGGCTCTTTCTTCCATGTTCTGAAAGATTCTTTCTTAGCTATAACAGCCTCTCTGACCTGCTTTATTGCAAAGTCTGTGGAAGATTTTTCCACACATAATTGCAGAGACAGTACCTTAAATTAAGCTACAATCACTTATACCATTCATAGAGTTGGTGTAAATGACTGTGCCTATGTTTTGTAAATACGCTTATAAATTGTATTTTATAATCAACATGCATACATGTTCACACAGTCCATGCTCCACCCAATCTCCACTCCTTTGCACAGCATTCAATTAATGTGCATACTTTTACACTGGCTGTTATTTTCCAAGAGATTATTTATGTGCATAGAAGGTATGCGCGCACTTTATAAAATACATGTGTCCACCTAGAGTCCATGCACATAGTACGAGTAGCAGCCTCCCTGGAGCAGGTGTAACTTTGTGTGAGGGAATTCTGGAAGTTATTCTAGGAGTCTTTAATAAAGGCACAAACATACCTAGGTTGCTTTTATAAACTGAACATAAAAAGGAACATTTTTCAAAAGTTTTTATAAAACTGCCCCCTTATCTGGGTTAAGAAGAGGCATTCCTGAGGGGCAAGTACATGTGCTACTTTCCTCTTCTCAGCCACTTGCAAAATTGCAGGTGGAAAGTACATGGGCAGTTTTAGCGAATAAACTTAGGGGCTGCAATTTTCAATGTACCTTGCTTTTTGGAAATTGACTGCAGTGTGCTAAATGTGTCCTTGTATGTGTCAAATAATATGGACTATTCAAAAGTTCTCTCAGTAACATTGAGAACTGCATAAACAATGATTGCTGATTCTAGTGACTAATTATCTCCAGTTTATTGGAGAATTGCTGAGCTAGTCATGGCTTTGATCTGTTGAACACGTGGACTTGCAGTCTTGTTTTTTCTTACAGAAATCAGAACTGCTAAGTCCATGCATGCAGCAGCAGCAAAACAGGAGTGATATATAACTTGTTCCTGCCTAGAATTAGAGTTATCCTAAGTAATTGCCAGTCTAAATTCCCATGTCAAGGTAGGCATTCCTAAGCATTATGGAAGTAAGAGTTCAGACACCTTCTGCTGCCTGAGATGAGCTGTCATATTGCCTGCTTGCCGTTTGCCTGCGGCATCTCAAGGGCTTGTGCATGGCCCAGTTTCTTGCTGTTGCTGGTGTCCCTGCTGCTGATGTCATTGCACCTGACTCAAAAGCTGGACCACTGCCAGAGGTCAATCACCCTGGGTGGATGACATCCTTTGGGAGCAACTGGGAGTTTAGGAAGTTAAGTAGGTTGGGGATAACCTTAAGTATTATGAGGCTGTCAGGTTTGTCTAGAGGCCATGGGGGTCAGAGAAGGTTAGGATTGATTTGAGCAGGATTGTTGTGATATAGTCTCTCCCTTCCTAGTAAGAGTAGGGAGGTAGTGGACATGCATTTACAATTTTCTATTTTTATTGATATGATAGATTTTATAAAGTAAACCTTTTAGGGGTTTATTTATTTATGTAAATTGTAATCTGGTGGAGGTTTTGTGTGTTTTTGGAGATAATTGGATTTTTATGTTTGTAATATTAATATGCAATGAAATATGTGCCATTGAGTTAATGCAGACTCCTGGTGACCCAGCAGCAGCTGGGTTTTCTTGGCAAGGTGTGATCAGGAGTAAATTGGCAGGCCTTTCTTCCAAGGCAGTAGAGGCAAAGTAGCTTGCCCAAGGCCACAAGTGTCAATGGGAATTGAACATTGGTTCCTTAGTTAACAGGCCACTGTTCTAACCATAAGGCTATATTTTGGCATTCAATGCTAATTTACTTTGGTATTTTATCATGTATCTGTTATAAAGTAAATGGGCTTTGCCATGCATGAAGGGGGTAGTTTTCTAAAGGATTTTTTGCCGGTATATGCTTATATATGCATATAAAATTCCTCTTATAAAATCACTGTATGGATACAAGTACATGCCAAGATCTGTGTGGCTTTATAAATCATCTTAAAACAGGCACCTACTTGGCTTCCTGACCTAGGTGACCTGTTATAAAATTACCCTGCACATAGTTTTTGTTGGTTTGTATGTGCTGTTTTTCATTGTAAAGTGCAGTCACTGAGTGTTGGTTTAATCAGCATGCTCCGCACTGAACTACACTTACATATTAAGCCTTTGCTTATGCAGCAAACTGTACCGCTAATAAATCTCAACATATGTTAAAAAGAACCAGCCCTAAAATTAGTACTGGATTGTGCATTGTAGAAATTGTGACAAGTTGCTGGAGGAACGTTTGTGGTTTAATGATTAGTGGTACTGTCACGAGCATTCCATGGCCACAGCAGGAGGAGGAGATCTTTAATAAGTAAAACAATTTCACTGGCAGAACATCACAGGTTTCTTTATGTGCCTACCTCAGCAGACCTGCGATCGCTTTGCACTGTTTGGTGAGTGCTCGCTTTGCATTTTGCATATGGAAGGAAGGCATACAGACAAGGTGAGAGCTGGGTTATTGGAGTCGTGTGTATATATGCCTGTGGCTGTATGTGTGTGTGTATGTGAGATGGGAACAGGAAAGATGGGAGTGAGAAAATTTATCAGGTATATGGTCTATAGTTATAATATAATCTTTCTTGGACCTGCCATACACTTTTAGAATACATACCACATTTTAAGATATCCCTCTGATCGTGTTCTTCTTTCTATTAGACTCTATGAACTTTGATAAATTAGTCACAAGCAGGGTAATTTTCAAAAGCATTTTTATAGAAATGGATTTTTATATTGTTGCCAGCCTAATGTCCGTCCTGCCTGTACGCATATTAGAGGTCTGTTCACTAAAACACGTTAGGCTTTTGTAATTAATGTGGCAAAGACGGGCAGATAAGATGGTGTTAGCTACAAAAGCCGTGTGTTCTCTGTTGGGGCTGTGCACAGCAGATAATGCATGGAATTTACAGAGAGTGTGGTGGAACAGAAGCCTGGATGCAGTGCAGGCCGCCCATTGAGATGGCGTCAATAACACCCATGCTGTCTGCAAATCCAACAGTTATCGAATGATGTTGAGGCCCCCGATAGCTGTGTGTTGCAGACACACCAACTCTCCACCCTTATCCTGCCCACTAATGCAGATAATGCACATTCTGCAGATGGCAGAGAAAACCACTGCGCCATCTGCATTTTGCATTTGCTATCTGTTAACGCAGCCAGATAGCACACACTATCTACCCCTTTAACAGCTAGCGCGGTTTAGTAAACAGGCCCTTTTGTTTACCCAGGCTGAGTGGAGACAGATTCTTAATATGAACAAAATCATATTTTGAAATCTCTGTATGCAAATGCTAGAAGTCTAAAATACAAGATGGGAGGGTTAGAATATACAGCACTAAATGAAAGGTTAGATATAATTAACATCTCAGAGACCTGGTGGAAGGAGGATAACCAATAGGACACTGTGATACCTGGGTACAAAATATATCACAGTCGTAGGGAAGATCAAATTAGTGGAAGGGTGGCCCAAGGGGGGTGCGGGGCCATGTGCGGAGATTAATTGCAGGGCCTCATTTGCATAAGGAACCTCATTTGCATAAATATTTGCATAATGCTAACATGCACTTTTAGCAAACACGCCTCTTAATGAGTGTCTGAATAAAGAAAGACTAACAGATTTCTACATTACTATACTGCAGTGACAACCGCCAGGCCCATTAGGAAGTACTACAAACACTGACCATTTAGAATCCATAGCAAACCCGCCGTATCATAACAGCACTATCAGGACTCACAAAGCACCAAACCCTACCTATCAAAAGGCAACACTGCAGATATTAAAACTAGTACATCTCAGAGAATACCAATACATCTCACTGGGGGAAAGAGAACAAGTGGGACTATCAAATAGAAACAATATGAACAGAATACCTCAACTTGGTTACGCATGCAAAACATAGACTGTCACCACACAAAGAACAAGGGATCACAATTTAGAAATAGGAAGATGATAAGTAAACTGGGAATTCCAAAAGCCAAACATGAAATGTACAACACTGGAGAAATAAAACTATAAATTAATTTCTGCTTGCACTAAACAAAAACGTGAAGATGTTAGCAATACACACTTCCCAGACCTGACATATTCTGTTTGGGATTTTATTTTTCAGTTGCAATTGCTCCAGTCACTTTCTTCTGGTTTCTTTGTGTCTTCTGCGAGCTATCCATTTGTCCTTTCTTCTCTTTTAGATTTTTTCCATTCTCTCTATATATATGCTTTAACAAACTGATCTTTCTCCTTTTGCTTTTCCCCCTTTTCTTTCCTTATTCCTTTATCATCCATTCAAATTTCACCCTTCCATTCTCAATCCCCACTTACTCTCCCAATACCCAGGCCATCGTAGATTTTTCTTCCCTCCCACACAAAATATCTTTTCCCCTCTCCATTCTCATTCCCCATCCCAACCCTTTCTAGTCCTCCCCCAAAATCAGTTCCCTTATAGTTCTAGACCCACCCAACATCCGTTTCCTTCTAGTCCCAATCTCCCAAGCATCATCCCATTTCCAGTCCTAGCCTCTCATATGCTTTTTTCCAGTTCCATTCCAGCCCCCCATCAGCTCATTTCCACTCCAAGCTCCCCCATCAGCCAATTTCCAATCCTAGCTCTCTTGTAAACCCATTTCCAGCCCTATTCCAACTCCCCTCAGCCTGTTTCCAGTCCTATTTCAGCCCCCATCAGCCCATTTCCAGTCCTATTCCCCCATTAGCCATTTCCAGTCCTATTCCAGCCCATCACCCATTTGCAGTCCAAGCTCCCCCCATCAGCCCATTTCCAGTCTTAGACCCCCATATGCTCTTTTCCAGTTCCATTCCAGCCCCCTCATCAGCCCATTTCCAGTCAAAGATACCCCATCAGCCCATTTCCAATCCTAGCCCCCTCGTCAGCCCATTTCCAGCCCTATTCCCCTCGCCAGCCCATTTCCAGCCCTATTCCAGCCCCCATCAGTCCATTTCCAGTCCTAGCCCCCCATATGCTCTTTTCCAGTTCCATTCCAGCCCTCCATCAGCCCATTTCCACTCCACGCTCCCCCATCAGACAATTTCTATCCCTCTCATCAGCCCATTTCCAGTCCTAGCCCCACCATCACAGCCCATTTCCAGTCCAGGTTTACCCCCCATCACAGCCAGTTCTAGCCCTCCCCCCACCATTACAGCCCATTTGCAGTCCTAGCCCCTCCATCACAGTCCATTTCCAATCCAAGTTCCCCCCATCACAGCCCATCCATTTCTAGCCCCCCCATCAAAGCCCATTTGCAGTCCTAGCCCCATCACAGCCCATTTCCAGCCCCAGTTCCCCCTTTCTTGATCACAGCTCATCCAGTCCTAGCCCCCCCCCCCCCAAATCAGCCCCGTGGCCGTCTAAGGGGCTTCAGAGGGAGCCTGGAAGCCTGTGCAAGGCCCCGGCTCCCTCTGCACAGCAGCCAGCATGAGGAGTCTTTTCCCTCACGCTGGCAGCTGTATCTGTGAAGCTGCGAATGCTGGGAAAGGTTAAAGGGCATTGCCTTTAACCTCTCCCGGCATTCGTAGCTTCACAGATACAGCCGCCAGCATGAGGGAAAAGACTCCTCATGCTGGCGGCTGTGCAGAGGGAGCTGGGGCCACGCGCGGGCTTCCCCGGCTCCCTCTACAGCTGTCCAAATTGTGCAATAATGGAGACTGCGCAGGGCCCCCTAAAATGTGGGGCCCTGTGCGAACAACATTATCGCACAATCGATGGGCCGGCCCTGGTTGGCACTATATGTTAAAGAGGAGATTAAGTCACACAGGACAAAAGCTTTGTAGAAAACAAAATACACTGTTGAATCTATATGGTTAGGAATCCCATGTAAAAAGGGAGAGGCAATGGCAGTGGGGGTGTACTCCTGTCCACCTGGCCAGAATGAACAGGCAAAGGATGAAATGCTAAAAGAAATTAGGGAAGCTAACAAAATTTACAACACAGTAATAATGGGTGATTTCAATTACAAAAACAAAAAATCTCCTTAGATAAACCTAGAATACTCACAAAAATCAATTTTAACACTAATTAACACTAATTGTAAACTAACACACTTCCACCATAACCAACTTCCACCATAACTAATAATAAGTCATTACTACAGGGAGAAAAATACGTCAGGATGACTCAAATCCCACTATGTGGCAAACTGAATCGCCATAGGGGAAAGCAGAGAACTCACATCACTGGTCTTAAAAAACTCCCTTTACCACACCTTTTTAATACCTCAAAAGAAGTACTTTTCTTGTTTTTAAAATATTTTCTTTACCCCAGCATTGACTGGGTCAATATCACATAAAGACATGCTAGGAAGATAGTTTCTAGATGAAATAAATGGAGCAGCTGGTTCAGGAACTGACATGAGGGGAAGCTATCTTAGACCTAGTCCTTGGTAGAACACAGGATATCATGTGAGAGATAACAGTGCTGGGCTTGATGGGCCCTTGGTCTGACCCAGTATAGCATATCTTATGTTCTTATGAGGAGGAATCAGGACTTCTCCCTAACCCTGAGAAGAGGGTGGTGCATTGCATCTGGGGCAATGGAGGGCAGCTAGCTGACAGAAGATAAGAGGAGGACCTTCAACTGGAGGATAACTTCCTGTCAGGACCATGCCAAGCTAAAAATGCGCCCAGTACAACTGGCAAATCCGGTGCCCCCCTCCACACAGCCACGTTGAGTAATTCACCATTTTTCAGCTTCCTGGAAGTCCAGTGATGCTATCATCACCTCCTTCTTTGCTTGCGCCCTTTGCGGCCGCACCACTCACGCAGCCCTTGGAACGACCCTGCTTCCTGAGCCTCCCCCTTGTTCTCCTAGGAGCAAAATAAAGGGAGACTACAAAGGAACAGGCTTAAAGGGAGGGGGCAACAAATCTAAGTAAAGGGTGGAGGTCTGGAATGTTTTGTCTCCCCTGCATCTGCTAGAGGGGCTGGCTGTGCTGCTGTTTCAGTCACTGGTGGTAGTAGTGGTACTGTTGCCACTGTGGGGTGCTGGACTCAGCCTGCTGCTATCTCTCTCTCAGCAGTAGGAGATGTAGAAGTGGTTTGCATTTGACAAAAGCTTTGTTGAGTAGGGTTTCTTCTCATATAGGGGTGAATGAGTTGTGAGGCCATGAGTGACGTAATCTTAGAAGCAGAGAAATTTGAAAGAGAGTAGATTACCTAGGTGTAGTACTAGACAAGACACTAAGCATGGTCCTACAACTAAAAACAGTAACAAAAATATCTATTTTAAATTAAAAACAATTCAGCGCCTCAAACCACTCATGGAATTCCACGACTTCCGGACAGTGCTTCAAACACTAATAACCCCACTCACGGATTATTGCAACAGCATTCTACAAGGACTTCCCAAAAAAACTACCCACCAACTTCAACTAGCGCAAAACCCAGCCGCTTGTATAGCCTCCAGTTCAACACACAAGGATCACATCACCCCCATACCCCGTGATCTTCACTGGCTTCCAATAACCTCAAGGGTAAAATATAAATATTTAATGATCATATTCAAACACCATTGTAACATTGCCTCGACCACCCTATCCTCCCTCCTAATAACACCTAACACGGCAAGAACAAGAAGAAACAACTCACAGAATACATACATAACTCCCGCACACATCAGAAACACAAATCAATGTACCAGTAATAGAGCCTTCTCCTATGTGGCCCCAACACTATGGAACTCACTCCCTAATGACATGAGAGCAATAAAAGACCTACAGCAATTCCGCAAGAACCTAAAAACCTTTCAGGAAAAAGCTGTATATAAATCCTTTTAATTACATAAATAAATAAATAAATAAATAAATAAAAAACACATCTTTTTATAGAACACTTAGGTGGCCCAAGCACCCTCATCAGCACTCAAAAACAAACCTAAAAGCATTTCCTCCCCCTCCAGCTAACAACTTAAAACAACATAATTGTCCCAAATCAAACACTAAACACAATCAAAATGCATACAATTACCTACTCTATTTTATACTTGCTAATTGTATATAGTTCCAAAAAATTAAATGTACATTTTTCCTATGTTCATATGTTTATTGTACATAATTCTTATGTTTAATGTAAAACACGTTTTGATGTTCCATGTAAACCACCCCTGATCTCAGGAAGGGGTAGTATATAAGCTCTGTTAAATAAATAAATAAAATAAATTACTGTGGTGTTTGGTGGGACTACAAGGCTATCCATGAGTAAGCCACAGGGGAACTAGGAGCGTAGAGTGGAGGAGTAGTGGAGCAGCAGCTTGAGAACCAGAGATAGTAGGGTTCAAGAACCACTGGCAGGGCCGGTGCTACCATCAGAAAAACTAGACTGTTGCCTAGAGTGGTGGCCCTCTTGGGGAACCACCATTGCTACCACTGGCACTTTTCTCTGGAACCAACAGCAATGGCAATTACCTCTGAAACCATGACACAGCACTTACCTCTGTCTCTGGGGCTGCATCATGGTTTCATTTCATTCAATCTGCCACTTTGGCCCTGGACATCCAGTTTTGTATAAACCAAAATTCTGCAGGGGAGGGGGCACCAAAGCAGCAGATTGAATAGAATGAAACCGCGACGCAGCCCCGAAGACAGAGGGTAAGTGCTGCATTGCGGTTTCAGGGGTAACTGCCACTCCTATTGGCCCCAGAGAGTGGTACCAGCTGTAGCAATGGGCACAAGGAGGGCAGTGGGGGCAGCAGGATGGAGGGCCCGCCTAAGGTGCCTCCAGTCATTGCACCGGTCCTGCCCACTGACAGTCCATAGGGCCTTAGGTAAATTAATTAGTTCTCTATTACCTTAGGTACAAACTTAAATTATAAACCCTCTGGGGAGAGGGAAACACCTCCTGCAATTGGCCTTGAACTACAAGTCATTAATAGTACACACTATCATTTAATGCAATGGAGACAGTGCAACCAAATCTATCTCATGAATATACATCTTGGGTATCCTGAAAACCAGCCTGACTAGGGGCTGCACCAGGATTGGCTTGAGAAACACTGTCCTATGTGAATAAGCTGTGCTAGGTATATTGACCTCTCTGCACTCCATATTGTCCTCCACCTCCTGCAGCACTGGCTGCCCTAAGTAAACACATGTAATAGTTCCACTTCTTCATATCTTCTGTCTAAGTGAGAGAGAGGGGAGAAAGGAAAATACTTAAATCAAAGAAAATCCTTAGTCCATGTACTGGCCCCATTTCCATCAAGTATGTGTATCCTACACTTTATTTGCATGCTTCACCTTGTTTCATACTTTCCATTAGTAGCCTAGATGGTTTGTGGGAACCTTATGTAGATCTTTAACACCTTTTCCCTGCACTTAATCAGCTCCTTACAGGTGCAGAGTGCTGTGGCTCTCTTTTCTATCTCCACCATGATCTTGAGCTAGCAATGGCCCATGTACCAACAAGGTGCCAAGGGCAGAATGCGTGCTTATACAAAACTTATCTGGCTCCTCACTTGCACTGCATCATAGCCCATTAGCCCATTCAACAAAGTTTTTGCCTTCCTGCTCCCTCGTTCTTTTTCTATACAGCAGCTTCTAAGTGCACTCACTCACTCTTAAACTAGATTCCTTGGGGATGGGTGAAGAAAGCCCCCAGGTAAGTGAAAGCCCCCAGGTAGGTGATACATTAAATACCTTTATGGAAATGGGTAACAGGGGTAACATATGGAAAGCAGTGTGTATTAATGCCCGTAGCATGGGAAATAAGATCCCTGAGGTTGAAGCTTTGGTGGGAGTGGCTGACTTGGATTTAGTGGCAGTTACAGAAACATGGTTCACAGAAAACAATGACTGGGATGTAACTATACCTGGCTATACTTTATTCAGGAAGGACAGGGTAGGAAGAAGAGGAGGAGGAGTGGCACTATATGTAAAAACTACTATTAAAGCTTTGGAATTACAGAGCTTAAAAGGGAGAGAGGAGGCATTGTGGGTTAAACTAGAAAGAGGGAAAGAGAAATCTATTTGCATTGGAGTGATATACAGACCTCCCTCACAAGAGGAAGAGGTGGACAGAGAGTTAATTGAAGACATACGCAGCATTGCTAGGAAAGGGGAAGTGCTACTGATAGGAGATTTCAATATGCCAGATGTTGATTGGCACATTCCTGCTGCAGTATCATCTAGAAGTAAGGAGATCCTGGATTCTCTACAGGGAGAACTATTCAGGCAATTGGTAACAGACCCCACACGTGAAGGGGCCATACTGGACTTGGTGCTTACCAATGGTGAAAGTGTTTCTGATGTTGTAGTGGGAGATCATTTTGCATCCAGTGATCACCAGATGGTGTGGTTCAGTATTAGGACTAGGGCTGTTAGAATCCATTCCAAGGTGAGGATCTTAGACTTTAGGAAGACTAACTTTGCGAAGATGGGCCAATACCTCAGGGAGTCGTTAGTGGGATGGGAACAGCTGGGGGATGTAGAAAAACAGTGGGCAAAACTGAAAGGGGGTATTTTAAGGGCAACCAACCTTTTTGTTAAAATGGTAAATAAAAGCAAAAGGAACAGGAGACCGCTATGGTTTTCGAAGGAAGTAGCTGAAAAAGTGAAGAAAAAGAGGGAGGCCTTCATGAAATACAAGAGATCACAGAGAGCAGAAGACAGGCATCTGTATTTGGAAAAACTTAGAGAAGCTAGCAAAGTAGTCAAGAAGGCAAAGATTCAAAAGGAGGAGGAAATAGCCAATGCAATAAAATGGGGGGATAAGACATTTTTCAGATATATTAGTGAGAAGAGGAAGAGCAAAAGTGGTATTGTCAGACTCAAGGGTGCAGGGGGGGAATATGTAGAAGCTGATAAGGATAAAGCGGAATTGCTTAACAAATATTTTTGTTCTGTGTTCACAGATGAAGAACCAGGAGCAGGACCTCAGAAAACACCCACAAATAAGAACAGAAGCGAGGGACATCTTGAACTATTTTCAGAAGACTGTGTTCGTGAGAAACTAGCTCAACTTAAAGTAGACAAAGCGATGGGACCGGATGGGATACACCCTAGAATACTGAGGGAACTTGGGGAAGTTCTAGCAGCTCCACTGACTGACCTTTTCAATGCCTCGTTGGAGTCGGGAGTGGTGCCAAAGGACTGGAGAGAGGCTCATGTGGTGCCTTTACACAAAAGCGGAAGTAAGGATGTGGTTGAAAACTACAGGCCGGGTAGTTTAACTTCGGTGGTGAGTAAATTATTGGAAACGCTGCTGAAAGAGAAAATAGTGAGGTTTCTGGAGTCCAGCGGATTACAGGATCCGAGGCAGCATGGATTCACCAGAGGCAGGTCTTGTCAGACAAATCTGATTGATTTTTTTGACTGGGTGACCAGGGAGTTGGACCGAGGGAGAGCTCTAGATGTGGTGTATTTAGATTTCCGTAAAGCCTTTGACACTGTTCCTCACAGGCGACTTATAAACAAACTGAGCACCCTAGGGATGGACCCTAAAGTTACTGCTTGGGTTAGAAATTGGTTGGGTGGGAGGCGACAAAGAGTACAAGTAAATGGAGCTCACTCTGAGGAGAAGGATGTTACCAGTGGTGTGCCCCAGGGATCTGTCCTTGGTCCGATTCTTTTTAACATCTTTGTTAGTGATATAGCGGAAGGGCTGTCGGGTAAGGTTTGCCTCTTTGCGGATGATACCAAAATCTGCAATAGAGTAGACACCCAGGAAGGGGTAGATAACATGAGGAGGGATCTAGCTAAGCTTGAAGAATGGTCTAGAATTTGGCAGCTGGGATTTAATGTTAAAAAATGTAAGGTCATGCATTTGGGCTGCAGCAATCCAAGGGAGCAATACAGTATAGGAGGTGAAGTACTTTTGTCCACTAAAGAAGAGCGGGACCTAGGCGTGGTTGTGTCTGATGATCTTAAAGTAGCTAAACAGGTGGAAAAGGCGACAGCAAAAGCTAGAAGGATGCTTGGGTGCATACGGAGAGGAATGGCTAGCAGAAAAAAGGAGGTGATAATGCCTCTGTATAAGTCTTTGGTGCGACCTCATTTGGAGTATGGTGTGCAATTCTGGAGACCGCACCTTCAAAAGGATGTGAACAGGATGGAGTCGGTGCAGAGGGTTGCTACCAAAATGATTAATGGGCTTCATTATAAAGCATATGAGGACAGACTTAAGGATCTTAATATGTACACCTTAGAGGAAAGGCGGGATAGAGGTGATATGATTGAGATGTTTAAATACCTCCGTGGCATAAATGTTCAGGGAGAGAGCCTCTTTCAATTGAAAGCAAGTTCTGCTACGAGGGGACATGGGATGAGGGTGAAGGGAGATAGATTCAGGAGTGATATGCGGAAATATTTCTTTACGGAAAGAGTAGTGGATCCGTGGAATAGTCTCCCAGTGGAGGTGGTAGAGATGAGGACAGTAACTGAATTCAAGAAAGCATGGGACCAACACAGAGGATCTCTAAAGGCAAAAAGTGGACTGTTGTAGTTGTTATGGAAGGACAGACTAGATAGGCCATGTGGTCTTTTTCTGTCGTCATATTTCTATGTTTCTATGTTTCTATGTTTCTACCTTTCTGGGGTAGGTTGCATGTTGATTGTTCTAGCAGACCAAGAGCACCCAGGCCTGGATCACTCAGGTGGTCTTTCCTCTAAGGCTTGGTGGGGAACAGCTTGTGAGCCCTTCTTACAAGGAAATGGGTGAGAAGGAGAGTATCCAGAAATGAAGCTGGAGAAAGACCAATAAAATTCTATCCATCTCATACACCTTCTTCTAGCAACACAAGTGGCAGCTGTACACATGGACTTCACTCAATGGACTGTACAAAAATCGAATTAGCTACATCTGAGGAAGTCAACAATGGAAAAGCTCAATAATATAAACAAAGACAAAGTCTGAAGCTGACTGTGGTACAGATCACCAGCTATTAGTATGCAAACTCAAGCTAAAGCTGAAAAAGAGCAAGCCACTCATGAATGCAGCAAAAAAAAAAAGCCACTCAAGAATGTACCACCAGACTTTAAAGACTGCCTGCAAAATTGATTTGCTGCTTTAGATACAAATGACAGAGCATCAAAAGAGTTATGGGATGATACCAGAAAGGTGAAGAAAGTGAGAAGTCATGACAAAAGGTGAAATAGCAAAAATGGCCAACATGAATGACCAAAGAAACTCTGAAAATTGCCGAGAAATGCAGAGAAGCTAAAGCCAGAAGAGAAAGAGAAGTAATCACAGATCTTAGCAGAGATTTCCAATGTGCAGCAAGACAAGACAAGGAGAAGTACTACAATGACACATGCAGGAAAAAGAATCAGAAACTATTAGAAGAAGAACAAGATCAGCTTTTCTAAAGCTATGAGAGTTAAAGAGAAAATTCCAGCCTTGAATTTGAATGCTAAAAGATGCATGTTGATTGATGCTGAGAAGATCAAGATAAGGTGGAAAGAATACACAGAGTCATTATACCATAAAGATCAAGTGGGCCAACAGCTGTTTCAACCTGTACCTTATGATCTGGAACCATTGGTGAAGAAAGAAGTCGAAGCAATGTAAAAAACATCAAAGAACAAAGCACTTGGCATTGATGGCATTTCCTTTGAAGTTTTATAGCAATCACATGTATCTGTTACCACACTTATAAGATTCTCTCAGAAAATTTGGAAGACAACATCATGGCCAACTGACTGGAAAAGATCTATGTTCATACCAATACTGAAGAAATGTGATCTGACTGGCTGTGAAAATTACTGCAGAATCACCATCATCCCACATGAAGAAGAAAAAGATCCTGACACCTGGCCAAATCAATATGTTTATTGTTGATGGAAAAGAAATTGAAATAGTGGACAACTTTAACCTGCTTGGATCAATAACAAATAAAGAAATGACAAGCAGTCAAGATATCTGATGATGCATTGCTCTTGGCAGAATGGCTGTGAAGGATCTAGACAAGATTCTCAAGAGCAGAGATGTCTCCCTCCATACAAAGATTTGACTTGGTGCAAGCCATGATATTTTCAATAATGTCATATGAGTGTGAAGATTGGACAGTGAGAAAGATAGAAAGGAAGAAAATCGATGCCCTTGAATTATGGTGCTGGCAAAGATGCTGTATATAGCATGGACTGCCCTAAGAACAAACTAGTCGGTACAAGAGGATCAGACCTAAGCTTTCTTTAGAAATTGAGATGACAAGACTTTGACTTTCATACATGGTCAATACAATCACAGCAGCTATGGATGCCACTCTATCAACAATTAGCCACCTAACTGAAGACCAAACACAGTTTAGGACAACCATCTAGAGGGTCGCCATGAGTTGGTACTTAACAAAAAGGAAAGCTGGTGAAGCCCCCTTGCATGTCAGTGAACACATCACATAAAGCGTAGTTACTCACCTGTAACAGGTGATCTCCGGGAACAGCAGGAATTTAGTCTTCACATATGGGTATCGCCGGTACCGACGGAGCTTGCGTGGGAACACTCCCCAGCGTCCAATAGGAAAGCTTTTGGGAGCATCCCACAGCACCTGCATGCTGCCTTCCCGCCTTTCCAACTGTCCATCTCCAGTTGAGTTTATAGCTGAGACAAAAGAGAGAGGGAGAGAGAGAAAGAGATACAACTCCTAGGGGAGGTGGTTGGGTTGTGAAGACTAAATTCCTGCTGTTCCTGGAGATCACCTGTTACAGGTGAGTAACTACGTTATCTCCAGGAACAAGCAGGAATGTAATCTTCACATATGGGGACTCCCTAGCTGCAGATGCCAGGGAGATTTATTTATTTATTTATTTAGACAGTTTTGTATACCGCCTTATCCTTCAATCAAAGCGGTCACAACACAAGTGGGGGATACATTTAACACGTGGGGATATGAGATACACACACTAATACTTACAGGGAACATGGGCAATGGAGGGTTAAGTGGCTTGCCCAAGACCACAAGGAGCACCTGTGGGACTAGAAACCCCAGTCCTTCCGGCCCAAAGTTGCTGTCCTCTAGTGGGATTTGAACCCCTGACCTTCCGGCCTGAAGTACCTTGCCCCAATCACTAGGCTACTCCTCCCATGAAATTGTCAGCTCTTGTGAAAGAGCCCCACTTCTCCCCATGGATCTCTGGCATCCTACCAGGGACGGTGGGCAGGAGTTGATTAAGTCTGAAAAAGGTGTTGAAGAACAGCTTGGCTAAACAAGGCATCCCAGTGGGAATCCTTGTCTAAACAGTAGTGGACTGTGAAGGTATGTACCGAAGCCCAAGTAGCTGCTCGACAGATGTCGTCGATAGACACAGAGTGAAGATGAGCCATTGAGGCTGCCATGGCTCTCACATTGTGAACGGTGATATGGCCTTCAAGAGGAAGGCACAAAGAGAGCAGCAGCTCTCGCAGTATCAAACAGGAAACACAAGGAGCAAGAGTGACGATGACACAGATGCTTATTCCAGAGATTTTTTATTGTAGTTCCCCAACGTGTTTTGGCGGAACGCCTTCCTCAGGGGGTAACAAAACTGACAAATATAATATAAATACATATATTAGAACATATTAAAAACATGTAAAAACTTAAAATAAAAATATAAATATATGACTAATCAAGCTCCACGGGCATAGGTAGAAATCAAAACTTAAAAAAAATAAATAATTAAATAAATAGTAAGAACAATCATAAATGAAAATTTCATACTAAAACAATAAACAATACTCTACGGAAACCATCATATGATACAACTGTATGCATAAATCAAAAGCTGTAACAAAATAATATCATAAGATTAAAATACAAGTGAGATATATAATCTAAAAGAAAAGGAGTCACCATTTTGTTACAGCTTAATGCTGTCTGTATATATGGCTTCTTCACCGTTGGCTCAACGGTGATCGCCCATCATATTTTAACATATGGACATTCTTCTCATGATATATATCAGTGAGTATTGTTTGTCATTTGGTCTTTTTAGTTACTTTCTGCCCTGCATCTCTTTGTAGTGTTCTTTTATGGTTTTCTACATTTTGATTTATGCATACAGTTGTATCATATGATGGTTTCCGTAGAGTATTGTTTATAATTGTTCTTACTATTTATTTAATTATTTATTGTTTTAAGTTTAGATTGTTTTGATTTCTACCTATGCCCGTGGAGCTTGATTAGTCATATATTTATATTTTTATTTTAAGTTTTTACATGTTTTTAATATGTTCTAATATATGTATTTATATTATATTTGTCAGTTTTGTTACCCCCTGAGGAAGGCGTTCCGCCGAAACGCGTTGGGGAACTACAATAAAAAATCTCTGGAATAAGCATCTGTGTCATTGTCACTCTTGCTCCTTGTGTTTCCCCTTCAAGAGGAAGGTTCTTACTCTCATAGGCAAAGGATATGCACTGTGCGATCCAGTTGGACAGTGTACTTTTGGAAACTGGAAGTCCCAAATGACTAGGATCAAAAGCAACAAAGAGTTGAGAAGATTGTCTATGTTGCTGTGTCCTTTGCAAGTAAAAGGCCAAAGCTCTTTTACAGTCCAAGGTATGAAGGTTCCTTTCTGCACTGGAGGCATGAGGCCTCAGAAAGAATACAGGAAGGTAAACCGCTTGGTTTAAATGGAAATGCGAAACTACCTTTGGCATAAAGTGTGGATGAGTCCTAAGAACTACCTTATCATGGTGGAACCTTGTATAAGGAGGATCAGCCACTAACGCTTGAAATTCACTGATGCGATGTGCTGATGTGATTGCAATGAGGAAGATGACTTTCCAGGAAAGGAATTTCAAAGATGTAGTGGCTAATGGTTCAAAGGGCGGTTTCATGAGCTGCCCGAGCCCCAGATTTAAGTCCCATGCCACCGGTGGTGGCTTAATGGGAGGCTTTGTTAAAAGAGAGCCTCTCATAAATCTCGCTATGAGAGGATGAGAGGAAATAGATTGTCCATTTAGAGGCTTGTAAGAAGCTGCAATAGCACTAAGATGGACGCTTACTGAATTTGTCTTGAGACCCGCCTTTGACAAATGAAGGATACTCCAGTTTCGATTCCAGAGGTATCGCAAGAGGGTTATGACCCTTCTGCGAGCACCATATGGTAAACCTTTTCCATTTAAAGGCATATGAGCGTCTTGTGGAGGGTTTCCTAGAAGCATGAAGGATATCCTTTACCTGTTGGAAAAGGTTAAGATCCTGAAGGTCTAGGCTTTCAGCAACCAGGCCCTGAGATGCAGAGACTGGGGATTGGGATGCCACAGCATCCCGTCCTCTTGGGAGAGAAGATCTGGAGTGGATCCCAATTCCAGAGGCGGAACTTGAGAGAGATGTAGGAGCAGAGGGTACCATGTTTGCCGTGGCTAACGTGGAGCTATGAAGATCAAAGGACCTCTGTCTCTCTGAAGCTTGAATAGGGTTTTGGGGATGAGGGGAATGGGTGGGAAGGCATATAGGAAGTCCTGACCCCAGTGAAGGAGGAAGGTGTCCCTTGCCTGACAACATCGAGCCGGAATTCTGGAACAGAACCGGGGAAGTTTGGCATTCAGTGGATTTGCAAAGAGGTCTATGTCCGGGATTCCCCAAATCTGAAATATTTGGGCAACCTGGTCTGCATGGAGAGACCATTCGTGTGGAAGCAGAACTTGACTGAGTTTGTCTGCCCAAGAATTTTGAATGCCTGGAAGATACATCACAAGGAGATGAATCTGATGCTCTCTGGCGAGGGCCCATTGTCGCAAAGCTTTGTTGCATAGCGACAGAGAGCCTGTTCTGCCCTGCTTAGAACACATAGAACATGGCTACCTGATTGTCCGTTTGAACTAGGACTGTCTTGTAGCTGAGCCGAAGAGCAAGGAAGATTGCTCTGAGCTTCAGGAGGCTGATGTGAAGACAGGACTCCTGTGGAGTCCAGGTACCCTGGGTAGAGAGATCATGCAGATGTGTTCCCCATCCCACCTGAGAAGCATCTATGGTTAGGGTGGCTTGAGATAGGGGTTGCTGGAAAGGAGACCCCACCAGAAGGTTTCTGGCTGATTGCCACCATTGGAGGGATGAAATAAGATGGTCTGAGTTTGTTATTTTGTCCGACAGGCAACCTGAGGCCTGTGTCCACTGAGTGGATAAAGTCCACTGGGCTGCTCACATATGGAGGCGAGCATAAGGAACTACATGCACGGTGGATGCCATGTGGCCTAGCAATTGTAGCATTCCCCGAGGAGTGAGACAAGGTTTGAGCACTACTTGGGAAGCTAGTTGTACTATACAAAGACAGCAGGGCTGCGGAAGGAAAGTCCTTGTCTGTCTGGTATCCAGATGAGCTCCTATGAACTCTAGGGACTGAGTGGGAGCAAGATTGGATTTTGGGAGGTTTATGACCAGTCCCAAATACTGAAGGATTCGCATTGTGCGAGATAGAGCAGAGCTGGCCTCTGGCACTATAGGGGCTCAAATGAGCCAGTCGTCTAAGTAAGGGAAGACAAATATTCCCAGAGTGTGGAGAAATGCTGCTTCCACAGCCATGCATTTTGTGAACACTCTTGGTGCAGATGCCAGGTCAAAGGGAAGAACCTTGTATTGGTAGTGCTTTCCTTGAAACAGGAACCGGAGGAATCTCCCGTGATTTGGATGGATGAGAATATGAGTATACGCATCCTTGAGATCTAGAGAACAAAGCCAATCCTGACTTTGAAGGTATGGTAGCAGAGTTCCTAGGGAGACCATTTTGAACTTCTCTCGGAACAGATATTTGTTCAATTCTCTGAGGTCTAAAATGGGTCTGTGTCCTCCTGTTTTCTTTTGAATAAGGAAATAGGGAGAGTAGAACCCTCTACCCTGATGGGGAATGGGTACTTCCTCTATTGCTCCTTGAGCAAGGAGCATTGTGACTTCTTGACCTAAGAGATTGTCGAGAGAGGTCTGAGAATTGAATTGTCTTATAATTGTATGAGGGGGAAGGCTGTGAAAATGAAGCTTGTACCCCTCTCGTATAATGGACAGAGTCCAATTTTCTGCTGTTATTTGGTACCATCTGTGGGCAAAATGACATAACCTGCCTGGGATGGTTAAGGGTTCTGGACCCTTCAGGGGCAGGAAGGCAAAGTTCTCTAGAAAGGAATCAAAGCCCCTGAGGAGGCTGAGCCTGCTGAGCTGGCTGAGGTTTTGCAGCTTTTGGCTTCTTTTGTTGTCTAGGTTGTTGCTGCTGTCCCTTTTGGGCAGCCTGACCTGGACGGTGTCCCTGTTGGGTATAGGAAGGATAAAACTTCTTTTTCTTATTGAAAAATGGTTTCTTAGAGGATCTTTTCTTTGCAGGATCGACTATAGATTTGGACAGTCTATCCAGTGTGATATTGTCAGCATCTATTTCATTAGCCTTCTCCTGCCAGTTCTTGCCAAAGAGATTTTCTCCTTTGCAAGGAATGTTTCCTAATTTATCCTGTACCCAAATTTCCAAGTCAGATGCCTGAAGCCAGGCGATCCGACATGCACCAATGGCAATAGCAGAGGTTCTTCTTATGCACTCAAAACAGTCAAAGGCTGTACGATTAACAAACTTGGAAACATCCTGAACATGTTTGACAAGAGTGAGATAGTCTTGTCTTTTGTCATCAGGAAGAAGGGGGCTCATAAGTTCCAAGTCTCCTGTGACCTCTTTAAGGAACATTCCCATATACAAAATATAGGAAGTAATCCTAGCTGAGAGCATGGAAGCTTGGAAACATTGACACCCAAAGGCATTGAGAGTCCTGCATTCACAACCTGGAGTATTGGATGCATGTCTCTTTGCACTTTTCATTCTTCTCATGGCTGATTCCACCATCATTGAATGGTGTGATAATTGAGTTTTTTGAAAGCCAGGACAAGGTGGAACTCCATACATGGTATACAGTCTTCGAGAATGAGGAGATATGGTTAAAGGTGTTTCCCACATCCTTAGCATAAGATCATGTAAAATCTCATGAATAGGCAGAGTAGCTGCCTCTTTGGGAGCCTTAGGGTATTGGAGGATTTCCAAATCCTTTGCCCTAGGCTCTTTTTCAGGAGCTACTGTGATGGAAAGGTCTCGGGCCACATCACGGATAAAGTCCTAAAAGGACATATCCTCTGGCGGAGACATTCTGTGCTGAGGAGAAGAGGAATCCTTGGGAAGAAGTACTCTGGTATCGGCAGAGTCTTCAGTCTCATCTGAGGATTCAAAATATCTCTGATCCCGGTGATCGTGCAAAGCACGGTACTGGTATCGATCGAAGTCGGTATCGGGTTGTTCAGGTACCGATCTGTCGATGCCGGAGAGAGATGCAAGACTCAGTACGAGTGGCATACCCGCCGATGTCGATGCAGTCGGTACCGGTACCGGTGTCAGTACCGGTAATGGTTGAGGTGTCTTAAGCAGTTTCAATGGTACCGAAGCCATGAGAAGAGCTGCTAGACTGCGTTCGATAGCAAGGAATCTCTGGTCTATCGACACTGCTGATGCTTGGGTGTCGGTACCGGTAGAAGCGACCGGGGCCCCAGAGCATGGCGCCAGTAGTTCTGCTGAGGTTGAGGCCTCGAGAACATCCTGGAGCCCCGTTAATGCTTTGGAAGCTGAAGCCTCCTGCCGGGGAAGTTTTTCTGGTGAAAATTCCTCAAGGGCAATGCCAGGGGTATCTCGATACTTAGAAGGAGATCTACCCTTTGAGGACCGGCTAGATTTATGTTAAGTTACCTGAGATCCATGGGAGGAAGATGAAGCCCTGGAGGACGTCGATGCAACAGAGGCCACGTCTGAGGGAAAAGGGGTGCTAAGTTTAGCAGCTCAGTTCTGCTGTCCCTTTTTGACATCATTCTACATGAGAGGCACTCTGAAATAGAGTGGTCAGGACCTAAACATTTGAGACACCAATCATGGGTGTCAGTGACGGAAATGGTACCACCACATTTAAAACATTTCTTAAAACTTGAAGCAGGTTTTTCCATTTTTAAGGAAAAATTGGGCCTAGAGCCCAAAATGGTGCCTAGCACTAAGAAAAAAAAGTTTCTGAAGTAAACCACTTCAGAAACTATAGGGGTTTTTTTAGAAGAAGAAAAAAAGAACGGCGGTACCGGTATAGCGTCGAGGGAAGGCAGAGGCGACCACAAAAACAATGGTTAAAGACAAAATTTTCTGCGGTGACAGGGTATGCGGGAAGGCAGCACGCAGGCACTTTGGGATGCTCTCAAAAGCTTTCCTATTGGACTCTGGGGAGCGTTCCCACGCAGGCTCCGTCGGTACCGACCATACCCATATGTGAAGATTACATTCCTGCTTGTTCCTGGAGATAACTGTATGCAAAAATCTGTGCATACACATTGTACAGTATATGCATACTTCTGGTCAATACTTGCATACTTCAGAGGGCAGAGATACATATATTTTATAAATTATATAACTCATTCTGCACAGTTTATTAAAACAAAAAGTGCACATTTACTGGCCCATTTTACAGGCACATGCATCTTTCTATCGGACCTATATAAATTATCCCCTAAAAGTATGGATAACATGGGCATAAAAATGTATATATTAATGCATGGTTTTAATAAAAACACTTAGGGGTATGTTTACTAAACCGCGCACACATGCGTGGCGCACAGTAGCGTACACTAATGATGCACTTAAGTGCTCTTAAGTGCCCCGCACGCGTGAGCATCACACTAACGTGCCCCCGCACACGTGCCCCTCCCACTGACGGGCCCGCGCAAGTGTGCGGTGCGCTGATGTGCGATAGAGGCGTGGAAAGGCATTTCGAGGGTGGAGGAAGGCTCCCGAGTGGCGGGGGGACGGGGTCAATGGGTGGAGAGTGGGAGGGGAGAGGCTCCACGCACAGGAGTGGGGCTGAATTTCGGCAAAAAAAATACCGTGAGTGAAACCCTCGCGTTAGAGCCGATTTAAAGGGAAGAGAAACCATTTCCGTCAGTAATGTACAGCAAAACCGGGGAAACCTGAAAACGTGAGCAGTGTGATACATGTGCACAGAACAAAATAGCAAATATAAATTGAAAATGACCACAACCAATTCCAAAAAAATTATAAGCCAGCTGGGAAACAGTGATATTAATGGGCAATCATAGAAAACACTCCCAGGAAAGCTCCAAAAAAAAAAAGAAATGATTTTTGGAAGGGTCTACGCTCCGTAGACGCTTTCAAAAATCACTGCATTTTATTGGAGCTTTCCTGGGAGTGTTTTTTATGGTTGCCCATTAATATCACTGTTGCCCAGCTTGGTTTTGGTTTTCTTCCCCTTTTTTGGAGGTCATTTTTGAGGTTTATTTGCACCTTTGTCCCCATACAAGTTAAACGAGCCCACAGTAAAATTGTGCAGAGCAGGGTGTCTGACTCGTGTGGCCAGGTTTCCTATCTCCAGAGACTGCACTGCCTTGGTGACCACAGTGTGGTGCAGCGGACACAGCCAGTGTCTGTAGGACCAGAGGATCACAGGTTCAAATCCAAGCTGGGGCTCCTGCCAACCCAATCTCCATAGTTTTACCCACCACTAAACAGTGATAGTACAGACACTCCTTTATTGCTGAGAACATAAGCATGGTTAATACGCCTATATTTTACCACACCAAACACAGACACCATAAACAGCTGCATTACCTAGAGCAGAGTCTCCCAAATGCAGTCCTGGAGTGCCCCACACCATTCAGGTTCCATGCTGCCTCTAATAAAGATACCTGTGCTGCATATCTATGCACCACCCCCATGTTATGCAGATGTAGCTCATGCATATTTATGAGGGACAGCATGAAAACCCAAAAACTGTTTGGAACACCAGGACTGGAGTTGGGAAACTCTGCCGTAAAGCAGCAGCCAACAGGTCCAGACACACCCACACACACACCCACAGGCCCCATTGGCAAATGCCTCCTGGAGAGGCAGGACATTGGGCCCTGCCTGTATCTCCCAATACTAGCAGTTGCATACCTTAGCAATGCCACCCTACACCTGGGTATATGGTACACAGCTATCAAATGTTTCCCATGATAACTGGCAGATATCAATTCCTACGTTAAGCACATTTTGCTCCTTGGGCTCCACCATAACAATCATTCTGATGTCTGCGGTGTGTGCTGCAGGTCTGGTCTCTGACAGTGTTTACCGCCCTGGGGAGTGACCCCCAACAGTAATGCGTACCATAACCATGCCTGTACTGTGCCCAGGACTGGTGTGGTGGGTATGGCTGCTGAACCCCTCTATAGTAGCACAATGCTGGCATAGGTGTGGGGGTGGCTGTCTGTCTATCCAGTGTGTGGTGGCTGCAAACACCTTCCACAGCCCACACTGCCAGCAATGTTGCCAGTATTGGGCTGCCAATGTGCATAATGAAGAGCAAGGTACCATGGGTATAGGCCGGACAGGGTGGCCTGGCCAGGGTGCATCTGCACAGGGCATAGGGCACTGACTGGGACATTTTAGTGCCCGGCCACCACCTACACGGACAGGGTGACCTCAGTATGTCCTGCTGAGAGATCACTCTTACCCTGACTGTGCAGTGACCACAGCATGGCTAGGCACCCCCATAGTGGCATATAGTATTTCTCTCATGTGATAGATATGGGTTTCCTTTTGGGGCTCAGTCACTGATTTATCTGCTTGCTGTGTATGCTGACATCCCAGTTCTGGGTGCATGCATCTCCACTGGGAACATGCACTGTGGACTAGCTAGCGCACTGTTTGCAGCTGGTATGTGTCGTGATGGAGCAGGGTGCAGCGGATGATGACTTGCTGCAGGAGAATATCAGATAGTGGTGGGGTGCAGCTCACCATATCCAGGCCTAATGTTTGTCTGCTATTGTGTTATGGATGTGTATAGAACTGCATTGACTGCCCTGTGGGGTGTCTGCTCCTCAGCAGGACTGGGGTTGATGGACCCCTCTACTGCCACCTTTGCAGGGAGGTAGAATGTGGATCGATTGATAGGAGACCCTGTTTGCCACCCTCAGCCCTGAAGGAGGGGGGTGGTGGTGGGGGTGGTGGTACATGGCCCACCTAGGAGTCTATAGGGGGCTACACCTGACTGAGTCAGACAGAGATATCCAAGGTGTTTGTGCAGGAACTACCTATCTCACACATTAACACTGCTTTGGACCTCCGGCATGGCCTCTTTCAGTCATGGAAGGTGTTGTGGACCTGGTCCAGGGCGCCTCATTGTACCCTCAGGGTGAGCACAGTACCCGCACAATGTGACGGTGTGTAGCTACTCTGTGCCAGTAAAACACACGGTCAGTACCCCCTACCAGGCCGAGGTGGTGTGTGGGTGCACATGGTCACTTCCCTCTACCGGGCCGAGGTGCTGTGGGGGTAGGGTTGCCAACTGGCTCCAGATGCACCCGACAAACTTGATCCAGTCCTGGGTTTACCCCATTGCATGTAGTGACTTGTAGTTTTCCATTTCTTATGGAGTGCAATGGAGAAATCAGAACTACATATCCCTGCATGCAATGGGGTAAACCCAGGACTGGAATGACCCTGTCGGGCGCAACTGGAGCCAGTTGGCAACCCTATGTGGGGGTGCATTGCCCATCTTGTGTTAATCTGTGGACAGCTGATTTGCATGTGCAGTGCATCATGGGTATGGGTGGGCTAACCCTATCCTGGTGACCACAGCAGACTGTCTGTGTGGTGCCATGCATGCTCTCTGCAGCCAGCCAGGGGCTTGCTAGCCACTGTAGCCCAATGGTTACTTCACTGCCTCTGAAGCCAGAGGTCATGGGTTCAAACCCACAGTGGGGTTATTTGATAGGGTTGTCTGACACATTATCATTTGTTAATGTACATATTTTGATGCCAGCAAAAACACCCTCAGCGTACTGTACCCATAAGGTGCCTCTGAGGGTGCTTTATAGGGCGCCCTTTAGGGCACCTTATGGTTCCCGTCCATATAAGGTGCACTATACATTATCCTGTGATGCAACCTATAGGGTGCTCTATAGGGGACATTTTAGGGTGCTGTGGCGGACAGTGCAATTTATAATGTGCCCTATGGAGTGCCTTATAGGGTGCCTTATACGGCACCTTCAATTACGGCACGTGAGGGCAAGTTTGCTGGCAGCAATTAATAACATAAAAATAAAGTGCTGCAGGACAAAATATGTACAATGCAAAGCTGATGCCTCAGCCAGCCTTGTTCATTGGGCACTTTGGGGGATTGAGCCCCTGATCCCAGCACCATTGTTCAGTGTCTTAACCATTGTGCTGTGGTTCTGTTCCTGTGATTGCACATCAGCGCACCGCCTTATGCCGCCCAATATTAAAAAGCCTCCATAAACATCAGCGCGCCGCCTTATGCCGTCCAGTATTAATATGCCGCCAAAAGCATCAGCGCTGCCTTATGCCGCCCAGTATTAATATGCCGCCAAAAACATCAGTGTGCCGCCTTATGCTGCCCAGTATTTCTGTGCCTCATAAATTAATGCCTCAGCCAGCTGTCTTCATTGGGCACTGTGGGGGATTGAACCCCTGATCCCTGCACCATTGGTAAGTGCCTTGACTATTGTGCTGTGGCTCTACTCTTTTTCTTGTACTTCAGTGCGCCACTTATGCCTCCCACGCAGCTATCTCATGCGCTAAGGTGCGGGGCGCACATGGGCACCGCGTACCTTAGCGCATATGTATATTCCGGCTTTTCTTTTTCAGGATGGAACGCCCACTCCTTATATGGCACACGCACACTACCGGGGCCTGCACTTCACCGGGGTTTTAGTAAACATACCCCTTAGAGGCATGTATACCAAACTTTTTAAAGCACGTTAATGAAAGTTAACACGTGTAAAATGCTCAGAGCCCTTTTATTTCTATGCTCACAGTGGCACAACATAGGTTAACCTTTAGTATACATGCCCCTTAATTACACCTCAAGAAGTGTAACTTATTTGTACTAAAGGTCTCCTTTATGCAAGCAAATAACACAGAACAAAAATTCTTGTTAAGCAATTCAATCAATACAGAGAGGCTCCCCTTGCCATAGGAATTACTTCAGAGGAGATTCAATGTAACATGTACTTAGAGATTGACTGAGAGAAAGCAACAGGGAGAATCTGGAGCATATACAGTATTTTAGGAATAATTATTATTTTAATAGTTTTCAGGCAAGACAGATGTAACAGTGACCACACCCTGCTCCAACCATCACTTCAATATTTTTCTCAACTGTGTCATCCGGACTCCAGAAACGTCACTAATTTCTCTTTCAACGGTGTTTCCAATAATTTACTCACCACAGAGGTTAGATTAATCGGTCTGTTGTTTTCAACCACATCCTTTCTTCCACTTTTGTGTAAAGGCACCACATGAGCCTCTCTCCAGTCCTTTGGCACCACTCCAGACTCCAACGAGGTATTGAAAAGGTCAGTCAGTGGAGCTGCTAGAACATCACCAAGTTCCCTCAGTATTCTTGGGTGTATCCCATCCGGTCCCATCGCTTTGTCTATTTTAAGTTTAGCAACTTTCTCACAAACATATTCTTCTGAAAATTGTTCAAGATGCCCCTCGCTTCAGTTCCTGTTTGTGGGTATTTTCTGAGGTCCTGCTCCTGGTTCTTCACCTGTGAACACAGAACAGAAATATTTGTTAAGCAATTCCGCTTTATCCTCATCAGCTTCTACATATTCCTCCCCTTCACCCTTAAGTCTGACAATACCACTTTTGCCCTTCCTCTTCTCACTAACATATCAGAAAAATGTCTTATCCCCCCATTTTATTGCATTGGCTATTTCCTCCTCTTTTTGAATCTTTGCTTTCCTGACTACTTTACTAGTTTCTATAAGTTTTTCCAAATATAGATGCCTGTCTTCTTCTCTCTGTGATCTCTTGTATTTCATGAAGGTCTCCCTCTTTTTCTTCACCTTTTCAGCTACTTCTTTCGAAAGCCATAGCGGTCTCCTTTTCCTTTACCTTTATTTACCATTTTAACAAAAGATTTGATTGCCCTTAAAATATCCCCTATCAGTTTTACCCACTGTTTTTCTACATCCCCCAGCTGTTCCCATCCCACTAATGATTCCCTGAGGTATTGGCCCATCTTGGCAAAGTTCGTTTTCCTAAAGTCTAGGACCCTCACTTTTGAATGGATTCTAACAGCCCTTGTCCTAATACTGAACCACACAATCTGGTGATCACTGGATGCAAAATGATCTCCCACTATAACATCAGAAACACTTTCACCATTGCTAAGCACCAAGTCCTTTCTGGACCCTTCAAGTGTGGGGTCTGTTACCAATTGCCTGAATAGGTTTCCCTGTTGAGAATCCAAGATCTCCTTACTTCTAGATGATACTGCAGCAAGAATGTGCCAATCAACATCTGGCATATTCAAATCCCCTATCGGTAGCATTTCCCCATTCCTAGCAATGCTGCGTATGTCTTCAATTAACTCTCTGTCCACCTCTTCCTCTTCTGAGGGAGGTCTGTATATCACGCCAATGCAAATAGATTTCTCTTTTCCTCTTTCTAGTTCAACCCACAGTGTCTCCTCTCTCCCTTTTAAGTTCTGTAATTCCAAAAATTGAATATTATTTTTTACATATAGTGCCACTCTTCCTCCCCTTCTTCCTATCCTGTCCTTTCTGAATAAAGTATAGCCTGGTATAATTATATCCCAGTCATGGTTTTCTGTGAACCATGTTTCTGTAACTGCCACTAAATCCAAGTCATCTACTCCCACCAAAGCTTCAACATCATGGATATTATTTCCCATGCTATGGGCATTTATACACACTGCTTTCCATATGTTACCCCTTTTACCCATTTCCATAAAGGTATTTGATGTTTCACTTACCTGGGGACTTTCACTTACCTGGGGGCTTTCTTCACCCATCCCCAACTAATCTAGTTTAAAGCACTCTTCAGTAGATTAGCCAGTCTACTACTGAAGATGCATCGACCTTTCTTGGACAGATGGATGCCATCTCTGTTTGCCTCCATCAGCATACCCATGAGCTCTGATAGATGTTCTAGTACAGCGATGGCGAACCTATGGCACGCGTGCCAGCTGTGGCACATGAAGGCCTTGCAGCTGGCACGCGGGAAGGTCCGCAATTAAGATATGCGGCGCGGCGGGAGGTGAGTGTGCTGGTGTCTGCTTTGCAGCTGCACATGATGCATGAACTGCCCTCCAAGGAAAGCCGCGCGCACCGGGTCACCTCCGCCCGGCAGCTCGCGCGCCTCTGCCAAGTTCCCATTGAGAAAGCGGCCGGGGAGCGAGTGACGTCCCGGGTAACCCTGAGTGTGGACCGGCGCAATCACAAGACGGGGAGGGAGCCGCCGAGACTCGACGGGCACAGGGGGGGCCTCCCTGCACCAGAGCGCGGCCTTATAGCAGAAAGCGGTGCCCGCACCTGGCACAACCCCCGAGCTTGTACCTCCAAGGGGGAAGCGCCAGGCCGCGTTGGCGACCGTCGCCACAGTGTCCGTCCCCCCCTCCTCCCGGGGATGAGGTCGTGACGGCCGGCTAAAGGAGGCGTGTGCAAGATTTGCAAATGTCCCTGCCTGCTGTTAAGACTTACTAGCGAGCGCCCGGCTTTTGCTGCTTTAAATCCCGGCGACTCACCTGCTGCAGTTCTGACCTGACAAGGTAACAACAGTCAAAGCTCATCACATTCTGTCATTTCATCCAGAGACAGTTGGAACTGCAGATTTTACCTTCCTAAATCTACTGCCCCCACCCCCCCTTTCACCACCACCCCCTTCTAGATCTTGTCAATTTCACTTGCATACAGTCCCTTAAAAATCCCCCCCCCCCCCCGCAAAATAAACATGATGGGAGCAGCGTGGTTCCGTGCTTCCCTGAAGCTTTGCTGACTGGTCTGGTGCCCTTCTGCCAGGCGCCTCAGTGTGGCTGAGGGGAGAGGTGCCAGAAGGGTCCCTGCAGATTGCAGGAAAGTGACAAGGGATCAGGGCAGAGTTCAGGCGCCTCTAGCTGCCTGAACCGCTGTGGGGCTGTGAGAAACAAAGTCTCACTCCCCGCCTCCGCCTCTGAACCCGCCCAGGTCCTCGCCTGCAGCACCGAGCGTTCTTCTGTCACGCCCTCCCACCCTGGCGGGAGACTTGAGGAGAACAGGAGACGCAATCTGCATTCTACATCAATAATTATTAGGTAAACTTCTACTTTGCCCTACCTGTGCTGCCTAGGTTTAATTGGACCAATAATACTAATGTTAATTATAATTATAAACTTATCTGGGCTTCTTTTTAAAAACCTATTAAATTATCTGGCTATTTGTCTAGGTGTCCAGGTTAGGGTTGCCACCTGTGTTCGGGTTTGTGATAAGGCTGTTGTCTATGTTTTCTATTTGGTGTCCGGTTTCTGATGGGATTTCATTTATTCATTTGCCATTTGTTTGGGTTTGGCCACAAGAAAAGGTAGTAACCCTAGTCGTGAGCCATGTCTTGATCTAATTAATGGTAGATTTACCTCGTTTATGAACATTTTACAAGGATTAACCTCAGTCCAGTTATTCATGGTTATTAAATCACAATGATTCAATTTGATTAACTGCTATTACTGTATCTCAAATCATACTTCAAGATTGATGCATATGGATCGGCAGGAGGAAAAATCGTTGCATCGAGAAAACTAGTGAATCATTGCACCCCAGCACTATTGTATAATGACAGAATGGCTTTTTAATTGGGTTTCATTTGTGTCACCCATTAGTTTAAAAAAAAATTACATCAAATGTTAACTACTAAACAGGTATATTTTTTGACCAAAACAGATGTCTACAATTAATAAAATTCCCCAATCACATATTTTTTTTATATGTGAACGGATTTGTATACAGCACTTCATTAGTTTTTTTTTTATTATACAAATTTTATCTTTTTGTAGACTTGAAGTCTTGAACAAAGAAAATGAGTACAGCAAAAAAAGCAAAAACAGATAGTGGAAGATCATTCCAAGAGGCCTGGACAGAGACATATGGAGTGATTGAACGCAGTGGGAAAGCATTGTGTATTATGTGTAATGAAAGTGTTGTGTCTCGCACATCAAGTGTCAAACGTCACTTTGAGACCAACCATAACAGTGTTGCTGAACTTGGTTTAGCTCAAAGAAAAGAGTTCTTGTAGGAAAATTAAAGAAATATCACTCCCAGTCTCTTAGTTTTAGCAACTATCTTTCAAAAACTAATCATCTTACAGTTGCCAGCTTTCAAATTTCACTGTGCATGGCAAAACATGGTAAGCCCCTCTCTGATGGAGATTTTATCAAAAAGGCAATTTTGGCTGGGAGTAATTCACTCTTCCATGATTTCCAAAACAAGGATAAAATTGTGCAGCGCATCTCTGAGATGCCGCTAAGCAGAAATACTGCAAAAGATAGGGTTCTGCGAATGGCTGCTGATGTTAGTCAACAGCTTACTTGCGACTTACAAAAAGCACCCTTCTACTCCATGTGCTTGGATGAAAGTACAGATATTACTAACCATGCAAGACTAGCGCTCATTTTGCGTTATGCTACTGGTGACATCATGAGAGAAGAGCTGGTAAAACTGCTGTCTTTGCCTGGAAGAACACAAGGGATAGATATCCACAATGCTGTGATGGAGGCTTTTTCATCACTAGACATAAGTCCAGAAAAAGTGGTTTCAGTTACTAGCGATGGAGCACCTAGCATGGTGGGGACAACATCAGGATTCATTCATTTCTTTGCTAAGGAAGCAAAACATCCACTGATTCAATTTCACTGCATAATACATCAAGAGGCTCCCTGTGCCAAAGAAAGCAGCAAAAAACTTGACGATGTCCTCAAAGATGTAACAAAAATGGTGAACTTCATCATGGCGCGTGCTCTTAATTTTCGACAATTTCAAGCCCTTCTTGATGAGGTTCAGGCACAATATAACACTTTACTGATGTACAATAATGTCCGGTGGCTGAGCAGAGGACGAGTGTTAGAGAGATTTGTGGCCTGCTTGGAAGAAGTTAGGCTATTTATGAACGAAAAGGGGGAAGACTATCCTCAACTCACCAACATGGCCTGGCTTACCAACCTCATGTTCTTTACAGATTTTACTAACCACTTTAATGTACTAAACAAAAAATTACAAGGTATGGGAAAAACAACAGAAAGCATGTTTAGTGACATCAAAGCTTTTGAGAGAAAATTGCATGTTTTTGAAAAAGACCTTGAGAGTGGACAGCTGAAATATTTTCCCAACCTAAAAATACATTTGGATAATTCTACAACATTTGTGGACAGTCATAAAAAACACCAGGAAATCCACAAAGCATATTCCACCATTGTAGCCGAAGCAAAGGAGAATTTTAGTAAAAGATTTTCTCAGTTCCGTAAGATGGAGACAACCCTTTCATTTATTACTTCCCCAGAAAAGTCCACATTTGAAGATCTTGATCTTTCCTGCTTACAGTGGTTGGATATTCAAAACTTGGAAATGGAGCTACTGGAATTTCAAGAAAGCTCTATCTGGAAAAGTAAATTCAATGACCTGCGTGCGGCTCTTGAATGTATTGAGTGTGAAAGGGTGACAAATGAAATCACTGCTAGCAGTTCTGAAAATGAAATCCTAAAAGCGTGGAATTCTCTGCCAGACAATTTTAAGTCCATGAAAGCACTTGGGATTGCTCTTCTTACTTTGTTTGGGTCATCCTATGCTTGTGAGCAGCTGTTTTCGGCTTTGAATCATATAAAATCTGATGCTAGAAACAGATTAACGGATGACATGAGTGCTGCATGTGTTGCTCTGAAATTAACGCATTATGAGCCAAGGATTGACAAGTTATCAGCATGCATGCAACAACAAACATCACATTAATTTTTTTCATGTATAGATTCTTTGGGAATACACACCGAGTCCTGACACAGTTAACAGTTTTAAGAAGTTTATCTTTTTTTTACTCAGGATACATTTGACATCTTATGTGAATAATACATTTAAAATATATTGTGTAACTGAATCAAATTCTTCCTAAATTCATTAAATTGAATGAAATCATTAAAACATTATAAATTGCCAATAAATTGAAATGAAAACCAAAGGATTGTGAATCAAATTGATTCTCTGACAATACAAAGATTCCAACCTTTACAAATGATGTTACATAGTTCAGGCAACTTTATAAAGAGTTTTTAGATACTAAAATCTTGTTGTTAAGGTTTAATTGACGTGCTGGCACTTTGAGGAAATTCTTTGGTTTTGTGCGGCAGTTTGGGCACTCGGGCTCAAAAAGGTTAGCCATCACTGTTCTAGTACATTAAAGATGTGTTTCATTTAAGGAATTAAAATATCAGAGAATGCCCAATAGAACTCCAGTGGCAGGCTATCAGGGTCCAGAGATTCCTGGAGCAGAAGGCCTTTGATAGCTGCACTCATCTTTTCCTCACTGATTTTTCACACTAATATGTTACTTTGATCTTTTATACGTTTGAGTGGGAGTAAATCCTGCAGAAAGGCCTTGGCTAGGGTTTCAGCACCTTCCGCACTGCTAGTGTACAGTGTAGCATAGAAGTCCCTGAATTGTTCCAATATATGCCTGTGGTGAGGATATAGAATGCTACTTGTCCTCTTCCAAAGGGATTATCAACAATCCTCTTTATGAGAGTCTGCAGCCCAGAGTTCAGGGCTGGGACTGCATGGCTCACTGAGGGAGGTTGAACCCAGCAGGCTGCAGGAGGAGGAGAGGCCCATGGAGACAGGAAGCTCCTTACAAGCTAGGCTGGGAAAGGAGTCCTACTATGAGGTAGGAAACTCAAGAAATGAGTGACTGGACTTTATTCTTCTGAACTTTAAATTGTGGGCTGGGGGAAGTGCACTTTGAACCAGCTTGTGAAGCAACAAGCTGAGAAGGGAACACTGACTAACTGAAGCACAATAAAAGTAGGTTATTGTTTGTCCCTGAATGTTTGTATGCCTGGTATTTTAAGAGCCCCTGGCCACCACATGCCACACCCTACCACAATGCCTCATGCCTTAAAGAAAATCTACGGGGCGAACACCTTTAAATTCACCAGAGAATCTTCCGATCTATGGGAAAAGAAAAGTCTCCAGCCTTTCTCCCATGGAATTTCCTGCCAAAATCCAAATTCAATTTCCCACCTCAATCCCACCAATCTGACTTGAGGACTACTATATAAAAGAATAGACATCCCTGCTTAACCACTTCACCCTGAAGAAAGTCACAGTATAGTGGCTAAAACATTGGTTCCAGTTACGAAGATGCAGCATGACCCAGAAAACTTCAAAGTTTATCATACTAGCTACAGAAGCCCAAGAGAACATATCCTCTTCTTTAACCACTACATTTCCTTCCTGAGAAACTATTTGCTGCACTTGCTGCTGCTCCCTCTTGGCTTTAAGATACTGGGCCATTTTGCATATAGAGGGCTATATCTTCCCTTTTACTATACAAATGATTGCATTGGTATCTCAGTTTGTCCAATTTTAATAATGAGGCCTTATGTGTCAGCTCATGGTTCTTAATTCCAGTGTTTAAGTAGTGAAGCTCCAGATTCTGCCATCTACACAATCCCATCATATAAGAGTGTATGGAAATCCGGATAAGCGGCTTGAAGGCATCTTACCAATTAAGGATCATAAGAACATAAGATATGTCATACTGGGTTAGACCAAGGTGCATCAAGCGCAGTATCCTGTTTCCAACAGTTGCCAATCTAGGTCATACGTACCTAGCAGTTTCCCCAAGAGACACAGGTTCCACAATGCTTGTACTGGGTCAAGCATTGATATCCTGGGTCCCTTTTTAATAATGGTTTATGGCCCTTTCCTCCAGGAACTTGCCCAAACCTTTTTGACTCAGCTACACTAACAGCTTTTACTACATCCTCCAGTAACAAATTCCAGAGTTTGATTACATGTTGAGTGAAAAAATATTTTCTCTTATTTGTCTTAAATAGTTTACCCTGTAGCTTCATTGCATGTCCCCTAGTCTTACTATATTCTGATAATGTAAACAATCGATCTACGTTTACCCGTTCCACTCCGTTCATTAATTTATAGACTTCTATCCTATCTCCCTCAGCCGTCTCTTTTCCAGGTTAAAGAGCCCTAACCTTTTTAGCCTTTCTTCATAGCGGTATCCTTCCACCCCTTTACCATTTTGATGGCTCTTCTCTGAACCTTTTCTAATAACACTATATCCTTTTTAAGATACGGTGACCAGAATTGCACACAATATTCAAGGGGTGGTCACACCATGGAACGATATAGAGGCATTATAATATCCTTTGTTTCATTTTTCATTCCTTTCCTTATGATACCTAGCATTCTATTTGCTCTCTTGACTGCCACTGCACACTGGGTGGAGGGTTTTAACATGTTGTTCACAATGACGCCTAAATCTTTTTCCTGGGTGGTGGTTCCTAATGTGGAACCTTGCATCGTGTAACCATTGTTTGGGTTGTTCTTCCCTAGGTGCATTACTTTGCACTTGTCCACATTAAATTTCATCTGCCATTTTGATGCCCAGTCTTCCAATTTATCAAGATCCTCTTGCAATTTCCCACAATCCTCATGGATTTTAACAGCTTTGAATAGTTTTGTGTCATCTGCAAATTTGATTACTTCACTCGTTATTCCCTTTTCCAGGTCATTTATGAATATGTCAAAAAGCAGTGGACCTAGAACAGATCCCTGGGGTACACCACTATTCACCTTTCTCCATTGGGAAAACTGGCCATTTAGCCCTACCCTCTGCTTTCTATCTTTTAACCAGTTCCTGATCCACAATAGTACACTGCCTTCTATCCCATGACTCTAGTTTTGCCAAAAGTCTCTGATGAGGGACCTTGTCAAAGGCTTTCTGAAAGTTCAAATATACTATGTCAACCGACTCACCTTTGTCTACTTGTTTATTCACACCTTCAAAAAAACATAACAGATTAGTAAAACAAGATCTTCCTTGTCTAAAGCCATGTTGGCTGTCTCCCATTAAGCCATGACTATCTACATGTTCAGCAATTTTGTTGTTTATGATGGTTTCTACCATTTTTCCCGGTACTGACGTAAGGCTCACCAGTCTGTAGTTTCTTAACTATTTTCCTCATTTTATCATAGTCTCCCTTTCAAACGTTACAAGGTAGTACTGTGAATTTCCTTACCAGCCCTCCTCCACTAATTAAATCAAACACGATCATGCTATGATAAGTATTGCCAAATGGCCCCAACACCCTTATCTCTTTCACCAGATCTGGTGTTCCACTAAGGACTAGGTCCAATATGGCTTCCCCTCTGGTCGGTTCATGAACCAGCTGCTCCAAGAAGCAGTCATTTATTTCATCTAGGAACTTTATCTCCCTAGCATGTCCTGCTGTGACACTGACCCAGTCGATACCGTGGTAATTGAAATCACCCATTATTATTACGGTGCTGTAACATTTCTTACCTTCCTTGATTTCTTTGAGCATTTCATCATTCATTTGTTCATTCTGGCCAGGCGGTCGATAGTACACCCCCACTGCCATCACCTTCCCCTTTTTACATGGAAGTTCAATCCATAGAGATTCTACAGCAAATTTTGTTTCCTGCAAAACTTTAATCCTTTCTGACTCAATGCCCTCTCTAACATAGAGCGCAACCCCTCCACCAATTTGATCAGCTCTATCATTACGATATAGTTTGTACCCAGGTATCACAGTGTCCCACTGATTGTCCTCCTTCCACCATGTCTCTGAGATTCCAATCATATCTAACCTCTCATTTAGTGCTATATATTCTAACTCTCCCATCTTATGTTTTTAGACTTCTAGCATTTGCATACAAGCATTTTAGACACTGTATTTTATTCATATTAATCTGGCTATTGGTAGGCATGGGTAATTTGGAATCTTTAAGCTCTGTCTGCTCCATACTCAAGGGCATTTGGGCTACTTTACTCTTTTTTGGAACCTCTCTGATTTTGGTATTATTCTTCAAGGATACATTCTTCCAAACCATGAGCTCTTGTGTGACTGTCGGCTTTCCCTCATCCTTGCACCATCGTCTCATCCACACATTGAGACTCCGGAGCTCTGCCTGCCTTCTGGATCCTGCGCATGGAACGGGAAGCATTTTGGAGAACACTACCCTGGAAGTTCTGGATTTCAACTTCCTACCTAAAAGCCTAAATTTAGCCTCCAGAATCTCCCTACCACATTTTCCTATGTCATTGGTACCGACATGTACTGATCATGGTGTTCAGGCTGTCATTTTTCTCAAAGTGCTCCTCAATAGTTGATTTAATAGCTTGTTAAAACCCCAGCTTGTTTAAAAGACCAATGTTATGGTGCCATTGACTAGGAGGTTTTCCCAGGATCTGACATTATAGTGTATACGTAATAGCCACATGATCTGAAAGTGTGATGGGATAGATTTCAGTATGCAGCACACTGAGTACCAGTCTCTTAGACAGTAGAAAAACATCAGTTCTGGAATACGTATTATGAGATAGAGAATAGAACATATAATCCTTTTCTGTTGAGTGCTGCAACTGCCACTGATCTTTCAGACTCAATTCTTTCATAATTATGGTAAACATTTGTCCTGGTTTGGAAAATCTGATTCTCACCCTTAACCTCCTATCTAGTATGGCTTCTATCATGAAGTTGAAATCTCCCCCAATCACCACTGGATCTTCTCCCCTCTCCAGAATGAACCAGAAAAAAAGGTGATGTTCTATACTAAAACTGATCTACCACAGATTCTTCAGTAACCAATCACTAAAAAATATAAATGAATCTGTGAAAAATCTCAATTGGAGAAAACAAGTTTGTGTCAGGTAACCATAGACCATAATCCAATCCTTTTACCATGTTCCAATTTAATATGCACCCATTTAGTTTAGTTTAGTTTAATTAAAATTTGATATACCACCTCTCATAAACAGTGAAGCAATGTACAATAATTTAAAATCAAATAATATTAAATTTAGAAAGGAACACCACTATTGATAGGAAACTCAAGCAAATGTTAGACAGAGGCCAAGCTGAAATTGACAAACACAGGAGGGAAGATGGAATGGCATCTAAATTAAGTGTGTTTTGAGGAAGGCTTTGAATTTAACATAGGAGGGTTCCAAACAGAGAGCTTGGGGGAAGTTGTTCCATAAGTAAGGTACGAGAAAGTAAAAAGTGGAATGTCTTGTAGATTCATATCTGGCCTGGGTAGCAGAGGGAAGAAAGAGACGATTAGTGTGAACTGAACATAAAGCTCTATGGGAAGTAAGGGGAATAGTCAGGAATGAGAGAGAAGAGGGTGTACCACAGTAGAAGACTTTGTGCACCATATCAGAATCTTGTTTTGCATTCTGTAATGAATTGGCAATCAATGATGTTGAATAAGCAATGGAGTAATACAGCTGTGTTTTGTGGCATTGGTTAATAATCTAATAACAGAATTTTGAATGGTCTGTAAGCGTTGGAGTTTGTATTCAGGAATACCAGCATAGATGATATTGCAATAGTCGAGGCATGTTTTGAGCAGACTGAGGAGGACAGTAACAAGTGCATGTGGGGAGAAAAAAGGACGAATAGACCTGATTTGATGGAGAGAAAAATAGGAGAGTTTTATGATGGAGTTTAGTGATCATGAAAAGTTAAGGAAGTGTTGAGAATTACACCTAGATATTAAGAGAGGGCATAAGGGAAATAGGAACATCCTGAATCTGAGAGCAAAGAGATGGTACTGTGGGGGAATTAGAGAGCCAAACTGCAGCAGTTTTTTGAACATTAAGTTTAATAAGATTCTCAATTAACCATGAAGCTATTGTGGAGAGACAAGTGTTGATAGGTGAGAGATTAGGGCTTGTGGTGGGTATGAAGGACAAACAGGATGCAATCAGAATAATAATAAGTAATTATACCAAACTGTTAAATAAGGATAGTTCAGGAGGCTAAAAAGATATTAAAGAGAAGGGGGCAAGAACAGAATCTTGTGGGACACCGCAAGTTAGTGAGTAGAAAGAAAAGGTGGTAGAATTGAAAGTAACTGCGAAGGTACGATCTGAAAGAAAAGAATGGAACCAGGTGAGAACAGTATTGTGTAAACCTATATCTTAGAGGCAGGACAGCAGGATAGAATGATCTACTAAATCAAAAGCTGAGGAGAGGTCAAGAGAAACCAAAAGGGTGATGTTACCATGATCAATTGACTGATGGATCTCACTAAGAAGGGATGCTAGGATGGTTTGCGTACTATAGCCAAATTGAAAACCAGATTGTCGGGGGTGAAGGATGCTAGATTTCTCCAGATGTTCCTTGAGTTGAGAGAAGACTATTTTTTCAAGCACTTTTAATAAAAATGTGAGTTTGGAAACTGGTCTAAAGCTGGTAGAGAGTGACTTATCAAGAGAGTTATGCTTGAGAACTGGGCGGATGAGAGCATTTTTCCAGAGAGGGGACAATGCTTGAAGAAAGACTGTTTTGTATCATGAAGTGAACAATAGGCAGGAGGAAGAGGGACTCCATAGGAATCCAGGATGAGGGAATGGGATCAAGAGGAAAGGCTGTCTTCTACATAGTGGTAATAGATTTTTTTTTTAAATAGGCTTCTCTTTTTATAAAATTTGCAAAATAATCCATTCAAATTTATCCTATAATACAGCTCATCAGCAAATATTTGTCATACTCATCAAAGCAGTTGGATCTGACACAATATTGTATGTCAAATTATAACTTTAAACAGTTCTGTATCAAGGAAAAATGAACTTATCTGTGAGCTGTATTCTATTGGCTTTCAAAATTACGTTTCAGATGTGGACCCCTCTCCTCTGTAGATTACGACATGACTGTGGCATTTTCCATGATCTAACATTCCTCTTTCTTTTAACGGATGATGTCATGCTTTTCCATCCAATCAAGTAATTCATTTTCATATAGCACCACTATTCAATCAAGCATGATACAACAAATCCATTAAAATGATTATTCATATTAAGGAGAATCACTCCAGTTCCAAATTCAAACCCCCACTAAAGTAAAAATCCAATATTGCTCTCTCCAATTCAATAAAACATCACCATCATCTCCTCTCCAATTCATTGTCACAGAATCAATAACTCTCCAGCATATCTGTTCAAATATATGTTGATGTTGTAAACAATATTCCAATAATGAGTCTGACACATTTTTAGTCCTCAATTGTGATTTAAGTTCTTGTAGACAAATCTTTATTTTTCGTCTTGTTTTACCCACATATATTCAACCACAGGGACAAAGTATGATATACAATACATATTATGATTAACATGTAGTGAAAGATTTTTCCTTAAGCACATGCTATATTTGAGCAGGCCCGTACCTAGCCCTGTGCGAGCAGTGTGGCCACACAGGGCGCAAAGGCTTAAGGGGTGCATTTTAGCTGTCTGCCGTTGCCTGCCGCCGCCACTTTTTCTTCTCTCAGTGGTGGTAGACAACAACAGACAGCTATAATGCACCCCTTAAGCCTTCTCGCCGGCATGCTAAGCAGATCTGTCCCTCCCTTTCTTTTGCAGGAAGAGACAGATCTGCTTAGCATGCCGGCGACTTGCACATCAGGTGTGCCTCTTCTCTCCTGCTGGTGGGGGGAAGGGGGGTCGCGCCCAATGTGCAAGTCGCACAGGGCGCGATTTATACTCGGTACAGCCCTGTATTTGAGTAACAGTCCAACCTGGATTTTCAATAGTGCTCATACACATTTTACAACTAATGCAAGCGAAATGCCCTTTGTTAGAATCCAATTGAACGCATGTAATTTATCTTACCATTTTGTCTGCTATGGAGTCAGCACTGACTTGAAGGCACACATAGTATTTTTTTTTTAAATATATTTTTGAATAAAACATTATAGGAGATCTTGCAAACAAGTATGTAACATTAGAACTTTCCAATGATTGTGTATAATTTCACTGTTCAATGTACCCTTGAAGTTCAATGTAAACTGCTTTGATAATATGAAAAGCGGGATATAAAACGTAGTTACCTAGTATTCAGATATGAGTATCGTCAGTACTGATGGAGCCCGCGTGGGAATGCCCCCCAGCATCCAATAGGAACGCTTTTGGGAGCATCCCACAGCGCTTCCGTGCTACCTTCCCGCCTTTCCCACTGTCCCTCTTCAGTTGAGTTTATAGCTGAGACAAAGGAGAGAGGGAGAGAGAGAAAGAGAGAGATAGAGAGACAACTCCTAGGGGAGGTGGGTGGGTTGTGAAGACTATATTCCTGCTGTTCCCGGAGATCACCTGTTACAGGTGAGTAACTACGCTATCTCCAGGAACAAGCAGGAATGTAGTCTTCACATATGGGGACTCCCTATCTGAAGATGCCAGGGAGATGGCCCCAGGAAGCTGCAACCCATTGTGAGATGGGCCATGCTTCCTCCCATGGATCTCTGGCATCCTATCAGGGATGGTGGGTAGGAGTTGAATTAAGTCTGAAAGAGATGTTGAAGAACAACCTGGCCAAACAAGGCATCCTGGTGGGAGTCCTTGTCTAAGCAGTAGTGGGCTGTAAACGTATGTACCGAAGCCCAAGTGGCTGCTCGACAGATGTCGTCGATAGATACAGAGTGAAGGTTAGCCATAGAGGCTGCCATGGCTCTCACATTGTGAGCTGTGACATGGCCTTCAAGAGGAAGACCCTTACTCTCATAGGCAAAGGATATGCATTGTGCAATCCAGTTAGACAGAGTTCTTTTGGAAACTGGAAGTCCCAAATGATTAGAATCAAAAGCAATGAAGAGTTGAGAAGACTTTCTATGTTGCTGTGTTCTTTGTAGGTAAAAAGCTAAAGCTCTTTTACAGTCCAAGGTATGAAGGTTTCTTTCTGCATTGGAGGCATGAGGCCTCAGAAAGAATACAGGAAGGTAAACTGCTTGGTTTAAATGGAAAGGGGAAACCACCTTTGGCATAAAATGTGGACGAGTCCTAAGAATGACCTTATCATGGTGAAATCTTGTATAAGGAGGATCAGCCACTACAGCTTGCAATTCACTAATGTGGCGTGCGGAGGTGATTGCAATTAGGAAGATGACTTTCCAGGAAAGAAATTTCAGAGATGTAGTGGCTAAAGGCTCAAAGGGCGGTTTCATGAGCTGCCCGAGAATAAGATTCAAATCCCATGCCACCAGTGGTGGTCTAATGGGAGGTTTTGTTAATAGAAGACCTCTCATAAATCTTGTTATAAATGGATGAGAGGAAATAGGTTGTCCATTTAGAGGCTTGTAGGAAGCTGCAATAGCACTAAGATGGACTCTTATTGAATTGGTCTGAAGACCAGCATTTGATAAATGAAGGAGGTACTCCAGTACCGATTCCAGAGGTATCGCAAGAGGGTTAAGTCCCTTTTGAGAACACCATATGGTAAACCGTTTCCACTTAAAGGCGTATGATCATCTTGTGGAAGGTTTTCTAGAAGCCTGTAGGATATCTTTTACCTGTTGAGAAAGGTTGAGATCCTGAAGGTCTAGGCTTTCAGCAACCAGGCCCTGAAATGCAGGGACTGGGATTCGGGTGCCATAGCGTCCCGTTCTCTTGGGAGAGAAGATCTGGAGCACACCCCAACTCCCGAGGTGCAGCTTGAGAGAGATGTAGAAGCAGAGGATACCATGTTTGCCGTGGCCAATGTGGAGCTATGAGAATCATATGACCTGTGTCTCTCTGAAGCTTGAATAGTGTTTTAGGGATGAGGAGAATGGCTGGGAAGGCATAGAGGAAGTCTTGACCCCAGTGAAGGAGGAAGACGTCCTTTGCCTGACAATCTTGAGCCAGAATTCTGGAACAGAACTGGGGAATTTTGGCATTCAGTGGACTTGCAAAGAGGTCTATGTCTGGGGTGGGCAACCTGGTCTGAGTGGAGACACCATTTGTGTGGCAGCAGTACTCGGCTGAGTTTGTCTGTCCAAAGGTTTTGAATGCTTGGAAGATATACCATGAGGAGGTGAATTTGTTGCTCTCTGGCGAGGGCCCATAGTCGTAAAGCTTCGTTGCATAATGACAGAGAGCCGGTTCCGCCCTGCTTGTTCACGTAGAACATGCCTACTTGATTGTCCGTCTGGACTAGGACTGTCTTGTAGATGAGCTGGGCTTGGAATACTCGAAGAGCATGGAAGAATTCTCTGAGTTCCAGGAGGTTTATGTGAAGACAAGCCTCCTGTGGAGTCCAGGTACCCTGGGTAGAGAGATTGTGCAGGTGGGCCCCCCCCCCATCCCACCTGTGATGTATCTGTTGTTAGAGTGGCCTGGAATAGGGGTTGCTGGAAAGGAGACCACACCAGTAGGTTCTCCAGTGATTGCCACCATTGGAGGGACGAAGCAAGACGTTGTGAGTTTGTTATTTTGTCCAACAGGCGACCTGTGACCTGTGTCCACTGAGTCTACTGGGCTGCTCGCATGTGGAGGCGAGCATAGGGAACCACATGTACAGTGGATGCCATATGTCCCAGTAGTTGGAGCATTTCTCGAGCAGTCAGGTAAGTCTTCACTGCTGCTTGGGAAACTAGCTGCACTATGTGCAGACAGTGAGGCTGTGGAAGGCAAGCCCTTGACTGTCTGGCATCTAGATGAGCTCCTATGAATTCTAGGGACTGAGTAGGAGCAAGATGGGATTTTGGGAGGTTTATGACCAATCCCAAATATTGAAGGACTTGCATTGTGCGAGACAGAGCAGAGCTGGCTTCTGGAGCCATGGGGGCTCAAATGAGCCAGTAGTCTAAGTAAGGGAAGACGAATATCATTAGAGTTCGCAGGAATGCAGCTACTACCGCAATGCATTTCATGAATACTCTTGGTGCCGAAGCCAGACCAAAGGGAATAACTTTGTATTGGAAGTGTTTTCCCTGGAAAAGGAACCGCAGGAATTTCCTGTGATCTGGATGGATGAGAATATGAGTATACGCATCCCTTAGATCTAGAGAACAAAGCCAATCCTGACTTTGAAGGTATGGCAGAAGAGTTCCTAGAGAGATCATTTTGAATTTCTCTCGGAACAGATATTTGTTCAATTCTCTGAGGTCTAAAATGGGTCTGTGTCCTTCTGTTTTCTTTGGGATAAGAAAATAGGGGGAGCAGAACCCTGTACCCTGTTGTAGAATAGGTAGTTTTTCTATTGCTCCTTGAGCAAGGAGTGTTGTGACCTCCTGACCTAAGAGATTGTTGACAGGAGTCTGAGAATTTAACTGTCTTCCGATTGTAGGAGGGGGCATGCTGTGAAAATGAAGCTTGTACGCCTCTTGTACAATGGACAGAGTCCAATTTTATGCTGTTATTTGGTGCCATCTGTTGGCAAAATGACACAACCTGCCATGGATGGCTAAGGGTTCTTGACCGTGCAGGGGCAGGAAGGCTAAGTTCTCTAGGTAGGAGTCAGCCCCTGAGGAGGCTGAGCCTGTGGAGCTGGCTGAGCTCTCGGCCCTTTTGGCTTCTTTTGTTGTCTAGTTTGTTGCTGTTGTCCCTTTTGGGCAGCCTGAACTGGACCATGCCCCTGCTGGGCATAAGAAGGATAGAACTTCCTTTTTTTGCTGAAAAAGGGGTTTTTTTTATAGGATTTCTTTTTGGCTGGGTTGGCTGTAGATTTTGACAATCTATCCAGGGTGATATTGTCAGCATCTATTTCATTAGCCTTTTCCTGCCAAAGAGATTTTGTCCTATGCAAGGGATATTTCCCAATTTATCTTGTACCCAAAGTTCCAAGTTGGGTGCCTGAAGCCAGGCAATCCGATGTGCACCAATGGCACTAGCAGAGGTTCTGCTGATGCATTCAAAGCAGTCAAAGGATGCATGATTTACAAACTTGGAAACATCCTGAGCATGTCTGACAAGAGTAAGAAAGTCTTGTCGTTTATCATAAGGAAGGAGGGGGCTCATAAGCTCCAAGTCTCCTGTGACCTCTTTGAGGAACATTCCCATATATAGGATATAGGAGCTGATCCTGGCTGAGAGCATGGAAGCTTGGAAGCATTGACGCCCAAAGGCATCAAGAGTCCTGCATTCATGGCCTGGAGGATTGGAAGCATGCCTCTTTGCTCTCTTCATCCTACGCATAGCCGATTCCACTACCATTGAATGGTGTGGTAACTGAGTTTTTTGGAAGCCAGGACAAGGTAGAACTCGATACATTGTATCGAGCCTCCGAAAGTGAGGAGATGTGGTTAAAGGTGTTTCCCACATCCTCAGCATAACATCATGTAGGATCTGATGAATAGGCAGAGCAGCTGCTTCCTTGGGAGCCTTAGGGTATTGAAGGATTTCTAATTCTTGTGCCCTAGGTTCCTTTTCAGGAGTTACCGTGATTGCAAGGCCTCGAGCCACATCATGAATAAAATCCTGAAAAGACATGTCCTCTGGAGGAGACATCCTGCGTTGAGGAGAAGAAGATGGTTCCTCCGGAAGAAGTACTCTGGTATCGACAGAGTCACCAGAATCATCGGAATCGGAAGATTCGAAATATCTCTGATCCCGATGTTCGTGCAGAGCACGGTACCGATGCTTGGGTGTCGGTACCAGTAGAAGCGGCCGGAACCCCAGAGCATGGCACCAGTAGTTCTGCCAAGGCGAAGGCCTCGAGAACATCCTGGAGCCCCGTTAGTGCTTTGGAAGCCAAAGCCTCCCACCGCGGCTGTTTCGCCAGTGAAGTTTCCACAAGGGCAATGCCAATGGCCTCTCGATGCCTAGAAGGAGATCTACCTTTTGAGGACCGGCTAGACTTATGGTTAGTTACCTGAGATCCATGGGAGGAAGATGAGGCTCTGGAAGACGTTGATGCAATGGACATCACATCTGAGGCAAAAAGGGTACAGAGTTTTGCAGCTCTATTCTGCAGGCCCCTTTTAGTCATCTTCCTACAGGAGAGGAACTCCGATGGAGAATGGTCAGGGCCTAAACATTTAAGACACCAGTCATGGGTGTGGGTGACGGATATGGTACCGCCACACTTAGAACATTTTTTAAAACCAGTAGCTGCTTTTTCCATTTTTAAGGAAAATGGGCCTAGTGCCCAAAATGGCACCTAGCACCGAGGAAAACAATTTTCTGAAGAAAAATACATCAGAAACTATATATATATATATATATATATATATATATATATATATATATATAATTTTTTTTTTTAGAGAAAAGAAGAACCGGCGGTACCGGTAGGCATCGAACGAAGGCAGACGCGACCACAAAAAAATAAAGAATAAAGAAGGAATTTTCTTTTTTTTTAAACTTTTATTTTCATTTTGCAACAAACAAAAGAAACAACACACCAAAGGAGACAAAACAAGTATACAATAAAGAAAAGTAAACCCAATTACCCCCCACCCCCACGCTTCTTCTCTAGCTGATTATGTCAGCATGTGAGCGCTTCCAAACAACAGTGATTATACATCAAAACAATCAAAAGAGTATCTGCGATACAGAATAATCATGGGACAAAGATATATACAAATTTAGACAGTCAGATGAGAGCATTGAGCAGAATGTATATAGTCATTGAGCATCTTCCATTTAGACCGATGATGAGGAGTCTGAGTGGGAGAAGCAAACATACGAGGTATTTGTTCATATTTACTGTAGAGACAGACATGATTCCACCATTCGTTGGGGCTCAGCTGGGAGCTATTTTTCCAGTATTTCGTAATTAGGGAAATAGCAATGCCAAGCATAAAGTCCAAAAGGAAGTAAGCCGTTTTTGGAAGAGAGGGGATCCCCGCAGCTGAGCGAAGTCCCACTATCCTCCAAGAAAGGGGCTCTTGAAAGTGCAAAATAGACTGGATACGACCCCAGACCCGACGCCAGTAATACTGTAGTGCGGGGCATTCATACATAACATGAGGTAGTGAACCAATGGCCGCATGGCATGTCCAACAACTATTGCCCTGAGTAGTGTTCCATTTGGCTAATCTGTCAGGAGTGTAAAAACACCGGTGGGCTAGAAAGAAGAGTGTCTGAGTGAGTGAGGCGGATCGGGAGACCCGTGTCACTCTACTCCAGACAAGGCTCCATTGCTCCGGGGTCAAAGTCACATGCAATTCTCTCTCCCATGCTTTCTGCGCTATAGGGGTATCTCTAGTTATAGCATTACATAAGGTTTTGTAAAAATTGGATGCTACACCCGGTGAACTACCGATAGATCGGATAGTCTCCAACCAACCTTGTGTAGGGGAGGCCGATGGCGGGAGCACCTTAGCACTCCGAAGGCAATGCTGAAGTTGCACCAACTGAAAGTAGTGTTTCGCTGGGAGACCAAATTCAATTTGCAATTCACTAAAAGTTTTCCAGCGACCTTCATGGAACAACTGACTAGGAATCCAAATGCCCCTAGTGTACCAGGGGCTCCACGCCATCGGCTTATTTTGTATTCGAAATCGAGTATTATACCAAAGTGGGAGCTTGTCTAACGGACAGAGTCAGGAGTCTAAAGAGTGCATAAGAGTAGTAAAGGCACCTAAGGTGTCTAAAAGCATTGGTGGAAGGTGGGAGTCTGATGGGAGAGTCATACCAGGGAGAAAAGTAAGAGGAATCGGTTTGCAAAGGTCCTCTTCTATGTCTAGCCACACAGGTCTACTCGGTACTGGATCTTCCAGCCAGCGAGCGCCTTGTTTGAGAAGAAAAGATTGATGATACTTCAGGAAATCAGGGAATCTGACACCCCCATTTTCCTTATCTGCTTGCAGCTTATGTTTCGCTATCCTAGGTGTCTTGTTTTGCCACAAGTATCTAGTCAGAAGGCCCTCTATATCTTTATATATACGTCGAGGGAAGAGACAGGGCAACATTTCTAAGATATAATTCACTTTCGGAACAATCATCATTTTTATGGTTTCTAATCGACCCCACCAGGTAAGTGTTAAAGGAGTCCAGCGGTGAGTTAGCGCCCGGACTTTAGAAATTAAGTCTTTGGCATTGAAGGAGATAGTGTCTTCCAAAGGAGAACAATAGTGAACCCCAAGGTATTTGACCATGCGAGGTTGCCATAAAAAGGGGAAGGGTTGCATATCTGCCTGATGAAGCAAAGGATTTAATGGAAAGGCTACCGACTTGGTCCAATTTATCTTATAACCGGACAGTTGTGAGTATTTACCAATTTGCTCTAGGACAGCCGGTACTGAGTCTATAGGGACAAAAAGCATAAGGTCATCAGCATACGCTGAAATTTTGATTTCCCTATGGGTGAAGGGGACTCCATGAATCTCCTCCGATTGCCGGATTAGTAAAGCCAAGGGTTCAAGTGCAAGATCGAAGAGAAGTGGAGACAGTGGGCATCCCTGGCGAGTGCCGCGTTGAAGGGGAAAAGGCTGAGACTTTAAAGCATTGGCACATATACTGGCTGTAGGCTGTGCGTACATGGTGCGAAGACAACGGAGAAAACCTTCCCCGAATCCGTACCAGCGGAGGACTGCAAACAGGAAGGGCCACTCTAAGCGATCAAAGGCCTTCTCAGCATCAAGTGAGAGGCCAACAAATGGGCGATCAAGATTAACTGCGGTAGTCAGTACATGGCATAGAGTCCGAGCATTGTCAGCAGTTGATCTACCAGGAATGAAACCGCATTGATCTGGGTGTATTAAGGTAGGCATCCTATCCGAGAGCCGGGTAGAGAGAATGGTGGCAAATATTTTATAGTCCGCGTTTAGGAGGGAAATTGGACGATAATTAGCTGTTAGTTGCGGGTCTCTCCCCTCTTTCTCAAAAACTACTACATTTGCCATTGAGAAGGACCCAGAAGGAGAACCCTCCTCGGCCAGAGCAGAAAAATAAATTTTCAAAACTGGAGCTAAGTCAGCGTGAAAAGTTTTGTAGAATTCAGCAGGGAGACCGTCTGGGCCTGCGGCTCGACCTGAGGCACATTTCTTGATAGCAGAATGAATTTCTGAGACAGTAAATGGTGTGTCCAAGGCCACTCTATCTTCGTCAGATAGGGTCGGTCTTTGTACCCCTGAAAGTAAGCGTTCAAATACATCTGGCTCAAAATCACATTCAGATTGATAAAGCCGGGTATAAAAATCACGAAAGAGTTCTAAGATTTCGGTATCTTTAGTGACCAAGCCCCCCCCCGACGGATTACGGAGGGCGGTAACACGCTTGGCTTCTTTTTGACCTTTTAGGGCATTTGCTAATAATTTGCCAGCACGATTATTTTCCCGATAATATAGCCCTTGTTGAGATTCGATATTTTTAACAGCAGCAGTGTACAAAAGCTGATTGTATTGAAAACGCAAGCGTTGTAAACGGAGTAAAATACATGGGTCAGTACGGGACGTGAGGAGACGCTCCCCAGCTTGTATCTGCTGCTCTAGAATCAGTAAATGCTGCTTTCTTTGTTTCCCCTGCCGAATTTGATAGCTAGTTATAGTGGCGCGGATAGATGCTTTAAAACCCTCCCACCAAGCCCAGCTCGCTGTGTCATGGGGTGAGTTAAAATGAAAATAATCTTGGATAGCGGCCTTTATATCAACCTGAAAATCTTTTTGACCCAGTAGGGATCTATCAAAAAACCAAGCTCGGGGAGAATCGTCCCGCGCAGTGACACGTAATGATAAAGATATGGCAGCATGATCTGAAATATGGAGAGGATGAGTCCTAGTCGTGTCTACTTGAGAAATCAGTGCTTTGGAAATGAGAAAGAAATCTATTCTAGATTGGGAGTGATGGGGGGCAGAAAAGAAAGTGAACTCTAAGTCGGAGGGGTGAAGCAGCCTCCATATATCTACCAGCGCAAGATCTTGCATCAGAGCTGTAAGGGTAGCAAGACTCTTGGGTGGACTACTCGTTCTAGGCGGCTGTCTATCTATCAGAGGGTCTAACACTTGATTAAAATCACCACCAAGTATTAATGGAGTATTGGCAGAGGCCTGTGCCAACTGCGCAATACTTGCATAATAAGCAGGGTTGTCCACATTCGGGGCATAAATGCAAATACATGTAAATTCACTATCTCCAACCTTAAGATGTACGCGGGCCCATCTACCCTCCTTGTCAGCGCTAGTATCAATTACAGTAGCTTGCAAAGATTTCTTAACCAAAATGGCTACCCCGCACCGTTTGGAAACGGCGGGAGAATAGGCAGCCACCATGTAAGGCTTAACATTGAGTTTCAGTGTTTCAGCAGAGTTTAAGTGCGTTTCCTGAAGAAACGCTAAATCAGCATGCTCATGGCTAAGATAGCTAAGGATTTTCTTTCTCTTGATTGGACTATTAATGCCCTTTACGTTGAGTGATAAGATTTTACATAAAGCCATTCAGACAAGTTAAAAATTCTGAGCATGATAGCGCACATAATTTCACAATGTCCCTCATATTGACTGTATCTGGCTGTACATATGGCATAAAAGAAAATAAGCATAGATAATACAATGAAGCGCCCCACATTAAAAAAGAAAAACCGCAACGCGGTAGAGAAGAAGCAGAACCCCAAAAATTACTGGCGACCATGTGTCTGCGGGGAGAAGCCCCAGAGAAGGCCGAAATTGAACAAACACATAACCTGTAGGACTGTGCGTGCTCCGAATCCGACCGAGGCACACATCATGGAGGGATAGGAGACCACAAAACAAAAGTCATAGAAAGAAAGTAAGAAAGTCCAGGTAGTCTCTGTGCTGAACTATGACCGCCGCATCGGGCCCTTCAAAATGGCGGACAGAGCCGGCAAATAAAAGTCCAAGTCGTTGGATTAGCGCATCTGCTCTGCTTCTTTGGAGTCTAAAAATGTTGATAGTAGATCAGGATCTTCGAATGTCCTGGTTTGGTTGTGGAGAGTCACTCGGAGCTTCGCGGGATACAACAGGCCAAATCGAGCCTGTAGCTGTTGAAGTCGAGGGCGAAAAGCAAGGAGTTTCTTCCGTCGGTCGACTGTAGGCTTTGCCAAATCAGGGAAGAAGGAGACTTTGTGACCTTCAAATTCCAAATGATGGTTCGCCCGGGCAGCATTTAAAATTTGTTCGACTTGTTGATATCGTAGCAAGCGAAAGATAATAGACCGGGGGGTCGTTCGGTTGAGCGCCATGTGGGTAGGAACACGGTGTGCTCGATCGATTTCCAGTTCTTTATGAAAGGTGATCTTCAGCAAGGAGGGAAGAGTTTTGAGCAGGAATTCTCTCATATCTCCCGCTTCCACCCCCTCCGGTATTCCAATGAGCCTCACATTGTTGCGACGGGCTCGATTATTGCTATCTTCTAACTCCTTTTGAAGATTCTGTATCTGGCGCTCAGCCTTGTCCAGTGTGCCCAAGCGCACCGCGTGCGAGTCGAGGACCCCCGCCATATTGTCCTGCCGTAATGAGAGATTTTCAAGTCGGTCCTGGAGCACTCCAAAGTCTTCTCGCATGGCTCTAAGCGCTTCTCCATTGGACTGCACCAATTCCTTCACGCCGCGTATTTCCTCTAAAATCTCCAGGTGCATTTCGGGGTTCTCCCGAAATGGAACCATCTTCTGTGGGGAGGACACCTCTGTTTTGGAGCGTTTTCCGTGAGAAGAAGAAGGAGACCCGAAGTCCAAGCGCGCTGGTTTATGGGCCGCCATCCCCCCCGAGGTACCCCGGTCAGCCCGGAGCGAAATAGTAAGTTTGTATAGGTATTATGTCAGGATTCTAAGTAGGCCTCTCGGGAGCTTCAGCGCGAAGCGTCTTACCCGCTGGACATCAGGCTCCGCCCCCCCCAAAGAAGGAATTTTCTGAAGTGACAGAAAACAAAGAACTGAAGAGGGACTGCGGGAAAGGCGGGAAGGCAGCACACAGGTGCTGTGGGATGATCCCAAAAGCGTTCCTATTGGATGCTGGGGTGCGTTCCTGCACGGGCTCCGTTGGTACCGATGATACCCATATGTGAAGACTACGGAGCGGCAGGTGCACCTATTCTTGCCGCCTTGATGGGCAGACTATATGGACCACACTGGTCTTTATCTGCCGCCATATACTATGTTACTATGTTAAATTCCTGCTTGTTCCTGGAGATAACCTATTAATTAATTAATTAATCAATCAATCAAATAAATAAATACATTTAAGACACTTGAGTTGCTCTATTAGAAAAGGGAGGCACACAAGTCAATCTATCCATCTCCTGCCAGTACAAATCCTTTTCTGCAAAACTGGCTTATAGATATGCTTTTTTAAAGATATGCCTTGTATAACCTCATGGTAAAATCTTATAAGCTGATCCCATGCATGCAACTTAAAATCGTATAACACAGAACAGATTCTCCGCAGTAGGAGGAACCGACTGACTGATAATCCTAATTTTAAATATACGGGATGATCACTCTTTTATTCTAGTAAATTATTCTGTTCTACTGGGTTTCGATTGATTGACATGACCAAAATAGATTGTTGTTTAAAGATTAACAGTTCCAAAAATTCTATTCTCTCTAAGCGGTACATCAATTGAAACTGCAAATTACTTGAAATTGCAATAATTGATCCAAAGATCCCATCCAAAGGCAAGAAATATCATCCAAAAATATTTCCACAATTTATATAAAAACATTTCTTTAAAATGAGCCAAATATAATGTTGTCACTGATAGGATTACCATAGCCAACATGGCCACCCCAAAAAATTGTTGATAAAACTCATTATAACAAAAATAGTTGTTAAACAAAACTATCTTCAAGAAAGATAAAAAAAAATGGTTTAGGAATCCTTGGCAGGGGAAACTGGGAAAAATCCAACTGTTCTATTATAGTCATCATTTCTCTTTGATCAATATTAATATATAAGGAAATTACATCTAATATAACCAATCAAATCTTTCCCTGCAAATCTCCCAAATCTCCCAAAATGGATAGCATGTGAGTAGGATCATGTAAATAAGATTTTGCAGCTGTAGCAAATGATTTCAAAAATAAATCAGAAAAAAACAGAAAATGGTTCTAAAATAGAGCCCTGACTAGAAGCAAGCAGTTGACCCAGAGGATGAGTTAATGATCTGTGAAGTTTTGGAATTGTATAAAAAAATCGGAATTCTGCAATGTAGATAGATCAAAAATCATCCATCTTTTGCCTTCAAGTAACCCTGATTTGTACCACAATCAATCAGTACTTGAATTCCTGTTTTAACTGGAGCATAGGATCACTCTCCGATCTTTTATAGTAATGGGTATCCATCAGTTGTGTCATTAACATTTGATGATATTGTTCCCTATCATGGATTACTACAGCTCCTCTTTTGTCCAGGATTCTTGCAATCCAGAGAATTAGTAGCCAATTTCTATAAGGCAATCTCTCTTGTAATATTACTTCAAAATTTCATTGTCTATTTCTCTGTGAGTTCTAAATCTTTCATGACCAAATTTTGAAATGCTGCAATAGCTGGATCCAACAGCCCAGAGAGGGGGAGGAATGGCCAGAGGGACTGGGGTTTCTGATCTCACAGACACTCCTTGTGGCCTTGGGCAAGCCACTTAACCCTCTCTTGCTCAGGTACAAAACATAGATTGCAAACCCTTCAGAGACAAGGAAAATATATACCATGCCTGAATGTACACCGCTTTGACCTGGTGAAAAGCAGTATCATAATTTCCCCTATCCCCACCCCACCACCTCCAATTAACTCTATGCTCCCCTACCTCAAACCCCCAGACATTCAAAAATGTACATAGTTACCTTCAAACATATGTAGCACAATCCTTCCAAGTTGACTTCCCTGTTTACTATAAATGTTCCTTTACAATATAAATCACTTTGACCGAAGGATAACCCTGTTAAATAAATAATATTGCTAAATAAAGAAATACTCAAAGACCCATCCAAAATCAGTTGAATACAAGCACAAAAATGATTAAGCTGAAGTTTCCTGAAAAACATATGCAAATCTATCTGTAGGGACAAAGGATAAGTCTAAGTACAATACTCATAACCGGGTAAGGCGGACGACGCCTCTCGCCCCTCCCCAGGCCCCACCCCCACTTTCCTTCCCCCGACAGAGTAATTCAAAACAAACACATGACAACCATTTGGGACTTAAACTGGTCGCAGCTTTAATAACCTTTTCAACACACATAATCCAACATCAACATATTTTAACCCCCCCCCCCCCCCAAGCAGAGCGAGCTCTCACCCGCCGTGTTAGTAGCAAGGTGACGCCGCATCCGCTTCCCCCGGGCACAGGCCCGACATTTTCCACTCCCTCCCTCTTCCGGCTTCGCCATGCTATTAGCAAAAGCCTGAGGGATTAACCGGGTCGGGGGTACCCCACCCCCACCCTCATGCTTGCCACCGGCTCCGGACCCCGGAAACCTCCGGGATCCCGCCACCGGCTTAGGTCAGCCACGACCAGAGCCGCCCCCCAAAGGTAAGCTGCGACCAGCCCTCGCCCCCAAAGGCATACCTTCCAAGGCCTCCTGCCAATCGTTCAGCAGTAAATCTAGCCCTATCGGGGACAAGTGCACCCCATCTGGCCTATAGAGGCCCGGGCAGTCCACGTCCACCCAAGGGTGAAAAATTTGACAGCCCCCTTGCTGTCCCACCCACCGGCCAATTTGACGGTTAATTTTGGTCAGACCCCGTGACCACCGTCGCTGAGCCCTACAGGACGGCCTTGGAATGATATCCGACCATAGCAATAGTACATCCGGAAACATCCCCAAAACCACCCCAAAGTCCTTGATAGCTGCTCGAATCAACTGCCGGCAGGTCCATGAAGCGAGATCGTTGCCACCCAAGTGGAGCAGTAACACATCCGGGGTGCCTCGGGAACGCTGGAGGTGCCGAAGCAAAGGCAGGAGTTGGATCCACCGGAGTCCGCGTTCGCCCAGCCATGTGATCGTCACCGCCCGCTCAGGAAGTCCCAAATTCAGCCCCACTGGGCGCATCGCTGCTCGCCGACCCGCCCAGAAGACAAAGGAGTGGCCCAAAATCCAACAGCATCGCTGCCCCACACCTGAAAGACAAAGAACAGCCCCGTTAATGCCCCCCCCACCCACTCCCCTACAAACGCACGTAGCTCTGGAAGGCTCCCGACCGCCATCGCCCAATGCGCTGTATCTCCTGATCGGGCAGTCCAGCCACCGCTGCACTGGTTGCCGCTCCGATCCGGAAGGAATGAGGGGCAAAGGCACCAGGTTCCTCACCTATCTGTCGTAAAGCCAGGCGCAGCACTGCGGTAAATTGGAAGCGCGTAAGAACCTGCCCGTCCAGATGGATAAAAAGGCTACTATCCACCTCCGGACGAACGCGTAAGTACGCCTGCAGTAACGCGACCGGACACGAGGGGGAACCCTGAACCGCTGCCAAGTCGACCCACAGACCCCTACCCGCCTGATCCGTCTTAGAACGGGCCAGGCGGATACGAACCCTACTCCCGAGCAAGTGCACGTGACGCACTTGCACCTCCCTCCCATTGTGAAGCCGCCCCGACTCCGAAACCAGCTCGCCCACCCGAAATGCGCCGAAAAAGGCTAACGAAAAAACGGCCCGAAAAAGCACCCCTTCATAGCAGGAGGACACCACCTGCGGCAAAGCCCCGCACAACCGACACAGTAGGTCATGCGTAATAGGACGCCGCCAATCCCCGGGCGAGGGACTGGACCGCTCCCAACCCCGCAACAACGTACGCGTTAGAAATCCCCCTCCCGCCCCCCCCCACCCGAAAGCCCTTGCGAAAAAGGCGAACCCTGCTATGTTCCGTCGGGTAGTGGCCCGTGACAAGCCCTGTTCTTTAGCCGCCGCCACATACTGACCCATCAGCAAATCCGAGGCCCACCCGGGCCGCCATCCATGGAGTAGCAAGAAGGACACCACACTGCAGTAGCCACGTTGATACGTGACCCATGTCGCTGAGGAGACAGACTGCCGCAACAGCTCGATCATTCCTGGAGGCCAATCCGCCATAAATGCTCCGGGACCGCCGCTCCCGCGTCGTCCGCATCCGGCGCCAAGGTCCGAAACAGCGCCCACTTGAAACGGGAAAGAGCATCAGCAATCTGGTTATGACTCCCAGGGATATGACGAGCCTTAATCACTAAATTCAACCGCAAGCATGAAAACACCACCTGCCGCATCAGGTCAGCTACCGGCTGACATCTTGGGGAATAGTTATTGATCACCGACACTACCGCCTCGTTGTCGCACCACCAGCGTACTCTGCGATTGCGGAGTCTATCCGGCCACAACGACAGTACCACCAAAATGGGAAACAACTCGAGGAAGGTAATATTCTGCGTAAGCCCCACCGCTCGCCAGGACGGAGGCCAGCCTTCCGCACACCATGCGCCCCCAAAATAAATCCCCAAACCAGAACTCCCCGCTGCATCCGTATACAACTGCAAATCCGCAGAAGTCACCTCCGGGTCTCTCAGCACCGTGGTACCATTGAAGCCACGAAGAAAATCGTCCCAAATCCGCAGGTCGGCCCGCAAGCTGCCGGACAGCCGGATCCGATGATGCGGCCTAGAGACGCCCGAAGTAGCAGCGGACAACCGGCGCAAAAATACTCGCCCCATCGGGATCACCCGACACGCAAAATTCAGGGACCCCACCAAAGACTGCATCTCCCGCAGCGTTAGCTTACTAGAGCCCAGCGCATTGGCGACCAACACCCGCAGACTGGCAACTTTCTCTTGCGGCAAGCGAGCCACCAACGCCACAGAATCCAACTCCACCCCCAGAAAGGTAAGTGTAGTCGCCGGACCCGCCGTCTTCTCGGATGCCAATGGAACACCCCACACTTGGGCCAACTGGACAAAACCCTCCAACAAAGCCTTGCACTGCCCCGTCTGCGCTGGCCCCACAAAGAGGAAGTCATCTAAATAATGCACAACCGAACCGCATCCCACCCAGTCCACGAATGCCCAGTGCAAAAAGGAGCTAAACTGTTCGAAATACGCACAGGAAATCGAACAGCCCATAGGCATGCATTTATCGAAGTAAAATTGCCCTTCGAAGCAAAACCCCAACAAATGGAAAGCAGAAGGGTGCACCGGCAATAAACGGAAAGCAGATTCAATATCCACTTTGGACATCAAGCACCCCGGCCCACTGGCTCGTACCAGCTCCACGGCCTCATCAAAGGATGCGTACCGTACCGCACACAAAACTTTAGGAATGTGATCATTCACTGAGGAACCAATAGGAAACGAGAGATTATGTATCAGGCGATACTTCCCCGGCTCCTTCTTCGGAATGATACCCAGCGGAGAAACCACGAACCCTGCAAAAGGGGGCTCTGTGAAAGGACCCGCCACCCTACCTAATGCCAGCTCGGTAGCCAACTTATCATGTACCAGCTGCGCGAAGCGCCGGACCGAAGGCGAATTCCTCGCCTTGTGCACCCCTACACAACCCACCACCGGTATGGGAAACCCCTCCTGAAACCCAGATTCCAAAAGACTGCTGACCTGTCGCTTCGGATACTTCTTAAGCCAGGGGCCTAACACATCAATCGCAACCGAGGTGGGGGCCAAGCTCCAGACGTCCCCGCTACTTGTGGCCGGGGGCTGACCCGCTCCCGCCATTCTTCCTGACACACTTGAGAGCTGAATGACCCCCATTACAGACGGAGCAGGCGTGCCGGAATTTGCAATCCGGAAAGGGGCAGGTAGACTTGTTGAAACGCCAGCACAGGTCCCCCGCTCCTCCCCCCCCTGGAGTTCTCTGCAAAACAGGGGGCACGCCTGATCGAAAGGGCCGATCCGCCCGCGCAGGGGTGGCTACTCCACCTCTTTGCCCACCCATAATTCCCCCGCCCGGTCTGATGGCCATCTGCGTTAGCCAAAGATTAATATCCTGGGTTCCCCACGACAAGAGGCGATTCTCCTCCATCTTATCACGGAATTTCTCATCATAGTTGAGCCAAGCCCAACCATCATGAGTCTGTGAGGCCTCCAGTATAGAGTCCGCATAAGCCAACAGCATACCGTACTGCTCCGGATGGGAATGACCCCATACACTCGCCAACCTCAAGAAAGACCGAGTCCAATTAACGACATTCCGAGCCACTCTCTTGACCCTACCCGCCTTCTCGTCCTCCTTACGCTTCCGTCGGCTATCCCCCGACCGTTTACGACCTTCGAGTAAGCGAAAAATATCTACGTAACGACGTTTTACAATCTTTTTCCGCAGCTTCTTCGGCACCCCTTCCCATAACTCAGAGAAAAACGCCACCGAAGGCACCGAACCCACCTGCCCCCCGCCGACCCCCGAACCCACCTGTCCAACGCCGACCTCCCCGCCAGTGGCCCCCGGACTCCCGGCCAAGTCGTCTGACACCGAGTCGGACGAAGACTCCGAAGATGAAGAAGAGGAGGACCCCGAACGCCGCCGCCGGCGACCGGAACCCCGCTTGCGCTTGGTCGCTCGCTTCTTACCCCCCGCCCCCGCCTTTTTCCCAGCCGCCAACTCACCTGCCGCCGGTGCTGCCACCGCAGAAGACGCGCCCGTCTCCGGTGTTGTCAACGCTGAGGCTTCCGCTCCTCCTCCACTTCCCGAAGACGCGGGGCCTCCACTGGTGCTCGCCCCCCCACCGTCCGTCTGTCCAGCAGGAACCCCACACGGTTGCCCCCAGTAGTGCCAGCCGGGCGAAACCTGCGGAGAAAAAACAGGGAAAGGCGAAGGCGAACCCACCCCTGGCCAAGGCGGCTGCCACGCCCCAGCCATTCCGCACGGGAAGGGCCTTGACCCCCGCCCTGCCAATGCGCCCATGCAGGGGAATAGGCCGCCCCAGCGGGAGCAGATGGACCCCCTGACTCGCAGCGTCCAGACCCACGTTGTCCGACGGAGGAGCCACCCCTTCGCTCCCCCCCTGGGACCATTAGCCCCCCCCGGGCCTTCAGGGGCCGCTCCCCGCCCCAAAGCACCTCTAGCCGGGGCTGGAGACCGGCCACGCCGGCCCCCAGCTGCCCGACCAGCCGAAACCCCCTTACCTGCCCGCCTGGGGACCGGGCTAGACCCCTGGTCGGACGTCGGACCACGGCTCGGAGCCCTGCCCCTTGTCCCTCCTCTAATAGGAGCCGGGCGCCCCACAGGGACAGGCTCTCCCCTCCCCGGACCAGCAGGCTTGGCCTTCCCCGTCCCGTGGCGCTTACAGGCACCCCCCTTCTTGCCCCCGCCAGCCATGGCCAAATAATAGGCTGAAGGCAAGGAGAGAGAATTTTTTTTTTTTTTTTTTTTAGTGGAGAGAGAGGACGCTCAGTGTGTCCCAGCAATTAATAATACTGAAAGCAATCCTTATGCCGATAGAGAGGAACAACCCACAGTGCAAACAACTTGCCTGGAGAGCCACGAGCCTCCGAGTCCCCCGTCACTGAATCGCTGCCTCCCGGAGCGCCGTAGACAGCGCCGTAGCACGTGCTGCCTCAGGCTGCAGCCACAGGCCCTCCACAGCCAGTCGAATCCGGCGCAGCCAGCCCGCACACAACCGGAGCCTCCAGCCCTGACCCAGCAACTGCCGATGCAGAGCTGGGTCCCCGCGCCACTTATCCCCCCCCCCCCGCCGCCGCGGCCCAGCCTCCCATTGGCTCCCGGGCGTTTAAAACGCCACGGGGAGCCAATGAGGCGCCCGGCCGCGCGGGCAGTAACCAGCCGCGCGCCACCGCAACCGAGAGGGGGCGGGGCGAACGGCCCGCCACCCCCCCGGTTAGGAGCGGCCACGCGGACGGGACCCGCGGCCTTGCTGTTCCTGAGCTTGTGAAAATTTTTACTTTATTAAATTAATAAACACTGACTCCTGGATTAAGACCTGGTAAGATGACCTCTCTTTCCTCCATTGTAAGATCTCCAATGGTTTTTGTGCCCTCTTCCTTTCATACATCTTTAGTCCATGGGCTCTCCTAAAAAATCTTCACCAAAATCTTTACCGAAATCATGTACCCATTGTGATCTTCATGTCTTTTCCAGATTGAAAAACCCTAACCTTTTTAGCCTCTCCTCACAGGGGTATCTTTCCATCCCCTTTACCATTTTGGTGTCTCTTCTCTGTAGCTTTTCTAATAACGATATATCCTTTTTAAGATACAGTGACTAGAATTGCACATAATATTCAAGGTGTGGTCGCATCATGGGGCGATACAGAGGCATTATAATATCCTTCGTTTTATTCTCCATTCCTTTCCTTATGTTTCCTAGCATTCTATTTTCTTTCTTGGCCGCTGCTGTACACTGGACAGAGGGTTTCAACATGTTATCCACGATGATGCCTAAACCTTTTCCTGGGTGGTGGTTCCTAATGTGGAACCTTGCATTGTGTAGCCATAGTTTGGGTTGTTCTTTCCTAGGTGCGTAACTTTGCACTTGTCCACATTAAATTTCATCTGCCATTTGAACATCCAGTCTTCCAGTTTATTAAGGTCCTCTTGTAATTTTTCACAATTCTCTTGGGTTATAACAACTTTGAATAATTTTGTGTCAGCTGCAAATTTGATTACCTCACTCACTATTCCCAATACCAGGTCATTTACGAATATGTTTAAAAGCAGCAGATCCAGCACAGATCCCTGGCGTACTCCTATTCACCTTTCTCCATTGGGAAAATTGGTCATTTAGCCCTACCCTCTGCTTTCTATCTTTTAACAAGTTCCTGATCCACACTAGTACACTGCCTACTATCCCATGACTTCTTAATTTTACCAAGGGTTTCTCATGAGGGACCTTGTCAAAGGCTTTCTGAAAATCCAGATACACTATATCAATTGATTCACCTTTGTCTACCTGTTTATTCACACCTTCAAAAAAACAAAAGAGATTAGTACGACAAGACCTTCTTTGGCTAAAGCCATTTGGCTGTCTCTCATTAAACCATGACTATCTTACATGTTCAGTAATTTTATTCTTTATAATGGTTTCAACCATTTTTCCCGGTACTGATGTCAGGCTCACTGGTCTGTAGTTTCACAGATCACCACTGGAATCCTTTTTAAAAATTGTCTTTGCATTGGCCATCCTCCTATCTTCAGATATTACAGATGATTTTAATGGTAGTTCACAGATTACTAATAGTAGGTCTGTAATCTCATATTTCAGTTCAGTATACCATCTGGTCCAGGTGATTTGTTACTCTTCAGTTTATCAAATAGTTGTAATACATCTTCCCGGTGTATCGATATTTCTTTCAATTCTTCTGCGGCATCACCTTTAAATACCATTTCAGTCATGGGTAACACCCCTATATCTTCCTCAGTAAAGACCAAAGCAAAGAATTCATTCAGTCTCTCCACTATGGATTTGTTCCCTCTTAGTGCCTCTTTTACCCCTCTATCATCTAATGGTCCAATTGACTCTATCACAAGTTTTTGCTATGAATGTACTTGAAAAGTCTTTATTATGCATTTTTGCTTCTACAGCAAGCTTTTTCTCAAATTCTCTCTTTGTCTGCCTTATCATCTAACTTGCCAGTGCTTATGCTGTTTCCAGTTTTCATCATTTGGCTTCTTGTTTCATTTCCTGAAAGATGCTTTTTTGGCAACAACAGCCTCTCTGACGTCACCTTTAAACAATGCTGGCAGATTTTTGGACTTCCTTCTACCTTTCTTAATGAGTGGAATACAGCTGGTCTGGGCTTCCAAGATAGTATTTTTGAATAACACCCATGCTTGATGTAAATCTTAACCTTTGCAACTGCTCCTTTTAGATTTTTCTTAACTATTTTATTTTTTTATCAGTCTCCCTTTTGAAAGTTAAATGGTAGTACTGTGGATTTCCTTGACGTCCTTCCTCCATTTATTAGCTCAAACGTGATCATGCTATGATCAATATTGCCAAGTGGCCCCAACACCCTTATCTCTTGCACCAGATCTTGTGTTCCACTAAGGACTAGGTCCAAAATGGCTTCCCGTCTTGTTGGTTCATGAACCAGCTGCACCAAGAAGCAGCCATTTATTTCATCTAGAAACTTTATCTCCCTAGCATTTCAATACCGCTGTAACTGAAATCACCCATTATTGTTACTGTGCTCTAACTTTTGTTAACTTCCATGATTTATTTGAGTATTTCATCATCCATTTGTTCATTCTGGTCAGGCAGTCAATAGTACACCCCCACTGCCATTGCCTTCCCATTCTCCTTTTTACATGGAATTTCAATCCATAGAGTTTCTACAGTGTATTTTGTTTCCTGCAAAACTTTAATCCTTTGTGACTGAATGCCCTCTCTAACAAAGGGTGCAACCCCTTGACCAATTTGATCTGCTCTATCATTACAATATAGTTTGTATCCAGGTATCACAGTGTCCCACTGGTTGTCCTCCTTCCACCATGTCTCTGAGATACCAATCATATCTAACCTTTCATTTAGTGCTATATATTCTAACTCTCCCATCTTATTTTTTAGACTTCTAGCATTTGCATTCAAGCATTTTAGAGGCTGTATTTTATTCATATTAATCTTGTTATCGGTAGGCAGGGGTAACTTGGAATCTCTGTCTGCTCTGTATTTAAGGGCATTTGGGTTACTTTTGTCTTTATTGGAACCTCTCTGTCGATATGCCCTAACTTCAATCATTTGCTAGTATCCTTCATGGGTACATTGTTCTGAGTCATGCTTTCTTGGGCGATTGTCGGCTTTCCCCTATTATCTAGTTTAAAAGTTGCTCTATCTCCTTTTTAAAGGTTAATGCCAGGTCTTTATCTGCTGTCATATACAATGTTACTTTGTAACCCAAACATGTTCTACACTAAAAATGATCTATCATGGATTCTTCAATAACCAATCACTATGACATATAAATGAATTAATGAAAAAATTCAGTAGGAGAAAAAAAAAAGCGGGTCAGCAGTCAAAGCATATTTATTTAAAAGTCTCAGATCCATGCCTTCCAAGTTTAGAGTCAGCTAGGCCCATTGCCTCAAGATCAGATTTCTACAAGATCACTGTATAATTCAGGGACTTCCTTACTAATATTTGCTACTTCCCGCCTTTTTCTGGACTGCTAAGGAGGAGGCCTCCATCTTATACCATCTATTTGATAGTTTAGTAGTTTTCTTAACTCCGAGATGGGTCGCTTGTAGAAACATTATTTTGACAGTTGCCTGCTGTATATAAGTTAGGATTTTTTCCTCTTCATAGGGTTGTTTAACCTCTTGATGTTGAATGAAAAAAGTTTACATGCAGCACTCATTTGCCCAGTTTAACATGTCATCGTCCTACTGGGGAATGTAAATAACCAAAAGCATCAACAGGCCCAAAAGTAAACATATTTTAGCCTTGCAAACAGACAGCATTTCCACTGATAAGTTAGCATCTCATTTTCTCACCCATATTTCAGACATGGCCAGCATCAAGAAAGTACAGCAACAGATTGCCATGAACAATTGAACAACGAACCTCACAGCCCAATGAGTTTTAGCAATCTCTGACACTTAAATCATCCCTTATAGTTCAACCTGCTATATCTTCCCCTTCCCCCACTCCATTATTACCAAACACACATCTGCTTCGACTCCCTTCCCTACTCTGGCACACCATTTCATCCATCCTTCCATCCATGTACCTATACCCACACAGTACTCAATCCACATCTCACACAGTAGTCAACCCACACCCCCCCATCTTAGTCCATCACAGTCCTGACACACATGTAAAGGCAGATTTTACAAAGGATGTCCAAGTGCAATCTGGGGCGTCAAAACCAGAATGTCTGAAAAAGAAATCAGGCATGATTTCAGAGAAGTGGATGTTCACAATATGGATGTCTATGGAGACGTCTACATAGACATCCCCAGAATACCATCTCAGAACATAAATGTCTAATAGCATAATGGTTAAAGTATTGGGTTAGGAGAAGAAGTTCAAATCCCTGCATGGATCCCCTTTGTGATCTTAGACTAATCAATTCATCATCTTCTCTACAGCCTTTGGATGTTTGATTTATTTAACAGGTTTTTTAAACCGCTTTATCCTGAAGTCAAAGCGGTTTACATTACAACATAGTAACGGCTTACATTAAACAATAAAACTTATGAACAGGATGACAATATACATGAAACATATTTACATTAAGACTTATATGCATGTCAACTTATATACATGATAACTCATATACATGGTAATATGTAGGAATGGGTATTCTGGGAGTATATCTTGGGTGTTAAGGTGTGGTTGATAGGTCCATGATATATGGAAAGTTGGATGTGATTAGATTATATTGCGCTATGTGACGGTTCTGAAGTGTTCTATGTAAATGAAGGTTTTCAGCCTTTTTCAGAAGTTTTTACTGTCCTTGGTGGCTCTGATGTCTTCTGGAAGCGAGTTCCTTAGCATTGATGCAGCAAAGGAAAAAGTCTTCCAGGTGATTTGATTAGTCTTTTTATGCACGCTGGGTGTTATGATCAGGTTCTTGTTGCTGGTCCTTCTTGGTCGATTGTCCGGGGATCTTGTAATCAACTCTTGTAGGATGTCTGCTGAAGTGTGCTGTAGTATTTTGAAGATGTTGAGTGTTGTTTTGAATTCGGTGCATGAGTGTATTGGGAGCCAGTGTAGGTGGTTCAGAAGGGGAGTTATATGGTTGTGTCTTGCTGATCCGATGATGACGCAGGCTGCAGTGTTTTGTGACATTTGCAGTGGGTGAATGTCATGCTTTGGGAGGTCTCGGTACAAGGAGTTGCAATAATCTAGGATTGGTGTTATGATGGCTTGGGATCTTGGTTAAGCAGTGGCTTCAGTCTTTGAATGATCTTAATTTTGTAGTAAGCGTTCTTTGTGGTCTTGTTTATATGAGATTGTAGGTTAAGATTTTAATCTAGCCTGACACCCAAATATCTTACTTCATTCATTACTGTTATATTTCTGTGTGGTAGTTTTATCGTAGGAGGGGGGATTCTGTGATGTGTAGAACTTACTTCCATTTTCTTATAGTTTATATTTAGATTGTTGTCATTGAGCCATGTGGTAATTTCTTCCAAGCATTTGGTTATGGCTGAGTAATCTGGTTTGTATATGTTGATTGATGTGTATGTATATCATGATGTCAGCAGCATACAGGTGGTACTGGATGCTTTGTTTCTTTATGATATTACAGGTGGGCTGCATATACAAGTTAAAAAGTAGTGAGGATATGGATGAACCTTGTGGGATAGCCTGAGGTATTGTGAATGAAGTAGATTTGTTTTGCCCTTATTTAACTTGCTGCTGTCATTTGTCCAAGCATGATTGGAACCATTTGAGTGTAATGTTATGGAGCCATATTTCCTTTAGCCATTTCAGTAATATATGGTGGGAGACTGTGTCGAAGGCAGCAGAAATGCTAGGAAGATAAGAATGAAGCCTCTTTTTATGATTTCTCTTCCCCTAATGATATTGTCAAGGAGTGATATTAGTAGTGTTTCCATGTTGTGGTTGGGTATGAAACCATGCTGGTGAGGATCCAGTGGAAAATGTAAGTTTATGTGGTCTTCTAACTGTAGTTGTACTGCTTTCTCTATAATTTTGGCAATAAATGGCAAGCTAGAGACTGGCCAATATGCCATGGGGTCATTTCGGTCGAGAGAGGCATTCTTGAGGATTGGTCCAATGGCTGCCTGTTTGAGAATTGATGGCATGTAGCCATGAGTGAGAGATGTTTGTGTTATTTTGTGTTTTATAGGGCTGAACTCTTTTTTTGGCTGCTTTTATCCATGACGCCGGGCATGGGTCGGAAGAAGACATGGTAGTGTTTAGGTTTGATATGATTTGTTCTATTTGTTCTATGATTGGTATATGGAATTTGCCCCATGTGGTGATGGAATTGAGGCATGTTGTATAAGTTAGTGCGATAGTGTAATGGGGCATATGTTCTTGGACTTTGTCATGAGGTAATTTGCCATCTGTTGTGGATGTATGTCACTCCCTTTTTCGTGTGCTGGCTCCTTGGTGAGTGTCCGAACTATATCGAATAGCTCCCTAGATCTGTTTGCGGATTTCATGATAAGATTTGTGTAGTATTCTTTTTTATATTTGTTAACTAGGTTGTTATATTTGTTGTGTTTGCTTCTGTATTGTTGTAGGGTGTACTTAGGGGTATGTTTACTAAACCGCGCAATTGTGCGGGGCGCACTTGAGCGTGTGCTAAGGTACCTTAGCGCACGCTAATAGTGCTTTTTTGTGCCCCGCACACGTGCGCGCTGCACTAACGGGCCTGCACAAGTGTGCGGCGCGCTGATGTGCGATAGAGGCGTGGAAAGGCATTCTGAGGGTGGAGGAAGGCTCTCGAGGGGCGGAGGGACGGGGTCAATGGGTGGAGAGTGGGAGGGGAGAGGCTCCCCGCACAGGAGCGGGGCTGAAATTCAACTAAAAAAAATACTGCGAGTGAAAACCTCGCGGTAGAGCCGATTTAAAGGGAAGAGAAACCATTTCTGTCAGCAATGTACAGCAAAACCGGGGAAACCTACAAAACGTGAGCACTGTGATACATGTGCACAGAACAAAATAGCAAATAAAAATAGAAAATGACCACACCAGAATTCTAAAAAATGATAATCCAGCTGGGCAACAGTGATATCAATGGGAAACAATAAAAAATACTCCCAGGAAAGCTCCAAAAAAAGGAAATGATTTTTGGAAGGGTCTACGCTCCGTAGACCCTTTCAAAAAGCTCTTTTTTTTTGGAGCTTTCCTGGGAGTGTTTTTTACTGTTGCCCATTGATATCACTTTTGCCCAGCTTGGTTATGTTTTATTTCCCTTTTTTTAGAGGCCATTCTTAATGTTTATTTGCCCTTTTGTCTCCATACAAGGTGAATGAGCCCACAGTGAAATTGTGCAGAGCAGGGTTTCTGATTTCTTTGTCCAGGTTTCCTATCTCCAAGGACTACACTGCTTCTGTGGCCACAGTGTGGTGCAGTGAACACAGACAGTGCGTTCAGGAGCCAAAGGTCAGCAGCTCAAGTCCTAGCTGGGGCCCCTGCAAACCCAATCCCCATATTTTACCCACCACTAAACCATGATAGTAACGACCAACCTTTTTTGCAGAGAACATAAGCATGGTCCAAACACCTGTATTTTACCCTACAGAGCACAGACACCAGAAAAATGTGCATTACCTAGACCACAGTCCCCTAAATGCAGTCCTGGAGGGCCACATATCATTCAGCTGTGATGCTGTCTCCAATATAAGGCCATGTCAGCATGGTGGTGGAGGGGTACCGTTGGTGGAGGGGGCAGTGGCTGCTGCCCACAGCAGAAGGTGGCCTAGCCCCTTCACGTGGGTGCAGTGCACTCCAACAGACAGGCCCTGTCTGACAAACAGCCATGAACTCCCCAGGGAATGCACTGTTGTCGTGCTAAGACGGTGGTGCAGCGAACACAGCCAGTGCCTTTAGGACCAGAAGATCACTGGTTCAAATCCCAGCTGGGGCTCCTGCCAACCCAGTCCCTTTATTTTACCTATGCAGAAAACATGGTAGTAAAGACTGAACCTTTACTGCTGAAAATATAAGCATGGGTCAAACACTTATATTTTATCCCACACAGCACAAACATCATAGAAATGTGCATTACCTAGAGCAGAGTCTCCCAAATGCAGTCCTGGAGGGCCAAACACCATTCAGGTTCCATGCTGCCTCTAATAAAGATGCCAAAAAAAAAGAGCTTTTTGAAAGGGTCTACGGAGCATAGACCCTTCCAAAAATCATTTCCTTTTTTTGGAGCTTTCCTGGGAGTGTTTTTTATTGTTTCCCATTGATATCACTGTTGCCAAGCTGGATTATCATTTTTTAGAATTTTGGTGTGGTCATTTTCTATTTTTATTTGCTATTTTGTTCTGTGCACATGTATCACACTGCTCACGTTTTGTAGGTTTCCCTGGTTTTGCTGTACATTGCTGACAGAAATGGTTTCTTTTCCCTTTAAATCGGCTCTACCGCGAGGTTTCCACTCGCGGTATTTTTTTAGTTGAATTTCAGCCCCGCTCCTGTGCGGGGAGCCTCTCCCCTCCCACTCTCCACCCATTGACCCCGTCCCTCCGCCCCTCGAGAGCCTTCCTCCGCCCTCAGAATGCCTTTCCACGCCTCTATCGCACATCAGCGCGCCACACACTTGTGCGGGCCCGTTAGTGCAGCGCGCACGTGTGCGGGGCACAAAAAAGCACTATTAGCGTGCGCTAAGGTACCTTAGCGCACGCTCAAGTGCGCCCCGCACAATTGCACGGTTTAGTAAACATACCCCTTAGTCTTCTTGTGTCTCCATCTTCTTTCCATCTTCCTTAGTGTCTTCTTAGCCTCTTTTATTTTGTTTGAATACCAGGATGCGGATTGGGTTCTTTGTGTTTTCTTCTTTTTGTTTGGTGCTGCTGCGGCTTTAGCTATAGTGTCATTCCAGATTTTTGATAAAGATCTCCTGTGTTTTGGCTTAGTTTTGGTAGTACATCTTTTAGGAATTGCTGTTTGTTAAATTGCCTCAATCTTCTGCTCTCTTGTTGTTTTTGTCTGGGGGAAGACAAGCTGGTGATGTTTATATTGGGTGTTATCATGTGGTGGTTGAGGGAGGAGGTATGACATCGTATTCCAGTAGTTGACTGGGGATAAAGACGAGGTCAAGGATTGTTCTTTGTCAATGCGTTGGTGCATTTATTAGCTGCTTGTATTGAAGTGATTCCATGACCATCAGGAAGGTGTTGACTTCTTTGTGAGATGTTGATGTGAGGTTGAAATCTCCAAAAGCTTTCAGGTGTTTGTGCGGGGAGATGAATGTACATATTGACTCTAATAATGTGAAGAGCTCGTCTGATTTGGCATTTGGGGCTCTATAGGTGAGGCATATGGTGAGGTGTTTGTTGGTGATGATAATATTGTTGCTTTCTTCTGTAGTAGTTGTCAAGATTGTTTTGAACTTGAAATTGCTCTTTGCTAGTAGCAGGACTCCTCCCCCTCTTTTGTGTGTTTGAGGGCAGTTGTAGGCAGAATATGTAGGCACAGTGATTTGATTTAGGATGACGTGATCTGTATCCATCAGCCAGGATTCTATTATAAACATAATATCGGCCTGATGGTCATGTACTGCCACCCACCCACTCCCTGGACCTTGAGGGTTAAGGGAGGGGCTGGCCTTGAATGCCCTTGAGGGTTAAGGTTGCAGTTGTGTAGGTGCTCAAGTAGTAAGGCAAGACAAAGAAAATTTCTTTTGTGAGGTTTATTTCTCCCGCTCCGGAGTTCAAATGCAGCAGACGTAAATGAAATAATGTAGCACAAAACAAGGCTGAGAAACTTAACTAAACAAGGCTTTTCACTGCTTGGCTAAATGTCCATTACTGATCACATTTGGTTGTCATGTGACCTCCTTTCTTTAACGTAACAGAAAACTCTGGTAACAGCAATGCTCCTGAATTGCACAGAATATGCTTTCACTTATTCTCTTCACATAAGCTTTTTTTGCGTAGCAATCATTGAGGTAACTTTGTTATATTCTTTCATAAAACATTGGCAAGCATATCACTTAAATGTCCTTTTGAATCACACATGTAGAGCAGTCCATCGGGACTTCCTGCTCTGTAGACGGCAGAGAAATTAAAGGCATTTCTTCCACACTGCTGCTCATAGGCTTTGCTACGTCATGAGGAGAAACTGCTCTACTTTTAAGGAACTCCCTGAATTCAATGAGAAGTAATTCAGCCTGTGTATTTTCTGAGCTAGGCTGAGAATATCCTCCTTCAGGTAAATGCTTGTTTAATGTTCTTATCTCTTGGCAATTATCAGTGCTTTTACTTGGACAACAGTTCAGCATGTAAGCATTTCCCTTCCCCCACCTATCTCCAAATGAAAGTGCAGGGTAAAACGCTTCAGCTGTGTTTGGAGAGTCTCTCAGAGTGTTAAAAGGAAAACAGTCAGGCTTCTCTTGGCTTAACCAATTACTATCAAACTTTCTGCCTTTGTTCTGTCTTTCACAATTAAAGTTCACTCTTTCTGGCTTCCCACTGTTAAGCTTGCTAGCTGTTCCAAACCCACCAGATACCTTGTGCTGGGGCTTCTTCCAGGGTAATTCTTTCTCCCTCTGCCTCCTGTTCCAAGGTTCTGCTTGGTCCTTTAAACTCCTGAGCTGTAGCCTTGGGTCTCTCAGTGCCTTTGAATTCTTCTGGTTACAGAAGTCTTTCTCTGCCCCTGAGTCTCCCAGCTCCCGTCTGCTCCTTCGTGGATCCCAGTTGCTTAGTGGTTCTCTTTCCAACGGTTCCTGTTCCTGGTCATCTGACCCGTCCTCGTCCAGGTGCTTGTGTCCTGACTCCTTCTCTCCGTCTTGCTCCTGGTGCTCGTGCTCCTCTAACTGTTTCTGTTTCTCAGTTCTTAACAAGCTACCTGAGTACTGCACTGCCCGCCTCCTGCTTGGGCGTGCCCAATCAGGGACTTGGCTTCTCTCCTGCCTTGAGGTGAGGTGTGATTCCTGATTAGCTCTGTGTTTTTTTTCTCTCATAAGAGAGAAAATCCTGCATTCCCTTGCAGTACTGGTTCTCTCCACCGGATCACTATCAGTTTCCATTGCTTCATAAGAGTCTCCTACGTCACAGATCCCCCCCCCCCTTAAGATATCACGGGCTGGCTTAGTCTTGACGGCACAGCACGTGATTCTATCTATGGGTTCAGTGCTGATGAGCTTCTGTTGAGGCTGTTGTCTCGGAGAGGCTATTGTGGCTATTTGGGCTAAAGCTACTCTGTCATGCCATGGCTTTAAGACGTTGACATGGTAGACTTGCCTGCGACCTTTCCTATTCTCGACCAAGTAAGATACAGGTCCTACAGCTTGTATTACCCGACACGGGCCTTTCCAATGGCTCTCAAATTTCGGTTCTGTCCCAGCCACCATTACAATAACTTTCTCTCCTACATTTAGTTGCCGTTGCTTTGTGTTCCTATCATAATAGGCTTTTTGTTTGACCTGACTACACTTCAGATTATCCACTGCAACTTGTGAAGTCCGGCGTAGCCGCTTCTTTAAGTTTCTCAGGAACTCGGGCATCTCTACTTCCCTGGGATCGGGTTCTACCCACTGTTCTCTCAAAATATCGAGAATGCCTCGGGCAGACCTCCCGTATAGTAGCTCATAGGGTGCTGTTCCTAATGAGGCCTGTTTTCTCTCTCGGCATGCATAAAGAACAAAGGGAAGCATTGTATCCCAGTTGTCCATTTCCCCCTCCAAACTCCTACGTAACATCCTTTTAAGAGTCTGGTTTTGTCTCTCAACTAAACCGTTCGTCTGGGGATGATATGCTGCCGTTTTAATGTGGTGAATACCAAAGGCATCCCACACTTGTCCTAAGTATTTTGACATGAAGTTGCTCCCCCTGTCGGTGAGAACTTCCTTAGGGAAACCCACTTCACAAAACAACTTAATAAGTTCGTTTGCTATTACTTTGGCAGATATGGTGCATAGTGGCATGGCCCATGGGAACCTTGTAGCATGGTCTACCACCACTAAGATATAGCGGAAACCTCGAGGGGTTTTAATCAGAGGTCCGACAATGTCTACACCTATCCTCTGGATGGGATCCTTAATCACTGGTGATGGTATCATGGGGACATCCCTGGAATGGGCCGCTGAAACTCTTTGGCATATGGGGCAAGCCTCACAGAACTTTGCCGTCTCTTTGAAGACACCCGGCCAATAGAATCTGGATAAGATTTGATCGAGGGTTCCCTGAATGCCTTTATGCACCCCAATGGGATGGTCGTGTGCCAAGCGTAACACTATATTTTTAAAGGTCGTTGGCACAACCAACTGCTTTCTGCTATCTCCTGTGAAAGGATCTTTACTCTCTCTATAGAGTATTCCTGCAGTCAGGATAAATCTAGGTAAGGTATCCCTGGTAGTCTGAGCCCATTTGAATGCCTGTGTGAGAGCGGGGTCCGCTTGCTGCTCATTTGGGAACGTGGGAAACTTATTCATCAGCTCCTCTGGTACCCATGGTAGCTCTTGCCCTGCCTGTACTTCAGACTTGTTCTTAGAGCGAGACTGTTTCTCCTTACGCTTCTCAGATTTAGGCTTCCTGACCTTAGTGTCTGGAGTATCTATCAACGCATCATCAGAGGGGAGAACTTCTCCGAGATCCTCTGAAGTATCTTCTTTCTTTTCTAAGGCTGAGGACCGGGCTCTTGTGGAGACCATTGCACCTTTCACCTGCAACTCTCTTTCCATCTCCCTGAAGAACTGCGGCCAATCCCTGCCTAGAATTACTGCATGGGGAAGTCCTGGGACAACTGCTAAGGGGACAGTCCTTTGTGCACCTAACCCTGCTATGCGTAACTTGTATACTGGGTAGGTAGAAGTTCCTCCATGGATGCACCTTATTTTAACTGAACTAACAGGCTGAATTACTTCCTTGCCCTGCATGGCTTCTATTCTCTGCCAAAACTCTTCAGAGAGCATGCTTAACTCCGCTCCTGAATCCAGCAGAGCTTGAGTGGTAATTCCCTGTACTTCAATAGCCAGAAGAAATCCGGGTCTATCTTCCATAGGACTACCCGCTATCAAGGCAGTTTTAACAAAACAGTGTTTTTGCAAATGTCCCTCTTGCCCACATTTGTAACAGCTTAGCCCACTCTTAGAGCTATTCCACAAAGGCATGCACATTCTTATAGGGTCCTCCTGCCCCCTCCCGTCCCTTTCTGATCTGCGACTGCCTGACTCCTGGGAAGTAGTGCCAGCTCTCTGGGCAGTTAGCTCTGCCTCTATGTATCTTCCAGAGAGTGCAACAGCTTCTTGGGGAGTTTTGCAATTCTACAAGATTAGGAAGGTGCGGATTCCCTGGGGTAGAGCGTTCATGTATTGCTCTAGTATCAAGTCATCAAGTATTGACTCCACCGACCTCCCTTCTGGAGTTAACCACTTGTCAATCAAGCTACGAATCCTGTGACACAATGACTTAGGAGTCTCACTCGGCCTCAGTCTCACACTCCTCAAACGCGTGTGGTAGACCAAAGGAGTGAGCCCTAGTCTCTCTCTTATCGCCTTTTTAAATTCATCATAGCTGCCGGCCATAGCAGCAGGCATGGCGCGGTAAGCGGCCATCGCTTCCCCAGTAAGGGATGCTGCTAATCTTAGCGCCCAGTGTTCTTTAGACCAGGAGCTAAGGCGAGCTACTCTCTCAAAGCTCTCGAGAAAGTCATCCACATCATCCTGATTAGTAAGCTGACCAAAGTTAAACAAAGTTCCTGTCTGTAGACCAACAGGGTGTACAGCGGCTGTTAGAGAGGAACCTGTTGTAGATGTTGGTTGTCCAGATGCTTGCTTCCTCTCCTTCATCCATTCCTCCATCATGGTCAGTAGAGGCTGCTGCTGTTCACGCAAACTCGCGTTGGCTTTTTCCTGTGCCTCTAACGCAAGATCTCTCTGGCGCTCCAGCTGCGTCGCCATCCAGTGAAAAATTTCCTTGGCATCCATCGCCATCTTGGAATACCTGAAATAAAGCAAAGAAGACAGACCCAAGTGCGGAATCACAGTACACTTGTCTATCTGCGCTTTTATTCCCTTTTTTTTTTTTTTTCTTTCCTAGTCACCACTAGGCTGCACCCTTGCCCTGATATCCTGGTTACTCGGGGTGGATACACTTTACCTGGCTCAGGTGGTATACAAGCACGTCAGGAACAGAAGATCCTGTAGTCTCCTGCAGTTTCCTTCCTTGTCTGGGCTCGTCAGCTCTTCGGCTGGGCACCTTCTGGAAGTCAGCTTCTGCAGGTCTTGGTATGGCTACTTCTTGCGCCTGCGCAGTATCCTCAATACTACGCCACTTTGCCACCCACCCACTCCCTGGACCTTGAAGGTTAAGGGAGGGGCTGGCCTTGAATGCCCTTGAGGGTTAAGGTTGTAGTTGTGTAGGTGCTCAAGTTGTAAGGCAAGGCAAAGAAAATTTCTTTTGTGAGGTTTATTTCTCCCGCTCCGGAGTTCAAATGCAGCAGATGTAAATGAAATAATGTAGCACAAAACAAGGCTGAGAAACTTAACTAAACAAGGCTTTTCACTACTTGGCTAAATGTCCATTACTGATCACATTCGGTTGTCATGTGACCTCCTTTCTTTAACGTAACAGAAAACTCTGGTAACAGCAATGCTCCTGAATTGCACAGAATATGCTTTCACTTATTCTCTTCACATAAGCTTCTTTTGCATAGCAATCAGTGAGGTAACTTTGTTATATTCTTTCATAAAACATTGGCAAGAATATCACTTAAATGTCCTTTTGAATCACACATGTAGAGCAGTCCATCGGGACTTCCTGCTCTGTAGACGGCAGAGAAATTAAAGGCATTTCTTCCTCACAGCTGCTCATAGGCTTTGCTACGTCATGAGGAGAAACTGCTCTACTTTTAAGGAACTCCCTGAATTCAGTGAGAAGTAATTCAGCCTGTGTATTTTCTGAGCTAGGCTGAGAATATCCTCCTTCAGGTAAATGCTTGTTTAATGTTCTTATCTCTTGGCAATTATCAGTGCTTTTACTTGGACAACAGTTCAGCGTGTAAGCATTTCCCTTCCCCCACCTATCTCCAAATGAAAGTGCAGGGTAAAACGCTTCAGCTGTGCTTGGAGAGTCTCTCAGAGTGTTAAAAGGAAAACAGTCAGGCTTCTCTTGGCTTAACCAATTACTATCAAACTTTCTGCCTTTGTTCTGTCTTTCACAATTAAAGTTCACTCTTTCTGGCTTCCCACTGTTAAGCTTGCTAGCCGTTCCAAACCCACCAGATACCTTGTGCTGGGGCTTCTTCCAGGGTAATTCTTTCTCCCTCTGCCTCCTGTTCCAAGGTTCTGCTTGGTCCTTTAAACTCCTGAGCTGTAGCCTTGGGTCTCTCAGTGCCTTTGAATTCTTCTGGTTACAGAAGTCTTTCTCTGCCCCTGAGTCTCCCAGCTCCCATCTGCTCCTTCATGGATCCCAGTTGCTTAGTGGTTCTCTTTCCAACGGTTCCTGTTCCTGGTCATCTGACCTGTCCTCGTCCAGGTGCTTGTGTCCTGACTCCTTCTCTCCGTCTTGCTCCTGGTGCTCGTGCTCTTCTAACTGTTTCTGTTTCTCAGTTCTTAACAAGCTACCTGAGTACTGCACTGACCGCCTCCTGCTTGGGCGTGCCCAATCAGGGACTTGGCTTCTCTCCTGCCTTGAGGTGAGGTGTGGTTCCTGATTAGCTCTGTGTTTTTTTCTCTCATAAGAGAAACTCCTGCATTCCCTTGCAGTACCGGTTCTCTCCACCGGATCACTATCAGTTTCCATTGCTTCATAAGGGTCTCCTACGTCACAGTACATGTATAGTCCATTATAGTATTTATTTTGTTTTGCACCGATCAGGCATTGACTAGCGCACAGCTTATGGATGCATTCAGGAGCGGACTGATGTGGATGTCTGGTGGTTTTGATTTGCATGAGTCTTTGTGTTCTTTTGCTTTATAACTTATGGACATGCTGCCATGGTGAGTTTTGTTGTATTCTGTTTAAAGTGGGTAACATGAGGGTTTGTGTTGAAGTGTCTCCTGCGTAGTATAGAGGGAGATATAACAAAAGCAGTGTGAGGAGAAGGTCATTATTGAGAATCATGTTGTAATGCTGAGTACTAATTCTTGAGAGTCTGTTGGCATTTTGATTCGATACTGTCTTATTTTCTTTCCTTGTGGGCTGTGCCTCCTGTGTGTATTAGTCCCTTTGCTTTGAGGTGTTGGTGTATGTTTTGGTTGTGTGAAGCTTCTTTTGCTCAGTGTCTCTTCTCAGTGTATGTTCTCTTGATGTTACGTTGCTTCTGCAACTACCTTGTGCTGTATGGATGTGTGGGAGGTCACTTTGCCTGTGCTACACTAAGGGCCACTTCTAAGGGCCCTTTGGTGTGCCCCTTAGGTACTGGCCTGCCAGGTGTGGGCGCGCCTAGAGCCTAGCTTTTGAAATAGCTGCCCTATGATGTCACTACCCTATGATGTGGCTAATGTGGGAGGAGTTTACCTCCACATTGTGCACTGGTTGCTTTGGACCTCTGCAATGGTTGTGCAGCCAGAGAGGAGGTGATCGGGTGAGCTGGTGCAGTGATCTCTGTCGCATCAGAGAGCTGGGTGAAGATCTGGCGGGTGCGCCTACAACCGAGCTTTTGAAATAACTGCCCTATAATGTCATTCTCCTTTGGTGTGGCTAACATGGGAGGAGCTTACCTCCACATTGTGTGCTGGTTGCTTTGACCCTTTGCGATGGTTGTGCAGGTGGAGAGGAGGCGATCTGGTAAGCCGTGCACAACAAGCACTTTCCTGATGCCTGTTCATGCCTGGAGCACTTCTAAACATAGATGTGCCTGCAGACATTCCTGCTATTTCTGAAATTGAACAGGGACATCTCCATCATGCCCTCTGTCTACTTGGATGTCGCCACACTGGAGAAGTCTGTAAATGTCATTTGTGAAATGGCTCCGGAGACTTCTCCATGATTTCTATGTCCACCTGCACATCTTCAGACATTCAAATAATGACTATTCCAGTGTTTTCAAAGCAGGCTAATCTTCAGCAATTCCTTGCGGCCTTATTGGTCCGCTACCACCATCATTAAAGCTAGGCTATCTGGTATTTGTCCATTAATTGCCAGGACACAATGCAAGTGTACTTAAACCTCTTGGTAGCTGTATCATCCACTAAATTCTCTGTTCACTCTGGTAGGTCTGAAGCCCTTAGAGAGTCCTTTGTAGGGTCTTTCATGCTTGGCAAAGTCATATTTCATCTTACCTGTAGGATAAGGTTAGGTGGACAGCTCAGGCAAAGTCACATCTGAAGTTCAAAGTACTCAATAAAGCAGTATTGAACATCCCAATCTGACGGGCCAGAAAGCGCTGCCATAATTGCTGAGCGCACCTTACTTATATCTCCATTTCCACTCCTATAGTTTTTGCGATAAAGGTATGCAATGCCCCCATTCTTTGAATGATCACTCTAACACTCTAATGATCACACTAACACTCTGAGCTGCACATGGTAGAACATACCATAATGAGCTCTGAGCTCTTTATGCTCTCTCGGTATACCAGCAGTTGTTTCCTCCGATGCTGTGTACTGGCACTGAAGTCCAAGAGAATCAGAACCATGCATCCCTTATACTTGATTGGTGCCTTAGTTCTGGTTACCTGTAGAATTGCCAATACATGCAGGAACACAGGATTTTAGCCACAATTTGCCAGCATATTGAGCCATTTTCAGGGTGCCATGAAGAGACTCTGTGTGCGCTTTCTACTTCAAATGTCTACTCAAATTTTAAGTCCAAAAGCTTTGGCAGTAATTCTTCAAGAAGCTTTTCCACATCCCAGTCCTCCATCGCTTTGGGCAGCCTCAAGATCCAGGCGTTGTTTTGCTTTGCCTGATTATTCTGATCTTCTCGATTAAATCTAAAATGTGTATCACTGTACTGGGCCACCACACCGCTGAAAGTGATCTCCCTATACTATTACTCTCAGGTCCCACTCTTCATTTGTATAGCACTACAAGGTGTACATAGTACTGTACAGACACATGTAAAAGGCGGTCTTTAATCACCAGAGCTTACAATCTAGGGAAGACAGATAACACAATATCTGAGGACAACAATATATCTAGGGGAATTGTCAGGAAACACATGGGAGATTAAGTACATAGACGAGACCTACAGGGATATAGTCCTGAAGTCCCACCTCCAGTCTGGCAGCACCCCTGTTGCCATGGAGGAGAGAGGTCACGTGACAGGAGAGCATCACCCTGGTGTGGCAGGAAGTGATCCTGTAACTAGGACCTGTCCTCCAGGTGATGTAAAACCCTCTCGCACCGAGGAAGTTTCTCCAGGGCCATGTGCCCATGGGGGAAGGGTTAGGACAGCCGTTATAGTTGGTGATTCGATCATTAGGCATGTAGATAGCTGGGTGGCTGGTGGACGTGAGGATCGCCTGGTAACATGCCTGCCTGGTGTGAAGGTAGCGGACCTCACGCACCACCTAGATAGTGCTGGGGAGGAGTCTGCTGTCTTGGTACATGTCGGTACCAATGACATAGGAAAATGTGGTAGGGAGGTTCTGGAGGCAAAATTTAGGCTTTTAGGTAGGAAGTTGAAATCCAGAACTTCCAGGGTAGCATTCTCCGAAATGCTTCCTGTTCCACGCGCAGGACCCAAAAGGCAGGCAGAGCTCCGGAGTCTCAATGCGTGGATGAGACAATGGTGCAGAGATGAGGGGTTTGGATTTGTTAGGAACTGGGGAACTCTGGGGAAAGGAGGGGCTCTTCCGAAGGGATGGGCTTCACCTTAACCGGGATGGAATCAGGCTGCTGGCATTAACCTTTAAAAAGGAGATAGAGCAGCTTTTAAACTAGATATTAGGGGAAAGCCGACAGTCGCCCAAGAGCGGATGGTTCGGAAGAATGTATCCTTGAAGGATACTACCAAAAGCAGAGAGGTTCCACAAAAGAGTAAAGTAGCCCAAATGCCCTCGAGTATGGAGCAGACAGAGCTTAAAGATCCCAATTTACCCATGTCTAACAACAGCCAAATTAACATGAATAAAATACATTCTCTAAAATGTTTGTATGCAAATGCTAGAAGTCTAAAGAATAAGATGGGAGAGTTAGAATATATAGCACTAAATGAAAGGTTAGATATGATTGGAATATCAGAGACATGGTGGAAGGAGGACAACCAGTGGGACACTGTGATACCTGGGTACAAACTATATCGTAATGATAGAGCTGATCAAATTGGTGGAGGGGTTGCGCTCTATGTTAGAGAGGGCATTGACTCAGAAAGGATTAAAGTTTTGCAGGAAACAAAATCTGCTGTAGAATCTATATGGATTGAAATTCCATATAAAAGGGGGAAGGCAATGGCAGTGGGGGTGTAATATCGAGCACCTGGCCAGAATGACCAAATGGATGATGAAATGCTCAAAGAAATCAAGGAAGCTAACAAAAATTACAGCGCAGTAATAATAATGGGTGATTTCAATTACCCCAGTATCGACTGGGTCAGTGTCACGTCTGGACATGCTAGGGAGATAAAGTTCCTAGATGAAATAAATGACTGCTTCTTGGAGCAGCTGGTTCATGAACCGACCAGAGGGAAAGCCATATTAGACCTAGTCCTTAGTGGAACACCAGATCTAGTGCAAGAGATAAGGGTGTTGGGGCCACTTGGCAATAGTGATCATAGCATGATCGCCTTTGATTTAATTAGTGGAGGAGGGATAGTAAGGATATCCACAGTACTACCTTTTAACTTTCGAAAGGGAGACTATGATAAAATGAGGAAAACAGTTAAGAAAAAACTAAAAGGAGCAGTTGCGAAGGTTAAAGACGTACATCAAGCTTGGGTGTTGTTGAAAAATACTATCTTGGAAGCCCAGACCAGCTGTATTCCACGCTTTAAGAAAAGTGGAAGGAAGTCCAAAAAACTGCCAGCATGGTTTAAAGATGAGGTCAGAGAGGCTGTTGTTGCCAAAAAAGCATCTTTCAGGAAATGGAAAAAAGAGCCAAACGACGAAACCTGGAAACAGCACAAGTACTGGCAAGTCAAATGCAAGGCATTGATATGGCAGGCAAAGAGAAAATTTGAGAAGAAGCTTGCTGCGGAAGCAAAAACGCGAAATAAAGACCTTTTCAAGTACATTCGTAGCAAAAAACCTGTGAGAGAGTCAGTTGGTCCATTAGATGATAAAGGGGTTAAAGGAGCACTAAGAGGCGACAAGGCGATAGCGGAGAGACTGAATGAATTCTTTGCTTCGGTCTTTACTGAGGAAGATGTAGGGATGTTACCCATGCCTGAAGTGGTATTTAAAGGTGCGGAAGAATTGAAGGAAATATCGATACATCGGGAAGATGTCTTACAACTATTAGATAAACTGAAGAGTAGCAAATCACCTGGGCCGGAAGGTATACATCCAAGGGTGTTGAAAGAACTGAAATATGAGATTGCAGAACTGCTATCAGTAATCTGTGAACTATCATTAAAATCATCTCTAATACCTGAAGATTGGAGGATCGCCAATGTAACACCAATTTTTAAAAAGGGTTCCAGGGGTGATCCGGGAAACTACAGACCGGTGAGCCTGACGTCAGTACCAGGAAAAATGGTAGAAACCATCATAAAGAATAAAATTACTCAGCATGTAGATAGTCACAACCTAATGGGAGACAGCCAACATGGCTTTAGACAAGGAAGATCTTGTCTTACTAATCTGTTATGTTTTTTTGAAGGAGTGAATAAACAGGTGGACAAAGGTGAGTCGGTTGATATTGTGTATCTGGACTTTCAGAAAGCCTTTGACAAGGTCCCTCATCAGAGACTTTTGGCAAAACTAAAGAGTCATGGGATAGGAGGCAGTGTACTATTGTGGATCAGGAACTGGTTAAAAGATAGAAAGCAGAGGGTAGGGCTAAATGGCCAATTTTCCCAATGGAGAAAGGTGAATAGTGGTGTACCCCAGGGATCTGTGCTGGGTCCGCTGCTTTTTGACATATTCATAAATGACCTGGAAAGTGGAATAACGAGTGAGGTTATCAAATTTGCAGATGACACAAAACTATTTAAAGTTGTTAAAACCCAAGAGGATTGTGAAAAATTGCAAGAGGATCTTGATAAATTGGAAGACTGGGCATCAAAATGGCAGATGAAATTTAATGTGGACAAGTGCAAGGTTATGCACCTAGGGAAGAACAACCCAAACTATGGTTACACGATGCAAGGTTCCACATTAGGAACCACCACCCAGGAAAAAGATTTAGGCGTCATTGTGGATACCATGTTAAAACCCTCGGCCCAGTGTGCAGCGGCGGCCAAGAGAGCAAATAGAATGCTAGGTATGATAAGGAAAGGAATGGAAAACAAAACAAAAGATATTATAATGCCTCTATATCGTTCCATGGTGAGACCGCACCTGGAATATTGTGTGCAATTCTGGTCGCCATATCTTAAAAAGGATATAGCGATTTTAGAAAAGGTACAGAGAAGAGCCACCAAAATGGTAAAGGGGATGGAAGGATACTCCTATGAAGAAAGGCTAAAAAGGTTAGGGCTCTTTAACCTAGAAAAGAAACGGCTGAGGGGAGATATGATAGAAGTCTATAAATTATGTTTATGTTTATGTTTATTTATTTGATAAAAACCGCCTTTCTCAATAACCAAGGCGGTGTACAATTAAAAGCTAAGTAATAAAAGAAGGCCGAGGCCAACGAAAGGAAAAGAAATGTACAATATTAAAAAAAAAGGGATAGTAGAGAAGGACCAAGAAGGCAGGACGAGACATGGCAACATGAGGAAACATCAGGGAGGGGGTTAAGGAAATGGTAGAGTCACACAAAAGGAGAGGGGAGATTAAATGCCAGGGAAAACAGGTGAGTCTTGAGGTTTTGCTTGAAGACTTTGTGTTGGGGCTCTAAACGGAGGGTAGAAGGGAGAGAATTCCAGAGGGCGGGACCAGCAAAGAAGAAGGCAGAGGAGCGGGTGGATTGTAAGTGAGCACGGGAGGGGGACGGGAGTGTGAGACGATTGAGGTGAAAAGAACGAGGGGTGTATCTGGGAGAATGGAAGAAGAGGAGATCAGATAAGTACTGGGGGGTGCTGTCATGAATAGCTTTATGGACCAAGGTTAATAATTTAAAGGTGGAACGGAAGGGGATAGGAAGCCAGTGAAGATGAAATTAATGAACGGAATGGAACGGGTAAACGTAGATCGATTGTTTACCTTATCAGAATATAGAAAGACTAGGGGACATGCAATGAAGCTACAGGGTAAACTATTTAAGACTAATAAAAGAAAATATTTTTTCACTCAACGTGTAATCAAACTCTGGAATTTGTTACCGGAGGATGTAGTAAAGGCTGTTAGTGTAGCTGTGTTTAAAAAAGGTTTGGACAAGTTCCTGGAGGAAAGGTCCATAAACCATTATTAAGAAGTGACCGAAGATATCAATGCTTGACCCAGTACAAGCATTGTGGAACTTGTGTCTCTTGGGGAAACTGCTAGGTACTGTGATGGGGCCCGTGTAAATGAGCCCTTTAAAACCCCATATAGGCGGCTGCCTAGGGTTGTGTAAATTTACCCTGCTTCAGCTATGTAAAAACAGAGTCTTGTGGTCAAGGTAAGGAAACAAAATATGGGTTTATTCCCTGTCCCGCTCGGACCTTCTTCCAAAAGACAAAAGCTCAAACACAGCAGTGCACAAAACGGAAACAGAACTTCTTTTCTTTGTTATCTTCACAAAGTATGTTCAAACAGGTTAACACAAAACAGTGTGGATATTCTTGTAGCATATGTTACAGTCCATCGGAATGGGCTCTGAGGGAAGGCTGTTATTCTCCCACACCATCCCCTCAGACTCACTTCCCAGTCCGTCTATATCTGACTCCTCTCCTATATAGGAGTCTGGCCCAACGTCTTCTGAGAGATCACTGTTACTGCCTGCATTCACTCCTTTAAATCCCAGGTTATAACTCCCTGGCTCGAGGAAAGCTCTCCGCTGATCCTCCTCATGAAATAAATGTTTGGGATATCTCTCCCTTACCCCATTACTCACAGGGCCACGCCCTTTGCCACAGTCTTGGTACTCGTACCTTTGTTTAACAGAAGAAGATTCCCTTTTCTGTACCTTGGTGCTCTTTCTGGCTCTGGGGTTGTAGTCACTCCTTCCCCCAGCTTCCCAGTCAGGCTGAGAGTTAATAAACTCTGTATCAGGTTTCCAGCCTTGCTTTGGCTTACAACAGCGTTTGGAGTTCCCTCCTCTTGGTACACTCCCCCTGGGCTGACCTGTGCTCTGTGACTGATAGCGTCCTCCTGAGCTGCTGCTACTTCCTGGTTCCCGGGTTGCAGGTTCCCTTCCCAGCAAGCCTCTTCACTTTCCCCTGCATGTGACCTGGGAGTCCTCTCTGCTGAACCCTCTGCAGCTCTCGTGGATATCACTGGGGATCTTCCTGTGTCCCACTCTGTGGCTTCCTGTGTAGCCCTCTGTGGGGCTCTCCGGGTAACTCTCTGTGAAGCTTTCCAGATGACCCCCCTTATTCTGACTAAAGCCCTTCCTTTTATGGTTCCCAGCCCTGCACGTAACGTCAGGACTAGGAGACAGGTGCTCTTGATGAGCCCTTGGCTTTTGCTGTAGTAACGGCATTTTCTGTTCAGCTGTTTTTTCCTGTCCTGTATCCATTTCTACAGCTGAATCAGAGGTAAGCTCTTCACTTTCCTGAATATGTGTATGGTTTATTTTACCCACTGCATCACAGTACATATGACCTAGATTGGCCACTGTTGGAAACAGAATACTGGGCTTGATGGACCTTGGTCTGACCCAGTATGGCATATCTTATGATCTTATGTTCTTATGTAAGTGGATCAGGATCCAAAAGCAGTCTCAAACAGGTGAGATTTTAGTCTGGATTTGAAAAGGGCCAGAGATAAAGCCTGACACACAGACTCAGGTAGTTTGTTCCAGGCATAAGGAGCAGCACGGTGAAAGGATCAAAGTCTGGAGATGGCAGTAGAAGAGAAGGGCACAGATAGAAGTGATCTGCCAGAAGAGCAAAGTTCCCGAGGAGGGATGTAGAGAGAGATAAGAGAGGAAAGGTAACAAGGAGCAGCAGAATTAGTGCACTTATAGATCAGTAGGAGAAGTTTGAACTGGATATGGAAATGGATAGGAAGCCTGTGAAGCGACTTGAGAAGAGGAGTTATATGAGCATATTGAGGCTGGCAGAAGATTAACCACACAGCTGAATTTTGAACAGATTGAAGGGGAGAGAGATGATTCAGAAGGAGACCAGCAAGGAGGAGGTTGCAATAGGCTAGACGGGAGGTGACTAAAGAGTAGATAAGTGCCTTAGTAGAGTGTATAGAAAGGAAGGGATGAATTTTGCCAATGTTATAGAGAAAGAAGCAACAGGTTTTAGCTATCTGTTGGATGTGTGCAGAGAAAAAGAGAGTAGAGTCAAAAGTGAGCCCAAGGTTGTGAGCTGAGGAAACAGGGAGGAGTGTAGTGTTATCCACAGAAATAGAGAAGGGAGGAAGGGAGGAGATGAGTTTAGGAGGAAAGATAAGGAGCTCAGTTTTGGCCATGTTCAGTTTCAGACTGTGGTGAGACATCCAGGCAGCAATGTCAGATAAGCAGGCAGAGATCCAGGCCTGAATTACTGGAGCGATTTCAGGCACAGAAAGTTAGATCTGAGAGTCATTGGCATAAAGATGGTACTGAAAACCATGAGGGGAAATAAGTGCATCAAGGGACCGAGTGTAGAGAGAGAAAAGGAGAAGTCCCAAGACAGAGCCCTGAGGTACACAAACTGAAAGCTGGATGGCAGTAGAGGAGGAACCGCTAGAACATACACTAAAAGTGTGATGGGAGAGATAAGAAGAAAAACAGGACAGAACAAAGCCTCTAAGTCCAAGTGAGGACAGGTGGTGATGGATAGTGTCAAAGGCAGCAGAAAAGTCAAGAAGGACAAGAATTGAGTAGAGGTCTTTGGATTTGGTGAGGAGCAAGTTGCTGGAGACTTTGACTAGAGATGTCTCTGTGGAATGTAGAGAACGAAAGCCAGATTGCAGTGGGTCCAGAAGCTCTTGAGAGGAAAGCAAGTCAAGACAATGGTGGTGAACTGCTCGTTCAGGTAGTTTAGAAGCAAAGTGGGGGGGGGGGGAGAGAGATAGGCCGATAACTGGAAGGACAGGTAGGATCTAGTGAAGGCTTTTTGAGGATAGGTGTAAACACAGCATGTTTGAAGGCCACAGGAACAACTGTAGTGGAAAGCAATAGGTTAAGGCTATGACAGATGGAAGGGATGATGGTGGAAGAGATAAAGCTTGGTAGATGGGTGAGGATGGGATCAGAGGAGCAGGTGGTCAGTTTGGAGGAGGAGAGAAGATTTGCAGTTTCCTCCTCAGTGATTTCAGAAAAGGAAGAAGGGGTGACCAAAAGTGAGGGAAGGTTTTGGGATTGAAGAGGGAGAAGATGAGGTGGAGGTGACCCTGCAGAGAATTCAAGGCTAATCTTCTGGACTTTGTCTGTGCAGCCAATTTGACTTCTAAAGTTTTGGTTCTGAACGGAGCTATACATTATCTCTTGCTCATGCTTCTTTCAGCTCTGCCATTGCATCTTTATTCTCTTTAAGCAATCTTTTGCCTGTATTAACTTGGTTATCACAACCTGCAGTGTGATTTCTACCTCCTTTCTGTCAGCCATTTGTGTGGTGTGGTGAGGGGGATTGAGATTTTGACCTTTTAACCTCTTTTAATTAGGCACATTCGCGCAATTTATCTTTGCTAGTTTATGTGTCTGAGTTGTTAGCCGTCTTCCAGAATGAGCTCTGCTTGAAACAACCACAGGGAGAGACAATATATCTACTTTGGGTTTCGGGGTTCACTGGAACTCAGGCTTCAGGTGACCATCTTGGACTTTGCTCATCAGCCTGCCCCTCCTACGTCCCATTCATCTAACTGCTTAGCTACCTTAAGATCATCAGATGTGATTACTCACAGGTCCCGCTCTTCTTTTGTGCACATTGGGTTTTTGCAGTCTAATGCATGACTCTGAAGTTGCCTAGCCTTAAATCTTAGTTGTGAAAGTCTAGTCAAGCTTTGTTAGATTGCTCCTCATGTGCACTCAGTGCATATTATTCAGATAAAACACAGCAGGACTGTACCAAGCTAGAAATATGCCCTGTGTGACTTGTAACTTGGTACCACCCCCTCCCCCCCCCACCCCCCATACACACATACCCATCTGTGCTCAGGAACTTACTCTTGTTGAGCTTCCTGGAAGTCCATTGATGACATTGGGACCTCTTCCATACACACCCTGTGCAGCCACACTGCTCGCACAGCCCTAGGTATGTCCCTGAAGCACAGTTTTATTTAGCAATCCTATTGTACTGAAGAGGAGCAAGAGTTTAGATTTTGATTCAGCTCAAGCAGCACAATGAAAAGAAGGCAAACAGAGGTCTGTGTATTCCATTGTCTCACATATCATGTAATAAAATACAAGCTTCATTTTGAAATGCCACTAAAGAAATGTACATTAAAATATTATTAAAGATCTGGCAGACAGTCAGTGAAGCAAGGACATTCTTTGAAAATTTAATACTATATTCAAAGAGCTCCACTTCACATTATCCTTTCTATTCCCTGGTGTAATCGAAGGCCATATTTTTGAAGGGTTTTTTATGTTTTGTGTCTGGAAAATATTTTAAAAAATAAGATCTTAAGTATCAGTGCCTCAGTTTTGGTTTCAATGGCTCTTATGGGCTGTAGGCTAGTTTTCCTTCCAGAAAACAAAAGGTTGCAACATTTCTTAAATTAATGATTTTATTTCAATAAAAAATGAAGGCTCATTAGTATTTTGGCTTCCAGGCACTTGTGGTGATGTCGTTATTCATGGAAGAAGAGCAATCATGGTAAGTCCTGGACAGTGAATCAGAAAAAATCCTAGAAAATTAGTTGAAAACCTGTTTTTGCTTATATTTCTGAGGTCTGGTTACTGAAGTGTATTAGCCTGAATGCACATTAGTGCAAATCTTTATGAGAATCAGGTCAAATAAGATGCCTCATTATCTATTGTTGCGGCTAAATCACGTATGTGTTAAACAGCACAAATATAATCACAGATGTAAAAGTTTTGTTATTGTACATCAATATCTCATCAAAATTGTATCTACTACTCAAAAGTGTAAGTAAACCATTAACTTTACTGCCAGTATTAGCATCCTCTGGCACCGGAAGTGACCCTATCCAGCTATAAAAGACAAGCGCCGGCATCCTTGGAGTGTCTCCGTGGGGGTGATCATTTCCTCTGCCCTCAGGTCACTCTTTTCTTGTCACGGTCTTAGGCGGTGGCTTATCTCTCTCTTGCTCTACTGTACCCTTGCCATACTTTCGCCCTCTGGGTTGGGATCCTCTCCCATTCCCCACATGCTCTTCTCCGCTCTGGCCCCCACCTCAATTTCTGCACCCACCCACACTATCCCGGTCCTCTGGGGTAACCGCCCCATTCCCCCGCTCTTTCACCCTTTGTTTCCACGATCTCTTTATCGCTGCTCTACTAATCTTATTCGGTGTACATCCCCCTGCCCTTCTCATTCTCTCCCGTCGCAGGCCACTACTAGCTCCTCCCCTCTCAAACTAGGTCTCCTCAACTGCCGATCTTTGCGATCCAAGATTCTTTTGGTCTCGGACCTTGTTGTCCGTGAATCCTTGGACCTCCTTCTTCTCACAGAAACCTGGCTGAAGGAGGGGGAGGATTCCCTCTTGGCTCGCTGCCTTCCCCCTGGCTACTCTGCCATTTCTGTCCACCGTACAGGCTGTACGGGCGGCGGAGTGGCCATCATCCTTCATGCCTCTATTCCCTTCTCACAGATCTCATCCCCTGCCCTACACTATCTTGAGGCCCTACTTATTCGCCTTCATACCCTGTCTCCCTTACATATTCTTGTTGTGTACTCCCCCCCTGGGCTACGTTCTGATCTTTGGGATTCCCTCCTCTTATCAATTTCTGACTTATCACTCGCATTCCCTCATTTACTCATTACAGGAGATTTAAACCTTCATTTGGACTCTCCTTCCTCCTCTAGGGATCTTTCCTTTATTTCACTCATGCATGACTTATCTCTTCATCAGCACGTCCTCTTTCCCACCCACTCTGCAGGTCACACTTTAGATCTCATTCTCTCTCCACCTTCTCTCCCCTTCTGCATACAGTCTCTTCAGGCCTTTCCCCTCCCCTGGACTGACCATTTCTGTTTAACTTTTAACTGCTCTCCACCTCCATCCGCTCCACTCTCTCAGACCTCTCTCTCATCCCCTCCCTCTGCTCAGCGCCTTTCCCGACGCATTACCTCCCTTACCCTCCAGAATTTCCCATCTGCGTTGGATCTTTTGCCTTCAGACTTTTCTTCCCTCTCTCCAAACTCACAAGCCTCCGTCTGGTCTTCCTGCCTCTCTGCTGCTCTCAATCTTTTGGCTCCCCTCCAACCCCGTGCCGCATCCCACCACTCTTCTCAACCCTGGTTCCATGCTGGTCTCCGCCTCCTCCGGACACAACTCCGGCACACAGAGCGCCTTTGGCGGAAGTCGCCTTCCTTATCTACCCTGACTAACTTCAAGGCTACCAATGCCTACTACCGATCACATGTCCACAAGGCTTAACAGTCCTATTTTTCCACCGCAATTTCCTCTGCTCCTAATCAGACCCGTCATCTGTACTCAGTATTTAGGTCTCTCACATCCCTACAGCCTAGCTCTACCCCTGCCCCCCCCTCAATCATTTCCTCCTCCCTCTCAACTTGCTTCCTTTTTCAGTAACAAAGTCCTGGACTTGAGAAATTCCCTGCCTCACTATCTCTTCTCCTCCCCCTATCTCCCCCCCCCCTCCCACGTCTCAGCTCTCCCATACCTGGGCATCTTTTCACCCTATCTCCACCTCAGAACTTATGCGATTAATATCCTCGTCCAACAAAACCTTCTGCTCACTTGACCCTATCCCTTCTTCATGGCTTCTCACCCCCTCCCTTGCTCTCATTCCCCCTATCCTCACCATGATTAACGCCAGTCTTGTCACAGGTGTCTTCCCTCAGCCTTGGAAGCATGCCCTTAGTCATCCCATTCTGAAAAAGCCATCTCTTGATCCCCAGACTCCTTCTCACTATCGCCCTGTCTCCAACCTCCCCTTTCTCTCTAAGATACTAGAGAAAACTGTCTTTGCACAATTGTCACAGCATCTTGACTCCACTCACTTTCTTCACCCCCATCAATCAGGTTTCCGACAGGGTCACAGTGTAGAGACTGTTCTCCTGGGCTTTCTTAATGAACTCCACGTAGCTCACGACCGTGGTGACCTCTCGGTGGCGGTATCCTTAGACTTTTCAGCTGCATTTGATCTAGTTGATCACTCTCTTCTTCTCTGCCGTTTGCGCGAAGCTGGTCTCCATGGTACAGTCTATCACTGTTTCACTCTTTTCTCTTTTCTTGCTCTTGCATGGTAGTCTCCCCTTCTGTCCCATCAACTCCCTCTGACACCTTTTCACTGCCCTGTGGTGTCCCCCAGGGTTCTGTGCTGGCACCCCTCCTCTTCAATATGTTTCTAGCACCACTGGCACTTCTGGTCCAGCAGTTTGGTATTCCTGCATTCTATTACGCTGATGATCTGCTCCTCCTACATCACACCTCCCCCCTTCATCCTGATCTCGCTCCACTCAACTCCTGCCTTTCCGCTGTCGCTAACTGGCTCACTTTTAACTGCCTCCACCTAAACCTGACGAAAACCGTAGCCATCTGGTTTACTCATGGCAGCCCTTCTCCTTCGATTGCCCCTTCTTTTTCAGGTTCACCGGTTCCTCTCATCACAACGTTTCACTATCTAGGTGTAATCTTCGACTCTGATCTTTCTTTTCACGCACATATCTCCCACATTACAAAGACCTCTTTTTTCTTTCTTAGACAGATACGATCTATTCGCCCTTTTCTCACCCCTGAAGCCCTCACCACCCTTCTTCTTTCTTTGGTGATGTCACGTGTTGATTTCTGCAACTCATTTCTTGCTGGTCTCCCTCTTTCGCAACTTCACCGCCTCCAACGTATCCAGAATTCTGCTGCACGCCTTATTTTCCACTCCTCTCCTCGCGACCATGTCACCCCTCTCCTTCTTCACCTACACTTGCTTCCCCTGCAATTTCGCATTCGCTACAAAATCCTCACACTGGTTCACCAAGTTCTTTATACCCACACCCCCCGATATCTGGCAGACTTACTTCAATTTCATATTCCCACTCGTTCACTCCGTTCAATCCATGTCAACCGCCTTCACCTTCCCTCTCCTTCACACGCCCACCTACAATCTACACGCACCTCAGCTTTCTTTTTTATTGGCCCTGCTTATTGGAATTCACTACCCCTTCCCCTCAGACTTGAACAGCACCTCCCCACCTTCAAAAAAGAGTTGAAAACATTCCTCTTCTCAACCGCTTTTGACCTCCCCTCTCCTTCTGTGTGAATCTTTCCCTTCCCCCTCTTTCTTCCCCCTCTCTATCCTTAGTCATGTCTATGTAATTGTCTTGGGTGCTTTTCTGTCATTCATTATATTTCCTTTCCTTTTCTGGCCAGTGGCCTTTTCTGTTAGACTGACTATTTTTGTAAACCGCTGTGCTCTAACTGGAACAGCGGTATATCAAGCTAATAAACATAAACATAAACATATATGCATGCAAAACGTTTGCAACTGCAATGTTAAGAGTGGCATCATACTTTAAAAAATATCTATTAACTCCTTGATTTTGATGCATTTTGAGAAATAAACTCCTCTTGCCATGACTTTCTGCAAATCATAGAGAGGTGTCCCTAGTGCTTGAAGGCCCATAGGCACTAAATAGCCACGAGCTTGCAAATTCATTTTCCAAGATAAGCATCATGTGGCGTTTCTGTTTGAAACTGTTGGGGACCAGCATGCCCTGGAGAGGTTTATGCCCTCCACTTGGCACCTGCATTGAAGCAGGTATAAAATATGTAGTAATTTGAACATGTTGTCACTGTCTGTACTTTGCTTCCCCTGACCTAATTCAACCTGCTTTTCCCACATATGGAGGAATGTGTGTTCGTTAGTGCACATTTGATTCATTACGGTGCCTAAAAAATGTTGGTGTGCGTAAAATCGATTTAATGCACATTGACCTATGAATTAACATGCATACGATCAATTTCTGTTCATTAAAAACATTTATTAACATGAATGTGTGAAATGAGCTGAAAACCTCTCACAAAAATCTGGAAAAAAGCCAAACCAAATATTTTTGGGCCTGTCCATATCCCTAACATACAGAGGGAAAGATCAGTAAACCATGTTTATCCATGTAGTAGATTTTCAATAGTGTTCCCTTAGATGGCAGTAGAAAATGTGCTGATGTCGGATAGACGCTGATAACATCTGGAGACGCCATGATGCTGGTACGGTGACACAGATGCTGAGAAGCCTTGAAGAAGATAGCGGTTAAAAAGGGTAATGATGATTAACATAATATCTGTAGTATTTAAAAAGTTAAAATTTGATTGTAAAGAATGGAAAGAAGTTATAGAATAAAATATAATTTATTGTTTTAAATGGTACTATTAGTACTACCTGTTAGCACTGCCATGCAACTTATAATAGTTTGCTGAGGTGGAAAGTGAAACTTAATAAAATGGACTAAGATGGAACTAGCAATGTGAAAACGATTGCAGGGGTAAAAAATGCAGTCCAACAGAGAATGGATTTAGTTCATGCCTTTCTCGGGAGTTCTTTTATAGCAGTTAAAGGCTCAATTCTTCTGCTGTAATTTTCAAAAAGCTCACACAGTTGGAAAATATGCAGGTACTTTTAATTCAGGCAATTTTTAGAAAGAAACTATCATGTGACATTAAGTATGTGCTCTAAAAGTGCTGCATATCTTGTACCAGCAGGCAATGACGGGGAGGGGATGTGTACTTTTGGAAATCACATAGGTGAGTGCTGTTTTCCTTTTTCAACCTAAGCCCCTTCCTGGAGCGCCTCTTTTTAAGATGGCTAAGAGTATATACATTATGGAAGCTGCATAAACTTTTAGCCAGGCAGAGACGGGTGACTTCGACTTTCATACTTTGGACACATCATGCGAAGACAGAGATCATTAGAGAAAGACATCATGCTTGGCAAGACAGAAGGTCAACACAAAAGAGGAAGGCCAGCAATGAGATGGATCGATACAGTAAGAGCAGCTGCGGGTGCCAGTCTGTCAATAATGAGCCGCCTGATTGAAGACCGAACACAATTTAGGACAACTATTCAGAGGGTCGCCATGAGTCGACACCGACTCGATGGCACTTAACAACAACATGTTAAAATTTGTTTCCTTGTTTTCAGATCAGTATATCAGGCTGATCCTAAATATTTGTCTGATTTTCTAGTGCTTTATGTCCCTTTGCAGATAATTCTTTCCTCCCAGCAGGCACTGCTTTAAGTACCTGGTCTCAACCAGGCTCATTTAACACTAAAGGGCATGTTTACTAAGCTGGGCTAATGGTTAGCATGGGCTATTTGGAACTAGGCCCCATTGAATAACATGGGACCTAGTTACAAATAGCCCATGCTAACCTTCAGCTCGGCTTAGCAAACATGCCCCGAACTTGGAGAGGTGCTTTATCTTATCTTGTCCCCTCACTCTGCAATTCCATGTTTGATGAGATACAGTATAAGTTGAGCTATTTGTCACTTCATAAGAAAGCTAAGGCACAGATTTGTTTAATTTCTGCTGTTAGGTTATGAAGTGAATCATTTGTCATTTATTATGAGAATGAAACAATGGTGTTATATTTTAATAATTTCATAAGGCGCTTAGGGATCTATATTTCCTTTATAAAATAGATAATCCATAATAGCCTCAAAAAGTGAGGTAACTAAACTCATTGTTCAATCCTATTTATATATAAATAACTCAAAACATTTCATTATTGCTACATTTTGACATAATTTTCTAATAAGGTTTTAGGACCATCATGTTAATGAAACCCATTTGGCAGTATGGGACTGATTTTATAAGGGGCGCATGAAAGTTACGTGCTATTTATTTATTTATTATACATTTTTATACCGCATTTTCTGGGCGATCAAATGCGGTTTACAATGAAACAAACTTAGAATAGTATCATGGAAGGTACGTATTCATTTACAAAGAACAAATTATAACTATTTACATTAATATTGTTTTAAAAGAAAACAGTCATAAACGTAAAACTATATGCAAATTTGATTGTCAAATGTGAAAGGATATTGGTTTGAGTGGCTCAACTGGGGGGGGATGAATTTTGACGGATGGGTTAATTAGTGGAGGGGGTGGGGTTGTTACTATTAGGTTCTTTTCCAAAGTGAAGGATAAAGAGGTGCGTTTTAAGTTTTTTTCAGAATGTTGAGAGGTCCTTTATTTCTCTTAGGTAGTCTGGAAGGGAGTTCCTAAGTTTAGGGGCGATGTGGGAAAATGCTTTATTGTTTGTTATTTTTCTTGATGTCCTGAAATCTGATGGGATTATGATTTTATTTTTGTTACAATCTCGTTGTATGCAGGTGTGGGTTTCCTTGATAATGAGGGTGGAAAGGTATGAAGGGGCGATATCACTGAGAAGTTTGAAAGTTGTAACTAGAATTTTATAGTTTATGCAGCTCTGTACAGGGAGCCAGTGCAAATCATACAATATTGGGGTGATGTGTTTGATTGGGTTGGAATTTGTAACTATCCTAGCTGCAACATGTTGAGATACTTGAAGTTGTCTTATGGTATGTTTGGTGAGTCCATGTAGGATTGTGTTGGAGAAGTCAAAGTGGGGTGTAATGATTGCGTTGATGACAGATTTAAAGTCGTGATTGTGGATCAGTGAATGTAGTTGTTTTAACATTTAAGTTTGTAGAATATCTTTTTTGTTATTTATCTTATGTGTGAGGACATGTTTAGGGTGCGATCAAGGATTACGCCGAGGTATTTTACCTCGTTTTTACTGAAATGTTTATGTCATGAATCCCGATGGCTGTAGGCGGGGTAAAGTTCTAGTTTCTCATTTACATATAGTGCTTCAGTTTTATTGAAGTTGATCCTAAAGTTGTGAGTTAATAGCCATTCCGTTATTTCAGCAAAGCAATCTGTTATTTTTTGAATTGTGGGGTTAGAGCAGTTGAACTGGAGAAATAACATTGTATCACCTGCATATATATGATAGTTTACCTGAAATATTTTGAAAATAGTGCAGATGGGCTGGATATACAGGTTAAAAAGGAGGGCTGAGAGGGAGGAATCCTGTGGTAGCCCTTGTTCTTGGTTATAGGGATCGGAAAGATGTTCTATCAAAGCTGTGGTGTTGTCTAAATATATGAGGAGAAAGACCTGTTTGGTGTCATCAATACCACATGTGAGTCAGTCAAACAGAACAGTGAGGAGCATCTCCACTCTGTGGTATGGGTGAAAGCCGTACTGGTACTCATCTAGTGGGGCGAAGGATTTGATATGATCCTGAAGTTGAATCTGAACTATTTTCTCTATCAGTTTGGCCATGAAAGAGAGACTGGAAATAGGTCTGTATGATGTTGGTGAATTTTTATCCATGGAGTGTTTTTTCAAAATAGGTCGAATTAGTGCATGTTTAAGGGAGGATGGTAAGTGGCCTTGTTGTAGGGAGAAGTTGATAATAGGGAGGATAAAAGGAGAGAGTTCTGATTTTGTTGCTTTTATCCAGCTTACTGGACAGGGGTCAAGGTAGGAGGTGGTGGTATTTAGCTTGAAAATGATATTTCTGAGTGCATCTTTTGTTGTAGGGGTGAACCTTGACTGGGGGGGGGGGGTTGTGGTGGGTGAGGTATGTTTTCTGGGGGGAGAGATATGTTTTGATAACTTATGGATAGGTCTTTATGTTTTAGTTTTTCCTTGTAGAAGTTAGCCAGGGTTTGGGATGCTATGGGGGGCTCAGTGTCTTTACTGGGTATCTTGTTGGTTAATGATTTTATTATTTCAGAAAGCTCTCTTGGGCTGTTTAAGGTTTTCGATAGAATGCTGGAGTAGTGGTCTTTCTTACAGGAGCTAATGGTATCCTTATAGAGTTTGAGTGTAGCCATATATTGTGATTGGAAGGTTGTAGATTTTGTGTGGCGCCATTTACGTTCGATTTTACGCAATTCTGTTTTCAATTGTTTTTGTTCAGTGCTGAACCATGGTGCATGTTGTTTTCTTGTAGGGTATATATGGCGTGTGTGTAGAGTGGATGCCTCAGCTATCGTTTGCAGGAAGCTATTGCTTTCTTAATATCAGTTGGGACTTGGGTGAGGTTTTGAATTGTTTTGAATTGTTTTTTAGAAAGTCACCTTTATCAAATTTCTTGTATCTTTTGTGATGGTGGGCGTATGTAGGTTTTGAGTGCATGAGGTCATGGTATAGAAGCTGGAGCTTTATTAAGTGATGATCTGACCAGGGAATATGTTGCATTTCTAATGATGATGGGTTGTATGCTATGTGAAGAGGACCGGGTAGGAACACTAGGTCTAGTGTGTTGCTCTTTAACATGAGTTTGGGTGTTTATTATTTGGATGTAGTCCAAATCTCTTTATGTATTTATTTATTTATTTATTTTTATTTATTTACAGTTCTTATATACCGTGCTATTTGGTATCAGTGCGGTTTACAAATAACAAAGATTTTGCATCAGAACAGAGGATCTTTTGCTTACATTGAAACAGGGATTGCAACTTGGGACTGAAACAAGGGTAACTACAAATCAATAATGGTGGTTATAAAACTATTTACAGTTTATAATGCACATTAGAATCGTAATGCAAGAGGCTTATAATCTATACTTGCTATGAGTAAGTCTGAGGGCAAGTCTGTTATGTGTGTCGTTAGGAGTTAAGTTGTTGGAATGTCAGAGGCTGAGTGGGTGAGGTGAGGTGCTGGGAGTGATTGTGTTAAGTTAGGGTGGATGAAGTGAATGCAGAATAAGTGGTGTTTAAGGGCTTTTCTGAATTGTGAGAGGTCAACAATTGCACGTATGTGAGGTGGGAGATTGTTCCAGCACCTAGGGGCATAGAATGTAAAGGCTCTATTACTAGTTGTTTAAGTACATTTAGTGGACTCAGATGGTATAGACAGCGTATTGGCAGCTGTTGACCTTCTTAGCCTGTTTGTAGGGGTAATGGTCAGGAGTACAGTGAGGGATGAGGGGGCTATCCTGTTAATTGCTTTAAATGCAAGGAGTAAGACCTTGTAGGTAATCCTGCATTGTAACGGTAGCCAGTGTAGTTCCATAAGTATGGGCGTGATGTGCTCTTTTCTGGAAATGCCACAGAGAATTCAGGCTGCTGCATTCATCGCCATCTGGAGTGGATTGAGGGTGCTCTTAGGGAGACCGTGTAGGATGATGTTTGCATAATCGAAATGTGGCATTACAAGTGACTGGAAAATAGTTCTGAAGTCTTTTGGGGCTAGTAGAGGTCTTAGGTGTCTTAGTGTCCGTATTTTATTGTAGATGGACTTGGTGATATTCTTTATGTGTTCTTTGAAGTTGAGATGTTGATCTATTGTAACGCCCAGGTATCGTATCTCGGTTTTGCATGGGAGCTCAGCATCTCGTACCTTCAATGATGTGGGAGGAGAGAAGTTCCTATTCTTTGTTAGGAATAGGACCTCGGTCTTCTTAAAGTTTATATGCAGATTCTAGGATAGGAGCCAATCAGTGATTGCATTGAAGCATTCAATAAGTGGGAGGAGGTTCGGGTGCGGGATTTTGATTGGGGTGAATATCAATCCATCGTCTGCGTAGATCAGACTGGAAATATTAAAGGAACGGATGATATCACAAATGGGCTGCATATAGATGTTAAAAAGTAGAGCAGATAGGGAGGATCCTTGGGGTACTCCCTGTTGTTGATGGAATGGTTCAGACATTGAGGATCCTATATGTACATGTTGCCAACGGTTAGCTAGATAAGATTTACACCATTCCCAAGCCAGGCCATGAATTCCCTTTTCCTGAAGGCGAGAGAGGAGTTGCAGGTGGTTAACAGAATCAAATGCAGCAGCTATATCGAGGAAGATGAGCACAAACCCATTTTCAATCTTGTTGATACCTCTGGTTAAAGTATTGATGAGTATGGTGAGCAGGGTCTCTACACCATGAGATTCTCAGAACCCATGCTGACAGGGATCCAGAGGGGCTGATATATCAATGTGTTGCTGTAGTTGCATTTGAACCACCTTCTCGACAAGTTTTGCTAGAAGGGGTATGCTCGAGATCGGGCGATATGAGTCAGTCCTTGTCAGGTCGAGTTTGTTGTTTTTGAGGAGAGGGCGTATGGACGTTTGTTTAAGAGTTGCTGGGAATATTCCTGTTGTGAAGGAGAACTTCATGATGTATGCCAGATTTGGGCTGAGCTCGGCACGCATTGTTCTGATCCAGTGTGCTGGACAAGGATCGTTGGGGGCTGTAGTAGTGTTAATAGTGGCAATAAGGTCAGCGATGTATTTCTCTGTTGGGGGGCTGAAGTTTGTTAACGGTTGCTGTACATGGGGAGTGTAACAGAGAGTGGGACTTGGATCCATCTTTGTTTTAATGATTTTAGATTGTAGGTACTCGGCATAGGGCTGAGGTTGGATAGATATCATCTGATTTGAGGTAGGTGTCTTGGTTAAGGATTTAGCAATGTTAAAGAGGTTGTGTGGTTTATTTAATGAGCGGAGGAGGAGATCCGTGTGATGTTGTCTCATTTTTTCATATATTTTCTCCCAGTGTTGCTATAGGGTGTCTTCATAAGTCATTTTGTCAGATGTAAAGCGAGAGCGACACCATTTTTTTCTTGCTTTCTTAGTAGCTGAAGAGATAATCGTAGTTCTGCAAAGAACCAAGGGGCTGGTCTTCTTTTTCTTGGTGGTGTGTTGGGTGCTGATGATTTAGAGGAAAGTAGTTGTGAGCAAGAGATTAGAGTGGAATTCCATCTGTTGATCATATCGTCGAGGTTCTGAGCTGGTTGGCGGAGTGCTGGAAGAGCACTTAAGGAGGTTAGAAAGGCTGACATGTGATTGTGTGGTAAGGATGGTAGGTTAAGGTCACCTAGCAGTACTATTGGCTTCTTGTCTTTGGAGGAGCATAGTAGTTCTGTAAGAGTGTCAAGGTTGTCGTGTTTTGGGTCAGGTGGTCTATATGCTAGGCAGATGTGGATTTGTTTGATGTTTATGGTTAGTATATCAACGTTTTCTATGTTGTCTGAGGTGATAAGGGATGCCTTAAGATCTTCTTTTATGATTAGGAGGACTCCCCCTCGTCTTTTTGAAGTTCTGTGGGAGTGAAAAATATCGTAGCCTGGGGCTAAAAAGCTGTTTGATTGTTTTCATCTAATTTCCATGTATTTTGGTGTGCTGAAAACAAATAAAATATTGAAAAAACTCCTAGACGTCATGATTTGCCACAACATGCAAAATTGTCTTCAAATTTATACATTTTTTTCAAATTACTATTAATTAATTCAAATTACTATTAATTAATTCACATAAATGCATTTAAGATATAAAATGCCAAAAAAACCTTAAAGGGGTTGTCTGAGTTATGTAAAAAAAAATATAGCACTGTAAATCTGATGGTCAGCAATAAATATATAAGCTAAGCAAGTTTTAAGTCCGTGCTTCTAATGGTAGAAGGGGTTAATCTTTCCAGAAGAATCCAGTGGGAGGGAGACACAGGGCAGATAGCAGCAGCTCCAGTCAGTGCAGGGGGGCGTGGCCAGCACTGTGAAGTCTCGTGTACAGACACAGAGCTGCTCTCTCCTGCATGCCACACTTGTGCACGAATCATCATCAGGTTCTTGGTTCTAGGCTGTTTACACTTTTTCATCGCAGTTCGTGTTAGCTCGTCATTCTTCAACCGTTATGTTATAGCTCCACGAAAGTGTATTAATTCGCCAGACAGTTTCTGTTTCATCTGTGGTGAATATACAGTGTTGAAGCAGCAGCAGAATATTACAGACTTTGTGAAAAAAGTATACTTTGGACTAAAAATTGGAGATCAAGATAAAGTCTGGGTGCCTCATAAAGTGTGCAAACAGTGCATTTATGTGAATTAATTAATAGTAATTTGAAAAAAATTTATAAATTTGAAGACAATTTTGCATGTTGTGGCAAATCATGATGTCTAGGAGTTTTTTCAATATTTTATTTGTTTTCAGCACACCAAAATACATGGAAATTAGATGAAAATAATCAAACAGCTTTTTAGTCGCAGACCTGTGTTATTACTGTGTCAGTGTTGGAGAACCAGGTCTCTGTTATGCAAACTATGTCAGGGGAGTGGTCAATAAGTAAGTCTTGGAATATTAGAATTTTATTTCTTATTGATCTCGTGTTTATGAGGTAACATTGTAAGTTTTTAGGTTGTGGTGAGGTTATGGTTGGGGTGGGTAGGGATTGTTTTGAGCTTGATGCTGATTAGTCTGTTGGGGTTTGGTTTCATGGTGTAAGGCTGTCTGAGATAGGGGAGTGTGTATGAATATCTAATTGGGTTGTAGATGGTGGGAATGGATTGTATTTAAGTGGGGTTAAGTGTGGAGGTTATCAGTAATGAACTAAGAAGGATGTAACAGATATAGAGCAGGCAAAAAGCTGGTACCTCCTTTGGGGACATGTTTTACAAGATAATTCAGACAGGCAATTTATAGTGAACCAAAGAGAGTATGTGCTAATGGTATGTTAACCTCAGTGTGTGAAAGGTAAGCAGTTATCAGCCAGGATAACATCGTTGTGAATTCAAGCACAGGGAGCAGTAGGTACTCCATTGAACAAAAGTTATAGCTTAGTTTATGCAGAAATAACTGTTCTTAGGGAAACCATAAAACAGCTAAATTGTAGAGATTAATTAGAGAAACAGGTTCAAGCACTAGTAGAGAAAACCATTGGGCGACAGTTACACTGAGGTACAATTGGTAATGCGTAGATTATGCACAGTTGAATGTTTTAAAAGTAGTCATGTACAGTGAGTTATGCGGATTAATGCAAATTTACAGTTCATACTATTGGTCATAAGCCGATTATGGAGAGTTTGTGCTGTGGTGTCAGTGGTGACTGAATGATTTGTTTGGAGACGGAGGCTGTAGCACTCGGCGTTTCAGCGTGTTGTTATCCGGCAAACCATGCTCGCCTACATGCTCCGCTTGAGGGCCACGCCAAAGGGCCCTCTGGCGAGGCCCTCAGGCATGGGCGCACCTGTAGCACGCCGGGTTTTAAAGGTGATCTCCATGCCGGTGATGATGCTGAAGACAGAGCAGGCAGATCATGTGCAGAGGAAAGTGCTCTGAGGAGGTGGAGCGGTAGGAAAGCATGCAGATTGAATCAGTCTCACCTCGGGTGGAAGTTTCCTTTGTTCCTTTGTTGCAGAGCGAGGGAGTGCAAGATCTTTCCTTCGCTGATGCTGCCAAAGAGAACTTCCTTGAAGCACACAGGGTTTTTAAAGGCGATCTCCATGCCGGTGATGATGCTGAAGGCAGAGCAGGCAGATCATGTGCAGAGGAAAATGCTCTGAGGAGGTGGAGCGGTAGGAAAGCATGCAGATTGAATCAGTCTCACCTCGGGTGGTAGTTTCCTTTGCTCCTTGCTATTTATGCAAGTAGGTCCCTATTTTAAAGGACTAATGTGTGTGAATGGGCACTTACATGCGTGCTTTTGGCAGTCACTATTCTGTACGCGCATACGTAAGTCCCACAGTATGTACTTTCAGTTGGGGTGTGCACAGAGGTGGAGTATAGGTGAGGTCTAAATAAATGAGCAGAAGTTATGGAATATTATGACTTATGTGTGTTTTCTGAAAATTGGGGTTTAGATAGCTATGTCTGATCTAGGGCAGGCGTAACTGCCATGGCTAGGTTATGGCAGTATTCCCGTATTTTATAAAATAAGTACGCACATGCTTCACTTTGTAAACTAGGCCACAAATATGCCTGTGGCAATATGCATTGACTGCACAGGAGTCCATGAGGGTCATTTTGGGAGCCATATTCATGCTTTGGAGGTCTGAAAATGGGCATAGAGACAACCAAAGCACAAGAGACGTCTCCAAAGCCATGTTGGAAGTCAAATCTGTGGATGTCCCCAGCATGAGGGGTCCAACAGAGAGTAAAAGTACACTTGCAAGAAGGTCAAGGGAACAAAAGAGCAGGTGCAATGGATGGCGGTCAGCAAACTTTATTTAGAAACCTGAGCCTCAAAAGTAAAACAAAATTAAATAAATAATAAAACAATAAATAATATTAAAAAGTTGAGTAAGATATAAATCATATTAATATATACATATAAAATAAAGGGAAACAATGTGATGTACCATTAAAAACATAAACTGAGACCATACAAAACTACACATTTAATTTGATAAAACATAGGTAAAAAGACAAACACGAAGGTACCAAGTGGTGTACAAATTAAATTGACAACTGGTACCAGCATTATTTGAATATCACTAGTGCTGTGTTAAATCTATTTAACTGAATAAATCATTATTGAGCAGCTAATCATATAGCACATCATGGTTTACAGTACAAGAAGAAAAACACTTCTAAAAGAAGAGATGAGGAGAGCATAAACGTTAAGAAAAACCTATAAAAACACCTATATAGTGTATCGAAATAGCAAAAAGGAGGGATAGGGGATGGCAGAAATACCTGTTTGTTGAAACTTGATCAGTTGCAAGTGAACTCAATACAGTCCTACATGAAAATAAACATTTTCCGAGTTATGATAAGTCATGCTATGTACAGACAGTAAAGCAAGGCAAACAGCTGAAAGGAATAACTTGCTTTCAATGACACAACCGCTGAAGAGGAAGCCATAGGGGAGTAGAAGGTCCTTTTAAATCTGCACTGGTGTTCGTGCCAAAAGTAAGGGGTCAAAGTTCACCATGGATATATTGTCAACGCTAGAACTTTAAAGGACTATTTTCCACTAAAACTTTAATGCTGTGAGCATAAATAAAGCATGACCCTCTTGAGATCGACATCTTTTAAATTGTATCATATCACAGCGCATAGTGTAGTGGCGGCTGACAGTGCTCCTATATAATATAGCTCCCATATCCGAACTTGAAAACTGTAATAAATTCAAAGGCCATAAATTCTAATCAAAGCCATATCCACACAGGATCTAATATCATACAGCACCAAACGTGTGCCAATCTAACCATAAAATTGTGTACGTAGAAGTGTTATGTCCTATAGCACAGAGCATACATCGCTCTTACTTGAGAATTGTGTGATGAGTTCCAGAGCCAGCATTCGTATCTAAAGATAATACGGCTCTCAAGTACACATTATAAATTCTAGTGAGCCTGATGGGATAAAGTGACCTTAATACATGATGGCTTGTTTAGAAACGGATGACATCAGGTAAACTTATAGGATCCAAAAATCCTTATCTGTTGAACTTTGATATAAGCACTATGTAGTGCTGCCTAGCACCTGACCACATTAAAAATCTGCGTGCCAGAGCCATTGGGTGTTGTCTTCTTAAACTGCATAAATGATGGGGAAGATGAAATAAACATAAAATAGTGAAACTTTGTAAGAGAAACTAAAAGTGAACTGCTCTGTCCAAACCTCAATAAAAAGATAGAGTGGGGATAAGAGTACACTCTGCTGAGGCTCATTGTCTGCACTGTAATGGTTGTTATGTTACTGAAGGTTTATAAATAAAGTATTAAAAAAAAAAAAAAGATAGAGTGGACTACGTAAACCTCATGACACAAAATAGAAAAGTAAAATAAAATAATTAAAATCATGTACCTCATTAAAATCGTAAGGGCTTAATAAATGCTAAAACCATGCAATAGTATAAAGGCCATGAAATCAAGACACAGAGTGATCTGAACCATCTGACAACATGATAAAAGATAACCAAATGAATAAATAGTGGGGACCAGGGAAAATAAATATGGCACCTGCTGTGAGAGACATTTTTAGTCTCAGAAAATAAATAAATGAATAGTTCAAACTAATTTCAATATATGGGAACACATATAAGCTCTAAAAGCGTTCCGATAGAGTAAAATATAACTTTAAAAATGGAAGGGGGCAAAAAACTGGATACTAAATATGAATAATAAAAAATAAGCATACACTAAAAAAGGGGGGGGAGGGGCACAACAGTAAAACCTCTTAAGAGAATGGGCCTTGGGGACCATGCTCATAGGCAATATAACCTGAAGGATGGGATGGTACTGTATAAATAAAAAGATCAATAAATAAATAATATGAAAATAATAAGAACAAATTAGTGCCCACATCCACCAATGACAAAGAGAAATGCTGAAAAGGACATGAGAGAGCAATAAAGATTGACAATAACATTTAAAAATTTTAAATAAATAAATGATATAAAAAATAACACAAAAAGGAGTTGCCCCGAGTCCTCCCAGAGGGAAAACTAAAGGAACACTGAAAGATCGAAGTCCTGATTCAACTCCGAAGTGTGAAAAGTCTGTAGATCATAGATAAATCTCTGTTCAAGTTGGAGCAGAGGTCTATCCACATCGCCTCCTCTCCAGTGTTCTGTTTTTAAAGTTCTATTTTACTCTATTGGAACGCTTTTAAAGCTTATAGGTGTTCCCATATAGAAACATAGAAATATGATGACAGAAAAAGACCACATGGCCTATCTAGTCTGTCCTTCCATATCAACAACTACAACAGTCCCATTTTTTCCTTTAGAGATCCTCAGTGTTTGTTCCATGCTTTTTTGAATTCAGTCACTGTCCTCATCTCTACCACCTCCACTGGGAGACTATTCCATGGATCCACCACTCTTTCTGTAAAGAAATATTTCCGCAAATAACTCCTGAATCTACCCCCTTCACCCTCATCCCATGTCCCCTCACAGCAGAACTTGCTTTCAACTGAAAGAGGCTCTCCCCTGAACATTTATGCCACGGAGGTATTTAAACATCTCAGTCATATCACCTCTATCCCGCCTTTCCTCTAAGGTGTACATATTAAGATCCTTAAGTCTGTCCTCATATGCTTTATAATGAAGACCACTAACCATTTTAGTAGCCACCCTCTGCACCAACTCCATCCTTTTTACATCCTTTTGAAGGTGTGGTCTCCTGAATTGCACACTATACTCCAAATGAGGTCGCACCAAAGACTTATACAGAGGCACTATCACCTCCTTTTTTCTGCTAGCCATTCCTCTCCATATGCACCCAAGCATCCTTCTAGCTTTTGCCTTTGCCTTTTCTACCTGTTTAGCTACTTTAAGATCATCAGACACAACCACGCCTAGGTCCCGCTCTTCTTTAGTGGTCAAAAGTACTTCACTCCCTATACTGTATTGCTCCCTTGGATTGCTGCAGCCCAAATGCATGACCTTACATTTTTTAACATTAAATCCCAGCTGCCAAATTCTTGACCATTCTTCAAGCTTAGCTATATCCCTCCTCATGTTATCTACCCCTTCCTGGGTGTCTACTCTATTGCAGATTTTGGTGTCATCCGCAAAAAGGCAAACCTTACCCGACAGCCCTTCCGCTATATCACTAACAAAGATTTTAAAAAGAATCGGACCAAGGACAGATCCATGGGGCACACCACTGGTAACATCCTTCTCTTCAGAGTGAGCCCCATTTACCTGTACTCTTTGTCGCCACCAACCAATTCCTAACCAAAGCAGTAACTTTAGGGTCCATCCCTAGGGTGCTCAGTTTGTTTATAAGTCACCTGTGAGGAACAGTGTCAAAGGCTTTATTGAAATCTAAATACACCACATCTAGGGCTCTCCCTTGGTCCAGCTCCCTGGTCACCCAGTCAAAGAAATCAATCAGATTTGTCAGACAAGACCTACCTCTGGTGAATCCATGCTGCCTCAGATCCTGTAATCCGCTGGACTCCAGAAACCTCACTATTTTCTCTTTCAGCAGCGTTTCCAATAATTTACTCACCACCGAAGTTAAACTAACTGGCCTGTAGTTTTCAACCACATCCTTACTTCCGCTTTTGTGTAAAGGCACCACATGAGCCTGTCTCCAGTCCTTTGGCACCACTCCTGACTCCAACGATGCATTGAAAAGGTCAGTCAGTGGAGCAGCTAGAACGTCCCCAAGTTCCCTCAGTATTCTAGGGTGTATCCCATCCGGTCCCATCACTTTGTCTACTTTAAGTTGAGCTCGTTTCTCACGAACACAGACTTCTGAAAATTGTTCAAGATGTCCCTCACTTCTGTTCCTATTTGTGGGTGTTTTTTGAGGTCCTGCTCCTGGTTCTTCATCTGTGAACACAGAACAGAAATATTTGTTAAGCAATTCCACTTTATCCTCATCAGCTTCTACATATTCCTCCCTTTAACCCTTGATTCTGACAATACCACTTTTGCCCATATATTGAAATTGGTTTTAACTATTCATTTATTTATGTTTTGCTGGTACTAGTTGACAATTTAATTTGTACACAACTGGATACCTTTGTGTTTGTCTTTTTACATATGTTTTATCAAATTAAATGTGTAGTTCTCGTATGGCATCAGTCTTTGTTTTTAATGGTACATCACATTGTTTCCCTTTCTTTTTATATGTATATATTAATATGATTTCTATCTTACTTAACTTTTTAATATTATTTATTGTTTTATTATTTATTTAATTTTGTTTTACTTTTGAGGCTCATACCCCAAGAGGAAGGCTGTGACGGCCAAAATGCATTGGGGTTTCTAAAAGTTTGTTGACCGCCATCCGTTGCACCTGCTTTTTTGTTCCCCTGCCCCAGCATGAAGATACCCACGTCTGAACAAGGATGTGGTGGCGCTATGACTGGGCATTCCCAGGAACCTGGATATCCCCACCTCATCTCAGAAACTTTAGATGCATTCCAGCCACGAACAGGCATCTGAAAATTGCTCATTGTAGCTTACAAACATGCAAAGGGTATAGAGAAGAAAGCATCCATCATCCCAGTACTTAGCACAATTTCAATAATAGCAGCAATGGAATTTGAAACCTGGCTTCCCTGTTTGTAGCCGACTACTCTAACCATTCATATATTCCTAGATGCCCAAGTCCTGAAATATATTCTATGTAGACATCCCTGCAGACGTCCATATCAGGCACATGCATGTTTGTAAAATCATGTTCGTACATGGACGTAACTCATTTTTTCAGACGTTCTGGCTTAGGCATCTCAGATTGTACTTGGAAGTCCTTTCTAAAATCCCCCTCCATATGTCAAACTTGTCCAGGTGACCACCTGATGATATAATCATTAGTCCATTTTTTTTCAATTATGCATTTTAAAAAAAAAGTCTCATAGTTCATTAAAAATTCATATTCCATGATCTTGCTCTATATCCTCAAGGCAGATTTAGCAATTTCATATAAAGATCATCATACACATGATCAACAATGTTTCATAATCCTTGCTGCTCAGATTCATATAACAAATGCATTTATTTGGTAGCTGCTTCTTCAGTTAGCTAACCATTCACCCTTAATGTCTGATTCCATATTTCTTGTGGCTCTTCTATTCTTCCTACTTGAATTCAAGTTACCAAAGGCTCAGCAGAAGGGAATACCCTCTCAACCAGATCAATTTGCCTTTTGCCTCTACAGCTCTGTAATATAAACCAACTTGTAGCCAGCATCTTTCTGCAGTTTTGCACTAACAATCTTTTAAATTCATCACACAACCCAGCTAACCTATCAATATTGGAATGCACTCATCCAGCTTACATTAAAGACATCCATTTGATTTCAGCATTTAATCTCACAGGCTGTACAGATTGCAGTTTAAAGATACATTGTTTACATTGTTTGGCCTATAGATTGCAATCCCCCCCTCCCCACCAATCTCTCTTTACATGATCTACTACCCCCCATTGCATATCATCCACTTCATGGAATATGAATTTTTAGTGGACTCAGAGACTTTAAAAAATAGACCAATGATTACATCGGCAGATGAAGACAAATGGACAAGTTTAATGTGATATGCTGCCAAATGGGTCTCCCTGAAATGATGCTCCTAAAACCTTATTAGAAAATTATTTATAAATTAATAATGAAAAGTAGTCTATTTAGGTGCACGTGAGGTATTTCTACCTTATCACTAGGGGGAAGCACCATGAGACCAGCATCATTTTGATGAGTCCTGGAGATCAGCGCAGGTTCAGTGAGTGACTGCTCTAGCCCTCTTCACTGCTGGACCACCATGGACAGGGATGGCAAGGACTGGGTGTTGTGAGGGAGCTGGGAGCCCAGCTGGCTAGCTAGGCTGGTTGATGCCAGAAAGCCTAGTCTTTGGGGTTGGGTGCTGTCTATAGGGGTAGGTTCTGAAGAGGGGGTTGACAGGCCATCTATTGATTCCATGGATCTTCTGATCTGTGTCATGGATCTTCTGATGCAAGGGGGGCCAAGGGGGACTGGGATGCTGCTGCTGCCCATCAGGGAGGACAAAGCAACTACTTGCTCTGCCCTCCCCCTGCTTGCTACCTTTAGCCTGCATAGGAAGTATTAGGGAACCCTAGCTTTGCTTGATTAGCACAAACAGCAATTGTCAGCATAACCAGCATAAACACAATTGCTCTTCTTAATATGTCTGTAGGAGTTGAAGGCAGTACTGAAGCTTACCATAGGGCAGAAAGAGTTCCCGAGGCTGTATCATTCCAGGAGGGGCCTGACGTGTTGATTGTGGGGAGGAGAGCACCAGAGGAGAGACCGCCCCCTTCCCAATGTCATCTGAGAGTGCCCTCGGGGACTGGAATTAAGCAACAGCTTTTTGGAGCAGTGTCGGAGGCAGTCCTGAAGGTTACTGGAGGACAGAGAGAGTTCCCGAGACTGTATCGCTGCAGGAGGGGCCCAGTGTGTTGATTGTGGGGAGGAGAGCACCAGAGGAGAGACCGCCCCCTTCCCAACATCATCTGGAAGTTCCCTCATGGACTGGACTTAAACAGCTGTAGTTCCCTGTGGCCATGGATACGGGCCCATGGGCATGTGGTCCGAAATGGCACATGACCAAAGGCACATGTCCCCTTTGGTACCCCTTTGGTACAACTTTGGTGTAGTTTGAAGGACTCTGGAATGCTTTTTGGTCAACGAAAGGTACTTTGATGTTGTATGTGTGCTGTCTGGTAATGCCTAGGGGCAAGCAGAAGAATAAGGGTGGTGGTTCCAAAATGCCTCTGTATAAATCTCTGGTGCAACCTCATTTGGAGTATTGTGTGCAATTCTGGAGACCGCACCTTCAAAAGGATATAAACAGGATGGAGTCAGTACAGAGGGTGGCTACCAAAATGGTTAGTGGTCTTCATTATAAAGCATATGAGGACAGACTTAAGGATCTTAATATGTACACCTTAGAGGAAAGGCGGGATAGAGGTAATATGATTGAGACATTTAAATACCTCCATGGCATATATGCACCGGAGGAGAGCCTCTTTTGATTGACAGCAAGCTCTGCTATGAGGGGACATGGGATGAGGGTGAAAAGGGATAGATTCAGGAGTGATATATGGAAATATTTCTTTACGGAAAGAGTGTTGGATCCGTGGAATAGTATCCCAGTGGAGGTGGTAGAAATGAGGACAGTATCTGAATTCAAAGAAGCATGGGACAAACACAGAGGATCTCTAAAGGAAGAAAGGCGACTGTTATAATGGCTGATTTGGAAGGGCAGACTAGATAGGCCATGTGGTCTTTTTCTGTCATCATGTTTCCATGTTTCTTTATTCATAAAGAGACCTTGTGGGATTTGCTGATGCCGTACAAAGTGGCTCTATGTAACTTAGATCTCACTAAGGTTTTTCGCAACAGGGTTACAATCTTGTGAGAGCTTCCCCCTCATCTCCTTTATTCTCAAATGGGTTAGGTTCCTCTTGAAGCTCTTTCATGTGACTTCCCATAAAGCTCAAGACATCCTACCACACCAGCTAGGTATTATCCATTGGTATAGTAACCATCTAAAAAAAAAACACAAAAAGGGAAAACCACACTTGAAAACAACCTTTTCCAAATCACTGAGCGTATTCATTAAATTCATCAATTAATAATACATTTGGAAGGGTTTTTTTTCCCAAGTGTAGTTGATTAGATGACATAACATTTGTGAAACTAGCAGACTGGCAAGTGGACAAAGCTATGGTAATAGATGGGACATGAAAGAAGTTCAATTATCTAATTTGAAAATTATGAGCAATAGTGCCGGTCAGCAGGGTGTAAGTGCTGATGTCTAGATTTCATAAAGTACGCTTGCACTGCACCCAAATCATTCACACAATGTGCCCCCTTAAAATATGCCTGATACTGATCTACATATGCAGGCACCAGCTTTCCTAATCCCTGCTTATGTGTCGGTCATTTATACCTGTAAACACTGCTATTCATATACATAAGGCCGCACAAGTCTGCTAAAATGACCTCCTTTGCTTTTCAAACCTTTTTGTAGGGTTTAATTGAATTCTCACAGATGAGTTAGATAACTTTGCTCAGCTGTGACTCAGGAAACTGAAAGCAGCAAAAAAAATGTTTGTAGCTTCCTAATAATGTTTTTTTGTTTATTTTATTTCAGAAATTAGACAGTCTGGAAATAATTAAAATAAGGTTAAAAATACGATGTGAGACAAAATGTTTGTTTTGCAGGATATGTATTCTGACTTTATTCTTATTGTATATGTTGTGTTGTAAACCACTAAGATCTTAAGATTGGTGAGTTATAATTTTTTTAAATAAATAAATGAGATCTAAAGTGTACAGGTTCTTGATCCCAGGAAGCTCTTCCAATGTCATCTGATGCTTACATGGTATTTGTGCTGGCTCATATGTCCCATTTGGCACAGTGATCCTACTGGGCTGAAGTTGTAAAAATGCCATGCACGTGGTAGGAGAGGGCTAATCACCCTTCCCACTCAGCGAGTGTCTGCATGGTATGCAGAAACACTGTTAGTACTTCCTACTTACATCAGTGCAAAGTAGGATCAGTTTTTGAAAAGATATGCAAAGATTTGAAATGTGGAAGAGAGTGTTATCTGGTAACCAAATGGAAGATAGAGATAAAATATTGCCCTGTAGTATGATCATAGTATAAAACCAAAAGAATACCAGATACTAGTTCATTTAATCTTCATATAATAAATAATTAATTCGGAATAATATTTTGTCTGTTTAGTTTAAAATTTTCATGGTTAACAATTAAAATTCATCGTGGGGTCATTTTGACCCCAACAATATTCAATGTGTGCAAAAAATCTCGGTAATTCCAGGGTTAAATAAGTATTTGATGGAGGGTTCTTTTTATTTATTTATTTAACCAGTTTTCTCTACCACCTTATCCTTCAATCAAAGTGGTTTATATTATGTAATCACTACAAACAGGTACTGGATACATTCCCTTGTCCCCAAAGGGCTCACAATTTGAGGCAACAGAGGGTTAAGTGGAATGCCCATAGGACTAGAAACCCCAGTCCCTCTGGCCTGAGATTGCTGTCCCCAAGTAGGATTGAACCCCCAACTCTCCAGCCAGAGATACTGTGTCCTAAGCACTAGGCCACTCCTTCTTCTTTTGGATTTCCATATGTTGACAGAATATGGGTCTGATATTGAATTGAGCAGGCTATGCACCGCGCTGACCCTTAACCCTGGATAGTCAATGCTGTGGTGATGGTGTTGAATATCAGGGGTCACTGCACAGCCGCACACGGAGCAGATGCTAAATGTACAGAGGCAATGTACAGCTTTTTTTCTGCGCCTAACTTTCACCGCTGAGGGATAACCGGGCTGAATATTGCCACTGCACAATTATCTCTGGGTACTGCACCCGGAATGCCGCTGACACGCCCTGATGCTAAGCAGTTGGGCATATAGCAACACTACGTGGGGGTATCCCACAGCACTAACCGTGTTAGTGCCACTGAATATCCCGCTTCGGGGTGTTTACAACTCTGCAAACTGTGCAAATACCTTTGAATATCGGGCCCTTAATGTTTATTTTCAGCTATTGTGTATATTGTGCGATGTTGTAAAGCTTCAGTACTGTGACACTCCCTGAGGCAGCAAAATGGGACCTGTTGGAGTGACTGTGATCCTGCAGTAATGGGAGGTGACTGTGATTTTCCAGTAAATGAGATAAGAACATTTATGTTTCCTTTGCAGCACCGTAGCTGATGGTTTATTTTCACTTACAAGAGCATAAGATAAGGAATGCCTGTTTTATTGGATAAGTGATAAGAAGATTGTATTGATAAGAGAGTATATTTGCAGAAGATTGTTTTGATAAGTGACTGTCTCGATAAAGTGATGCAATGTGGCACGGAAAATGAAGAAACTTTTTTTATGACCTATGATGGTGTAATGCTGGCATAGACTAGCACAAAGTACTGAGGTCTTTTTTTCCTTCTAAATGTGTAGGGACTAGGGCAGGGATGCCGGTGTGCATTGTTAATTGGTGAATTTCATGAATATTCTCAGTGATTAGGAAAAGGTTTTTTTTCAAGTGTGGTTTTCCCTTTCTGTGGGTTTTTTGAGGTGGTATCTATCCACTACAGCAGGTACCCCTGTGAAGCATGGTCACTCCTTCTCCAATCCCTTCTTCAGGGTTTTTGTTATATTGATTGTTTCTGGGACCAGGATTCACCACCTGCTATTCCAAAGGGCTGATATTTAACCACCACGGTAGCCAGCTGCAATGCCTAAATATAGATCCAGATATTCAGCAGTAGTAGTTGGGTAGTAGCTGCCACGGAATAACCGGATCACATGGCCAATATCCTTATAATTGCTGATCATATCTGGATAGCGGTGATTTTCAGCCAGTCGTATCTGAATCTGCTTTTCAAGGCCTCTACTGCGGCTATCCCGATAAGGTTGGCCCTTGTCCAAATAGTGGCTACACTAACTGGATAGTCCTGGGACGGTCCGCGGAGATATTTAGCGGCGCTCTCTGCACAGTATCGCTGAATATCTCTCTCAGTGCCTTTACAACAAAGCAAAAAACAAACAAAATTTCATTTTTGTAGTTTTCAAAAAGAAATGAAATGGGCCATCTCAGTGAAATAACCTAATTTGTTTCAAGTGAAAGTACATCCCTTGTATGCGGCAACACAGAGTATCAGTGGGACTTGAATGGATTATTATTTCTTTGTGCTTTGGGACCTTTATAGACACCTTTTATATTCAGAAGGTAATTTTATAAACTCCCCACATTGCCACGCATGCTTTTTGAGGCCTATTTTATAAAGTGAACTACGTACAGACCTTCTGAAATAGAGGAATAAAGATGCACTTCAGTCTAGTCTCAGCAGTTACGCCTGTTGTAGATTGGGCGTAAGTGCCCGCACCTAGATTGCTCAGAAATGCATGCAAGTCATAATATTTTATAACTTGTGCATGTAAACTTACATTCTGCTTATGCCCTGTCCAAGCTCCAGCTCTATGCACATCCACACTGAAAGTACATGTGATCGGACTTAAGCATGAATAGCGACCACCTAAAGTGCATGCTCAAGTGCCAATTTATGCATGTAAGTCCTTTAAAATAGGGACTTATGCGTGTACATTGCATGTCCCTTATAAAAGAGCCCCTTAATAGTTTTTTTTAGTGTTTAGGATCCCATTGATGCATTACTAAAGAATTTCAACTTTGGTGTATATATTTTATGGTTTGTTGTGATTTGGGACCTTGCTATACTAGTTTTAACATAAAGTGGCATTTTAGAAGCGACATCAAGGATAAATCTGGGGCATTCAGAGCAGAACATTCTAAAAACCAGGAGAGTGGCCGCAGTGAAGGGAGGTACGTATAAGTGCCTTCTGAAATTGCTCCATCTCCACCCTGAAAAATGAATGTCCAAGTAACTATTTCTGGAAACAAACTCCCTACAGACAGCAAATGTGGACATCCCTGAATGGCATGCCTGCAGAACCAGGTACTTGGACAGCATGGTCAGGGTGGTACAGAAGCAGAGCATCTATGTTAAGAGAACAGCATGTCCTGGCCTGCCATTTCACATACTCAGATGTGCAGTGGGCCAATAATAGTTTGGAGTATGCGGGTTTCTTTGGCCTGTAAATATTAACTGTAGTGATGTAAGTGTATTTTACTCTTCCCCCTGAAAGTGTTGCAGCCATGAAACAAGCACTTTTTTGCACCTTATCCGTGGTCAAGAGCAGATATAGGCATGGACACCTCAACAACCAGAACCAGATGTGCTTGCGCCATTCTGAAATCACAGCATGACGTGCATCTTCCTTACTCCGCTCAGGGCACACCTCCTGTACTACATGGACATTCTCACCCCAGAGACGTCTGAAATGGCTCTGGGGACATCTCAATGATTTGCACATCTAAATGGCAATTTGCAGAAATCCAACTCACGAATAGGACTTCTAAACTGAACCCCTTATGGTTTTCTAGTTTTTATGTTCGTGTCTTTTTGCATCATCAAAGGGTTTTTTAGTAGAACTGGCTTCATCAAACTGTGGTGTTCCTTACATTTTATGATCTCAGGGTCTTTTCAAGCTGCTGTGGAAATAATTGATGGAACTGAGCAGTCCACTTTCTCCAGATGTTTTAGTCATAAAATGCAGCTTAGCAATTATATCAGATTCTCTAACTAGAAGCAAGAATGGCAGAATCTCAGAACTGATCTCTGTGTCATCCCTAGGCTGCAAAACATGATGGGTATAGTCGATTGCATGCATACAGTGGTGAGCCAACCTTGTGATAGGGAAACAGCCATCTACAACCACAAGTCCTTTCATTCCCTGAACATGCAGGTCATGTTTGACAGGCACATGCATATTCAAAATGTTGTACCCAGATACCTGGGGTCTTGTCATGATGATCATATCCTGGGGTGATCCACCCTCTACCTCTAGTTTGAGGATGGATGGGTATAATTGAAGATACTAGAGAGTATATACTCTTCAATTTAAAAAAAAAATGATTTCCTAACAGGGGCTATACATTTCAAACAAAGGTAAGAGTTTCTGTCTTTTTTAATTACTAAGTCTCTGCCTGGGAGCTCTTAAAAGGGGTTTGATACATTTTTAAAACAAAGTTACATTCTTTTTCGTGCTTTAATTTAAAAGGGGAAATATTTGCTTAGGTGCGGTAGGTTTACAACTCTGCTTTAGTATCATTCTTCAGCTCTTTGAAGCTACTGACAGCTCATCAGGAGTTAGTGGGCCTGATTAGCCTGTGAAAGAACTGAGAGCAGCTGAGTTCCTGCATAAAAGGCTTCAGAGCCTTGCACTGTGAGGCATTCATAATAGGGGCTATAAATTTCAAGCAAAGGTAAGAGTTTGTGGCTTTTTAAATTACTAGCTCTCTGAATGGGAGCTCTTAAAAGGGTTTTGGTACATTTTTAAAACAAAGTAACAATCTTTTTGGTGCTTTAGTTTAAAGGGGAAATATTTTCTTTTGTGGGATAGGTTTAAAACTCTGCTTTAGTATCTTTCTTCAGCTCTTTGAAGTTACTGACACCTTATCAGGAGTTAGTTCCCTTCCTACCCCCCCAAACTCCCACCCACCCCTAGTGAGCAGTATTGCTTTATAGTGCACCTCCTCAATTAACTACACTCAGGGACTTGGAAGAGCACATTTTAAACACACTTAAAGAGATTTAACTGCTTTTTCTCTGAAAGGACAGCTCGGAAACTGGCTGGTACTTTGATAGGTCTCTCTCTCTCTTTTGCTTTAACAGATACCTAAGCTCCATCAACTGAACAATGGCTGGGAAAAATTGTATTGCTAAAGCTGTTGCCCCCGTTACAGCTTCTGCCTCTGTCCAGACAGAGATCCCAATGCCATTTGAAGGATCGATTCCATGTGCAGGATGCCTGCATGCAGAAGCTCTCAGGAAACAAGTGGAGGAAATCAGAGAGGAGGTGCTGAGACTGAGGAGCTTTCCAGACAGTGAGAAGTACATTGATGAGATGCTTCTTGCAACATCCAAGCTCTCCAGCAGAGGAGAAGATAGGTGCCTACAGAATGACTAAGGTTGGACATAAGTCACCAGGGCCTGCAGAATCACCAATCCAACTTCTCCAGCCCTTGAATTGAAGAACCATTATGCAGCCCTGGAAGTGGAGGAGATGAAAGCATCCCTAGAAAGGGAAGAACCAGAGCTCGAACTTCCCAAAGTTGCAGAATCAGTGACCACAAGGAAGCGAAGGGTAATGGCGGTTGGTGACTCTCTTCTGAGGGTACTGAGGCGTCCATCTGCCAACCAGACTTGATGTCCAGAGAGGTATGCTGTCTGCCAGGTGCTAAAATCTGAGATGTTACAGAGAGTTTTCCGAGACTCATCAAGCCCACTGACTATTACCCAATGTTGCTAATCCATGTTGGCACAAATGATACTGCCAGATATCCCTCTGAGCATAACAAAAGTGACTTCATGGCTCTGGGACAGAGGGTGAAGCAGATAGGGGTGCAGGTGGTGTTCTCTTCAATCCTCCCTGTTGAGGGTAAAGGTCAAGGCAGAGAAGCTTGCATCCTGAAGATGAATGCATGGCTGCATGGATGGTGTCATTGAGAGGATTTTGGTTTCCTGAACATAAGAACATAAGAACATAATATATGCCATACTGGGTCACACCAAGGTCCATCAAGCCCAGTATTCTGTTTCCAACAGTCGCCAATCTAGGTCATATGTACCTAGCAGTTTCCCCAAGAGACACAAGTTCCACAATGCTTGTACTGGGTCAAGCATTGATATCTTCGGTCACTTCTTAATAATGGTTTATGGACCTTTCCTCCAGGAACTTGTCCAAACCTTTTTTAAACCCAGCTACACTAACAGCCTTTACTACATCCTCCGGTAACAAATTCCAGAGTTTGATTACACGTTGAGTGAAAAAATATTTTCTTTTATTAGTCTTAAATAGTTTACCCTGTAGCTTCATTGCATGTCCCCTAGTCTTTCTATATTCTGATAACGTAAACAATCGATCTACGTTCACCCGTTCCACTCCGTTCATTAATTTATAGACTTCTATCATATCTCCCCTCAGCCGTCTCTTTTCCAGGTTAAAGAGCCCTAACCTTTGTAGCCTTTCCTCATAGGAGTATCCCTCCATCCCCTTTACCATTTTGGTGGCTCTTCTCTGAACCTTTTCTAAAATCGCTATATCCTTTTTAAGATACGGCGACCAGAATTGCACACAATATTCAAGGTGCGGTCTCACCATGGAACGATATAGAGGCATTATAATATCTTTTGTTTTATTTTCCATTCCTTTCCTTATCATACCTAGCATTCTATTTGCTCTCTTGGCTGCCGCTGCACACTGGGCCGAGGGTTTTAACATGGTATCCACAATAACACCTAAATCATTTTCCTGGGTGGTGGTTCCTAATGTGGAACCTTGCATCGTGTAACCATAGTTTGGGTTGTTCTTCCCTAGGGGCATAACCTTGCACTTGTCCACATTAAATTTCATCTGCCATTTTGATGCCCAGTCTTCCAATTTATCAAGATCCACTTGCAATTTTTCACAATCCTCTTGGGTTTTAACAACTTTAAATAGTTTTGTGTCATCTGCAAATTTGATAACCTCACTCGTTATTCCACTTTGAATATGTCAAAAAGCAGCGGACCCAGCACAGATTCCTGGGGTACACCACTATTCACCTTTCTCCATTGGGAAAATTGGCCATTTAGCCCTACCCTCTGCTTTCTATCTTTTAACCAGTTCCTGATCCACAGTAGTACACTGCCTCCTATCCCATGGCTCTTTAGTTTTGCCAAAAGTCTCTGATGAGGGACCTTGTCAAAGGCTTTCTGAAAGTCCAGATACACAATATCAACCGACTCACCTTTGTCCACCTGTTTATTCACTCCTTCAAAAAAACATAACAGATTAGTAAGACAAGATCTTCCTTGTCTAAAGCCATGTTGGCTGTCTCCCATTAGGTCGTGACTATCTACATGCTGAGTAATTTTATTCTTTATGATGGTTTCTACCATTTTTCCCGGTACTGACGTCAGGCTCACCGGTCTGTAGTTTCCCGGATCACCCCTGGAACCCTTTTTAAAAATTGGTGTTACATTGGCGATCCTCCAATCTTCAGGTATTAGAGATGATTTTTATGATAGTTCACAGATTACTAATAGCAGGTCTGCAATCTCATATTTCAGTTCTTAAGAACATAAGAACATAAGAACATAAGAAATGCCATACTGGGTCAGACCGAGGTCCATCAAGCCCAGTATCCTGTTTCCAACAGTGGCCAATCTAGGTCATACGTACCTAGCAGTTTCCCCAAAAGACACAGGTTCTGCAGTGCTTGTACTAGGCCAAGCATTGATATCCTGGGTCCCTTTTTAATAGTGGTTTATGGACCTTTCCTCCAGGAACTTGTCCAAACCTTTTTTAAACCAGCTATACTAACAGCCCTTACTACATCCTCCGGTAACAGATTCCAGAGTTTGATTACACGTTGAGAGAAGAAATATTTTCTCCTATTTGTCTTAAATAGTTTACCCTGTAGCTTCATTACATGCCCCCTAGTCCTTCTATATTCTGATAGCGTAAACAATTTATCCACGTTTATCCGTTCCACTCCATTCATTAATTTATACACCTCTATCATATCTCCCCTCAGCCGCCTCTTTTCTAGGTTAAAGAGCCCTAACCTTTTTAGCCTCTCTTCATAGGAGTAGCCTTCCATCCCCTTCACCAATTTGGTGGCTCTTCTCTGTACTTTTTCTAATAACTCTATGTCCTTTTTAAGATACGGTGACCAGAATTGCACACAATATTCAAGGTGCGGTCGTACCATGGAGCGATACAGAGGCATTATAATATCCTTTGTTTTATTCTCCATCCCTTTACTTATGATACCTAGCATTCTATTTGCTTTCTTGGCCACCGCTGCACACTGGGCGGAGGGTTTTAACATGTTATCCACGATGACTCCTAAATCTTTTTCCTGGGTGGTGGTTTCTAATGTGGAGCCTTGCATCTTGTAACTATAGTGTGGGTTGTTCTTTCCTAGGTGCATAACTTTGCACTTGTCCACATTAAATTTCATCTGCCATTTGGATGCCCAGTCTTCCAATTTATCCAGATCCTCCTGCAGTTTTCCACAATCCTCTTGGGTTTTAACAACTTTAAACAGTTTTGTGTCATCTGCAAATTTGATTACCTCACTAGTTATTCCCTTTTCCAGGTCATTTATGAATATGTCAAAAAGTAGCGGACCCAGTACAGATCCCTGGGGTACTCCACTATTCACCTTTTTCCATTGGGAATATTGGCCATTTAGCCCTACCCTCTGCTTTCTATCTTTTAACCAGTTCCCGATCCACAATAGTACACTGCCTCCTATCCCATGACTTTTTAGCTTCGCCAAAAGTCTCTGATGGGGGACCTTGTCAAAAGCTTTCTGAAAGTCCAGATACACTATATCAACCGACTCACCTTTGTCTACCTGTTTATGCACACCTTCAAAAAAACAGATCAGATTAGTAAGACAAGATCTTCCTTGTCTAAAGCCATGTTGGCTGTCTCCCATTAGGCCATGACTATCTACATGCTGTGTAATTTTGTTCTTTATGATGGCTTCTACCATTTTCCCTGGTACTGACGTCAGGCTCACCGGTCTGTAATTTCCCGGGTCACCCCTGGAACCCTTTTTAAAAATTGGTGTTACGTTGGCGACCCTCCAATCTTCAGGTATTACAGATGATTTTAATGAAAGTTCACAGATTACCAATAACAGGTCTGCAATCTCATATTTCAGTTCTTTCAACACTCTGGGATGTATACCATCCGGTCCAGGTGATTTGCTACTATTCAGTTTATCAAATAGTTGTAATATATCTTCCCGGTGTAGCGATATTTCTCTCAATTCCTCTGCAGTATCACCTTTAAATACCACTTCAGTCTTGGGTAACACCCCTACATCTTCCTCAGTAAAGACCGAAGCAAAGAATTCATTCAGTCTCTCTGCTATAGCCTTGTCTCCTCTTACTGCCCCTTTTACCCCTCTATCATCTAATGGTCCAATTGACTCTCTCACAGGCCTTTTGCTACGAATGTACTTGAAAAAGTCTTTATTTCGTGTTTTTGCTTCCGTAGCAAGTTTCTTCTCAAATTCCCGCTTTGCCTGCCTTATCAATGCTTTGCATTTAACTTGCCAGTGCTTGTGCTGTTTCCAGTTTTCATCATTTGGCTTTTTTTTCCATTTTCTGAAGGTTGCTCTTTTGGCAGCAACAGCCTCTCTGACCTCACCTTTAAACCATGCTGGCAGTTTTTTGGACTTTCTTCCACTTTTCTTAATGCGTGGAATACAGCTGGTCTGGGCTTCGAGGATAGTATTTTTAAATAACACCCAAGCTTGCTGTAAGTCTTTAACCTTTGGAACCGCTCCTTTTAGTTTTTTCCGAACTATATTCCTCATTCTATCATAGTCACCCTTTTGAAAGTTAAAAGGTAGTACTGTGGATTCCTTTACTATCTGTCCTCCACTGATTAAATCAAACATGATCATACTATGATCACTATTGCCAAGTGGTCCCAACACCCTTATTTCTTGCACCAGATCTGGCGTTCCACTAAGGACTAGGTCCAGTATGGCTTCCCCTCTGGTCGGTTCATGAACCAGCTGCTCCAAGAAGCAGTCATTTATTTCATCTAGAAACTTTATCTCTTTAGCTTGTCCTGCTGTGACACTGTCCCAGTCGATACCGGGGTAATTGAAATCACCCATTATTACTACTCTGTTGTGGCTTTTGTTAGCTTCCTTGATTTCTTTGAGCATTTCATCATCCATTTGTTCATTCTGGCCAGGTGGTCGATAGTATACTCCCACTGCCATCACCTTCCCCTTCATAAATGGAATTTCAATCCATAGAGATTCTACAGCATATTTTGTTCCCTGCAAAACTTTAATCCTTTCTGACTCAATGCCCTCTCTAACATAGAGCGCAACCCCTCCACCAATTTGTTCAGCTCTATCATTACGATATAGTTTGTATCCAGGTATCACAGTGTCCCACTGGTTATCCTCCTTCCACCATGTCTCTGAGAGTGCAATCATATCTAACCTCTCATTTAATGCTATATATTCTAATTCTCCCATCTTATTGTTTAGACTTCTAGCATTGGCATACAAGCATTTTAGAGACTGTATTTTATTAATATTAATCTGGCTATTGGTAGGCATGGGTAATTGGGAATCTTTATGCTCTGTCTGCTCCTTACTCAAGGGCATTTGGGCTACTATACTCCCTTTTGGAACCTCACTGCTTTTGGTAGTATCCTTCAAGGATACCTTTGTCCGAACCGTGCGCTCCTGGGTGACTGTCGGCTTTCCCCTATTTTCTAGTTTAAAAGCATCTTTCAACACCCTTGGATGTATACCATCCAGCCCAGGTGATTTGCTACTCTTCAGTTTATCTAATAGTTGTAAAACATCTTCCCGATGTATCGATATTTCCTTCAATTCTTCCGCACCTTTAAATACCACTTCAGTCATGGGTAACATCCCTACATCTTCCTCAGTAAAGACTGAAGCAAAGAATTCATTCAGTCTCTCCGCTATCGCCTTGTCGCCTCTTAGTGCTCCTTCAACCCTTTTATCATCTAATGGACCGACTGACTCTCTCACAGGTTTTTTGCTATGAATGTACTTGAAAAGGTCTTTATTTCGTGTTTTTGCTTCCGCAGCAAGCTTCTTCTCAAATTCTCTCTTTGCCTGCCTTATCAATGCCTTGCATTTGACTTGCCAGTGCTTGTGCTGTTTCCAGGTTTCGTCATTTGGCTCTTTTTTCCATTTCCTGAAAGATGCTTTTTTGGCAACAACAGCCTCTCTGACCTCACCTTTAAACCATGCTGGCAGTTTTTTGGACTTCCTTCCACTTTTCTTAAAGCGTGGAATACAGCTGGTCCGGGCTTCCAAGATAGTATTTTTCAACAACATCCAAGCTTGATGTACGTCTTTAACCTTTGCAACTGTTCCTTTTAGTTTTTTCTTAACTGTTTTCCTCATTTTATCATAGTCTCCCTTTCGAAAGTTAAATGGTAGTACTGTGGATTTCCTTACTATCCCTCCTCCACTAATTAAATCAAAGGCGATCATGCTATGATCACTATTGCCAAGTGGCCCCAACACCCTTATCTCTTGCACTAGATCTGGTGTTCCACTAAGGACTAGGTCTAATATGGCTTCCCCTCTGGTTGGTTCATGAACCAGCTGCTCCAAGAAGCAGTCATTTATTTCATCTAGGAACTTTATCTCCCTAGCATGTCCTGCTGTGACACTGACCCAGTCGATGCCGGGGTAATTGAAATCACCCATTATTATTACTGCACTGTAACTTTTGCTAACTTCCTTGATTTCTTTGAGCATTTCATCATCCATTTGTTCATTCTGGCCAGGCGGACGATAGTACACCCCCACTGCCATCGCCTTCCCCTTTTTACATGGAATTTCAATCCATAGAGATTCTACAGCAAATTTTGTTTCTTGCAAAACTTTAATCCTTTCTGACTCAATGCCCTCTCTAACATAGAGCACAACCCCTCCACCAATTTGATCAGCTCTATCATTACGATATAGTTTGTACCCAGGTATCACAGTGTCCCACTGGTTGTCCTCCTTCCACCTTGTCTCTGATATTCCAATCATATCTAACCTCTCGTTTAGTGCTATATATTCTAACTCTCCCATCTTGTTTTTTAGACTTCTAGCATTTGCATACAAGCATTTTAGAGACTGTATTTTATTCATATTAATTTGGCTATTGGTAGACATGGGTAATTTGGGATCTTTAAGCTCTGTCTGCTCCATACTCGAGGGCATTTGGGCTACTTTACTCTTTTTTGGAACCTCTCTGCTTTTTGTAGTATCCTTCAAGGATACATTCTTCCGAACCATGCGCTCCTGGACCATGGGATGCTGTTACAAGGGTTGCAGAGCAGAGATGGAGTCCATCTGTCCAAGAAAGGTTAACGTGTTTTCAGTAGCAGACTGGCTAGTCTACTGAAGAGGTCTTTCAACTAGATTCATTGGGGATGGGTGAAGGAAGCCCCCAGGAAAGTGAAACATTAAATACCTTAATGGAAATGGGTAAAAGGGCAACATATATAAAGTGGTGTGTATAAATGCCTGTAGCATGGGAAATAAGATCCCAGATGTTGAAGATTTAATGGAAGAGGCTGACTTGGATTTAGTGGCAGTTACAGAAACATGGTTAACAGAAAACCATAACTGGGATGTAATTATACCAGGCTATACTTTATTCAGAAAGGACAGGAGAGGAAGAAGGGGAGGAGGAGTGACACTACATGTAAAAAATAATATTAAAGCTTTGGAACTATAGAGCTTAAAAGAGACAGAGGAGGCACTGTGAGATAAACTAGAAAGAACGAAAGAAAAATCTATTTGCATTGGTGAAATTATACAGACCTCCCTCACAGGAGGAATAGGTGGACGGAGAGTTACTTGAGGACATATGCAGCATTGCCAGGAAAGGGGAAGTGCTACCGATAGGGGATTTCAATATGCCAGGTATTGATTGGCATATTCCTGCTGCAGTATCATCTAGAAGTAAGGCAGAGGTTCCCAACTCCAGTCCTGGAGGACCAAACACCATTCAGGTTTACAGGCTGTCCCTAATGAATATGCATGAGATACATTTGAATACAATGGGGCAGTGCATGCAAATGCATCTCATGCATATTTATTAGGGACAGCCTGAAAACCTGAATGGTGTTTGGCCCTCCAGGACTGGAGTTGGGAACCTCTGAAGTAAGGAGATCCTGGATTTTCTACAGGGAGAACTATTCAGGCAACTGGTAATAGAACCCACATGTAAAGGGGCCATACTGGACTTGGTGCTTACCAATGGTGAAAGTGTTTCTGATGTTATAGTGGTAGATCATTTTGCATCCAGTGATCACCAGATTGTGAGGCTCAGTATTAGGACTAGGGCTGTTCAAATCCATTCAAAAGTGAGGGTCTTAGACTTTAGGAAAACTAACTTTGCCAAGATGGGCCAATACCTTGGGGAGTCGTTAGTGGGTTGGGAACAGCTGGGGGATGTAGAAAAACAGTGGGAAAAACTGAAAGGGGATATTTTAAGGGCAACCAACCTTTTTGTTAAAATGGGAAATAAAGGAAAAAGGAAAAGGAAATCGCTATGGTTTTCAAAAGAAGTAGTTGAAAAGGTGAAGAAAAAGAGGGAGGCCTTCATGAAATACAAGAGATCAAAGAGAGAGGAAGACAGGCATCTATATTTGGAAAAACTTAGAGAAGCTAGCAAAGAAGTCAGGAAAGCAAAGATTCAAAAAGAGGAGGAAATAGCCAATGCAATAAAATGGGGGATAAGACATTTTTCAGATATGTTAGTGAGAAGAGGAAGGGCAAAAGTGGTATTGTCAGACTCAACGATGAAGGGGAGGAATATGTAGAAGCTGATGATGATAAAGCAGAATTGCTTAACAAATATTTCTGTTCTGTGTTCACAGATGAAAAACCAGGAGCTAGACCTCATAGAATACACACAAACTGGAACAGAAGCAAGGGGCATCTTCAGCAATTTTCAGAAGTCAGTGTTCATGAGAAACTAGCTAAACTTACAGTAGACAAAGCAATGTGACTGGATGGGATACACCCTAGAATACTGAGGGAACTTGGGGATGTTCTAACAGCTCCACTGACTGACCTTTTCAATGCCTCATTGGAGTCGGGAATGGTGCCAAAGGACTGGAGAGAGGCACATATGGTCCCTTTACACAAAAGCGGAAGTAAGGATGTGGTTGAAAACTACAGGCCGGTTAGTTTAACTTCAGTGGTGAGTAAATTATTGGAAACGCTGCTGAAAGAGAAAATAGTGAGGTTTCTGAAGTCCAGCGGATTACAGGATCCGAGGCAGCATGGAATCACCACAGGCAGGTCTTGTCAAACAAATCTGATTGATTTCTTTGATTGTGTGAGCAGGGAGTTGGACTGAGGGAGAGCCCTAGATGTGGTGTATTTAGATTTCAGTAAAGCCTTTGACACCATTCCTCACAGGCAACTTATGAACTAATTGAGCACCCTAGGGATGCTTGGGTTAGAATTGGTTTAGTGGAGGCGACAAAGGGTACAGGTAAATGGAGCTCACTCTGAGGAGAAGAAGGTTACCAATTGTGTGCCCCAGGGATCTGTCCTTGGTCCGATTCTTTTTTTTTTTTTATATACTTTATTTGATATCCATCAGCACATTCAACATACAATGTACAAATATCCTCAGAGGGGTGTACTCTGATCCCCTCACAGAGGATAAACAAAGCAGAGATAACAGATGGAATGGTTTTTCCCCCATACAATCCCCCGCTCCTCCCCCGCCCACTACCCTCCCCCCTCTATCCCCCCACCCAAAGCACACCACCCGACACCCTCCGTAACCTCTCACAGTGCTTCATACAGCCCACATCACTCCCCAGACACATGTCTCCTCAATTACCAACATGTAAAATCTCATTGCGACACCTGGTAGTTAGCTGCTGAATATAGGGCTCCCAGACACGCATAAAGGCTGTCCAGCATTTGACACTGCCCCGCGCCCTCCATCTCTCTGTGAGCAATAGTTGATGGAAGCAGTTACGCCACTCACCAAATGAAGGTGGACTACTTTCCCTCCAGAGACGCAGAATGGGTCCCTTCCCAACCAAGCAGGCCTTACGCACCAACACCCGTTCACCCTCCGCCACCGGGCAGGGGGGCTCGAGCCGGTCTAGCACAACAAGGGCCCCGGTCCATCGCACACGCCACTGTAGTAAACGATTTAGAAAGGTACCTATCCTAGCCCAATAAGAGCGCACTAATCTACACCCCCACCACATATGGAAAAGAGTTGCCATAGGCTCTGAACATTTCGGGCAAGACCCATCCATGGTTAGTCGACTGCGGAACGCCCTCCGCGGAGAAAAATACGCTCTGGTTACGCATTTGAATTGTATCTCCCTCCATCGGGCCTCCAGAGACAGCCTCACTATTCCTCTTAAAGCCTGAAGGACAGCCCCGGGGGGCACTTCTTCTCCCGATTCCCTTTCCCAAGCTGCCTCGACTCCCCGATAGTCGGGGGCAAAACAAAGCCCAGCCAAGCGTTTCTTAAAATCTGAAATCGTTGGGGAGTTCTCCTCCCCAAACCAAAAAACTCCAAGATCCGCACAGAGCGGTCAACATGTATCGCCTCGCGAGGAAGGGAAGACACATAGTGTGAAAGCTGCATGTAAGCGAAACAATGCCTAGGGGATAGTTCATACTCTCTACTTAAGGTCAAAAAAGATTTGCATTGTCCAGAGGGCTCAACCACATGCCCGATATTCTGAATACCTCGGGCAGCCCATTCCCGAAAAACCTTTGTCTCCGAGCCTGGGACAAAGATTGCATTGCCCTGTAAGGGGAGCCAGCTGGAGACCCTCCATGAGCTGTTCCAACGAAGATTAAGGCATTTCCAAGTACGCCGAGCAGAACCAATCAGCTCACTGTGCACTACATGACGGGGAAGGGTATATACAAAACAATAATAACCACATTCAAAGCCATAAATGACATGGCCCCGAAAACATTATGTAATCTTATAGACAAAGAACCACTTAAACCAACTCTTAGAAAAGGACAATCAAACAAACTAAAGATTCCAAAAGAATTCATAAAAACCCATAAATTAACAAATAACAGAGCCTTTTCCCATATAGCTCCAACCATCTGGAACTCGTTGCCAGAGGACTTACGTTCACTATCTGAGATAATAGAATTCAGAAAAAAATTGAAAACGTATCTATTCAATAAACATTATAATACCATAGAAGTCCCTCCACTCAACTTAGATAAAGGCTAAAAACGAACCTATCCACATCACGATTATACACCCTACGACAAAGGATAATATACAAAACTTAAATAAATAACACTCCATTACTATGCCTCGATTCTCCCACTTGTATATAGTTACAACTGGTATGTTCTGCCTAATGCAGTACAGACAGTACTCTTGTTTAAATTGTTACACACGCTGTTATAGTTGAAATATCCTGATTAGTTGCTGAATTCCTGACTTATATATGTTAAGATGTTCTATGTAATAAGTTATAATGTTAAATGTTCTATGTAAAACAAACGCTGCTTTGTTAACTGTTGTTAATTGTACACCGCAACTGATCGCTGGAAGATGCGGTATATAAATGAGTGTTAAATAAATAAAATAAATAAATAAATAAAAATGGTGAGTCCCATGTAAGATTCCCAGTAACGTCCAGGGTGCCACAAAACACTCCTCCAGGGCTCGAGGTGTATAAACTTCTGTCCCTCCCAACCAGTCCCCAATATGGCGCGCCTGACAGGCCATAGCATAGCCCGTAAGATCTGGGAGACCCATCCCCCCTCACGCCAAGGCCCTACCATTCGTGCCCACGAGATGCGTGCCTTCCCTCCTTTCCATAGGAACTGTCTCATGGCGACCTCGAATCGTCGGATGTCACGTCTAAGCAGCCAGACTGGCAGTGTTTGAAACCAATACAACAACCTTGGCAAAATCACCATTTGAATCGCTGCAATCTTCCCGGAAAGGGATAGCGGGAGTAATTCCCATGCTTTTAGCTGTTGTTGAAGCCGCTTGAGGGACCTTTCCAAATTACGCGAATACAGCATTTGAGGGTTGCGAGTCAACACGATGCCTAAGTAGATAAATTCATCGCCCGCCCACCTAAGAGGGAAGGTCCCCGCCCAGTTCCCAGTCAGCTGCGTGGAGACGTCCAATGCCTCTGACTTATCTCTGTTGATGCGCAGCCCCGCTAGGTTACCAAAACGCGCAAACTCCTCCAATAATTGCGGCAGCGATTGTTCCGGGGAGAGCAGATGGACCAAAATATCATCAGCAAAGGCCGATAGCTTGAACTCCTGTGAGCCCATACGAATTCCCTGTATCTCTTTAGAAGCCTCTATAGTCCGGATCAATGGGTCCAGTGACAACACAAATAATAGGGGGGAAAGGGGGCACCCCTGTCTTGTGCCCCGTTCCAGCGGAAATTCCTCAGACAGGATACCATTGCACAGTACCCCTGCCGTAGGCCGCACATATAAACTCCCTATCATCCTACAGAATTTGTCTCCTAACCCATAGCGCAGGAGGAGTTGACGAAGAAATTGCCAATCCACCCTGTCAAAGGCCTTCTCTGCGTCAAACGTATTAGCAGTGAAGGCAACTGTTGGGCATGCACCCATTCTAAAGACGCCAGGATCTTACGCAAGTTACGAACTGCATGTCTCCCCTTAACAAACCCCACCTGGGAGTCATGTACTAACTGGCCTATAACCGTTGCCAGTCACGTCGCCAAGACCTTCGCATTTAATTTAATATCGAAGTTAAGCAGGGAAATAGGGCGATAAGACCCTACCAGTAAGGGGTCCTTACCCGGCTTGGGGATCAGCGTAAGATGGGCGTGGTTGTTCCCCCAGCGGTAGGCCCCTCTTTCCGCCCTCCCATTAAAGACCTCCGCTAGTAAAGGGCTCACTGGTTCAGCCAGGAGTTTGTAGAACTCGGCCCCCAGGCCATCCGGCCCCGGCGATTTATGGCAACTAGCTGTAGAAATCGCGGAGGATATCTCCTGTGCAGTGATAGGTTGTTCTAGGGACTCACTCTGTTCCACAGTAAGCCGTGGTAGGCACAACGAATTCAAATACTCATCGAGCTCTACCATAGACGGGGGCTGCGCCTTATATAAATCTTGAAAAAAATTCCGGAAGGCCCGGGCGATTTCAACAGAGTCTTTCAATAGTCGTCCCTGTCCGTCTCTAATGGCCGTCACTAAGGAGGACCTCCGTTGCCCCTTCAAACAACGCACCAACAACTTCCCCGGTTTATTCCCAAAACAATGTAGACGATATTTATAATAAAGTACGGACTTCTTGGCTCTTTGGTGTAGCAATTCATTAAGGTCTACCTGGGCTTCCCAAAGCCTTTTCTTGTTCGCAGTGGTCGGGTGGCGAGCACTCACCCTTCGCAGACGGGTAACCAGACGCTCTAAGCCAATCACTCGCTCCGCTATCAGCCGACGCTTCCGGGCAGCAAACCCAATAATATCACCCCGTAACACCACTTTTGCGGTTTCCCACACCAATTCCGGGTCCTCGCTATGGCACTGGTGGTTGTCCACAAACTCCTGCCAGCGCTGCTTCAAGAAGTGCTGAAAATCAACATCCTGGCACAGCCCCAGAGGAAGTCTCCAGAGTCTCGTCTGGTTCTGTACTATCCCCCAATGCAACTCCATCCCGACCAATGCATGGTCGGAGATTTCCTGGGGGCCGATTTGCACCTCCCCCACATGAATAAACAGGGCCCCGGACACTAGGAAGTAGTCAATTCAGGCACTAGATCCGTGGGCCCGGGACTGGTGGGTAAAATCTCTCTCAGCAGGGTGGAGCAAACGCCATGGGTCGATTAGTCCGAGTCTGTCGCGAAAGCGCTGTAGCACCCGAGCTAACAAAATCCTCTCTCTCGCCTCCCCCCCCCCCCCCCGAGAGGTGTCAAGATCGACATCCAGAACCCCATTGAAATCTCCCCCCAAAAGTAGCGGGAATTCCGGAAGTTGTTCAATTTTAGAGGCAAGAGCATTATAGAAGCCAGGCTCTATCCCATTGGGGCCATATATATTACCAATAATCACCGGCCGCTCTTCCAGTCTTCCCGCCAACAGAAGAAACCGCCCATCTTCCGGTGCCACTATCTTTTCCATGGCGAAGCGCACCCGTTTATGTATTAAGATAGCTACACCCCCCTTTTTCCCTCGTGCCGGAGACCCCCAGACCTGTCCCACCCAGCCCCGACAGAGTTTAGCATGTTCTGCCTCGGATTGATGTGTTTCCTGTAACAGGGCCACATCACAGTGCTGTCTGGTTAAGGCCTTCAAGATTTTATACCGCTTAATTGGGGTCCCCAAACCACAGACATTCCAGGTGATAACCTTCAAGGGCATGGGGCAGTGTCAAAGGTCATCCAAGAAACAGAACCTAATCCCATCAAGGGAGCTCCCCCAGCCTGGAGCTCCCCCCCAACGATTATCGGAACCATACAAAGCTGCATATCATGAAGCAATAGAGTGTGTGCTTTCCCCTCCCTGCGCCTCTCCCCCCCCTCCCAACTATCCCCCCCCCCTGCCTTCCCACTATTCGATTATCCAGTCCACCCATAGTTGGACAACTTCCCTATGGCAGTCGGGATTGCCCCGTATATCCCCTAGCCGTATGGTGAGCCTAACACATTAATAACAAATATCTTCAGCGCCAATCCTATTTGGAGGGTCCAGGAGATTCCCTAATCACCCCACCCGTGCACCCCTCAAGATTAACTCTACACGGACCCTTTAGATTATCTGAAAAAGTCAACCCCAACAAACTAGGCACCACCCCCCTCTACCCATTATACCCAGCTGGACCTTCCTCCCAATATCCATTAGCTATCCTCCCCTCCCCCCCATAGTAGGATCCCCTCACACCACTCCCCTGCAGGAACCCCATATTATCTACATCCAGTTTTTATAGCCCTAGGGACTCCTGCTTCATGTCCCAGCCCAAGTGTCCCTTTAGGGGATCCACCCAGCGCCCTCCGTAGGTCACAAAGAGACAGATTCCTAGGCGGAGCCTGCAGAGTTCCAGCATTAAATCGGCTCCGCCGGGCCGCCTGCACGAGGACGTTCCCATCGCAGATCTATAGTCATGATGATATTCCTCTCTGTAGCCTCGAGTTAACAAGCTACAATCCTGTCCCTTATCACCTCGCTATCTGGCTCTTAATTAAAGTTTAAATTAAACTTAAACGCAGGGCCGGGCCAGCACCTATCGCGTTTAGCCCGTCGCTACCCCTGCTCATAGAGGGGGGGTAGAGGGGAGGAACAATGATTAATATATGGAAAATATAAAATTAAATAAATAAATAAAACCAACTAACTAAAATACCCCTCTCCACAATTCTACCACCACCCCACCCCACTACACAGTCCCTTAACGCAGACATCACCCTCATATCACTGAACAACTCCTACCTTACCTCCCACGGGGTAGCTTAGGGATAGCAACAATGAAACAATAAGAACGGTAAACTTTCACATCCAAAAGAGCAGTTCAACATTGTAACTAAATGTAGCAGGTTATGGCATAGATAGTGCAGAAAATGCAACAATATAACCACTGAGACCAAGAGTAGAATCAGCACTACAATCCAGGCCCCAGGCAGGTCACGAGCCTCTCTCATTCAGTGAACCAGCAATTCTCCATCGATAGGTGTGATACAGGCCTCACAGGGGAGACACAGTTTGAGAAGATACTGTTCCCAGCAGGGATGCAGCCGCCGCCGGCGTTGTCAGGTAGCGTGTCTGCCCGTTAGTCTCCACTCTCAAACGAGCCGGATAAAGCAGCGAAAATCGCACACCTTGATTCTGGAGCTGTGTGCAGACCTCAGAGAAGGCCCGCCGCTGCTGGCTCACTAACGCAGAATAGTCCTGGAAGACAAGGATTTGTGGCGAGTCCTGTTGCTGCAGGTTTCGGCCGCGGGCGGTCTGGAGCACCAGTTCTTTCTGTCTGTAGTCCAAGAATCGGGCTATTACTGCTCTCGGACGCCACAGTTGTTCCCGCCGTTGGCCTAGACGATGGACACGTTCCAGCTTTATAGGATCCTCGTTTTTGCCTTGCAGCAGTTTCTCTATCCAGGACTGTAAGTATGCAAACAACGCGCCATCAGCCACGCTCTCTGGGATTCCAATGAACCGTAAGTTCTTTCTTCGCCCCCGGTTTTCGAGTTCGTCCAGTTTGTCGCCTTGTTGCTTGACTATATTTTCTAGAGCCGCAACTTTGGTTTCCAGGGATTGCCGGGCGTCTTCGATATCTGAGACCCGGGCCTCCACCTGGTCCATTCGCCCTGTGAAATCAGTCAAGTTTTGGCTAACATTCTGGATCCGATCCACCAACTCCTGGAGGCGAGCATCCAGAGCCTGGACCACTGCCGCGCTCACCTCCTTTACCAGATCTGGGGAACTGCTAGTTTTCGGGCTGGCTGGGGTGCCCTCCACCATTTTGCCCTCCGTGGCTCTCAACTTCTCCTTCCGTGACGGTTTCGTTGCCATCTGGTTCTCCGTGCCGTTAGAAGACTGCTCTCGGCACCAGATATCCCCCGTGTCTTAGGTGAGAGGGATATAGGGTTTGTGCCCACTTTTATAGGTGTTAATAGCCGTTTTGCGGGGCAGGTTTCCCGGAGCTGATCGTAGGCGATCCGATCAGCTCATTGCCCAACCGGAAGTTCCTGGTCCGATTCTTTTTAACATCTTTGTTAGTAATATAGCCGAAGGGATATTGGGTAAGGTTTGCCTCTTTGCCCAGGAAGGTGTAGATAACATGAGGAGAGATCTAGCTAAGCGTGCAGAATGTTCTAGAATTTGGCAGCTGAGATTTAATGTTAAAAAATGCGAGGTCATTCATTTGTGCTGCAGCAATCCAAGGGAGCAGTATTGTATAGGGGGTGAAGTACTTTTGTTCACTAAAGAAGAGCGGGACCTAGGCGTGATTGTGTCTGATGATCTTATAGTAGTTAAACAGGTAGAAAAGGTGACAACAAAAGCTAGAAGGATGCTTGGGTGCATAGGGAGAGGAAAGGCCAGCAGAAGAAAGGAGGTGATAGTACCTCTGTATAAATCTCTGGTGCAACCTCATTTGGAGTATCGTGTGCAATTCTGGAGACTGCACCTTCCAAAGGATATAAACAGGCTGGAGTCAGTACAGAGGGTGGCTACTAAAATGGTTAGAGGTCTTCATTATAAAGCATATGAGGACAGAGTTAAGGATCTTAATATGTACACCTCAGAGGAAAGGCGGAATAAAGGTGATATGATTGAGACATTTAAATACCTCTATGGCATAAATACACAGGAGGAGAGCCTCTTTCTATTGAAAGCAAGCTCTGCTACAAGGGGACATGGGATGAGGGTGAAAGGGGATAGATTCAGGAATGATATGCGGAAATATTTCTTTACGGATAGAGTGGTAGAGATGAGGACAATATCTGAATTCAAAGAAGCATGGGACAAACACAGAGGGTCTCTAAAGGAGACTGTTCTAGTGGTTGATATGGAAGGACAGACTAGATAGGCCATATGGTCTTTTTTTGCCATGTATGTTTCTATGTTTCTATTGATTTTACCAACCATAAAGAACACACATGATTGGGATACCTTAGTATAATGATGTGATAGAAATGCATCATGTCTGTCAGGAACCATCTTACTAGCATGCAGTGACCAGCACTCAGGATTAACGCTCACCTTATCCTAGAGGTCAGGGATACCTCTATCTTACATGTTTTCAGTATATGGCTGAAATAAATTTAAACTTCAGTATCCTCAGGCATGTTCTTGTTTCTTTCTTATAGAGTCAGCAAATTCAATGAAATGCTTTTCATTTCCACTTCAAAGATAAGATTCTCACTCATGCAGTACAATACTGTAAGATTTTAAAACTATTAGCCCCTATGAATAAGCTTCACTTGTCTTGCACATTCTTTTTTAATGAGGAAAGCCAGAATTTTAAGCAGGTTAGACAAGCAAGCCAATGGGTTTCTGCTGAGGGTTGAACATTTTTTCTCTCTTATTGACGAGATAATAAGGGGCACACAAAAAAACTAATAAACTAAAAAAGAGTGATTAGATAATTGTACCAAGCTTGCCAATCTTCATCTGATTAATTTTCCTCGCTCCTCTGCTATTTCGGTGATGTAAACCCCTCTCGCACCGAGGAGGTTTCTCCAGGGCCAAGTGCCCATGAGGGAAGGGTTAGGACAGCAATTATAGTTGGTGATTCGATCATTAGGCATGTAGATAGCTGGGTGGCTGGTGGACGTGAGGATCGCCTGGTAACATGCCTGCTTGGTGCGAAGGTAGCGGACCTCACGCGCCACCTAGATAAGGTCTTAGATAGTGCTGGGGAGGAGTCTGCTGTCTTGGTACATGTCAGTACCAATGACATAGGAAAATGTGGTAGGGAGGTTCTGGAAGCTAAATTTAGGCTTTTAGGTAGGAAGTTGAAATCCAGAACTTCCAGGGTAGCATTCTCCGAAATGCTTCCCGTTACACGCGCAGGACCCAAAAGGCAGGCAGAGCTCCGGAGTCTCAATGCGTGGATGAGACAATGGTGCAGAGATGAGGGGTTTGGATTTGTTAGGAACTGGGGAACATTCTGGGGAAAGGAGGGACTCTTCCGAAGGGATGGGCTTCACCTTAACCGGGATGGAACCAGGCTGCTGGCATTAACCTTTAAAAAGGAGATAGAGCAGCTTTTAAACTAGATAATAGGGGAAAGCCGACAGTCGCCCAAGAGCGCATGGTTCAGAAGAATGTATCCTTGAAGGATACTACAAAAAGCAGAGAGGTTCCAAAAAAGAGTAAAGTAGCCCAAATGCCCTCGAGTATGGAGCAGACAGAGCTTAAAGATCCCAAATTACCAATGTCTACCAATAGCCAAATTAATATGAATAAAATACAGTCTCTAAAATGCTTGTATGCAAATGCTAGAAGTCTAAAAAACAAGATGGGAGAGTTAGAATATATAGCACTAAACGAGAGGTTAGATATGATTGGAATATCAGAGACATGGTGGAAGAAGGACAACCAGTGGGACACTGTGATACCTGGGTACAAACTATATCGTAATGATAGAGCTGATCAAATTGGTGGAGGGGTTGCGCTCTATGTTAGAGAGGGCATTGGGTCAGAAAGGATTAATGTTTTGCAAGAAACAAAATTTGCTGTAGAATCTCTATGGATTGAAATTCCATGTAAAAAGGGGAAGGCGATGGCAGTGGGGGTGTACTATCGTCCGCCTGGCCAGAATGAACAAATGGATGATGAAATGCTCAAAGAAATCAAGGAAGCTAGCAAAGGTTACAGTGCAGTAATAATAATGGGTGATTTCAATTACCCCGGCATCGACTGGGTCAGTGTCACAGCAGGACATGCTAGGGAGATAAAGTTCCTAGATGAAATAAATGACTGCTTCTTGGAGCAGCTGGTTCATGAACCAACCAGAGGGGAAGCCATATTAGACCTAGTCCTTAGTGGAACACCAGATCTAGTGCAAGAGATAAGGGTGTTGGGGCCACTTGGCAATAGTGATCATAGCATGATTGCCTTTGATTTAATTAGTGGAGGAGGGATAGTAAGGAAATCTACAGTACTACCCTTTAACTTTCGAAAGGGAGACTATGATAAAATGAGGAAAACAGTTAAGAAAAAACTGAAAGGAGCAGTTGCAAAGGTTAAAGACATACATCAAGCTTGGATGTTGTTGAAAAATACTATCTTGGAAGCCCAGACCAGCTGTATCCCACGCTTTAAGAAAAGTGGAAGGAAGTCCAAAAAACTGCCAGCATGGTTTAAAGGTGAGGTCAGAGAGGCTGTTGTTGCCAAAAAAGCATCTTTCAGGAAATGGAAAAAAGAGCCAAATGACAAAACCTGGAAACAGCACAAGCACTGGCAAGTCAAATGCAAGGCATTGATAAGGCAGGCAAAGAGAGAATTTGAGAAGAAGCTTGCTGCGGAAGCAAAAACACGAAATAAAGACCTTTTCAAGTACATTCGTAGCAAAAAACCTGTGAGAGAGTCAGTTGGTCCATTAGATGATAAAGGGGTTAAAGGAGCAAGAAGAGGCGACAAGGCGATAGCGGAGAGACTGAATGAATTCTTTGCTTCGGTCTTTACTGAGGAAGATGTAGGGATGTTACCCATGACTGAAGTGGTATTTAAAGGTGCGGAAGAATTGAAGGAAATATCGATACATCGGGAAGATGTCTTACAACTATTAGAGAAACTGAAGAGTAGCAAATCACCTGGGCCGGATGGTATACATCCAAGGGTGTTGAAAGAACTGAAATATGAGCTTGCAGACCTGCTATTAGTAATCTGTGAACTATCATTAAAATCATCTCTAATACCTGAAGATTGTAGGATCGCCAATGTAACACCAATTTTTAAAAAGGGTTCCAGGGGTGATCCGGGAAACTACAGACCGGTGAGCCTGACGTCAGTACCGGGAAAAATGGTAGAAACCATCATAAAGAATAAAATTACTCAGCATGTAGATAGTCACGACCTAATGGGAGACAGCCAACATGGCTTTAGACAAGGAAGATCTTGTCTTACTAATCTGTTATGTTTTTTTGAAGGAGTGAATAAACAGGTGGACAAAGGTGAGTCGGTTGATATTGTGTATCTGGACTTTCAGAAAGCCTTTGACAAGGTCCCTCATCAGAGACTTTTGGCAAAACTAAAGAGTCATGGGATAGGAGGCAGTGTACTATTGTGGATCAGGAACTGGTTAAAAGATAGAAAGCAGAGGGTAGGGCTAAATGGCCAATTTTTCCAATGGAGAAAGGTGAATAGTGGTGTACCCCAGGGATCTGTGCTGGGTCCGCTGCTTTTTGACATATTCATAAATGACCTGGAAAGTGGAATAACGAGTGAGGTTATCAAATTTGCAGATGACACAAAACTATTTAAAGTTGTTAAAACCCAAGAGGATTGTGAAAAATTGCAAGAGGATCTTGTTAAATTGGAAGACTGGGCATCAAAATGGCAGATGAAATTTAATGTGGACAAGTGCAAGGTTATGCACCTAGGGAAGAACAACCCAAACTATGGTTACACGATGCAAGGTTCCACATTAGGAACCACCACCCAGGAAAAAGATTTAGGCGTCATTGTGGATACCATGTTAAAACCCTTGGCCCAGTGTGCAGCGGCAGCCAAGAGAGCAAATAGAATGCTAGGTATGATAAGGAAAGGAATGGAAAATAAAACAAAAGATATTATAATGCCTCTATATAGTTCCATGGTGAGACCGCACCTTGAATATTGTGTGCAATTCTGGTCGCCGTATCTTAAAAAGGATATAGCGATTTTAGAAAAGGCTCAGAGAAGAGCCACCAAAATGGTAAAGGGGATGGAAGGATACTCCTATGAGGAAAGGCTAAAAAGGTTAGGGCTCCTTAACCTGGAAAAGAGACGGCTGAGGGGAGATATGATAGAAGTCTATAAATTAATGAACGGAGTGGAACGGGTAAACGTAGATCGATTGTTTACGTTATCAGAATATAGAAAGAGTAGGGGACATGCAATGAAGCTACAGGGTAAACTATTTAAGACTAATAAAAGAAAATATTTTTTCACTCAACGTGTAATCAAACTCTGGAATTTGTTACCGGAGGATGTAGTAAAGGCTGTTAGTGTAGCTGGGTTTAAAAAAGGTTTGGACAAGTTCCTGGAGGAAAGGTCCATAAACCATTATTAAGAAGTGACCGAAGATATCAATACTTGACCCAGTACAAGCATTGTGGAACTTGTGTCTCTTGGGGAAACTGCTAGGTACATATGACCTAGATTGGCCACTGTTGGAAACAGAATACTGGGCTTGATGGACCTTGGTCTGACCCAGTATGGCATATCTTATGTTCTTATAAATGTTCATAATAAATAGAACCAAACCCAACAATGATATCTCCCAATTCTAAAGAATTTCTTTTTGTCGGAGAAGGCTGGAGGCGACTGAAATGTAACCCAGTCACACCAGGCAACCTTATCCCTTTTAATTATAGTGTAGCTAAAAACGCTATACTTAGCTTATCAAAATTATCAGTGAAATGTTCCAACACTCCTTGTGCCAAAAGTATTTTCACACAGCGGATTTGTAGCAGTCCACGACGTACGTTTCGGGCCCCTGGCCCTATTTCAAGTGTTCACGCTCTTACAAATCACCGCTCATATTGATATGGCTTATAAATGTTCAAGCAATACCTAACTGAAATTTTGGAGGTTTCAGCAGATTCTTGTCCTCCTACAGTTAAAATTTATTACCTTCTCAGTGGCCAAAAGTCTATGGCTAGCATTGAAGCCACTGGCCTGGGGCAATTTGATCTGCTTAAACTGAGTTAGAAACTTTAGATACTTAAAGTATTAAGCCTGCAACCTGTTTAGTTACCTTTGCTGTCTCCGACAGCGAATAGCTTTTGAAGTTATTCTTTCAGAAAAGGAATTTGATGTTTAAGGGGTGTCTTGTTAGGATTTTCCCAGATCTGGCTAAAGAAACACGTCGTTGCAGGAAAGAGCTTCTGATACTGCGTCCCCTGGTTCTTCTGCTTGGGGGGTTGTATTTTCTAAAGTATCCATGTAAATGCCTGGTGAAACTGCTATACAATTCCTTGGTATTTCTTTATCCTTCTCAATTGATTTCCTTTTTGAACTCTAAGGGGCCTGTGGGGGGTGAATAAGTGAGACTTTGGGCTGTGGTATTGGTATATCTAACTGCTGACGTCTGAATGTTTCCTTTGTATAATGGGTTTTTTTGTTTTTCCTTTTCTTGGATCCTTTTATTGTGGGCTAGTGGTGGGTTTTTTTTAAATTGTGTTTCTGATAACACTGGTCAACACAATTTTGGTCATAGACCCGCTCTGACCTGTTTCATATGTAATTTTTCCCATTGTTTACAAATATGGTATCAGAATTTTTCTATCGCCCATAAGAACATAAGAACATAAGATATGCCATACTGGGTCAGACCAAGGTCTATCAAGCCCAGTATTCTGTTTCCAACAGTGGCCAATCTAGGTCATATGTACCTAGCAGTTTCCCCAAGAGACACAAGTTCCACAATGCTTGTACTGGGTCAAGCATTGATATCTTCGGTCACTTCTTAATAATGGTTTATGGACCTTTCCTCCAGGAACTTGTCCAAACCTTTTTTAAACCCAGCTACACTAACAGCCTTTACTACATCCTCCGGTAACAAATTCCAGAGTTTGATTACACGTTGAGTGAAAAAATATTTTCTTTTATTAGTCTTAAATAGTTTACCCTGTAGCTTCATTGCATGTCCCCTAGTCTTTCTATATTCTGATAACGTAAACAATCGATCTACGTTTACCCGTTCCACTCTGTTCATTAATTTATAGACTTCTATCATATCTCCCCTCAGCCGTCTCTTTTCCAGGTTAAAGAGCCCTAACCTTTTTAGCCTTTCCTCATAGGAGTATCCTTCCATCCCCTTTACCATTTTGGTGGCTCTTCTCTGAACCTTTTCTAAAATCGCTATATCCTTTTTAAGATACGGCGACCAGAATTGCACACAATATTCAAGGTGCGGTCTCACCATGGAACGATATAGAGGCATTATAATATCTTTTGTTTTATTTTCCATTCCTTTCCTTATCATACCTAGCATTCTATTTGCTCTCTTGGCCGCCGCTGCACACTGGGCCAAGGGTTTTAACATGGTATCCACAATGACGCCTAAATCTTTTTCCTGGGTGGTGGTTCCTAATGTGGAACCTTACATCGTGTAACCATAGTTTGGGTTATTCTTCCCTAGGTGCATAACCTTGCACTTGTCCACATTAAATTTCATCTGCCATTTTGATGCCCAGTCTTCCAATTTATCAAGATCCTCTTACAATTTTTCACAATCCTCTTGGGTTTTAACAACTTTAAATAGTTTTGTGTCATCTGCAAATTTGATAACCTCACTCGTTATTCCACTTTCCAGGTCATTTATGAATATGTCAAAAAGCAGCGGACCCAGCACATATCCCTGGGGTACACCACTATTCACCTTTCTCCATTGGGAAAATTGGCCATTTAGCCCAACCCTCTGCTTTCTATCTTTTAACCAGTTCCTGATCCACAATAGTACACTGCCTCCTATCCCATGACTCTTTAGTTTTGCCAAAAGTCTCTGATGAGGGACCTTGTCAAAGGCTTTCTGAAAGTCCAGATACACAATATCAACCGACTCACCTTTGTCCACCTGTTTATTCACTCCTTCAAAAAAACATAACAGATTAGTAAGACAAGATCTTAGTTGTCTAAAGCCATGTTGGCTGTCTCCCATTAGCTCGTGACTATCTACATGCTGAGTAATTTTATTCTTTATGATGGTTTCTACCATTTTTCCTGGTACTGACGTCAGGCTCACCGGTCTGTAGTTTCCCGGATCACCCCTGGAACCCTTTTTAAAAATTGGTGTTATATTGGTGATCCTCCAATCTTCAGGTATTAGAGATGATTTTAATGATAGTTCACAGATTACTAATAGCAGGTCTGCAATCTCATATTTCAGTTCTTTCAACACCCTTGGATGAATACCATCCGGCACAGGTGATTTGCTACTCTTCAGTTTATCTAATAGTTGTAAGACATCTTCCCGATGTATCGATATTTCCTTCAATTCTTCCGCACCTTTAAATACCACTTCAGTCATGGGTAACATCCCTACATCTTCCTCAGTAAAGACTGAAGCAAAGAATTCATTCAGTCTCTCCGCTATCGCCTTGTCGCCTCTTAGTGCTCCTTTAACCCCTTTATCATCTAATGGACCAACTGACTCTCTCACAGGTTTTTTGCTACAAATGTACTTGAAAAGGTCTTTATTTCGTGTTTTTGTTTCCGCAGCAAGCTTCTTCTCAAATTCTCTCTTTGCCTGCTTTATCAATGCCTTGCATTTGACTTGCCAGTGCTTGTGCTGTTTCCAGGTTTCGTCATTTGGCTCTTTTTTCCATTTCCTGAAAGATGCTTTTTTGGCAACAACAGCCTCTCTGACCTCACCTTTAAACCATGCTGGCAGTTTTTTGGACTTCCTTCCACTTTTCTTAAAGCGTGGAATACAGCTGGTCTGGGCTTCCAAGATAGTATTTTTCAACAACATCCAAGCTTGATGTACGTCTTTAACCTTTGCAACTGCTCCTTTTAGTTTTTTCTTAACTGTTTTCCTCATTTTATCATAGTCTCCCTTTCGAAAGTTAAAGGGTAGTACTGTGGATTTCCTTACTATCCCTCCTCCACTAATTAAATCAAAGGCGATCATGCTATGATCACTATTGCCAAGTGGCCCCAACACCCTTATCTCTTGCACTAGATCTGGTGTTCCACTAAGGACTAGGTCTAATATGGCTTCCCCTCTGGTCGGTTCATGAACCAGCTGCTCCAAGAAGCAGTCATTTATTTCATCTAGGAACTTTATCTCCCTAGCATGTCCTGCTGTGACACTGACCCAGTCGATGCCGGGGTAATTGAAATCACCCATTATTATTACTGCACTGTAACTTTTGCTAGCTTCCTTGATTTCTTTGAGCATTTCATCATCCATTTGTTCATTCTGGCCAGGCGGACGATAGTACACCCCCACTGCCATCGCCTTCCCCTTTTTACATGGAATTTCAATCCATAGAGATTCTACAGCAAATTTTGTTTCTTGCAAAACTTTAATCCTTTCTGACTCAATGCCCTCTCTAACATAGAGCGCAACCCCTCCACCAATTTGATCAGCTCTATCATTACGATATAGTTTGTACCCAGGTATCACAGTGTCCCACTGGTTGTCCTCCTTCCACCATGTCTCTGATATTCCAATCATATCTAACCTCTCGTTTAGTGCTATATATTCTAACTCTCCCATCTTGTTTTTTAGACTTCAAGCATTTGCATACAAGCATTTTAGAGACTGTATTTTATTCATATTAATTTGGCTATTGGTAGACATGGGTAATTTGGGATCTTTAAGCTCTGTCTGCTCCATTCTCGAGGGCATTTGGGCTACTTTACTCTTTTTTGGAACCTCTCTGCTTTTTATAGTATCTTTCAAGGATACATTCTTTCGAACCATGTGCTCTTGGGCGACTGTCGGCTTTCCCCTATTATCTAGTTTAAAAGCTGCTCTATCTCCTTTTTAAAGGTTAATGCCAGCAGCCTGGTTCCATCCCGGTTAAGGTGAAGCCCATCCCTTCGGAAGAGCCCCTCCTTTCCCCAGAATGTTCCCCAGTTCCTAACAAATCCAAACCCCTCATCTCTGCACCATTGTCTCATCCACGCATTGAGACTCCGGAGCTCTGCCTGCCTTTTGGGTCCTTCGCGTGGAACGGGAAGCATTTCGGAGAATGCTACCCTGGAAGTTCTGGATTTCAACTTCCTACCTAAAAGCCTAAATTTAGCTTCCAGAACCTCCCTACCACATTTTCCTATGTCATTGGTACCGACATGTACCAAGACAGCAGACTCCTCCCCAGCACTATCTAAGACCTTATCTAGGTGGCGCGTGAGGTCCGCTACCTTCGCACCAGGCAGGCATGTTACCAGGCGATCCTCACGTCCACCAGCCACCCAGCTATCTACATGCCTAATGATCGAATCACCAACTATAACTGCTGTCCTAACCCTTCCCTCATGGGCACCTGGCCCTGGAGAAACCTCCTCGGTGCGAGATGGGTTTACATCACCTGGAGGACAGGTCCTAGTTACAGGATCAGTTCCTGCCACACCAGGGTGATGCTCTCCTGTCACGTGACCTCTCTCCTCCATGGCAACAGGGATGCTGCCATACTGAAGGTGGGACTTCAGGACTATATCCCTGTAGGTCTCGTCTATGTATCTCTCTGTCTGTCTTATGCTTTCCAAGTCTGCTACTTTAGCCTCTAGAGAATGGACTTGTTCCCTGAGAGCAAAGAGCTCCTTGCACCTAGTGCACACGTAAGACCTCTCACCAGCTGGGAGAAAATCATACATGTGACACTCAATGCAAAATACTGGAAAGCCCACATCCCGCTGCTGGACTGCTGTCTGCATCTTAGTTTTAAGTTTGTGTTTAGATCTTTAAGTTCGGCACGTACTAAAGGGTGCTATGGATATTTATACCACTAAAACTGTACCTAATAAGTTTAATATACCTTGTTCACCTGAAGCTTAATTAATCTCAGGTCCTTAGTGTATGACTGATTTGGGTAATGAGCTTCACCTGAGAGCACCTCCTGTCTTTTAAGTTGTGCAAGTACCTATAAAGCTGTGATTATCCCAGGGGAGGGTGGGTGTGGGGAGGGAGGGAGGGATATAACACTTATTAAAAGAGGGCTGCTACACAGTACCCTGTCCTGTGCTGCTGAGGTAAGCCATATTCTGATTTGATTTAAATTATAGCTCTTTGCTGCTGCTAGGCTCTAACCTATTATGAAATTTAAACTACAAGCTCTCTGCTGGATTCTAAATTTAACCAGAAAGCTCTCTTCTGTGTTTTAATTTGAAACTAAAAGTACTTTGCTGATGCTAGGCCCTAACCTATTATGAAATTTAAACTACAAGCTCTCTGCTGGATTCTAAATTTAACCAGAAAGCTCTCTTCTGTGTTTTAATTTGAAACTAAAAGTACTTAGCTGATGATAGGCCCTGAGTGACTATGAAATTTAAACTACAAGCTCTCTGCTGGATTCTAAAGTTAACCAGAAAGCTCTCTTCTGTGTTTTAATTTGAAACTAAAAGTACTTTGCTGATGCTAGGCCCTAACCTATTATGAAATTTAAACTACAAGCTCTCTGCTGGATTCTAAATTTAACCAGAAAGCTTTCTTCTGTGTTTTAATTTGAAATTAAAAGTACTTTGCTGATGCTAGGCCCTAACCTATTATGAAATTTAAACTACAAGCTCTCTGCTGGATTCTAAATTTAACCAGAAAGCTCTCTTCTGTGTTTTAATTTGAAACTAAAAGTACTTTGCTGATGCTAGGCCCTGAGTGACTATGAAATTTAAACTACAAGCTCTCTGCTGGATTCTAAAGTTAACCAGAAAGCTCTCTTCTGTGTTTTAAATTGGAAGTAAAAGTACTTTGCTGATGCTAGGCCCTGAGTGACTATGAAATTTAAACTACAAGCTCTCTGCTGGATTCTAAATTTAACCAGAAAGCTCTCTTCTGTGTTTTAAATTGAAACTAAAAGTACTTTGCTGATGCTAGGCCCTGAGTGACTATGAAATTTAAACTACAGCTCTCTACTGGGTATGAAAGGTAACCAGAAAGTTCTCTTCTGTGTTTTAAATTGAATCTTAAACTGTTGCTACTAGGCCCTGACTGATTTAACAAAAAATAGTGGGTTCACAGATTAATTAGCTTTAAAAGAAAAAAATTCCTTTCAGAAAAATTCCCAGAAGTATATACTCACAATTTCAGATTTCTCTCCAGAAGTAACAGCCCCCCTTTCTAGTCCTTCAAGACTGAGGATCACAGAGCTCTGGTTGAGCTATTTATGCTTGTGCTGCTGAGGTAAGCAGTGACCTACTTCCTGGGTAATTAACAGTCCTTGCTCGGATAGAAGGAGTCTTTCAAAATGGCCTTTTGAACTGCCAGCTGGTGTTAACACCTATTGAAAAAGCTTCACAGGTCGCTTGCCCACTAGGTAGAAGGCCTCTTTGTAAAGGTCTCTAGAAGACTTTATATGCTGCTCAAGGAGAATTGACCTTGTTTTGCCTTTTGTGCTAAGCTATATTCTGATTTGATTTAAATTATAGCTCTTTGCTGCTGCTAGGCTCTAACCTATTATGAAATTTAAACTACAAGCTCTCTGCTGGATTCTAAATTTAACCAGAAAGCTCTCTTCTGTGTTTTAATTTGAAACTAAAAGTACTTTGCTGATGCTAGGCCCTGAGTGACTATGAAATTTAAACTACAAGCTCTCTGCTGGATTCTAAATTTAACCAGAAAGCTCTCTTCTGTGTTTTAAATTGAAACTAAAAGTACTTTGCTGATGCTAGGCCCTGAGTGACTATGAAATTTAAACTACAGCTCTCTACTGGGTATGAAAGGTAACCAGAAAGTTCTCTTCTGTGTTTTAAATTGAATCTTAAACTGTTGCTACTAGGCCCTGACTGATTTAACAAAAAATAGTGGGTTCACAGATTAATTAGCTTTAAAAGAAAAAAATTTCTTTCAGAAAAATTCCCAGAAGTATATACTCACAATTTCAGATTTCTCTCCAGAAGTAACAGCCCCCCTTTCTAGTCCTTCAAGACATACTTCAGGAGATATCATCTAGTAAAGTGTGTACATTACTGTAAATTAGCTGTTACAATTTTGATTCAGTAAACAAAGGTTGAATATGAAAAATTCCATCATAATTATTATTGTATGTTGTCAGCCATAACCAAAAATGAGGAGTCATGTACTTATAATGTAATTAATTAACCGGGCCCCTTGCCCTACTGGTCTGACTGATACAAGCAGAAAACGCTGAGTCATGTGTTGGTATGCTTTCTGTCGCCACCAGCGATTGTGGTTTGTATTGTTTGAAAAAAACAGAATCTGAATGGATGTCAGTTTGCGTTAATCTATTTCATAAACAGCAGTTGGTTAATAAATATTCCGGTTATCACTTGTAGTTGTTTAACAATGCCTCGAAAGTGTGTTAATCGTCCGGATTCATTTTGCTACATTTGCGGTGAGGTTACTTTTAAGAAGCAGAGAAGACGTTTTACTCTGCTTGTTAAGACATGTTATAAGCTGTACTTTGGATGTCAAATCGGTGACCAGGACAAAAACTGGGCGCCTCACGTCTGTTGTATTACCTGTGTCAGACTCCTAACAGTTTGGGTAAAGGGTGTTGGACACATGAATTTTGCTGTTCCAATGATCTGGAGGGAACCAAGAGATCATTTGATAGATTGCTACTTTTGCCTTACAAACATTGCAGGCATTACTTCAAAATCAAAACACACTGTAAATTACCCACATTTACCATCTGCCATGAGGCCTGGGCCTCACTGTCAAGAATTGCCAGTGCCAAAACCTCCAGAAAATCTTACAGTGAATGAGAATGAAGAAGAAGAAGAACCAATGCTGATGGTGTTGACGATGATGGTGATGCTGTAATGCAGGATCCAAGCTTTGAGGCATTTGGTTCCTCTTCTGAACCACATTTACTGGACCAAGGCGATTTGAATGATCTCGTCAGAGATTTGAATCTTTCAAAGCAACAAGCAGAACTGTTAGAGTCACGATTGAAAGGCTGGAATCTTCTTCAGAAAGAAACCAAAGTGTGCACTTTTAGAAATAGGCATACCGAGTTTCTGGATTACTTTGCCTTTGAAAATGGAATTGCTTTTTGTTGTGAAGTTAAATCCCTGATGGAAACACTTTGTCCGGATTATAGAACAGAGGATTGGATCCTTGATTCTTCTTAATATAGCCTAAAAGCTGTGCTTATCCACAACGGAAATATTTTACTATCAGTTCCAGTAGCCCATGCCACCAATATGAAAGAAACTTACAGCAGTATGCATCTCCTACTAAAAAATATCAAGTATGAAAAACACAAGTGGAATATTTGTGGCGATTTAAAAGTAATTGCCCTCTTGCTTGGACAACAGCTTGGTTGGACAAAGTATTGTTGCTTTCTGTGTGAGTGGGACAGCAGGGACAAGAAAAATCATTACATCAGGAAACAGTGGCCAAAAGAACATTACTAGTCCCAGGCCAGAAAAATGTTGCACATCTCCCACTTGTGGAGCCGAATAAAGTATATCTGCCTCCACTCCATACAAAGTTGGGTCTTATGAAGAACTTTGTAAAAGCCATGGATAGAAGTGGACTTGGATTTGCATATCTAAGAAAGACATTTCCACGAATCAGTGAGGTGAAGATCAAAGAAGGGATCTTTGTAAGACCTGATATTAGAAAAATGCAAGGCCGCGGGGCAGGGTCCCGGCGGCCGATCGTAACCGGGTGATCGGCCGGTGTGGGGACCCTGGCTCGTGGCCATACTTTGGGGCGAAGGCGTGAGTATGCACACATGGGCAAAGGCTTGGCTCCACCAGCGTGTAGGAACGCGGTGGAGCCTGGGAGGAAGAAGACGGCGGGACTTGGAGGGTGAGGAGCCAGGAGGAGGCAACGGTTGCCTCACTCCTGTGACGCCTCAGGGTCCGGTGCCGGCTGGACTATCGGGGGCTCTGCACGGCTTCTTCTGGACACCTCCAGGTTCTCGCTGCAGTGGATCTTCAGCAGGGCCACCGACTGTCCAGCGGGAGGCACTGATGTTCCCGACCGGGACGGCTGGTTGGGAGGGATGCCGATGCCCTCCCCCAATGCTCCAAATTAGGAGATGGAAAAAAGAAAAAGAGAAAAAAGGAGAAGAATGAATACCCAATTGCAGGGGGCTGGTTGCTACAGCTGTTTGTGTTTCTGGGGCCAGGATGAGTGTCCTGCTGTGGCCGAGTGAGGGAGGTGGAGTGCTTCCGGGTGCGAGAGGAGAGTGATGGCTGAGTGGCGATGGACAGCCGCCTGGTGACGTGGGCCCTCATGGCCGCGGGATCCTTGAGGAGGTGAGCTGGTGTGATGGGGGCAGCCGCATGGCGGTTCATGCCTTCACGGCCGCGGAAAGCAAGGAGCAGAGCCAGCATGAAGCATGAGGTAGGTGTGACTCCTGCTTAGTGGTGTGGGGGTTGGCTGGGAAGCTGCAGGAAGGGTAAGTGTACGTTTAAGGGATTTCTACAGGTAATTTGGAGTAAAAAAAAAAAGAGAGAAACGGGGGAGGGGTCAGCCCTCGGGGGGGTGAAGGGGCAGCGGGGCTGCTAAAGTGGGCAAAAGGGGAATATAGCTTGAAGCAGTATGGATAGGATGGCCGGGGGGTTCGAGGGACGGGGCTCGGGGGGGTGTTAGCGGGGAAGTTGAGGCAGTAGGCAACTCCAGGGGTGGAGGAGGTGCGTGGGGGTGGCAATGGGATTCCATGCCTGGTGTCGGGAGGGGGGACATAGGTCTTGTAGGCAGAGGAAGGTTGGTTGGAGGGCCTCCAGCGTTAGAGGGCAAATCATAAGTTCGCTGGCAGGCAGTCCAGGAGGCAAAGGAATGGCTGATGGGGGTGCGGTGACTAGAAACCTTCACCCCAATACAGAAGGTGGTGGGTTCGAGTCTATGTAGGGGGGTGTTTAAAAAAAATAAATAATAAATGAAATTAATTAATTATCACCAGTGGGGGATCTGCTTCAGGGGAACATGGCTTGGGGTGGGCCAAGTTTCAGTCAGGGTGGAGTGGTTGGTGGGGGTGTGGCAGCTTTTGGGTCTCCTGTGGTTCCCCCCCCCCCCCGGGCTTTTGCTTTTATGTCTCCACAGGTGGAGATAGGAAATCAGCACACTGCCAGGTAGAGTGGAGGTGGCCAACTGCGCTCAGAGAGTATGGACACAGGAGTAACAGCGCGGTGGGAGTGGCCAGAAAATGATACCAGCGCGAGTAGGGACAGGCTGCATCGGCAGACCGAGGATGGTAACTATTCGCTAACTCGTTCATTGGCAGCGGGGGGGGGGGGGGACATAAGAGGGCAGCGGGTGAGTGGCAGACCAACCAAGGAAAGGTGGGGCAGCTGAGCAGATCGCAAAAAAAAAAAATTTAATTAAATAAAGCGCGTAAGAAAAGGAAGCATTCATGTCAGCAATGCCATGGTGTGGAGTCCTCCTCCACCTGGCTCACTGACTCTTCCTCATCGTCGTTGGGTGTGGATATCGCTGAGCAAGGAGCAGGAGCAGTGTGCTAGCGAAGAACAGGCATGGGAGTTGGGGCTCCGTAGGTAGCGGTTTCTGAATTAGGGGAGGGAGTTATGCAGGAATCGTGCCAGGGGATTTGGGAGCAGAGATATATAGATAATTTCCTCTGTCTAGTGGGCAGAGGATGGCCAGGGAGAGTAGGATGCAGGCTTAACCTGTGGCTGACGAAATGTCAGACGGAACATGTGCGGTGGGCAAAAGGAGGGACTGTGGGCAGGCGGATGGGGGTTGTTACTGTTGTGCAGGAGCAGCGGTGACGCAACAGATCGGAGGCAGCGGGGCAGGTGCTTTGGGCTGGAGTTTAAGCAAGACCTCTTGCCCGTTCCTCGACTGCAGATATTGGGAGGGATATGCAGTCTGTAGAGGTGGACACTCGGCAGCAAACCATGGGAAAGGGGCTTTGAGGGCCGGCCCCCAGGCAATAGGGAGGTGGGCGGCCGCCCCCTACACTAATGCGGGTAGAGGCCTTAAGGATTTGGTTCGGCCATTCACGAAGTGGAGAGATAAGGTGGTGTTAAAGGTGGGGTTTCCAGGAGGGTAGGTCAGTGAGGTACACAGTGGGCCTTCCATGCCTGCTTTGGTATAAGTTGGAGGTAGAGCGGACCTTGGGGCAGAATCACGGTCTCCCTTTATGGGTATCATAGGAGAATGATCGCAGCCCGGGGAGCGGGGTACAGTGCAAGGCAATTTTTCATCGGGCCGCGAATTGGTTTGCGTATAAGGTCGCAGGGCAGTGAGGGCATGGCAGTGATGTAATCAGTTTTCCGTTGTGCCCAGGACGCCGGTCGGGGGGTCAATGACTCGTGTCAGCTTGGGAGAGGGAAGTTCTTTTGATAATACACGCCTATGTGCTGTTCAGTTTCGGGTGCATACTTGGTAATAGTTAGTACTTTCCAGCAACGGGTGTTCATTCAGAAGGTAGGCTGGGCGCTGGCAGTTCAGGAGTTAGATATTGTGTTCGTGGGAACAGCGCAATCAGCAGCAACAGCAACAAGGTGTCAGGAGCTGTGAAAAGGCTTTGTGGAATTGAAGCATGAACTGGGAGAGCCATGGGGCATGGTAAGACAGAAGGCCCGGTGATGCGGATTACCTTTTGGTGGGGAGTTGGATTTTGATGGGGTGGGGGTCCATCTCCCTGTTGACAAGGTGTCAAGAAGGCAAGTGTTGGTGGTTAATGTGTTGACTTCAGTGTAAGTGACGTTGAAGGTATTGCAGGCACCCTGATGGCGTGGTGGCATTGTAAATAACGTCAAGGGCATGGCAGGCTCCTGGATGGTGGGGTTGCTGCGTCAGTTGGCGGAGGCAACTTCAGGAGTGCGTAAAACATGCCATCGTAGTAGCGAATCAACGGTTATGCGTGCAGTATTGCGGATGGGGGTGTCTGAGGGAAGACTTTAGCGGGAATTCAGTGATGATGTAGGCTGGGATCGCCAGTCTGAGAGTATGGGAATTCTTGCTGGGGAGGAGGGCGTGCGGGCAGCTAGTAGCAGGCTTGGCAGGAACCCAGTCGGAGGGGGTAATACCCTTCCGGGAATTGTTTCCCAGTTTAAGGGCTTGGAGTTGGGGCTTGATAAGCTTCGCAACCGCAGGGTAGTATGGCGGGGCAACAAAGCAGCAGTGGGCAGCATAAGCAAGACGTACACTCCATATGGTATCCGGGTGGCAGCCTTACTGAAGGAGGTCATCTAAGCAGGTTGGCACTTGCCTGTGTAGGACAAGGCCCAGCATATCCCACAATGTACTGACGGGATCATTGATGCTCGTTCCGTTCCAAAGGGGAACTGTTTCAGACTTTGGTTCCAGAAGGGGTCAGGGATAGGATCGGGGGTCCCACAAAACGGAAGGAGCATCGGCCGGGGGGGGGGGGGGGTGAGGTGACATTACTAATAGGTACAGGAGCGGGAACGTGCGTGGCCAATCTCTCCCGACTTCAGGAGGCCTATTACACAGGGGTTACGGGGGAGGCGCGGAGCGGACTTACACTGGGGGCGCGGTTACGGTATGAAGCCTCCCTATTACGGGCGGTCATGCTTGGTAGGTGGCGGCACGCCCCATATCGGTGGGTCAGTGGGTTAATAGCGAACTTCAGCAAGGCTGGGGTGAGAGACGGTTTACAGTGACAGCAGGTATGGGCAGAGGAAAGGTTTTACGGTCCTCCTAGCGGAATTGCGAACGGACCGGCATGGTAAGGGATTAGGGAGGTCTCTAAGGAGATGGTGGAACTCGGGTCACGCCCGGGGGACACCTTGAAGGTATAGTTGCGGTGAGGCCCCGCACAGGAGGGGGAATGTTCGTGTAGGAGGAGGCATGGCTAGTGACGCTTTTTAAGTTCTGCTGTCGGAGGATGGTGTCGTGGCATGTAGGTGAAGGCCCGATTCGGTGCGCCGCACACTCATCCGGCACTTGGGCAGTGACCAAGGTGGTCGTGGTGGGGCGACCGGAATAAGAGATGCAGGCATTTGCGAATGGCGATCTGGGGCTTTCGGGCTAGGTACGGCTACAAGAGGGGGAGAGGATGTGCAATTGAAGGATCTAAATGGTTTACTGGTTGGTTATGGGGTAAAGCCCTAGGGTTGGTGGGCGGACGGGTCATTCCTTCATTTATAGGGACGATTAGTGAGAAATGGTGCGGCCGGAGTGGACTCACGGGGTCGGGATCCAGCGGCGGTTTCCGCTTATTTTGAGGTGAGCACGGTCTCCATGGGCCACAGCTCATGCCGTGGATGAGACACCATGAGCGGTCAAGGAGCATGCCTACATTGATATTGGGGAGGAGTGGCCTCGTGGGCGGATACGGTACTTCGGGCCAGAGGGCCGGGGGGTTCATACCTGCCTAACTCTCTGTGGCCTTGGGAAAATGGATACATAATAAAATAAATATACAAGGGGTGAGAGGGCAGCTATTTCATGGGCTTGCCGGATACAAAAAAAAAAAGATAAAAAGGCATGTAATTGGCAGCGCGGCGGGGGGTCTGGGATCAAGGAAGATATCTAATCACGCAGTCGTGAGTGTGAGCGAGTGTGCAGGATTGTATGGGGGGACAAGGGGCAATTATCACCAAGGAGTGTTGGATTGCTTATTAACGGGCGGGAGGCCTTGGAAGGTGTGCTTGGGGGGGGCTCACTGGTCGCAGCTTTGTGGTGGGGGGGGGCAGCTTCGGGACATTAATGTCACCTGCCGGTGGTGGAGCCCCGGAGGTTTCCAGGGTCCAGAGCTTTTGGCTGTATTGGGGTCGGGGGCAGGGTGCCCTCGACCCTACATTAATGTCCTCTCTGTCGGTGGCGGGATCCCGGAGGTTCCGGGACCCGTAGCCTTAGGCTATATGTGGGCCGGGGGCGGGGTGCCCCCGACCCGGACAAACCCTGGCTGACTTTTGCTAATTACATGGCGAGGTCTGGGAAAGGGGATTAGGAAGATTGCCGTTTTGGCAGGACGGCGGCAGAAGCAGAGGCGGTGTCACCTTGCTAATAACATGGCTGGTAAGGCATTGTTCCGCTGTTGGGATTGTTAAAAGGATTATTCTTGGACTGTAATGTTTGGTATTTTATAAACGTTAATAAAGCTGCAACCGGTTGTTACCCAAGAGCTGTTGTATGTGTGTATTTTGTGGGTAAAAGAAAGGGGGAACTAAAAGGGAAGGGGGGGGAGGGGTAGATGGTTAGAGGGGCCTGGAGCACCTGGTCCGATATACCTCGGTTACTGATGAAAGATGAAAACTTTGACGGTCAGTTGAATGAAACTCAAAGAGCTGCATGGGAGACCTTTAAGACTGTTTGCCGCGACTTCTTGTGAAATGACAAGGCAGACAACTATGCAGAATCAGTGGATACTCTACTGAAATCTTACCAGAAACTGGGATGTAGCATGTCTTTGAAAATGCACTTTTTGCATTCACACCTGGATTTTTTTCTTGCAAATCTAGGAGCAGTCAGCAATGAACATGGGAAAAGATTTCATCAGGACATTTTGGTAATGAAAAATAGGTACCAGGGCAAGTGGAGCTCCAGTATGCTTGCAGACTATTGTTGGACCCTTAAGAGGGATGTTCTTGAGGCACAATACAGCAGAAAATCATATACAACTACCTTTTAGGAGACATTATGTTACATTATACATCTATATACATCTAATGTAAATATGAGCAATATAGTCTAAATTTAAACTACATGTCACTCAAAAACGTTACATGGTGGAGAATTTCTAAGTACATATCCGAGTTCGTAACCAAAGACAGTACTAGAATCAGCCACTTTAATTTCTGTGACAGAAATATTTTTGAATTTTGTTTACCAGTGTAATAGTATTTATGTTGTTTTTCTCTTTTCAGAAGCTTTCTCCCTTTTCTGTTGCAAGTGATGCAACTTGTAATAATGTTTGAAAATTCAATAAATATAAAATTATAAAAAAAAGAGTCAAAATACCAAATATTAGAATGCTGAAACTCCTTGTAGTCAATATATTTGTATATATTGTATTGTTAGCATCTCGTTTTTTTATGCTTTTAGTCCTCTAGCCTAGCTCCTACTATACAAAATTGTAAACAACAGTTTACGAGATGCTCTAATGTATCAGTGGTGGCCTTTATTTTTATTATATTTATTTATTTAGCATGGTTTATATACCACTTTTCACCAGGTCAAAGCGTTTTACATCGAACCAAATTCACATTACATATAACATATTGCAACTAAACTATGTGCAAAGCTATATACAAGGAAGATACAAAGAACTAGATACAATATAATTATATAGATGTAAACAAGTATGTTGATATGGTTAGCTGTTTCAGTGTGCACATTTCTTGGAGGGTCAGTACGTTCTTGGTTTAAGTCTGGGTTGAAGTGTTTTGAGAACAGGAAGGTTTTGAGGTATTTCTGGAATGTATGGATGTCAGTGATGTTTCTTGTATGGTTTGGGAGTGTGTTCCAGAGTGAGGGTGCATATAGTTCAAAGGCTCCATAGCATAATTGTTGTGAATACTTAGTTCTGGAGTGTAGTATGGTGAGTTTGTGGTCTGGGAGATTCTTTGTGGTCTGCTGGGGTTGAGGGACTGAAGAAGGGTTTGTAGATGGGTAGAAGGGGTGCAGTATAGAGCCTTGTGTGTTAGTAGTAAGGCTTTGCATATGATTCTGCAGGAGAGTGGTAGCCAGTGGAGCTCTTTGAGTATCGGTATGATTAGGTTGTATTTAGATGTTCCATGTATGATGTGTGCTGTGGTGTGGAGGGCAGTTTATAGTGGGAGGAGGGTGGACTGCGGTAGGCCATGGTATATTGTGTTGCAATAGTTGGCATGAGGGAGGATTAGGGCTTGGAGGGCTGAGCGGTAGTCTGAAAGATCGAGGATGGGTCATAGGCATTGTAGAGTCCTTGATTTGTAGAATATTGCTTTGGTTGTGGCTTCTATTTGTTTCTTGAAGGTGAAGTTCTGGTCAATGAGACACTTAGGTATTTCAGTTCTTGGTGGATGTTTATTTGGATGTTATTTATTGGTATAGTGGGTAGTGGGGGTGAATGCATTGTTCTTCATGATGAATAGTGCTTCAGTATTTTTGTATTTGATTGAGAGGTTATTGTCTGTTGACTAGTGAGGATGTCGGCAAATCATTCTTGAATCTCTGTGTATGATGGTTGCTTGGTGTGTATAGGACTGTACAACATGATGTCTTTAGCAAAGATGTGGAAATTGATGTTGTGTTTTCTGATGATCTTGCAGAGCGATTGGAGGTAAAGATTGAAAAGGAATGCTGATAGGGTGGATCCTTGGGGGACTCCCTGTGTTTGATGGTAAAGGCTGAGGTATTTGTTCCTTGTCTTATTTGTTGCTGCCTGTTAGAGAGGTATGATTGGAACCATCTATATACTGTTTCTTGGATTCCCATAGATTTCAGGCGCTGGAGGAGAGTTTTGTGGTCAACAGTGTCAAACGCTACTGAGATGTCAAGAAAGATTAGCAGGAAGCTTTGGGTCGTGCCTCGTATGCCTTTTATTAGGTCATTAATGAGTGTGGTCATCAGAGTCTCATCTCCATGCAGCGGGCAGAATCCATGTTGTTGTGGGTCCAGGAGGGAGTTATTGTCCATATGGTCCTGTAGTTCCAATTGGACGGTCTTCTCATTGACTTTAGCCAGGAAAGGGAGGCTGACGATGGGTCTGTAGGATGCTGGGTTCGATGGGTCTAGATTGGGTTTCTTCAGGGTGGGTCTGATGGAGGAGAGTTTCAGGGGCTCTGGCATTTGTCCATGTTGCAATACTACTTGGATTATTTTTTGTGAGTATAGGTCTGAGGTCCATCTTTGCTGCTTTGATCCAGTTGGCGGGACATGGATCAAAGGGGAGGTGGTTGTGTTAATTGTAGTTAGGATGGATTCAATGTTATCTCTGGTGATGGGGTGGAAGGTGGTCCAGTAGGTAGGTGAAGGTGCCTCAGGCAATGGCATAGAGGATGATCCATCTGGTGGAGTAGGGTGGTGGGTAGGAGTGGGGAAGGAGTTGCTTGTAGAGGGCTGCCAGTTGTTGGTGGTTGAGAGTAAGGGTAGAGTGTTGGATTGTAGGGGGGTTTGCGAGTTGTTTGATAAGGTCAAAGAGTTCCCCAGGATGGTTTATCGATGAATTGATAAGATTTGTATGATATTGCTGCTTAGTTTTGTCTGTGGCTGTAAGGTAGTCCTGTAGCAGATTTAGGTAGTTGCTGCAATCTTCCTTGAGTGTTGTTCTCCACCATTTTCTCTCAAGCTTCCGGAGTTGGGTTTTCTGTCGTCATAGGCTTTGGGAATACCATGGGTTTTTTTTAGTTTTTTGGTTGTTTTGGGTGGGCTTGTTGGCATCTCAGCTGCCGTTCTTATGATGTGGTTCCATTTTTTTGTGAATGTAATTGGGTCTTATGAGTCAAACTCTAGTTTTGGTAAGATGTCATCTAGGAAGGAGTCTATGTTGAATTGTTTGAATCTGCGGTGTGGCTTTCTGCGGTGTGGGGAGGGGTATTGGGAGATTGAGGGGAAGGGAGAAGGTGATTAGCATGTGGTCTGACTAGGGGAACCTTGTGTGTTTGTATTGTGTGGGGGGGATGGGAGTAGGTAGGATGGGTAGGGGTAAAAATCATGGCTAAAATGTTTCCTTTTTCATGTGTTGGGATTGTTATGTTCTGTGTGAAGCCCAAGTCGGTCATGGCTATGATGAACATTTCTGCTTGTCTCAATTGCAGTGAAATGAGGTTGAGATCCCCAAGGACAAGGAGATCTTTGTTGGTTTCTGTATTTTCATGAGTTTTTTCTAGTTTACTAGAGAGGTCAGATGGCATGTTGGTAGGGGATCTATAGATGAGGAAGAGGGTTAATTTATTATTTGTTATGGTGATGGTATCAGTTTCCTCTGTACTCTCTGTTGTGAGGAGTCAAAAGTGGAGGTGTGATTTGGTTATAAATAGGACTCCTCCACCTTTTTGATTACTTCGTGGGCAGTTGAAGATGGAGTAGCCCTCTGGCGTGAGTAGATTGAAGAGAACATTACATGTGTCGGCAGTCCAGGTTTCCATTATGCAGAGCATGTCTAACATTTAGTCAGTGAGTAGGTCTCTGATGGTGGGGATTTTATTCCTGATGGATCTTGTGTTTATGAGTGCACAAGTAAGTGTTAGTTCAAGGGATTTGTTAGTTGTGGTGAGTGGGTGGGGATGGTTGGTTGTTTGAATCGATATTATGTGTTTGTAGAGGCGTTGTTTAGTGTTGTTTGGTCTGGTGTGCAGTAGGTAGTGTTGGGGTGGAGTAATAGGGAGAAGGGATGGGGTAAGGATGGTGTACTGGGCCATGGTTAGGAGGAGAAGGATGCATAGGGTGCATAAAGTTATATATATTGTTAGCATGATTGATAATTCTGGTAGACTATGTGTTTTCAGAGGTTGATGTCTTCGTGAGGTCCATGGTGTTTTTGTGAATGTGTATGGGATTGTGACGGTCCTCAGAGTTGGTTTGTGATTGAGAGTGTTGAGGGAGACAGCGGGGCTTACTAGTTGGTTCTGCCGTTCTGTTACTCTTCCCATGTCCAGAATGGTTGTTGGCTGGCCTGAGGAGTTGGTTCATCAGTGTGCTTCAGTGTGAAAGGTCCTTGCCTAAGGCACAGACCCGCCAGGTGCGGGAACACCTGGAGGCACTTCCTATAGTGGGCTGTGAGTCCAGTCCCGATTGCCTTTGTGGTGGGGGGCAGGGTGGCCTACCCCGATGGCAATCGGCAGCTGAGGAGATGGTTGGCATTTGTCCCTGCACCTTTGAGGGATGCAGATGGATGGCAGGCTTTGTGCGTGGTCTCATACTGTACCTGGCTTTTGGAAATTGTCTTTCATTGAAGGTCATTTTATAATTGGATGTCCATGTCAAAGGCACTTATCCTAAGCCTGTTTTATAAAAGCAATAGAGGCGCCTATGTATCTTTATAGAACAGGTTCTCAAATTATGGTCAATAGTGCACAGATCCTCCAGCACAAATTTACACATGCTCTAAAGAAGGTGTGGCTGTGCATGTTCTCTATGCATATACATCTGTGCATTACAACCCTGTCCCTGCTTTGCCCAAATTATGCCCCCTAGGAATGACTATGCGTGGTGTGCGTATAAATATGCCTAGTGTTGCTGCCACACATACTTACAATTGTGGTCAACATTATTGGCACCTTTGCAGTTCAACCCCTTAATGCCCAATATCTCCTAAAAAAAAGTGGCCAGTGAAATGGCTTTGGACTATACTGTATATGCACACATATTTGACACATTAAAGAATTAAATAAAACAAGACCAATTATAAAAGGAAATAGTAGGAAAAACTGGGATGTTGCTAGAATATGATTATTGGCATCCTTATAAACAATTCAAATCAGTTTAAACAGAAGAATCACATTCCCACTGCAGTGAAATTAGACACACCTGTGATTAATTGTCAGTACTCACATGACTTGAATCAACCAATGGCTTTAATGTTTAAAATGGCCACTTTCACTCTCTGTTCCATTTTCACAATGGTGAAGACAAGAGAGCTGCCTGAGATTATCAGAAAAGCCATTATCACCAAACATCAAACTTCAAAGGGATAAAAGGCCATCTCCAAAGACCTTGGGATTTCCGTGTCTACAGTTCGCAATGTTATTAAGAAGTTTCCTGCTTATGAAGTTGTCAAGATCCTCCTAGAACGTAGTGGGAAGAGGAGAATTAATCCAAGAAGTCGTCGAAAGTTAGTGTGAACTGTTGGAAAAACACCACGTACAACATCCAAAGAGCTTAAGGCTGACCTGGAGCAATCTGGAGTAGTGGTTTCAAACCACATCATACGCTATGCACTAAACAAAGAAGGACTTCATGGGTGAAGGCCAAGGAGAACCCCACTGCTCAAAGACAGACATAAAAAGGCATGCCTGATCTTTGCCCAAACTCACTTTCAGAAACCACAATCCTTCTGGGAAAATGTTCTGTGGGCAGATGAAACCAAACTTAGCATGGGCTGGGGCAGAGACCAGGTGGTTCAGGAGTGGAGCGTGTGCACTGCAGTTAGAGCTAGTGTCTTTAACACATGCTAATCATCATGTTGCTCTTGATGCAGGTGCATTTCTGCTAGGAATGTGTTTTCATGTTGAAACAAAAGCAGCAATAGTGCACTCTATTGTGCAACAGGACACAATATTGAAAAAAAAGATATGAAAATGGAAAACAAAAAAATAAAATAAAACAAAACAAAAATTTTGGCCTGCATATCTCTACTTACCAGCACCACGATGGGTGGTAAGGGCACCTATGGTAATAGCAGCAAACCGCTTAAAGTGGGGGAAGTACAGAACCCACACTAATTACATGCCGGCATGTCTCCATTTTTTAGTGTAGGTCCGGTGCCCCCTGTGCTACATTTCGGGGCTTAAAGAACAGTGCACTGCCTCTTAATAAACATGTCCCATAATTTAATAGTTAATGGCTGATGATGCTTTTGGAGTGATAATGATTGTTTAATTAATTTATTAATTAATTTATTTTTAACAAATTACATTATACAAGATAATGAAAAGAAACAAACATTCCACCTCATATGTTACAATAAGTATACACAAAGAAAAACAATAAGTGAACATTCCTAAAGCCCACATTAAGAGAGTACAAACTGTATCTAGTTATAAGAAACATAAGCATCCTGTAGGATGAAAGAAAACAAGTCCCAAAGGACCACAACAAAGGAGGTAAATTATACATCACCATTTCCCCCTGTAACCAGCTTATCCGCTAGAAACTTTTCTAAATGAGACACATCCTGAAAAATATAAGAGGCATTATTATAATTAATAACACACTTGCAGGGGAATCGTAAGAAAAATGATGCCCCAATAGATAGAACTCGAGGTTTGAGAGCCAAAAATTGACGCCGACGCATCTGCGTGGGGCGAGAAACGTCGGGAAATATATTTATCATCTGTCCACAGAATTTAGATAATTTAGCTTTGAAGAAGGCCTTCAAAATGCGTTCTTTAACTAATAATGAGGAAAAGGTGACTAACAAAGTAGCACGAGTGGATATTAAATCAAGGGAATCTTCTAGAAAAGCTGTAATGTTAGCCACGGAAGGAACTATTTCATCTGTCTCACCCTCAATTGGATTCACCTTCTTAATAGCAGCTGAAATATAATATATCTGTCGAACATCAACAGATTCAGATATTGCTAAAATTTCCTTCAGGTATTTATCCAAAAGGATTTTGGGTGACAGTAAAGAGGTTTGAGGAAAATTTAAAAAGCGTAGATTATAAGCCCGAATTGAGTTCTCCAAAGTTTCTACCTTAGAGTGTAAAATAAGGGAATCTTTAATACCTAAAACATTCACTTCCTGAAGGGGAGAAACTCGAGATTCCAATTTAGCAACCTCGGAATCCAAAAGGGAAACCTTTTTATCAAGCTGCTGAAACGAAACAGCAGCTTCCTGGGTAAATTGACATAAAGAGCCTACCGCAACCGATACCTTAGTATCGATGCATTTTAAGGCCCCCCATAAATCTTTTAAGGTGACTTCCTCATCTGGGGACAGCACTGGAAGTTCCTTAACCCCTTCCAAAGTTGCAAGGTGTACCGGAATAGGTAAAGAAATAGGATCTTTCGGTTTACAAACATTAAAAAGTAACGAAGACGTACTATCATCTAACGGAGCTGGGCACGGAGGAGGGGTTCTTCCACCCGGGCTCAGAGACGCCCCTTCAGGAGAAGATTGTGCCAGCGGTTTGGGTGCAAAGTGCTTATCTAGGGGACCGGTCGGCATTTTACCATTGTATTAGGTGTTTGCTTCTTTGATTTGTTTATCTTTATAACATGGGTAAGCGTAAGGGTAAATCTCAGGTTAAGTCGTTGGAGACCGGTTCTGGGGATTGTTTAATTGATAAAGTTAAAGGGAGAGGGCACAAAGGCCCTGGAAGTTTATTGAAGGGGCACAAAGTTGCAGGTTAACCTATGGTGCCAAAACCCTTGCTCCAACCCTAGGACCCTCCCTGTTATAGGAATGACAAGAGATATGGTTGTAATTTGGCTCATCCTTGGAATGCTGCCTTGACAGGGAAGGGCTATAAAATGCCCTATAACCCTATACTGAACAGAGGCGATGGTTCACTCAATAATGGAGTGGAAAGCAATAATGAGGAGATCAATAGATTTTGTAAGAGTCACCAGATGATAGTTGAATTGCAGGACACAGGAAGCTAGCTTTGGATCAGGAGAAACCATCATAGCTAAAGCAGTTTCTTTATTTCTTTTTATGAGACCACAAAGCTATTTTCTCTTTGCAAAACTGAACCTAGAGTATATTGGGTGTGTAATTATAATTACACACCCAATATACTCTAGGTTCAGTTTTGCAAATAGCTTTGTGGTCTGCAAAAAAAAATTTTTCGAGAGCTGTTTTGGTTATTCCACGTACTATTTATGTTTTTTGGTACGCTGAATCCGAAAATGACCTCCATTTTATCATAGGACATCACGTTTCCTGACAATTTAGGTAACTATGTTAAGGCAATACCTCAAAATAAATGGAAATAGACTTATAAAATTAAAGTTTTATTACAATATTTTCATGAAAATCCTTTTTTGAACTGAAATGAGCTCACCTACACACACTAAACTCGATTCTTCTTCCTTGTGAGGCTCCTCTTGGTGCATTTACGCTTGTGAGTAGCATCTGGAATGTCTCTCTGAAGCATCCAACAGTAGTCTGCCATCATTGTAATGCTCCATTTTCCCTGGTATCTCCTTTCCATCTCTTTAATGTTTTGGTGGAATCATTCAACTTGTTCCTCACTCACAGCTCCCAAATTTTCAGGAAAGTAGTCAAGGTGGGACTGGAGGAAATACACTTTCAAACTTATCAGGCAACCTAAAGCTTGAAATGCTTTCAGCATTCATCCGACGATCTTTTTGTAGTTAGGATCTTTGTTATTGCCTAAAAATTTCTGTACGACTTCTTTAAATGCAATCCACCCTTCTTTTTGAGGATCCGTCATGGTATTGACAAACTCTTGATCAACTATAAGCCTTCTAATGTCTGGTCTGACGAACACACCTTCCTTCAATTTTGCCTCCGACAGGCCTGGAAACTTGGTGACCAAGTATTTGAAGCATTCTCCATCTCTTGGAAATGATTTTACGAATTGCTTCATCAATCCCAATTTTATGTGGAGAGGTGGTAGAAGAACTTTATGGGAAGGTACCAAAGTTACTCAGAGGACATTTTTTTCACGGACTGTTAGCACCCTCGGCTGCCAACTCTTCTTGGTCCAGTGATTTTGTCGGTCACAACTGTCCCATAGACACAGAAAACAAGGATATTTGGTATACCCAGCTTGTTGCTCGAGCAGCATGCACAAGACCTTCAAGTCCCCACACACTTGCCAACCATGGTCTTCATATTTAAGTTTACAAAGAACCAATTCCAAGTTCTCGTAGGTTTCCTTCAAGTGTACGGAATGACCTACAGGTATGGAAGCGTAAAAACCGTTGTGGAGTAAAACTGCTTTGAGACTTCTTTTTGAAGAATCTATAAAAAGACGCCATTGCTCTGAATCATATTGGATTTTAAATTGACCATTCAGACCTTCGACATCGATGCAATAAACCAACTTGTCTTCCTGGGCGAAGTAAGGAACGAACTCCTTTTCACGATGTCTGAAACATGAAGATGACACTCCTGGCAACAATAAATTCCTGCTTTTCAGCCTTGATCCGAGTAACTCAGCGGCATCTTTGGGAAGATTCAAGTCTCTTACCAAATCATTCATCTCCTCCTGAGAAAACAATTTTGGTCTTGTATCATCTTCAAAGTCAGAACTTGATTCGTCATCTGGTTCAGTTATGACTTCACCTTCATCGGAGCTAGGTATTTCTTCCAAGGTAGCAGGGGGCTTGGGTACTGGTATATCTGTGCCATGGGGGATGGGACGAATTGCCGAGTGAAGATTGGGGTAAGAAATGGAATGCTTCCATTTGGAATTAAATCCTTTCACATCGCATGAACAAAAGTAACAGTCATCACTATGGTTCTTTTGCTCTCGCCATACCATAGGAATCCCATACGGAAAGATTTTTTCTTACCCTTGAACCAGTTTCAGAGGTCCTCAACACACCGTTTGCACACTTTATGAGGCGCCCAGACTTTATCTTGATCTCTAATTTTTAGTCCAAAGTATGCAAAGTATACTTTATTCACAAAGTCTGTAATATTCTGCTGTTGCTTCAACACTGTATATTCACCACAGATGAAACAAAAACTGTCTGGCGAATTAATACACTTTCATCATAACATAACGGTTGAAGAATGACGAGCTAACATGAATTGCGATGAAAAAGTGTGAACAGCCTAGAACCAATAACCTGTGATAAGGAAGCTTATCATAGCTCAGGTAGGAGCTATAGAAAAGATGATGTGACTCTGAACAAGCAACCTGTCAGTTCTGGTAGAAGCAAGAAAACAGAGTTTTCACATAAAAGACTACCAGTCCCAGAATGCACCAGGTTTCCAGCAGCCATGAGAGGGGCTGAAGTGAGAAAATGTGTGCAATCAAGAGAGCTATGAGGTAATCCCTAAGCACTCATCTCAAAGGGCAGGGCCTGATTCAACACAGCTGCGCTGTGTTAGGGAGGAGCACACATTAGGACAGAATAAGAATAGAGCTTATTCTTCAGATAACAGCTACAGAAAGAGTTTCAGCAAAAGATATAGCAACGGCTACAAGCACCAACATCACTTGGAGAAACAGAAGCCAAGCCAAGCGGATAGAGAAAGAAGGAAACTCTCTGGAAGGAAGAGAAGAAAGCCCATTGGATGGTCTGGGAGAGTCCAAGGCAGTACCCATACTGGGAGGTATTCCAAGTGCCAGCAGAGTCCATTGGACTGGAGTCAGCCAGAGGAATGGAATGGCAGAGATAGGAATCACCAGTGGCTACCTGGAAGAGAGAAGACTGCACGTGGAAAGGACTTTCAGACCAAGGCCAGAAGGTATGTGAGAGGAGATCCAGTGTCCAGGGATCAAGATTGGAAGGCTGGACATCAGAATTGGATTACATACTGGCCAGGCTATACAGAGAGGAATTATGATAGCAGGAGAGGCTCAGGTATGCACACTGATCCAGACCCTATCTATAATAGTGAATGGCAGCAAGGGAATAAGCATTCTCATGATAGTGCCTTATGGAAAGACTCGTCTGTGCCAATGTATGATAGTGACCCTATGCTGATTGATGAAGGGGGAGATACAGCAGATGAAACTATTCATTACATGGACTGTTCTCTATCTAAATGCTATTGCTAGCTTTCTGTGAGCGAACACCTCAGCCATCACAAAGAAACCTAACTTTGTTCTTTATTTCCACTGCAAACAGCTCTTAAAGCAGGATTTGGGTTCACACAGTAGCAGCCAGCCAGCTAAAGGCTTTCAGCTGGTCAATTGATAGTAATTAAAGTTGCACCTGATTGTGTGTGTGTGAGCAAGGGAGAATCACTGCTGGGATCTACGTGGAAAATAAGCAGAAGTTAACCTAACAAGCAAAGTTTATTCATTTCTTTGTGCCTTTTTCCTTTGGTAATTATTTGCTAAGAAAACATTAGCTAATTGCCTGACAAGTTGAAGGTTGTTTTCTGATTTGCTTTGTGACTTTGTTATCCATTTAAACACTGCAAGCAAGTAACCTCATTTATATTGCTACCAAGCATATTTGTGCTGGGTGAATTAAACCCCATCAATAAAAGAAGTATTTTATTGGCCTTACCACTGGTATCACAACTCAATTATTGTCTTCAGCTGTGTTTGGGAGTGAAAGAACTACATTACCCACAATACCTTGCAAGAATCATATGAATATATGCATCGTCAAGATTGTGTAAGTTCTCACCCTAGGCAGCCGTCTGACAAACCTGATGATGATTCGTGCACAAGTGTGGCATGCAGGAGAGAGCAGCTCTGTATCTGTACATGAGACGTCACAGTGCTGGCCACGCCCCCCTGCACTGACCAGAGCTGCTGCTATCTGCCCTGTGTCTCCCTCCCACTGGATTCTTCAGGAAAGATTAACCCCTTCTACCATTAGAAGCACGGACTTAAAACTTGCTTAGCTTATGTATATATTGCTGACCATCAGATTTAGAAACATAGAAACATAGAAATATGACGACAGAAAAAGACCACATAGCCTATCTAGTCTGTCCTTCCATAACTACAACAATCCCCTTTTTACCTTTAGAGATCCTCTGTGTTTGTCCCATGCTTTTTTGAATTCAGTTACTGTCCTCATCTCTACCACCTCCACAGAGAGAGTATTCCACGGATCCACCACTCTTTCTGTAAAGAAATATTTCCGCAAATAACTCCTGAATCTACCCCCCTTCACCCTCATCCCATGTCCCCTCATAGCAGAACTTGCTTTCAACTGAAAGAGGCTCTCTCCCTGAACATTTATGCCATGGAGGTATTTAAACATCTCAATCATATCACCTCTATCCCTCATTTCCTCTAAGGTGTACATATTAAGATCCTTCAGTCTGTCCTCATATGCTTTATAATGAAGACCACTAATAATTTTAGTAGCCACCCTCTGCACTGACTCCATCCTGTTCACTTCCTTTTGAAGGTGCGGTCTCCAGAATTGCACACTGTACTCCAAATGAGGTCGCACCAAAGACTTATAGAGAGGCATTATCACCTCCTTTTTTCTGCTAGCCATTCCTCTCTGTATGCACCCAAGCATCCTTCTAGCTTTTGTCGTCGCCTTTTCTACCTGTTTAGCTACTTTAAGATCATCAGACGCAACCACGCCTAGGTCCCGCTCTTCTTTAGTGGACAAAAGTACTTCACCCCCTATACTATATTGCTCCCTTGGATTGCTGCAGCCCAAATGCATGACCTTACATTTTTTAACATTAAATCCCAGCTGCCAAATTCTAGACCATTCTTCAAGCTTAGCTAGATCCCTCCTCATGTTATCTACCCCTTCCTGGGTGTCTACTCTATTGCAAATTTTTGGTATCATCCACAAAGAGGCAAACCTTACCTGAAAGCCCTTCCGCTATATCACTAACAAAGATGTTAAAAAGAATCGGACGAAGGACAGATCCCTGGGGCACACCAATGATAACATCCTTCTCCTCAGAGTGAGCTCCATTTACTTGTACTCTTTGTCGCCTCCCACCCAACCAATTTCTAACCCAAGCAGTAACTTTAGGGTCCATCCCTAGGGTGCTCAGTTTGCTTATGAGTCGCCTGTGAGGAATAGTGTCAAAGGCTTTACTGAAATCTAAATACACCACATCTAGGGCTCTCCCTTGGTCTAACTCCCTGGTCACCCAGTCAAAGAAATCAATCAGATTTGTCTGACAAGACAATTTACAGTGCTATATTTCTTTTTTACATAACTCGGACAACCCCTTTAAGATTTTTTTGGCATTTTATATCTTAAATGCACTTATGTGAATTAATTAATAGTAATTTGAATTAATTAATAGTAATTTGACAATTTTGCATGTTGTGGCAAATCATGACGTCTAGGAGTTTTTTCAATATTTTATTTGTTTTCAGCACACCAAAATACATGGAAATTAGATGAAAATAATCAAACAGCTTTTTAGTCGCAGACCTGTGGCCATTTCTGTGAGTTAAACAATGTTTACTGAAGGAAAGGGGCTGCATATCTGAAAACTGCCCACCCTGTGTGCGGGCATTCCAAAATGCCTACACTTTTATCACTGGTGAATAGAGGCAAAGATAGGGTGGGATTGAAACAATGTATGTAGTTTTCTTTTTTCAAAGCTTTGTTTGAGTTGGAAAAATACCCTTAGGAAAGCAGATGCAAGGGTCTCCAGGTTCCTTTTCCTTTGGCAGTTTCAGTGATGCAAAATCTGCAAATGAAAGTAGCCTTGGACTTTACAACAAAGTAGACAGTAAGAAAATTGCCCTAATTATCTATGATGTATTCAAATGTAATACAAAAAATCAGCAAGGTATCTTTGCTAGGATGTGTTAACCCACTTTAGTTAATTTGGTATTCAGTGGAATGTAGAACTTCAGCACCACCATTTACGGCATCCTATGGGACTGCCCCCGTGGTTAAGAATGTCTGCATGTTACCAGTGGTAATTTTATAAGGCTTTTTCCATGTGTAAAGTCTGTTTTACATGTGGGAAAGGGCTCTTATAAACTGTACACAGGAATACATGCATAAATAATACAAGGGATAGTGCAGGGGAGGAATTGCTGTGTATGTTTGTATCTTCATAGAGAAGACACACAAATTGACTCCATCTTCAGAGCAAGTGTAAATTTGTGTGAGAGGATTTGTGCACTGCAGAGGCTGGTTCTGGGCACCTGTTTGATAAAAACACATAAGGTGCATAAGTTGTCTTTATAAAATAGGCTTAGAATAGGTACCTTTTTAAATATTCTACTTAGGCATCCTTGTTAAAGAAACAAGACCTTAGGGGCATGTTTACTAAACCACATTGACTGCCAATGCGGCAGATAGCCTAGGCTATCAGAGCCACTGCTGCCTTTTTTGCTGCCCTGTATGAATGATTATTGTGCCCCCTACCTGTCCCCACTGTCACTGTTGTCCCCATCCTCATTGATTCCAATAGAGCTCTTCACAAGCCTCTCTTTTGTCTCAACATGTTAAAAATTCTGAGAAGATAGTTGTGTTAGTCTGGAGTAGCAAAAATGATAGAGGCTGGTGGTACCTTTTACACTAACCAATTTATTGAAGTATGTACGAACTTTCGAGGATGAGTCAACATCAAATTGGACTCTGTCCTTGAAAGCCCGAGCCTCAATAAATTGCTTAGTCTATAAAGTTTATGTATGAGTGAGATTATAAATCCAGCATGTCATCAGTAATTCTTGGATCTGTCTTAACTTTAGTAATAAAATCTGTCCTTTCCTATACATCTGGTTGGTACAAAAAAGAAATATGCCTGAGTGGGAAGATCATTTAAGCTTTGATGTTCTTCCATCCCTTGGGGAATACCCTTCATTTCCTTTCCCTTTGTAAAGACCCAGTGCCATTATAGATAAAATTAGTTTTGAAAGTGTCTATGCAAAGTCTGCTTCTGGGCCTCACAATTCATTTCTTAAATAAAATAGTGTGGCGGCCTCATTAATCCACTGCAATGCACAGAAATAAAGGTAAACAAATGATACCAGTCAATACAATAAAAAGATAACATCTTATGTGTCTGTTTACCTTTTTTTCTTTTTTCCTAGAGAAACTGAGGATGGGAAGGACAGAGAGAAAAGTGGGCACACCACCTTCTGAGTTCAAGAAAATTCCACTCAAGAATAAAAATGAATCTCTCTGTAAAATAATTATAAGTGCAATCATTGGGGGGAAAAAAAGTCTCAGCGATTGCACAAAATACACAATTTGCAGATTTTCTAATTAATGCTTTCAAATGGCATTCCACAATTCACTCAGGTACATTTTAGATACTCTCTCTCTGAAGTCCTATCATATCCAGACCACCTGCTTTCCCTCCCTCCCAAAAATCTGAAAGACAGGTGCTGACTGAGCTCATTTTATCTTTATTTTGTGAAGTAAAACATACTGTCTACAGAAGTTCCTCCACCTACGGGAAATAATTGAATAGAAATTAAAATTTGCATGTGCTATTAAGACAAAGGCTCTGAGCGAAGTTTCTGAATGTGGCACACTAATAATAAGAGGCAGTAAATAATACAGAATAACGAGACAGATAACCTCAGTTGTTCATATAGCCACATCCGGCACTGTCCTTGGTCCATGAAGAATGCAGTGGGACTTGCTGTCTTGCTCCCTAGTGCCTCACAGAAAGCTTCCCAGTGCAGCCTGTGTCATCTCTCCTGATGAAGGGCGTCCAAAGGGCCCACCTTCCTGCTTATTTGAATACAGTAACAGAGCTGGGTCTCACTCAGTGCCAGGGCTTCCACCTCACCTTGCCTGACCTTGCTTTCCTTTTTTACTGCTATGACAAAGTAGAAAGCAGCACAGGGCTTTGGAGCCCATGGAGACACTACATGTCTGGTGTGTTCCAGGCTTCTCTGATGCAACTTACTGCTACTGAAGGCAGGGACCAGGGCCAGACTGTCCACTAGGCGAGCTAGGCAGCTGACCTGGGTGGGGGGCTTTATGCTGCTGCTTTGTTGCTTGCAGCGGGCCATTTGCTTCGGCACATATGACCTTCCATTTCTGATCCCCCTCCGAAGCAACTTACTGTCAGAAGCAGCAGACTATGTCTGCTGAAGCACATGGCCTGCTGCGGGCAACAGAGTGGTGGCACAAGGTTGCCCCTTTTAAAATACTGCAGCTGTACACCTCCCCTCCGCTCTCAAGATGGAATCAGCGGCAGTGAGGGGTGGCGGCATGGCTATCTGTGATGTGGACGCTCCACCCAAAAACTACCCAGTCTTTGCTTCAATCCGCACAACTCAGGTAGTGTGGGATTTTTAGCATGGCTGCATTTTCAATGCATGGTTATTTTTACTGCAGTACACTTGGCATAAGCTATACCCCATGCTACTCGGTAGCGCATTTTGGTAAACATGCTGGAAAAGGACTCAGAAGATTATCCCCACGTTACATGCATGTAAATGAATGGTTTATGGTTTATTTCATTTTCTATACTGCTTTTTGCAGGCACCCAAAGCAATTTGCAGTATAAAAATGTAAAGTATGAAACTCCATTCATGCTGGAAAGAGAAGAAGAAACAGACAGGATAGCATAGCATCACAAAATTACAGTGTTGTGTTACATCTAATATAATATCAGAGTATAGATGTACTAAAATATCCAGACAGAGTATCTAGAACATTCAGATTATCCAGGCAGAGGGGAAAGACAGTGAGTCCCTGCTCTAATGAACAAACAAACCTCTTCCAAAGACGGGGAAACTGTAATACTAGAGGGCATAAGATGAAGCTGCAAGGGGGTAAATTGAAAGGCAATGTCAGGAAATACTTTTTCACTGAAAGGGTGGTGGATGCTTGGAATGCCCTCCCGATGGAAGTGTTGGGAGCAAATACAGTGACAGAATTCAAAATGGCATGGGACAGACACAGTGGATCCCTCTGCAGCAACAGGATAAAATCAAAATAAACGTAACTATCTAATTTCTCAACATACAGGAGTGTCCTACATGGAGCAGTGGGTTCACCCCTAAAACAGAGGCAAGGGGAGGGGTGGCCTGCACGGGGCGGCAGGTACACCTACTCTTGCCATCTTACTGGGCAGACTAGATGGACCATACTGGTCTTTATCTACCGTCATTTACTATGTTACTATGGGGTATGTTTACTAAACCGTCTTAATGTGCGCCCGGCGATAGTGTGCAGGCTGCCATAAAAGGAGTGGGCATTTCAGTCTTAAAGTAGCAAAATGGGATTATCGCGCGATAACGCGCGCTGCTGCGCACATTAATGGACTAAGCGCGTTAACGCGCAGTAATCTTAAGTAGGCGCCCAGACATGCAAACACAGAAACAAATGTGTAGTACAATGGTTAATATACTGTCTGATGATATAGGGGTCATGGGTTCGATCCCCCAGTGTGCCTAATGCATAAGGCTGGCTGAGGCATCAACTTTGACATGTAAGTGTTGTTTCCTGAGGCATTTTATGTGTATTTTAATTATTGCTGCCAGCAAACACACCCTCATGTGCCGTAACCTAAGGTGCCGCAGAAGGCACCCTATAAGGCACTCCATAGGGCACAATATAAAGTGCACTGTCCGCCATGGCACCCTATAATGTCCCCTATAGGGCATCCTATAAGGCGCTCCATAGGACACCTTATACGGACTGTAACCATAAGGTGCCTCAGAAAGCACTTTATAGGGTGCCCTATAAGGCGCCTTATAGGGCGACTTCTGAGGCACCTTATGGTTACAGTACCCTGAGGGTGTTTTGCTGGCAGCACTAATGTACATTAAAAAAAGACAATGCTTTGGACAGCCCTATCAAATAACCCCACTGTGGGTTTGAACCCATAACCTCTGGCTCCACAAACAGTGAAGTAACCAGTGGACCACAGCTCCATAGCTGCAAGCAAACCCCTGGCTGGCTGCAGAAGGACTGCACGTCACCACACAAACAGTCTGCTGTGGTCACCAGGATAGGATTAACCCACCCATACCCATGATGCACTGCACATGCAAATCAGCAGTCTACAGATGATCACAAGATGGGGTATGCACCCCCACAGCACCTCGGCCTGGTAGGGGGAACTGACTGTGTGTGGTACTGGCACAGAGTAGCTACACACCGTCACATTGTGCAGGTACTGCACTCACCCTGAGGGTGAGGTGAGGCGCCCAGCACCAGGTCCCCAGCAGTGCTAATGTGTGAGATAGGTAGTTTCTGAAGACACAGCTTGGATATATCTGTATTTCTCAGTCAGGTTTAGCCCTTATGGACCCATAGGAGGATTATGTACCACCACCCTCACCCTCCGGGGCTGAGGGTGGTAAACAGGGTCTCCCACCAACAGATCCACATTCTACCTCCCAGCAATGGTGGCAGTAGAGGGGACCATCAACCCCAGTCCTGCTGGGGAACAAACACCCTACAGAGCAGTCAATACAGCTCTGTACACATCCATAAAGCCATAGCAGACAGACATTAGGCCTGGATATGCTAAGCTGCACCCCTCCACTATCTGATATTCTCCTGCAGCAAGCCTTCAGCCGCTGCACCCTGCAAGGTGTTCCATCAAGACACATACCAGCTGCAGACAGTCTGCTAGCTAGTCCATAGTACATATTCCTGGTGGAAATGCGTGCACCCAGAACTGGGATGTCAGCATACACACCAAGCAGATAGGTCAGTGACTGGGCCCCAAAATGGAACCCATAAATATTACATAAAAGAAATACTATATAGCACTATGGGGGAACCTAGCCATGCCGTGGTCACTGCTCAGTCAGGGTGAGAGTGATCTCCCAGCAGAACATGCTGTGGCCACCCTGTCTGTGCAGGTGGTGGCCGGGCACTACAATGTCCCAGCCAGTGCCCTATGCCCTGTGCAGATGCATCCTGGCCAGGCCACCCTGTCCAGGCTATACCCATGGTACCTTGCTCCTCATTATGCACATTGGCAGGCCAATACTGGCAACAGTGCTGGCAGTGTGGGCTGTGGAGGGTGTTTGCAGCCACCACACACTGGATAGACAGACACACACTCCCACACCTATGCCAGCATTGTGCTACTATAGAGGTGTTTAGCAGCCCTGGCCACCACACCAGTCCTGGGCACAGTGCAGGCATGGATATGGTACGCAATACTGTTTGCGGGTCACTCCCCAGGGTGGTAAACACTGTCAGACACCAGACCTGAAGCACACTCCACAGACATCAGAAAGGTTGCTATGATGGAGCTCAATCATCAAACTATGCTTAACATAGGAATTGCTATCTGCCAGTAATCATAGCAGCCTTTTGATAGCTGTGTACCGTATTCCCAGGTTTAGGGTGCCATTGCTAAGGTATGCAAGTGCTAGTATTGGGAGATGCACGCAGGGCCCAATGTCCTGCCTCTCCAGGAGGCATTGGCTAATGGAGCCTGTGGGTGTGGGTGTGTCTGCCCCTGTTGGCTGCTGCTTTACGGCAGAGGTTCCCAACTACAGTCCTGGTGTGCCAAACACTGTTCGGGTTTTCATGCTGTCCCTCATGAATATGCATGAGATACATCTGCATACCATGGGGGTGGTGCATAGATATGCAGCACAGGCATCTTTATTAGAGGCAGCATGGAACCTGAATGGTGTTTGGCCCTCCAGGACTGCATTTGGGAGACTCTGCTCTAGGTAATGCGCCTGTTTATGGTGTCTGTGCTCTGTAGGGTAAAATGTAGGTGTTTTGGGCATGTTTATGTCATCTGCAATAAAGGTTCTGTCTGTATTAGCACGTTTTAGTAGTGGGCAAAAAATGGGGACTGGGTTGGCAGGAACCACAGCTGGGACTTGAACCTGTGACCTTCTGCTCCTGAACACACTGACTGTGTGCCCTGCACCACTGTGTTGCCACAGTGACAGTGCATTCCCTGGAGATACCATGACTGTTTGTCAGACAGAGCCTGTCTGTTGCAGTGCACGGCACCCACCTAAACAGGGTTGGGCCATGGTCTGCTGTGGGCAGCAGCCACTGCCCCCTCCACCACCAGTACCCCTCTGTCACCATGCTGACATGCCCTTCTACTGGTGGTGCTGGTGGTGCTCAGTCTCAGGCCATCCATTGTGCGGGTAGGTGGCTGCCTATGGTGCGGGTTCTGGGATAGGGGTGCCTGCATAGATGTCCACGTTTCCCCCCAGCACTGCCTGCAAATGTTCTGTACCCTTGGGGGTACCTGCTGGGTACTATCCCCTGTGACACTGTGGGAAACACACTCGTGCCCGTGTTGGGCCCTCATCAGTTGCTGTCTGGCTGCTCTACTGTTTCAGCATTCGTATGGGCCACCTAGGCATCACCCTAGTCTGCACTGTGGCCCAGCTGCACCACAGCATGTGCCGCCTGCAGCCCTCTGTGTCCCATTTTCCAGCATCTGTCCAGTTGCCCGTTCCGACATGCCCACCCTGCTGTTGCGGGTCATGTGCATGCCCTAGGAAACCTGTCCAGTAACAAGGGAAAGCCCTGATCAGCGTTATTTCACTGTGGGATCATTCACCTTGTATGGGGACAGAGCATAGCCCCTTCCAAAATTGATATCTTTTTTTTTGGAGATTTCTTGGTAGTGTTTTTTGATGTTTCCCATTGATATCACTATTGCCCAGCTAGGTTATGTTCTTTTTCCAGTTTGTTCAGGTCATTTTCAATGTTTATCTGCCCTTTTGTTCTGTGCACATTTATCACACTTATCACCTTTTTTAGGTTTCCCTGGCTTTGCTGTACATTGCTGACGGAAATGGTTTCTCTTCCCTTTAAATCTACTCTAACGCCAGGGTTTCACTGGCGTTAGTTTTCAGCCCCAAAATCCACAGCGTTAGTGTGCAGGGAGCCTCTTCCCTCCCACTCTCCACCCATTGACCCCTTCTTGCTGCCCCTGGGGAGCCTTCCTCCGTCCTCAGGGAGCCTTTACTCCGCTTTCAGCGCTCGTTTGCGCTGCGGAGCGCCGCTGAGCGCGTTAGCGTGCGATAAGGTGTCAGAGCGCACATTAAGACGGTTTAGTAAACATACCCCTATGTTACTAATCACTGATTTCAAAGATCTGCCTGAAGAGTTGGGTCTTCAAATTGACCTTAAATCAGATAGGTTGGCTCAAAGCAATGTTGAAGAGGCAAGCTATCTCACAAAGTTGGAGCTACAAAGAAAAAAGAAGATTGCCTTGTTGATTCATGCCTTGCTCTTGAGGGTGGATGACGACGCAAGCGATTGTCGTGTAAAGAGCAGACTGGATGATAAAAGATGATCAAGGTAGAAAGGTGGTGTGGAGCATCCTGGTGGAGAGACTTATAAGTGAATCCATGCTGTAATAGGAAGCCAATGATACTGAATTAGTAGTGGTGTCCCATGGTCATATTTCTGAGCATGTGAGAAAATCCAAATGGCCGTATTTTATATTGACTGTAAGTGTTTGATTTCATATCCAGATAGGCCAGTATATATGGTGTTTTAATAGTTGATGCATAATATGATTAGGCTCAATATTAAGTAGTCTTGACAGATGGATTAAGGAAAGGACGAATCGCCCGAAAGTGCCGCATAGCATTAAAGGAGGTCTTAACTACAGCACTAATTTGTTGAGTGAAGGATAGATCAAAGTCCAAGATTATTCCCAAGTATCTGAATGAAGGTATCATGTTAATTGGAGATCCCTGCAAAATCAGACAGATATTGGGGGCTGCCAATCCCCCCAGTCAGCTATGTAGCTATGGTCTTCTTAGGGTTCAATTGAAGACAGTGGTCATGAAGTTAGCTGGAAACCATGGTAAGACAAGAATTCATAGGGTATAGCTCAAGGTTAGTACTGTTGGTATAGGTGATGAGAAGAATATCATTGGCATAAATGTATGAGGCAATTCCAGTATTCTGGATGAGAATTAACAGTGGGCTCAACACTATGTTAAAAAACAAGGGAGTGAGAATGGAGCCTTAGGGTACTCCGCATAGAAGGTTTTTGCCATTGAGGACTCCTCACCGATGCTGACCAAAAATGAGTAGTTTGAAAGGAAAGACTGGAATCAGCAAAGAACTTGCTCATGAAGGCCAATATTGTAAAGAAAGACAGGAGAGGGTCATGGTTAATTAGAACAAAAGCACAGGAGAGATCCAAAAATATTACCAGAGCAATTTTTCTGCGGTTTAATGAACTATGAACTTTACTGAGAAGGGTTTTAATAATGGTCTCTGTGCTATGTCTGGGATGGAAATCCATGGGCATAGTTTGGGGGGGGGGGCAATGAGGGGGGCATTATCCGCTTCAAATGAGCTGGCTCTCACTCTTGCCAATTTGGCAGCAAACTCCCCCACCCCACTGCTCCGCTACCACTTTCCCTGCATGTGCAGTAGCAGCAGCGGGCCTTCAACTTAAAAAAACAAACTGCAGGGTCTTTATAACTCCTGCACTGAGGAGGTTTATCTGATCCCACCCTCTGATACATGCTTCGCGTTAGAGAGGTCAGAATCTGACCTACCTTCCTGTTGCGGAGTTGCAAAGACCTGTGCTTTTTTTTAAAGTCAGAGGCCTGCCACGGCCACTGCTGCAGGCACAGAAAAAGCAGTGATGGCAGGGCTGTGCAATGCTGGGCAGAGACTGGTAATGAAGTAGGGGCAGAGGGCAGATGATGGATAGGAAGTGGAAAGGGGATGGCACAGGGTAGATACTGGATGCAAAATATGAGGGATGGAAGACAGATGCAGGACAGAGTAGGGGGTGGAGGGCAGATACTGGACAGCCTGTCCACTAGGTGAGCTAGGTGGCTACCTAGGGCGACAGATCTCTGTGGGTTTCTGCACATATGACCTGCCACACACCCCCCCCCCCCCGCTCGCTGAGCCTCATCGTCACCCCCAAATTGCTGCTGATTCTGGGGGGGGGGAGTTGGGGTGCAGTTAGGCTCAGCAGCAGTGGTCCACAGCAGGCTATGTGCTTCGGCACACATGCCCTGCTGCTTCTGACCCCCCCCCCCCGAAGTTGTGTCGGAGTGGGGTCAAAAGCGACAGGCCATGTGTGCCAAAACACATGGCCTGTCACTGCCACTGCCACCAAGCCAAGCCACCCCCTTCGTCCCTGCCACTGGAATCAGCAGCAGCAGGGGGCTCAGCATGGGGGGAGGGTGGCACAGCTTGGTGCATGGGGGTGCAGCATAGCCATGGCTTCTGCCTGAGGCAGCATAAACCCTTGGGCCAGCCCTAAACAGAGGATGGAAATGAAAATGGCAGACACAGGGTGGGAGATATAAGCAGGGCCAGCACAAGGAGATGAGGTGCCCTAGGGGAACCTCATTCCTTGCATCCTCCTTCCCCTCCAGTACCCATTGTCACTGCTGCTGCCCCTCTCCGGGATGTGCGGTAGTGGCAACGGGCACAAGCAGCCCTGCAGCACTTACCTTTAAACTTCAGCACCATGGGGTTGTTTGCTTCTGCTCCCTTTACGACACTCAATGCTGAATTCCTGTTTGCAGCAGGAAGTTGAAATTGAGTGTTGGTGTGGGCAGAAGCAAACAGCCCCATGGTGCAGAAGTTTAAAGATAAGTGCTGTGGGGCTGTTTGCTGTTATTACCACCACTGCCTTTCCTGAGAGTGGTGACAGTGGTGGCAATGGGCACCCCTGGAGGGCTGGCACTCTAGGCGACCAACTAGTTTGCCTAATGGTAATGCCAACCCTGGATTTAAGCTGATAGAGGGAAGAAGGTGGATACAGAGTGGGGGGGGGGTAGATGTTGGACATGGGGTAGGGGTATAGAGGTATGAAGGGCAGATGCTGGATTATGGAGTGGAGAGCAGAGGCTGGACATGTAGTAGGGGTCATAAAGGGATGGGGCACATGCTTGACATAGGATAGGGGTCATAGGGGGATAAAGAGCAGATGATGGACACAGGGTAGGGGTCGGAGGGGGATGAAAAATAGATGCTAGGCACAGGGTAGTGTAACGTCATAGGGGGATAAAGGGCAGATGCTAGACACAGGGTAGGGGGACATAGGGGATCTTGGCAAAGGCTGGACCTGGAGTAGGGCTGGGGGGCAGAAGCTACAGTGGGGAGGGGTGAAGGACAGATGCTGGATATAGGGTGAGAGAGATTGATGCTAGCCATGAGGTGGGGAGAGATGCTGGACATGGGGTGAGGAGAGTGAGGAAGGATGCTGGACATGGGGTGGTGTGAGATGGGTATATTCTAGACATGGGGTGAGGGAGAGAGGAGGAATGCTGGACCCGGGGGAATATAATGAGAAAAAAGGGGTTGGCATGAGATTGGGGAGAGAGGGGGAGACACAAGACAGAGCAGGAGAGAAGGGGAGAGATGCCGAACACAGGGAGGGTGTAAGAGAGAAAGAGAAAGCAGAGAGTTAGTTAAAGACTGGAGAATAAGTGGCTGGGATAAGATAGAGAGATAGGGGGTGGGAGGGCTGTATTAAAGGTTGAAAAGTAATAGGTACATATAGTAAAAAGAAGGAGATTGAGAACTGGATGTATGAAGGAAAAACGAAATCTGAATTGATAGAGAGAAAAATATATGGGAAAAAGCTGAAAGGAAACCATCAATGTCAGAGATGGATGTAAGGGAGCAAGTGAAGAAGACAGGAGTGGATAGAAGTGGCAGGTGGATTGCAGACTTTGGGAAAGAGGTTGCAGAAACCAGACACCGGGACCAAGGCAATTTGAAAACTAAAATACTTACATGACAAAGGTAAAGAATTTATTTTCAGTTTAATGACTAGAATTAGTGGTGTAAATTCTGCCCAAGCAGCCTCCGCAATGCTGTGCACCCAGGCAGAAAGAGGGCCCACACAGCAGCAGAGGCAGCAGTGTGGAAAACTTACTTTATCATGTTGCTATGCTGCTCCATTCTTTTAAGTTCCCATGGGCCCGGCGGCTGTTCCTTGCTGGGCCAAAGTCGCACGATAGCCACATAATGAGACTTCGGCCCAGCAGGGAACAGCCTTCAGGCCCAAGGTGAACTTACAAGAATAGTGGGAAGTCCAATGGAGAGCCAAAACACCCACACATATACCAACAAGCCAGGAAGCAGGTGTGTAGACAGAGACCAATTCCTTTATTAATAACTAACCAAAACACCCCTTAGCATTTCGGCCATACAGGCCTTCCTCAGGGGGAACCAAAGCCTCAAAAGGACAATAAAAAAACAATATTATTGAATGGTACAATTAAATACATATATATATATATAGATATATATATATATAGATAGATAGATATATAAATAATGTGTCATATCAATCAATAAATAAATTAATCAGTCAATAAGATATAAATAAATAACAGTCAATACTGATAAAAAATAAATGATAAGTAAGAATCCATAAATAGCATAAGTAAAAAACATAAATAAAAACTTATAAACACAAGATAAAATCACATATACAGAACATACAATTCATGACAGCTATATGAACAATACCATTAAAACAATATAATTTTTTTTAAAACAGCTCTTCCAATTCATGTATGTTAAACAAGAACGCAAGGCTGACAAACAGAGGAACTATAAACCCTCTAATGGGCAAACTATTATGCCCTCCTTAGATTATTGTGTATCAAAGGCAAGTAAATAAACATCTAATAATTATGGTGTCATTATAAAAAGACTATTAAGTGAAAATAGTACGTGCAAGGCCGCGGGGCAGGGTCCTTGGCGGCCGCTCGTAACCGGGTGCACAGCCCAGTGCGGGGACCCTGCGCATGGCTAGCAGCGTCGACTCCCCCATGAGTGAGAAAATGGGGGAGCCAATGGGTGGCGAGGAGCCGGGCGGTGGACGGCTTGCGGCAGCTTCACAGGGTGACGGAGCTTCTTCGCGGCGCCGGCTGAAGTTAAAATTAAATAAAAGCAAAATCGGGGTGAACAAACGATTACTTAGCATCGCGGTGGGGTGTTGAGGTGCCGGGAAGTAGTGATCGATGTCCAGGGACCGAGGAGAGCCGCTGGACAGGCAGCCTGCAGCCCAGAACTTTGGAGACCAGTGAAGCCACGATCCAGAAGGTTTTAAAAAAAAAAGGCAAGTTGGGCTAAGCTAAGGGCTGTGGTCTGAGTGGGTCAAAAAAAAAAAAGGGGTTTTGGCACCAGCTAGCCTGATGCCTTCTCACAGAGGCCGACAGGGAAGGGCTAGAGGGCCTGGCAGGGTTGGTCGGGCTGCTGATCAGCGAAGTATGCCTATCCCTTTGGATTTGGAGGGGAAAGTTGACGGCGGTGTGGAGGGGGACAATGGCGAAGTGGGGGCGATTGTGGTAGGTATCAGGGGTTAGTCTGGACTGGCGCCTCTCTGTAGGGGCTCCGCAAGTGCTAGAAGGTCAGGAAAAGGGCGGGGGAGAGCATTAGCTCTCCCCAAGCCAGGTAGGAGGGGATCTAGGCTCTGGAGGGTCTAGGGCCATGGGGCGGGGCGGGCCTGTCGGAAAGGGTGTAAGGTCGCAGCCTGGCAATTCGCGGGCTCAGGGGCAGGATCGGGGGTCCAGTGAGGCGGTAGATGAGACTAATGCCACGCCCAGCCGGGTTTCTGGCATTAGCAGCGCAGAAGGAACCGCAGAAAACCCGGTGGGAAGGGTCACTGGACAAAGGCAGCTTGAGGCTAGGTCTTATGGGTGGTGTGAGGGAGTTGGGGTTGGGGGCAGGGTCACGCCATGGCAGAGGGCCCTAGTTACGAATGTCAGTGATTTACCTTCTCCGTGGGTTGGCCGGTGACGCAAGGAGGCTTTAGTCCAGCAGGTGCCCTTGTGTCATGAGAGCACTGGCTTGGGGGGGGGGGCAAGGTCCATCCAGAGCCGAGTGGCTGGGGGCTTGGCAACTCTCTTGGCCTCCATCTGTTCCCCCTCCTGTTTTTTCTTTTATGCCTCCACAGGATCCTGCAGCGAGTCAAAACCTGCAGGGCTGTGAATATGGAAGCAGAAGCAACATCAAGGAGCAGTTGGAGGGATTATGCCATCAGCGCCGACGATGGAGGTCTTCAGCGGAGAGAAGTGGAGGGCCATGAGCCAACAACCCATCCGAGGGCAGTGCAGGGTACAGGCTGTGGATACGGTGGCAGCAGGTGAGTTACCGGCGCAGCATGGGGAAGGGGCAGAGCAGGTTATTAGTTTGCAGGAAGGAGTGGGGTCTAATGCAAAAAAGAAAAGAAAGCCTTCACGTAGGTGGTGTCATGGTTCTGAGTCATCCTCTTCCTCGTCAGATGACTCTTTGTCCTCTTCATCGGGAGCTGAGGGCACAGGGCACGGGGCAAGGGGTAAGTAGCACGGTGGAGGCAGTGGACACAGGAGGAAATATTGCTCCTACATTAGTGTAATTCATGGAGTTATGGTAAGGAGTTCTGAGGAATCTGCGCCGTAAGATCAGGAAGCGGTGTTACATAGACATTTTCCACCTGTTAGAGGGTAGGAAGCGGTCGGGCGAGAGCAAGAAAAAGCGGAAGGAGGATGAGAAGTCTGGCCGGATCAAAAAGGTGTCGCGTAATGTGGTAAACTGGACGAGAGCCTTTTTGCAGTTGGCAAGGGTCTGGGGTCATCATTCGCCAGAGCATTGCGGGATGTTGCTGGCGTACGCAGATTCAATTTTGGAGGCGGCTCAGACTCATGACAGGTGGGCATGGTTGAACTATGATGAGAAATTTCATAACAAGATGGAGGAGAACAAAATGTTGTCATGGGGTACGCAAGATATTAACTTAACCGCTTTGACCCGGTGAAAAGCAGGATATAAGTACAGTAAAATAAATAAATAAAATGGCTGACTCAGATGTCTGTTAGGGCAGGATCGGAGGGAGGCGGTGGGGTGAAAGCAGGGGCGGTGAACACTGGCGGGTTGAGTCATTCCTTTTGTGCAGGGGGGGTGGCACAGCAGAAAGCAGGGGGAAGTGGAGCGGGAGACATCTGCTGGAAGTTCAACAAGTCAGGGGAGCACCGGGTCCGCCTACCTTGGTTACTGGTTGATTAAGCAACTTATATGCTGTAGCACTATCAAAGAAATTGCTGATACAATGTAACCATCTGTGAAAAACAGTTAGTAAAACTTTTTAACATGGAAATTCTCTAAATATTAGATAACAATCATGGACAAAAGAATTACCTACTGTCATAATGCCGTGAGCGGACAGAACCAACAAAATTAAGGGTAGTATGTATTGGCAAATAAAAAATCCACTTCCACACTATAATTAAGTGAATTTCACCATTAAATAACTGTGTGAAACATCTCCGAACCTGATAGACCAATATGTGTGGATATTCCTTTATAATTTAAAAACAACAAATCGCATACCATATTAATAGGAGGAATAACTAAAACTGCATGCGGTAAGGAGCCTATCTGGAGATAAAATCCCACCGTCAGAGAAAAACATTTAAAAAGACCCTGTAGTCAAATGGAACTCTGATGAACCACCGTGTAACAGCATACTGTTAAAGTAAACAAAAAAATGCGTTTAAGATGCCAGTGCTGGTGATCAAAAGAAACTGTAGCGTAATAGTGTATTTTAATATTATATTAAAGTAGAGAATACCACTGGATAATTAACCAAAACACTAACCTGAAGTAAAAAAAAAACCAACAGAATCCTTCTTTTGTCTCTCTCAGCAAACTTGAGTGATAGCACTTTGTGGTCTTACATATAAAGCCGTGAATATCACGTCAAAACTAGTTCAAAGGGCACTCAAAGGGATCTCCGTGATCCGAAGACCCACCGATCTTAACTAATATGTGAAATCCAGCTGAGAGGCCATCTTATCTCATGAAAATGTAAATAATCTCATGCGATGAAAGATCGTAGTATTATAACCAAGTCCTGTATCAGGGATCACAAATGTCATGCTTAGCAGACTAAGGGGGAACAGGGATATATAACCAAAATAATGTGGTATATAGGGACCACGATGTAAATGAAAACCAAAATTCTTTTTATTATAAGATACTGAATGTCTATTTTTGATCCCATTAAAAGGTACGAGACGTGGTATTCAGATGAATAACTTGAAGAGATATATGAGCAAAAGGCCAGTTGCTAAAGGAATAACAGAACAAACCAGAAATATTTTATCTCTGGTGCCGAAATGAGTTCCTCATAAACATGAGAGCAAGCACTAGAGGGTGTTATCTTCTAAGCCCTAAATAGACCCAAAATATTTGATTAGAGAGCACTACGTGTATTGTATATAATTCCATTGGGACTAAATTAAAAGGCATCAGAACGCGGTATACAATTAAAAAAAATACAAAGACAAACAGAAATTCTGTAAAATGACCTAAAAGTGAAATACCGATGGCTAAAAAGTACAATAGATAATAGAAAAACCCACAAAATGGAAAATTGTGATGTATAAGTCTGTGATACCAATGTACAATGCTCAAGAGCATAAGAGCCAACAATAAGGGGGAGAAGGGAGGGAGGGGAAGAGAAGAGGGGCGGGGGGGGAGAGGAGGGGGAAGGGGGAGAAGGGGGAAGAGGGTGAGAGAAGGGGGAAGGGAGGGGGAAGGGGAGAAGGGAGGAGGGGAGAGGAGGAAGAATCAATGAAATATTTTTTAAATAAATACAAAAGGAATAAAATACATAGATAAATCTAATGCAGCTTGTGTTCAATGATACATTTTTTGACACTACGTTTCGTTTTACCTGAATAACATAAATTGCATGGGCATATAATCATGCAATGTGTTCCATCTCACAGTTAGAAAAATCATCCAATCTAATAATCAAAGAACCAAAGGGGTGTTGGAATTGTCCCTTGGCCACTAGGGCCTGGGGACAGACAACGCATCTTCCACATCAGAAGTGTCCTTTTACCCTGGAAGTTATTCTATGCTTAGCCAAGGCTGAAGGCACTAGAAAATTGGCCGAGGTCTTATTCCTCTTATAAGCAAGCGTAAGACTGGAATTTTCAAGAGATGGAACAGTAGAGAGCAAGCCCCATGAGTCTCTGATGATCCATGCTATGTCATGTGCATAATTAGAAAAAGTAAGAGCACAAACTATTTTATTTTCCTCTGTGTGTGCATGGCTTTGTAAGAGTACATTCTTCAGGGTATCCTCTAGAGGTACAACAGGGATCTACTATGGTACCCCTCCATTCCGAGGCAGGGGGCAGGGAAGAGGGAGGGGAGAAAGCTCTTAGTTAATTATGGAATTAATCAAGAGGTGGATAGCATTATCCAGCCATATACTATCATATGAAGAAATTGCAATATTACAAAAGAGTAAAGACAATGAAGTAAGTTTGCTGCCACTGCCGGCAGCAGCAAGGGGGGGGGGGGCCCAGGATCCTCCCGGGGAGGCGCATGATTAAGGTGGCATGCCACCACTACTGCCACCGTGACAGTGGGAGGCCTTCAGCAAAATTTTGTTTGGGGACCCCTCATTGTAACTAATGCTGCTGACTGGACTACGACAGTTTTTGGATTTTATATACAGTATGTCATCTTTATATTTTGCACAGTATGGGGGAAATGCATCACTGTTTCTATTTCTTGTGTTGCACTGCAAGCAGAGTTTGGCTTGTTGGGGTTTCAATTAAATTTTGCCTACATATTTCTCTTTCAAGTTTGTTCTAATTTATTTTGTATTTGGAGAGAGTCTCGCTGTGTTCTGCCTGTGTGATTGAGACCAAGGGGTATGTTTACTAAAGGGCGTTAACGGAACAAGTGTGTCATTAACACCCTTGCACTCTTAACGCTGCAAAAAAGCTGCATTAAAGTTGCGTTAGAAGCTCCTGCAGTATTAAGGGAACAGTAGGCAGAGAATGGGCTTTAATGGGGCAGAGTGGGCGTTGACAGTGGATGCTCCCTTAATGCCTGTTGTGTAAGTGTGTGTTAGAGCCCTTTATCGCTGGGAACCTGAAGGGCAATTAAAATCTCATGGAAAGGGTGTATATTGAGGGGAGAGAGCCTATTTAATTGTGTGCAATGTGATGCACAGACAGGGGAGCCCAAGATAGTGATAGTAGTGCTCCATTAGTTGCAACTCATAAACCAGTCAGAATCAAAAATAACCTCAAAAAACTGAGATCCTGACAACAAAGAACCCTTAACCTAAATTACTTTTTTTGTCGGAGATAGTCAGCAAAGTGAGCGGGGAAACTGCCGCACACCACTGTGACTGCTCCTATTTTTATTTTTAAATGAAAATATTGTACTTAGCTCAGAAGAACTTTTCCAAAAGCAGATGAACAGGATGAACAGTACGTCCCACATAATACTTCTCACAAGAGCAAATTATCAAGTAAACTACAAAAGTAGAAAAACAATTCGTATAGCCTTGTAAAGAATAGGTACGAGAGGTATGTAAATCCGTCCAAGTTTCACCCGGTATTGTGGAACTGCAATATTTACATTGATTGCAGGGATTGTGCCCTTTGATGTCATAGCTGTAGAGAGGACGATCCATCGTGTGTGTGGTCTTCATAATAAGATCTCTTAGATTCGCCTTTCTCGAACAGGCAATACGAAGAGTTATATCTCGTACCTATTCTTTACAATATCTACATGACTTTGACTCACTACACTGGAGAGTTTTGGATTTTGAACCAATTGACCCTAGGGGAGGCAATCGTGAACAGCGATTACAACTACGGGAACAGAAGTGGATTTTTTGCTTGAACACAGTTGCCCCTATGGATCTCAATATTCAAATTGACTGGTATACCATCATTTAATTTTATTTAATTTTTACAAGGGGTTCTCTTGACTGTGAGATCTCCCTTGTTGCTGCAATTGGTTTTGCATTTTGAGTACTATTGAGCACCTGTGGAAAGTGACGTCAGACGCCGAAGTATAAGAGGAACACCCCTAGCTTATTCATTTTGAAAGTGGCTCACGACGTTTGAGCAGAATCTGAATTGTGTTGCCAGTAAGAGATGGCCTGAAGCAGGGTTTTAAACTTTGTTTGTTTAACCCGAAACGTGTGGCACGTCGTCAACCTTTAAAAGTCTGGCATTTTCATCTGCTTTTGGAAAGTTCTTCTGAGCTAAGTACAATATTTTCATTTAAAAATAAAAATAGGAGCAGTCACGGTGGTGTGCGGCAGTTTCCCCGCTCACTTTGCTGACTATCTCCGACAAAAAAAGTAATTTAGGTTAAGGGGTCTTTGTTGTCAGGACCATTAGCTGCAACAGCATAGTGCCCAAGTATGAAGGGGCACCATGTTGATGGTGCAAATGGGGCAAAGGAAGTGCAACATTGGTCATGCAGTGGGGGTTGCTGGTGCACAAGGCCAACCAGGCAGCTGCCCAGGTGGAACATCTGTAATGTCCATTATGATTCCAAATCAACAGAGGCGGCACACAGACATACTGCTGCTGTGGAAAGGTGATGCACCACATGAGTCGGCCCAAGGGTACCTGGCTCCATAGGGAGAGACCCCGGCTGGTCCTCCCACTGTTACTGAAGCCAGCTCTGGAGGAAGAGGCCAATAATGGCAGCAACTATAGTGCTATAGGGAGTTGCAAAATGCAGGCACCTGGGGAAATACCACATCTGCAACTGTCCGCCTCCCCCCGAGACATATTGGCAGCAGGCAGGGACGGGGTCCTGGCAGTGGTTGTTAGTTGGGGGGGCATGGCTGTCAATGTTTGCCTCTGCTCCCCCCATCTAGACCTTGCACCCCAGGCATCTGCCAAAGCCGCATGGTGGACAGGCACCACCCCCACTGACAGCATGCTGGCATGTCAGCATGGTGTGTGGGTGCTGGTGGCAGATGCAGTGGCACCCACCTGCAGCAAACAAAACCCATGTCCTGGTCCTGTGTGCTGTTCACATCGGAACATGTGCCAAGGTCTGTCTGATGAGAAGCATGTCAGCATCAGGGACTGCTATACCCATATGGCAGCTCTGTGGCTCAACACACAAAGCCAGTGTGTATATGAACAAAGGGTCACAGGTTCAAGACCTAGCAGCAGATCATGCTTGTCCCTATGGATAAGGTTTAGCCTACAGTACAAGTACAGCACTAGCATGTGCAACCCCCAATGAATCAAGTCAGTAATGGTATAAACACCCATTCAGCCATGTTCTCCTAATCACAGCTAGATTGAAAGGCAGGCTGATAGCACTGGCACACTGAGGGATGTTAACAATGGGTGTGAATGTCAGAGTTTGCTACTAGCACCTGCACAATAAGCATACATTGACAATGTTTGAGCTGATATGGAGATCAAAGTGGCAGGCAGGAATACCAATCATACCAACATTTGCATAGCACAGTGATATGAGTGGGTGTGCTGTCTCTCCAGACATCTATGGCCTTCTGCATTGCACTGTGCCTCACATTGCCTAGGCTGTTCCCAGCATTAGTCTGCAAATGTGCATGATGAGGAGCAGAGGATTGTGGATGTGGCCTGAAACAGAGAGGTTGCCCCAGATGTGGCTGAGACTTCATAGTGCCCATCTGCTATGTACATGGCCTGAGTGGGCACAGCAATTCATGCTGCAAGGGCACTCCCACCAAGCTGTGACCATGGCACAGCTATGTATCTACATAGTGCTTATATTGTGTCCAGCTCCAATGAAGTGGGTGCTCTCCCTGTTCTGAGAGCTCAACCAAGGTGCCAAATGCTGGGTGACCATGCTGTTTGTCCCAAGCTTGGGTGTATATGCATTGTGTGCTGACTGGCTATAGTTGGTATGCACATAGCTGAAACAGCCCTGTGGTGAACAGCAGGTGCAGTCTGATTGTGCTTGCTGTGGTGGATGGGTAGCCCCAGATGGTTGGAAGAGCAGTTGTTCCTGGCCTGCTCACTGAGATCATGGCAGGACCACACAAGCCTAGAAGCCCCCCACTGCATACAGCAGCAGCAGCTGCTGCTGAAACCCTGTGCAGTGACATTTACTGTTCTAGAAGAATCCCTGTCCAACAGGGGAACAGGACACAAGGCCCAGATATGACATGCATCTACAGCATACTGCAATTGTACAGAAAACAAGATGATTAGCATAATACACTGGCAGTGATGTGGACCTGCAGCCCAGTCAGAAGAGACCATCTCTAGCAGTGCAAGTTCTGGGGACTAGGTGCTGGATGCCCATCCTCACCTTCAGGGTGACCACTAAAACTGCTCAGTAGCATGGTTTGTAGCTGTTATGTGCTTGTAGCACACACTGTCAGGGCATCTTACTAAGCTGATGTGACAGATCAGTGCATTCTCCATTTGGTGATCAGCTGCAGACTGCTGCTCCACATGTGCAGTACCTCATTGGTACTGAAGAGACTAACCTATACTGGCACACACAGCAATTTTAGGCAGTGACCTGCAGTCTCTTTGAATCTAGACATTGCTGTCAGGAGAGGTGTAGCCTACTGTTTAATACAACGTCAACATAAACAAGGGGCAAGGGTTCTATTCCCACTTGTTCATTTTGGGCCTGTGTGCTACTCAGGTCATTTCCCTGCCTGTAACAATCTTGGCTCTGCTGTGACTTGCAGACACACATCCTTCTACTTTGTTATGCATTCTGGCCACACTTTGGGTCATCAAACATGCTGTTCCCCCTCATGCCCTTCTAAGAGCATGGTTTTATTTGCTCTGCTGTAGCCCGTTGCAGGGGGTCAGACATGTTAACCATGCAGATATCAGGCACCTACTTGGAGGCATGGTGTAATGGTCATGGCAATAACTTGCAGACCAAGATACCAGGGTTTGAGGCCCATTAGTACTCCTTATGTGACATTTTGGAATGTGTTACTGTTGCATTTTATGTCTGTCACAACCTTCATGGACTGAAATCACTTCCTTATACCTTGAGCAGTTCACTTAACCCACCAATGGCTCAACTGACTGAAGGTCCATACAGTCCCTCTTTATCATCAGACATTACCAATTTGTCAGTAAGATGTACCTCGACGTGACTGCACTGATACAGTGGTGTACTAACAGGTAGTTACATGCATACAGCTGTAACCTACATGTGAGACATGAGTCATGTATGACATCATGAGTGTGACTGTACAGCTTTGGCTCCATCACATCTCTGCAGTTCATGTGGACACATTCTACTCTCGGATAGCTACTGGCAGGTATCACCTCATGTCCATACATGCCCCATTTGCCCAGTTTGGATCCAGTTGTTATCTGCACATTTGTCTGGGGCATTGTATAGTAGTTGTGTGGCTGGGACAGGTGTGAGACCCACATGTCCAGCATCAGGCCTTCCACATGGCACTGACACACATTTTCCCACACAGTAAAAATACATTGGGGATGGCACCTATGGCACTTCGATGCTGCCAGCTCATACCACCCTCTCCTCTGCTGCCATCCTTTCTTCAGCCCTTCCATCTGCCTCTGTTGGCTGTGTGCAGTCATGTCTTCTTGTGCAAGCTGCTGCACCATGGCTTACATAGGCACTCTTTCCCGCATTTTGGCTCTTTATGGATGCCTCTCCTGTGCCTGATCTGCACGTCACCATTCCTGCTCTGTCCTCCTTTCAGTGCACACATCCTGCCATTTCTGACTCCTCTGAGGGACACATCTTCCCCATCCTATCCCACACACTGACATTGCGCCATTTTACATTGGCACTTCCCAGTGCATCAGTACAGCTGCCTCCCACATGCTTGTCCAAATTACTGGCTGCAATGTAGGGTTCCCACAGATCCGGCAGGTCCATCAACTCCTACCTGTCCTTTTATCTATCACCTTTACAGTGATTTTCCTTGGTGCTCCCTTATCCAGCGTTAGAGTGACAGCCATTTTCAGACATTAAAGTGCACGCTTGACATCTTAATGCCTGATGTTCTGTTAATGCACATTAAATGGGTCATTGCACCTTACCGCTGGAATGCCTCCTACCTGTCCAGAGCCTTTTTCACATGTAAAGCCCCTTATCGCTGCCGTTAACACTCGATAATGCCTGCTATCTTAATGCCCTTTTACTAAACATACCCCCAAGTGTTTTGTTAGCAAGGCGTTTCTAAGTAGGATCTGTAATAATCTGGCTTGTTCAGTTTTCCAAATAGGTGTAAGGATGTTCTAAGGCACACTGCAATATTTATGGAACTTCTCTTTTACTGTGTTAATTTTAGACGCTGGTGTTGTTTTGGTATGGTATATTTTCATTATAGATCTTCAATGACTTTTGTAGGGTTTTCACAATCTGCCTAGTACTGGAGAGGCTGCTAATGAGATGACACCAGAATCGTTTTTTTTTTTTTCTTGTATGTTGGATTCTGTGGTGAAATGTCCTAGTTCTACGCTGCATCTACTGTTGAGGGAGGGGTTTTGTTGTATGCAAAATAGATGTTCAAAAAGAAAGAGAACCATAAATGCAGTTTCTAACACCAAAATAAAATAAGTAATTGTTTATTTTAGTGTTAGAAACTGCATTGTTCTCTTTTTCTTTTTGTCTCTTAATGTGTGAGTACCTTACATCTCCTTTGTTTTTTCATACTATATCTTTACATTTAACACAATGCCAGTCCAATGTGCAGTCTCAGATGTCAGTATTTTTTAAATCTTAGAATGCCAGGCAAAATAATTCAACAATTACATTTTTGCTGCATTTTGACTATATAGCCTGAGAATACACAACACCCCTGCCGACACTTCCTCCACTACAACCGCTCCCTTCCAGTAAATCTGGAATGAATTCAGCATTCCCACCATTGATAAGATCTCCCACACCATTTCCACATTAAATACCAGCACTGAGCCAACAGATCCTTGTCTGGTTCCATGGATAAAATCAACAAAGAAGGAATTCTGCAAATACATCCACAAGATTGTCCACACCTTCCTAACACAAGGTTATGTCCCATAGCCCCTCAAACTCGCAATGATTTTCCCAGTACCCAAAACTACCTCCCCCATCAAAGATGATGCTTCAGCGTACTGCCCAATTTCCAGCCTACTTTGCCTCACAAAGATACTTGAAAAGACATTCACCTTCAGCTTCAAGACCACATAGATTCCCATGCACCACCAGACCCCCATCAATGGGCATTTCAAAACAAAACATTAAAAGGATTCAACTAGCTCAAAATGCAACAGCTAGAATTATACTAAAAATAAACTCATTCCAACACATAACACCAATTCTAGCATCCCTTCACTGGTTACCTATTCAAAGCAGGATAATTTACAAAATAATAATAACATCATTCAAAGCCTTACATGACATGGCCCCGACTACTCTATGTAGTCTAATATGCAAAGAACTTTCTAAGCCTACCCACAGAAAAGGACAATCAAATAAACTAAAGATTCCAAAAGACTTCATAAAAGCACATAAATTAACAAATAATAGAGCCTTTTCTCACATAGCTCCAACCATTTGGAATTCGCTACCAGAGGATCTACGATCACTAACAGAGATCGTGGAATTCCGCAAAAAATTGAAACATACCTATTCACTAAACACTATAATACAATGGAAACACTAGAACCCATATTAGACAAAGGCTAAATAGCCACCTGTTCACATCAAGTACAAACCTAATTCTATACGGACAACACTTATAGCTTAAACGAAATGACGATCCAAGCTCTTATGCCCAAATACCTCCACATGTATATAGTTGCATATGTTATGATCTTTTTTACGCTGTTCGACACTACACTACGTTAGTTAACTTGTTACACACGGTTCTAGCTTAAATATACTGTTTGTTTATTAAACTGTGTTTGTTTAATTTATGATGTTCTATGTAAAAGTTATGACGTTCTATGTAAAACAAACTGCGCTTTGTTAATTGTTGTTAATTGTACACCGCAACTGAACTTTGGAAGATGCGGTATATAAATGTTAAATAAATAAATAAACATGGGTTCTGCACCAATCACAGTGTCGAATCACTGCTAACTATGCTCCTGGACAACTTAATCAGAGGAATTGACAATTTGAATAAAGACTTTCTTCTCACCATATCCCACAGCATCCTTCTTTAGAGTGGTTTGAATCTTTGAATCATACCTCAATAACAGGCAACAACAGATCAAGGTCAGCTCAACCACTTCCTCTACCTTCCCATCTACACAAGGAGTACCCCAGGGATCAACTTTATCAGCCCTGCTCTTCAACCTCTACATTCGCCCCATCTGCGACATCATCAAGAAACATAACATCCAATATGCAGTGTATGCAGATGACATCATGATTTACACCTTCTTCAACTTGAGCAACCCGGACTACATGATGATAACAACCTGTCTCTAGGACATGACATACTGGCTCTCCCACAATAACCTGACCATAAACTACAACAAAACCAAAGCCCTCATCATTACCCGCAATGCATCCTTTGTCTCACCCCAGTCAATCACCAAACTATACCCATAAAAAATGAAGTTAAATGCCTGGGAGGCACTCTGGACAAGAACCCGACTTTTCATTCACACAAAAACAAGACCACAAGGAATGCATACCACAAAATGGCCATCATACAAAGACTTAAACCTCTCCTTAACCAAAACCCTTTCAGAACTGTATGCCAAGCCATCATAACACCCATCTTGGATTACTGTAATTCCATGTAAATCAGCCTACCCAAGCAAACAATCTGACCCTTGCAGATGATGCAAAACACAGTAGCCCGCATTATCACTGACTCAACAAAGCACGACCACATCACTCCAATACTGAAACAACTGTACTGGCTCCCAATTGCTTCCCGCAACCACTTCAAAAATACTTTGAACATATTCAAAATCAAGCATAACATGTATGCCAGTGGCCTCGAAGACTTAATCAGCTCTGACACAAGCACCAGGCCAAGAAGACGCAACAGACTCGACACCATCTAAATACCCAGATCCTACCCCAAAACCACAAAGGCTACATCTTCGCAGCACCATCCCTTTGGAACACCCTTCCTGGCAACTTGAGAGCCACTACTGACATCAAAGACTTCCAAAAGAAATTAAAAACTCTACTCTACAAAGACCACTTTGGACCTACCACCTCATGCACAGCATCTACCCACTCAGTTCCCTGAACAAGAACCAGCCTGACCCCCCTCCCACCTCCTGACTGAATCCTCAGCGATTCAAAATGTACATACCTACTTTGTAAATAAGTTGCTTCTTAAGTCCCCTGAATGTATATTGACTATACCCAATTCTGTAATTAAATTCTTCGCTATGCCCCTGTATGCCCCTCCCCCCTCCCGTTTGCTGTGTACTATGCTAGTATATGCCATGTAAACGGTTTTGATTGAAGGAAAAGGCGGTATAAAAAAACCCCTGTTAAATAAATAAATAAATGTTGATTTCCTTTTTTGCAAAACCACTGAGTGAGAACCTCTGCTCCTTCTTTGAGTATCTTGGAGGTGCCAGCTCAACCCTCACCAGTTTGATATACTGGCTTACTATCCAGTTTTGTAAGATACCTATAATGTATATGCATATATGCAAATGAATATACAGATATTTCACCCTGCCCTTTACCCTCTCCTCCCCCAATGAAGCAGTCAAACTACACCCATGCGGAAACCTGCCTGATGTGGATGAAGTGTGTGAGTGTGCTCAATATGATCAGCAAACTAAGAGAAAGACAGACGTTCAGAGGCATTCCTGGGGGCAGAGCTGGAGCAAGGTATGGATTTACATGGTGGCGTAAATTCTGCCCAAGCATCCGCCACAATGCAGTGGCACTAAGGCAATGTGGCAAACTTACTTGATCATCTTTGTACACTGCCCCATTCTCAGCTGCTGTTTCCCGCCAGCCCAAAGTCTCACGATAACAGCCACACCACGAGATGTCAGCCTGGCGGGGAACCGCTGCCGGGCATGTGGCAAACTTGCAAGAGCGGAGGCCGCATGGCAAAGATGATACTGTAAATCAGGGCCATACCAAGGGAAGCTTACGCCCTGTGCAACTTGCACATCGGGCGCCCCCCTCCCCCCGCGGTGGGAGAGAAGAGGCGCGCCCGATGTGCAAGTCACCGGCATGCTAAGCAGATCTTTCTCTTCCTGCTCTTGCTCTTGCAGGGAGGGAAAGGTCTGCTTAGCATGCTGGCGAGAAGGTTTAAGGGGCACATTTTAGCTGTCCTGCCATTGCCTGCTGCCGCTGAGAGAAGAAAAAGTGGTGGCGGCAGGCAACGGAAGACAGTTAAAATGCGCCCCTTAAACCTTTTCACCCTCTGCGGCCGCACTGCTCGCACAGGGCTAGGTACGGGCCTGCTGTAAATTCACTTCTACAACTTGGGGGGAGTCCTGTAGTGGTAGGAAAGGCACCACCGCCATGACAATAAGGGGCCTTCAACAAAATTTTGCTTGGAGGGGTCCCTTTGTCTCTTGGGGAAACTGCTAGGTACTTATAACCTAGATTAGTCACTGTTGGAAACAGGATACTGGGCTTGATGGACCTTGGTCTGACCCAGTATGGCATATCTTATGTTCTTATTTGAACTTACACCACTGGATTTACATGCATACTTTTGGAATTTTAAAAACATGTGTTTTAAGTTTTCTTGTAAATTTTGTGTCTACCAAATAGTAGATATAAATATGTATGTGTGTGTGTGTGTGGCTTTGGTATGGTAATTTCCAGCGGGAAAGTATGACCTTACTTCCCTTTTGAAAACTGGTACAACCTATGCATATACTTGCTGCATGAATTAAATGCAAATGGCAATATAAGTGCATAAATTGTTTTTTATAAAATTAGGTCAGGTGTAAAAATGCACCCACTGGCATGGACATATGTATGTTTAATGTAGGCATTGCCGGAGGCTGAGTCTGGGCATAACATATAGAAAGTCATGGAGTACATATGTTGATTAATAAAATACATTAATCTATGCTAATACTAGTGTCTTCTACATGCAAACATTTTTGTGCCTATTAGAGTGATTTGAATGTCTAAAAATGTGCTTGTGGATGTCCAAATTATGGAGACGTCCCTGGAGTCATTTTAATAGATGGGTCTAGAGATGTCCCTGGTGCGTGCAAGGTGAACATGGCGAGAGCATTCTCAAGACAATCCACTCAACTTAGACATGCATGCCTGATTTCAGAAATGGCCCGCGTCCAAATCTATACCTGCTCCAGGGCACGACTGAGCATCGGAAACGTTCTTGTAGCCCCCCCAGAGGGTATAAAAGAGACGGTATTCTGGTATTCCCAGTACTGTCCACAAACCACAAAGACTTTTAACAGCAATTGGGGATACCTCTATTGCAGTTCTCCCTCTGCTGCTTGCAGAATGGCCATCTGAGACGCGTCCCCTGTCTGGAATACTGTTGTGGGGACATCTATGAAGACATCCTCAAAGATGTCTATATCGGGTACATCCACATTTCTAAAATTGTGTCCGAACTGGGATGTAACCGGCCTTTTCAGGTACTTTTCACATGGACGTCATTTCTAAAATGTGCCTTTATGTATCTATATAAAATTGGGTAAAAATAGGCATCTTCTTACCCTCTATTCCTAGGTGCCCTGTTATAACATTTCGCTTCGTGGGTACAACAGTAGCTGTGTTGTGAAGCAATGCTATTACTGACCATGAAGAGGATGAGCAATTTATCCAAGTGAATGGATTTTTAGAACTACCCTGCCCAATTATCAGAAAAAAGACATCTTTAATCAGCCAGTTAGCGCATCTGACAGTAAAGGCCCAGCTGAGTTTAAATGGCTTAAATGTTCTGTATCATTCATATCATGGATAACCCTAACCCTCATTTTATATATGTAAATGAAAATAGTTTTAAATTACATTAAATAATGTGGCAAATCATAGTAGAATCATTTTGGTGCATAATTTTTGCACTCAGACACATATAATCATAGCTCCTTTTGAAAAAGTATGCTATTTTTTAAATCTTTTTTGCAAGCAAGTTCTAAGTGTGAAATGTAAGGACTTATCTTAAAAAGATGATCCACAGAGCTAGCTTGAAGACAACCACGATAAAGATTAAATAGTCTGCTGCTTAAATATCTTCAAAGGGTTCTTTCTGTTTCCAAAACTATCTTGGATTGACTTACTGTCCAATGATATGTTTCTTTTTTTTTGCGTTCAAGTGTCGAGTTCCAACACAGCTGTGTGTTACTGCCCACAGCGCCTACCTTCAAGGTAAAATATCTCTTAAAACTAAGGAGTATGTTTACTAAACTGGTCTAACAGTCAACCTGGGCTATCTGCAACTAGGTCCCATTGAATAACATGGGACCTACTTCCACATAGCCCGGGTTAACCCTTAGCCCAGTTTAGTAAACATACTCCTAAATTTCATAAAGTTTTTCTAGTAATTCAACCTATAGTAGAAAATTCTATCTGGCTCAGTTCAAATGATACTGCCATTTATACTTAGTTTCACCTGATGGAATCATGTAACTCAGCCGGAATTGTGGCTGGTCGGCCAGTAATTTACTCGTTCACCAATAATTCACTTGTTAATAATTCACTTAATTTAGTAAAAGAAGCAATAAAGAGATCTTGTTGCTGTACAAAATAACAGACATGGATATCTGTAATGATATCATAACAGCTCCCATTCAGTTGCCAAATTTAAACCAGCAGGATATGTTCAACATGAAAATCTGCTTCTGATCTTTATATAAAAGCCATTGAGAAAAAAATATCGCCTCTTCTCCGAAAGGGCTGTACTTGATAAATTGCAACCCATTGCTGAAATGAGAACTGCTGTGCAAAGATAATATAGGAGCCCTTTTACTAAAGCCTGCTAAGTGGTTAACGTGCATTTTAATGTGTGGTAGCTGTTACTATGCAGGCATGACTAGATTGTGAGCTCTGATGAGCAGGGACTGTCTTTTCTTCATGTATGTACAGCGCTTCGTACGTTTGAAGCGCTTTATAAATGTTAAATAGATAGATGACAGCAACCATGTGCTAAATTGCACGGTAACTGCACATTGTGTGATGGGGGTAGGGAATTGGTGAGTTAGGGGTGAAGTGTGGATATAGAGAGCACATTGCAGTTAGGGTAAGAACAACTGCCATGTGCTGTCAATGTGTCAATTAGCCTGACTACACATAAGGACACCTCTATGGGTGGTGTTAAGTGCACCCGCATTAATTGCACCACATATTAAAGTACGTGTCCACGCTGTAACCTCCAGGAAAATGTGGGGCACATCTCTGACGGGTACTGTAGAGACTTTGCACTTACCGAACATTTGTTTTAGCATTCAACCATGCCTGTTAAGCCTAACGGTCTTTAGTAAAAGGGCCCCAAAATGTGCAACAAGGGCTATCCACAGCATAAATGTTTAGATACACTCTTTTGGTGAATATTTTTGGAGTTTTTTGTTTATAATTGTTTTAAATATTCCTTCTACAGATTATGGTGCAACTTTGAAAATCAAGATTGCTTAAACTAGTCTGAAATTCATATTCCCCTGATGCAGACGAGATAATCCTATTGAAGCACTAGGCCTGGGTTGGGTATCTCAGATAAGCAACTATGGTGGAAAAGAACTCGGGGCCTGATATTCAAAGGCACTTACATGGTTCGCAGACCTGCAAACTGTGTAAATGCTGATTAGCGGGATATTCAGTGCTGAATATCCGTGTGGACCGCCACTATTCAGAAACATTGACATACACCAGATGAGGAAGGAACTGAAAAACATTTTGAGGATAAAACATAATTCAGCTTCAACCACGACTTCTCTACACCTTACCACCACGCGGCCCATCAACACTCATAAATGCACCTGAACACACACACTCACACCGATCATCCAAACCACCGATCTATGCACTTATACATATAATCCACAGGATACAGCACTGACCAACCATATTGCAGAAAGTTCTTTACCAGATATTATTTAGTTATCATCTATCCTCTTGTTCCTTAAATGTTATGCATGCTAACATTCAATGTTATATGTATGTGCCTTTTTCTCCCATTGTTAAGTATTGCATTTTTGTTCCCAGTTCTATTTAAAGTTAACATAAATTGTTTCTTGTAAACTGTATTGACCTTAGGAAATACAGTATATAAAACTTGCTAAATAAATAAATAAAATATTCTGATAGCTGCTTTCCGCTTAAGTTAGATAGCCACTGCTTCTTGTTCTGGAAATCTGACTCCTATCGCAGCTTTGAGAAACTCTCACTTGACCATTACTTACAAAATCCCACTCATTAAGTTTCAAAGACCGTAAACAGGTAAGCTCGACCCGTGAGCTTCTCTTTGTTTGCTTTTAAACTTATCACATTATAAATAGAGGTATCATAATTCTTTCCAGGAATGAAATGGCTCCATCAAATAAAACACTGTGCTATGTTTTCAAAGACACTCAACAACTATCATCAGAGAGGATAGGCCTGAAAATAACAGTTCCCCACATGCCATCTATATATCACTTTAACTATTGTGTGCTGCTCCCTATTTATCATCCCTCCTGAAACCATGTGGAATACTCATCTCCTTTAATCCTTGTCTATAGTATTTCCAAAGTATTTTGCAAGCTTGGACTAAGTGACTTTAATGGTTTGCAGCAGTTGAGCTGGTAGCACACATGATAGCTTAAATGTAACAATCAAAGAGACCTGCAAGATTTCGGCATTTCCGCTGCCTTGCAGATGTGCACTGCCCAGGTCCAAAAACTATAATGTCAATTTTAAACAAAAAAAGATTAAAACGAAATAACATCTTACTGCCATGTGTCAACACTGTTTAAGAGTTAAAAGGGTATATTCTCTGGAAGGGAACATCACCAGCTTTAAATATCACCTTCTGACCTCCCCCAAAATGCTAATTTCTCCTATCTTTTCCAGGAACATATGTATCCAAGATTGATGCGACTCAGTGTATTGCTCTATTAATCCAGACCAGGTGGAGTTTTCCAGGTGCTAAGCTTTTATCTTCTTTTGCTCCGTATGCGTGTTACATTTTCTGGTACTTACTGACAACAAGACTTTTGATTTAAGATAGTCTATCTTATTGTGGGAAAGCACGAGAGAAATCAACCTTACTGGGGCCCTTGTTCGCCTCCCCTCGCATGTCTTATTACTAACTCCACGCTGAAAACGGCTCCCTCCTCTCTTCACCTCTAGCTGGGAATGACATTTGAAGCATACGATACTGTTTCTTAACATATGCTACCTCGGTTAGAGAGAGGCGATATGCTCAGAGATTATTCATTCCTCATCAAGAAAGACTGTACAGCATATGCTACTATTAGGATGATTTTTGAAAGCGTTTTGTGCATGTGGAGCGTGTGTTACTCACAGAAAAGGCTCTTATAAACTCGTGTAGGTGAACACACACACACAAGCAAGCATACTTACACACAGATTGCATGCAGGAATTCTCGCAGGTGTAGTGGGTGGAGTTGTGATGTCTGTGGAAATTATTGAAAACACACACACAGATGCACAGAGTACGTGCGCATATTTGACCTCCCCCCACCCCCACCCCCTCCCCTTTGTCCCCAGCCCCCCGTTGATGTCAAGCCCCGCTCTTTCCCTCCCCGGTATAGTAGTCACCGTCTGCTCTTCCCTCTAATTTTGCCTTTTCTTTCCTTTCTAAATTTATTGGCTTTCTTTTTCCCTCTCACAGCAGTTCTACCTTATTTAATGATTGTAAACCGCTTTGATGATTTTGTATGAGCAGTATATTAAGCTCCAAATGCCTTTGTATGCTCCTGGGTCTGGTTCTGGGGCTCTACTTTATAAAGACAATGCAGGCACTTATGTGGCCTTCATAAAAGAGGCATGGAATAGACACATTGTTGTGGAAACTGTCATAGATGCACCTTTATAAAATTACTCCCCCACATGATCCAAAACTGCACTTCATTGGAAATATTAGGGATGTGCTTTCAAGCCCATGCTGGAAAATTCTTTAAAAACACACTCCCTTGGACTTCCTCTTTATCATTCCCACTTCTTGTCTCCCTCCTCCTCCCTGCTTTAAACTTATCTGATTCCTGGGATCTAGAATAGGGCTGGAACAAGCTTTAGTTGCATTTACTCCACCAGTGTCATAGCTGGAAGCTACTAAAAAGTTTAACGCATGCTATCAGAATCTAATGCATACTAATAATAGGAAACAAAAATAACTTAAACACTAAAAACGTGAAACGAAAGGGCCTACCATTTTACTAATGTGTATTAAATTTTTGCACTCCCGGCATTCTCAGACAGCATAGTAAGTGCATCTGCACTAACCGCTGATGCATCAACTGCGTCCCTGGTTAAATAAAAGTGATCCCTCCTCAGACAGCCCTTAATTCTTCCTCCAATGGCAGCCTCAAATAAGCCGTCACTGACTCTCCTTAATAGTCATCACACAAGCCTCTCACCCCCTAACCCCCCAAAATGGTAGCCAAATACAAGCTCCCCCAGTCCCATCAATGGTCTTTAATAAACCCCCCTCCCCAAACTCCCCCCACAACACTTACTGGGCTAACCCTGGTAAGTTTGTGGCAGGGCAGAAGGGCTCTCTAGAGCAGGGGTCTCAAACTCAAATTGCTTTGAGGGCCAAATGAGGACTTGTAAAATAACCCGGGGGCCGCATGAGACGTGGGACCTCATTTGCATAAGGGACCTCATTTGCATAAATATTTGCATAATGTTACCATGCCCTAACTTTTAGTAAACATGCCTCTTAATAAGTGCATGAATAAAGAAAGACTAAAAGATTTCTACATTACTATAATCCAGTGCCAACCGCCAGGCACATTAGGAACTACTACTGCTGTCCCGATCGCTCTCACCCTTCCGCCGCGGCACCTGAACCCTGCACCCAGAAGAGTCTGCTGGCCCCTTTAAGACTGGCTCCCCCTCCAGAATTCACTAGACCTAGCCGTGCCTAGCATTGCCTGCATTCTCCTGCTCTGGAGCCCCCAATGCTGCTCCCCTATCCTGCCACCATCTACTGTAAGTCCTGATGCCGTCAGCCAGTCCCATGAGCAACAGCAGATCCAATGCTGACATTGCTCCAGCCGCGATCCGTGGTCCAACCTCATGGAAGAGGACCACACTCATGGAAGAGGGCCACACTCATGGAAGAGGGCCACACCCATGGAAGACCCGGCACCACTTCAGCCACTCCTTCAACCAAAATGAGGACCACGATCCCCCGGCAGCCCCAGGAGAAGCCATGAGCTCTGCGGCCCTTCTCCCGTGGGAGCCATGAGGATCGCGGCCAGTCATGCCTCCACTCTTCCCCCTGCCTCTTCTGCTAAGATCGGGAGCTGCCGCAGTGCTCCTGCTGCTCCGATCCTGCAATTGCCACCACCAGCCACACGTGGAGCAAGGCCCGGTGACAGGCGCAGGAACATGGCTCACCCAAGACCTTTGCTCCCGGCTCAGCACTCTCCATATTTAAAAAAAAAACAAACCGGAATCTATTCTCAGCAGCCCCCGAAGCTGCAAACACCCGGGACTATTATTTTTTTTTAAACATAGCCACTATTGGCAGCAGTCAGTCCTGATCCCAATGCGGACCACTGGTATTTTTTTATTTTAAAATGTATTATCTGGTTACATCAAGTCACAACAGCTGCAGGCTATCTGAAACAGTGCTGGTCAGCATTTATTTATTTAAGAGTATTTAGCTCCCACCTTTCCAATAGCAGTTCCGCGTGAGATACAAGATGTTTGAATTTCTGGATAGAAACGAGGTATATGGACCAAAGTGCCCTCTTTAGGTCCACAATGCCAACAGTATTAAGCGTCCCGCGGGCCCCTCTGCCTGCTCTGAGTCCTCTCCTCCCTGCAGCATCAGTTCCAAAAGCGGCGGCTTTTCAGAGCCGCGAAGAGAGAGAGTTTCTCTCGCGCGGTTCTGAAGAGCAGCGAGAGAGTCTTCAGAACCGCGCGAGAGAAACTCTCTCTCTTCGCGGCTCTGAAAGCCGCCGCTTTTGGAGCTGATGCTGCAGGGAGGAGAGGACTCAGAGCAGGCAGAGGGGCCCGCGGGACGCTTAATACTGCGGCGGCAAGTTTGGAATTTTTTTTTTTTAGACGCCGGTAAGTGCTTCGCGGGCCGCACAAGATGCTCTTGCGGGCCGCGTGTTTGAGACCCCTGCTCTAGAGCCTTCTGCCTCATTGCATCCCAGGTTCAAAATGGTGGCACTGACCCCTAGAGGTAGTCTCGCAGTACTACCACTAGAGGTTCAGCTGTCAAATAAGGAGCAATGGACACAACAGGCACAAATTATTTGAGATACTTTTGTAGCCATGTAAATTTTAAGGGTATGCAAGGAAAAACATTTTATGTTTCATTTTGTTGGGAGTTTTCATTTATTTCTGTCTTTGTATTTTTTTAATAGTGCTAGCATTTACAGTACTATTGCACAATAGGGCGCACTATTACCATTTTTATTTCAGAACTGAAACAAATCCCTAGCAAATGTTAGCAAATATTCAAAGTGAAACTACCCTGGTAGCTTTTCTCTTAGAATAAAAGTTAGATAGATGAAAAAGTAACTCCATAGATTGCTACTAGGTGGTTTAGTCAAAAATGGCCCCACTGTGCCTATGCAGTGCTGCTTGAGAATGTGGGGACCAGATTTTCTGGGTACCGGCATGATCATTATAGGTTAAACCAGGGGCTCTCAACCCAGTTCTCAGCCAGGTTTTCAGGATAACCACAATAAGTAAGCATGAGAGAGATTTGCATTTACTTCCTCTACTATATACAAATCTCTCTCTTGTATATTCATCGTGATTATCCTGAAAACCTGACTGACTAGGTGTGTCCCAAGGACTGGGTGAACAACTCTGGTTAAACCATGGTATAGGAAAATTACGACTAAATCAGTCAATAAATAAGTAATTTATAAATAATCAGCTAAAATAATGTTTATTAATATATACATATAGAATTATGACATACAGGGCAAATTATTACATATAGCATATATAATTTACTTTTTTTTTTTTAATCCATTGGCGTATGAACACAGAAGACACATAGGAGGTCATTCTATAACACAAATAAGGGGTTTGTACATGCGGCAGGGAGGTTTATGTGCCGATATTCTGAAACACTGCTGACATGCACGTCCAAAGTGCTAGAACATGGATCTAAGAACGTGGGCAGGAGAGGGCGGAACGGTGGTATGGTCAGCCACAGAGACATAGAAAGCGTATTCAGAAAAGGCCCATGCACGTATTCCCATTCAGGGAGGGGGACGTCCAGGCCATCCAGACATCCCCTCTGAAGACGGGGCTATTAGGAACCAATTCTGGTCTGTGGGAACAAGATGTTCCTTCTGGATTATTTGACATAGGGTACTCTAATAATCATATTTTTTATTTATTTATTTATTTATTTAACATTTCTTATATACCGCGCTATTTGTCATCAGCGCGGTTTACATCAAAACAATAGAACACTTGACCAGATACATTGGCCGTCGTTTACATAAAACGGGGAGTTAACATGGAGGAGAACTTGGGGAACTATTTACATTCAAGTTTATAGCAAACTTAGGAAACTATGTACAAATCGATTGTATTACATATTAGGTATGATTACAGTGTTTTACATCATGTAGCGGCTGTATGATGTAGTGGGGGTGTGTGGGAGGTAATGGGGTATCGGGATGGCTATAATGTAAGAGAAAAAGGTGGTGTTTGAGGGCTTTTCTAAATTGAATAAGGTCTCTAATAGCTCTAATGTGTGGGGGGAGTTTGTTCCAGCATACAGGGGCATAGTTCCTGAAAGCCCTATTGGTGGTGATCTGGTTGAGTTTTGTGGATTCAATTGGTATAAGTAGCATGTTGGCAGCCTGGGATCTCCTGGATCTGTTGTCTGGAGAACGCGTTATGAGGTCGGAAATGGATGGGGGAGCTATCATGTTGAAGGCCTTGAAGGTAATGAGGAGGGTTTTGTACAGGATTCTACTGCTTATGGGAAGCCAGTGTAGTTCCTTTAGAATGGGGGAGATGTGGTCGACCCTTGAGGTTCCGTAGAGCACACGGGCTGCCGCATTCATGGCTAGCTGTAATGGTTTGAGGGAGCTCTTTGGAAGGCCATGTAGAACTATGTTGGCATAGTCGAAGTGCGGTGTGACTAGTGCCTGGAAGATGGTGCGGAAATCCGCGGATTCCATCATGGGCCTAAGATGCCGTAGGGTTTTTATCTTGAAATAGATGGTCTTGACAGTGCGTTTGATATGTTCCTTGAAGTTGAGTTGTTGATCAAGAATTACCCCGAGATATCGTATGTTGGATTTGATTGGAAGTTCCGCGTCTCTGACTTTGAGTGTTGGTGGCGGAGAGAAGGCTTTATTCCTTGTGATCATTAGTACTTCCGTTTTTTTGAAGTTTATCCGGAGGTTCTGAGTGAGTAGCCAGTCAGTTATTGTGTTGAAGCAGTCAACTAGCACTGTATAGTCGGGACAATTGATGACAATGGGTGTGAATAGCAGGACATCATCGGCATACATAAGACACGATATGCCAAATGAACGGGCAATGTCACAGATTGGTTGCATATAGATGTTAAAGAGCAACGCGGAGAGGGAGGATCCTTGGGGTACACCTTGGTGCTGTTGGAAAGGTTCGGAGGTGGTGCTTTGAATCCGGACTTGTTGACATCTGCCTTCGAGGTAGGATTTACACCAGTCCCACGCTTGATCTCGGATTCCCTTCTCATGTAGCCGGGTGAGAAGCTGCAGGTGGTCTACGGAGTCAAACGCTGCTGATATATCAAGGAAGATTAGTGCGAAGCCATTCTTTATATTGTCAATTCCATTGATCAGTGAACTGGTTAATGTTGTCAGTAGGGTTTCGATACCGTGTGCTTCTCTGAATCCATGTTGAGAGGGATCCAGTGGTGAGGAGGAGTCAACATGCTGCTGGATCTGTCTAAGGGTTATTCTCTCTAGGATCTTAGCCAGAAAAGGGATACTGGAGATTGGTCTGTAAGATTCCTCTTTCTTTGGGTCAAGTTGATTGTTTTTTAGTAGTGGGCGGATGGATGTGTGCTTGAGCGCATCTGGGAAAACTCCTGTTTCAAATGACAGCTTGGTGATGTTGGCTATGATAGGGCTGAACTCCGTGCGCATTGTCTTGATCCAGTGCGCTGGGCAGGGGTCGGTTGGTGCGGTCGTGGCGTTGATTGATGCAATTACTTCTTCAATGGTCTTTGTTGATGGCGGTGAGAGTTTGGTGAGTGTGGACTGGGAAAGAGTGGTTTTGGGATTTGTGGTATGGTTAAGATGAAGTGATGATGCCATTGTAGTTACCTTTATTGATTTTGATTGGATGTAATTCGCATATGCTTGTGGCTGAATACCTTCTTGTTGAGGAGGGGAAGGTTGGTTGGTAAGGGATTTCACCAGCTGGAAAAGGTCTCTTGGCTTATTTAGTGAGCGGCTGAGAATTTCTGCATGGAATTGTTTCCTTTTGGCCCACGTTGATTCGCGATGGGTCTTCAGATATTGTTGATAGATGGCTTGGTCTGAGGTATTTCTAGTCGCTCTCCATTTCCTTTCGAGTTTTCTGAGTCGGAGTAGGGACGCTCGTAGTTCCGGGGAAAACCATGGGGCGGCGTGTTTCTTGGTGTCTCTTCTGTCCGATGCGGTTTTTTTGTTGTTGGCAGGTTGTTGAGCGTAATGGGAGAGGGTCTCGTTCCAGTTGGACATCATGTCATTCAGGTTGGTTGCTGGTTGATCAAGCTTTGGGAGAACGTCACTAACGATTGTTTCCCTGTTGAGTTGCTTGAATCGTGTGGTTCCTGATGTTTCCATTGCACTTGGGCGGTGGCTCGTAGAGTGTTGCGTTGGTAAATGGAATGTTATTAGATTGTGGTCTGACCAGGGGACTGGTGAGATAGTAAGGTCAAATTGGTTTGATGTACTCATGGCGGTATGTGGGATGAATATTAGGTCAAGGGGGTTTCCTCCTTGGTGGGTGGGATCAGTTATAGCCTGCTTGTAGTTGAGGTCAGCCATTGCTTCGAGGAAGGCTTTGGCTAGGGTGGGTTGAGTGGAAGCGAGATTAAGGTCTCCTAGTAGCCAGTTAGGTTTGGAGGAGTCTTCTGGATTACATGCTAGGTCAATGATGTCTGAGAGCTCATCTGATCCAATTCCTGGGGTTCTGTAAATGAGGTTAATAGTATTGTATTTGTTGGTGATGGTTAGTGTATTCAGGAGTTGCGTGCTCTTGGTAAGGCTAGTCCGGTATTGTAACAATGTTTTTGCAAGGATCAGTACACCTCCTCCTCTTTTGTTTTCCCTATTACAGGTATAGATCGAAAAGTTAGGTGGTGTAAGGTGATTTAATATGACATTGTCGGATTCAGAGATCCATGTTTCTGTGACCATTAGCATGTCTAGATTGTGCATAGTGATTAGGTCAGTGATTACCGGCCATTTATTACGGACCGAACGTGCGTTGATAAGGGCGCACCTTAGTTCTTGTTGATGCTTTGTGTTTTTATGTTTTGTGGAGTTTGAGGTCTCTATGGCTATATATATTAAGTGTGACAGTCTTCTGTGTGAAGGGTTTGAGTGCCGGTGGTATTGGTTGTTGTATGTTTTACCGTTTGCACTCTTTAGTAGTTGGATGGGGTTGCATCCATCTGCCAATACAACTGATTCATAGAGTGTGCTGACCAGTGTATAGAGTAGGGCAAAAGTAAGTAATGGGTAAGCCATTTATGTTTCCGGAATGAGACGTTTCTAGGTTACTGGTGTTTTGTGATGTTGCATGTGTTTTTCTAGTGCTGTGTTGTGTTAGTGGAGGTGTTTAGCACTTCAAAGTAGTGATTCAGTAGAGCAGTACAGTGTAGCAATATAGTATAGCAATACAGTGTGGCAATGAGGTATATCAATTCGGTATAGCAATACAGTGCAGCAATATAATGTATCAATACAGTGTGGCAATGAGGTATATCAATTCGGTCTAGCAATACAGTGCAGCGATATAATGTATCAATACAGTGTAGCAATGAGGTATAGCAGTTTAGTAGTGCAGCAATATAGTGTGGCAATGCAGTATAGCAATTCGGTATAGCAATACAGTGCAGCAATATAATGTATCAATACAGTGTAGCAATGAGGTGTAGCAGTTTAGTAGTGCAGCAATATAGTGTGGCAATGCAGTATAGCAATTAAGGTGTAGCGATGAGGGGTAGCAATATAGTGCAACAATACAGTGTAGCAATGACGTGTAGCAATTCAGGTATAGCAATGAGGTATAGTAATTCAGATAGGTGGGCACCATGTGTCGGCTAGTTTGTACCTTAGGTCCTCTGAGTTATTCGTCTTGTATCCAGTTCTTACGCTCTGTTGCTCTGGTGGTGAGGAAGGCTGTGCTGGCAGTAGAACGTTTGAGGAGAGACAGGGCTGTTGAGAGGGGGCGAGCTCGACCGAGGGGAGCTCAAGCTGCTGATCTGCTGAAGTGATGCCGATGTGTAAATGTGGTCTTGGTGCTCACGTGTGTGCCACTGCCTAAGGATATATTGTCGGATATATTGTCGGATATATTGTCGGCAGTGCTGCCCAACCCACAGCTGGCCTCCCGCAGCCTGGATTGGGCAGTGGAGCCCCTCCCCCCACCCAGCCCCAGCCCTATAGGTGGCTTCCTTGCCCAGATTCCCTCAAAAAACCTGCTTATATCACCTCTGAAGTGGTATAAGCAGTATGGCCTAGCAGGCCCGGCAGCACGTACTGGACCGTAACCTGAATCAGCCTTGTACGTGCTGCCAGGATTCCCGCCCCCGCTCTGCTCATGCTCCTCCCCCACCGGCTCTCCCCGCCCTGAAGGAGGTATGGGGGAGCTGATGGGGGAATAACGTTTAGGTGTCCAGCCCCTCAATCCGCTTTCTAGAATGAGGGCCTAAGAGTTTCCTGGAAACATCCACGATAATCCTGCTGAAATGCTGTATAAGGCTAGGACTTAGACAATATTCTGCTGTGCTCAGCAATGCGTCCCGTAGAGAAGAATGGTTCTGACAAATATGTTTTGAACTGGTGTGACTGCAGTATGGAAAAATACAAGATACAGTCCTAAGGTAAAGGGAGCAGAGAAACATTTCTAAACACCCTTACAGAAACATTAAGAACAATAGTATGTATTCAGGCTATGCACTTATATGCTGTTTGTGCTAAAGGAGCCAATCAATGGGACCCTAACAATTTCCATGTTCAGAAAAATGGGACTGCTTATGTGGGGATAGTATGGGTGTAAGCAGGGAAAAGATTCCTTTTTGGGTCACCAGGAGTCAGCACTGACTCAAAGGCACACATTGCATTTGCATTTTTGATGAGAATATGAACTTTAAAAACGAACAAAAAAATACATGAAATTTTTTTTTAAAAATGTTAAAAAGGCTGATTCTGCATTTGAAGAGACCGATGACTGAAATCTAAGGGTGTGATACACACAACAAGCTCTTGGAAATGCGGTCTCCCTTTCTGATGGTCTCTTATACATATAGGGCCCAATTTTGAGTTAGGCAGGCTATGCGCCATGTCGGCACATAGCCTGCCTGCCGATCCTCTTAACCTGGATTTTCATTTTCACGGCGGTGGAAGAAAATGCGGGTTATGCTGGATGTGCCAGCAGCCATCGAGGCTAAATGGGTAGCAGCGATTTTCGATGCTACCCACTTAGCCCTCTGTGCCTTAAAGATAGGCAAGGTTTTTCCTCAGGGACTAAGAGGGTAGCATCGAAAATCACTGCTACCCGTTTAGCCTTTTCCTCCGCCCCTGCTCCACCTCAGAACATCCCCAACATGCCCCAATGCTAACCGCATAGCATCTGGACATGTTAGGGACTTTTCTGGGATTTTCAAAAGACACTACCCCTGTAGGTGCCTTTCAAAAATCTCGGATAGAGTATTTACACAAGTAACTAGAGCAGTTACCCGTGTAAATGCCTTTGAAATCGAGTCCATATATTTTTGTAGTTTGCTGCTATATATAAAATGGAAAGAAGCTGGAATAGTGAAAGAGTGAAAGGTATATGGTATAACATTTCATTTGAGATCAAAAGTTAGTGCTTTAGCGATATATACAAAACTGGAAGGGAAATTGGCATTGTGAAAGGATGGTTGCTGCAGATTCCCTTCAGTTTGCTCTACATGATGTAGATGCACCATGGATGTGCCAACAGTGGTTACAGGTTTGGACACTGAGACAACCCTTCCCTTTCTTTCCCATTTACCTCATTTCTTTTAATCAGACATTTGACGTTTAAGGTCTGTTAGGTTTTAATGCCAGTCTGACAACAGAGTATCTTGACATGTCTTAGAGTTGGCTTTCTTAAAAAGCATACTTAGTCAGCTTGCCAAATCTGTCAGCTGCCAGTTCTTAATCTGTCTATTTGGATTAAGGTTGTTTCAGAGTTGATGATTTAATATTAATTAACAAGTTGTGGGACATGTTAAGTAAAATTTGGTAAATTTTAACACTTACCACGTGCTAGGAGGAAAAACTGATATGTATGGTAAATTTCGGGGGGATGGCAAGCATCCATATGGGCCAACATTACATGCAAGGCAGCTAGCACAGGTACACCAGGTACCTGAGTGCCAAGGTATGCAATGTGGGTTCTGATGCTAAAAAAAAAAAGACATCTGTACCTGCAGTGGTACAACCTGAATCCTCCCAGCACATAACCCCTGATCATCATCCCCTCTCAACACCCTACCGATTAGCAATCACCCTAACAAGCCTGCCTGCTTAAGAGACCCCTCCTCCAACAAGCCCACCCTCTGCTCAAGAGATCCACCAACACCCCCCCAAGAAGATGTTTCTTCCATCAGCAATATCTGACCCCCACCCCAGATGCCTCTGGGACTTTCATGGGGTTATCCCTGATAGTCAGTCTCCCTCTGATGCTACATCATAGTCACAGGGATTCAAACTAGCAGCTATGATCACTACCACTAGGGGTCAATCTTCCATCTATCTGTTATAGTTGGTCCTGGCAGCTGTCAGTTCTGGATATGTCTTATATCCGCCCATAACATACCCTGAGCATGCCCCAACTCACACTACACAAGCATCAGACAATGGCTCAACAGGCAGTGTGCGGATCCAAAATGAACTATCCAAGGAATTTCCTATCCAAATGAGTTCACCAGGGAGATGTTGCCTCACCTCTGCTTTTCAATATCGTTATGGACGTCATTATGAGGAAAACATTCAAAGACAGATGTGGGGTCCAGTATAACGTGAACAACTTCCTGACTTGATGTTTGCAGACAACAGTGCCATATTTGCTGACACGGATGCAGAGGCCACGGCATCCTTTGCCACATCACCTGCATCACCCAATCTTATTAACTAAGAATCAATGCAGACAAGACCAATCACAGGCCAATGTTTACCTCAATGGAATCCAAATCAAGCAGATCCCAGGATTCAAATACCTAGGATTGCTGATGCAGGAGAAGAAGTTGGCATCCACCACCGAAGTCCAGAGCAGGATTGGCCAGGCAACAGTAGCTTTCACCTTGCTCATATGGTGCCTCTAAAAGAAGGCCAATATCTCCACCAAGACCAAAATTTGCTTCTTCTGAACACTGATCCCGTCAGTTCTCCCTTACAGATCAGAAACATGAACTCTGCTCAAACCTGACATGAACAAGCTTGAGGTCTTTCAAATGTGATGCCTGAGACAGAGTTTGGGTGTCTCTGTTTGTGATCTCATCGAAACGAGACAATTTGGACAAGGTGTGACCATCAACCTTCAATCAAAGAACAGATCCAAAAATGCAGACTGTGATGGTTTGGCCATGTTTGCAGAATGAAGATCAGTCGGCTGCCATACAAACTCCTCTGGCGAAAGTGACCTGTCCACTCGAGGGTTCAATGAGCAGCACCGAAGAAAATGTGGAAGACCTAAGCAACCAGGGATTGACCATTAATGAGGCCAGAAATCTCGCCACCGATCGCCAAGCATATTGTGAACAACACACGGAATCTAGTGGCACCTACAACAGCGTATTGGTTGTGAGGATGACGTGCTCCCCAAACGTCAGCTAAGAATTAAAGAAGAAAACACTACTCACTTAGCACATTTTTTCCACCTCATGGATATTTTACCATGTGGTAACTGCTTAGTGGTTCAGTAGATTTGCCCCAATATTTTTTATTCTCAATAATATTATTTTATTATTATGGTATAGCTATCTGTCAATTATCATGATTTTTATTATGTTTTTAGACTTGGAAGTCTATCTCTGACTATGAACTCAAGAACTTTAATTTGGATATAGAGCCATGCTTTTCTTGGATAATAAACTTTTTTGTATTATAACTTTTTTCTATGATAGTGGTAGAGCAGCAACTTGTTGACCACAGTGAAAAGGATTTGAATCACACTGACTCTCCTTGTGACTTTGGAAAAGTCACTTCACCCTCCATTGCGGTAGTTGTTAGTATGGGTTTAGTGAAGAGTTAACACACATTCGAGCCACATAATAGCAAGGGGTGCGTAGCCCAAAGACAAGTATGCTAAAAATCCCACACTACCAGCATAGTATGCGAATAGGCAGGCTTAAGGGGGAAACTGGGCAGAGAGAGGGCAGTGTCAGGGTGTGCAGCAGGGGTGGGAATAGTAATCACGTACTAGCTATACAACCACGCTGCTAGCATAGGTGCAGCTAATACCAGTCTCTGCAGGTACTAGTTGCACTTGCCATGCTCCTATGCATTAATCACGCAGTTCAGACACATGGTTCGTATGCGAGTGTTAGGAAATATAAAGGGCATTAGCAGTGCAAGCACATAATAATGATGGGGCAATTAGAGATGTGAGCTGAATACCAAGGCACCTGCCCAGACCACCTATTTGGAGGGGCTGTATGGTGGAGCTGTCATGGCAGTGGACCACAACAGTTTGGTTACCACAAACTCAGAGCCTGCAGGTCAAGGGTGACCCTGCTGGGACAGTGGGCAAACATCCACATCAACAGCTGTCCTGACAGACTGATGTTAATTTCAGCATATGCAATGGTTAGTTGTCAGAGGGCTGCTGGTGTTGTGTGCTGTGGAGGTGTCAGGACATAGGGCCTGTGCTTTGTGCTGCAGTTAGTACTGGCCAGAGTTGGAGCCAGCAAGGGGTGGGGGGGGGGCTGTCAAGGAGAATGCAAATTAGATGATGCACTTACTGGCAATAGGAGTGGAGTGGAGGAGTGACCTAGTGGTTGGGGCAAGGTACTTCAGGCCGGAAGGTCGGGGGTTCAAATTCCACTAGAGGACAGCGACCTTGGGCCGGAAGGACTGGGGTTTCTAGTCCCACAGGTGCTCCTTGTGGTCTTGGGCAAGCCACTTAACCCTCCATAGCCCATGTTCCCTGTAAAATAGTTATCTCCAAGTTATAATGCCCTGTTCAATGTAATTTCAGTTTGTTCAATGTAAACCGCACTGATGCAGAATAGCGCGGCATATAAGAGAATGTAAATAAATAAATAAACATGATTGCATGGCAACACAAGAGTAGTCTGACCCCATATCCTCCCTGCATGGGGGGGGGGGGGGAATGTAGCAGCGTAAAAGTGTACCTGGAGGACCATGTCCCTGCCATGGACCATGTTCCTGGGGAGGGGGGGGGGGCTGATGGCCCCTCTCCCTGACCAAGGAAAGATGTGGCTGAGGCTGTTTGGGATTCACCAACTCCATGTGGTGTTCTCCAAGCGCTCCCTCTGGTAGGGGAGAGCATCAGTATAGAGGTTGGCGCACAGGGAGGGTTCTATACAGACTGCATGTGTGTTCTTAGACATATATTCATACCTATGTCTATAAACCTTTACATGTACTCCTGATGCAGTCTTAATGATGAAACATGGGCATGTCAGGTCTTGTTTGGAATGTGTACACTTTCTTCAATTTTCATATAGCAATGGGTTTTTAATTATATATAGTATATTTAATTATATGTGTTGTATGATATTATCATATGCTATATGTAATAAATGTTATTTTGTGGTAGGCTATGGCCTAGGAATATGGTAGGCTATGGCCTAGTATGGTTTACTATTGTGAAAGGCCTATAAGTGAGGCCTGAGTCCCAACCCCCACTTGTGAATACTGTAGCTATAAGAATCGAAACTTAACTCAGTTTAACTGAACATAGCTAAGCAGAAACGAAACTTGGAAAATAGAAGAAAAACAAGTTTAATTGGTACTGATAAGGTGTGCTATGCTTCTATGGAATTAATTAACTCTGCAGAGAGCAAGGTCACAGTGCCTCTGCTTCCCATATGTTTTAACAAGCTCAGCGACCTTGGAGGAGAGAAGTAACAAGTTGGAGAAACTGACCATTGTTATTGGGACTAGAAGGGGGGCAACCAGGTGCTGGGCCCAGACCAGAGTCCCGATTGGGTAGCCATATCAGTACCGGGACCAATAGATGGGTGAGAGGGGTACTGGGACCAATGAAAAGTTTGCCTATGCTTAGAATGGACAAGAAAGCTATAAAAGTTGTTGTTTTACTAGAAGCCATTGCTCAGCCATTTTGAAATTGCTTATTGCTTGAGCCATGTGCACATTAAACTGGCTTGGATCCTTGAAAAGACTCCTGGATTTATTTATTGCATGCTTATCTGCTGCTACATTCTTGGTGCGTTGGCCTGGAAGTGCGAGTGGTGGATAGTGTTCAAGTGAATAAATCCACGTAATTCGCCTTGAGGTTTGGTCCAGTTGGAACCATGCCAATCCGACGCAGGGGAATTTCCCTGGGCCCACCGATCCTCTTGTATCGGAGGGAGTTCTGCCTGGCTTCGGCAGGCACTGAGTCCAGCTGGCCAACACTTCCGACCCGGGGGAGTCCAGGATCCAACTCAGAAGCTTGGGAACCAGATCTGGTAAGTATAGTTTTGAAAACCTGTCTAGACAGATGAGTTAGAACTGCAGTTTGAAAACTTTGGTAAGACTTAAGTCTTTGTTTGAAAATCCTTGCATGAGTATTCGCTAGGTACAGCTGTTATAGAGAATCATGATTCAGCCTGGTCAGAGCAGACAGGACTGGGTTTTTGGTATGTCTAGACAGAAATAGAAAGAGCAGTACTGCCAGTGGAACTTGGAATTTGTAATCTCGAGATATTGGGAATTGGTAAGAGAGCTCTCAAGGAAGGGCCGAGTAACCCCGCATGGGAATTCGCGGGTGAAACCCTCATCCTTTTTGTAATTGGGAAAAAGACTAGTCAGAATAGATAGAAAGGAATGCATTCTGAGATACGTTGCTAGCATGATTGTGTGAATGAAGTGTGAATGAGAGGTCTGGCAGCACGGACCAAGCGAGAGTGGACTCTGGACTAGCGCAGTTCCTAGTCGGGTGACTGTGTCTAGGTCGCGAAACGGATGAAGCGTTTGGTGTATTGTCCGTCCTGTGTATTTGATTTTTGCTATCTGTTGAAACTGCGAGTTTCCCTTCTGTTATAAGTGTGAGATTATTCTGTTGAGTAATTTGTGACAGTTCACTGATTAAGAAATTGTATTAATAGAGCAGAATGAAGACCCAAAACACCTACAGTCATTTTTAGAAATCAAAAAGCTGGTCTGACCCAGTTAGTTTTTCTACTGCAGTGTGAAAAACTGACAGGGGGCGTGTCTGAAGGAAAGAATGTAAGTGTCGTCTTTCTAATCCTGTGCAGGCTTAAACCTCAATGCTGGTAGTTTGTGCTTATTTCAGGCAAATTGTACCTGTTTTATTTAATATGTTTTTGTTCCTTCTGCTGTGGTTATGTAATATATATATCATTTATTTATCATTTAATAAGAATGTTTAGTCAGGATTGTGGGTCCCGATAGTTTTTGGGTTTAGCCTGAAAAGGATTAAGTTTGTATTAATCCCTTATGGGTTGCGGACCAAGTGAGAGGAATTTCTGTCGGCTGTATGTTCAAATTTTCAGTAAGCACTGAAACAGTTTAAATAGGAAATGATAAAGAACTGTTTTTGTTTTTCCTTTGATCTACAAAGTAATTAGATCACGACTTAACATTGATTTAAATTGTTTTTTTCTGGCATCTCTCTGTCCATGTGAATGAGAAGTCTCTTTTTATGAGCACAGTTCAATTGTTTCCCCGCGAGCAGAGGGGTGTGGCTTCCACATAGCCTGCAGAAAAAAAAAAAAAGTTCTGAAGAGACTGCTGGAGACTGCAGGAGATTTCTCCTAGGAATGAAAAGGGACTCCCGATTTGAAAAGTCTCTTCATTTAATCGAAGCGTGATGAATTTATAATTAGTTTTTTTCTCTGGTTTCACTAGCTCTGTTTAACCAAAAGTTTTAAAAACAAAGTTTATCTTTTTATGAATGAGTATAAGTCATTTGAATGCATGCTTCCCCTCTGTGCTGGTTACTAATGAACAAATCAGTTAGCTACACTGACCTTTACAATATTGGCTTTTAAGATAAATTAATTTGTTTTTCTGTATTTAAAAAAAAAAAAAAAAGGAAAGGTGTACTGTATTTTATGAAAAATATCCGGAATGTCTTTTAAATATTTGCTTCCTGAACTAAAAAAATAATTTCTTTTGCAGAGACATGCTGACAGATAGCTATAGTTCTCTCTATAAGAAGCATAATGGATGTATGTGCTCAATCTAAGTGTTTCCTGCCTGCCCTATGTTTACAGAAATAATAAGTGTCTTTTCAAGTATGATCAAGAATTTCAGTAAGGGATTTACTGAAGATTATGAAATGTCTCTGTCCCAATCAGGATTTTGCCCCAGAATTTCTAGATATCCTGTCTCGTCTCTCTCTCTCTCTCTGTAAGTAGTTCTGTTCAGAGTGCTTAAGGGGGGGATGGAGCCCAGTCCACCGATGATGTCAACCCCCCCCCCCCCGGTGGGCGTGAACTAATGTGCCCACAGCAGAGAAGTGGATCCTTTAAAAAAAAAAAAAATCAACCTCCTGGATAGAGCATTGCTAGGAGAAACAGAATCCAGGAGAGGGGGGGGGGGGACTACAGATTCCCAAGTAGTTTGCTAGCCACCTCTGCAACAGGGGAATGTCCACCCCCTCCGGACTAGAAGTGAAAGTCAGCTGACCAGACTTGTTTAGAACTGAAAAAAAAAAAAAACTGCACTGAGAAGTTTTAGGACTTGATTGAACTAATGAACGGAAATTGCAAAGAACTGGATGAATTTGCGGGCATAATGGTTAAATGAAAGTTAATCAGAGGGTGTGTGAATTGTGAAAATAAATGTAACAGAGAAAGTGAATGATATTTTAGTTGAATGATGTGAGGAGGTTATCCTAATCGAAGGAACAGAGGAAGTGAAAAACTGGGTGTGAGTACGCCCATTATAGAAAAAGAAGGACATTAGAGAAGTGAATGCCCGTATCTTGACTCCCGAGGGAGTACTTGATTGCAAAGTCATAAAACAATAAACCAAGCACAGTGTTTCAGCACGAGAGTGAAGCAGCTATAGCGTGAGTGGCAGCCGAAGAGGGCTACAGCATGGATGAAGACTAGGCCAGACCGGACTCTCCAGTTTCCCTGGGTCCCCAGGAGTCAGTCTGAAAAATAGGGGACCAATATATGGACTTTTATGGGGGATACAGGAGCAGAATACTAAAGCCAGTAGCCCCTGTGTTTTTCTCGCAAAGCCTTTTCTGCAGAACCACATGTGTGAACTAGAATAAAAAAATAATAATAATGTACCGGTTCCTGTATATGCCTGAATGCCCTATTCCATTTTTGGAGCCGAGATCTGCTTGCAAAGCTTCAAGCACAGATATCCTCTGTTGAAGGAAGAAAAAAATGAAACTCAAACTGTCCCCAAGAAGAAGAATGGCGGTTCTATTCACCTGCATCCAAAGCAACAAGCTGTACACTTACCAACCTCATAGCCCCACCTGGAGGATGGGCAGAAGATAATCCACCTGGCCTAGCGAAGAACATAGCCCCTGCCATTGTCACCCTCAAGCCAGTCAAGAAGCCTGGGACAGGTGATTACCGCCCAGTGCAGGATCTAAGAAGAATGAATGATGCAGCTGAAACTATACAACCAGTGGTACCAAAATCCTTATATTCTCTTGGAACTGATCTCTGCTGAAGCTATACATTTCATCATTCTGGACTTAAAAAGATGTTTTTTTCTGCATACGCTTAGCCCAAGACCCCACTACAAGGAGGCGGGGCCAACTCATCTGGACAAGATTACCTCAAGAATTCAAGAACTCGCCTCACTCAGCAAAAGATTTGACAAGTTATCCAGAAACTCCAGAAAAAAAAAAAAAAAGAAAAAATTCTACTTCAATATGTGGACAACTTGCTCATAACCACCAACTCAGAAAGTGAATGTCCACCAGCCACCAGTGAACTCTTGCACCTTTTTAATGAGGCTGGATACAAAGTCTCAAGAGCCAAAGCATAATTATGTCAAACAAGTTAAATACCTAGGATTCCAGTTGTCCAGCGGAATTCAACGCCTGGAACCCTTACCAGAACGCAAAGCAGCTGTATGCAGTATTCCTACTCCAACCACCAGGAGGCAAGTGAGAGCCTTCTTGGGTGCCACAGGGTACTGTTGTATATGGATCCCCAATTTTGCGCTGCTAGCAAAACCATTGTATCACATTGTATCAAGCTACCAAAGGAATGAAAAAGTCTCCATTGGAATGGGGACTTGAATAGGAATGCAGTCTTTTGATCTTTGAAAACCGCTCTGATGTTATCACCAGTTCTGGGTATACACGATGTCCAGAAAACCTTGCAGTCTCTATGTTCATGAGTCGCAAGGAAATGTTCTGGGAGTGTTGACTCAATCTCTTGGACCTTATTTGAGAAGCTGTTACAGCTACAGCCTTCCTAGTAATCAAAAACTAAAAGAAAAATCACTTTGAGATAGAATCTTCAAGTTACTGTACCACACTCTGTTCTAACCATTATGAAACACAAAGGAAATTACTAGCTAACAAATCTATGAATGTTGAAATATTAGAGTATGTTGTGTGAAAACCCCAGATCCAACTGAAGGGTCAGTCAAGCTTTCAATCCTGCTATGTTATCAGTTAGTCTTGATCCCCTGATCATGACTGTTTAGAAATTATGGACACTGTATTCTCAAGCCACCTGGATTTGACTGATGTCCCTCTGGAGAACCCTGAACAGACTTTCTTTGTGGCTGAAGGCAGTTTCATCATCAATGGACATTGTTGTGCTAGATATGCAGTGATGACCCCTGATTTGGTAGTTGAGTCCTCAGCCCTGGCCCCAGAAACTTCACCACAGAAAGCTGAACTGATAGTCCTCACTAGAGCACTAACAATAGGAAAAGAGCCCTGTCTAAATGTGTACCCAGATTTCAAGTATACCCTTACAACCTTGCATGCATATGGGCCCCTGTACAAAGAATGAGGATGGATAACCTTAGGAAGCAAGTCCATTAAGTATAGCCCCAAGATATTGATATTAACAGATACATACTGCCTATAGATCTCAGAATTTAGGAAAAGTAGAATGTATGAATAGAACCCTGAAATCTCAGTTGTCTAAACTTTGCCAAGAGGTTTACCTGAAGTGGCCCTAGGTTCTTCCTATAGCCCTTCTTAGGATATACTTAGCCCCTGCTAAGTCTTTAGGAGTTTTCCCTTTTGAAATTCTGTATGCGCAACCCCTGCCTATTGTATAGGAAATAAAAGGAGATATGAGACAGATAGGATCTGAAATTATTAGACATAAACTATTGGTTTTAAGTTCTGTTTTGCAGAGTCTTCATACCTGGGTACAAAATCGATTACCCATCAATTTGCCTGCACCCTTTCAAGCCTGGAGTCTCGGTGTGAATCAAAGAGTGGAGAAAGACACCGTTGACACCGCATTAGAAGGGACCTTATGTTGTTATCTTGTTAACCCTACAGCAGTGAAAATTGCAGAACTCGAACCCTGGATTCATCACAGCAGAGTGAAATCAGCAGCAGCTCCAGAGCCAGACCAGTGAACATCAGAACAGATCCAGAAGTTCCATTGCAGCTAACTTTGCAAAGACAAGCAAATTGAAAAAATTCAGGAAGTTTTAAAAAACAAAAAGAGAGACTGTGCTAATATAGAACTCCTGAATCTCAAGAGACTATTTGTTTATTCTGAAGAGATTATCATCAACAGAAAGAGACTGTATTATGAACTATATTATTTGAAAATCTTTGTGCCATTTTGATCAAGGACAGTGCAAACTAAAAGGACTGTGTTTATTGAAATACGCTGGAATCTACAGCTCTACACTCCTACCAATGAAATTGGTAAGGTCATGTACAGCGGAAGCTTGAGGATCTACAATCAACGCTACACCTGTTGCATGCTACTGAGAGCAAAACAGGTCAACATACAGTAAAGAAGAAGAAGACTTCGTGGTCAAGAATTATCAACAGATTGCACTGGTTTTTCAAAGACTTGCACTAATTCTTCAGAGAACTTTCATCATGATTCTCTACTGTTTCATCGTGATAGCAGCCTTGGAGTGCTTTGAAATGACTTTTGCCTTATCTCCCTGGGCAGCCTGTATAAGTACAACATGAACTGGACCGAAGGTCACTCAGACCTTGTTTTATCATTCTCCCTATACTTGCATTGGTATACTCTCCAATCCAAAAGTTGTTCTAGATCTTGACTTTCTACAAGGCTATGCAAGCCACCGTTGCAATTCCTCATACCACCACCAGAACTTGTTTCTTGAACTTGCTGGAGCAATAGCATCTAGTCTCCACACTTCTGACTGTTTCTATTGTGGAGGAACTAAGATGGGAGATCAGTGGCCCTGGGAGACGCAAGAAGAACTGAACTATTCTATCCTATACAATCAGACTGATTTACATAATACTACTAGTGAGTGGGTATTGGCCCACCCCATTGTTGACAGTTTGTGTTTTGTTTGGACTGGACCACAATCTACTACGAAGGATGGACAGCTGGACTGTCTAAATCAGAAGCTTTACGACAGCACAACAAAGATGCAACCGAACCTTCTAATCCTTTAGTTCTTTTTCCCACTCTTGCCAAACTATGGACTTTGACTATCTGCTTGTTGCTCCCTTGTTTCTTGCTACTTTGCTTGCGAATGATAACTTCAGTTATTAATAACACTGTAGAGCATAAGGCAGCTACAAAGATATTAGCTATGTGAACTTACTACCCTATACCACAGAGTGATACCTTTACCTAGTATTATGTGATTTGATTCTCACCCTTTCTCACTTGCGGGTGAGAATAATCAAAGGGGGGAATGTGGTAGGCTATGGCCTAGGAATATGGTAGGCTATGGCCTAGTATGGTTTACTATTGTGAAAGGCCTATAAGTGAGGCCTGAGTCCCAACCCCCACTTGTGAATACTGTAGCTATAAGAATCGAAACTTAACTCAGTTTAACTGAACATAGCTAAGCAGAAACGAAACTTGGAAAATAGAAGAAAAACAAGTTTAATTGGTACTGATAAGGTGTGCTATGCTTCTATGGAATTAATTAACTCTGCAGAGAGCAAGGTCACAGTGCCTCTGCTTCCCATATGTTTTAACAAGCTCAGCGACCTTGGAGGAGAGAAGTAACAAGTTGGAGACACTGACCATTGTAATTGGGACTAGAAGGGGGGCAACCAGGTGCTGGGCCCAGACCAGAGTCCCGATTGGGTAGCCATATCAGTACTGGGACCAATAGATGGGTGAGAGGGGTACTGGGACCAATGAAAAGTTTGCCTATGCTTAGAATGGACAAGAAAGCTATAAAAGTTGTTGTTTTACTAGAAGCCATTGCTCAGCCATTTTGAAATTGCTTATTGCTTGAGCCATGTGCACATTAAACTGGCTTGGACCCTTGAAAAGACTCCTGGATTTATTTATTGCATGCTTATCTGCTGCTACAATTTTAGCTGATTATTTATAAGTTAATAATTTATTGACTATTTTAATTAACATATATTTATACAGTGGTGGTCACTTATCCTTCTGCTGTTTTTGTTTGTCCGATCACGGTGGAGTACCTTTGTTTTCTTAGATTAACTGCATGTAGGTTGGGCATTGCATGTGCACATGTTAAGAAAGACAAGATGTACTTTATTGGGACAACAGAAAAGATAATCTCTTTACCTGTTCGCCTTGGCCAACTCTTTGTTTTTAATTTCCATTTCTCGTGCTAAGTGATAATGAATACCAATTGCTAACTTAGCATTGCACCATTTTGCAAATAATAGTCACTGCAGGTTTCCCATGACCGCACTGTAGACATTCTTATTAAGAAAGTAATGATCAATCTCTTGAGATGTAATTTAACTTTCTTGGACCCTCACTTTGAAACAATCTTCCCTCTTCTCTCCAGTTTGAACTCTCCTTTAACAAGTTCAAGGCTCAACTTAAAACTCATCTTTTCTGTATTGCTTTCCATCTCTCACCATACTCCTTCAAATGACTCCCTCTTGTGCCTTCCTTCTCCTCCCTTCTCCTGCTCCTTTGGCCCCTCATGTGCCATGTCTAGTGCCCCCCCCCCCCTTTCCTATACACTAATTGGCATTCCTTTTCTTTCTAGGGTTTTAATATATTTTTATTGTAAACCGCTTTGCTGTTCCCACAATTAGCGGTATATCAAGTTTTATTAAAGTAAAATGAAATGGTATGCTCTTATGTTTCAAATCCTTTGCATGTTCATTTATGGACAATGAGCAAACACACCATTAACCCTTTTTTCCATAAGAAAAATAAACACAGGTACTACATAATTTGATAGGACCCCAGTGCTGGGTGCTGGAGCATTGGCAAACTGCAGAGCTGGGAGGCCTAGCATTGCATCTGGATTTCAATTATTTTATTTCCAAAACTTTACTAGACCGCCAATTGAGCAAAAAAAACAACAACCATGTAGGTGATTTACAAACTATAAAGAAATACATCAAAACAATAACAGACAGAGCAAAGAAGCAGTATAACTGATAACATCATACTGACCTTTTCTTCAGCAACTTATCCAAACCTTTTTTAAAGCCAGCTATGCTAACTGCTTTTAAAGTTTTATCCCATATTCCAGCAACGAGTTCCAAAACTTAACCCTGCATTGAGTAAAAAACATATTTTCTCCTATTTGTTTAAATGTATTACTTTGTTCTTTATGGCATATCCCCCTAGTCATTCTACTTTTTGAATGAGTAAGTAGCCGATTTGTATTTACTTGTTTCACTCCACTCAGGATAGTGAGGACTTCTATCAAATCTCCCCTTAGCAGTCTCTTCTCCAAGAGGAAGTGCCCTAACCTCTTTAGCCCTTCCTCATAGGAGAGTCATTCCAACCCCTTTATCATTTGGTCACCCTTCTCTATCTTTTCCAATTCTACTAGGTACATTTTGAGATTTATTTATTTATTTATTTATTTATTTATTTATATTTCTTATATACCGCACTATTTGCAATCAGCACAGTTCACATGGAACAGAAACATCCGACAACTTAAATATGTCTGGTCATTACTACGATGTTGCAGTCTTCCCCCCACACCCACCCACTCTCACATCTCAATGCAGCACCTCAAACTCATGCACGTCACATTCCCAGACTGATCACTCGCAATCACACCTTCCCCTCCCACCACCATGAGAAACTTATGCAGTGCCGCATAACTCATTATATTGTTGCATAAAGTAGACTGTATTTATTCATCGTGTCTCCTTGTTAAGGGACTGGTTATTTATACCCTATTTTACCTGTTATACCTGCTTAATGCATACCCAAGTTTAATTTTCCTGTTTAATGTATACCCAAGTTATTATACCTGTTTCACTGTAAGCACAAATCACGAAACTGAGATGTGCAACTCTTATGTTCATTGTAAACCGCACTGATGTCGAATAGCGCGGTATAAAAGAGACTGCAAATAAATAAATAAATAAATAAACAGGAAATGCAACTTGGAAAAAGGGATGCAGAACTGCCCACTGTTCTCAAAGTGTGGTCACTCTATAGAGTGATATGGAGGTATTACAATATTCATTGTTCTATTCTCTATTAATTTCTAACAATTCCAAACATTGTTTGTTTGTTTTTGCCTGCAGCAGAATTCAACATATTGTCCATAATGTTACCCACGGTACTTTATTTCTTTAGAAGGGGTCACTGAAATGGTAATTGCACCAAAAAGCTCTATTTGTATGATGTATATTTAATGGTAAAACCTCTGCTTTGCCCCAATTTATTGATCAAGAAGCAACAGTTCAAATAATTTATTTTGTATCCCAAACACTACCCAAACTGATCTAATAGTTCCAGATGTGAGGAATTAACACCTCTGGAGCAAGATTGTTGCTGTTAAATGCCATCAAGTCAATGTTGACTCATGACAACCCTATAGATAGTAACCGAGGTATCCGGATGCCCAACCCCGGCCTGAGTCCACCCCCCCCCCACCACACCAACCCTCCATCACCCTTTCCACACTGACAAAGCACGCCGACATCAGGTATTGGTGCAAAATCACTTGGTCGCAGCTTTATTTTAACGGTAATAGAACTCCGGCCCAACATGGGCCAAATCAGCAATTACAACAATAACAGAATACACCCCCCCCCCACCCGTCATCCGGATGATGCCCCCACCAGCCATTTGTAGCAAAGTGGAGCACCATCCACCCCCCCCCCCATTACCCCCTACCGCCCGCCTCGCCATGTTATAGCAAAGGCCGGCTGAAAGGTTGCCAATTTTCCGGGCAGAGACCCCAGCCGGGACGTCTCCCCCAACCTGAAGAGCCGTGCCGCTCCTGTGGAAAGCGGCATCAACCTGAAATGCCCCGCCGGGCCAACGAGCACCAGCTCGCCACCCCGCCCACCCGGCCCTGAAGATGCCGCCCCCCCCCACCAGCTGCAACGCACTCCCCCCCCAGCCAAGAACAAAGGGAGGGAGGGAGGGAAACCTTCTTGCAGTGCGAGCAAGTAGGAAGAGGGAGACCGCCGGCCGGCGATCCCTCCTTGCTTGCGCTGCCCCGCTCCCATGACCGCCTACGCGGTCCAATCGCCGGGCTCCACCAGGACAACGTGGAGCCCAGGCGCGGATGCCCCGCCTGCCGCCCAGCCGCAACCCCCCCAACCCCCCCTCCCAACAGAAAGAGGCCTGCCGCATGGTCGGGCCCCGGGAACCCGGTTACTAGGCCGGCTGCGGGACCGGGGCCTGGCGACTCAGCCGGGACTAACCGAGGTATCCGGATGCCCAACCCCGGCCTGAGTCCACCCCCCCCTCCACCACACCAACCCTCCATCACCCTTTCCACACTGACAAAGCACGCCGACATCAGGTATTGGTGCAAAATCACTTGGTCGCAGCTTTATTTTAACGGTAATAGAACTCCGGCCCAACATGGGCCAAATCAGCAATTACAACAATAACAGAATACACCCCCCCCCCACCCGTCATCCGGATGATGCCCCCACCAGCCATTTGTAGCAAAGTGGAGCACCATCCACCCCCCCCCCATTACCCCCTACCACCCGCCTCGCCATGTTATAGCAAAGGCCGGCTGAAGGGTTGCCAATTTTCCGGGCAGAGACCCCAGCCGGGACGTCTCCCCCAACCTGAAGAGCCGTGCCGCTCCCGTGGAAAGCAGCATCAACCTGAAATGCCCCGCCGGGTCAACGAGCACCAGCTCGCCACCCCGCCACCGGTGCAAGGTAGACCACTATACTTGCGCCGCCCCCACCACCGAAAGCTGCGACCAGCACCAAGACTCCAATGCCTCCTGCCAGTCATTTAAGAGTAAGTCCTGCCCCACTGGGGCAAGGTGAACCCCGTCGAGCCGGTACAGACCGGCGCAAGCAACGTCAGCCCAAGGGTGCCGTACCTGAAGCCCACCCGTCTGCTGGACCCAGCGCCCAATCTGCCGGTTGATCTTGCACAAACCCCTCGACCAACGCCACTGGGACCAGCAAGCAGGACGGGGAATAATGTCCGACCAGATAATGGCCACCCCCAGGAGGACCTCCCGCAACAGTACAATGTCGCTCTGAACAGTCCTGATGAGTTGCCGGCAAGACCAACTTGCCACGTCATTGCCGCCCAGGTGGAGCAGCAGCCCAACTGGCTGCTGCTGCAGTCCGATCTCCGCTTGAACACGGGCCACGAGCTGTCCCCAATGCATGCTGCAGTGACCCATCCAGCACAGCCGCACTCCAGACACGGCCAGACCGAGGTGAGCACCCAACGGCCGAACCGCCGCACAACGCTCTGCCCAGTAGACAAAGGAGTGCCCGATGATGCACCAGTCCCCGGAGCACACACCATCTGAAAGCAGAAAAGAGTGGACTGCCACCAGCAAGCAACTCTGCAATAGGAAGAGAAGACATTAGTACCCCCGGGCCCCCCCCCGACCACCGCCGTAGGCAGACCGCCGCCCAGGCACCGCGCGGCCCTATTCCACGCCGCCAGAGGCAGATGGGCAAACATAACCAGCATAGGCTCCCGAACGCCACCGGCCAATGCGCTGAATAACCCGCGTGTCGAGGCCCGCGGCTGCCGCACTAGTAGCCGCCCCAATCCGGAACGAGTGCGAAGCGTAACTCCGCTCAGGACAACCCAAGGCAAGCAACACCAGACGCAGCACAGCTGTAAACTGGAACTGAGTCACCGGCTTGCCGTCCGCGTGAATGAAAACATAACCACGTGCCGCCGACCGCTGCTGCACGTAGGTGCACAGAGCACGAACTGGGCAGGACAACAAGGGGGAGATGGCGCTTAACAGGACCCAGCCCCCTTTCCCGGACTGATCTGACTTAGACCGCGGTAAGAAGATCCAGACCTGCGCCGGATCCACCCGGACGTGCTCGACATCGAGCCCACCAAAAGCCCCACGTCTCACGGACCTAGGGACGAGCTCGGACACCTGGAAGGCACCGAAAAAATCCGTAGTAAACAGCGCATGAAACAGGACCGCCTCGAACCCAGAGGCCGCCACGCATGGTAAAGCCTCACAAATTTGCAACAAAAGCTCGTGAGATACCGGGAGCCGCCAGTCCCGCGACCCCGGTTGCACCCGAGCCCAGCCGGCGAGCAACCGCCTGACTAAAAAGGATTCACGCGGGTTACCCCAACCCGCAGCCTTACAAAAGAAAGAGAATCCTGCCAATGCTCCAGTGACCGCCGAACGAGCCCAGCCCTCCTTCTTAGCCCACAACACAAACCGGCCAACCAGTCCGTCGGGCACCACACCCCCAGACCAGCCCAGCGCGCTCACAAATGCACTCACCTGAGAGTAGCCCCGCCGATACGCCGCCCAGGTACTGCGTGCCACTGATGCTGCCAGCAAAGCCATTAGGTCGGGGTCCCAACCTTCCAGAGATGCTCCGGAACCTGTGAGGCCAGCTCGTCCGCCCCTGGAGCCAACCGCCAGAACAGCGCCCACTGAAAATGGGATAAAGCATCAGCAATGGAATTCTGGGAGCCCGGCACATGCCGTGCCCGGGCGGTGACGTTCAGACACAAGCAGGCCAACACAAACACCCTCAACAGTGAAGCCACCATCGGACAACGGGGCGCATGGCGGTTAATGACCTCGACCACCGCAGCGTTATCACACCAGAAGATAACCCGCCGATCGCGCAGCCGGTCCGGCCACACCCAAAGAGCCACCACTATCGGGAAAAGCTCCAAGAAGGTGATATTCCGAGTCAAGCCGGATCGTACCCAATCCGCAGGCCAAGGCTCCGCGCACCAGGCACCGTGACAAAAGGCACCAAAACCGGAACTGCCAGCCGCGTCCGTAAACAACTGCAGGTCGAGATTCGAGAGCTCCGGCAACTGAAGCACGGAGCAACTGTCGAAACCGGCCAGGAATGCATCCCAGACCCGCAAGTCCTCCCGCATCCCCGCAGACACCCGGATCCGATGGTGAGGGAGACGCAGTCCCGCCATGGCCAAGGATAAACGTTGCGTAAAGGGGCGCCCCATGGGAAGGACACGGCAAGCGAAGTTGAGGTGCCCTACCAACGACTGAAGTACCCGGAGGGAAATCTTTGAGGCGGAGCCGACGGAGGCCACCAGCTCGCAGAGCCGCTGGATCTTCGGTGCCGGCAAGTGCACAACCATAGCAACCGTATCAATCTCGATGCCGAGGAAGGTGAGGCAAGTGACCGGTCCCACCGTTTTATTGGCCGCAATGAGAATGCCAAAGGCAGCGGCCACGCCCAGAAAAGTGCGCAAGAGAGTGGGACAGGTGGAGGTCTGCTGTGGCCCGACAAACAGAAAATCGTCGAGGTAGTGCACAATGCATGAAACCCCCGACTTCCGTTCCACAACCCAATGCAAGAAGGTACTGAAAGCCTCAAAATAAGCGCAAGAGATTGCACAGCCCATAGGCATGCACATATCGAAGTAGTACCGCGCCTCGAAGCGAAAACCGAGAAAAGGGAAAGCCGAAGGATGCACCGGCAACAGACGAAACGTCGATTCGATGTCCACTTTTGTGAGTAGGGCACCGGGCCCGCATTGGCGCACAAGGGAAATGGCCACGTCAAAAGAAGCATAATGCACCGTACAGAGCTCGCGAGGTATGCGGTCATTGACCGAATATCCCGGAGGGCAAGTGAGGTTGTGTATCAACTTGAACTTGCCCGGCTCCTTCTTGGGAACCACCCCCAACGGCGAGATTGTGAACGGGGAAAAGGGGGGCGCCGAGAAGGGGCCAGTCACTCTACCCAGTGCACACTCCTCAGAGATCTTCCGTCACACGAAATCCCCGTGGTCCCGCACGGAAGCCACGTTGCGGAGCCCACCCCGTGTGGACGCACCCCGGACAGGGATGCGAAAGCCTCGCGAAAACCCCTGTAAAATCAAACCGGCCGCCCTCCCACGACGGGACTGCCCGTACTCCAGCAACCACGGGCGCATCACCTCGACCCTCACGGGGGTATGGGCCAAGGCCCCGCCCACTGCCTCACTTACCCCCCGCAGGGGACCCCGCGACCCCCTTCCTGCTGCACTTCGTGGCCGCGTGTGCACCCCAACACAAGGAGCACGCATGTTTGAATTTGCAGTCGGGAAAGGGACAGGATGCCTTGTTGAAGCGCCAGCAGACGTCCCTCCCGACGGCACCCCCTCTGGGCTGAGGCAAAGCAGGGACGGAGGCTCGAAAGGAACGCCCCCCCGACGGCAGTGGGGACGACCCCGCCTTGGCAACGGCAGCACCGGATCCCCCAGCCCGACCCCTCACGGACATCTGGGTCAACCACAGATTGATGTCCTTCGTCCCCCACAACAACTGACTGTTCTCCTCCATCTGGTCCCGAAACTTCTCGTCAAAATTCAACCAGGCCTACCCCTCGTGGGCCTGGGACGCCGCCAAAATGTTATCGGCGTAAGCCAACAAAGCCCCGTACTGGTCCGGGAAGTAATGCCCCCACACGCTCGCTAAGCGCAAGAAGGCGCGGGTCCAGTTGAGGGTATTGCGAGACCTTACATACCCTGCCTGCTTTTTCGTCTTCCTTGCGCTTCTTCTTGCTCTCACCGGAACGCTTCCGACCGTCGAGCAGACGGAAGATATCAATATACTTACGACGCTTGATCCGCCGGCGCAACTTCCGCGGAACAGACTCCCACAACTCTGCGCAACGTACGATGGATGTCCCTACACATGCCCCGGCGTCCGCTGACGCCGGCGCGGAGCCGTGCGAGGAGCCCGAGGACGACGTCGAGGAAGAGGAAGACGAAGACGCTCGCCTACAGCGACGACCCCGCCTACGCTTAGCCTTTTCTTTCACCGCCCCAACAGAACCCGGAATGGAATCGAGGGCCCCTCCCGCCGCCCCTCCAGAAAGCCCCGAATACTCACCAATCCCGGAGGAGTCGACTGGAGCACTCCCAGGTGACATTCCAGGAGCCGCAGCGACCAGCTCATTCGCGGAACCCGAAGGACCTGCGCCAGCCGGCCTGGCGGAAGCAGCCATGGACGTCAAAGGTGTCGAATTCCGTGGGACCTGCGAAGAGAAAGAAGGAAAACCAGCAGCCAGAGCCCCAGGAGTACTAGGCGCTGCATGCGGCCCGGCCCCCCAACCATGTGCCGAAGACCCCAGGCCACCGGCATCCCACGCAGCGGCACCCCCAGCCACCCCACGCCCATCGCCAAACCAGCCACCCCAGCCACCCCCCCAATGCCCGAAACCCCCCCACGGGACCTCCCCATACGCCCACGGGCCCGAGGGACCAAAGAAGCCGGGAGGAGGAGGGGAAACCAGAAGGGCGGGGGAACGGCACCCATCTACCAGGGGAGGTGACAAGACCGAGGGCCTGCCAGCCCCATCCTCTGGCGGCGGGCCAGCGACCGGAACCCTCGGGGACCCAGCCCCGCCAACAACCGGGCAGCCAGGATCCTCCCCACCCCCAAGCACCACCGGCGCGCTAACACCACCCAACATCCCCGGTGGAGGGGCCGGCGCTCCGTGCAGCGCACCCTCGGCCGTATTCACGGGCATGGGAAGCACATTAGCGGTCCCACGGCCCCGGGCCCCTCTAGACCTGCTGTGCCCGCACCCCTGCCTGACCCCACTAAGGACACTGGGGACCGGGGAAGCAGTGTGCACCGCCCTACCGTGGCCCAGGGGCGTGGCTCCACGCCTCGCAGCTCCCCGTCCATGAGCAGCGCCCCGCGGCCCCTTGGCTGCACCCCGCCCCATGATATGCCGGGCCATAAGGGGGGAGAGCAGTGGCCAATTCAACAGCACTGAAAGACAGCAAAAATTCTGCTCTTTCCCCCTTTTATCAATCTCTTTGGTTGAAGTTTTTTTTTTTTTTTTGAAAAGAACACACAACCCTCCAGTCCTCAAGTGGGCCCCCCAGCCGCACCCCCCCCCCCACCAAACACCAGCACCCAGCCCGGCCCCCACGAAGGGAGGGCACAGCCAGAACCCCACACGTGCCCGGCAGCGAGCTCACACGCGGCGGGGTTTATGTTCTTCTCCTTTTTTTTTCTTTTTTTTTTTGATGGGACTCGCGGCTGTCCGGAAGGCGGAACACCGGGGGCCCGCAACCCGCCGTGAAAACCCTGGTGCCCGGCGCGCCGTGGAGCGAGGCCTAACAACCCACAGGCCCAGAGAACAGAGCCCCCAAACCACAAACCTTCTTGCAGCGTGAGCAAGCAGGAAGAGGGAGACCGCCGGCCGGCGATCCCTCCTTGCTCGCGCTGCCCCGCCCCCATGACCGCCTACGCGGTCCAATCGCCGGGCTCCACCAGGACAACGTGGAGCCTAGACGCGGATGCCCCGCCTGCCGCCCAGCCGCAACCCCCCCCTCACCCCCCCTCCGACAGAAAGAGGCCTGCCGCGTGGTCGGGCCCCGGGAACCCAGTTACTAGGCCGGCCGCGGGACTGGGGCCTGGCGGCTCAGCCGGGACTTCTTCTAAACTGTGTTCAGTTTTCAGTCAGATGGCTAATTCTTGATAGAGTGGAATTCATAGCTGCCATTATTGTATCGATCTATCTCATTGCTGGCCTTCCTCTTTTGCGCTTACCTTCAACCTTGCCAAGCATGATGTCTTTCATAGAAGGTCTATTGGCCAGGGATACTTAAATTTCTGCCAACCCTACCCCTCACCCCACCCACCCCAGGGCTGAATTTCCCATATAGTCATCATATACATTGGCATCTGTCCTCCTTTTCTCCTTGTCCTGGAACTGACTTATAACCATCTTAATCAGCAGGTTATGTATTCAATGCAGTAGCTGTGGTGCCTTCATTCTAAGAAAAATCACTTGGAGCCTAAGAGCTTTCCCTATATATCTCAAGTTATCTGCCATGCATAAAGAATTGATTCTATTAAGGGAAGAATGAGCTGCAATTAAACACACCTTCTCTAGAGTACAAACTGAAAAACATCCACCACTATTCCCATAAAGAATCAAGCAGCCCAGGAACAAATGGATCACAGTAGACTCAGGTAGGTTGCGACCTGTAACATGGAGACACTCTCTCCATCAAGAGATATCCCTGCATAATGCCTTTTCTGTCTTGGGAAATTTGAGTGCCCAATTAGTGGAAAATGAAGTGCCCTTAAATGAGAAGGTTAATGCTAAATCTACTGATAATGCACTAAATATGAAGAAACTATCACAAAAGAGGAAATTGCTACTACTTGGAAATTTCCATCATCAGAGGCACCAACTTGGGAACACAGTACAAAGGAGAGAAGATGGTCAAATGCCTCCCAGGCTCTTCATCTGGCAGGAATACAAAGCAAATTGCTGGCATAGGTAGTGCAGAAAGTGAGCACTCCAAAATTGATGTTACTATCCACCTGGGTACAAAAGATCTTGCTAGAAACAGTGCCTCTACAGTTTAGAGGGACTTCCAGATTCTCAGAAGTTCTACCTGTTCTTGGTAAGGGGGCAGAAAGGTTGCATCACATAATCAACTTTAATACATGGCTCCAAAACTGGTGCAAACAAAAATGATTTAGATACCTAAGCAACTGGTAGAAATAGATGGAACAACAAGAGGCTATACTGTGTTGATGGACTACATCTCTCTGTTGCAGGGAAAAGGATTCTAAGTGAAAAATTCAGGCATTATGTGGACAGGCATTTAAACTAGGGAAAGAGGGTGATGGATGGAAAAGAAGAAGTTCAGGATGTCACTCCCAGCAAAAACATAATAACATTGGAAACAGCACTATTAATCAACACATCAACGCCTATGGGAAGAGGCGTGTAAAATAAAATCCATGCAAAATATAGGCAAGCTGGTCAACAAATGCTGGATTGGGATATAGCCATAGCTGGCTATAATCTATTTAGAAGAGATAGAGAGGGTAGAAAAGGAGGAGAAGTAGCCCTATATGTCAAAAGCAATATTAAAGCTGCTAAAATGCAGGGGACGTGGGGAAAAGAAGAAGCGCTGTGATTGTGTTGGAAAAAGGAGATGACATTGTCATCCATTCTGATGTAGTTTACAGGCTCTAACTCAAACCGAAGAATGGATAGTGAATTGATTATTGATATTGCAAAGATAGCCATGAAGGAGAAAGTGATCATAATGGGTGACTTTAATCTACCTGATGTGAATTGGAGTATTCCTTCTACAAATCTGGAAAGAAGTAAAAAAAAATTGTGGATGCCTTCCAAGATGCATTACTTAGACAAATGGTGATGGAACCGATCAGGGAAAGCTTGATGCTGGATTCAGTACTCACCAACACAGCTAGCATGTCGAATATCCAGGTGGGTGCCCATGTAAGCAGCAGCGATCATCACACAATGTGGTTTGAGATAAAAACCAAAGCAGATTCCAATCATAGCAAGCTCAAAGTCCTAGGATTCCTCTGTCCCTTTGTGACAGTTCGGTTTTAAGGATCTGATCTTAACAAGTCTAACAGCTCGGGTTAATTTGTTTCTATCTTCGGTTTTACTAATGTATTTATGTTAGGGTTTTAGTGCAATATGTTTCCGAATATTCTTAGTAGTGTACACACATTATTGGTGTTTCTTTATGAAGACGATATGAACAAACGTGCTTTTTAAATTTTAGCGTTGTCTCACCTCTTTATGAATCACAGTTCTTCCGCCTCATACATTTCTCCCTTTGGCGGGGTGCCATTATTCCGATAAAATAACGAGCCATGATATAGAACCTAATAGTAAGATTGCCGTATGATTGTTTTGAAGCTGTCAGCTTCACCTTGGTGATAGTTTCGTTTTAAAGATCTGATTCCACTGTAAATAGCCCACCCTGTATATAGCTCAAACAAATCAAGCACCCAACACATCCCTCACACAACTAAGTTTTATCCTCACTGCATGTACAACACACACACTTTACCTGATTGCTTGCTGTGATACCACCTTGATTATTAAGATAAGGCGGTTTAGAAATACTGTTAAATAAATAAATAAATAAATAAATTCCCACAAATTTTAATAGTTTGATTCATCTTTTTTACCACCGGTTTTACTTTTGTACTTATGTCAAAATTTTAGTGCAATATGTTTCTGTGTATCATCAGCAGTGTACACACATTACTGGTTTCGTCAATGAGAAGATATGAGTAAACATGCTTTCTAAATCGTAGCGTTGTTGCTCTCCCTCATGAATGACAGCTTCTTCATTACATACACTCCTCACCTTTTGGCGCGAACTACGGCATTACTATAACTTTGGTAGGTTGAACGGTTAGACCTCTCTTGCACGTCTTCGAGGCAGATTCTTGATGGTGCTTCTCTAAATTCTAAAGGTAGGAATAATGTACACTATCCTTTAGTGTTGAGACTTAAAAAATAATCAGCACGATCTCACTCACTTTACTTTAACAGTATAAAGCATAGAGTCTTTTTTCTTCACTTCCAGCGTTATATGCAGCGGCTTCCTCTGGACTTTGCAGGTTGATGGTAATTGTGAACCGAGTCTCCCGACTCAGGTTAGCTCTTTGTCATTATTTTTTAACTACACACAATACATTACCCAATTTCTGAACTTCATATGTTTGATAGGCTTTGGCCATCAGTATAAGATGTTATTAGGTAGTGTACATATATATATATTTCTAAATGCATAAGGGTGCTATATTTGTCCCTTCTGTCTGTTTTTTGAGGGTTTTATACACAATAATAAGCTAGATTGTCCTTTTATACTAGTACCAAACACCTCTATGGTACATAACTTTGCAATTTGACTTAATACTAGTATTTTGTTTCTTGTCCTGCGTTTGGAACACAGTTTTTTTATTATGTGTTACTCTTTTTCTATTATGTTTTTATGTGTATATATAAATATATTTATATGGGGTTTTCATCTTATTCATTTTATTTTATATGTATATTTATTGGATTGTATTTATGTTTTTAGCTGTGTACCCCCTGAAGAAGGCGTACGCACCGAAACGCGTTGGGGTCCTTCATGAATAAACTTCCACTTACCATCCATTCCTGATTCTGTCTTTTGCTTTTTGTGTACCTAAACTAAAGGAGGTAATAAAAGGGGCAACATATACATATGTAAGGAAGGTAAATAAAAACAAGAGGAAAAGGAAACCTATTTGGTTCTCCAAAGAAGTGACTGTACAAATAAAGGCAAAAAACACAACTTTCACAAAATTCAGGAGTTCGCAAATAGAGGAACACAGAAAAGAATACAGGATAAAGTTAAAAGAGACAAGGTGGTGAACTGGATCAGAAATTGGTTGACTGACAGACGATAGAATATGATGGTAAAGGGAATTCACTCGGATGAAAGGAAGGTGATTAGCGGTTTGCCCCAGGGTTCGGTCCTGGGACCAGTACTGTTCAATGTATTTGTGAGTGATATTGCTGAAGGACTGAATGGAAAAGTCTGTCTTTTTGCAGATGACACAAAAATTTGCAACAGAGTAGACTCCCCTGAGGGAGTGGGTAACATGAGGAAAGATCTACAAAAGCTGGAAGAATGGTCTAATGCTTGGCAGTTAAGTTTTAATGTGACAAAGTGTAGTGTCATGTACTTGGGAAGCAGAAATCCAAAGGAATTGTATGTGATAGGGAGCGAGAGGTTGGTGTGCACAGACCAGGAGAAGGACCTTGGAGTGATTGTTTCTGAGGTTCTCAAGGTGGCGAAACAGTTTTACAAGACGGTGGCAAAAGCCAGAAGGATGCTGGGTTGTATACAGAGAGGAATTACCAGCAGAAAGGAAGAGGTACTAATGCAACTGTACAAGTCGCTGGTGAAGCCTCGCTTGGAATATTGTGTTCAGTTTTGGAGACTATAACTTGCAAAAGATAAAAAAAAGACTGGAAACAGTTCAGAGGAAGGCGACCAAAATGATTTGGATCCTGCGCCAGAAGACATATGAGAAGAGATTTGAAGAGGTAAATATGTATTCTCTAGAGAAGAGGAGGGACAGGGGAGATATGATTCAGACCTTTAAATACTTAAAGAATATTAATGAACAAACAAACGTCTTCCAAAGACAGGGAAGCTTTAAAACTAGAGGGCATAACATGAAGCTGCAAGGGAATAAACTGAAAGGCAATGTCAGGAAATACTTTTCCACGGAAACGGTGGTGGATGCTTGGAATGCCCTGCCAATGGAAGTGGTGGGGGCAAATACAGTGACAGAATTCAAAATGGCATGGGACAGACACAGTGGATCCTTTTATAGCAACAGGATAAAATCAAAATAAACATAACTATTTCTTATATCTCAACAAACAGGGGTGACCTACATGGAGCGGTGGGTACATCCCTAAATAAAGGCATGAGGAGGGGTGACCTGTAAGGAGCGGCAGGTGCACCTACTCTTGCTGCCTTGCTGGGCAGACTAAATGGAGCATAATGGTCTTTATCTGCAGTCATATACTATGTTACTATCTTTCTCTTTGCATAATATATCCAAAGTATGAAAGTCAAAGTCTTGTCATTTGAGCTTCTAAAGAAAGCTTAGGTATGATCTCCTCTAGTATCGATCAATTTCTTCTTCAGGCAATTCCTGGTATACACAGTATTCTTCTCCAGCACCATAATCCGAAGGCATCAATTTTCTTCCTGTTTTACTTCTTTACTGTCCAGGTTTTGCATCCATTTGATGTTATTGAAAATTCTCTGCCTTGAACAAATTGAATCTTGTCGGGTCCTTCATAGCCATTCTGCCATGTGTTGTCAGAGTTCATGACTGCATGTCATTTCTTTATTGATTATTGAACCAAGCAGGTTAAAGTTGTTTACTATTTCTATTCTTCTCCATGAAGGATGAAATGATTGATTTTGCTAGTGGACAGAATTTTTGTCTTCTTCATGTTAAGCTTCAGGCCTAATATAAGACTAGAGGACCTACATTGAGCAGCAACACTGGCCGTCGCTGCTTTAGATTAAGACCAAATATTCAATGCTGAGGTTAGACCAGCCTTTTAAGTGCCTGTTGTTAGCTGGTTGAAGTTAACCAGCCAAGAGCAATATATCACTGTTGGCTGGTTAACTCCAGAACTGCCCCTGGAATTCTCCGATGCTACACGGTACCGTTAGGAGAGGATGTTCAGTGGCACAAAATTGCAATGCACTTAATAACCCACTCACTGCTAGTAACACAGTTAACAGGTCTACTAACTGTGTTAATCATTTTGAATATACTACCCTATGTTCTTTGATCTTCATAAACAGATAGAAACATAGAAAGATGACAGCAGAAAAAGACCACATGGCCTATCTAGTCTGCCCTTCCATTTATTTATTTATTTACAGTTCTTATATACCGCGCTATTTGGTATCAGTGCGGTTTACAAAATAACAAAGATTTTGCATCAGAACAGAGGATCTTTTGCTTACATTGAAACAGGGATTGCAACTTGGGACTGAAACAAGGGTAACTATATACAAATCAACAATGGTGGTTGTAAAACTATTACAACCATCATTGTCCATATCAACTACAACAGTCCTCTTTTTTCCATTAGAAATCTTTTGTGTTTGTCCCATGCTTTTTTGAATTCAGATACTGTCCTCGTCTCTACAACCTCCACTGGAAGACTTTTCCATGCATCTACCACTCTTTCCATAAAGAAGTATTTCCACATATTACTCCAGAGTCTATCCTCTTTCACCCTCATCCTAAGTCCCCTCGTTGCAGAGCTTGCTTTCAATCGAAACAGGCTCCTCTTGTGGATTTATGCCACCGAGGTATTTAAACGTTTCTATCAAAACTCCTAACTTTCATCTAAGGTACACATATTAAGATCCTTAAGTCTGTCCTCATATGCTTTATAACAAAGACCACTAACCATTTTAGTAGCCATCCTCTGAACTGACTCCATCCTGTTTATATCTTTTTGAAGGTGTGGTCTCCAGAATTGCACACAATACTCCAGATGAGATCGCACCAGAGACTTATATATAGTGTCACCACTCACCCTCCCAGAGGCATTTAGCGTGGGCAAGGCAAGTGGGTAGTTGTGTTTCTTATACTGTGAACTTTAAATGGAGGTTTGGAAAGGCCTCCTGGGTAATGTAGTCCTACAGTAGTAAGAATGAGTCCAAGTTGTGCACGAGTGGTTCAGGTTAAATTAGGATTTATTGCCCCTCCCGGGGTTGGATGTTGATGACCATGAACAAAGAATATATTTACAAAGAAACCATACTCCTGATGTGAACAAAAATAGCCAACTTAAATAATGCTTATCTTCAGCTGTTATGGAATCAAAAAGAATAAAACAGTTTCCCTCCAAAATACTTCTTTTGGCTGTTTTTCTTCCTTCAGCAAAATCCAGTATTATTAACAAAGGGACTGCACATTGTCTGCCACCATATAAGAGCAGTCCATAAACACTTCGGACTCAGGGGGTTGATAAGGGTCCCACTGCATAAGATCACCTTCTTCCTTAAGGTCCCTTAGAGAGGGTTCTTCTGCCTGCCATGCAAACCTCTCCGTTCCAATTACAGGGTTCCCTTCCCCCAACCTGCTCTGTGAGTCTGGGTGTTTGGCTTCCTGTGCACACAGCCCTCTGTAATTAAAAGGATACACGTTTCCCTCTTCTGTTTGGCTACAGGGAATTCTGTGTCTGCCTTTAGAATTGCTTTCTCCCAGGAATCTCCCTTGGCTACAAAAAGGTTGGTAAAACTTTTCTTTCCCCTTTGATAAAAGCTTGGTATCAGGGAAATAAGCTTTACCTGCAGGCTGTCTGTTGTGAGCACAGCGTGGTTGTCTTTTCTGGTTCCCAGAATAAACGTCTCTGCTTTTTGGATAGTAAAAATCCCCAGTGCTTTTTGTAGTTGAGCACTGCTCCCTAGGAACTGGACTTGAATATCTTCCCCAGCTCTCTTCCTCTGAGAAGTTCCTCCGAGTGGAATTGGGATTTCTTTCCCTTTTCCCTTCTCTCAGCCACAGACCTTGGCTGCCCTCGGAGTATCTATCTTTCTCTGGTTTTCTCCTTCTTTCAGCTTTCTCCACGCTTGCTGTGCTGCCTTTTCCTTCTGTCTCCGTATCTGAGACTATGTCCGTCTCTTTCTCCTTCCCCTTCTCTTTCTCTGTCCTATATTTAACTAAAGGCTTTTTATCTAAGTTTCTTTCTCCGTTGTGCTGAGCCACACCTCCCACCAGGTGTTCCCACTTCCCTGATGAGGCAGGAGCTAGCTCAGGGGATGGGCGTTCCCTAACACTCTGTGACGTTCTTTGTTTAGGGTTTCCATGCCAACCCTCCATGCTTGTTTCAGCACTGACAGTTCTGGTTTCACTTTGTAGTGAATCCTCTGTCTCCATCGGTTCTGAACCTTGCACTTCACGACAATAGCCACTATTGCCTCCTTTTTTCTGTTGGTCTTTCCTCTTCTTATGCACCCTAGCATCCTTCTGGCTTTCACTGTTGCCTTTTCTATCTTTAAACTCATTAGAGACAAACATGCCCAAGCCCCACTCTTCTTTCATGGACAGAAGTACTTCATCCCCTATACTGTACTGCTCCCTTGGATTTTAGCAGCCCAAGTACATAACCCTGTATTTCTTAGTGCTAAATCTCAGCTGCCAATTGTGGGAGTAGTCAAGATGGCGGACGGAAGCACTGAGTGGTGAGATGCTACTCCGAGAATCGCTAGTGCTTGAGGTGCTCCTATTTATCGCATGGGGAGGAGAAAGCGGAAGCAGGTAGCCGAGCCTCCTGACGTGATTCTGCTGAATCCATCGGGCCAGCGGACTCTTGGTGACTGTGGTTTCGCACTTGGCATTGGAGTGGCATCTTCAGCTGGGGTGATAGGAGGAGTATTGCCCCAGAGCGTGTCTGGTGTCTGGCTCTCTCCGGAGCAGCGCACCCCCCCCCCCCGCCGCGACCCAGAAGTTTTATCTCAGATGGTGCTGCTCTCTCAGAGGCTATGACGGCGAGTATGCCTCTTTCCGAGGGCAATGGAGGTGCTAGGACTGAGTTGATTTTCTCCCCTGATGAAATTGGAGGAGGGTTACCATCGGAGTGTGAACTGGTGGCTGACGGCACAGAGGGAGGTTCTTCCTGGGATCCCTGTATTGGTGAGACCAGCGGCATATACGATGGAAACGCTGTGGGAAGGAATAGCGACTCTAAACCTCTCCTTGATCAAAATGTGTGGAACTTTTGAGACTGAGATAAATATGGGTAAAGCTACTTGTGTTACTTTCTCCAATACTTATGAGGAACAAGCTGGGAGAATCATCAAATTGGAGAATGAGTTGGGAGAAATGCGGGAACTGGTTACTACCCAGATTAAGGACAGAGCTGTCTCTAGTCGGAAGATGGAATATCTGGAGAATCAGGTCTGTCGTAATCTTCGGTTCCTGAATTTTCCTAGATCCCCCTTATTATCATCTACGGAAATGGTGTGGACGTACTTCGGGGAAGTCTTGAAGATTCCCCAGAAGCAGTTTACCCCTGTAACTAGAGCTCAGTATCTGTCCCTGGGTTGTAGGGACAGGGTAAACATGGCTCCCTCTACTTCTCCTGGGGTGGGAGACCTCACAGGGTTTCTTGAGAATTCCCTGGAGGTTGTGACTGAAAGATCTACACTCCTTGTAACATTAGCCTTGGAGTCAGATAAGATTTATATCCTCAGAATGTATTTCTGGAATGCTAGTGAGAATTTTTTGGGTTCCAAAGTTTGGATATTTCCTGATTTGTCTCGTATTACACAACTGAGAAGGAAGGACGTTTTGGCCCTTCGCCCCAGGGTAGTGGCCCTGGGAGCTACTTTTCAGCTTAAATTTCCAGTTAAATGTTATGTGGAATTTAAACATAAGATGTATTTGTTTTTTGAACCAAAACAGCTTCAGGCCTTTCTGGAAGCTAGAGAGGGGAGTGTGGATGATGTTTTGGTCCCTTTTCATGTGGCTGACACGTGAGTCTCTTATCTGCTTACTTAATTATACTTATGTTTAGATAGTGTAGGTTATACCTTCTGGTTCCTCTCTATCTTTAGAATATTTCCTGGTACTTCCCTGTTTCCTTTCTTTGTGGTCTAATAATAATAGAAAATGGTTTCAATATAAATGTATTTGCCTACTATTTGTAATGATATCTCCATTTTTCTTTCATTCATTGTAATTCTGTATGGATGTAATGATTGGATAATCAATAAATATATAATTATAAATCCCAGCTGCCAAATTCTAGACCATTCTATAAGCTTAGCTAGATCCCTCCTCATGTTATCTACCCCTTCCTGGGTGTCTACTCTATTGCAAATTTTGGTATCATCCGCAAAGAGGCAAACCTTACCTGAAAGCCCTTCTGCTATATCACTAACAAAGATGTTAAAAAGAATCGGACCAAGGACAGATCCCTGGGGCACACCACTGATAACATCCTTCTCCTCAGAGTGAGCTCCATTTACTTGTACTCTTTGTTGCCTCCTACCCAACCAATTTCTGACCCAAGCAGTAACTTTAGGGTCCATCCCTAGGGTGCTGAGTTTGTTTATAAGTCGCCTGTGAGGAACAGTGTCAAAGGCTTTACTGAAATCTAAATACACCACATCTAGGGCTCTCCCTCGGTCCAACTCCCTGGTCACCCAGTCAAAGAAATCAATCAGATTTGTCTGACAAGACCTGCCTCTGGTGAATCCATGCTGCCTTGGATCCTGTAATCTGCTGGACTCTAGAAATCTCACTATTTTCTCTTTCAGCAGTGTTTCCAATAATTTACTCACCACTGAAGTTAAACTAACCGGCCTGTAGTTTTCAACCACATCCTTACTTCCGCTTTTGTGTAAAGGCACCACATGAGCCTCTCTCCAGTCCTTTGGCACCACTCCTGACTCCAACGAGGCATTGAAAAGGTCAGTGGAGCTGCTAGAACGTCCCCAAGATCCCTCAGTATTCTCCGGTGTATCCCAACTGGTCCCATCGCTTTGTCTACTTTAAGTTGAGATCGTTTCTCACGAACACAGTCTTTTGAAAATTGTTCAAGATGTCCTTTGCTTCTGTTCCTATTTGTGGGTGTTTTCTGAAGTCCTGCTCCTGGTTCTTCATCTGTGAACACTGAACAAAAATATTTGTTAAGCAATTCCGCTTTTTCCTTATCAGCTTCTACATATTCCTCCCCTGCACCCTTGAGTCTGACAATACCACTCTTGCCCTTCCTCTTCTCACTAATATATCTGAAAAATGTCTTATCCCCCCATTTTATTGCATTGGCTATTTCCTCCTCCTTTTGAATCTTTACCTTCCTGACTACTTTGCTAGCTTCTGTAAGTTTTTCCAAATACAGATGCCTGTCTTCCTCTCTCTGTGATTTTTTATATTTCATGAAGGCCTCCCTCTATTTCTTCACTTTTTCAACTACTTCTTTCAAAAACCATAGCGGTCTCCTTTTCCTTTTACCTTTATTTACCTTTTTAACAAAAAGGTTGGTTGCCCTTAAAATATCCCCTTTCAGTTTTTCCCACTGTTTTTCTACATCCCTCAGCTGTTCCCATCCAACTAACGACTCCCTGAGGTATTGGCCCATCTTCGCAAAGTTAATCTTCGGAAAGTCTAAGATCCTCACCTTTGAATGGATTCTAACAGCCCTAGTCCTAATACTGAACCACACCATCTGGTGATCACTGGATGCAAAATGATCTCCCACGACAACATCAGAAACACTTTCACCATTGGTAAGCACCAAGTCCAGTATGGCCCCTTCACGTGTGGGGTCTGTTACCAATTTCCTGGATCTCCTTACTTCTAGATGATGCTGCAGCAGGAATGTGCCAATCAACATCTGGCATATTGAAATCTCCTATCAGTAGTACTTCCCCTTTCGTAGCAATGCTGCGCATGTCTTCAATTAACTCTCTGTCCACCTCTTCCTCTTGTGAGGGAGGTCTGTCTATCACACCAATGTAAATAGATTTCTCTTTCCCTCTTTCTAGTTTAACCCACAATGCCTCCCCTCTCCCTTTTAAGCTCTGTAATTCCAAAACTTTAATAGTAGTTTTTACATATAGTGCCACTCCTCCTCCCCTACTTCCTACCCTGTCCTTTCTGAATAAAGTGTAGCCAGGTATGGTTACATCCCAATCATGGTTTTCTGTGAACCATGTTTCTGTAACTGCCACTAAATCCAAGTCAGCCACTCCCACCAAAGCTTCAACATCAGGGATCTTATTTTCCATGCTACGGGCATTTATATACACTGCTTTCCATATGTTACCCCTGTTACCCATTTCCATAAAGTTATTTAATGTATAAACCTACCTGGGGGCTTTCACTTACCTGGGGGCTTTCTTCACCCATCCCCAATGAATCTATTTTAAAGCCCTCTTCAGTAGATTAGCCAGTCTACTACGGAAGACGTGTTGACCTTTCTTGGACAGATGGATGCCATCTCTGCTCTGCAACCCTTGGAACAGCATCCCATGGTCTAGGAAACCAAAACGCTCTCAATGACACCATCCACGCAGCCATGCATTCATCTCCAGGATGCGAGCCTCTCTACCTTGGCCTTTACCCTCAACAGGGAGGATGGAAGAGAACACCACCTGTGCACCTAACTGCTTCACCCTCTGTCCCAGAGCCATAAAGTCACTTTTGATACATTCCGAGGTATACGTGGCAGTATAATTTGTTCCAACATGGATTAGCAACATTGGGTAATAGTCAGTGGGCTTGATGGGTCTCGGCAAACTCTCCGTAACATCTTCGATTTTGGCACAGGCAGACAGCATACCTCTCTGGACATCAATTCTGGTCGGCAGATGGACGCCTCAGTACCCCTCAGAAGAGAGTCTCCAACCACCACTACCCTTCGTTTCCTTGTGGTCACTGAGTCTGCAACTTTGGGGTACTTCAGCTCTGGTTTTTCCCTTTCCAGGGATGCTTTCACCTCCTCCACTTCCAGAGCTGCATAATGGTTCTTCAATTCAAGGGCTGGAGAAGTTGGATTGGTGATTTTGCAGGCCCTGGTGACTTGTGCCCAACCATCAACATTCTGTTGGCACCCATCTTCTCCTTTGCTGGAGAGCTTGGTTGCTGCAAGAAGCATCTCATCAATGTACTTCTCACTGTCTTGAATGCTCTTCAGCCTCGTCACCTCCTCTCTGAGTTCCTCCACTTGTTTCCTCAGAGCTTCAGCATGCAGGCACCCTGCACATGGAACTGGTCCTTCAACTGGCATTAGGACCTCTGTCTGGACTGAGGCAGAATCTGTAACGGGGGCAACAGCTTTAGCGATACAATTTTTCCCAGCCATTGTTCTGTTCGTGGAGCTTAAAGCAAAAGCGAGAGATCTACCAAGTACCAGCCGGTTTCCCAGCTGTCCTTTCAGAGAAAAAGCAGTTAAATCTCCTTAGTTATATTCAAAATGTGCTGGTCCAATTCTCTGTGCTTTGTCAAATGGAGAGGTGCCCTATAAAGCAAGACTACTCACTAGGGGTGGGTGGGAGTCGGGGTGGGTAGGAAGGGAACTAACACCTGATTAGGTGTTAGCAGTTCCCAAAGCTGAGGAGGTTACTGGAGTTCAACCACCTACTGTGCTCAAGGAAAGTCCCACTAAAGAACCAAAAAGAAAGTAACCTTGCTTTAAAAATGTACAAAAAACCCTTTTAAGAGCTCCCAGTCAGAGAGCTAGCAATTTAATATAATAAAACAAACCCTTAAATCCTTACTGTTGGTTGATCTGGAGAGCTCCTGTAGGAAAGCCTGAACAGGGCAGGGCACTGGAGCCTTTTATGCAGGCCTTCAGCTGCTCTCAGGTAATCAGGCCCACTAACTCCTGATTAGGTGTTAGCAGTTCCCAAAGTTGAAGAGGTTACTGGAGTTCAACCACCTACTGTGCTCAAGGAAAGTCCTACTAAAGCACCAAAAAGAAAGCAACCTTGCTTTAAAAATGTACAAAAAAACCTTTTAAGAGCTCCCAGTCAGAGAACTAACAATTTAATACAATAAAACAAACCATTAAATCCTTACTGTTGGTTGTTGGACACACTGCTAAAAGAGAGAATTGTTTCTGGAGTCCAATGGATTACAGAATCCGAGGCAGCCTAGGTTTACCAGAGGCAGGTCTTGTTTGACAAATCTTAATGATTTATTTGACTGGGTGACCAGGGAGTTGGACCGAGGGAGAGCTCTAGATGTTCCGCACAGGCAAACTGAGCACCCTAGGGACCCTAAAGTGACTGACTGGGTTAGAAATTGGCTGAGTGGGAGGTGACAAAGGGTACAGGTAAATGGAGCTCACTCTGAGGAGAGAGACGTTACCAGTGTTGTGCCACAGGGATCTGTCCTTGGTCCAATTCTTTTTAACATCTTTGGTAGTAGTATTGCAGAAGTATAATTATATATTTATTGATTATCCAATCATTACATCCATACAGAATTACAATGAATGAAAGAAAAATGGAGATATCATTACAAATAGTAGGCAAATACATTTATATTGAAACCATTTTCTATTATTATTAGACCACAAATTTAATGTTAAAAAATGTAAGGTCATGCATTTGGGCTGCAGAAATCCAAGGGAGCAATATAGTATAGGGGGTGAAGTACTTTTGTCCACTAAAGAAGAGCAGGACCTAGGCGTGGTTGTGTCTGATGTTCTTAAAGTAGCTAAACAGGTAGAAAAGGCGACGGCAAAAGCTAGAAGGATGCTTGGATGTATACGGAGAGGAATGGCTAGCAGAAAAAAGGACGTGATAATGCCTCTGTATAAGTCTTTGGTGCGACCTCATTTGGAGTATAGTGTGCAATTCTGGAGACCGCACCTTCAAAAGGATGTGAACAGGATGGAGTCAGTGCAGAGAGTGGCTACTAAAATGATTAGTGGTCTTCATTATAAAGCATATGAGGACAGGCTGAAGGATCTTAATATGTACACCTTAGAGGAAAGACGGGATAGAGGTGATATGATTGAGATGTTTAAATACCTCCGTGGCATGAATGTTCAGGGAGAGAAACTCTTTCAATTGAAAACAAGTTCTGCTACGAGGGGACATGGGATGAGGGTGAAGGGAGATAGATTCAGGAGTGATATGCGGAAATATTTCTTTACGGAAAGAGTAGTGGATCCATGGAATAGTCTCCCAGTGGAGGTGGTAGATATGAGGACAGTAACTGAGTTCAAAAAAGCTTGGGACAATCACAGAGGATCTCTAAAGGTAAAAAAGGGGACTGTTGCAGTTGTTACGGAAGGACAGACTAGATAGGCCATGTGGTCTTTTTCTGTCATCATATTTCTATGTTTCTTAACAATTTACTCACCACAGAGGTTAGACTAACCGGCCTGTAGTTTTCAACCTCATCATTACTTCTGCTTTTGTGTAAAGGGACTACATGTGCCTTTCTACAGTCCTCTGGGACCACTAACAACTCCAAAAAAGCATTGAAAAGGTCAGTTGATGTGCTGCAAGAACGTCCCCAAGTTCCTTCAATATTCTCAAATGTATCCCATCCAGTCCCATCGCTTTGTCTACCTTTAGTTTAACTAGTTCCTCATGAAGACAACCTTCTGAAAATTATTCAAGATCCCCATCACTTCTATTCCTATTTGTGGGTGTTTTTTGAAGTCCTGCTCCTGGCCCTTCATCTGTGAACACAGAACAGAAATATTTGTTAAGCAATTCTGCTTTATCCTCATCAGCTTCTACATATTCCTCCCCTTCACCCTTGAGTCTGACAATACCACTTTTGCCCTTCCTCCTCTCACTAACATATCTGAAAAATGTTCTTATCCCCTCATTTTATTGAACTGGCTATTTCATCTTCTTTTTATGTCTTTGCTTTCCTGACTACTTTGCTAGCTTCTCTAAGTTTTTCCAAATATAGATGCCTGTCTTCCTTTCTCTGTGATCTTTTGTATTTTATGAAGGGCACCCTCTTTTTCTTCATTTTTCAGCTACTTGAGAACCATAGTGGCCTCCTTTTCCTTTTACATTTATTTACCTTTCAAACAAAAAGGTTTGTTGCCCTTAAAATATCCTCTTTCAGTTCTGACCTTTGCTTTTCTACATCCCACAGCTGTTCCCATCTCACTAATGACTCCTGGAGGTATTGTCCCATCTTGGCTAAGTTAGTCTTTCCTAAAGCCTATGACCCTCACTTTTGAATAGATTTTATCAGCCCTAGTCCTAATACTGAACCACACCATCTGGTGATCACTGGATGCAAGATGATCTCCCATTATGACATCAGAAACACTTTCCCCATTGGTAAGCACCAAGTCCAGTATGGCCCGTTCACATGTGGGTTCTGTTACCTGTTGCCAGAATAGTTCTCCCTGTAGTGAATCTAGGATCTCCTTACTTCTAGATGACACCACAGATGTTTCATATCATCTGCACTTCCAGCCAGTAATATGATATTGTCAGCATAATGAAGGTTGTTGATGAGTTTTCCACCAATCTTTACACCTAGGTTTTCTTCATACAGTCCTCTTTTTTTGATGATTTGTTCTGCTTATATTTTAAATAGGTATAGGGAAAGTATGCAACCTTGTTATGCACCTTTGCTAATTTAAACTATTCTGTTTCTCCTTGTTCTGTTTGAACTGTTGTTTCTTGATCAATGTAAAGATTGTGAATGAGAACCATCAGGTATTCTGATATGCCCATGCTTCTTAATTTGATCCAGAGTATTTCATGATTTACACAATCAAAGGTTTTGCTGTATCAATAAAACACATATAGATATCCTTTTCGTATTCTTTAGTCTTTTCAAAGATCTGTCTCACATCTGCAATGATGTCTCTCATTTCTTGGCCTTTCTTGAACCCTGCTTGCACTTCAGGCAGTTCTCGTTCCAGGTATGGTTGTAGTTTCCACTGAATGATTTTGAGTAGAATCTTGCTGGCATGTGGAATCAAAGCGATTGTATGATAATTACCACAGTCATTTGGATCACCTTCCTTCAGTATTGACATGAACACAGATCTTTTCCAGTCAGTTGGCCATGATGTTGTCTTCCAAATTTTCTGCCAGAACCTTGTAAGTATTGTAGCAGCTGCATCTGATTGCTGTAATGCTTCAGTGGGAATGCCATCAATGTCTGGTGCTTTGTTCTTTGATAGTTCTTTCAATTCTGCTTCGACTTCTTCTTTCATCATCAATGGTTCCTGATTGTAAGCTGCAGGTTGAAATGGCTGTTGATCCACTTGATCTTTATGGATAATGATTCTGTCTATTCTTTCCACCTTTTCTTGATCTTTTCAGCATCATTCAACATTGATCTTTGAGCAGCTTTTAGCATTCCAAACCGAAGCTGACACTTTCTCTTGAATTCTCATAGTTTTAGGAAAGCTGATCTTGTTCTTCCTCTGAAAGTTTCTGATTTTATTTTTCTTGCATGTGTCATTGTAGTACTTTGTCTCACCTTACAGCATGTTGAAAATCTCTGCTAAGTTCCATGATTACCGCTCTTTCTCCTCAGGCTTTAGCTTCTCTGCATTTCTGAGCAATTTTCAGAGTTTCTTCAGTCATCCATTTTGGATGTTTTTGCTATTTCGCCTTTTGCAGAGACTTTTCATTTTCTTCAAGCACAGCTTTCTTGATGTTATCCCACAACTCCTTTGGTGTCTGTCATTTGTATCCAAAGTGATGAATTGATTTTTCAAGCAGTCTTTAAATTCTGAAGTTATAGTTTCAAGATCATATTTTACTACATCCATATGTGGCTTGCTCTTTTGCATCTTTAGCTTGAGTTTGCATGCCAGTATCTGGCGATCTCTACAACAGTCAGCTCTAGGTTTTTGTCTTTATTGGTGTGTTTGAGCTTTTCAACCACTGACTTGCACAAATGTAGTCAATTTGATTTTTTTACAATCCATTGGGTGAAGCCAACATGTACAATTGCTCTTTGTGTTGCTGGAAGAAGTTGTTTGAGATGAATAAATTGTTGGTCTTACAGAATTTTATCAGTCTTTCTCCAGCTTTGTTTCTGTTGTCAAGCACATATTTTCCAGGTACTTTACTTACTTCTTTGTTCCCACGTTTGCGTCCCAGTCAACCATGATAATCAGTATATCTTGTTTGGATGTTCTGTCAATTTCAGATTGTACTTGTTCATAGAACTGATCAAGTTCTTACTCTTTTGCAACTTTTGTTGACGCATATACCTGAATAATAGTTGTATTGATGGGCATTCCTTGTAGACAAATAGAAATTAAGTGTTCACTAAATATAGAGAGGCCAATTCTGTTCTGGGCATCCCCAAGCCATCTGGGCACCCAGAATCTGGACGTGCCTGCATTGTACCTGATTCTGCTCCCGCAGAAGCAGGCCTACAGGAGCAGAACTGGTGGCCAAACATGCAGGCAGTGTCCCAGTTCTGGGCACCTGGATGCCCAGCCTGCTACCTCACTAGCCAGCCAGGCTCCTGCATGGAGCTGCAGGGTGTGATGTCATGTTGCCATGGCACCACGGCTCCATGCAGGAGCCATGATCCCCAGCAGACCCCAAAATGTTGCTTTCCCCACAACCTGACTCCTGATTGGGCTTGCCGTGGCCAGGGTCAGGCTGTGGGGAACCCTCTGCATCCCCTCACCTTGCTTTGTGGCCCCGGTGTCCTCCTTCTGCACCATCTAGTGGGACTTATTCCATCTCTGAAGTGGAATAAGTCTCCTGTGCAAATGGCTGACCCTGGACATATAGGGCCAACCCTGGAATCGGTCCTGTACATCTGGGGTCAGTTTCCCACCCACTCCCCACCCTTGCTCTTCCCCCAGCCCCCCCCCCCCCCCCGCCAATGAACAGAGCTCCCCACACAACTTGCCTATACATGTGGGGAGCTCTGTCTTCCAGATTGGAAACCTGGCGTTTAGCGGGCTGGATGTCTGGATCGGATGTCCAGCCCCACTAAACGCGGGTCAGAATTGGCCCCATTGTATTTCATTACAATTCTTGCAAGTTTCTTCTTAATTATAAATCCAACACCATTTTTTGTCTTTCATTTCCAGCATAGCATGTCATATGATCATCAGAGTCAAAGTTCCTGATGCCAGTCCATTTCAGATTGCTGATAACCAACAGATCAAGTTGTACATGTTTCATTTCATTCTTAGATCGCGGACTTTATTATGAGTGAATGAGAATGTGTTATGCAGATTGGGGGAGGTACTTGTGGAATGCTTCTTTAAATACAGGTCGTTTTGATGGCATAGATACAAATGAAAGTGTCTTTTCTTTGCAGAAAATGGCATGAGGGTGAGCCTGCCTTTGTGGAATAACTAGGATGGTCTTCTGAATTATCATGGCCTCCTGAGGAAAGACGTTTGCTGAAACATTGATGTTGGGACCTGGCTAGTGAAAATGTGGCAGCAGGATGAACTTTGGCTGTTCATTTGGGTCAAAGGTTGTGGTGATATGAGCCTTAAGGCTGCTGCAATATCAACCTGTGGCATCAGAGACCTCAAGTCTGTGGCAACATTAACTTTAGATAAGTAACCCTGTCTTTTGTGGCTCTTAAGCTGTTGCTGAACACTTTTTGTGGGACACTTCTAAAGAAGGACATATACATGTATATAAATATAGATTTTTGTCAGCCAATAAGGTTATTTTGAGAGCACATTTTGAAGTGTGACAATATAGAATTTTTTTTTAAAAAAGTTAATGGAAAGTTAATGGCTCTATTTACTCTGGACTCCAGAATAAATAGAGTCCAGGAGAGATGATGAAAGGGTAAGACACAGGTGCTATGAGTATATTCATTCAGCCTTGCAGTCTGTATTTGATGTCTCGTTCAGATTTATTTAATGTATTGGAGTTTTTTAATTTCTGAAACCTTCTGCTGTTTGTTTTTTATCATTTCATTTATGTCCACCCGTAGCTTCTCTTGGTTCATACATTGTACATTCCATGTCCCTGTACTGCATGTAAGACATCTTTGCAGCTTCTGACTCTCATTTCATGTGCAGTTATATTAGTAGTCAGGTGTTCCAAGAGCTTTGATCCAACCACATCATAAATTCTGGCTTTATTCTGAAGTATCTTCAGCTGTTCCTCAGTAGCCCGTTGAGTGCTTTCCGACCTGGTGATCTCATATTCCAGCACTATATTGCAATTTGTTTTGTTGCAACCATCCATTGTTTTTTTTTGTGGCAAAAAACGGAAGTAGAATGCCAGGTCTTTCTTCTGCACAGGTAATACCAATGTTGTTGCTGTTGTCACAGAAATGTGATCTTCCACTACCAACACCATTGCCTACTGCTGCTGCCCAGATGGGTGACTTGTCTTAGTCTAGCATCTCACTTGAGACCTGTCCATCTTGGGAGACCCTGCCAGTAGTTGGGCTACCATTAGCATAGCTTTCAGAATTCCTGATGAATGAGAAGAAGCAAAACTGTGGCTAACCTTACTGCAAGAATCTTTGCATATATCCGGCAGTCAGTATTGCTCAGGGATATAGGCTTAAATTTCTAAACAAAACTTGGATCCTTGCCAGGCTTCTCTAAATGGAGAATTCGTGCCTCAACAAAGGATCTGTGCATGTCCCCTGATGCAATGAACTCTTGTAAAAGCTGCTGTAATTTTGGGATGAAACATGGGACAAATGATTTATAAAACTCCAGGGTAAAGCTGTCTTCACCTGGGGTCCTCTGGAGCCACAAAAAGATGATAGTTTGATTCATCTTATGTTGCAAAATCATTTTCTCCAAAATATCCCTAAACTCATTAGCTAATTTGGGCCAAATTACAGTATTCAAGAGTTCCACAGTAGGTGTCCCACCATCAGATTCCTCTGATGTGTACAAATTTTCATGAAACCGCAGAAATGTATTTGCTATGTCACTATCCTGTCAAGGTCAAACCGATCCTCCCTTTGAAGAGAAGAGATCCTGGTTCTGCTCTTTTTATCTATTTAAATAGTGAGCTGAACATGCCCAGTTTTATTATTGCATGCATAATACTGCATCTTCCGAATAAAGATCTGTTTTCTAGGTTGTGCACATAATAGGAGGTTATATTGATATTTTGCTTTACATAAATGCAACAAGAGATCATTCTTGTGGTCCCTCAGCAACTGAGCTTCTAATTGCTGAATTTCCTTGTCTAAAGCATCTATATCCTTGGCTTGTTGCTACTTAAGTCTAACCTTCATAGCATCTCATTTTACATAAAAGGAGAGTTAACAGCAGTCATTGAAAGCAAAGTTCTCTGTGACCACTTTTTTATATACTCTAAGAAGGTCTCATCAAACTGCAGGTGTTATTAAACCACCAGAGTGAAGTTGGAAATCCATGCAAAAGGTATGAGCTACTGAGAGAGAGCAGTGCCTAAATTGTATGGGATCCTGTGGAATTCCACTCAGTGGGGCTCAGTGGGATTTTAAAAAGTTTGGGAGAAGGACTTGGAGTATGCACTGTGACTAGAGCAACAAGAGTGGGACCTTTTTGGGGTGAAATATACTAGTGTCTTCAAGTCATCATCCATTACTCAATCCCAATTTTTTTCCTCCAAGGCTTTCTGGATCCCTTTGAAAGAAAAGAAAGCATGTGGTACCTCAGTTGGCCTATGTTGGTCTTGTAAGATTGAATTAGATACCTTTTTGCTCTAATTTGGTAAGGAGAAAAATTATGCAGGATTACCAGTCTTAGAAATCAGCTTATCTATCATATTATCTTGTCTTGAAGGACTAGAAAAAGGGACTGTTACTTCTGGAGAGAGATCTGCAACTGTGAGTATATACTTCTGGTAATTTTCTAAAAGGAATTCTTTGTATTAAAGCTAATTAATCTGTGAACCCACTATTTTTTGTTAAATCAGTCAGGGCCTAGTAGCAGCAGTTTAAGTTTAAATTTAAAACACAGAGGAGAACTTTTGGTTACATTTCATACCCAGCAGAGAGCTTGTAGTTTAAATTTAATAGTCAGTCAGGGCCTAGTAACAAACACAGAAGAGAGCTTTCTGGTTACATTTGGAACCCAGCAGAGAGCTTGTAGTTTACATTTCATAGTCACTCAGGGCCTAGCATCAGAAAAGTGCTTTTAGTTTTAAAACACAGAAGAGAGCTTTCTGGTTACATTTGGAACCCAGCAGAGAGCTTGTAGTCTAAATTTAATAGTCACTCAGGGCCTAGCATCAGCAAAGTACTTTTAGCTTAAATTTAAAACACAGAAGAGAGCTTTCTGGTTAAATTTAGAACCCAGCAGAGAGCTTGTAGTTTAAATTTCATAAGAAGTTAGAGCCTAGCAGCAGCTAAGAGCTATAATTTAAATCAAATCAGAATTTAGCTTACCTCAGCAGCACAAGACAGGGTACTGTGTAGCAGCCCTCTTTTACTAAGTGTTATTTCCCTCCCTCCCTCCCCTGGGATAATCGTAGCTTTATAGGTACCTACACATCTTAAAAGACAGGAGGTGCTTTCAGATGAAACTCATTACCCAAATCAGTCATACACTAAGGACCTGAGATTACTTAAGCTTCAGGTGAACAAGGTATATTACACGTATTAGGTACAGTTTTATTAGTATAAATATCCATAGCAACCCTTAGTAAGTAAAGAACTTAGATCTAAACACACACTTAAAACTAAGATGCAGACAGCAGTCCAGCAGCGGGATGGGGGCTTTCCAGTCTTTTGCATTGAGTGTCACATGTATGATTTTCTCCCAGTTGGTGAGAGGTCTTACATGTTCACTAGGTGCAAGGAGCTCTTTGCTCTCAGGGAACGAGTCCGTTCTCTAGAGGCTAGAGTAGCAGACTTGGAAAGCATAAGACAGACAGAGACCTACAGGGATATAGTCCTGAAGTCCCACCTCCAGTCTGGCAGCATCCCTGTGCCATGGAGGAGAGAGGTCACGTGACAGGAGAGCATCACCCTGGTGTGGCAGGAAGTGATCCTGTAACTAGGACCTGTCCTCCAGGTGATGTAAAACCCTCTTGCACCGAGGAAGTTTCTCCAGGGCCATGTGCCCATGAGGGAAGGGTTAGGACAGCCGTTATAGTTGGTGATTCGATCATTAGGCATGTAGATAGCTGGGTGGCTGGTGGACGTGAGGATTGCCTGGTAACATGCCTGCCTGGTGAAAAGGTAGCGGACCTCACGCGCCACCTAGATAAGGTCTTAGATAGTGCTGGGGAGGAGTCTGCTGTCTTGGTACATGTCGGTACCAATGACATAGGAAAATGTGGTAGGGAGGTTCTGGAGGCAAAATTTAGGCTTTTAGGTAGGAAGTTGAAATCCAGAACTTCCAGGGTAGCATTCTACGAAATGCTTCCTGTTCCACGCGCAGGACCCAAAAGGCAGGCAGAGCTCCGGAGTCTCAATGCGTGGATGAGACAATGGTGCAGAGATGAGGGTTTTGGATTTGTTAGGAACTGGGGAACATTCTGGGGAAAGTAGGGGCTCTTCCGAAGGGATGGGCTTCACCTTAACCGGGATGGAACCAGGCTGCTGGCATTAGCCTTTAAAAAGGAGATAGAGCAGCTTTTAAACTAGATATTAGGGAACATAAGAACATATAAGAACATAAGATATGCCATACTGGGTCAGACCCAGGTCCATCAAGCCCAGGATTCTGTTTCCAACAGTGGCCAATCTAGGTAGGGAAATCTAGGGGAAAGCCGACAGTCGCCCAAGAGCAGATGGTTCGGAAGAATGTATCTTTGAAGGATACTACCAAAAGCAGAAAGGTTCCACAAAAGAGTAAAGTAGCCCAAATGCCCTCAAGTATGGAGCAGACAGAGCTTAAAGATCCCAAATTACCCATGTCTAACAATAGCCAAATTAATATTTATTTATTTATTTATTTTATTTTATTTAACAGCTCTTATATACCGCGCTATTTGACATCAGTGCGGATTACATTAAACAAAATACACTCAGATTTAGAGAACTTGTCCAAGTTACAGGTAACAGGGGAATAAAACAAGGATTAACTGGGAATAGCATATAAATAATTAAATAAAAGCAATTACATCAGACTAGAGACTTGAGTAGGTATAGAGACATGTCATAAATAACATTTAACAGAGCAGGTATATACAGTGAAATATCATAAGGTGGAGCGGTCTAACATCATCATTTAACTATTATTGCTGAGTTGAGATAATGGGGTGAGAGGAGGGGAAATATTGATGTAAGAGAAGTGTTGTAAAAAAAAGGTGGGTTTTTAAAGCTTTTCTAAATTGCGATATATCTTTTATCAATCTGATGTTTAATGGAAGCTTATTCCAGCACCTTGGAGCAAAGGATGAAAATGATCTGTTAATGGTAGTTTGAGTACATTTTACTAATTCATTTGGAATCACTAGAGTATTTTCAGTTGTAGATCTTCTTGATCTGTTGTTTTGGGTATGAATGAGAAGATCAGAGATTGAAGGAGGTGAAATATTATGGAACGCTTTGAAGGTCATGAGAAGTGTTTTATAAGATAATCTACAAATTATTGGGAGCCAGTGAAGCTCCATTAGAATGGGGGTTATGTGTTGTCTCCTTGTAATTCCGCATAGTGATCTAGCTGCTGCATTCATAGCAAGCTGTAATGGATTAAGAGTAGATTTAGGTAGGCCTTGCAGGATAATATTCACATAGGGGTATGTTTACTAAACATTCATAACGTGCGGGTCGCGCTAGTGTGCGTGTGCCATATAAGGAGTGGGCGTTGCGTCCTGAAAAAGAAAAACACGCGGTTTACATATGCGCCAATGTGCGCCCCGCACATGTGCGTCCCGCACATTACCGCCTGGAAAAGCTGCGCGGGAGGGAGAAGGCGGCGCGCTGATGGGAAAGCACACGAGCTGAGCCACAGCACGATGGGAACGACGCCTACCAATGGAGCAGGGATCGGGGGTTCAATCCCCGCAGTGCCCAATGAAGCGGCAGGCTCAGGCAACATTTTAGGAGGCACTGAAATAGTGGGCAGCAGAAGGCAGCGCACTAATCCTTTACGAGGTAGAGGAACGTTGTGCGGCATAAGGCGGTGCGCGGATGGGAAAGCACACGAGCTGAGCCACAGCACGATGGGAACGGCGCCTACCAATGGAGCAGGGATCGGGGGTTCAATCCCCGCAGTGCCCAATGAAGCGGCAGACTCAGGCAACATTTTAGGAGGCACCGAAATAGTGGGCAGCAGAAGGCGGCGCACTAATCCTTTACGAGGTAGAGGAACTTTGTGCGGCATAAGGCGGCGCGCGGATGGGAAAGCACACGAGCTGAGCCACAGCACGATGGGAACGACGCCTACCAATGGAGCAGGGATCGGGGGTTCAATCCCCGCAGTGCCCAATGAAGCGGCAGGCTCAGGCAACATTTTAGGAGGCACCGAAATAGTGGGCAGCAGAAGGCGGCGCACTAATCCTTTACGAGGTAGAGGAACGTTGTGCGGCATAAGGCGGCGCGCGGATGGGAAAGCACACGAGCTGAGCCACAGCACGATGGGAACGGCGCCTACCAATGGAGCAGGGATCGGGGGTTCAATCCCCGCAGTGCCCAATGAAGCGGCAGACTCAGGCAACATTTTAGGAGGCACCGAAATAGTGGGCAGCAGAAGGCGGCGCACTAATCCTTTACGAGGTAGAGGAACTTTGTGCGGCATAAGGCGGCGCGCGGATGGGAAAGCACACGAGCTGAGCCACAGCACGATGGGAACGACGCCTACCAATGGAGCAGGGATCGGGGGTTCAATCCCCGCAGTGCCCAATGAAGCGGCAGGCTCAGGCAACATTTTAGGAGGCACCGAAATAGTGGGCAGCAGAAGGCGGCGCACTAATCCTTTACGAGGTAGAGGAACGTTGTGCGGCATAAGGCGGCGCGCGGATGGGAAAGCACACGAGCTGAGCCACAGCACGATGGGAACGGCGCCTACCAATGGAGCAGGGATCGGGGGTTCAATCCCCGCAGTGCCCAATGAAGCGGCAGGCTCAGGCAACATTTTAGGAGGCACCGAAATAGTGGGCAGCAGAAGGCGGCGCACTAATCCTTTACGAGGTAGAGGAACTTTGTGCGGCATAAGGCGGCGCGCGGATGGGAAAGCACACGAGCTGAGCCACAGCACGATGGGAACGACGCCTACCAATGGAGCAGGGATCGGGGGTTCAATCCCCGCAGTGCCCAATGAAGCGGCAGGCTCAGGCAACATTTTAGGAGGCACCGAAATAGTGGGCAGCAGAAGGCGGCGCACTAATCCTTTACGAGGTAGAGGAACGTTGTGCGGCATAAGGTGGCGCGCGGATGGGAAAGCACACGAGCTGAGCCACAGCACGATGGGAACGGCACCTACCAATGGAGCAGGGATCGGGGGTTCAATCCCCGCAGTGCCCAATGAAGCGGCAGGCTCAGGCAACATTTTAGGAGGCACCGAAATAGTGGGCAGCAGAAGGCGGCGCACTAATCCTTTACGAGGTAGAGGAACTTTGTGCGGCATAAGGCGGCGCGCGGATAGGAAAGCACACGAGCTGAGCCACAGCACGATGGGAACGACGCCTACCAATGGAGCAGGGATCGGGGGTTCAATCCCCGCAGTGCCCAATGAAGCGGCAGGCTCAGGCAACATTTTAGGAGGCACCGAAATAGTGGGCAGCAGAAGGCGGCGCACTAATCCTTTACGAGGTAGAGGAACGTTGTGCGGCATAAGGCGGCGCGCGGATGGGAAAGCACACGAGCTGAGCCACAGCACGATGGGAACGGCGCCTACCAATGGAGCAGGGATCGGGGGTTCAATCCCCGCAGTGCCCAATGAAGCGGCAGGCTCAGGCAACATTTTAGGAGGCACCGAAATAGTGGGCAGCAGAAGGCGGCGCACTAATCCTTTACGAGGTAGAGGAACTTTGTGCGGCATAAGGCGGCGCGCGGATGGGAAAGCACACGAGCTGAGCCACAGCACGATGGGAACGACGCCTACCAATGGAGCAGGGATCGGGGGTTCAATCCCCGCAGTGCCCAATGAAGCGGCAGGCTCAGGCAACATTTTAGGAGGCACCGAAATAGTGGGCAGCAGAAGGCGGCGCACTAATCCTTTACGAGGTAGAGGAACGTTGTGCGGCATAAGGCGGCGCGCGGATGGGAAAGCACACGAGCTGAGCCACAGCACGATGGGAACGGCGCCTACCAATGGAGCAGGGATCGGGGGTTCAATCCCCCCAGTGCCCAATGAAGCGGCAGGCTCAGGCAACATTTTAGGAGGCACCGAAATAGTGGGCAGCAGAAGGCGGCGCACTAATCCTTTACGAGGTAGAGGAACGTTGTGCGGCATAAGGCGGCGCGCGGATGAGAAAGCACACGAGCTGAGCCACAGCACGATGGGAACGACGCCTACCAATGGAGCAGGGATCGGGGGTTCAATCCCCGCAGTGCCCAATGAAGCAGCAGGCTCAGGCAACATTTTAGGAGGCACCGAAATAGTGGGCAGCAGAAGGCGGCGCACTAATCCTTTACGAGGTAGAGGAACTTTGTGCGGCATAAGGCGGCGCGCGGATAGGAAAGCACACGAGCTGAGCCACAGCACGATGGGAACGACGCCTACCAATGGAGCAGGGATCGGGGGTTCAATCCCCGCAGTGCCCAATGAAGCGGCAGGCTCAGGCAACATTTTAGGAGGCACCGAAATAGTGGGCAGCAGAAGGCGGCGCACTAATCCTTTACGAGGTAGAGGAACGTTGTGCGGCATAAGGCGGCGCGCGGATGGGAAAGCACACGAGCTGAGCCACAGCACGATGGGAACGGCGCCTACCAATGGAGCAGGGATCGGGGGTTCAATCCCCGCAGTGCCCAATGAAGCGGCAGGCTCAGGCAACATTTTAGGAGGCACCGAAATAGTGGGCAGCAGAAGGCGGCGCACTAATCCTTTACGAGGTAGAGGAACTTTGTGCGGCATAAGGCGGCGCGCGGATGGGAAAGCACACGAGCTGAGCCACAGCACGATGGGAACGACGCCTACCAATGGAGCAGGGATCGGGGGTTCAATCCCCGCAGTGCCCAATGAAGCGGCAGGCTCAGGCAACATTTTAGGAGGCACCGAAATAGTGGGCAGCAGAAGGCGGCGCACTAATCCTTTACGAGGTAGAGGAACGTTGTGCGGCATAAGGCGGCGCGCGGATGGGAAAGCACACGAGCTGAGCCACAGCACGATGGGAACGGCGCCTACCAATGGAGCAGGGATCGGGGGTTCAATCCCCCCAGTGCCCAATGAAGCGGCAGGCTCAGGCAACATTTTAGGAGGCACCGAAATAGTGGGCAGCAGAAGGCGGCGCACTAATCCTTTACGAGGTAGAGGAACGTTGTGCGGCATAAGGCGGCGCGCGGATGGGAAAGCACACGAGCTGAGCCACAGCACGATGGGAACGACGCCTACCAATGGAGCAGGGATCAGGGGTTCAATCCCCTGCAGTGCCCAATGAAGCGGCTAGATGAGCCATCATCTGTCATGAGCAATAGTGATCTAGGAGGCATTTTACATGTTATTGTTGTTACTCCCCCTTGCAAATGCACTATGAAAGCACTGTAATATCAGGTGATGCATATGACGCAATATAAGGTACCTCACATGTCAAATCCTAAAGCGCATTGTCCACCAAGGAAATCACAATGTCGTGTGTAGGGTGCTTTACAGTTTGTCGTATGAGGCAGGGCATGGTCCAAGCACAGTCAGTGCTGGCATCACTGTGCAGTCTAACGCAGGGAAATCCCAGGTAGGTGAGCAGACATGCAGGAGGGAACAGCAGTGTAGCACAATGGTTAGGGCATTGCGTGATGGTGCAGGGGTCATGGTGCCAAATGAGCAGTGACCAAGGTTGGCTTAGTGACATCTGTTTTCTCAGAATGCAACTGTACAGTAAGCTGTGCTGCCATCTAAACACAAGCCTAGCCAGAGTATCGTTCCGTTAGGCTGCTACACAATGCACATCATAAACAACCACATCATCAAATGCGAGTGCACATGTAACCCAAATACTGCACAGAGCCGAAAGGAAAGGCAATCCAAAAGTATAAGAAACACTGACATCACAGGTGCTGTACCACAAAGATCTCCACAAGGCTATGTGGCGGCAACAGAAATGGATAAAGACACCGGTGCCAGCTGTAGCTATGTACAGAGTGATGGATAATGTACCATGTTATAATGATGGTGTGTAACCGTGGATGGGAATATGTGTCCAGCAGAGGGGCTGAAATGGCAGGATCTGTGAAATATCATGATTACAGTGGACTAGCGATGATATGCAGAGCAAACACAGGAGCGACCAACATGGAGAGTTGTGATGCAGGAAGGTGTAGGAGTGCAGGAAGGGTTGCAGCTGCATGCACATCAGGGTAGCATGACACAAGAGTTGGCAGACAGAAGATGGACAGATGCATGGCTCACAACTCAGATGAGTGTACAATGTGTCCACAGCACAAACCTGACAACATATGACAGTCAAACAAATGGAAAACACAACTGCAGGACACGCATGCACATCCAAGAGAACAGAGAGGAATCACACATACCAACAACCCCAGAAATGTAAAAGCAAAAAAAGGTAGGAAACAGCACCAATGTGTGTGTCTTAGCAAAGGGTGCAGTCAGAAATAGTCCAGGCCCTCACGCTACATGCATGCTGGTTGTAAGGACAGGCAAACCCACAAGGGAAACCATGAACAAATGCACCTGCAGAACTCCTGTGTACATTTCAGATCACAGTCTGTAGTTGGGACCAGGGACGCATGCACAAACACACAATGATATGTGATGCTGTAGACACAGCATGCAAAATATACAGACCACATCACCCCAATCCTGAAAGAAACATACATACAGGCACCTGAAGCAAGGAGTCAATACAAAGCCCTCCCACATACCAACAAAGTCATACATGAAGCACGCAACCCCCAAAGCAACACCAGACTGTGTCACCCAGGCCACGGCACAACTACCAGACAAGCCCCCACCAACTCCGGTACTGTAAGCAACAAATGAACCAAATGCCCGCAAGGGACCTGCAATCGAGACCCTGAACTTCATGCCCCATGTATCATGCACAGCCCCCCAAGATGTCCTGGTAACAACCCAGACCACTAATCCATTATAATACAGCTGAAAAACATACTGTCCCAGGAACCCCACTAATCCAACCCCTAACCCACCCCATACAAATATGACAATGTGCACAATCTGTCAATGTCCATAGTATGTCCTATGTCCCCATTTGAAACCGTCAATGTAGCCCCCCTGGCAATGGCCGTGGCCAACATGTAAAACCTCCCCCCCCTCGTATGAAACCCCCCTTGACCGTGTGAAAAGTGGGATACCAAAACAAATACATAAATATATACAGACATAACAAGAGCAAAGCAAGGTATCCCCAAGGGCAGTGGAGGATGCGTGGCGAAGCAATGTACTGATCATGGACAGGACAGCAGAGAGCAACACATGAAAAAGGGTGAACACACACCTGCTGAAACCCAGCACCACCACACCCCCAGGTGCACAGCAGTGTAAACAACATAATGAGAGAAACCTATGTAACAGATGATATCTGCTGGCTAGGCAGCACACAGTGCACACCCTGCTGCACCCTGATCACAGACAAGGGTGTGTGTAGAGTTGATTAACCTGCAGTGAACTAATGGTCAAGTCAGCATAATGTACAAAATAATTAAAAACAAAGCATATCGTGGGCTAAACGCATAACCTTATTTGAAATCACATGCCACCAACCACACCCACAAATAATACACTGAGCCCAAGGAATACATAATATGCCAAAGACAGGGTCTGTATGTGAACCAGTAAGAACCTGTGATGTGCAAAATGCCAGACACATGCACAGCTGCCATCGTACACTGTTGTGAGCACAGGTGGACATGCACCTTGCAAGCAAACCAGTAGACACAAGTGTGAATGTGCTCTACGAGAGGAGGAGCAGCCTAGTCGTCACAAAACTGTCATGCACACAAGGCAACCAGGCCTCATTTCAGAAAACCAGATCATGTGGCCCTTGGAGAGTAACTCGAGGAACATTGTCAAGGTAACCACGGAGTCCCAAGGTCACAAGGAGTCATGACATATGCAAAGGTAGACATTGTAGTGCATGTGTGTGAACATGACCAAGCAGCAAAAGGAACTAATGTCTGTATAATACATATATTTATTTGGATCACACCTCCCAGTTACTGTACACAGTGTAATCATAATTTCAAAGTAAGCCCCTCCCTGTTTAAAGATGGGAACACAGTCAGCAAGGTACAAACACACATGCCACATAAAGGTCAATGCCTGCGCACAATTGAGTGGCATGAGATCTCTGGTGGAACAGGTGCATGATATGCACTGGGTTCCAGGGCCACATACACGAGCATCTGCTGCATGCCCACAATGTGTGAGCTACATATGAGGGCATGTAGACTCGAGGCGTTGTAAGCGTAAGACCCCAAACACATCACATGTCCCCCCCCCCCAACATAGCCCTCATGCAACACAGGTGGCCCCCAAAAGAGAAAGACATATGCTGGCACAATGTTGACATGTGACAAACACCCTCATTAAGTTATGTCCAACCTCCCACATAATGGCTGATTGGCACATCAGAAAGTATTCAGTGTACATGACAAATATCATCTAGAGCTGAATGATTGTATGCTAACAGGTAGCAGGGACACATGAACACAGAGAAAATACAAAGCACACAACTCCCTGAAAGGTGCAGACATAACACCGTGCAGTATGTCCCCTTGCATTGTTTGTTTGGTGGACAGTGTTTGGCTACCGATAGCATGGTCCATGCAATGCTGAAGTGTAGGAGGACAATGGACACCCACTCGGACCCACACCAAATATAATGGCCTAATGAGACTGTTGTCAATGCAGGGGGTAAAACAGGACTCTGCAAATGTGCACTGCACCGCGTGGACAGACATGCAGAGTGGTCACATCTGTACAGTAAACATATACAATAACTAGCATGTCCAGATGCAAATGATGGTCAGACAGCCTACAGTGAACCACACAGAGCCATAGGTCCACATGCAGTGTCTCACAAACATAGTTATTGAGAAGCACAGGCACCAGCTGTACACAAACATGGTACAGTGATGCCACACATGAATCTAAGCACCCCTGGCCCCTCCACACATCTAACAAGGATGGTGGCGGACATGAAAGTGTGTATGTGGCAGAACCTGCACCTTGTTCAGGTGTGGGGCAGGTGGACATAGACAATTGGATCCCTCCATGTGTGCCCCGTGCCACAAACATGGCTGTATGCTGATGTTGAAACCCACAAAGTAACATATCATGTGTGCCATGTCACACACATGGGACACACCTATACACTAACCAACTGTGGAAGGATGTCAGAAATACATAGATTATGTCAGTCCCTGATGCGCACAGTGTCCCAAAAGCAAGGTGTCCTTGACAGCCAAAAGATCATCGCAAAACACACCATGCAAACCTGGCCATGCACAGTAAAGTGCCATCGTCCAATATGACACAGTCCATGAAAGTCCATCTGTGTCCCTGTCAGCAGCACGACACACAGCCACAGCATGGCACACACTGTGTGTTGTACAGGTCTATCATGGGTAAGTCCAGCGGTCAAAGAGCAAAATTGTCCATCACAGGCCTGTGTGCCACCAACATAGGTCAAACATCCAATGGCACATCTCCCTGGAAAAGAATAAGATGAAAGTCAGTCACACAACATACGTTGGATGGTGAGCAAGATGGCGTGGAGTAAATGGTGCTGTTATGTAACCTGCCCTTTGTCACGAGAGGAGAAGTATGTTATTGTTAGACACCTTGCCAAAACAGAACAGATTGCCAAGAATCACAATACACAAAATACAGACCAAAGGGATGCAAAGTCACAAATTACAGCAGATGCATATAAAAAAAAAGGAGATGAGCGCCAACAGTACATGTAAATGCAGGCATGGCTGTCACATGGATATGGTTATGTACAATCCCAGGTCACACGGGCATCTCACAGCTACACACTATATGCATCTGTTTGTGTCTACAGCGATGCTACATAACATGTCCATGTGAGGATCATAAACCCCAGGACAGGTACAGCCAGATGTAATATCAAATTCGCAAAGTTAAAACAAACCCTATGTGTGCATCATGCGGCCCTCATCAATTCCTCCAAGTACTGCATAGCCACATCAGGTCACAGCGAAGGGAGACAATGTCAGCCAGACATGTCGATTTACCATGTACATCAACTGTTGATGCATCTCCACAGCATGCCTACATATGAGAGAAATAAATGTTGCTCAACACCTGTCTCTCAAAACACAAGACACATTGCTGCTCACAGCTCACCACACATGTGGACCATGGTGACAAGGCAAGCAGCACAACAGTAGAGGTAGTACACCCCACCATGCCCCCCAGGTGCAAACACCATTGATAGCACGTGATAATGTACCATGCCTGGACAATGCTGGAGGACATATTCAAAACATAAGCGCAAACACACACACAGTATGCGTTGGTCAGGGGCACAGCTGAAAAACATGGGCTGAATGTGCACAAGTGCAAACCTGTGCACATCATGGCCAAGTCACATGCACATATACCTTGGTGATGTCTGATCTAAATATGATGGTGTAAGACAGAAAATGCAGTATCCGTAAAACACGACAACCAAAAACACATCTAACTCTGCTGTACATCTGACTGAAAAGGTGTCCCTGCGAACATACTGTACACAAACACATGGGGAGATGGGTCACCACCCCAAAATATGGGTAAGGGAGGCTGTCAGGGGAGAGTTGTACAACACCAGCTGCCTCATATGACACATGACAGGCGACATGTTGCTCCCATGAACCCATGTACGCACAATGTAGCTGTAGATCCACCTACCCTGGACCACAGCATCTTGGACGATGGGCCCTCATGTGCCAATGCTACAGTGGAACAGCATCCTCATGAAGCTGGTCCTGTGGAGAGGGAAACAAACCATCACAAAATATATGTCATGTCCCATCTGTGAAACCCACAGTACACAGCAATGTCAACAGCTGGCAGACCCCACAACCTGACCCAACGACTGACTGTTCACCCTCACACTGTACTGATATACCACATGGGAGAGGCAGCATGTAGACGTATGATACCAATGAAATGTCCCCCTATTTACTCATTTGCCCCCACCACCCTTGGTTGCACCTCACACCTGTCTAAGGAGGTGTCTGCAAACACCATGTGTGAAACACATCCCAAGGTCGCACTATTAGTCTGTGTTGGCCAGGTTGACAACATTACCCCCTCTCCGTGTCTATGACTCCCCTAATGTTGTTTGTTAGTCCATTGTACATACCTGTGACACCTGGTAATATGCTGTACCACCCCCTGTATCCACTGTGCAAAGGAATATTATGCAGTGTACATCCTGTACATCAATGATTACTTAGATATGTGCACTGATCATGTGCCTAAATACATGGCAATGTCATCACCATGTGTACCAGACAACACCCCCATGTCTGTCTTTCATCAGACCATGATGGCGTCATGTCAGCCCACTGGGTATCAGGGAGAATGTTAATCCATGGAGAGGCTATATGTGCACCTGCACCACATATCACCCAAATAGGTCTGTGTGTGTATGTCAACATAACATCCCTTGCCAGTGTAGACAAGGCATATGTGGCTGTGTACTGTGCTAACCTGACCGACATACAGCATGTACCAGAGCCCATGACGTAGATGTTCAGATAGTATCACCCACATATGCCACTCTTTATTTGCTAAATCGGTAAACTAGCAAACATATACACACATGCAGCTCTACAGTGGGGTCCTGTAATCCACCCGTTCATGATGTGACCCGCTGCACATCCGTATGTGTGTACAGTGAGAATACTGCAATGTATGACACCTCACTATATAAGATGAAACCAATGATATCGACCCCGGGCTGCACACTGACTATGTCCACATGCCTCACCCTAGCCATGTATGTGCTACGTAAATCAACATACCATATGGTACCGTTTGTTGTGGCAGCAACACCTGTCACATGTAATCTATCCCATCATGGGTATGCAGTCATGCGCATGTGTACTGTGCTATGTAATACATGTTGCATGACACATTATAAACATACAGACATAGCTAGCCCATAATAGCATAACACACACACAAGCACACCCTGATTGTAGTACATAAACAAGGTGGCCGCATGAGAGCTCTCCACAAATGTTGCCATCTACACCCCATTTAACCCCGGAACATATGCCTGACACCGTGCCACACACACACTATAATGGAAACAGTGTGTTTGCACAGCAGTTGCTATCACACACAGACACTAACTGGTACTGTGACCCCCAAAAGCTCATAAAGGTGTCTCAACACACAAACCCCAAAAACACCAACAGCCCCTGTTGTGCCCTGTCCACATTGTCCATTGCACACCCCTGGCCCTATGTTACTGTTGGATGTTCAGCATAAGGACAATGCAGTGATGGATCTGAATGCTATATGTGCAGACACATGACCCGTTATAAACCTCACATGCACACAACAGCACATATATGTGGGAGGATGTGCAATACATACCACTGAATATCTCAGCAATCAACCTCTGCCTGACTGCTGTGCCTGCCTGTGTGTCACCACTGGCACGTACAGGGGGGCACGGTGGATCCTCCGCAAGATCCTCATTAATCTCTGCAGCAATATCATGCCTGAGAGCAATGTTGTGCAGGATGCAACAGGCTACGATTATCTCTGCAAACAGTCATTGCCTGATATTGTAAGGCCCCACCTGTCCGATCCAGACACCTGAAGCGACTTTTCAAAACGCCAAAGGTGCGCTCTATGACAGAGCGGCTGGAGGCGTGGGCCTCATTGTACCTCCGCTCTGCACGTGTCCGTGGTTGACGCACAGGGGTTAGCAGCCAGGGGCGACATCCATACCCTGCATCACCTGCAAAAAGAGAATGATGCATGTGAATGCATGAGCGCATGCCACCACAAATCTGCACAGGTATGGACCTTAGAGACAAGTGCATTACACATCCTGACAGAATCATATGACAACACAAATATACATTTGACAGAATATGACCTATGGTGATAGAAATGTCAGAAAGGGCCCCTGTAGTCTGGACAGACATGGCAAATAACAGCAATGTCACAGTTTTGCAAACAAAGATCCGCTATGTGTGGCATATGCGTCTTGGTATGCAGTCAATGTCCGCATCTCTGAAACCACCAATGGCAGCCTAAACCACCAGCACACAAACAACACGTCAAACGTATATGTTAGCAAGCTATACACCACAAGAATGTTGTATAAGGCAATGTAAACGCACACCCAGAACATGTCTGACCTGGGATTTCGACAACATCAACCCAATATCACCTCACAACACTGTGTCCAGTAAGGTCAACATACCTACAGACAGCAGTCTGATGCCATATGCTGTCGACCGCTGACCAACAACCATGTCATTGGACACAGGTTACACTGTCACCATCATGTTAATATCCCTGTTAAGCTGTGTTCCACAGATCTGCACACTGTAGCCCACATGAGCCCTGAACTATCACAACAACAGAGACTGTCAAGGTTCCTCTGTATGGGGTACCAACACCTCTCTGCCCGCTCACAAGTTGGCCCCTGCCCTTGCTGTCACCTCTCTCAATGTCAGAGACACATCAGATTAATGACATACACTGATGCCAAAGTAGTGGCCATCTGCAGTGGCCCAAAGTCATTCACAACACACGTGTGGTATGCACACATGTTATGGGCTATGCCTAAACCAGAACCCTACCTAGGGAAAGGTGTACCCAACGTTGCCAAGGTTATGAACATCCATCATATGTGTCGAAACCCCAAACAACTACCAACCCATGTCATCCACCAAACAATGTTCAAGAACCCCAGTAATGTGTAGGGGTGTGGCCCTCACACACACAAATGATATGCGATAGGTGTATGGCTTGTGACTCACAGAAATGTGACATGACATAACACAGTTACCTCAAATGCCACTAATGCACAGGTGGGTGTGATGGACAACAATCCCACCCACCCACCTGTGGCCCGGTGAAATACACACACACGTTGAAATGCACACCCATGTACATGCATCTGAACATGTGCATATGTCCCCCTACACCATCAGCATATCACCCCCAGGTATTGTTTCCAACCAGATGTGACATGGCTCATCATGTCACATGCAACTCAATGTCTACACCCCGCCCACAATGTCTGCTGAACGTGAGCTCAGCTGCCTAACACACAGAGCGTATATAGTGCAATATATAAGAGATGTTAAGTGACAAAATGATATCACCTACAGACTACATCATATGTGTGGACATACTCACCCAGCAGGATGCAGTCCCCATACAGTCCCTCCTCAAACTGTCGAAATAGTGCTGAGCGATGCAGGATATAGGAGTCATGGGTGGACCCTGGAACCGTGGGACCACATCAGAATATGCAGATCAGCATCACATACAACCTGAACATTCAGGGAATGGTAGTGTTTGCGGTTGCGGAACACCACCTCCCTGTCTCTAGGTGGGACCAGGGCAACATGTGTGCAATCAATAGCTCCCATCACGTGTGGTATCCCAGCTACAGCCTCAAAGGCTTGGTTCAGGGTCCCCCAATGTTGCCTATTGTGGGGAAGGGCTATGTAATTCCCCACCCGGCTGACCATGGCACGCAGTACCTGGTGGAGACATCGGGAGAAGGAGGGTCGGCTCATGCCACCCACTGCGCCCACTGAGTGTTGGAAACAGCCAGAGGCAAAGAAATGTAAAGCAGCAAGGAGCTTAACTAAACCCGGTATGGCATGGGACCGATTAGTCAGGGGCTCGAGGTCAGGTCGTAGATCCTCATAGAGCTCCCTAATAGCCCTTGTGCTCAGCCTGTACAGGGAGATGACCTGGTCCTCACGCATGTCCTGGAGCTGGGCCCTGGGCCTGTAGAGGCGAGGCTGCCGAGCCTGCACCTCGGCACGTATCCTGCGCTGTGCACGTACATCAGCTGCCTGGCCCTCCTCCACAGCTGCAGGTCTGATTTGCTGCGGGACTACACCCATGCCCTGTGCCTCAGCCCCATGGACACCATCCCCCATGTCCGGCAACCGCAGCATCTGCTCACCATCCAGGGCACATGCAGAAACATTATATCCCAGCCATCACCTCACCCCGCAGGCCTACACAAACACACTACAAACACACACACAAACCTCCCACAACAGCGACCAAACTCACAAACACCGACTGACAAAACTGAACAAACGGATGCGATACACAACACAATACACACAATACAATACAATACACACAGTACAACCCAATAGACAATGAACTACACAGATAACCTAGCCTGATCAATATGTCACCCTCTCCAAACGTAAACCTCTCCTACAATACAACCCTCAATGTGTACAACTATGCCTGAGGATATATAGATGTATTTCTGGTGTTGAGATGTGCGCCTGTGACGTTGTGCGTCATTGTGCGCCGTGGGGGAGCGCCGTGCGCATGTGCATCCCATAGAGCAATCCCTGCCGTCCGTGTGCGCCGCGCTGGGGCGTGTATGCGTGATGACGGCATGTGCGTCTGAATGCGCCGCTCCCAATAGCACATGAACATCTATGACTCAGCTCCGTGGCGCGCACAGACGAAAAGCGCATGCGCACATCTGTGGCGCGGAAAACAAAGCCGAACAGCAAACAGCGCATGCGCAAGACGAAAAACAGCTCGTAAACGTCCATGTTGTCCGCGCTGGGGCGTGTATGCGTGATGACGGCATGTGCATCTGAATGCGCCGCACCCATACACGCCCATGCACATCTCTGACGCAGATCCGCGGCGCGCACAGACAACAGCGCACGGCGCACATCAGGCGGCGCAACAAAAAAAAGAAAACGAGAAACAGCATGGCGCAACGGCAACCCAAAAAAAGGCAATGATAATATGGTAGTAAAAACACGACTTGTTACCACAGGTAAACGGACGAGGGTGTGTTTGTAAGATATTGTTGTTGACACACAGTTGGATGGGAGTCTGTGTGAGGAGGGAGAACAGATGTGCGTGGTTGTGATACTGAAGAGGTAGAAGGTGGTTTGTAGGGGGAGAGGAGGCTGTGTGTATGTAGAGTGCCATATCGTATTTGGTGTAGCACGGTTTACTGTGTCTGGTTGTATGTGTATTGTTGTGGTTCTGCTGTCAGGGTTAGGGTGGATTGGGTGGGGTGGTGGTGGTCTGCAGTGTGTAGGGTGGCGGTTTGTGGGTGTCCTGTGCTGGGTGGGGAGTGGTGAGGGACAGAGGTGTGATGGAGATGGAGAGAGGGGGAGAGGGGACGAGCGTGCCCAGGGTGAATGTTGATGAGGCCGGGTGGGGATGCAGAACAACAGTGCAACTGGCAGAGGTGGGTTGGGGCGTTGACACCGGGTGCCTGAGGCCGTTGCAGGCCCATCGGGAATACAGGTGTGGAGGTTGCAAAGACACCCCTGGCAAAAGAAAGCGCCCACCTGTGCCAGCTACGCAGCGGAGGAGGGCGATGAGATTCAAGTGACCAGGAGAACCACAGTCTCCATGAGCATTGGTTCTGGAGAACCTACGATGTCCTCTTTACGGCCGCCTCAGTAGCCAAACACCAGTGGGGAACCGCAATGCTGTGTGGGAGGATGTGAGGCTAGCAGTGGCTGGGGCGGGTGGCCCACCAAGAGACAACTGTGCTCAGTCTGACAAAAAAGATTTTCTGACATAAAAAGAGGTGTACGGCAAAGGTTATGTGGCTGAACAACCAGCATGCCCTGGGACAGTTGGGCGGCGGCCCCCTCATCTCCCCACTATCGGCCCTCGAGGGCGTGATCTTGCAGAAAGACTTGGAGATATCTACACATGTGGCCTGCCCTGAGCTCCTGGATTACTGCACACCCGCTAGCAGGTACGTCTGACAAATCTCTATAGTGACAATGTTCCAGGCAACAGCTCTATGCGTAGCACCGTATGTAACTGCCAATTATGAAACAGGTCTATCAGCTTAAGCAATGTGCATTTTCCAAAAACCCTTTGTACGCTATGGCTACTAGGTAGTCCCCACAGTTGTACGCCTGTAATCACATATAGGTTGTCCAGGGTTGGCCAGGCAATGTAATGGCCAAACCAACATGGCTCCACTGTCCAACAGCCACCGGGGACACTGAACCTGTGAGGTGAAAGTAACAGAGCTCACAGCTGCAAAACTGGATACCTCTGCTGTGCACACAAGTGTGCGGATAGGGAGACCATCTGCAAACATTGTCCCCAGGACAACCACACAACAAAATGCACTGTGAGGCACAGCTCACCCCTCCCATCCCCCAAAGCCCTCACCTCTGCTGTCACATGTATGGAACTCCAGTCTGCGGGCCAATACATGACCAACGCACATACAGGATAGAACCCAGAGAAAATGCCCACAGACCCTAACATCTTCAACCAACAGCAACCCTATGATTGGTTCACCAGCTCAGTCTGGAAACCTCACCGCTGTATGCAATGACGCAATGCACTGCATCACAGAGGTCCATCAGTTCACACTCTGGACCAGACAGGTTGCATGTCAACGGGGGGTCTGTCCCTCCTGCAATACCCGGGACAGGGCACTGCTGAAAGCTCTGCACAAGGCACCTCCCCGGCCCCACGGGCCAGGACATCCCCCCCCAAGAGTCCACAGCACACACTCATAACTGAGGTGTGTAGGTCCACACAATGTCATCCAGAGCTTTGCACTCCTTCCATGATACCGCCAATTGACCAGTCCCCGGTGAAGCCAGTACCTGGTTGTGATAAACCTGCTGTGACAGTCCCCTCTGACACGACAGGCCCATCTGTGCTGCTGTAGGCCTCTGTCATTGCTGCTGAAAGCCCAGCTGCGATGGCAGATGCCTGTTCTGTTGAGCATGTCCTGTATGGACACTGTTAGCATACCTTTCCGTCCTGCAGTCCAATCTGCCACTGTCCACCCTGTCCCCTACTGTGATGGCCCCCCTCCCACTCATTGTGTGTCACCACAACACTAGCCGTACCAAACATGATGTCTGGACACACATATTTGTGACTGGATGTTGCCCAATACCCTGGCTCCATGGTGTGTCCCCTGTATGCAAATGTGTCTGAGCACCCAGCCTGGGTGAGGTCTGAGCACAGGCCCGCACATGCAAACGTGGCACACATCTCCCTGATGTGAACCGTTGATGATTGTTATTTTGCCACGATTAGTGG